>JAQSVV010000055.1:0-1459898 GCA_036375495.1 Agrotis segetum
CTTTCTCATAGTAACTCTGTTCAAATAGGCTCCATTTCTAGTTTTCAATTATTCTTTCCTACTATCCTGTTTCAATCACAATCTACATAATGACTGAACTTAACAACGACGGATTTTCCTTCTGCAGCATCCTGATTATCGTCTCTCACGTTAAAATTATCACCAATCGTCTACATGTATTATCCCTGATTCACTCGTGTCGTCAAACGTCCACAAATTATTGTTAATCCTTAATTCATATTCTATCAAACTTATTGCCTATTCAATACGTGTGTCATGATTAAATTTTCCCGTAGCGGTTACAGTGTGAAGTCATATTATACGATTATCGTGCAAGTCGTGTACGACCGTGGCCCCTCGGTCTAACGTTACTCACGATAAATAATCAACGGCTGTATCGTCACGGTTTCTTTCAAATCTTCTATAGGTATTGTATACTTTAACTCTCATTTGCGTAGGGTCTTTTTGCTTAGAAATAACTTCAGCTTGAAGTTTTTCCATAAAGTCCTCTTTTAGATCATCTGTTTTAGAATTTCTTTTCATAACGATGTGTTCTTGACGTAGTTTTGGTTTGAAATTATGAAAGCATTGTTATTCTCTGTTTTATGTATTGAATTCTGTGTATATTTGTTTTCATGTTTTTGTTTAGTTCAAATTCCAAATGTTTTTTTCAATGTGTATATTATTTAGTCAATTTCCTCCATCGGATGTTCAAATGTAGATTTGGACTCCGATATGATTGATTCCCTGGAAACATTCGTCTGTCTATCTTTAACAATGATTGCCATCTCAACACGAAATTGTAATTTTGTCTTTTTGAGTAATGTTTTACATTATTTCGTAGCTTTATTGATTGTTGTGATTATTTATAGAGTACCTAATATTCTTCTGTGCAAACAAACGTTTCTTTTTTTTTTGCTGTTTCGTTAAATTCGGTTCAAAGATCTTTATTAGCTCGCTCTTCGTTGTAAAAATATTTTAGTTATAATTCATTTCAACATACAATCTACTCGGGATCGCGTCCTTCAATTGTCAAACATACACTGAACTTTGCGTAGTTCAAAGAACTCGTCGCCAGATGTTATCTTATTTGTAAATGTAACATGTTGCAGTAATGGCATACATAATAATATCTGAACATTATGCTAATATTGTCGCGAAAAATCTAGCTTTTTCATCTCAAGGTTGAAATATCTTATGCTTAGTTGACATCTGGTGAAAGTCGTAAACGCAACCCTCGTATGCGTTATAATCTTTTTACTTTCTTTCACATGCTAAGGTGTGCCCAACTGGAGCATATAAAACGCTCTCAAAGGCACTCCAGGGGACAACAATATAGGGTGTTTTATGTTCAAAACTACATACAAGCGCGAATTATAGACGACCGTTGCTTTACAGTTACAAGTACACTTTCGTTGTAAATTGTATTTACATATACCTAAATCGCAAGGGGAGAGCGAAGTTTCGAAACATTCAAACATCGAGAATTTTGAGGGGCGACGGGCTTCGTAGAAATTTTGTACCGTAAAGTCGGATACAATAGTACTTATACCCATTAGGGTGAGAGTAACGAAATTGGACACAATGGCCGATATTTCTGTAATTTCTATGTGGGCTGTGGTTTTGGAGTCTACCTACACGATCAAACAAAATATTTGAATTAAAGGTGTTATGTTTATAGAAGGTAATTAGGCATTCTGTTCAGATAATAGACGCTATTTTTTGTATTCGACCGTTGAGGCAGGTGTCACGAAACGGATGCGAACCGGCCATCGGCTCTGGGTGCGGTCGGAAACAATTCATAAAACGACTACAATTCGGTTAATTAAACTACTGTATGATGAACGCTATTATGTAAATATCTAAGCCGAAATAGAAGCAAATTACAGAGGACTGTTTAATTATATAATTACTTCAGTACACAGGAGATTTTCAAATTTGCGAGCTTTTAATTAAGTAATTCAAATAGATGTTACTTTATTTAAACGTAGAAATGGGTAGACTATACAATATTTATAATTTATAACCTTGGATTTTCCTGGAAGTCCCGAAAGGCTCGTTGCTTGGTTTCTATGGTGACTTGTTAATCAATAAGGATCCGTTTAGATCCGCTGATATCGTATGAAAGTAGCATACACACGTGTAGTCAACCGCAAACCAGTGGTAACAATTTGACGGTGATATATCAGAGCCACATATCTATGATCAGAGCCCTTATTATATCTTAGCAGTAAGGGCGATATTCGAAATCTTATTACTGATTTGCCTGTAAGTACAAGTACAAAACAAAATTGCTGACAATTACTGAGTAACTCACGTGTAGGAAACTGCTTATATTGATCACCATGACAACTTACAAGTCTGAGATTTAGACAATGATTAAGCCGGTATATTAGTAAAGTTTGAGCAACTGTGAACTAACGCAAACTACTCCTTACTTTACTCCTTTGAAGAGTTATGTCCCCGGCTTTCACTTGTGCACAAAACATTTGGTCGAATGTTGCTGCTACTAACATACGAACTTCCTATTAATAACCCTGAGTACACCCCTCCATATTTCTACTCCACGTAAAACACTAATAAATAACTGTCGTCTACACACGTAAACATTTAATTAGTCTCCCACTTTCTTTTATACACAAACCAAAAAGCTCAACTTTGCGATTTTAAAATCAGAGAGAAAATTGTTTATGACTTACCCAGAGATCCCTTTCGGGACTCATTTGAATTTATGAAAGTTAATTCAATTATTTTTCCTTTTATTAAATGGCTGGTTTTTTCAACGACTTTTCTTCATCCGAGGAGTAATTCTGAATTTATGTTTTATTTTAACTGTCAAATATCAATCTTATGCAAGGGGTAAAATCCAGTAAAACCGTATTCAACACTGCAGCGTTAAAAATCAGCTGCAAAGTGAATTTTGTCAAGTGAATGTCATCACAAATATATTATTTAATTAGATAGCTAATATAATTTCATTGATATTTTCATCGCCTTTCTAAATTTCGAATTAAAGTTAGCTAGGTGGTCGAACTTTTTGATTCTTCGTTTGGTAAAGTCATCTAAGTTATTGCCTGTTAAAACTTTGGTGATTATCCCAAATTAAGTTTGAAAAAGAATATTGATGCTATTTATACCGTGTCTACCCATTTGCTAAATCTACAGATTTGCTATAACTTTCTCCCTTCATCATCATATTCATGAAAGAGCTAATCTAGATTTTCTTAGTATATATACCTTGGTATGATAAAACGCACTTTAGCTTACACCTTAGCAAAGTTTCCATAATGCAGACGGTTATTTTCTCCAGAATGAGACCATAAATTGCAGCCGACGACAAGTACTTACCTTCATGAAAGAACTATGCCCCGGCTTTCCTTGCCGCTTCAAGTATACCTAAATTAAGAAGAGGCTATTAAAGCGCCGTGTGAAGTAAAATAAAGTTTCTTCCTTTTGCTATGAAACGAAAATAAGATACACAATGAACTCTATGGAAGATATTCTTAATTCAACACTTCTTATCCTTTCTGGATCTAATTCGGTTGCCGTAACATTGACTCCCGAAGTCGCGACACTCCCTTATGCGGTTCGTTAGAAACCCTCAAATTGCTGCTTGCACGACGAATAAAATACCTCATATCCCCAGAATTTACTGAGTCATGTCATCGCACGCTATGGCCACAAAACTGAAGGTATTAGACACAATTATGTTTATAGTAAACAGGGATACCACCTCGGCTTTTTTGCCTGTCGTTATTTTCGATATAATGTACATTTAGATACCCTAGCCTCGTTCGAATTAGTTCTCATCTGCATCCATTTCCCAGATAATTATCCATGGACCGCTATTTCCCTTCATTTGCATATTACAGACGCATTCACAATTAACGCTGATGGAACGCTTAATTTTACCAACTTTGGAGAGCTTTGATCAGCTAAGATGTCTATTAGCGTCGTTCATAAAGACTTGGGGGCACGTCAAAGTTTCAAGTCGTCAGCTCGAGGACTAATTGTTTCTCAAAGAATTAAAGAACCTAATGATTGGTATACGAAATTGCGTGAGCGTCGTTCGGAAGTGGGCTACACAGTCGACGGCATGCCAGTAGGGAAGCCCTGTGTATTGATCGCTCGCGCCCCACGCGTTATGACCATCGGCGACAGTAGGGCGCTCCCGGCTTCCCGTAAACACTCCGATGGGCTCAACATGTGTAATAGAAAAAAATATTCCACGCAACCAGCGAGCTAATTCGGGGCTTCTCAGAATCACTAATCGGCTCAAGAGTGTCAGTAAACAAACTATTAATAGTGTTGTAGTTACAAAAACACTAATTATTATTGTTAATTAATGTTACTGTATGTAATAACGCGTATATTAAGTTAGCGATATAAGTACTTACTTCGATTTAATAAAAGCCTGTCTGTAGGGCGTTCGTTCGTTTGTCGAACTCCTCGACCCGAACTCTATGGTCTTTGTACCAATGGCCCTGCGCCTAATAGCCGACCCTGAGCCTGAAAGTTGATTGTCCTCCTATGAATAAAGTACCCAACGCAATTTCATACAAATTGTGGAGCGCTCGACGTAATGCAATCAATTGACGTAAATAGCCGTACAAACCCAAAATTTGTTTCCTGGGGTTATTTTATGTCTGCGAAAATGCGAATATTTGGCCTCCAAGATAAGTCCGCAGTGAATCTGGATGGTTATTACAGTTGCTTAAGATATAGTCACATTCTGTAATGGGGCTATTTCTGTTTTCTTCGACTGTATCCAACGTTGTGTTGTCTTAATCCGTCTCTTTATTTGTTATTCCCGTGTAATCTCCCTAATGGAACTGTGTTTCTTTTGAACAGAAGTATTTAAAGAACCGGAGATTTGTCCCAGTTTGTAGTCCAGTGTTTTCAATACAAACATTGCGTCGCCGCTCGGACGCAAACATCCCGTGAGTGAAGGAAGTGGGTTAACCAAATATAATTTAATCACTTTACGATTAAGTTGCTTCGTTGTTTCAATTTACTCTACACACACGGATTGCTTCACCCTTATCGTGTTACCATCCGTTAGTCAAAAAGAGTTACGGAACTATTTCTTTGTTATTGCCAGAATGGAATTCATCTTCGTTGATCCAACGGGCGTGTATACGGGTGCATTGTGGTGTCATCCCGTCGTTTGTGCCCCGATGCTAAAGTTAGTGGTTCCGTGGAACTGATAAACAAGATAAAGTGTTCGTTTAACGCCTACCTGTATCTGCGCTTCGCGGCGTATCCGGACGGTCAGCGGAAATTGCCCAACCCGAGAGGGTTATGGCAGAGGGGAAATATCCAAGATATTTTCTTGTAAGGGAACGAAGATTTAGGGCGTGAGATAGAAGGCACCTCCATGTTTATCTTCGCTGGGAACCCGCTGGCGCTGATATATTGGATCTTCATCGGGGCGTTTTGTCAGTGTGGGCCCAGAATTTCATTAGAACTTACCCTCCAGTCAATACAATTTATTAGTATTATATTGGTGTCAGTTTTTGGGAGTTAAGGCAAAATTCTCAGCTAAAGCGATTTCGTTAATAGCCAGTAAAATATGACAGGGGAGCTGATCTAGTCATCTATTCAGTACTTAATCACACGTTCGTCTCGGTAATCTATTGTATTGTTTGTACAGCTATTGTCACAGACATTGTACGTTTGTGTACGAAGTTGAAGCACATAACGGTTAACGGCACAAGTCTAAACGTTACTCACATTATCGTGACTTTGAGTAAACTTCACCGTGTGAACTTGTAATATGTTGGAGCTATTGAACAATCAAGTGCAATTAACCAACGTCGGGATGGCATTGTTCTTAATGGGTTTGCTTGAATTTTTAATAGTTCTTCCCTAACTGTTTGCAAAGCTTTTCACAGTAAGTAGTACATACGATCTACTTGAATTCATTGCTTGAATCAGCAGAAACTTCTTCTTCATCAATTATTACAAATTGCTAGCCATTACTTACAAGCCATAACTTCCAATCATCCTTTCCCACATAACAACATCCGCATGTCATTCCACCCCACTCTATACTTTTCCTCCAGTTTCAAAGAACTTATAAATCAGTACCAATCTTAATACCCGCTTATTTGCACCACCAGTATTATCTAAAGCACGTAATATAATCTCGAATGATCGATGTACAAGGCATTATATGTCTCAGCCAAGATTTCCGCCGGATAGCGTCTCGCAATACCATCTTCGTTGTTTCATTCAAACGTGCCCCGAGTTTTAAAAGGTTCATTAAACGTTCAAAGATTCTTACCTGTCTCTGTGCATAGGTTTACAAAATTTGCATGCTTTGTACAAACTTTGTCGATAGCGGATTTCCATAGTAATATGGGAAAGATACTCTGGAACAGTTATTAGGTGACTTTTGGATTAATGACAACGACTAAATTAATTAAACTAACTTATGACGTGTCTTTCCATATCCAATCCACACAGCCTATAAAATACTTAAAATTACTGTAATAAGAGACCTTTTCATAGCAACTAAGTATAACAATCAAAGAAGATAATATTAACCTTAATACGTAGTTCAAACCACACGGCAACAGCAAATAAGCTGCCTCAGGCAGACTTTCACATCCAATAATTGTCATTCAAGCTTCATTGACCTGACACACCCTGATATCGACGCTTTTAGCTTCACCGGGCAAAACGTCTTAAGAATACATACGTAGTTAAGTATGTACAGCTAGCATACATATATTACCAATATCATGAAAGACATCTGACTCCGATTGCCTCGGATATGTTAAACCATCAACCTTATCGAGTGTCGTGTTGGTCATTACTGCATATCGGAAGCTTTTGGTGTCTTGATACTCTTGATAAAAATGTAGGAGCTTTGAAATGATGTTGAATGTTAAGAAATCGTTACACCCTGTCCAAATTGGTACTGTTATTTCGGAAAAATATTTGCGTTGGTACTAACTCTTTCAGGAACGGATACAATAAAGAGTATGTGTGGAATTAAGGTCTTCGCACATTATAACAACTCCACGCCAACGCGGCAGCAACTCTACTCACACTCTCGATGAGTAGTCAACTAGTTGATCCACCCAATGGTCACTAGTGGACAACGCGGTGTCAACGAGTGGCCAACGCGGTGCCAACGAGTGGGTTATTCAACAGACAACTCGTCTAACCTCAGTTTCCCCGTCACGCGTCAGTCGCAAACGCATAGTCGTTACGTGGACAACGTGTGGTCGTTGCGTGGACGACGTATGGTCATTGCGTGACAAACGTGTCGGGGTTGACCTCTAGTGTACGATGCGTAGGCCACTCGTTGTACACTACTTTATAATCATTTTTTGAAATTGAACCTTGAACATATGATACAGGGCTTAAATTTCAATGTCTAGCATAGAGTCGAGTCGCCGTTGAGTTGTTATAATGTGCGAAGACCCTTACAAAGTGCTGTACCAACGAAGCAGTAATCAATCTATCAATCAACAGAAAGTTCAACAGCACCAAGAAACTGCCAATCCTTCCTCATTACATCTGTTATTATAAACTAGTTGGTACCACACAGCAACAGATTGTTTCCTACATAATCAAAGTCGTCTGCTCCACGAGCTTCCTATTTCATAGTTTGTGTTTACACGCTCCGTTGAACTGATTGTCTAGTGGAACTTACTTGAACACCACAAAATGTAAACAATGCTCTGAAATCTTCGTTAACTGCTCTGCTGGAGACCGCTTGTTAAAAGGAATTACTGGCTAATTAGCAAGTTCTTGATTGCTTTGTTCAAGAGAGTAGTTTACAAGAGATCCAGCGAATAGTGTGATCTACGCAATTTCCACAATTTAGCAGTAAAATCAAGGGGTAGTCTTAAAAGTTAAAACACCCGCTGAAAGAAATGGGATGGTTCCATTTGCAGCTGTACAAAATGACGACTTAAAAGTAGCAGCCAAGTTTGGTAAATAATTTAGGCCAGTTGCGACGCCTTTCGCGGACAAATTGCTCGTTTCCAGCACTTCTTTGACCTAAAAGCTTTTATGCTAGTTAAAAAGTCTCAATTAGTTACTAAGAGCGGTTCAAGCCAAGATTTTTCTCAAGAGGCAATTTTAGATGTCTTCAATGTCGTGAATCAATTATGCGTTTCGAACTTTGGTACCTGTCTTAAGTGGACTTGGAGTTTTCGTGTTCGAAATTCTAGATTGTTGCATAAACGTCACACTTTTTAGCTCGTTTCGGTTGAATAACCAATCAATAAAGTTACATGCAGAATTTATTAATCCACGCCATGAATAACATGAATTTGTGTTATGCAATGAAAATTAATGTCTGTGTATTACTTAGCGTAATAGTAGTTGTGTGGTAATTGTATTAGCATCTAATTTATTAACACCTGCAAGAGTTTATTACTTTATATTCCGGTTCCTTTAAATGTTTATTTTCATGCTTTCTCCTCGGTTTCTCAAAGCCGTTGTTTTCGCTCTGTTATCCTCGTGTTTCACCTGACAGCGTCTGTTTCTGTAAAGATAGTGGGCATTTTAATCATAACATTCAGTTCAGGCAGGCATCCCATTGTGTTGGCCACAGCTGTGCTTGACGACCCGACGTCCTCTAAATACAAATCATTGTCAAGTTCAACAGAAGTAACGCGTGGAGACTCGGTAATGTAAAGCTTTAAAATTCATTGAAATAGACGAACGAATAAAACTACATATTTGTGTTTCCGCAACCTAACAGAATTCTTAATGTCCAATGATGGTTATTCACAATCGTCATATCTAGTAGTTTTATGAGAGGAATTTTTTGTTTCTCTATAGCCTCAAATGAGTACAATAATCACTTTTGCAACCAGTAAGTCGCAATACATGTTATGTAAAGTCTATTCTCAAGCAATGACATGCAAGCTTAAGATATTACCATGCTTCTGAACACATCTGTAACTAACGATTATTAGATCTCAAGTTACTTCCTACGTTTGCGGTTCCACGCAAACCCACATAATAGCATTGTATGTAGGATTTATCAGAAGATTTCTCAGACATGCAAACAGAATTTATTGCCACCCCGAGTTCGTATGCCGAGTTCTAACTTCAAATAACTTATTCAATTTGATCGCACGCTTTGAGTTTTTAAAACGTGTGAAAAATCATTTCAATGTCACACATTCCGCCTCTGCTCCGACTGGAAATCTTATTAATGAATAATTTATATGATCATAATGCATGTCAATTTGATAAATTACTTGGAATTTGTTTTGTCTTCACCTTTTCGGTTTATTTGTTTGTAAGACGTAAAACTTCATGTTTTGGAAATACCCATGAATTTCCCGTGACACGCCTTTGTTCGGATAATAAACCAAGGCCAATTACGCTGTCGAGTCGTCGATTTTCCAGTCACATATCTCTGTCTCTATAGTTCCTTCATTGTTGGCTTGAACAGATCGCTCGACTTCGTGATTTATCTTAGAAACTGAGAATACCATTCCTTTCGCGATCACACTTCGCATTTGTCTTTCGAAATTGGATGGCGGATAAAAAATATAGGTGTTTCCGTATTCGCTTTGTGGTTCAAGTTCAAGATTCCGCCCGCCTGGGTTATTGACCGGCCTCGGTACATGCGCGACGGGTGGATTAACTTTTCTACCTCTCCACGATTTTCCCCAACACCCACGAATTAAAAATTTAACTCAGAAATATTAGGCTTGTTATAATGGGTTCCAAGCTCAAATCAGGTTTTCATATTATGCAACTTCTTTCTCGATATATTTACAACAAAGACGTCTTCGTTGTATGATACTGCATTCATTCAACATTTTGGTGTATTGATTATCCTCTTATCTAAAGCGGTTGTGTTTGAACAAGGCTTTCTTTAAGCCCTTTTATTGCCCTTTGAAGCTTAACTACAATTGGTAAAGGACATTGATTTGGTTTTTAAACTGGTCACTTATTTCTTTGTTTGCATCCGGTTTTGTGGCATTGTTTTGTAGCTATAAAAAGTTTACCAGCTCAAACATTTGTTCGGTAACTGTATCAAAAGTTATTTCACTGTCATTAGATATGACCACAAAGCTTGTTTGTATCATCGTTGGAAATATCAAAACAAGGTGGTAGTTGGAAACTGTTTCAAACGGGTCGACTATGGTGGCGACTAGCCGTCTGTTTGAGGGAACAATGGTGCGTTGGTGATGTTATTGATTGGTAGCAACAGGTGGCTGGGGCGTCCCCCCCGCGTACTGCTCCGCACCATCACCTTCACTTTCTTCTCGGAGACCAAACAAAGCTTTTAAGAAATCTTCAACAACCTGCAAAAGGCATCCATTATTGACAACCACGTAATGTTGAATTATATGTTTCCTTTGTTCTACCTTCGTCCGGAGTTGTAAATCTTCATTATAAAGTTTTTCTTGAGGTATTTTATTATGTCCTACCTAATTACGTTTATGAAAAACGACTTTAAAACCCAGTTTATAAATTGTAACTGCTTATTTAGAAGAAAAATGACAATTAACGCTAAGTATTTTAATAATGAAAATTAAAGTCACGGCTGTTCGCTAATGGAACACTGCTTCATAATTAAAATCTGTGAGAATTGCGCTTTAACCGTTCCTTCTGGTGCTGTAATCGTTATGTTAAGATTGTTATTTCTTGTATTTATTATCTTTATTGGTGTATCTAGTCGATAGCAATGTAAACGTGTTTATCTGGCGGCGATCAATCTCTCCCAGTCAATTTGTTTGGTGTGTTGTGTGTAAATCGGTTCCCGTGCGCTGCGACCGACGTAGTAGGTTGCAATTTATCGATAAGCTGTTACTGTTTACTCCACTACCCTCCCTAGTCGGCAGCCTGGTGATGACGCTGATAAATGGATTCTTGATTGTACTTGGGGACCATAAAATGTAGAAACTCGAACTATCGTCACTTAAATGTTCCTCTTTGAAGGTGACGTACAATTATGTCTGACATCAACGTTAAGTGGTTATGTGATTAGCATTGTCATGGTTTTTACCTAAATACATGGTTACCATTATTCTATTTTAAGTTTCCGCTTATTTAATGGAAAAAATGTATGAATTCACTGAGCCATGTCAAAGTTGGTTTTATCGCCTTGTATGTTTAATGCTATCGTCTTCCGTATCGTCTATGTTTATTAATTTTGGGCCTTCTTTTATTCCGGGTCCTGACATCTAACTTATTTATATTAGGAGCGAGAATGATTTAATTAAGATTTGTCTGCCGTTCGTCTGTAATTTCAGTGTGGGCTGGAAGAAGAAGAAAAATAAAACGTGGATCTTCCTGGTTCGTTACAAGGAAAAAGAAAAATTTGACCCATCGTATGATGGGAATGTGTGAAATGTCAGGATTGAATGATACAACCACGCATCAGAGGAAATTAAAATGTTTATCAAATCATTTCATTGGAATTGTCAATTCTAACGATAACTGTAGGATATTAATCTTCTATTCAATGCGTCGTATGAAATGGACGGATGTTATTGTGTATTCCATACGCGACCAGTAGTGTTGACAAAACGTCGAACGTCGATGTCGAGTGCTTTCAGAATTAACTACGAATTCCGTACTTATAAGGAAAACGTTTTAATAACAACCAATCAGCAGATACAAAACATAGTTAACTATTTGTCAATACTCTTATAATAATGAAAGAAAAAGAAAAACAATATCTAACAGAATTAATTTGGGAAGAAGACGAGAAAATAATGAAAACCAAAAGATATCAGACTCTTCTTATGACAACGTTTAGGACACCTACGTTTTACAACTTGGGCTTCCAATTTCGGGGAGTAACGTTCATGGAAAATTTTTCTAGGGACTTAGATATTCCAAACGCGAAAGAACTAAGTCTAGATAAAAGTGAATACTCGTTCTTAGTGTTATTACAAAGAGAATTTTGTCTACAAAGGAGACACCTGTGAGAGAAATAAAGATTCCCTTTGTGCACTGCATAAGTTCAAAAACCCTTGCTAAATAAATGACATTGGACAGACACTTGAATTTTCTAAAACGAGTTGGAAATCTACTGGAGCATTAAAAGCCCTTCTGTTTTTATTCAACAAAGAGAATTTCAAAAGGTACCGGTATACAAGGAGTTCCTTCTTCTATTCTAAAATTTATGATTTATAGATATCGCAGTCGAGGTCGACCGCGTCGGAGGTGATGTGACGATCTGAGGCCTTACCAGGAGCTCTTAACGCGATCCAGTTTTGGCTGTGGGAAAGAGATGGCGCTAGACGACTTGTTTAGCTCTGTCTCTTTCCCACAGCCTAAACAGCTCGTGATAAGGCCTCTGATCATGTTCGCGGGGAAAGCACGGTCAGAAATTGCCCAAAGTAGAGAGGTTTGGAAAGAACAACGGGAGGCCTTTGACCAGAAGTGAGACACAAAACGGGCTATAAAAATATTTGTTTTAGCTAGCGGTTCACCCCGGGCAAGACCCCGGGCTGGCTATACCTGTAACCTGCGGTGATGGGTGATAAATTCCACTAGCGGTAGCAGGCCCCTCACCTTGTATACTATTCCCTAAATCGTCACGAGCTCGTTGTTGTTTACGCTGCTGGTAAGACTACTCTGACACAAGGCTGTACACAGAATAATAAATTGCCAGGCCTACCTGATCACTATTTCTGTCAGAATCCGGCTCCAAACAGTGTTTTCTCTTTTTCGTCGGTGCTCTGGATTTCTAGATAATTCTGGGTGAGCTCGCTCCATGTTAGGTCTTTGCTTCTGACCTAGATTGAAGTCAAGAGAAAAACCTTTGTTAAAAAAGGAAGCAAGAAACGTAAAAGAGAGAAAACATTTTATTTTTAACCTGTTTTTTAATCGCAAATCTAAACAGAATCTCTTTACATGTTTGCAAATAAAGAACAACAGTGAAAAAGATCATAAAAAAGTTGTAAATATTAAACTCCGCTATTCTTCTATCAAAAACACGTTGTTTTTGAACTGAAAAGTAAACTAGTACTAAATAAACATTTCATCATATTTTACGTTAATTGAAAAAGTTTTTCGGAGTTTACGCAGACTAGCTGTTATTCAGATATTTTTATCAGTTCCTAGAAAAACAGTGGAAATTAAAAGAAGTATCTCACACCTGTTGGAAACAGCGAAGTATTAAATTAGCGGTTTCGGAATCAATTAACCGGTTTTGCCGTTATTCGGTCAATAGGGAACGATTTCGAGTTCATCATTAAAGGTATAATTTACCCATCGTGTATTTAAATGTCTGTTGCTCTTCTTTGCTATGGTTCTTTTGGTTGTCATTTACCTTTTCTAAATTCTTGCGCCACTCCATAACAGTTCAATGTATATTCACTGAATTACTTTTATAATATAACAAGTAACAACAAAAACGATAAAAAATATAAGTTTTAGTCCCAATCAGAAGAAACTGTGAAACTAAACTAATATCTAAATGCGTTGAACTTTTAAACATTTTTAAAACATCGTAATGTCTCTTATTATCTCAAACCAATTACTAGAAATCAGAAGATTACCAGAATTTGGACTTAGTAGTGTAAACGAGCTCTAGACTCTATGACATCCTAAGTATTCATTTCCTGACAATGATACATCCTGCCATGTCTTCTTTACTTACGGGAGGTCCTTTCTTCATTACTATATAAGTACTTAATCTACACTAAGACCATCACCTGCCAGCCTTTCATGTGGACATATGATTACTTCGTCAGCTGGTAACCGTCCATTTCATTCTTCAACAAAAAACCGGATCTCTAAGACGGGTGTATCGAAACCACACATGCCTTCTTTATTTCTTACTTATTGAAGTTTTTTTGTCGTTTATAACCGTTCGTATAGCATAAGGTCTGATAAGGCAGTAGACTGCCCAAATTGGATCAAACGATTAATTAGTGAGAGTCGATTTGGAAGAAAGTAGAATTAAAATGCCGCCTTTACTATTCCAAGGTCAGGCATTCTTGCCCTTTCCCTGAAAAGGTATCAGCAAGCAACAAGGTGATAGTCCTCGCCATCTAAGCCTTTAAAGGACAAGAAATTGGATGCTTTAATTAAAAAGACTATAATCTGTATTTGCTAAACTAAATTTAGTTCCATATTCTTACGTTAGACAACTGACTTTCATAGACAAAAAGCTTTGTATAGGCGACAGATCTGGAGTGCTAAATATTCTTTATAAACACAGCCTTGTAACAGTGTGGCTGCAGGGTTCAAGTTTTCTATTCACTAAGCTCCTGACAGCGGCAGCAACACGAGTGTTCACCGCTCGCGCTTCACGATCGGGCGATCTGTATGCCGCCTCGTCAAAGAGGCATATCTTGGAGTCCAGCGAAGAGATAATGTATAGAGAATCATCATCTGCCTGGCCTTATCGCAACGTTATTGGGGTCTCTTCCAGCTGATTTTAATGGAGCTGAATATCAGTATTTTACATGGAGCGACTGCCTATCAGACCTCCACAACCCAGTAACCACAGTTTGGGTAAAACCCTTGGTAAGACTGGTTGTCAGACTTTAGAGCTTTTGACTAACAGTAAAAAACAGAACAGTAACAGTACAAATGGTGCTTTCCGGAGTAAACTCGCTATAACAGATGGTCATTCATCCACAGACCAACCAACAAGATCTGCCTGTGCGGCTAAATTGACATGAACAAAGCTAAATTCACAACACGAAATGCCCAATATCAAAACGTTATCTTCCCTCCGACTTTCCCCTACCAGTCCAGATAAGTATTTAGCACTATAAATCAGTGTTATCATCGGCAAACAGTGATCGCGTCGATACATCACCTGTTATCATGAACTACACGCCGTGGGAACACCGCTCAACCGGTACAACTAGGCCAGAGATAGCTTTCGATAAAAGCTTGATTGGACTTCCATGTAATTAGGTAATGGACGACACGGTTGGCGCAGTGGCTGAGAGATATACTGCTTGGTACCGTGCCGCGGATTTGATCCCCGTACGGAAGAAATATTTGCATGACCCACAAGCAGTTGTTCTGGGTCTGGGTGTTAATGTTTGTGTGTGTTTCTATGTTGGTAGACGCACCCACGACAAAAGATAAGTGAGGGGCAACAATAACGAGAAAAAAATGTAGCCTTTACGACACTTAAGGTGGTGATAGTCGCGAGCTGGAACTCACGGGCAGGCACGGTCAAAAACCATAATATTTCACCTGACATCGAGCCATATTATTGTTCATGTCTGCGTGAGCGTCATCCCCCCGTGGAGAAAACAGGGGAAAATATTATTCAGTGAGATGCACGATAATTCAGAGTAAAAGGCGCGCGTAAGAAAATGGAAGGGAAGAGAGGAGAAGGGGTTTTATAAAAAAACCACTGCATCAATTAATTTCAAATAAAATTTATTGATTATTTCGATAAAGCTGTGTCGGTAACTCGGTATGGACTTCGTTTTGGAAATTTGATGCTTCTTTAGCTTCTAATTTACACCCAAAGTTGTGTTAAAATTAGCAAAAAAAAAAACGAATTTTTAGAAGCTCGCAACTTTTTAATGGCTTCATATTTTACAATTCTGCTTCCTTACAGACAAAATTAATAATGAGACAAAATTTAACTTTGGATGTACCTTGTCAAATAGTAGAGTAAAACCCCCACGAAGTTTCTATGTAAAAAATGTTGACTAGTTTCACCTTAAGGCGTAAGTATTTTTGCTGAGAAACGGTCGTCGTATTATATGTATAACGTGGAGAAAATGCTATTAAGTGGAAAACCATGTGTTCATGTAACTTTTCTTTATTGTAAATCCAAGCGCTCTTTCTTTGCGAAAGAAATACAATCGGTTTAGTACTCTGTTTAAAGTTTATCCATAACAAAAAATATTTTCTCTTTATAGCTTATTAGTTTATCCCATAAAAGATTATTAAGATAAGAAGATTACAAACGAGCCTACATAAAATAAAATTTTCTCTTTATAACATTACTTAAGAAAAAATACGACTATTCACTTTAATTTCAGACAGAAATAAAGTTCTATATTTCTGTCTGAAAATTATAATTAGGTTTATCCCTGAAAGAAAAGTTCTTTATCAACGAGAATATTTTTGCTAAAACTACCTAATTCCTTATTAGGTTTCGTTGATAACAAACCAGCAAACTACGTAAGCCAATTTCATTTCACAAAAAATAATTCAATATGCCAATATAACAAACCTATTTTCCTCGAACACTAATTGTACGAAATGTTTTGTCGTTATATCAATTTTTCAGAATCATTTGCCTCATGGCTGCTGTATGTTTGATAGGTAGATTACTGACCGCTGGAATGAACAATGATATCATCCTGTAGACGCCCACTTTACCACAGATGACATAACTTAAGGTCTTTACCCACAGCGCCCGATCCGCGCTTCCGATACGAATCTGACGAAATTGACTGCATGCGTTCTCTGCAACCAATGACTGCCTGCATAAGAAAGCGAACTTTCTGCGGTAACAGTGGTCGTGTGATCGCACGGGCGCCGGGCGTAGCGCTGTGTACTGTTCTGTAATGGTCCAAATGAGCTCGCGATCGAATTCGGTTTTCAAAATTCTCGAAAGTTACTCCTGTAGTGATCCCATTTTGTCACCAAGTCACAATCTGATTTATGTATAACGGATCGGAACCAGTGTAAAGATCCTTGGGATCCGTTTTCAAGAAACGTTTTAGCGGGGGCACGGATCGGGCGATGTGGGGAAAGGCCTTTTACATCGAACCTCGTACCACAGATTACGATGTTCCTGTATGCATACCCGAAATTATCGTTTAACTTGACCACTGCTGTGCTGGTATCGCGACTGTCATTATTTATTCACTCATAGTTATACAAACTAGTATTCTAGTCAATAAACATAATCACTATTTAATTATACCTAATTTTGGATCTGCATCACTCTAGCTCTATCAGCTGAATACAGTGAGTTAACAGTATAACAAGTTGCCCTTTACTCGCTGTCCGCATGCCCAGTCTCCACGACATATACCTTAGTCTTCTCTATCTTAGTGTGCAGGCTAGTGCTGTTTGAATTTGTACTGTTGAACAGTAAAGCTTCTAGGTCATTTCAAAATCATACTAAACAGGTAAATATTGCTAAGTATCCTCTTGACCTTTTTTTGCGTTCGGGAAATCCTCAACCTTACATCCGAAGATAACAACACCCATGGGTAACTATACTAAAAGGGTTATCCGCACCTACCTTGGGCCTCCTCTCATCTGCCAAGAGGACCGGAAACTAGAGGGTATCCTCAGTCTCGGTCAGTTGTTGACGAAATAACAAAGTCATTACATCCGTAACCCTTGAGTGTTTATACCTACTATGGTTTAAGGGATTTTGAAGGCGTAAAATTAATGGGTATGTTATACAAATATGCACAATTTTCGCAGATTTGTTATTACCAACGATAATTAAACAGCGATTTTAGAACCGCTCTGTCCAAACATGAAGTTTTTTCCTAGGATATCAATGAAGCTACGTTCGTGAAATGTAGTGATAGTAAAAAAAAGCAAACAATTTCAGTAATGAACAATATGAACATCCAATACATTGATTACATGTCAGCCTTTTTCCAGATATTCGTTTATTCGAATATCGAAACGAAATGTTTTCGACAGGTTTCATTTCAATTGCCCTTTTCAGTTCAAAACTATGTAAGTAACAAAGGAATTTGATTACTTTTTTTTTTGTATTTTTCTTTTTTTGCAGCAAACATATTGGAAAATAACTTTTATGATAATATATCCAGAGTCGGACTCGGCTGGTAGGACCCGGGTAGCCCACTAGCCCGGTTTTTTTTCTATATCGAGCTAGGATCGTGTATAGGGGTATCTTGCCTTATCTCCCTTCAGGAATAATTTCAGGTTTGTGTCTTGTCCATTTTTTTCTGATTCATTTCTCTCTCTCTCACTGGCCCTGATCTTGCCTTCGATCCTACCTACCCTACCGGGTCTGGCATGAGATAAGCGGTAAGCCCATCCAAGCAAGGCCCGTTAGGGACTCGCGCATAGGCAGGCAGGGCAGGCCCCCAACTGGCAACTGGCGGGAAAACACCAGCTCAACAATATCGCCAGTCAGACACTGAACGTACCAGCTTTATGAGATACATTAAATAGGATGTAAGGAAACATCGTAGCTCAAAGTCTCTAACTGTCACCATGTATTCGAAACCTAACAGCGTTGAAGGCAGGTTGAAAGCGCGTGGTTTTAATTACTATAACTATTTGATTCAAGAACGATTGCCCTGTTCGTTCGTAAATAAACTGTAACAATACCTATTTATATTTACAACATACCGCCAAATAGGACTAACTGTTTTTCCTTCCCTGATATAATTACATAAAGCACTAGAATGTTTCCTAACACTATGTCCGTTTATTTCTTCATTATGTGGTTAAACATTTATATTAAACATGATATCTGTCTTGATATGCAAAATACAAACTGCAATTTGAAATGCACATTTAATTAATAACGTCTGTACTCTCCAAAGCTTCCATATTCCATATATCGTTATTTAAACTACGTCTGTGCTATAAAACTTATCGCTCCAGCGTTTATCACACGCAGGGTAACAGAGTTACAGCCCAAGTTCATTAGCACTAACTGATAACGTGACGAGGCCGTTTTAACCCCAAATCGTGGAGGAACAAACCCGTACTTTTCTAATAAAAAAAACTCATCAAGACACATCAGTTAAAATGCGTTTACCTACGCGCAGTGTTGGGCAAATTTTAATTCAATTAACAATTAAAAACTAACAATTAATCAATTGTAATTGTGAAAAATACAATTAACAATTAATTAATTGTTAGTTGTGGTTTTTACAATTAACAATTGATTAATTGTTAGTTGTGTTTTTTACAATTAACAATTAATTAATTGTTAGTTGTGGTTTACTACAATTAACAATTAATTAATTTTCAATAGTTTTGGGAATTTTAATTAAAAACTAACAATTAAAAAATGCTGCTGTATAATATACAGCCAGTTTATATAAATATTTAATATACCCATGAGCAGTGTGAGACTGATAAACTTTCAGACTCTATCAGATTGACAGACTGATCTACACTATCCGGCTGATAAACTGCCAAACTCGGTCTGACTGTCAGACTGATAAACTGTCAGACTCCGTCAGACTCTCGGACTGTCATAATCAGTCATCATAGTACCCCCCCACCCCCACCTATTCCTGTAGTAATACACATGTTGGCAACAAATAAAAGACAGATTAGACAAATTTCGTTTAGATACATAAAGTTAATTGTTAGTTTTAATTGTTTCAAAAAAAAACTAAAAAAGTTAATTGCAATTAGTTTCAATTGCGAGTTACAATTGACATACGTTAATCAAATTAATTTAATTGAAAGGTGCAATTAAAGTTTAATTGCAATTAAATTTAATTGCAATTAATTTAATTGCAATTACTTTTTTAGTCAATTAACAAGACAATTGACAAATTAATTGATTAATGCCCAACACTGCCTACGCGCGGTCTCTCTATACATCGTGAGGGTCGCGGGCAGCCGATGGATGCAAGTGGCGAATTGTCGTTCGGCGTGGCGGTCTAAGAGGGAGGCCTATGTTCAGCAGTGGACGGAAGCCGGAAGAGGCTGATGATGATGATGATGGTCTCTATTGAAGAATTTTCCTACTCCACCTTTCATCGGTTCTGCGACAGACATGACCGCTACTACCACTTGCTTGATTTTGGACAAATTCTGTCACTTTGGTCTTATGCCGTAAGACCTTACCCATTTCTATCCAAAATCTTACTACTAATAATCTTGCGAAAGTTTGTGAGGATGCACGTAAAAACTGTTGAAAGGATTTGGATGAAGAATTCTTAGTTATAACATGAATTTACACATTTATCATTTACTATGGATATGGCGAGTAATAAGCTAGGTATACAATAAAATATTAAACACAATCGCCCTTCGAACGCTTTTATAGAATCGCATAGCGGAATTTTTTCTCTTCAAAATATTTATTGTTTTTCTTTTATTGCTCGTAACATGAGAAAGCAGAAAAGAGTAAATCTTACTTGTTGTACGATTATTATAATAAACAACAGGTAAACTAACATGACCGTCGGATTCAATAAGCTACCTATGTATTTTATTGGTAAACAATACATACAACACATAAACGTTTCTTTTCCTATCACCACTGCTTGTTCAACATTTAGTTACCGTAAGCTCTGCTGTGCCTTTTATTTCATTTTATTTTATTTTATTTTTGCCTCGTGATACTCGGTACAGTTCTGAACCCATTTAAATTCAAACATATATTTCTAAGGTCGATTTCTACAAAATTCCGTTTTGCTGGTATTTAATACAAATAAGAGTTGAAATATGAAGAATATAAAATAAGACTAGTATTTGCGCGTTGCGCGAGCTGCAAGCAGCTCGCGAGGTCGTGTTTTGAAAAATATTTCTTAATTAAAATTTTTTGCAGTCGCCATCTTGGATTTTGATTTTGACCTCACTACCGGTTTTAGCATCCTCGAGAACCATGAAAACGACTCCCATGATAAACAATTCAAAAATTATCGCAGCCGCCATCTTGGATTTTGATTTTAACCGGCTTTAGCATCATCGAAAACCATGAAAACGACTCCCAGGATGATTATTTAGAAAATATCGCAGCCACCATCTTGGATTTTGATTTTGACCTCGCTATCAGCTTTATGTCATCATCAGCCTATTGCCGTCCACTACTGGACGTAAGCCTCCCCCAAAGAGCGCCAACGATCCCGGTTTTGGGCAGGCCGCATCCATCCACTGCCAGCCACCTTCCTTAAATCATCTACCCATCTTGCAGCAGGGCGTCCTACACTACGTTTGCCCATTCGCGGTCTCCACTCAAGCACATGTTTGCTCCATCTGCCGTTTGTCCGTCTACAGACGTGCCATTTGGTTCTACATTTGGTTCTCTGGCGAATGACTTCATTACGAATTCTATCCACCAGAGAAACCCCGAGCATTGCTCTCTCCATTGCACGCTGAGCAACCTTAAATTTGTGGACCAGGCCGATGGTAAGTCTTCACGTTTCGGCTCCGTAAGTCATTACGGGTAGGACACACTGGTTGCAACCCTGGTTTTAAGAAATTGTGGGATCGATGATTCAAAGATATGACGCAGCTTCCCGAATATCGCCCAGCCCAAGCGTATTCTTCTAGCTGCCTCCTTCTCAAAGTCGTGCCTGCCCAGTTGTACACTTTGGCCTAGATAAATGTATTCTTGCACAACCTCGAGGGCAGCAACATTCACGATTACAGGTCTCGGGGTGACGTGACCATTAAACATGACTTTGGTTTTGTTCAGCCAGATTCATTCCGAGACCCACACGCCTTGAAGAATCGCTCAAGCTGTTCAGCATTTTTTCCAGCTCCTGCAGAGACTCTGCTATGATGACAATGTCATCCGCAAATCGGAGTTGTGAGATGTACTGACCGTTGATATTAACACCCCGTCCTTTCCAATCAATCGTCTTGAAAACGTCCTCCAACGCGTTTGTAAACAGTTGGATTGGTTTTGTGCTCTGTTCTTGTACTTAGACGGTCACTGTTGCGGCCTTATACAGACATCTCATCACCTCAACGTAGCGACAGTCGATGAGGCATCTCTGCATGGACTCCAGAACAACCCAGGTTTCGACGGTATCGAAAGCCTTCTCGTAGTCCACATACGCTAGGCACAGAGGCTGGTTATACTCCTCGGTCTTTTGAATCACTTGCCTAAGGGTATGTGGTCTATGGTGCGGTAACCTTTTTGAAACCCGGCCTGCTCCGGTGGCTGAAAATCATCGAACTTTTGGGCGAGACGATTTAGAATAACCCTCGAGAACAGCTTTAGATATGGCTCAGAAGTGAGATGGGGCGGTAGTTTTTAAGGAGCGCTTTATCGCCCTTTTTGAAGAATAATACTACCACTCTCCCATGCCATGCCTCCGTTGTTATGCAAGTGTGGATGACGGAATTGAAGAGTTTACAAGCTCTGTCAAGATAGGTATTCCTCTTGCCTTGAGCAGCTCAATGGTTATTCTGTCATCCCCTGGGGCTTTGTTGTGGTGAAGCTGCCTGAGTGCCATTCCAATCTCACCCATGTCAATGTCGGGAAGCTCGTCTGTGAGATGGCATGACAGTTTGGCCCGTTGGTCATCCGCGCCGTGGGCCTGAGGTGGGCAAGATTTTTGAGCATATAAGTCTCCGTAGAACTTTTCGACTTCAGCTAGAATCTCTGGCTTTGAGGTGACGGTGGTGCCTTGTGACGTTCTGAGCTTTGTCCGGCAACTGCGGGAGGTATTGGGCTTGGCAAATACCTTCGAGCCTTTATTCCGAGCTAAAGCTTGCTCTATAATTCGGTTATTTGCACTCCGAGTATCGCATATGAACTGCTTTTTGACCTCCCCGTTAAGAACCTGACTCTCAGCCTGTGAGGGTTTGTGAAATCTCGTCGTTTCCTCATCAGTGCCAGAGTCTCGCTGGTAATTAAGTTCCTACTTAAATCCATTCCTGATCGGTCGAAAAAGTTTACAGCCCACCTCGCAGACGACACGCAGCAGGTCTTCGGTGACGTCGTTTATGCCCTCCTGGATTTTAAACCTCACTATCGGCTTTAGCATCCTCGAAAACCATGAAAACGACTCCCATGATGAACAATTCGAAAATTATCGCAGCCGCCATCTTGTATTCCCGTTTTGACCTCGCCATCAGTTTAACATCCTCGAAAACCATGAAAACGACACCCATGATAAAAACACAAAAACTATCCAAGACAAAGAGAATTTTTCAATTCCAAAACAAACTTTTCAGTTTAGATAAAAATATGATATTTCAAAATATTGTTGTGTTAGGTACGCGCTTACTGCCCCTCGAACACTTTATGCGATCATAAGATTTGGATTTTAACCTCACTATCGGCTTAAGCATCCTCGAAAACCATGATAACGACTCCCATGATGAAAAATTCGAAAATTATCGCAGCCGCCATCTTGGATTCTCATTTTGACCTCACTATCGGCTTGAGCATTCTCGAAAACCATGAAAACGATTCCCATGATGAACAATTCGAAAATTATAGCAGCCACCATCTTGAATTTTGATTTGGACTTCACTATCGGCTTTAGCACCCTCGAAAACCCTGAAAACAACTCCCATGATGAACAATTCGAAAAATATCGCAGCCGCCATTTTGGATTTTTATTTTGATCTCACTATCGGCTTTTGTATTCTCGAAAACCGTGAAAACGATTCCCATGATGATATCTTTGAATTTTTTGGTGTCGCCATCTTGGATTTGGATTTTAACCTCATTATCGGCTTAAGCATCCTCGAAAACCATGAAAACGACTCCCATGATGAAAAATTCGAAAATTATCGCAGCCGCCATCTTGGATTCTCATTTTGACCTCACTATCGGCTTTAGCATACCCGAAAACCATGAAAACGACATCCATGATGAAAAAATCGAAAATTGTCGCAGCCGCCATCTTGGATTTTGATTTTGACCTCACTATCGGCTTTAGCACCCTCGAAAACCCTGAAAACGACTCCCATGATGAACAATTCGAAAATGATTGCAGCTGCCATCTTGGATTTTGATTTTGACTTCACTATCATCTTTATTACCCTCGAAAACCATGAAAACGACATCCATGATGATATCTTTGAATTTTTTGGCGTCGCCATCTTGGATTTTGATTTTGACCTCACCATCGGCTTTAGCATCCTCGAAAACCATGAAAATGACTCCCATGATGAACAATTCGAAAATGATCGCAGCCGCCATCTTGGATTTTCATTTTGACTTCACTATCATCTTTATTACCCTCGAATACCATGAAAACGACATCCATGATGATATCTTTGAATTTTTTGCTGTCGCCATCTTGGATTTTGATTTTGACCTCACTATCGGCTTAAGCATCCTCGAAAACCATGAAAACGACTCCCATGATGAACAATTCGAAAATGATCGCAGCCGCCATCTTGGATTTTGATTTTGACTTCACTATCATCTTTAAAACCCTCGAAAACCATGAAAACGACATCCATGATGATATCTTTGAATTTTTTGCTGTCGCCATCTTGGATTTTGATTTTGACTTCAATATCATCTTTATTACCCTCGAAAACCATGAAAACGACATCCATTATGATATCTTTGAATTTTTTGCTGTCGCCATCTTGGATTTTGATTTTGACCTCACTATCGGCTTTAGCACCCTCAAAAACCCTAAAAACGACTCCCATGATGAACAATTCGAAAATGATCGCAGCCGCCATCTTGGATTTTGATTTTGACTTCACTATCATCTTTATTACCCTCGAAAACCATAAAAAACGACATCCATGATGATATCTTTGAATTTTTTGCTGTCGCCGTCTTGGATGACTTCACTGTCAGCTTTATTACCCTCGAAAACCATGAAAACGACATCCATGATGATATCTTTGAATTTTTTGCTGTCGCCATCTTGGATTTTGATTTTGACCTCACCATCGGCTTTAGCATCCTCGAAAACCATGACAATGACTCCCATGATGAACAATTCGAAAATGATCGCAGCCGCCATCTTGGATTTTCATTTTGTCTTCACTATCATCTTTATTACCCTCGAAAACCATGAAAACGACATCCATGATGATATCTTTGAATTTTTTGCTGTCGCCATCTTTGATTTTGATTTTGACCACGCTATCGGCTTAAGCATCCTCGAAAACCATGAAGACGACTCCCATGATGAACATTTTGAAAATGATTGCATCCGCCATCTTAGATTTTAATTTTGATCCCACCATCGGCTTTAGCATACCCGAAAACCATGAAAACGACATCCATGATGAAAAAATCGAAAATTGTCGCAGCCGCCATCTTGGATTTGGATTTTGACCTTACTATCGGCTTTAGCATCCTCGAAAACCATGAAAACGACTCCCATGATAAAATTGATGAACAATTCGAAAATTAGAGCAGCCGCCATCTTGGATTCTCATTTTGATTTTGAAAAATGATTTTGACATAGGTACTCTGGGCCCCAAGAGAAAATAAAGGAAATAGATCCATTTAAAGGGGGGAGAAAGGGGTGAAGAGGGGAGATTTTGAAAAAAATGTTTTTTTCTTTTCCGATCCTCCTCTATACGAATCCGTAAAAAAAACACCAAACACACCTCCTAGTTTCTGAGATACCTTAGGGAGGGGGGGGGGAGGCCAAAAAGCGGAGGCTTGGTACTTTTGCCCTACTTATGAGAGTTATTTGTAAGTTTGCTTGTCGTCACCCGCGAGTTATGCTTCACCCGCTCAACCTTCGTTACGCTACGGAGGTCGCCGGCTCGCTTCGCTCGCCACCTCCCCCCTTCGCTCAACTCGGTCTCGCAGGTTCGCTCCACTCAGGACCTACCTACCACCGGAAAGCTATCGTGACCTCATTCCTACGCTTCGCTTTACCGCTACATAGTTTTTCCGATATACGACGGGGGGATGGTTGAAGAGGCGGAAATGGGGGAGTTTAGAAAAATCATTTTGACCAATTCCGGGTACCTTGCTGTGAATCTGAAAAAAAAATGTTCCAAGTCTCTTCTGAGATCCGCCTTAAGGGGGGGAAAGGGTCAAGAGGGGCAACTTTGAAAAAATGGTTTTTTCTTTTCCGAGCCTTCTCTATAAGAATCCGTAAAAAAATAAAACCTGGGTTTCTTACTTTTTGAGATACGATTGGGAGGGGGGGTAGGAGACGCCAAAAAGGGGAAGTTTGGTACTTTTGCCCTACTCATGAGAGTTACTTGTAAGTTTGCTTGTCGTCACCCCTGAGTTACGCTTCACCCACTCAACCTTCGTTACGCTACGGAGGTCGCCGGCTCGCTTCGCTCGCCACCTGGACCCTTCGCTCCACTCGGTCTCGCAGGTTCGCTCCACTCAGAACCTACCAACCACCGGAAAGGTATCGTGACCTTTTCCCTACGCTACCTAGTTTCCGAGATACGATGGATGAAGGGGGGGAATAGGGTGAATTTTTAAAAATGATTTTGACGTACTCTGGGCCCCTTAATACGAATCTGAAAAAAAAATGTTCCAAATCTCTTCTGAGATCCGCCTGAAGGAGGGAGATGGGAGCCAAGGGGGGGGGGGGACTTTGAAAAATGGTTTTTACTTTTCCGAGCCTCCTTTATACGAATCCATAAAAAAACAAAACACGGGTCTCATAGTTTCTGAGATACGATTGGGAGGGGGGGGGGAGCAAAAAGGGGAGGCTTGGTACTTTTGCCCTACTAATGAGAGTTACTTGTAAGTTTGCTTGTCGTCACCGCTGAGTTACGCTTCACCCACTCAACCTTCGTTACGCTACGGAAGTCGCCGGCTCGCTTCGCTCGCCACCTCCCCCCTTCGCTCCACTCGGTCTCGCAGGTTCGCTCCACTCAGGACCTACCTACCACCGGAAAGCTATCGTGTGACCACGTCTCTACGCTACGCTACGCTTCGCTTTACCGCTACCTAGTTTTTCCGAGTTACGATGGGGGGAGGGGTGAAGAGGGGGAGAGGGGTGAGTTTCGAAAAATGATTTTGACATACTCTGGACCTCTTGACACGAGTCTGAAAAAAAAATATTCCAAGTCTTTTTTGAAATCCGCCTAAAGGGGGGGGGGAGGGGGGCAAGGGGGATCTTTGAAAATGATTTTTACTATTTCGAGCCTCCTCTATACGAATCCGTAAACAAACAAAACACGGGTCTCTTAGTTTCCGAGATACGACGGGGGGAGGGGTGAAGGGGGGGAGAGGGGAGAGTTTTGAAAAATGATTTTGACCAACTATGGGGCCCTTGACATGAATCTGAAAAAAAAACTGCTGCAAGTCTGTTAACTTCCGAGATCCTCCTAAAGGGGGGAGAAGGGGAAAAGGGGAGGGGGGATTCTAAAAAATGATTTTTACGTTTCCGAGCCCCCTCTATACGAATCCGTAAAAAAACAAAACACGGGTCTCTTAGTTTCCGAGATACGATGGGGAGGGGGGAGAGGGGGGTCGAAAAGGGGAGGTTTGGGATTTTTCCCATACTCACGGGAGTTACTTGTTTACGAATCTGTCAAAATATACCCACCTTCCCCTTCACCATCTGGGAGAACAATTATGTCAATCAGTGAGTGAGTGAGTGAGTGGTAATCGAGCTTTATATAGTATAATTATGCAAAACCAATGGGTTTAAATGTTTTATATCTAAGTATTGTATTATGCTTGAGCAATATAGCAAAATATTCCGTATTTATTTCTATTCCTAATCATATTATAATTGATTCTGCTAAAGTTTTAAGACCCTGGAATGAACTACAAGTAGAATTCCAAATCATTTTGCTATTTTATGCGCAGTCTTGTTTCTATTATTTTAAATTCTCCATCCCAATAAGTACATGTATATTTTCCAAACCATGAACAAGATATAACTAGCATTCAGCAAACATTCCATATATTTTTATTGCTCCATAGTTTAGCCGTATCTATTGCCTATTTCTTGGCGCGGAAATACGAAAATGGGCACATTTCTAGATTTTATGACAGCCAAGTAAATAGGGTAGACATTTATGACAGAACAAAATAAACGTAAGACATGCCTGGTAATATTCATGAATTCGAAGCATCTAATTTAATTACCTAGAACATACACTCGAAAATCTTAGAAAGTGCGTTTTATCAGACAGAGCAAACATTAAAGAGCGTGTTATAAGTAAAGTTTCAATATACTTTCAAATAAACAAGAAACAGATTAAAAAAAAGAAATGATCACTAAAGGGCAGTACTGGAATGTTGATAGATAGAGATCTAGGAGAATAGGTAGGCAACGCTAACACGAAAACCACAATAAAATCATTTACATAAACAGACTGAAATGAAACCAAAACAAAACTCGTTCCCATCAACTGGGGCGTTGTTTTTGTTGTTATCAGTCTTGATAACAATGTTAATGTAACCTACTTACTTCTTGATGATGATAGCCATGTAGACACATAAGCTTCATAATAAACAGTTGTATTACGAAATATACGCAGCAACTTTTACGTAGATAGGAGAGACCTTAGACACAAGTAAATTTAAATCGAGTTAGCAGACTTCTATATTTTGGGCATCTTCATGACATAGGCCTCTTCCAAATCTTTCGACTTCTATCGGTTTCATATCCAATTTCTTTGGGCTACTTTAACGCGATCGTCTGCCCACCTACTCGGTAATCTCCTAACAGTCCTTTTTCCCATCCGTGGTCTCCACTCCAAAAAGTTCCTGCCCCCGATAATAAAGCAAAATTGAGCTCGGTAAGACATGGGTCCGTAGAAAAAAGCAATCTATCAGGTATAAAAACGATTGCCAATAAGTCAAAACATTATGTATTGGTTTGACATATACTACCTTTAGCCTTTAGCCCTGAATTCCTTTTGGGCTGATGTGGGTCGGTCGACAAGTTTACGAAAACGAGGATTGCCTAAATAAAAACTTCATGAAGAACACGATAATGACAAAGAAATTTAATAATTTTCTTGACTCCAACTAGGCGTCTCACTTTTTTCTGTAATCATTCATAACATCCGGAGAAAATAATCGCTCTATATCTTTACAAGTCTCGACACATCCTTTGTCCTAGTAGACGCCATGTTTCCATACCACTAACGTTGTATTCTTTTTATTAATTTCAGGAGCGGCTTGGCGCGGCGTAACCGGCGGGCCGCGCCATGGGTAACAAGTGCTGCAGCCGCCGCCATGACCCAGATAGGCCTTTGGGTGAGTTTAGTGAGTTATACGTAGTGATGGGCGGAGGATAAATACTCAGAAGATAAATACTCGAGTATTTATCCGAAACGGATAAATACTCTTTTTCTATCGTTTTTATCGGATATTTACTCAAAATGATGGATATTTATATTTTTTGCGAATAAAATGGTTATTTTTACAAATTCAATGACAAGTATTGTTACTTGGGCTCTCCAAAAATGATATTATTGTATTATTAGGTCTCAGAAGTCTCTCCAGTCAAGGAGAAGCAATTTGTTTCTCACTGCAGCCTAACTCTGCCTCATTTTATATGCAGTTTATCTTGTTTGCGTATCTTGGATCTGTAGATATCCTGTTTGGCTTCTGCCAAACGTGCATGTGAGTGATTTGACTGACCTCCTCTGACTGACTGACGAGGTCCCCATGGTGGGCCAAACGCCTGGCGGGGTCGCGAGACTGTCTAAACAGGTAACAGTGACCTTGAAACGTAAATGGCTATTGCAGAAACACCGTGAATCTTCAGTACAAGTCTGGACGACTCATTTGACAGTTTATCCTCGTTAAAAAAAAGGGCTTTGGCTGTGGAAGCAATCGCTCGGGGTGAAGACATCTTGGCAGTGTCTCTCGTCATGACGAACGCCTTCTAGACTTTGCCCTAGAGTTAAATTAAGGAAGCGCTCCGCTATTATGAAGTTTCGAATTCAAACCATCTACGGTGCACCGTCGCATTTGGTACCTGGCACACTGTTTCTGCTTGACCGAGCACTGCGTGGTACAATCCTCCATGGTATCGTATCGACGTTGTCTGCTACGCCGATGACATGTTTGACTGTAAAGTAAAAATATATTTTCTTTCTTCTTAACGAAGTGGGGAGGACGTACCGTGACTAGTCACTACTGATAACTGCCTGCAGGGCAGGGGTTGAATAGGTCCTGCCACAGATACGGCAATTAGGCCTTGAGATGACGTCAACAAGGCCAAAGCCCTATGTTAGGTAGGGTTGAAAACAAGTTTAGTTGACATGTTTTTTAATAAGGTAAACCGTTTAATATGAAAAAATAGATCAAATCTCGGAGTAAGACCCGTTGTCGAATACGGTTAGACTCAGTAAGACTTGTTTAGACTCAGTCATACTCGGGCAGACTCGGTAAGACTCGGTCAGACTTAGTAAGACTCGGTAAGATTCGGTAAGACTCGGTTAGACTCAGTCAGATTCAGTCAGCCTTGGTAGGACTCAGTCAGACTCGGAATCATACTCACTAAGACTCCGTAAGACTCGATAAGACACGGTCGGACTTGGTAAGACTCAGTCAGACTCGGTCAGACTCGGTAAGACTCAGTAAGAATCGGTCAGACTTAGTCAGGATCGGAGTCAGACTTGGTAAAACTCGGTCAGACTCGGAATCATACTTGTTAAGACTCCGTAAGACTCGGTCAGACTCAGTAAGAATCGGTCAGAGTAAGTCAGACTCGTTCAGACTCGAAATCATACTCGCTACGACTCCGTCAGACTCGGTAAGACTCGGTCAGACTTGTTCGAACTCGGAGTCATGCTCGTTAAGACTCCGTAAAACTCGTTCAAACTCAGTAAGAATCGGTCAGAGTCAGTCAGACTCGTTCAGACTCGAAACGCTACGACTCCGTCAGACTCGGTAAGACTCGGTCAGACTTGATCGAACTCGGAGTCATGCTCGTTAAGACTCCGTAAGACTGGGATAGACTCAGTAAGACGGTCACAGTCAGTCATCTCGACTCGTTCAGACTCGAAATCATACTCGCTAAGACTCAGTAAGAATCAGTCGGACTCAGTCACACTCGAAATCATACTCGCTAAGACTCCGTAAGACTCGGTAAGACTTTATACGACTCTGTCAAACTTGTTCGAACTCGAAGTCATGCTCGTTAAGACTCCGTAAGACTCGGTAAGACTCAGTCAATACTACAGAGGTTCGGTCAGACTCAGACTCGGAGTCAGACTCCATCAGAATCGGAGTCAGTCTGACGGTTACACTCAGTTAGACTCGGTTACATTTGATCAGACAAATGTGCGGTCGCTTGTCCGCGTCAGTCCTACTTCATAATTAATTAGAAACTGAAAATTATGTTTAATTTAAGTTCTCATTGAAAAATTAAAAAAAAGAAAACAACGAATTATGAATAAACGTGAATATTTCCTCCTTTTTTCAACGCATAAAGTAATTGTAATTATTAAAGTGATTAAAAAAGTACGTTACAAATCTATATTTACAGATTTTAACGTATTTCAATCATTTTTCTTGTAAAACAACAAAATTTACGTATAAGTAGTATTTATCCACTGTTTTGGATAAAAACTCGAGTAAAAATGGATATTTATTGAGTATTTATCCATTTTGAGTATTTATCCGGATAAAAACCCATCACTAGTTATACGACTATACTAAACATATTTGCTTCTTTATTTTAACAGCAACAAGGGTTTGGTTTGCTTGCAAAATGCTTTCGTACTGGTTTTATGTTTCCTTTTCATGCTACTGTTTGGGGACCCTTTGTACTACAATACTGATATTGGCATTTATGGCTGATTGAATGAGACCTTTAAGCCCTCTCTCTGTTACTCTTCTCCAACTTGAATATATACTTCTGAATGATAGACTCCTTCATTTTCTTCTCATAATTTTTGTTAGTTTTTGCGAAAAAATCGAAATTCGAAAAATGTTAGTCTAATCTAGTCATAAGACTCCTTCTGTCAGATCCGTGGAAGACTGTACCTGCGTTAGTCTTACTAATCTAATAGAGATAGACTTTGGGAGAACAATCAGCTAAGTTTAGGGTTCAAACTACTTCTGAAACTTGTGCCTTACCTAATGTAGATGGAATTTTGGGATTGCTTACTTCTTAATGGTATGTACTAAAGGTACTAGTGATGAATATTCAATGATTGTAAACAAAGTTCTCCGGTCAACAGGTCTCAATAACTTATTTATTAGATCTTGAATCCCTTTTAGCTGTCACACAAGAGAATAAAGTGGAACGCTAATAATAACGTCGTATTATTTTGTACCTATGTTATTTGGAGGAAAAACCTAATAGGTTATATTAATGATTTAAGACGTCTAATTACTTATTATGTTGCCTATAACCACATGTTAAACAACGACTCTACTCTTTAATGACACTCCAAATCTAACCACAAAATTAAATTAAAAGACCATCCTCATCAAGGACTCAAATAAACAACTCTACAACCAGTGTATTTTTATCACAAAGCTAAATGAGCAACAAAAATGGAACCTATTTCCTTGAACAGAACAATGGCGCTAGATTTTTTCGCACGATGTTAAAAACCTACCATTAGACACAATTCGCGTTCATTCGTTACTATTCTAGTTAGCCGCCATTTTGAGGCCACATGCATTGTTTGGAAACAGCAATAATTGCAGCTCAATGACTATTTGAATCAAACGCCAATTACAGATTCGATGTTGATAATTAAAAGTACTCTGAAAGTTCAAGGGTGATTTGAACACCCACAATTTATCAGCACTTAGCAAAGATGTTGAGCCATTTTGTACACGTGTTGGCAAATTCAATTGTCTTTATCTTTACATATAATAAAATCGTAGAGCTGTCATTCCTGTACATTGAATATTTTTTTCTTTTTGTATTTTTTTCGAGATAAGGGATCGATTCTGATGCCAAATCAACTTTTTTTTTCTTTCGAAATTTTTTATGTTTTTTTGATTTGATCTATCTCATAAACTACTGTAAAGTTGTCGATCAAATTTTCTTCAAATATTCCTAATAATATGCTTCTGTTGATAGGCTATGTACCATTACGCTATTTTTCCTGGGAGATAAGCAATTTTTAATTTTGTTGTTTTTATCTGTTTGTTTTTAGTTGGAAGCTAAACCACTGGATATTATTTAGTCAATTTTTCCCCAAATATTCCTTAAACTGCTCTTCTATTAATAGGATATGTATAATTACGCTATTCCCTTTGGGGGATTAGCAATTTTATGACATGTTGATTTTCAGTCATTGTTGACATTTGTATAAGAACCGCTATTTGAAAACACTGTCAGCGTACTAGCCAGTCTGGTTGGTATCCTGCTTGACTTTCGTGCAAGGGGTCTCTGGATCAAAACTCGCTGTTTCTTTTTTTAACTTTTTGAGTTTTCTTATATTTGTCCTGAGAGTTTCAAATAATAAAAAAAAAATGTGTATACTTTTATTTCAATATTATTCGCGATTTTAAATCATAACTATTTTTTTTTTCAATAGTTTTCTAGGATATAAATCTACACTGATTTAAATTGTAGGTAGTAAGTCGGATATTTTTTTAAATTGTAATTGTTTCGAGGTGCGGAATTTTAAAGATTAGAAAAAAATCAGGGTTTCTATAATTTGTGTTTATTATATGTTATATGTTTTGAATTGGTGCTCAAACCAGTGTATAGATTCTGTTTTAAACGACGACAAGTTGTACTCATCGAGTCAGATAATTAGTTATTTTTTAGGTATCACGCGGAATGCAAGGGAGAAGAGCAATGCTATCGTACGTTCAATTTGCAGCGATACTGTAAATCAACCCAAAAATGATAGTCTAATGTTTAAAATAAACACGGTTCTTTGAAATTAATGTCGCTCAAATAAGGACGTTTCCTATGCAAACTATGTACCTAGATATAACATTAATGATCTAAACTAATAATAAAAATGCAAGTATGTTTGTTTTTTACCTTTTCACGCATTACTACATACTGAATCGATCGTCCCAAAATTTAGCATATAGGTTGTCAGGAGTATAGACACGGATATAAGGTATCTTACATCCCGAATAACAGAAGAGAGCTGTTTCCGAGAAAACAATTACGTTCATATTCCAGATGGCGCCACACGATCCGTATTGTTTCTCAAATTCTAAAATAACGCAAGCGAAGCCGCGGGCAAACACTAGTTAAGAATATAATTATGGTTGCCCAAAAGTTTTGCTTAAATAGACCTTTGCAAGATATATCTCGTGTGAATAGAAGCCCCTTCCTTTTACTTCAAGAGTTGAAGACGCACATAAAATCAGTCAGCTTGTTCTCGAGACTCGTAAAAGTCAGAGTAGGGTTGAGAATATCTCAATGGTTCGTAAATATTTAAACCGAAGGTAGTGCGAAGTAACTTTTGTAGTTCCAGTAAATAAATCCTCTTATGGTTCTTGATGACGGGTCCTTGAATCTACTTAAAATTAATACGTTACGGTATCGGTCCGATATAGCCTGTGATTAAATAGGTACTACTTTACATAATGTATTCCTTTGGGTCAGGTTTGATCTAAGATAGTTCCGTGTTTTGGCGTTATCAGCTTCTCACCAAGGGTCTCTTTCAAGCTATTTTATTTTAGAAAGTCAGTGATAGACCATCAAAAACGCGCAAATGCCCTTACATCTTCAATTCCGTAAGAAGAATCGACATCATCAGTTCATTTAAGTCGACTACTGGGCCGGCTAGAGAGCTTCCTACTTCACTCTGTCAGTCCATTCGTCTCAAGATCAGCAACATATCTATCCCCGGTTCTACTAACTACAAATACCGTTTCCACATGGCTAGAAGTCATCCCACTTCACGTCTGTCTATTGCCTCAGGCTCTGGAACGTATCTATCACCTACTGCTAATATGTCTCAGCTTAGCGTGACACCTGAAAGCCTGTGCTGCTAATGGCTGTATTTGCAAGCAGTGTTCACATAGCTTAATTTTGGGCAAAGCGCATTTGACCTGTATTGCCTTCGACACGCCTTGAAGAAGCTTATTATAATTAGTGAAGATTATAACCGCTAACTTGAGCCCTATGTTTCCTTCCAGTATATCCAGCGTACAAGAACGAGGCGGGGTTCACAGCGTGTCCGTCGTCGTTGGAGACGCGGTATACCAGTGAGCCCAACACAAGAGTGCTGTCGAGACCTCCGGCAGACATCGTGCGCACACGGAATCCTGGGAAATGTAAGTATTTAAGTAACCTTATTTGTTATCCGTAACAATACAGAAAGATTTAGTTGTGGTGATGATGTGCCAAGTCTACTCGCATCCAGCGGAAATTCTTGGAAGTTAAAGGTCCAGGACGTGGTGGGACCGTGCTTCTTCGGAGCTCAAAAAAATCACTGTCCAAACATTTTAAAAAACTCCGTCACAGATGTCTGTGTCTGGGCCAGCAATTAAACATCATAGTTGGTGAAGTTTCTAGCCTCGGGCCCGTCATGTCTTGGGCACGGCCCTGATGTGTGGATAGACCTTGAAAAGGAAGAGGTTTGTCTAGGACTCTGTCGGGGAGTAGGAGCCTTGTAGAATAAAGCACTTGTAAAATGGAGGCACTTTATTTCGGACACACACAACTGTAACAGAGTTAACTCCTTTCGTGGTGGCCCGAACGACGGCTAGATTGCTACTACTTTAGTGGTTCGTTTTGTGCGACTATGCGTATAGAGACGCGCTAGTGTTGTGAACGTCTTCAATCGACTAACTAACAATTTATATTTTAGTGTTGGGATTCCAACATGCTCCGGCCCCACGAAAGGAGACAAGAGGATGAATATAAACAAATATTCTAGCTCCCTTAAGCTAGTAAGTTAAAATCAATTAACATTACAGAAATAATATTTTCTAGCTACCTTATGCTAGGAAATTAAAATTACAGAAACAAATGTACTATCTACCTTAATCTAGGAAATTAACTAATACTAATTAACATTAAAGAACGAAATGTTTTAGGAAACTAAATAGGTATCAATTAGCATTATCATCTATAGGCAAGATACAAATTTTTGTGATAGATCGAACATGGGTATTTCCCTTTGAGTTTATGACTTCTACTGACATGTCCATCATGGCCAGGAAATATTTTAGTAACTCTGGCCATAGGCCATGACATTATGGGTACATTGTCTTCTTTTAAAATGACAATTGTGCCTATCTTTATGTTAGGCAAGACATCTAACCACTTAGGTCTATTTTGTAATGTATTAAGATACTGTTTGTACCACATTTTCCAGAAGGATTGTTTAATTTGATTACATAATTGCCAAAACTTGAGTCTATTTTGAGGAACAGTAGTTACATCATTTTCAGGGTACATTGTTAGTGAATTTCCTATTAAAAAATGACCTGGTGTCAAGTAATTAAAATCATTTACATCAGCTGACATAGGAATCAGAGGTCTAGAGTTCAATATGCATTCTATTTCTACTAATACAGTGTTTATTTGTTCATAGGTTAACAATTGTTTTTGTAGTACTCTTTTTAGAAAATATTTAGTCATTTTTACAGCAGACTCCCACAGTCCACCAAAGGTTGGAGAGTATGCTGGTATAAAATGAAAGTTAATGCCTCTCTGGGCTGCAAATTCAGAAACATGCCTTTGGTGATTCTGTGAAGAGTGTAGTTTATATAACTCAGCTAAGTGGTTCCTTGCACCTTTGAAAGTAGAAGCATTATCAGAGTAGATTTCTCTGGGCAATCCTCTCCTTGAAATAAATCTCCTAAGGCAAGCGAGGTAGGCATCTGTGGTAAGATCTGATGTGATTTCAAGGTGAACCGCCTTTGTAGCGAAACATACAAACACACAAATGTATCCTTTTCCTACCAAGGATCGTCTCACGCGCGAGAGTTTAATATCAATGGGCCCAGCGAAATCCACCCCGACCTTTTCAAAAGGGCGACTCATAGCAGTCACTCTATCTGCTGGCAAGGAACCCATTAGCTGTTTGGAGGCTTTTGCCTTTTGTCTGAAACATATCACACATTTATGAATTAATTTTTTGACATACATTAAACCATTGGTTATCCAAAATTTTTGATTTAAATTGCACAGTAACAATTTGGGACCTGCATGTAAAAGCTTTTCATGTTCAGACCTTATAATACAATCAGTTACATGTGATTTTTTGGGTAATATAACCTGATGTTTATGAGCATATGGAATATTAGAATGATGTAGCCTGCCACCAACCCGCAGGATGCCTAAATTATCTATAAAAGGACATAAACTTTGTAAAGAACCTTTTACACTTTTATTATTTTTTAAACATATAATTTCGTCTTTATAATATATTTCTTGTTCATTCTTAATAAGCAACATTAACGCATTATTCAATTCAGAACTTAAGAGATATTTATGAGCTACTTTGCCACCCTTTATATTGTTAATAAACCGCATTACATAAGCCAATGTACGTACCATCTTGTGGATGCTGGAATATTTATGCATTTGCCTGAAAACATTGCCAGTGACTGAAGACACTAGGCTCGTGGAGAATGCTGACCCGGTTTTTTCTTCAGGTAAGTTGGCAGGTAACTCTATTTTTAAATTAAATTGATATTCACTATCATGCAAAAATTCAGGGCCATTCCACCACAGGCTGCAGGCATGAAGCTCACTTGGCGTTACACCCCTACTGATATAGTCTGCAGGGTTATTTTCAGTGTTGACATATAGCCACTGACAGCCAGGCACATTTTTAGCGATTGCCTTTACCCGGTTTGCAACATAAGCATTAAGTTTCATGGGTTCTGTGTGTAACCATGCGAGAACAATTTGTGAATCAGTAAATAAATAGACATTACTGATATTATATTTTAGTTTTAACGTGCAATAAACCTTTCCATAACAATTGAGAGAAGCAGTGCTGCGTTAAGTTCCAAGCGCGGTACAGTTTTGTTCTTATTGTGAAGCGGGTTTATGCGTGATTTTGAACACAACAAACACATTTTAACTTTACCATCATGATTTGTAACTCGCAGGTACACGCAGCATCCATACGCCGTAGTACTGGACGCATCTGAGAATCCTATTAATTCAAGTTTACTTAACTCAGTCACATTTAGATTTCTATTAATAAAAATTGGCTCCATTTTAGCTAGACTGCACGAGAACACATGCCAAGCCGTTTTAATATCATCATCAGGCTCAGAATCCCATTCAGTCTTAGAAGACCATAACCTCTGCATAATAGCTTTCGCTTGTACAATAATGGGACTAACAAATCCCATGGGATCAAACATTTTCCCAATATAAGAGAGGATATCTCTCTTTGTAAATTTATCATTACTGAATACCTCTGGACAAGACAATTTAAATTTATCATTCTTAACTATCAATTGTAAGCCTAAAGTCTTTAAACTATAATCATCGCCTTGTAACTCTAAATCATCAAACTGCTGTTCAGTAGAAGGAATGTCAGACAATATTCTATCATCATTGGATGACCACTTGTGAGTATGAAAGCTGCCTAGCATCAATAACTGGCGTATCTGGGACTTAGCCTCTAGAATAGTATCCAAATTATTATCTGCATAAAGAATATCATCTACATAGGTACAATTTTCTATTATCAATGACGCTAGTGGAAAGGTGTCTTTATATTTTGCTGCTAGTTCCTTAAGACAACGAGTGGCTAGATAGTTTGAACTTTTCAACCCGTATGTGACCGTGTCTAGCCTGATGCATTGGATTGGCTCATCGGGGCTATCTCTCCACAGTATGTTTTGTAGAGAAGTATACTCTGACTTTACACGTATATTTCTAAACATTTGTTTTATATCAGAGGTAAATGTAAAGTCACCACAACGAAATAATAACAAAATCTCAAACAAGTCTCTTTGTACAGTGGGTCCATTTAAAAGCAAATCATTAAGTGACACCTTCTTGTTAGTTTTCATAGAGCCATCAAATACAGTACGCAACTTAGTGGTTTTACTGTCAGGCTTCAGGACTGCATGATGTGGCAAAAAATATATGGCATTTTTGTTTAATTCATATTGCATAATGTCTACATAATGACCGTGATGTTTACTTAAATATTCATGAATGAACTTTTGGTACTCAGAGAAAAGTTGTGGATTTTTATGTAATTTCTTCTCTAAGTTTAAAAATCTTTTTAATGCAAGATTAAAAGAGTCACCTAAAGAGTCATTGACTTCACTAAGAGGTAATTTTAGTGGTAAAGCTACTTCAAAACAGTTTTCTTTCAACTCAACAGTGGTATTAAAAATATATTCACAGAGCTCTTGCTCGGATGACCTTTCATCATAAATTTTTGGAACATCCTCTGTTTTCCAAAACTGAGTAGAGTTTCATTAATATCTGACTCACATGTATTACATTTTAAGCTTACCTTGTTGCAGACCTTTGAAACATTAGTGTGTGGTAGGGTACCTCCAATGATATATCCAAATTGAGTGTTGACAAGTTGTGGTTGTGGACTACTGGTCTCTGCTGCAGATTGCTGGCGCTCACACCGCACCGACAGCTCTGAAGGCAGCAGCACCTGGAAAAATATGTCCGCTCCCATTAATAAATCAATCTCAGCTGGTATATTAAACTGATCATCTGCTAGTTTAATTCCTTTGGGTATCAAAATGTCTGAGGTCTGAAACTTATGTTGAGGTAAGTTGCATGTTATTTGCTCAACAACATGACATGTGGCAGAAACTTTAAATGGGTTAGTTAAAGAATAAATTTCTAGAGGTAAGCAATGCTTCAACCTCGTTTTTGTATTTGTTATACCAACTACATTGACATTACTATGAGTGGGTTCCAATTTAAGCAGCTGTGATGCCCTATTTGTAATAAAGGTCAGCTGAGACCCACTGTCAAGTAGGGCTTTAAGAATGATTTCAGCGCCATCCCGAGCAATAAGTTTCACCTTAGCTGTGGGTAAAAGGACATCATTAATATATTTACTACTTGCAGCTAATGATGCAGTTGACGCTGATCCAGACGTAGTGTCAGACACATTGTTATCCGTTCCACAATGCAGCAGGGTATTGTGTGCTTCCTTGCATGTCGCACACCTGAAGTGATACCTGCACTTTTTAGTGTGAGCGCATAAACATAGTTTACACAAACCCTTTTCACTGACAAACTTAACTCGCTGGTCTACATTTAATAATTTAAATTTATTACAAGTATGAAGCTTATGTTTCAACTTACAGTATAGACATGCAGGTTCCTGGGTAGCTGTATTGGCCACTAGTCTACCAGCAGCTTGCTCCTTCGGTGACTGGCGTTGCTGCCCGTGAGAGCACCCCGGGTCAGCATTCTCAAGCGCCAGTGCACGCTTGTCCATGTAGTCTAAGAAGGCTTCTATAGTCGGCTCTTCATCGGCGTTCCTCTCGAGTTGAAATGCACGAGAGGTGTACGCATCTAATTTACGATACAAAATACATAAAATTACAGCATCCCAAAACTGTACATTAGGCTCCAAGTTACTGAGAGCGGCAAGCATTTGTTTGACATTTGACACAAATTCTCTTAAGTTATTTGCCGTAGATTTTGATAGTGGCTTAATATCTAATAACAAATTGATGTGCTCATTTATTAATCTATGCTTATTATTATACCTCTTATTAATTATTTGTAATGCCTCTTTATAACTTTCACCAGTTACAGGTAGATTTTTAATTAGATCGAAAGGCTCATTTTTTAAATAAGAACGTAAATAATAAAGTTTTTGAACATCATCGAGGCACTTATTGTTATCAATTAGGGATTTGAAAAGGTTAATGAATGGTACAAATTCTGTAAACTTACCACTAAATGTTTCTATGTCGATCGGAGGTAAATTTAATTTGGGAACTGATTTTGGAGGTGAAGAATGGGCTTCGCTCGCACTAGCACGGCGATTGATCTCCATATCAATAGCCGCGATGATAGAATAGTAGCTGTTTTCCACCTGCTCGATCTCGCTTCCTTATCCTCTGAATGGAGTGATAGAATTTTAATGTTGTGTGACTCATATTGATTGAAAGTTTCAATTAATTTTTGCCTTTTGGCTAATAAAGTTTCTATAGAGGCACTACTAAGAGATTTCGAGCAACTAGACCAGGATTGTAATCTGGTTAGGCTACCTTTTATGTACCCACGTGCGGCGACTAACTCTTTTAACTCCATGACTTTTATCACTTATTTTATTTGTAGAATTAAGATAATTATAAAACTTATAGTCAAATACACTATTTTAAGCCGAACACTGAATCACAACGCGATACGGGTTTCAAATCAATAACACAATGACGGAGAAGGCGAGAACACGCGGCTAACAGAGGCGACGCTTGCGCTCCACAAGATGGCGGCGGGCGCTCGATCGCTCGACGCACGTTGCTGACGTTGCTCGCCCCGCCCACTTCGTCGTGTATATCCGTTGTCCGCACCGTGTCCCGGTTCGGTTCCACGAACTTCGTTCTTGAGGGATATCCTTCACGCGCCTCGCTATTTCAAAGGCCGAAATCCGATGCAATGATCATGAGTAGGTATTTATGTTGTCACTGCACAGCCGCACCAACTGGATTAAAATATCTGCTGGATAGGTTTTATGCTGGCTGGCCAAGCTTGATGTCTCGGGATGAAACTGATGTTAAAACGATGCAGTGGTGTTATACGTCTGCAATGCCGACGTAAACTTGCTGTATTTTTTGTTGTACTTTCCTTAAATCGGTGCTGCAGAGCCGCACCAACGGGAAACTGAACAACTGTAAGTGCTGGCTGGCCGAATCTTCCTATGTAGTCTGCAACGCCGACTGGATGACTAGGCCTACGCTTCCAAACGAAGGACCATGTCGGGGAGTAGGAGCCTTGTAGAATAAAGCACTTGTAAAATGGAGGCACTTTATTTCGGACACACACAACTGTAACAGAGTTAACTCCTTTCGTGGTGGCCCGAACGACGGCTAGATTGCTACTACTTTAGTGGTTCGTTTTGTGCGACTATGCGTATAGAGACGCGCTAGTGTTGTGAACGTCTTCAATCGACTAACTAACAATTTATATTTTAGTGTTGGGATTCCAACAGACTCTCTCATTAAGAATAAGATCCTCAGCCTAATATTGCCTTGACCCCCTAGAGACCCCCGTCTTCTAACTGTCTTTACATGAGACCTCGACCGATGGAGCTGTTTGTATTCACTTTTTTCCCCTGAAATGGAGGCATTAGATCGCTTTAACAGAATTCATTTTCATTCCAATTCTGCTCAATTCCAGGTATAACAAACGGTGGTCGTCGCGTGGTCAAAGCACTATGTGCATACACGGCCCGCGCAGACTCCGACATTTCCTTCCGCAAGGGAGACCGCATGGAAGTCCTCAGTGACGCAGAACCTGATTGGTGGAGAGTCCTGCACTTGACGACGAGGCGAGAGGGACTCGTGCCAGTCAACTTTGTAGCTGAAGAGAGCTCAGTGGAATGTGAAGAGTAAGTGTTTTTGTAAGCTTAGTAGAACTAATTGTAAGTAAATAGAGCGCTGTAGTTAGTTTTCATAAAACCATAAATACCCGCACAGATAACTTTCACAAAAACCTGCAACTACCTTGTAGTCCATTCAAAAGTTGTAATGGTATGCTGTGTAGGCTATTGCACATTTCGAAATATTGTTAGTATAATTGTGTAATTTTGCATTCCTGCCCAAATGCATCCACTGCTGTGGTTCTGAGAGAGGGATTGGGCAGATAGTGATTGATTCTAAATATTTAAGCGTTCCATTTATTTAGACCGACATAACGTTAAAAGTAGATAACATTAACTTCAATATGTACAAAGAAACACGCAAACTAACGCATTGCAATGTAAATACACTTTCGCTACACAATTTCTTACAGCCAAACTTCGGACAGCCAACCCTTCAAGATAATATAACACTACTAAACCTTTACAGCTTCAACAACTGACGGTAACAAAAACTGGTGACGGGTTCAGAAACCCTCTTCTTGTTATTAATCGGCGACTTTCCGCTAAAGGCCATCATCATGTTGCAGTTGGTTCTTTCCTCACGTCTCCCGGAAAGAAGCGGATAAGCTGCTTCTGGCCGAAATCAACCCTCGAGGGACATTCCTCGTGAGGCCAGCGGAGCATAACCCTCACGGCTTCAGCCTCAGCGTCAAGGATTGGGAGGAGGGGAGAGGGTACCATGTAAAACATTACAAGATCAAGCCGTTGGATAATGGAGGGTTCTACATCGCGACGAATCAGACTTTCCCTAGTCTGCCGGCGCTTGTCATGTCGTATACGAGTGAGTTGAATGTTTATTTTGTTGAATACCACATAATTATGCCATCTGCAATAGTCTGATAGAAAATGGCCTTATGCAAAAGCAAAGGGCATAAGGGTGCCTTTCCACCAGAGATGTGTTACGTTGCTGCGGATGTGTTTGATACCCACCAATCATATTCATGTAGTGAGCAGAGAAGTGGGCAGGACGAGTATGTAAACGTATACTTCTCATGCCACTGCTGCCACTCGCGCTGCGAAATGCGGATTCAAAGGACCGGCAGCGCGAGTGGCAGTGCGTGTTTACATTCTGCTACGCTCAGTACTAGCCGAGCGCCTGGAGGAGAAAGACGCTCGTTTATCATCATGCCGTCCGAATGGAGCAACAAGATTACAATAAAATTCTTAGAACAACAGGAAACGGAAAAAAAATTGGGATGGATAAACATGAACCTATAACTATTTCGATGGATAGATAATTATCATCCACCATCGTCTACAACGAACATTCGGTATTCGATATCTATCGAACATAATTAAGTACATATCGCAAAAAGAGACAGCGCGGCCGCTGTAATTATTTACGTCTGCCATTGCCGAACTTGAAAGCGAAGTGAGTGGTAGGGCAGAATGCTCGATCCTGCTGCAGCAGTATTTAGGGAATTATTGTCGACAGCGCGAGGGGCAGCGGCAGGGGCTGAATGTAAATGAGGCCTAAAACCTTCAGACTACTGCTAAGCAGCAGAAATATTTCACGACTATTGTGATACGACACATTCAAAACTAATAGTAGTAGGCTTCACTAAAACTTTCGAGTGACTTTTGGGCCTGTATTTTCGATGACCGACTAATAGAGTAGACCCCAAGTTACTGGGATTTATAACGACTCAAATAATACAAACGGCTTTGTGCCTTTTGTACCAGGTGCGATCCGTCATTTTAATTTTTTTGGCAGTCACGTCTGAAACATTCATAGATCGATAGATCATAATTATCAATACAAACATAAAATGTGAGAGGCAAAACCTCGTAAAGCGTCACGTTTCCGAGTTATGAGCTGTCAAACATGTACAAATAATTACTTGTACATGTTTGACAGCTTGCATGTTTTTCAGACGTGACTGCCTACCTGGTACACTCCCGTACAAAAATATTCAAACCCCTTTAACAGTTCCAAAACCCTATCTTAATAAAAGATACTGATGTTATTTCAGAAAACGCGCTAGGCCTGTGCCATGTCCTCGCGCGGCCGTGTCCCAAGCCGGAGCCCCAGATGTGGGACCTCGGACCAGAACTGCGGGATAAGTGGGAGATCCCAGAGCAGAGATTCAGCTCATCAGGAAACTGGGACAAGGGAACTTCGGAGAGGTGTACTACGGGAAGTGGAGGAATAATATTGAGGTGATGTTTTAGTTTTGACGTACATATCCTATCATTTTGTTTGCTTTTAAAGAAAGAAAAAAATGTTTATTGGCACACCCCACAAATGTCATAGTATCATAAAAAGTAAACTAATTTATGTTTATGAAAAAAAATGTTAAATATTTTGGTGTCGTGGCACGTCACGGGTTCGATCCCCTCACGCAACAAATATCTGTATGATCTACAAGTAGGTGTTCCGGGTCTGGGTGTTTGTGTATGTAGTTTCTATGTTTATACACGCACACACGATATAGGAGAAATTCCTAGTCTGGGAAAAAAAAATGGTGCTATACTCATGCGTTATCTATGATTATTACAAAACAAAAACTATTCTTCTGTTTGGTTTGGATACTTAAATCATAAAAGCATCAATTTCTTGTGGCAACAGTATACATTCTAGTTCACATTTGACATGAACTCGTCAACAACAAACTTGCCCTAGTTTAGGATATTTATTATTTACTATTAGGTAACCGATTAGGTTTCGCTAATAAGGAAAAACACTTTCCTGTTATGGTTTCATCACTTAGTAAATAATTATGAATGTATAATTACAACCAACGCGAGTAAATACTTCATAGAAAGAATTGGGCGGCCTTTGCTCAGCTATAGAACTAAAAGCGCAAAAGAAGAAAATCATTTCGAATTTAGAACCCTTTTCCTTTTTTTTTTGTCGGTTAATGTATGTGTAGAATCCTACTAAATTGTAATATGGTGACCTCCACATAGACTCCTATTGTTAAGTCAACATAAATAAGCTATTCTTTTATTCTATTAATTAACTGCTTTGCGAAGTCTGGAACAATGTTCATGTACTTAAAAGTTTGTGAGGATGTATGTATATGTACTTATTTTGTTACTCTTTCACGCAAAAACCACTGAAATTGTTCCTAAAATTTGGTACACAGATATGTTTGTTACCTGGAAAAACCATAGGATAGGATTTTTATTCCGATTTATTGTTCCCATGGGATAATTTTCGAGTTGTAGCGGGTGAAGCCGCTGGCAACAGCTAGTTTTAATATAATATGATAGATTTCTTCAACAGAAGATTCAGCCACTATTAATCAACTGTACTCACACTTTTCCAATTACAGGTCGCAGTAAAAACTTTAAGAGAAGGCACAATGTCGACGCAAGCATTCCTACAAGAGGCAGCCATCATGAAAAAGTTCCGCCACAAGCGTCTAGTAGCGCTATACGCCGTCTGCTCCACACAGGAACCCGTATACATCGTTCAAGAGTACATGAGCAAAGGATCCTTGCTCGAGTTCCTCAGAAACGGAGAGGGCAAGTTCCTCCAATTTGAGGACCTCGTGTACGTCGCCGCGCAAGTGGCGTCCGGCATGGAGTACTTAGAATCTAAAATGTTGATACATAGAGACTTAGCCGCTAGAAACGTGTTAATAGGTGAAAATAACGTAGCTAAAATATGTGACTTTGGACTCGCTAGGGTTATTGAGGACAACGAGTATTGTCCTAAGCAAGGGTCACGGTTCCCTGTGAAATGGACGGCGCCAGAAGCTATCATCTACGGCAGATTCTCCATCAAGAGTGACGTCTGGTCGTACGGTATTCTTTTAATGGAACTCTTCACGTATGGACAGATACCGTACCCAGGACTACACGGCAAAGACGTCATTGAACAAGTGGAAAGAGGATACAGAATGCCCAAACCAGTCGGCCACTACCTCCCCGACGATATTTATAGACTGATGCTCCAATGCTGGGACGCTATACCAGAAAAACGGCCCACATTCGAATTCCTAAACCATTACTTCGAATCGTTCACAGTGACCAGTGAGATACCGTACAGAGAAGTGCAAGACTAGTGCTGTGATATAGTGAAATAATAACGTTTGATTGTGCAGCGTGAGAGACGATGTGTAGGGTCCTCTTAGCAAATATTGGAATTATAATTCGTGTGTGGATCACGTACGACGAACGTTCCATTAAACCGTATCCACACACACTTATAAAACCACCTTTTAGTATTTTTATACTCAAAGCATTATTGAACTAAAACAATACAGGAATGTGTGAGCTTCTTTTTTATTGGTCGACGGCTTTTCTCTTCTGTTTTGTGAGTCAAAATTGGTATCGAAATACTTAGCCTAAGTCAATGAACACAGAAAAGAATGTACTAATAAGTCCACTAAAATAAACTTAAGTATTTATAGTATTGAGCAAATTTCACTTTCAATATTATTTAAATATGTAGCTTCTAAGCACTGGTAGTGTTGTTTTGCATTTTGTACGAACTGAATTGTTTACTATGGCATAAGCAGTAAGGTTTAAAATGAAATGGAACACGATATTTTCATATTCTAAAGTGATATGTGATATTTTTTATCACTTAAGGCCTGACACTGGAAGATGAAGATTTCTGTGTCCTACGCTTCACTCGTGCTGTCTCCAAATTCCAAAGTCTATGCACACTCCCATATTTTGACTTATTTTGCGTATGAATTGTAACTGCCCTTGGAAATGACAAACAAACAGAACTGATAAATTCTTTCGAGGCTCCTTTGCAATATCATGTAAAAACATAAAGAAATAAACCCTTTTAGTTGTCACGTAGCTCTCCCTCAATCAAAATTGTCTAGTAAGTACTTCATTGTGATAAAACTGTGCTCAATAATTCCGTACGACACTTGCAAAGGGGCCAACTACCCAGTGTTGGGCAAATTTTAATTCAATTAACAATTAAAAACTAACAATTAATCAATTGTAATTGTGAAAAATACAATTAACAATTAATCAATTGTTAATTGTGAAAAATACAATTAACAATTAATTGTTTAATTGTTAGTTGTGGTTTACTACAATTAACAATTAATTAATTGTTAGTTGTGGTTTACTACAATTAACAATTAATTAATTTTCAATTGTTTTGGGAATTTTAATTAAAAATTAACAATTAAAAAATGCTGCTGTATAATATACAGCCAGTTTATATAAATATTTAATATACCCATGTGCAGTGTGAGACTGATAAACTGTCAGACTCTATCAGATTGACAGACTGATCTACACTGTCCGGCTGATAAACTGTCAAACTCGGTCTGACTGTCAGACTGATAAACTGTCAGACTCCGTAAGACTCTCGGACTGTCATAATCAGTCATCATAGTCCCCCACCCCCACCTATTCCTGTAGTAATACACATGTTGGCAACAAATAAAAGACAGATTAGACTAATTTCGTTTTGATACATAAAGTTAATTGTTAGTTTTAATTGTTTCAAAAAAAAACTAAAAAAGTTAATTGCAATTATTTTAATTGCGAGTTACAATTAACATACGTTAATCAAATTAATTTAATTGAAAGGTGCAATTAAAGTTTAATTGCAATTAAATTTAATTGTAATTAATTTAATTGCAATTACTTTTTTAGTCAATTAACAAGACAATTGACAAATTAATTGATTAATGCCCAACACTGCAACTACCCTACCTGTATAAAGACAAATAATACTAGCTTTAGGACCATATACCAAAGAGTTAATTGTACATTAAGAGCGAATGATAGATGTAGAGAGAAGCGTATTTAATTTATAGCGTAGTTAGACCTTGTGACCTGTATAATGTTAATTATTTTGACCAATATTCCAATTTTTGACGCATGTATAACTTTAAAGAATATTAATTGTTAATATAATTGGATTCTAATATCGACTGATCATTGATCCGTTGTTTATTATAGTAACCACGAAATTTAACCTCAAATTTGTTTATTTTTTCGCCTAAAAAGTATTAAAATGCTTTAACCACTTAATCGTTTTGTCGTCCTAGAATTTGTATAAAGCCAATGAAAATAGTGTCTTAATAACATTCCAAATATTCAAACACGTTAAATTTGGACACTTTTGTATGAAAACGTTTAGATTTATAAGATTTTGTACATACAATGAAAATAAATGTCATTGATATAAATAATGTATTTTTATTTATTTACAAATATTACATTTACATTGTAAAGAATGTCATAAATACAGTCAGCAAATCACTTTAATAATTAACAATGATATAGCTAAACAAATAATTGCCAAAAACAAGCTATAAAATGTCTCCTCTCGCACATGGTCTTCAATAAATTGGATTTTACATCTCTCATGAATAGAAAGGATGTCTTTAGTATTTCTAAACTAAATAGAGAATTATTATCTGCCAAAATGTATATATTAACAAAGCTAGAAAGAGAGAATAAAAATTATACGACCAATGAGAGAGAGATGGCCATACAAGGCAGTCCAGTCTATGCTAAATACACATTCAATAGACATTTTGTACAGACGTAGACGCCAGCACATCCACCTACCTCAATCTGTAAAAAATCTTTAAATAGATTTTTAACATTATCACAACAGTGGAAAGTTAATATTCGATTAGAATACAGATTCGAGTAGGTTGACCTGCTGGCGTACATTTTTGTCATGATTTCTACAAGTTCTGGCGATATTATAGCACATCGGTTTTTTATAGCAGCTGATTTGTGGTAGCTGTGGTTAGTAAGGGTCAATTATATTTATACTAACGCAGAGTCGAAGCGCATCGAAGCGTCCTTCCAAAACTAAACATAACAATTTCAACCTTAACTCCACAGCGTAACGCTCATATTACTTCCGAGATTTTAAAAAGTCTCGGGTTTTTCGCGCGTCTGCGCGTGAACAACGCTGATCGTGAACCGCGCGGCTTCGCTACGCTTTGAAGCGCTTTGACTCTGCGCTAGTATAAATTGACCCTAAGAGCTTCGTGAGACAGAGATAGCACACTCCGAAACCGAAACAAGCCTATTATTTCTTTCTAACGGTCGACATACTTGTAGCCGTTACCTGTACATTAGCTAAAAATTTCACAAACAATACATAACAAAATAGGAGTAATGACAATTAATATATTGATGTATAATTAAAATCACAATTTTTTCGTATAAATGCTACGAATAACTTATTCACTATTAAAATTACGAGACAATACGACTTAGTCACTGTCGATTTAACTTCATACATATTTATTATTTAAATGCTCATTTACGTATGAGAAATTCTCGTTTTAGATAGGCGGCTATCGAGAAATCGCGTCAATTTCGAATATTAGAAACAAACCACAGTTAAACATCGGAAGAGTGTCGTATGGTATTACAGAGTGGGGCCAAGCTGTATTTTGTGTTAACACATTAGAGCGATAATCGCTTGGCTAGATTTGCCTGGGAAGGCAAGGAATCAAGGAATTACACTGTACATGTAAATGAGCACTGGATACTAATGATACTTGATTGATTTTCGTAACGAATCAATCATGATTGCTTATAACTATGAACTATAGTTGCACAATTTTATCTAGGTACATCAAAGATAGTCCACTTGAAATTTATTGTGCGCATTACTATTACTATGCCCGTAATGGTATTCTATACCAACAAAAACACACATTACGTGTGCATTTCCATTTTAAATCTAATAAAGATAGCGCGGGACTAACGAATTACTATGACTCCGGAACGTAAAGGGCTATTGAAGGACACCGTGGATTTTAGTCAGTAGTCTGACAGCCCGTCCCGCTCTGGCCTGGGTTGAAGGGCTCATTTGATGTATTTTACCACGATAAAAGGAAAAAAGTGCTGGGTCTTTCGGTATGTCGCTTAAAGCTGCCATCTTATTTATTAAATTTAATTTCACAAAATGTTGACACTGTTTCAAAGTAGTTCTATTGACTGTAGATTTTCTTTTATGGCTGCCTAAGACTTAATCTTTACTGGAATCACCACAGATAAATACTTATAAATGTAATTAAATTACTAACTTAAGGACAATAATTCCCATAGCACAAAAATCGCCGCATACCTTTTTAATGTCACTGATTATTTTATTATCACTTTATCACCGTCTGTGATAGGGGTATACAAGATTAAAAAAGGATATTAGGTATTTCAATACCTATCAATGAGTACACTGGAAAAGGAAAAATTAATAAAATGTGAGCCAATATGGCTCTCTAATCGAGGCGTCAACATACTCTTCTATAAGTATCTTCCAACCCGCACTGGGAACCCGCGTGGTGGATTAATGGCCCACTCCCTCTCACAGAGAGAAGGCCTGTGTCCCAGCAGTGGGAACATTATAGGCTGATGATGATGATGATGATGAACGCATCAGAATTCGACAGTGACATCAGAACTCCGCCAAAATTGTATTGATGTGACGTATAAACGTGTTGCCAATTTATAAAGCATCGATATCTCCGTCAATTTTGGTTAACGTAGCAAAAGGAAAAATACGGGACAAATATTAACTAGCGGCCCGTCCCGGCTTCGCATGATGATTTTCGTCCTCTAAAACATGGCGCTGATGGTTACAAACACAACAAAAAAAGAAGTAGCCGAAACGGTCCAGCCGTTTTTGAGTTATGAGCTTAGCAACACATTGCTAAGCTGAGCAACATAACACGAGATATAGGTAGATAGAAGATCTAACTGACTGGTCTAATGAGATTTTTTCAGTAAAACAGCTCACTAAATAATTACCTATTTCATTATTATACGGTATCGGAATACATCTTGCTTTTAATCCTTAGATATCGGTACTCCGACTGGTAGAAACTCTGCATGTACTGCCAACAAGTCAGCACTGCTATGGGGACGTATTTTGGATGCTTTTTGCTGTAGTGGTTCAGATATATGGCTAGCACGACCAGCATACCTGACCATACGTATCTGAAAAAAAGTAACGAACATATGAACATTTCGATATAATTATGTTAAATTAGGGCTCGTACCCATAACACGAGTTTTCAGTATTTGAGACGTAAACTGGAACTTTAAAAATTTCAAATTGGCAATTTTCAAGGAAAAAATTAGTTCCTTCTTCGCACACCAGAGGTGCTGTTCTATTTTTTCATACAAGAAACATGTTAATACTGGAGAGATGCTGTAAAGTAAGAGTGAAAACTCGTGCTAAGGGTACAGATCAAGGTTCCTAGTCTACCATCTCGAGGGATTGTCTAGGCAAGGCACCATGGTTCTGGAACGTAAAGGGATACCAAAGGAACTAGTTGGAATTTAGGTAGCAAGTTGACACTTACTAACTTCTTTTCTTTCAGACGACTGTATCTTCCGCTCCAAACAGATTGAGAGTTGTTGAGGATTTTATCACTCCAAAAAAATGGTAGCCAAAGATAAATTTTAATTTTTTCTATGCAACTAAAGCATTTTAAAAGCTCTTGTTACTATTGTGAAAGCAGAATTTTTACGCAACAGTACATACAAAAAAAAAACCTTCGATGTGGATGGACTGAAGCAAATTATTTTTTTTAACATAGAACCATAAATAGTTGTACTTACTGGAAAACAAAAGGTTTGTTGAATATCAGGAACGATATGATGATGGACAGTGCTTTTCTGAAGGTAGTCACTGTGACTGCGACGGTGGCGCCACATATGCGCACTAGCGTGAGAACTGCTTGCAAACCCATGTAGCCGCTCACGCTTAGAAGGAAGATGTTTGTGTACATTGATACAGGATTCTGAAAATAAAAAGATTATTTTTAAGTTTCTCGCCTATTCCCTCTCCAAAATTATCGACACACAACCTCTTACGGTGCAAATTCCTGACTAAGGCTGCGTTTCCATTGAGGCGGAGCGGAACGGAGAGCGATTCACCAATCACATGGCTTGAAATCCACATCTTTTCACCACTCAAGCCGTGTGATGGGTGAATCGCTCTCCACTCCGCCTCAGTGGAAACGCAGCATAAGGATAGCCGCCGTGTCCTATGTGGCGGGAGAAAATGCCCGGTTGTCACCAGTGTGTACCTGGAGGACACGGTGATCTGCCCGCTGCTTAGGCGGAGCACCGCTGTGTCATCACGGAGGAGATAGGCCGACCTCTCATGTCTAGGATTGGTTGTTGCGGGGCAAGGGGGAATGGGCAGCAATCACCTGCTGCGGAGCAGTTATGTCAGACAAGGAGGCGGCGGAACACGTGAGGGAGAGGACATCCTTACGATTACCTGCCACCGTTTGCGCGGTCCGCGCAAACGGTGGCAGAAACTACTACATGCCAGACTCGGATTTAGCCATCAACTAGTATCAACTGCATTTTCACGCACTTTAATTGCATTCAAACAGTAACCAATTGCACAATCGCTGATTAATAAAAATCTTATTGTTGCTTATTGGTTATGGTCCATAAAATCTTTTGATAACAAAATATAAATAAAACCATGAAACACATTTACCGTCACTCAAAAAATAACTGCAACACACCGAGATAAAGTTTTATTATCGTGCGTTACTTTCCTAGAATCATCATCAAAACCCCCTATAGATTTCCAATTAGGACTAGTTGGATGTTGTTGTGATGGCTTGCATCCAGCGCGATATTGCGGTGGTCATCAGAATTTCTGTCCCCCTTATTGGCAGAAGTCTCAGGATGCGCTACACGGTCTCCATGCGAGAACTAACCCTTGAAACCTCAAACTAGGCATACCTACTTACTAAAAATTAAACTCACCTGCAAACAATATTCAAATCCTGAAGTCAAGACTCCAGTGAAGCCTGTAATGACCAACAGGTATACAGAGCCGATGGCATACGAATAGAACACCACCTCGTTGTTCGACGCATTGTGTTGCTTCATCGCCTTCTCCTGAACATTACCGATGATGGCATCGCACAGCAACGCTAGAGATATCACTATTATGCCCAAGAAGTCGAACTTGGGAGAGGTGCTTGAGTCCGCTGTAACATATAACATTATGCTGTAACATCAAACAGTGAGAGAAAATTTCTTCTCCAAAGAAAAAAATGAATATTTGTCCTTCTTTTATAACGAACGTCCACCACCGGCTAAACTAAGTTAGTTTAGCTTAGCTCGCATAATTGAGCCAGTTTTTTTACCCGACTGCGCGACGCAAAGGAGGGTAATGTGTTTATCAGTCTATGTATGTATGTATGTTTGTTTCTATGTGGCGTTCTAGAGACCAAATGCGTGGGCCGATTTTGATAATTCTTACGTCAATCGATTCGTCTTAACCTTGCGAGTGTCACTAAAGACATGACAGTAATCAAAATTCACCACAGTGACAACCAGACGCCATATTGTCAAAATGAAAAAAAAAAAATGTCGATGAACTATGTCATGTGGGGTATCGTTGAATAGGTATTTAAAAATCATCTTAAGGTTCCCTTTATCATTTTTCATTTTAAGTAATAGTTTAGGCTATATAACAATTTAAAGTTGTTTAACAAAACAATAATTCTCTGAACAGTAACTAAAAAGTATGAAATAAAAAAAAATATTTAACGAAAAACAAAAAACCCGACTGCGTTAAAAAAACTAAAAAGAAAGAAACAAGCCCGGTAGTTAAGAATTCACTCATTCACACTCACAGTCGGGGCCCCTTGGGAAGATTTGATTGGTATAATTTGAATGGGCCCCAACTGTGAGTGTGAATGAGTGAATTCTTAACTACCGGGCTTGTTTCTTTCTTTTTTGTTTTTTTTAACGCAGTCGGGTTTTTTGTTTTTCGTTAAATATTTTTTTCATACATGTACAGTCGACAAAGTGGAATCATGACCCATTTTGACAATAAATCGTTTGAATCTGTCAAATTGACAAAGATCAAAGTTGTTACCATGGATATGTATGTTTACGCGAATGTGGACCTAATTGTATTTGAATGTCTCTGGGAAAATAAGCTTATGGTGGGTCATAATTCCGTTTGGTCGATTGTACGTACGTCCACCGCACTTGTATGAAAAACAGTGAAAAACTGGCTCAATCATGCGAGCTAAGCTAAACTAACTTAGTTTAGCCGACGGTGAACGTTCGGCTTTACGAATATATTAATGTCGTGAAATTCTAACTGCTTTAATAGACTAGAAGTTTAGGTAGCCTAGGTAGGCATGTGGTTTTAAGCTCGATTCTTAGGTCCTTAGGAAATAATTCTATCTATTAGAACAGGGGTTCCCAAATTAACGCCGCTGCGCCCTAGTGCCTCGTAGAGAGTACAAAGCGCCAGCGAAACGCTCCTGTTGACCATTCTCTGGATTGAATTTGCGTGGTCCAACATTCATGAACAAATTCTTATGGTGAATTTAAGAAGATACTCTTAATGCTCATTGCAGATTTGGTGAAGATGTCAACCAGATATCTATCATTATTTCACCGTATCTACTAACTGGGTGGGGCGCCGAGACAAAAATTATTAAACCTGTAGGCGCGCCGTGAATTAAGAAAGTATGGGAAAACTTGTATCAGGTTTGCCTATGAGCCTTAGGCAAAATTTGCTTAGACTATTATTGTTCCAGTGGAAGCAGTGGTCTTTGACTGCCGGCCTTTTAGAGAGACTAAAAGTCACTCAACGAGCAATGGAAAGAGCTATGCTCGGAGTTTCTTTGCGGGATAAAATCCGCAACATGGATATTCGGCGAAGAACCAGAGTCACCGACATAGCTTTTTTTTTTACGTGGCAAAATCCGCATTACCGATGATTGCGCCTACGGTGGCCGGAGATCTATGGGCCTTAGGCAAAATTTGTTTGGACTATTATTGTTATTTTTAGGGGCTCCTTTTTCAGAGTCAGTCTTAGTTTGTTTGAACTAAAATTACCTCTGTCTCAAATGTATGAAATACTTACCCAGAGTAAACATGGTGAGACCAATACACATGATAACAGCAGCAACATAATCCAGGAATCCATAGCGTTTGTTCAGTATAATAATGCTGCCAATCATGACTGGTATCAGTTTGCAACTCTTGAAGATCAGCTGCGTAGGGTAGTTTAAATAGCTTAGTGCGAGGTTTGACAGTGACATGGTTCCAAGTGTGAGAGCTGCCAGTAATGCATATGTTCGTATTGGTACCCTGTTAAAGTAAATGACACATAATTAAATTATGTTGTTTACTAGGTCTTTGCCGTTAGCCGATACAATATCTGAGCAGCACTAAAAGAAAAATGGCGAATGCTGAGTAGCATAGGCTCAGACATCTGTCAAAATACTTTACTCTCGTCTGAACTCAGCATGGTTTCAGTCGATAATTTAGTCAGCATGGGCTGAATGCTGTTCAGCATTTTAGATTTCTCCTCAGATTTTGTATTGGTTAACAGTACCCATTGTCTGTTCGATTGAATACACTGATTCTGATTGTCGTCACAAAGTGCTTATCAGTACAATAAAAACGTAACAAAATAGCAATCAAAACTGTACTCACTTCCGTTTAATAGGATTCCTTATCAATGATTCGAAGTAACTCAATGCCATCGTCATTAAAAATTGTACTAATGTTATATACAAACTCACTGGTTTCACTTCAGCATTAGAAAATATTAATTCTAGGAAATATCCATAGGCTAGGTAAAATATAAATACGAAGACTGAACAGCATAGGAACTGTGTCAGTTCACTGTACGGTGTTATGTTAAAACACAATATGTTAATCTCCGTTTGCTCCGCCCTTGGGAGGATTTTACTTGTACTCGGAACATCTATACGTATTATTGCGTCTTTTGGTTGATTCATTGTTATCACAGAGTTTTGAGATGCCATCAATTCAGACTCATCATGCTCTTCTGAGATTTTCTGGAAATAAAAATTTGGTATTTAAACAACTTGAAGTAGGTAACACACAGATAGATCAGGAGTGGACAACATACAAGTAAGAGACAAGAATGTTTGTTAATTCCTCCAGCCTTTCATGTTTACAAATACTTTACATGCAAACATGACAAACTACAGTTTTATTGTTGATAAATTCATATAAGCAATGTCTTATCTGTATGTCTCTGCGACTCTCTTATAATGAGTTTTTTTCACAGAATTTCAAAAATGTTTGTAATCTTTTATAAATTCAGGGAATGTACATTATAAATATTATATGTTGTATGTGATGTGTAATAGCTCTAATTACTCACAGTCACATGATGGGTTGGAATAAAATCATTCAATGGATCCTGAGACATGGTCAAGTCCCAATTTACAATCACCACAACAATTGTGAGATTCCGTTTAACTATTACAAACAAAAAGGTTCTAGATGAATGAAACTTTATATTGTAACTGACAGATTATTTTAAAACATTTGCCACTAGGCATTTTTTTAGAAGTTATCAACGCCCACACATTACTGGCTGACAATGTGTACTCATTGTATACAGTACAGTATAATTGTGTCAATTTAAATTGAAGGAGAGTAGGGGGCAGTGTTTACAATTTTATTCCAACTAACACAAAACAGTGAACACACACAAGTTTGGACATCATTGTAGTTAAATATACAAAATACAGTCTTGAATGATAGTTCTTCTATGGGAAGGGAAAGTGAAGAATGGAAGAAAAAACGTGTTCCTCCAACCCCAAGTAAAATGGGTTAAGGGCAGGAAGATGATGATTATTTGATGTACTAAATGTAATAAATAGATGGTGTGTATTTAAAGTGCAATTTATAAAAATTTCCTATCTTTCATTTGAAAAGATTGATGTGCTTTTAGGAATGACGGCGAAAGGCCGCGCCGGCGGCATGCACTTCGGTTGCGAAAATGCATCCCAATAAGAATCCAGACAATCAGAATATTGATTTTGTTAAAACTAATTCTTCTCTTGAATGAAACTATATTTACATAATTATTATTTCTTAATTAATAAACCCACAGATTTCTACAGCCGAAAAAAAATGCATCACATTATTTATGTTGTTTACGTACGCGCGTTTTTGTTGGTCACAATTTTTTTCAATATTTACTATTTCATATTGATCTATAAAATATACCTTGCGGTTTTCGCATATAATAAACACAAGATTTGAGCTAACAGAGCATGAAATACACGCACATAGCCCCTTGATACTGATTGAAACTTTGTATACGTCGACAATAAGATTTTATCGAAACTTACCGTGATGGTGATCAGTGTAGAAACTTCAGTTATACACTCACTACATATTCAAGTAATGGTTTAAATTGTGTAAATTTTAATTGAGAAGTTTTGTAAGTAAAAGTAACCAATCCTCCTGTACCACGACACCTCACACGAAACGTCAAAATGGCTGTCAAAAAAAATGTCAACAAAACAGCTGACCAGCTGCTGTAAGCTGCCATAGATAAAAAGATGGACTGCGCCCTATCTAGCCAACTGACAGAAAAATGGGGATGGCAACTCAAAGATATTGTAGATGACGCTTCGTACGTTTGTTCCACAAAGTACATAGAGATACTACGGTTTGTTCATTTGTCAGATTATTGTTCTTGTTCAAAAAACAAACACGATTTATTGTGATGAAAATTGAGTTTAAATACGAAATGAATATGGAAGATTATTCTTCAATGGGTGAATGCGTCGATGTAGCCCGCGAAAATCAAAATTTCTTATGTTTTTTGAAATTTGCAGGTCAGTGACATGTTGTTACTTTGTCAAAATATGAACTGCGCTAATAACACGTATAATTTTAAATAAAACAATTATCAAAACATTCGCTCCATCAGCTCTCCCTTAGAAAAGCTGCATGTAAGTTAGATTTCGGAGATTTTAACAATATGCACCTTTTCTATGTCAGAGCTGGTGGAGCGAATGTTTTGATCATTTTAAAATTATACTTGTTATTAGCGCAGTTCATATTTTGACAAAGAACAACATGTCACTGACCTGCAAATTTCAAAAAACATAAGAAATTTTGATTTTCGCGGGCTACATCGACGCATTCACCCATTGCCGCGAATCATATTTTGATAAAGTTACAACATGTCACTGACCTGCAAATAGAAAAACGTAAGAAAATTGATTCTTCTAAATTAAACTCACATTTACTTGTAGTTAAGATTATTGTAATTTTGAAGTAGGTATATGTTCTAGCCTCTACAAATAAAATAGGACTGTTTCTGACATTCATTATTGAGAAACATAATTATCATCATTTTTACATCTATTTTCTAGATTGAGCAATATGATAAGATTTTTAACTTCCTTAAACTACAATTATTATTCTTCCTCTAGACGAACCATTTTATGATACAAAGAGCTCTAATACAAAGAAGTTATTACCTATTTTGAAAGGTGTATTCGATTCGATTATTTGAATTTTATTAATAAATTCCTGTCCCAGCTTCGCAAGGGTTGATATTTGTTTTTTAAATAGCTTTCCCTTATTGATAATACAATTTTTCTCACAGAAGTCACAGCAGCTGCCCATTATTTCTTGATAGTGTGAATTGCAACATTTTTACAGCTTGGCCAGAACGGATTGAAACGGAACTAAAATTTTTATTTCCGATAGCGTTTTAAAATCTTTGTTATTTGATGTAAACAAAGACCGCAGGTTTGTTAGATTTATTATTGTGCCATAAAACTAACGTAATAAGTGAAACAAAATAAAATAAAATCATTCAAAGTTCTGGTAGCGCGAAGACAGTGGCGACTTCCGGTTTTCTACATTTTTATGTCAAGCTGTACAGCATAATACACAATATCTAGTCATTTTACATCAATAGAGCGTCATTGACTGTTGCTTTTCTCATGCACAGTCCATACTTTAAATCTATGGCAACTGCTGCCAATGATGCCAACTGCAAAATTCATGCTGGTTGATGCTTGCCAATCGTTGATTGTATATCTGAATAATTTATTGATACATAGTAAAGAAAAATCAAACGGACTGTAACAAGATAAAAATATGTTTCATTTTTATTTAATGTTCTTTGTAAAACATCAATAAAAAAACCAAAATAATTTATTTTTATGGCAATTTGAAAGTTGTTGACCAGTGTTGACCTTTGTCGACAGAAACCATGTTATCACAAAAAAAATATTATTTCGTTTTGGTAGAAATAATAATTTCATAACCGCTAATAAATATGAAAAATCAGTTTATTGCAAAATAAAGACTATAGATAGGTACATTTTACGTATACTAAAACTAAGTTGGCACTGTGGTTGGCGCCGCGCGAAGCCCGGGGGGTCGCTCGTACTATAAAGTATAGTATAGCATTTCCACAAGTTGGGTAAAGTATTGTGCAACACAGGGGCAAAACTCGGAAATTATAAATCAAGTTGAAAACCAAGCAGTCAAACGGGTATCTGGATTGCGAAACGTTATTTCAGGGCCTACTTAGAAGCAAGTGCAAAAGCAAGCAATTTAAAATTGTAAGTTTCATGAGCAGATGTTCTTTACAATGAAAATAATTCAACGGTTCGATTTTATTAATATTATGGTACCTCCTCATCATCGTCATCATCAGTCTATAATGTTCCCACTGCTAGTACACAGGCCTCTCTGTTAGAAGGAGTGGGCCATAATCCACCACGCGGGCCCAGTGCGGGTTGGTAGATGGCACATGTCTTCGATTTTTTTTTATTTTAGGACATGCCGTTTTCCTCACGATGTTTTCCTTCACCGTTTTGAGAGCACTGAAGATGAAATAAATTACACAAAGTAATGCGCCTGGTGGGGTTCGAACCCACGACCTACAATTTGTAAGTCGAGACCGATACCACTGGGCCACCACTGCTCTTTCGAAGGTCAAGGTAGGTAGATACCTACCATTCCAACATGATAACAATAAAGCTGCAATATTGCTTGCAATTTGATGTTCTGAATAGACACTTTAAGAAGTGCCAAATTGACCCTTCAACGTGGGAGAACCAGGCACAAAATCGACCCGAGTGGAGACGCTATATACAGGAGCCGGTTTACACCTTTGAAGAGACAAGAAGGTTACAATTGGACAAGAAGCGTGACGACCTAAAGGCTAGCTAGACCACCTGCAAATATGACTTACAATTTCATCAATGGTGTTCTCACATGTCCACTTTGTGCTCGGAGCTTTACGGCAAAAGTTGGATATGCGAGTCACTGGAGAGCACATGAAAGGGCATATCAAAGCTCTCAACCACTCTAAAAGCCATCGATTGCAGTCGCTGTGGCCGAAATCGGCTAGATGGCATCATCATCATTAAACAATGGATGAAAATAAAAGTAATAGGTATATATTTCTAATAGGTAATTAAAATTATGATTTATGTTGGATTTAAAGAATATTTTCTGAATTCATTATTTCCAATATAATGTATGAATATGTTTTGCTTCAAAAAATGATTTCACGATAAAAGGTGACAAAACTACTATCACCCAAACTTTAACGCTTTCCAAAAAGGTACAAAAGTGAATTTACTGAACAGCTTATTTATATTAGCAGTAATTCGTGATAATAGCAATTTTTTTTAACGTGATAAAATCATCAAATGAGTCCTCCCACCCAGGGCAGGGCGGGAGGGACTGTTGTTATTGTGTTGGACGGTAATTCGTTAGTCCCGCGACTCTATAGAGGGGGCCCGTCATAATACAGGGCTGCGTTTAAATCCTTTATCCAGTTTAAATTTATACTGACTAAATATCAAACACCCCGTTTAAGTACACCGCGAGGAGAAAAATGAAGCTAACTAAAATTTAATCTACCCCGTTTACGGTCGTCCGCTGGTATAAGTTTCTACTAAATGGAATAAAATTTTGCGACCTTTTTACCACGCAAAATTTTATCCTGCTGTCAGATTGACATTAAGTTTTGTTGTTTTGCTCGATTCGCGCCGTAAAAACGAATATTATTTTTATTATATAGAGTAAATATTATTTGTGGATTACGGATTTATAACAAACCGGGAAATTGATTATTTGTTCAATAAACTGAGCTGTCAATTGAATTTGACAACTAACATTGACAGAAACTTATGACTCCGTTCAGTGAACCCTCGCTAGTTTAATTTTTTTCCGGCGAAATACGGCCGAAGGATTTAAACGCACCCCTGACACTCTTTGAGGCGCACGTGGAACACAACGCGCTGTCAACCTGGGCATGGTCCATGGTCGGACAGCGAGTCGGCGATTACTCGCCGCTCGCATGCCCATACCCGGCGTGGAAACAATATTCCAGCCAGGAAACGAAATAAGTTAACTGAAAAAAAAGCCAAGTACTACTCATATTTTTTCATTGTCCTATGGATTAAATTCTGTGGGTTCGATTTCTGGGTTAGAATATTGATTTTTCTAAAATTCAAATGTGTATTTTTGTCTCTTATCAAAATTGGCCTCACTATTCTTCATAGTTTAAGATTTGGCCATATTTCGTGGCTGTAAATCACAAAATAATATACACAAAATAACTACCTACCTACGTCACATTTATTTTGTCATAAACAATCAAATGGTATTAGTGGTTATTCTTTTCTATTGTATTTATTAGAAATCTGGAGCTCAAGACATGCCTAGAAAGTATCAGGCGCGCCCTGCTTTTTATAAAGCCAAGGGTTAGTAATATCAAGGCTATTTTAATTGAATAAATATCAAGTGATGACCAACAACATACGATTAGCAATCCAATTTACAGTTAGTAGCTACTTCCACATGAATAAAAAGTTATAACAAGAAGTTTCTTTATTTACATTCCCGTGAATAATTGATGAAACATCACTACATAATTGAATTGTAATTAAAAAACCTGTATACAAACTATTCTTACCATCCATATCCGGTTGGTTTTCCTGCACAGCTGTCAGCAACCGTGCTTGGTAGATTTTTAACAGAAGTCTGGCCACACTTAATTGCTGTGCCTGTCTGTCTGGTTGTCAAACAAAGAGAAAATACCTATTTTTTCATAAAAATCTATTGTATTTTGTGCTGTCTATTATTTTACGCGTCAAGGTGTGTATTTACGCTAATATCATCTGACTGATAGTGTTATGTTTTTCTGGTACAAGCTAAATTCATGTGATAACTTTCGCAGATCGCATAATCAACCAGGCAAACTGGATTGAAGAAAATGATGGATTCGGACTCGTCCGGCGCGGACTTCTGCCGGTTCTGTCGCTCGGAGGCTTCATCTGACAGACCGCTGTTCCATCCGTGCATCTGCACGGGTTCCATAAAATGGATCCACCAGGAATGTCTAGTGCAGTGGATGCGATACTCAAGGAAAGAGATTTGCGAATTGTGTGGCCACCGATTTTCGTTTATGCCGATATATTCGCCGGACATGCCGCGGAGGCTGCCCATTCGCGATGTTGTGGGCGGGCTGGTGACCTCTGTCGCGTCTGCTGTAAAGGACTGGCTGCACTACACCCTGGTTGCCCTCGCCTGGCTCGGGATCGTGCCACTCACCGCATGCAGAACCTACCGCTGCCTATTCACAGGATCCCTAGACCCAGTGATTTCATTACCATTTGACATAGTGTCAGCAGAGAACCTTGCTAAAGATGTTTTCTCTGGTTGTTTTGTTGTTACTTGTACACTGTTTTCTTTTATTGGTCTTGTTTGGCTGAGAGAGCAAATCATGCATGGTGGTGGCCCTGATTGGATGGAAAGAGAGAACTTGCCAGCTCCGCCCCCAGAAGATATACCCCTTCAGGATAATAATAATGACCGAGTGAATAATGGGGCAGGGGAGGGTGAAGTTGGACTGAGAGATGAAGTTAATGCTGAAGTTGGAGAGGACCCACTGGTTGGGGATGAAGCTAACTGGAACCCGATGGAATGGGATCGTGCAGCCGCTGAAGAGCTCACATGGGCCCGGCTACTTGGTTTGGATGGTTCCATGGTGTTTCTTGAGCATGTATTCTGGGTTGTATCACTGAACACATTGTTTATAGTGGTGTTTGCATTCTGTCCTTACCATATTGGAAGGTTGGGGGCTGCAATGGCAGGGTTGACGGCAGAAGGTCCGTTTGCAGGCCCCCTGACTGCCTTGGCAGGGTATGTGCTGGTGGGGGCTATCCTGGCAGTGCTGCATGGTATGGCCTCTCTGCTGCGTCTGCGGAGTGCTAAGAAGGCGCTAGGATTCTGTTATGTGGTTGTGAAGGTGGCTCTGCTGTCTGTTGTAGAGGTGAGTGCTTATGAGTGTTAATTTACTAGGTGATTTTATTCATTGTGGCCCCATTAATTTAAATGTGAAAGGAATTTGAAGTCTGAATAGAATTTGCAGCTTCATCTCAAATATTTATTGCATTCCTGTAGAATTTTTAAGATGTCAAACAATTGAGTTAAAACCTGACATGATCTTTGCAAGGCACAGTAATGTATAAAATGCAAAAAACAATTTCCATAAATTTGTTAATTTAGATAAAAGAATAAAGATGTATAAATTTATTACATTTTTAATAATAATTCATTAACAGTTACTATTGTTATTGTCCTTCTTAATGAATAATCAAATGTTAGTCCCAAAATTCAGTATCAAAATCCTATATAATTAAATACAAAACTTGTATACTTGACCTTCTAAATAAACCATGAATAACTTTGCCACTGATTATGTTTTTAAATGAACATGTCAAATCTTCTCTGTATTAGCACTTGATTAACATATAATGAATATTTAATAATTACCTATTATCTAAATGAAAATATTAATCATTACAGCATAGACTTCTACATGTTTTCAATAAGAATATTGATGGTTAAAGGATAAAAAGCCAATGATATGGCTGTAGTGTTAAAACTGGTTAGAATTAAAAATAAGTAAATAACAAAAAGAAAAACTAAACAGTATTCCAGCTTTACACTTTAAGAAATGTTAAATGTAATTCAGTTCATTCACCAGTGTCGAATTAGATTAATTGTGATTGTGAGTCATCGGTAATTAGAGGTCAGTGTCTTGTCATTAGTCCATTGATACTAATTTTGTTGCTGCATTATTATGCCTAGTTAATTACTTTCTCTTTAGCATAGAATAATCAGCCAATAATGTAATGTCCCATAGCGGGGACACAGGCCTCCTCCCTATGAGAAGGTGACAAATGAGCCCAGTGTGAGTTGGTAGACATCAACACAATTCGGTTCTTGTCAAAAAATATTGATATTTCAAAAATCTAATGATGTAGTTGTAAGCTTTCATCAAAATCAGCCTTGAGAGTCCTATAAGTACTTTTCGCTGTTCCTCATATTTTCGGACTAGCTGCTCTATGTTGTTTCACATCTGGTGCTTGACTCCTATTGGAAGATAAATAGCCTGTAGCCTTCCATGATTAATGGGGTATCTAATTCAAAAATATTTTTTCAAACCAAAGCAAAGTTCTTAGAATTATATACAATGCTCCTTGGTTTATGAAGACGTCAGAATTACATGAGCATTTACAAATGAAACATACAAAGCTTGAATAATTTCGCACACCAACATCTGAGCACTAGCCAAAAGGCTCAAACACCACCACATATGGGCCTTTATTGAATAAAGCCAAATAATAATGAGACAGGAAGATTTTTCGCTGGAAGAATGGACCTCAGCAACCAATAATCATACACAAAATCTGCTAAAGGTGTACAACCGATTGCAAGACGAACTATTAAAAAGAAGACATCCAGTAGCTCCTGATATTAGCGTGTACAACCAAGCAGTTTAGCTTTATAATATTAGTATACATTTATCCATCCACATGCAGTTGTAAAATTCACTCTGCATACTGATTGTGATATCCAACTGCTACCAGTTACAAACCGACTCCATAAAAAATTAACTAGTCAGACAATAAGATCTCCTTAAAACGCTCACTCATTCTTTCAGATCGGAGTGATTCCTCTAGTATGCGGCTGGTGGCTGGACTTATGCTCCCTTTCAATGTTCGACGCTACCCTCAAGGACCGAGAATCGAGTTTACAAGCGGCTCCATGGACGCTCATGTTCATACACTGGTTGGTCGGCATGGTCTACGTGTATTACTTCGCGTCGTTCATTCTTCTATTGAGAGAGGTGTTGAGGCCCGGTGTTCTGTGGTTCTTGAAGAATCTGAATGATCCTGATTTCAGTCCTGTGCAGGTTAGTTTATTTATTAACTAGGTTTGCTACATATCCGCATATGTCTTAAGATCTAACTGCAGCTCTGGAAAGAAAAGGGAAACTGATGGAAACGGTAGTTTTAGTCTGACAGTCTTATAAATACTACCCAGATCCATCAGCTCCTCTTTGCGTTCCAGTACTGCTGTGTGACAGTCCCGCGACGTGATATAATTTGATTAAGCCAATTTTAGAACTACAGCATACTATAGTGGGGCTGCACTGCATATGTATAGGTTGCGCAGCGGCCCCATGCAGCTTTAACATGGAACTTAATTTTATATTTTTTCTTTCCTTCAGGAAATGATCCACCTCTCAGTATGGTCGCACATCCGTCGTTTGGTGGTGTCCGCCATGATCTTTGGCACAGCTGTCCTCTTCATGTTATGGCTGCCAATCAGAGTCATCAAGTACGTCCTGCCCGGATTCCTACCGTATGCTGTAGCGGTACATACTGACGCACCGGTCAATGAACTCAGTTTGGAGTTGTTGTTGCTTCAGGTAAGGAGAGACATATGGTATTGAAATGTGAGCTTTATATCAAGTAAATTAAAGTATATTTCCTTAAGTGGCTTACGACACCGATGGTCTACAAGTACGCGATGTCCAGCATTGCGTAGTTGTAGATCATCGGAAATTCTACCTTAAAGCAAATGAAATAAAGCTCATATTTCAATACTTGTTAATGCTTAGTTAGTTGTTTATATGTGTGGCGACTAAGTCTAATTGTATAGGCTAGTTGTAGTCTATGGGTAAGTAAACATTTACCTCACTTTATACATAAATTTTAATACGTAAAGGAGGGTACTTATTTGGTCCATTGTCTATTCCGTACATTAACAAAATATATATTTATTCAAGCTAAAACATTACGAATAGTCTTATCCTGAGATCTAAAGAGCAAACAGATATTTAGACCAAGCTTAGCTCATTCACACTTCATCCGAAAACAAACCTTATTAGCACTAGAATAGTGTTCTTGATTATAAGTTACCTACATTATAACACAGACACAGTAGTAGTTTGTACCTTAAGTTTGTAAATGTAAGGATTATTTTCGGAAGAAGCGGCTCTGAGCAACTTTGGCTTGCCAAAGTTGCCTCCATAGATTTGACATTAAGATCTATTATGATGTTGGTCAACTTTTGTAATTAAGGCAAACACTGCTGGGTCGCTCGGATGTCTCATCAGGGAACCGACACCCTGGAACGAAAAGGGCTATTGAAGTATTGAAGAATGGTCGTGGATTTTAGTCAATACAAGTCTGATAGTCCCTCCTGTCGGCCGGCCCTAAGAGGACTGATTTAATGATTTTACCACGATAAAAAAGACGAGAAATAGTACGTCGTTTGTTGGTGTTCGTAATAGGTACAGAACTAGTTCGGGCCAATGACAGCTAGTGTTGACCCGGATATACCCCCAAGATTTTGAATTCAAAGACAAATGATTGGAATTACAGGGATTTTAAATTATTTCGATGCTGGTTTGCTCAATGATAGCGCTTCTTAGTAACCACTATTACAGGATATTATTTCAGGACATATAAATCTGTCAATTCTTGAAAACCAGCGGCCGTATTATGACGTCTTAAAACCAGGCTTGTTCCAGAGAGTGAAAGAGACAGAGCTATACAAGTCGTCTAGTGCCATCTCGTTCACTCACTGAAACAAGCCTGGTTTTAAGATGTCATGTACGGCCCCAGATATTTTTTTTGGCTGGTTTTCCAATAAAAATAAAACCACAGAATACTTAAAAGTACTACGTAATAAAGTACTTTAAAACTATGTGATAAAACGTACTTTAAAGTACTTTAAAAGTTTTAAAGGTTGTAGTGCAGATTTTAACTTGACACACGTCGCGCACGAAAGTCCCTAGTTATTTCACATCTCTTGGCAGAGATCGCGTGCTGCTATCGATTTGACAGTCCCTTCTACAAAGTGGGCACAAAGCGAATAGACACGCCTTTTAGTTATCGTTATTGAAACAGTCAAAATGGTACCCTATTGTAGTCTGAAAAACGTTTTTTTTTTTTAATAATGAAAGCAATGACACTTTAATTGAAAGCAGTTTGGTTGATCATCAAAAATATATCTTTAAAAAAAAAAATACAGTGGCTATGGAAATAAGGTGAATAACGGTTTCTTACAAAAGGTTGACAAACTGATTTCGAAATTTTCTTTTTGTTTAAAAAAAGTAGTTTCAAACTGGGAATTTCTTTTCTGTAACGTGGGTGCGTTTACAAAAATTTTAACTCAGATACACAAACACCCAGACCCGGAACAACAACTTGTAGATCATACAAAGAAAGTCAATGTTTGTCAAAGGGAGTCAATGTTTGAGCCTGTAGCCAAACGCATCAAGTTCATCGCTTAAAGTTGAAAATCTAGTAAAGACTTCTGAGCGATAGCGAACGAAACAAACGGAAACGATCTGTAATCTTCGATAGATTTTCAACGTTATGCAATGGGGTATAAAGTTGAAAATATTAGCGACTGCTGAACGTTAGCGAATGTCGCTTGCCATTTGGCTATAGGGCCTGTTCCATGAGAGAATCGAATCACACCACGCACGCCGCAGTAGTCAATCCTGAGAACCTAACAGTGCAAGCCAATAAGTTGTAGATACTAAGCATGCCATCTGTATGTGCGTTCGTACGTTCAAGCATAGCATCAAAACATGCATTACTTTCATCATAATCAGGAACACGTAACAAGCAGGATATGTACCGACATATGCAAAGCAGGTTGCATAGAGTTGCTATTAAATGTGTGCCACTTTTTCGTTAGAAGATTTTGCAAGCCTCAATGCCGATTCAGAGCTAGTTTTAGCCTCTGGTATCAATTCATACAAAACTACCAAAAATGGCTACCATTAGAGGTTGGGTTTCGACCTCACATGTAGAATAGTTTTATTGATAGAATTGAGCATGGCATCTTCCCTTTAAGTTTGTATAGATCGAAAACGGACACATTTTACGTATATAAGTCCACCTTCACGATGTTTTCCGTAACTGATGCACAGTGTTTTATGAAGCCCGATTTTGGAACAACTCATTTTATTGAAAAACCTGACAGAAATGATCATTTAAATGCAAGATTACAAATTAAAGACCAGTATTGTCCAAGATATTATATTTAGAAAGTAAAATCGAGCTTTACATAGTATAATAATAATCCTCCTGACCGATTTCGGCCACGGCGGCTAATCCCAGCGAAGTTTAGCCATCTGTGCGACTCCGAGCTGCTAGTTACTAAGAATTTCTTATAGAAAAACCCAACAGCACTCTCTGCTTAACCCGATAATCGAACCAAGGACCCCACTTTCAGCAGTCGCGCTTATACGACTAGCGAAAGTACATGTGAATATTGCAAAAGACACATTGATGGCTACATTCAGAATGAGAGACGAGGCTCTGACGTCCGGGCCATCATCACTATATAACATAGCTTATTGTTTTACATATATATGTGTTGATGAATAAAGATGCTTGTATTGTTCTGTCGAATATTTTAATTCCATTAAGTTGTCTTGAAATAAAGCTGTGTCAAAGATGAATGATCGTTGAAAAATGCCGTACATATTGAATTTTATTATAGAGGGCGGCTAAGGCTAGGCGCGCACGTCTTACTTTTGTGCTATGACGATATTTATGGGAGTGACCGAGAGAGTTCATTATGGTGACTAATAGTTTCTAGCGGCCCATACATTTAAAAGGGAAAAAGTCTTCACGACAAAAAATCTCTAGTGACATAATTCTAAGGTCTAAAGTAAACGGGTCGACGGCGCTTTGTGTCCCACGCGCGCCTCAAAGAGCGTCAGCACACTGACGGGGCCCCCTCTCAGAGGGCCAAAGCCTGCCGGGGTCGCGGGATTATTTCCTTACCGTGACCCCGGAACAGAAAGGGCTATTGAAGGACACCGTGGATTTTAGTCAGTAAAAGTCTGACAGTCCCTCCTGCCCTGCCCGGGGCCGGAGGACTCATTTGATGATTTTACCACGCTAAAAAAAAAGGTCTAAAGTAGTTGAAAATACAGTAACTTCTTCTTAGTCGCTACACTCTTGGCAGAGTGGTCGTGGTCGTCACATCAGGGGTGGTGGCTCGCTTCACAATTCGCCGCCATTCTTCTCGCACCGCTGCCTTCCTGGTACATTCGTGTAGGGGACCATTCAATGCAGCCTTGATCTGGTCTGTCCAGCGCATTGGTGATCTGCCTCGAGCTCTGGTGCCATTCACTTTGCCCTGCACCACAAGGCGTTCCACAGACGAGTCTCCTCGCCGAGAAACATGTCCGAAGTAAGTGAGGATTCGACTCTGAACGATGGAAGATAGACGCTGCTTGACGCCGAGTTCGCTTAATATGGAAACATTTGTTCGGAATTGGTTCCATGTTATGCCAAGCATTTTCCTCCAGCACCACATTTCCAAAGCGTCTATCTTCTTTTTCTCACTTTCTCTAAGTGTCCATGTCTCCGCCCCGTAGAGAAATATGGGAAACACTAATGCCCTAACGAGTCGTACTTTTGTGGCTTTTGTGATGTTTCTGTTTCTCCATATTTTCCCGAGCCTATCCATGGCTGACCTCGTGATAGCCATTCGTCGCTTGATTTCATCCGCGCACCCACCGTTATTAGAAATTAGTGCACCAAGGTAGATATAGGCTGGAACAACGTCGCAACTCGTGATATTAGTCACCTCTGGCGAGTTGTTATTTGCACGATCGACAATCATCATCTTCGTCTTGTTGTGATTAATTTTCAGACCGAAATCATGGCAAGCTTGCTCCACTTTGCGAAGAAGATTGCTCATATTGTCGACCGTTGTTGCAAAGAGGGTGGTATCATCGGCGTATCTCAAATTTGATATTTTATGGCCTCCGATCGTGATCCCATCAGGCCAGTCTTCCAGTGCTATTCTCATAACAAGTTCGGTGTAAACGTTAAACAGCAGCGGTGAAATTATGCAGCCCTGTCGAACTCCTGCGCTGGGGTGGAAATTGCTGGAGAATACATCATCTGCTCTCACTGAAGCCGTTCCCTCTTCATATAATCTTCTTAGCAGGTGGACCAGGTGTTTAGGTGTACCCATGGCTAGAAGAGTTTCCCACAGTACTGGCCATTTCACTGAATCAAACGCTTTAGAAAAATCAACAAAGCAAATGTATGTCGGCTTGTTGAACTCTCTAGACTTCTCGATGATTTGGCGCACGCTTAAAATCTGTTCGCGAGTACCCTTCCCTACAGTACAGTAACTTCAGGTGAAGTTAATCCAAACGTTGTCTGGAAGATATTACTATTAGCGATATACCGTTATTGAACCCTTACAATTAACACTTTTGTAAGTTTGTATTTTTTCATTTTGGTGTAGAATAAAGTATGGGATAATAAATGGGTGACCATCTGTCATAGCGAGTTTTTTTCGTGCCTCGGAAAGCACGTAAAGCCATTTGTCCCGGCTGTAATTTGTGGATCTTTGAAAATCGTTACTAATAGTCGGAAGCTCTGAAAAAGTCTGACGACCAGTCTTATCATGGGATATCGTATTGCCCAGTTACTGGGTTGTGGAGGTCCGATAGGCAGTCGCTCCATGTAAAATACTGGTATTCAGCTGCATCTGGTTTGGCTGGAAGCCGACCCCAATATAGTTGGGATAAAGGCTAGGCAGATGATGATGATTCAATTCAAAGTTCTATTTTCAGTTATGATTGCAAGTTTCGCAGTAAATGGAAACTTCACGAAGGTTAAAATGATGTAAATGTCATATTTATAGATAAAAAAGTTATCGTTCATTACTAATTGATTTCAATCTGCGGTTGATAAACTAATTTTGAAGTTGACTTTACTTAAAAAATAACTTTAATCATCAATATGACTACTCGAAAGATTGTGAGTTTGTTGTTGTGGCCGTATCTCTCTAGATAAGTTTAATTTAGGCCGATTTTAATCGGCCAATGTCTGAAGGTGCTATTATGACTTAAATAATGTGAACTTCTTTGTGAAACTAAGGTACTGATCTATGGACCAAAATTAAACTCGGTTATGCTTCATCCTAAAATAAGTACAAAGATAATGTGTATATTCCTACCAGTGACTGCGATCAAGTGTATCATACTATGAAAAAGAACATTTTTGTACAGTCACGAGTCTGCATAGTGTATACATATAGTATGTATACACTATGCAGAATTCAAAAGCAATTTTCTGCTACCATATTGATTAACTTTTGCCTTTTCATTAGACTTATATTTTTGAAGTCATACTATTACGAAATAGGTCTTATTTCAAAGTGGAAACCAGTATTTCATGAGTAAATTGCATTAGAATTTTGTTAAGTGTATCCATGTTATTGCTCGTGACTGTACACGTTAACTTAATACAAATAAAGTTAATTTTCGAATGAACCACGACTGAGCTTAGCTCGGATTAAGACTAAGCTCTCTCAATCCCTCTCTCTTTGTCTCTCTCAGTTTGTGGCGATGATATAGACACAAACACTAATATGTCTATCTATCTATACATAATACTCCCAAACTCCAACAGTATTCCATTTTCATCTACTGATTGATTTCTTGTTGTTGATCATGGTGTCTTAGAACCCGTACAAATTATTCTGAAATAGGTTTTAACTCCAAAATAAACAGTCGTTATTACACGAGCAAATCGTTTACATAAAATTTTTTGTGCTCTAGGCACCTGCCTCCCTACAACCTAGATAATTTGTTTCATATTACATTATTCTAAAAAGTCAAAACGAATAAGTAGTAATCATGAATGCAATTTTTATTCAATATTTTCTTTATTGCATTATTCAGGTAATTCTGCCGGCTTTGCTAGAACAGTCCCACACTCGTACATGGCTGAAGGCAGGCGTGCGAGCTTGGTGCGCGTGCGCAGCTGGAGCCCTAGGGCTCCGCTCGTACCTGCTGGGCGAGATGAGACAGGACCAGCCGATGCCGCATCCGCCCAGGCCGCCGCATCAGCTTGGGGCCGCTCATCAGGTAATCGTATGTCTATCAAACTTTTTAGTAAACTTTATAGATAAGTAGTTAAATAAAACTTTAATTTTATTGAAAATTCAAATCCGTCTGTAAGATTATAAAAAATGTTTGACTTCAATTTCTTCTTTTGTAGCTCAGTCAATGAATGCTCAAAAAAATTTACAGAGGGAAAGTCTTGGAACACAATTTTTGACTACGTAACTTTGTTTCGACAAGTTAGGAGGTGAAAATATCAAAAGTCCCCGACACTTTTAAAAATGCCAATACGCCATGAATAACTGAAATTTTCTTTTTTCTCGAATTTTTGTTGAATAAAGTTTTAGTTTACCAATTTGATAACATGGTGAAACACTGGTGGCTAAAATGATTTTTATTTTGTATGGGTTTATCAGTTTATTATATTTCACTCATTTTCTTTTCAATTGAAAGTAAAAAATTCTGAATGCAAAACAAAAATGAATGCTCTAATTAGAGTCATAGAGAGCTTAATTGTTTGAAAAATGACTTAATTTTCTCAATTGTTTCAGGCACTGATGCGTCGCGACGGTCCCGCAGGCTTCGAGCCTTACGTCCGCGTGTCATGGTTCCCAGTTCGTCTGGCCGCGTTGTTGGTCCTCGTGTCCATATCTTTGGTCCTAGCCAGCGCACTCACTCTTGTAAGTCACCTTACCAATGTATGCTTAAGGTCACAGTTCATTTGCGTCCTGCGGCTAGTATAGCTTTAATATGGACTTGTATGGATTTGCTAGCGTCACCGGATCCCCTCGGTCGTAAGCGCAGACGGCTACAAGTCGGTTACAAGTCGTTCCTCGCATGCATAACTGCGCATTGCCAACGCGCTAGTGAGAGTTTATAAGTGGTAACACTGCGTCCACCCGTGGTCCACCTGTCGACAGCGAGTGGACGCCTTGCGACGCGACGAGGCGGTAGTGCCGAGTGACTCTAATGAGCTGTGACCTTTAGACTTGATAGATTGATGCAGTGGCTGATTTTTTTTTAATTACAGGTAATTCCCGTTGCTATTGGAAGGAGAGTTATGGCATTATGGCTTCCAAAGGCATCAGAAGGTGTTCACGAATTGTACACCGCTGCATGTGGTATGTATTGTTGTTGTATAAAATACTACCTCTTGCAAGCAGTTTCACCCGCTACAACACTGATAAAATTATCCCACGGGAATATAAAATCGGGATAAAAACTACCCTATGTGTTAACCTAATTTTGTCCAAATCCGTTTAGTGGTTTTTTCGTGAAAGAATACACAAACATCCATCAGAATAAACTTTCACACACAAAATATTCCCAATGTCCCCACCAATAGGGAAAGCGGGAATACACATGCATCCAGGTAAAATTAAATCTCGCATAGAAGTGAATACGCAATGCCTTTTAGTGACGTAATATTTAGTTTTAGATGCAGATGGATAAGTCGCCTTGTTAATTTGTTGGTCTTCAACAATAATGGATATTGGATACCTCTGAGAGTCCTTGCATAATGGAGCATTTATACGGGTTCCTAGTGTGGGGCATTAGTTTCGGTCTGTACAATTTAAAGAGGAGGTAGCTTGCAATTTAGTTACAGCTTGGCCAGAACGTCTTGAAACGGAACTAATCTTTTTGTTTGCTGAAAACGTTTTAAAATCTTTGATATTTCATGAAAAAAAGGAAGCAAGTTTGTTAGATTTATTATTGTGCCATAAACCTACAGTAATCAGTGAAAAAAAAAATTCAAAGTGCTGGTAGAGAGCACAGTGGCGCCTTTTCTACTCTAATTTGCCAAGCTGAAATTTTTTTCTATATGTGGAGTCGGAAACCAACCGCCTCCCGGAACATGCTACATATTTATACGATGCCAATGTTCAAAAACTCCAATGAGCTCAAAAATGTGTACGAAGCTGCTCCAGTCGTTGAAAACAATACAACGAGGCCAGGGGAGGGAGTAATATTGTAGATCTCGCAGCGGAAGTGATGTAATGGATGGAATGGCTTATGAATTGGCTATGTGTAAAACTATCTACATGTAGCGAATCCCCTCTGAAAACATAATTTATATTCACACGATGCCAATATTGAATTGATTTGTGGAATTACTCACCAATTGGCTTCGTGTAAATGCTCCATAAAACCTTAATTATACGGTTATATATGTAGGTATAATCGTAGGCATGTACGTGTGCTGGGCGGTGGGTCGCGGCGGCACGCTGGCGGCGGGCTGGGCGCGCGGCGGCCGCGCCATGCTGGCCGCGCGGGCCCGGCTGTGGGCCAGGGTGGCCGCCAGGGCCGCGCTGGCCGCGCTCGCGCTGCTCGGGCTCGTGCCGCTCATGTTCGGCCTGCTGCTGGAGCTGGTGAGTTGTATTACAATTTATTTACTAACTTTGCTTAAAAGAATAAAATTCCCAAAATTGTAAGACTGGATATTACCCTAACATAGGTTTGAACTCTTGCACAACCACCATTTATAAGTTCATACTGGTCATAGCCTTCAAAATGAGGTTGGTTTAATTCACTCTGCTGCCTAATCTAATCTGTCCGAATCAGGATACCATAAGTCCCGAGCTTGCTTCGCTCGCTCTTTGTTATTTATACAGGACTAAGTAGTGGTGTCCATGAAACCTTATTTCAATCTATACTGTTATTGAAGGGACAGGGGCAGCTGAATGGATGCGACCAATTCAAATTTAGCCTGTGCGATCCACCAGTCGCAGGCTTGTAATGGGGCTACATCGACTCACCGATGAAACAATTTTCTCTCGGGCAGCAGGGTGGATGAAACCAACCACCAAAATGCTGCTAAAATGCATAGATGTGCGTTGTGTATCGGAAAAGTATTCCTTAGCTGCATTTTACTCTTACTGTGATCACTCACTGATTAAACGAGAAAAGTCATAGATTCCCGAGAAAAAAGTTTAAACATCATTAACCTTTATTCACAGGTCCTAGTAATTCCTCTACGCGTGCCACTAGAACAGTCGCCAGTACTATTCGTGTGGCAAGACTGGGCGCTCGGCGTGCTGTATACTAAGATAGTGTGTGCACTGACCATGATGGGTCCCGACTGGGCTATGAGACGGGCCATCGAGAAGGCCTACCGTGATGGAATCAGAGAAATGGACCTCAAGTAAGTATTATTATATGCAGGGTGGCGTTTTAAGACGGAGAGTAAGGCAGGTACTTTAATAATTGCAGTTGCAAGGAAATGTTCTTATCTCAGCTATCTCCAATAATAAAGAAAACAAGCCTAAGGAGACATGAAAATTAGTGTCAGTAAGATGAAGCTAACAGAGGTCGTTGAAATAGATCAAAAATAAAGTCGGGCCTAAAATACTACCCTGTGGTATTCCACAAGTCACTAGCATTTCGTTCCTTTGTAACTATCAACTGAAACTTGTTGCTTTCGTTTACATAGTAGTCCTAGAATAATTGGAGGAAAAGACAAATTACTGCCATTTTTTTAGTTGGGATGATAATGAACACACAGAAACTGAATCAAAGGCTGTAGCCATGTCTAGAAACACCGTTAGGAACTTTTTTTATCCTAATTTCATATGACTGCCAAGAAGATTTTTCCTGGAAATTGATGTCGATGGTACGGTAACTTTCTATTGAAGATGATTTTGGTAGTGGACGTCAACATACGAGGTACCAGGAAATAATGTCAATTCGATTTCATCTATTCAGTCTATTGCAGTCCATTGTTGAACATAGGGCTCTGCCAGGGATCGCACAGCGCACGATCTCCCGTTTTTTTCATCCAGCTCTGCCAGCTACTTTCATCAGTTCATCGGTCCATCTTGCTGGGGGGCGTCCTACTATACGTTTACCTACATGCGGTCGCCATTCGAGAACCTTCCTACTCCATCTTTCCCTCCTCCATCCTACTTTCATCTCCTTAACGCTATGCCGCCGTCTCGCCACCAACGCTCCGACACCGCACCTTTCTGCCGCTGCCGCATCGCCGCCACGCCGCCAGTACACGACAGGTATACACAACATAGAGGAGCCGTGGTGGCGCGGTGTCGGCGCGGCGGCGGCATCGTGTAGCCCTGTAACCCTTCGTCGGTTCTTCGGTTCGACTTGCTTTGCACTATTATAACAATACGAGGTTTTATAAGTTCCATGTGACTGTCAGGTTCATCCTCCGCGAGATCGCGGCCCCGTGCGTGTGCTGGCTGGGCCTGGCGCTGGCCGTGCCGTACGCGCTGGCCCACTCGCTGTTGCCGCTGCTGGTGCATGCGCCGGCGCAGCGCAACCTGCTGGCGCGCCGCGTGTACCCCGCGCTGCTGCTCACCGCGCTCGTGTTGGCACTCACTGTCTTCCAGGTACGTACCGCTGGCCCACTCGCTGCTGCCGCTGCTGGTGCATGCGCCGGCGCAGCGCAACCTGCTGTGCGCGCCGCGTGTACCCCGCGCTGCTGCTCACCGCGCTCGTGTTGGCACTCACTGTCTTCCAGGTACGTACCGCTGGCCCACTCGCTGCTGCCGCTGCTGGTAAATGCGCCGGCGCAGCGCAACCTGCTGGCGCGCCGCGTGTACCCCGCGCTGCTGCTCACCGCGCTCGTGTTGGCACTCACTGTCTTCCAGGTACGTACCGCTGGCCCACTCGCTGCTGCCGCTGCTGGTAAATGCGCCGGCGCAGCGCAACCTGCTGGCGCGCCGCGTGTACCCCGCGCTGCTGCTCACCGCGCTCGTGTTGGCACTCACTGTCTTCCAGGTACGTACCGCTGGCCCACTCGCTGCTGCCGCTGCTGGTGCATGCGCCGGCGCAGCGCAACCTGCTGGCGCGCCGCGTGTACCCCGCGCTGCTGCTCACCGCGCTCGTGTTGGCACTCACTGTCTTCCAGGTACGTACCGCTGGCCCACTCGCTGCTGCCGCTGCTGCCGCTGCTGGAACAGAAATACAGGGAGCATAACTTGATAGTTCAACTTCTTATCTAGCCGTAAATAATAAAAATGGTAGGAAACCCTTCATGCTCGAATCCTACTTGTATATGGCCGGTTTTCTTTACGACTTACACAAACGTCATTCTCTACAGATCCGTCAGTTCCGCAAACTCTACGAGCATATAAAGAACGACAAGTACCTGGTGGGGCAGCGTCTCGTGAACTACGACCATCGGCGACACAAACAGCAACAGAGCACACTGCCGCCCAACTGAGTTGCGTCACAATGGTGCCCAACTGAGTGACGTCACTGACACGCAACTGAGTGACGTCACACTGTCACCCAATGTAGTGACGTCACTAAAGCGCACGCGCTGGTACACGAGATCTCTGTGACAGGGTAGTTGCATCACCAACCAATCGACTCATTTCTTAACGGAATATTTATCATTTTTCTGATTGAGTTTCTAATAATTTGAAACTGTTGCAAGTGCCACTGTTCACGTGTCAGCGTCTCAGCCTAGAATCTTTTTTTTTGTGCTATTAAGACGCGGATTCCCATAGATTTTGTAAAGCAATAGCAACTTTGGACGTCATTAATTTAACAGCATTCAAAAAAAAATTCTTAAAGTAAGACATTGTCTCTTACTTTGAAAAGTATTTTTTGAATCTTGGAATTGTTGGTTAATGATGCAACTACCCAATTATGACCCTTCTTATAAGCTAAACTTGTTTTTAAATAGGGATTTCTCATTGGCAGTTTTACCTCGCTAAGTAATCTTTTTTTTTTTCAACGTGTTTCTCGATGAAATTGGGGTAGATCTAGGTAAGCATTTTAATGACTAAGACAGAGTTTTAGGGCATTATAATGCTTACCAAGCGAAATGCTGATCTAAGTACCGTTACATCAAGGTACAAAGTTAATTGAATTAGTCGATATCCACTACTATCTTGTAAATAAAAATGTTTTAGTCACTAAACTTTTAGACCCACGTAAAATTGGCATTCCTTGTATAGAAACGTTAGATCTCATAGCCACGCTATTATTGGAGCCAAGCCGAGTGAAGCACGTTGTGAATCGTCTTTTCACCGCCTACGTCACGAACCGGAATTTATACTAAGTTAAAGTATCGATATCTATTCGATTATTTTTGACTACTCTAAAAACATGTGGAATGTGTACCAAAAAATGGCTAGAGAACACTAAATGTTAAACAATGCGATACGATGAATTAAACGAATAACTTTTAGTCGATTAATGAATTCTAGTGATGTGAAATGTCTCGAAAACATCGATTTTTAAAATCGTAATCATTTGTCGCTCGGTTATCATTAGTCGACTAAATGTTTAGTCGATTCGCACATCTATCGTTCGCATTTATTTTAAGTCAATCGGCAAGAAATTTTATTTTTATGTACAAAAAGATTATAAATATTTTAAAAGACGTGAAAGTGAGAGTGAATTGGAGTTTTTATCGACTGGACATTTACCGCCACATGTAACTTTTTAAATACAATTATCAGGGGAGCGGGGTGCAAACTTAATGCACTGTCGGGAAACTCGATTGTTTTGTAGACTATGTTTCATATTTGAGATATTTCGTTGAAACGTCAGTTATGATTTGAATTAACGGATATTTTAAGCCAGTCATTTACTAAACAATCATTTTTCTTGACTAGTACGATTCCTAAAAACTTAGCTGGAAATCCGATGCGAAAATGAACCGTCATAGCTTCATTGTAGTCTGAATTAGGTTTTTTTAAAATATGAAAAGAATGTGTGTTTATAAAGCTGCATAGTTTTCGAAGATAAACATCATAATTATGTAATAATTCGATGCATTTTGTGATTGCTAGCTATAGTTTTAAGAAAACGCACACCCGCTCTCAAAATTTCAGCATTTCTTCTCTATAAGTCGCTTTATATATTAGCCGATGTACATCTGGCAAGGCACAACGCGATTGTCACTGATAAACAAATATCAACATTTTGCACTTTAAAATAAAGTCTAAATTAAATTAGTCCGTTTGCCGTATTTTCTTCTGCCCTGAACGATGTGGAAGTTAATTTAATTTGCACTTTATTTCTTAAAGCAAACGGTTGATATTTGCTGACCAGCTTTACCAGATGTGTGTCGGTTCTCATCATTGTGCAAGTAATGAGCACGCCAGTGTATCAAATCACACATTTTTTAGAATTATTTTTACTTGTTATGTAATAATTTGTGGTCTTATTTTTAAAGGCCTACATGTTAATTCGCCAATGTATATTATAATAATATAAAGTTATCATAAATATGCTTCTGTTGTAATCATTCCGTCGCTGTTAATTATACCCTGGGCTTTAGAAATTAGTATAAATGTTACTTGCACAGTTGGACAAGTTGTTAGACTAAATTTACCTTTAAAAGATTGAAGTTAAAGTTCATAGTTGCGTCACTGTAGCGATTTCACTTTTGTGATAAGTTTATTATGCAGAGAGGACAGTTCAATAACACAAAGGGATATTTAAAAGCGTGCTTATGGGCAATAAAGCTTCCTTGCTCATGGAATATGCAACCTCCCACAAAATCTGGGACCTAAAAAAGATCGATTTATACATTTCAACAACTATAACGCTTTGAAAGTACATTCAGCATAACAGGTATACAGGCAGAAGGTTTTCCAGTATACTATAATTATGCATGCTATATGCCGTACGTATGTACTTTTTGGCTGTGTGCTACATGCTGCCAAAGTTTGGTACCTACGTAGATACATTGAAACTCAAAGCACAAGATTGGAAAACCGTTTGTTTTGCTGACAGTACCTAATGGGAGTCAGTAGTGTTTTGACAATGAATGGAACCTCTAAATTCTTCTGTTAGTTGAGCTAGCCGGAGTAGTAATCCCATTACATTCGTGAGTTTTTAGCTTTTGAATAATTTAAACATTTTTTTTTTTAAATACCGTGCTATACGAAATAATGTAGTCTTGCCAGCTTTAAAAATAACGGCTTTTTATGTGGCTTGACGGCCTTTTAAAAACTGGATGGAATGGATAAGCGAGGGTGCCAAAAACTTGTGCTTACATGTACAGACTTATCCTGATATTATTATGACGACGGATCTACTATTTGCTTCTCGCTCGCATGTAATCAGTGTGAATGAAAGGCAAATAATAAGAGCAGGGTTGCCACAGATCGATGTGTAATTTTTTATAATAAATAAAAATGGTCATTCTTCCTTCCAATCATGGAAATTCCTCTTTTGAACATCTCTTTTACCTGCTTTTCTTTCTATTTTAATGTTACTGTATATCACACCTAGATAGATAATTTTTTTTTTCGGAGGAAAACATTTTACACGCCCGATCAGTTCTGGCGAAAGGTGAATTACGATTTGAAAAATAATATTTTTATAATCAAATTGGTATGCGCAACAGTTAGACAGTCGTGTAATTTTATAGTGTTACCCTATTTAAAAAAAATGAGGTTAATGAAAATGTCTGCCTGTAATTACGTTAAATTATTACAAAATGAAGTTATTAGGTGGCGAAATTAGAAAAAAAACTTCTAGCGTTAAGTAGTTTTATAAAAACATTATTTATTGTACACTGCTCAATCTTATATGTGTTTTATTATTTTTAAAATAATTGTTTTGTTTTTAATACACCGGGGTATGTCCTTATTATTTCTTTAAGGTTAGTACTGTGTACAATTCTATGTATAGGTCTACAAAATCAACAATGTAGATGTAAAAATATAAAATAAACGACTTCAAAAGTGGTTTTAATCATGCCTTTTTTTTTAATGGCAACTCATTATTTTATGCTTTGACCAGTCATCGAGAATCGACCTCTTTGGTAGTTTATGGTTCTATATTTCCTATTCCTTGGCTTTAAGGGGGATGCTCCAACCAGCCCGCGAAATTCAAATTTTTTTACGTTTTTTGCAATTTGCAGGCCAGTGACATGTTGTAATTTTATAAATATTTGTGTTGCGCAAATAACAAGCATAATTTTAAATATAAAAAATATCAAAAAACTCGCTCCATCAGCTCTCACATAGAAAAGGTGCATCATGTTAAAATCTCCGAAATCTAACTACGATGCACCTTTTCTATGTGAGAGCTGATGGAGCGAATTTTTTGACAATTTTTATATTTATAATTATACTTGTTATTTGCGCAACACAAATATTTATAAAGTTACAACATGTCACTGGCCTGCAAATTGCAAAAAACGTAAAAAAATTTGAATTTCGCGGGCTACATCGAAGCAATCACCTTAAGTCCAAAATCTATTCCTTCTGTATGTAAATTGTGAAAATAAATAATTTGACAGGCGTAGGATGTTATTTCAGTTATCAATGGTGGATTGCTATGAGTTAGATGACAGTAGATACAGGCAATAAGCAATTTTTAAACAAATAAAATGATAATTAAAATAGTTTACACCTTTTATTAACAATTTTACCTATAATCCAGTTTACAAACTCTTATAATTAATAAAAACAACGTATACAGTATTTTTCTAACCAGTGCAAAAATGTTATAGAATAACGTAGTACTTTTTATTTAGCAGGACATTTCCAGTTTATGTAACGTAACGTAAGAATATGAAAATATGTACTACATAGAAATACCCCCGTATGGCCCGGTAAAAGCGGAGAGGAGAGGAGATGTGTTTGAATAACCAATCAGATGTCCACTGAAGCTAAGCGGAGAAGAGATGTGGACATCTGATTGGTTATTTAAACACATCTCTCCTCTCCGCTTTGGTAGGCCTAAGGCTTGATTTTAATATTCTTGTTAGTAGAGAGGTTATAATGTGTATCAGTTAAAAATATGAGTGATATATCACCTTTTTCATTACTTTGGAAAAGGCAGAGCTTTGAGCGCGTTTTTATGAAAATTCAAAGCAATCATTTCACAGTAGCATACCTATATCACGATAGTCACTGAACTGACGCCTCAGCACGGTTCGCAATGGTTTAGAACATTAACATACAAAATAACCCCGTGAGAAAACTGAAGATGTGATCGCAGATGTACCCAGACACAAAGACGCGTCTCGCGGCAAAAAACTTGCAGAAAATCAAATGAAAAAAGTTGCCAGGACTTTGCTATGAGTTACCGCGACGCGACTTTCAGAGTGATGGTATATATTCGATGGAAACAAGAGACGTGCGTCTTTATAGCGTTAGGCCATTACAGAAAGAAAGCTGGCAGCCTACCAGCGCTCATAGGAACCGATCCATGCAAGTAACCAGCGCAGGCATTTATACCTACCTATGAACAAGCGCCGAACGCCGTCGACGAGTTCCGGATATCTTCGACAAACACGGTCAGCGCTGGCGCCTTCACCCGTCATTTAAAAATAATTATTAAATCGGCTTTAATCTGCTTGCTTTATATAACTGTTAGGCCCATTGCCCACCACGTAACCGCACGTCATACGCACGCTTTCGTCAATTGACGAAATGATTGTAAGACGAATGCTTGCATCTTGCGTGGAAATAATGAAATCTGTGTCCACGAAGCGGCAACGTCGCGTCAGCCGCTCGTGTTGCGTTCGACATGCATTTTTACAACAAAAGACGTCCTTTCTCGATGCTAGTTGAAAGGAAACTGAGACATTTTGTAGCGTGACTGACTGTTGCATGAAGCAGCTTGGACATAACAAATAATAATATGCAAAATACACCTATCTTCATTTGTAGGGTACATGCATCCTACAAAAGACGACTGTGTGGACAGTGGGCCGGGTGGATCGGTGCCCGCTACCAGCTTTCTTTCTGTATACGGCCTTACTCATGTATCGCTCAAGGTTGTGAACAGACGCCACGTGTAAAAACGCGGGAATCCTGCCGTCTAATCAAGTTTCCCCGACATATTGCGTTCTGTTTCGCACACGCCTTGAATTCATATAAGGAGCGTTGCTTATGTTTTATGCGGCGTTAAACCAGTCACGTCTGATATAAACTTATGCTGAGAATCGTTTGTTTTGTAATGTGTTTCACTAACAGACTTGATGCGGTTTTGTCTGCCTTTTGAAATCGAAGAGCGTATGGTGGCTTCACCATTCTTCTTTTGAATGCGTTGTCATGTAGGTACTCTGGGGTGTCCGGAAATACAGGATATTTTTTTTCTTTGCTGGTTAATAGGTCATACACTTTATTAATTAGGTCTAGCGCGATGTCGTTATAGCCAGTTGTCATCTAAAGATAGTAACGAGAAAAATAGCAACGTACGCGCTGACGTTACCGTAAGTATGGTGCCTTATCATAGCACATAATGTACCCGTAGGCATTCCTATGCGCGACCGATATCAGCGTAAAAGGAATTCAGGACATAAAGTTAGTCGGTAAATCCGTTCTGTAGAAGTAGGTATCTTGCAAACTGAACTCTTACAAAGATTAGCAAAGATTATATCAATAAATCTGATCTTCTTTTAGGTCATCTGATATTCTGTTAGAATCCTTTTAAGTTGAACCAGAATAAAATCTAAACTTTCAATCAATCTGGTTCACAGAAAGTATAAATCTTCTAAATCTGTATTTCACAGGGTTACCGTTTCATAACTTCAAAAAAAGGGAGACGAAAAATTTTTTTTTTACCTATGCTTTTTTTTTCCTGTTTTAATTAATAATTTATCACTATTTGATTTCCTAAAATGCAGCATTATATTCAGTGAAGCTGGACAATCATAATCCAGACAAATTCGAACGGATAGTAGGTGACCATGAATCTTTATTTTATAGGAATTAGTTGCCTGAAAGTTCTAGAATATCTCAAAAATCAGGACTCACACGGACGGATAGTTTCTTAGTTCGTATATAAGCGAAGAGGCTCTAATAATATTCACTTCATATAGTTGGTTTTAATAATCGTAGTTCGTACCCGACGATCACGTCATGTTTTCATATTGGATATTTTTACGGGCGGCTCAGCCTTCAGAGATATTATGAAGAATTTCTTTATACAACTATCACTTTTAATTAAATGGTTGTAGGTCATAGGGTCGCTTGTCGTCTTGAAGGCGGGGTCATTCTGTGCAGTTGTGCGGATAAAGAGAGATATCTAGAAGACTTGTTGACGCTTCACTTGATCCAAGAGCTGGCTTTTATGTACCTTGACCAAAGGCTAAGCATAACCAACATAGAAGCAACGGCATGGCAGCGTTGACGGTGAATTTTACGATGCTTTGTAATAGTTTAGTTTCATTTTATTTTGAAATGAAACTTGAAACGGGTAATCGTCTGCCTCTTCCAAATCAATTACAATATGTCTAAAATCAACTAAAAATAAAAAACAAAATGGAATCGCTTCACAGCAAACTCACGACTGGAAGTTAATTATCTCATCCCTACCTATATAAAAAGTATCGAATGCCCGGACGACGGTTCATGGAGGTTCTAAAGCAAACGGTGGAACTTCAAAAGATTTGGGGCTTGTAAATAGATCCCATGTCCCCCGTTCTTTATGAGATTATTGTTCCGGCTGGAGAGTTCCGCCAATTTTCGAATTTTTGCGAAAGTGTTTGATGCACGCTAAAAACTTGCTCAATACTTCTTAAAATATCCCTAAACTAGAGATGCAGACCTGGCTGAGAGAAACTGGTTTTGAACGAAGCCGTATACCTACTAATAATAGTACATTACTGCCGCGGCCTATAATGGCTACGTGATGGCTACTTTGCTGGTCGTACTGATGATGGCCGACAGCGCAGCCTAGCGCAGCTCCAGGCCGACACAGCGCGGTCAGCATGCAGCACTTGATGGACGAGCTAAGATAAAGGCCGAGGCCTTGACAGCGAGGACAGCAAGGGCTGCATGATGGCCAAGCTGGAAGGCCCTCTAGGCCTGTAGCTAGGCTAGCTTGAGGCAATCATAGCGTGACCAGCGAAGCAGACATAGTGGGCCAAGGCTTGTATAGTGCTTTACTCAAAAATGCAAGTACCTGACCTACATAAAAGCAGCAAGTGATTTAAATAAAATATATATAAATTAACTAGAAATTTTATTAAAATAACAATTATGAAAAATACAGTTACTAAAATTCAACACCGACTTTCCCGGTTTCATATTACTTACTAATAGTTTGCGATAATTTTAATGCGATGTTTGACTGCTATATTTTCTTCATTTATTACTTCATTTTCTTATAGCAAAAAAGTCACTTAATAAAAATAAAAAATTCGCTGAACCGCGCTTTTGTTCCTTCTTTGTTTTTTTTTTTTTTTAATATGGAATGCAATCTTTTTGTGCCTACCTCTTTATATACAAACAGCTGTGTTTTAAATAAAATCTTTTTGCATTTGTTTTTTTAAAACGTTGAAACGTCAAAATAGCGGCCGGCAATGTTCTGCCGGCCTGTTAGAGCGGCCAGCAAAAACATTGCTGGCCGCTACTTGAAACAGACCGGCAAAGTCGACTTTGCTCAAACAAGGTTGTCAAAATAATGACCACATTACATGCATTTTTGAGTAAAGATTTTTTTTGGTTCCAAAAAAAGTCTTACCTATATACATATTATGGTTTGACTGGTAAACAATATAATTATGTAGGTACTTCACAATGGTGCTATACTTAGCGCCTACCACTTTCCATTGGTAGGTACCAATAAAGAACAAGAAAGGTAACATTAGCATCACATCAAGTTTGAAAAGAAAAGTATAAAGTTTAACAGCGATTTTCATACTCCTCCGTTCGCGTATTTCTTGTAAAAAGGGTTACAAGAAGAAGAAAATATAGATAAAGAATCCTGGCAGAACCATACTTATTGACGGGATGAAATTAAATTGGTTCCTTCCACTCTAATTTTATACTAAATTCAGATCACGTTTGCTGTAAACTTTCCTTTTATCTTTTTTTGGCTTCTTCGAGTCTCCACACATATAGGGTTGCCATATCTAAAATTTGGGAACCAGGACAAGAAGCGTGAAACCTCGGATTTTAGAGTCCAGTACCCGGTCATGAGTCGAAGTGCGCAACGTAGCAACTGCGTCGGGACGGTGAAGTGTGCGTGTTTCGCGGGAGGCCCAAGACTAACCCCCTTACTTTATAAACATGGATTAGACGTTACTTATCTTGAATAGCTCTTAAGTCACTTGCCATCTCTATTCATTGAAATAGCAATGACAAGGACAGGTGATATTTTAATCGGTAGCTAAGCAATACAAGTTTTTATGAGTAAGAGGGTACCGTAAATATTTACGGTTAAACCCGGACGACAAATAAACCCTCCCCCCCGGGATGTTCCCCGGATGCTCTCTAAACTAGGACAAATCCGGGGAAACCCCGGATGGATGGCAACCCTACACACATAGATAGATATACCTAGGTAAGACCGTATATATCCACCGGTTTACCAGGAGCACATATCTATTTAGCCAGTTTACATAGAGTGATAAAGGTCTAGACTCCAGACAGTGTTTATCTAAGGCATCTCACCTGTACCTACGTGACGTATGGAATTTCATATGGAAACCCTTTGATATAGGAGTTATTTGGAAACTACATTTAACAAACTTCACTAAACTCTGCTCCATCGAAGTTTGTGGCAATACCTACTATGTTTACGCATGTAAATTAATTGTTTAAGTTGACTGGTAAGTATATCCACCAAAAAACCTAATAACAATAAGATAATCAAACCAGTTACATTTTTATTAGAGGTGCCAAATATGCTGAATACCGAATGCCGCCGGAGGCTTTCGGCCGAAGCGCCGAATCGTGGCACATCTAACTTTTACCGTTGGCTCTAGTAGCGAAAAATAAAGATTGAGCTTTGGACATTATGACAAATGTGACCAGAGGCCAGTTTCCCCCTAAGCATTTTTCCTATGGAATTCTCGCCCACACATCCGGCCAAGTTTACCACTACTGTTCTTTCTTCGTGTAAAATGGGCCGCGGACCAGGGGCGAGTTTCCCCCTAAGCCAAACCTCCATGATGTAAAGCCATCATAATATTTACACTCAATCTCATTCTGATTGTGTGTGCTTCTGTCAAAAGCACACACTTTCACTAGAACTTCCGCCACTTTCATCCAGCTGTCACCAGCCACCGCGTAAAAACTCTCCCTTCACCAACTTGCGTTGAAAAGGGGAGTACCTACCTCTGAGCTGTTATAGGTCAAAACACTCGGTTTATCCTCTTATTTTTTAATCTGTTTCGACACAATTTCGTGTTTCATGATTACGACCGGATAAAAATAATGGACCAACATGAAAGAAAACATGCCAAAAAAAGGCTGAAACATCCTAAGTAAATAAGCAAGCGCTGACCCATTTAGTTTGAAAAGTGTTAATCTAAAAGGTTCTCAGTTTAGTCCATTAGAGGCAACGGGCGGTCGGCGTCGTCAGGCGATCGCTGGAAACACCAAACTGACGTTGGTTTGGGGATAATCCTGCTTCCGAAAACATCGAAGCGAAGCTAAGTAAGGCTTTTTTAGTTCGATACTCTGATGAGGCAGGGTCTATGGAACTTCCCAATCCATGGCTCACGAGCTCGTGAGCGACTCTACAGCTTGGCCAGAACGGATTGAAACGGAACTAATCTTTTTGTTTCTGACAACGTTTAGAATCTTTGATATTTAATGTAAACAAAGACCGCACCGGTTTGTTAGATTTATTATTGTGCCATAAAACTAACGTAATAAGTGAAAAAAATAAAAATAAAATCATTCAAAGTGCTGGTAGCGAGAAGACAGTGGCGACTTCCGGTTTTCTACAGTTTTTGCCAAGCTGTACCTTTGATTGCTTACGGGTGGACATAAGAAGGGCCTGTTAAACTCGTACTGATTAAAATCCACCACCTACATGTGTTCTTTCAATTGCCCTTTACGTTTCAGGGTTACCCATTTAGGCAGTTATACGACAAGCGACTCTACCTGCCCTTTAAACGAAGCCACTACCATCGCCGCTGTTGATGTGTGTGAGTTCTGGTCGAATCGAACTTGGCTACATATTAATGGGAATTGGAAGAAAAAAAATCATACTTCCTTCGACTTTACATAGATTTTAGAATTGTCATCCATTTTTTTATACATATTCCAATGAATACCATAATTATCCTTAGTCCTTACTTTTTAGTTATTTATTTGGGGTTGACAGATAGGTTACATACGTTACGTAGTCACCAGTCAATCCTCTCACAGTGTTAATTTGTCCTTAGTATTTTAGTATTAAACCTTCCAGGTAAAACTAACTTATGTGCTTTCAGGCAATTTTGAATTACTAAAAGATTTGAGAAGATTTTAAGAGAATGGTTCGGAAAAACTGTTCACATAGTGTCCCTACATCTCTGCGCCGAATTGAGTTATACGAATTTGTAGCAGGCAACCCTTTTAATGCATGCTAACATACATACTTTACTAAATATATTATGTATAATAAGAAGATTATTAAATACGTAGCTAAGCAATATTTAAAAATCTTCAAGACCGATTTGAATTTATAGAGAAGAGCGTGTTTTAGTGTGCAATTGCAGTGTTAGCGGGGCGGGCAGCGGAATCCGCTGGCGGGTAACGCAAATACATAGTTTTTGACTTGGTGCACCAAGTGCGGGTGGTGCGGGTGATCGGAAATCTAGTCTGTTTCGTGACCCGCCACCCACTCCCACTGCCCGCCCAACGCCACTGTAATTGCACACTTAGATTCACTTTAACAAAACCAAGACGGCATTGGGGCATAGGTAGTTACATTGGTGGACATTCCTCCGGCACGAACAAAGCGTTTTTCTAATACTTTTATTGTGCGCACAGCTAAGGAATACTTTACCGAGGTCTGTGTTTCCTGATAGCTAAAACATTGGGGACTTTGAGTCAAGAGCAAATTATAGGTTACTTCAAAACAAGCGTGTTTGCCGTAGATCACATCATCGCTTATTTATCACTAGTGTTTGCCCGCGGCTTCGCTTGCGTTATTTTAGAATTTGAGAAACAATACGGATCGTGTGGCGCCATCTGGAATATGAACGTAATTGTTTTCTCGGCAACAGCTCTCTTCTGTTATTCGGGATGTAAGATACCTTATATCCGTGTCTATACTCCTGACAACGTATATGCTAAATTTTGGGACGATCAATTCAGTAGGTAGTAAAGCGTGAAAAGGTAAAAAACAAACATACTTGCATTTTTATTATTAGTTTAGATCAATAATGTTATATCTAGGTACATAGTTTGCATAGGAAACGTCCTTATTTGAGCGACATTAATTTCAAGGAACCGTGTTTATTTTAAACATTAGACTATCATTTTTGGGTTGATTTACAGTATCGCTGCAAATTGAACGTACGATAGCATTCCTCTTCTCCCTTGCATTCCGCGTGATACCTAAAAAATAACTAATTATCTGACTCGATGAGTACAACTTGTCGTCGTTTAAAACAGAATCTATGCACTGGTTTGAACACAAATTCAAAACATAAATAAACACATTTTTTTCTAATCTTTAAAATTCCACACCTCGAAACAATTACAATTTAAAAAAATATCCAACTTACTACCTACAATTTAAATTAGTGTAGATTTATATCCTAGAAAACTATTGAAAAAAAAATAGTAATAATTTAAAATCGCGAATAATATTGAAATAAAAGTATACACATTTTTTTAATTATTTGAAACTCTCAGGACAAATATAAGAAAACTCAAAAAGTGAAAAAAAGAAACAGCGAGATTTGATCCAGAGACCCCTTGCACGAAAGTCAAGCAGGATACCAACCAGACTGGCTAGTACGCTGACAGTGACTTTCAAATAGCGGTTCTTATACAAATGTCAACAATGACTGAAAATCAACATATTATAAAATTGCTAATCCCCCAAAGGAAATAGCGTAATTATACATATCCTATTAATAGAAGAGCAGTTTAAGGAATATTTGGGGAAAAATTGACTAAATAATATCCAGTGGTTTAGCTTCCAACTAAAAACAAACAGATAAAAACAACAAAATTTATCGTGTTGTCAACATGGACCACATCATCGCTTACCATCAGGCGAGATACTGATGGTCAAACGCGTAAAAACATATTAAAAAAAAAAGTTGAAATTGCTTATCTCCCAGGAAAAATAGCGTAATGATACATAGCCTATCAACAGAAGCATATTATTAGGAATATTTGAGGAAAATTTGATCGACAACTTTACAGTAGTTTAAGAGATAGATCAAATAAAAAAAACATAAAAAATTTCGAAAGAAAAAAAAAGTTGATTTGGCATCAGAATCGATCCCTTATCTCGAAAAAAATACAAAAAGAAAAAAATATTCAATGTACAGGAATGACAGCTCTACGATTTTATTATATGTAAAGATTAGGCGAGATGGTAGTAAAACGCGAAAATATTAAAAAAAAAAGCTGAAATTACTGCAGTCCTGCAAATGGATTATTTCATAAAAGAAACGCTTTTTTTAATATCCCAAAGTTTTTAAATATATATTTTTCTGAAATAATTAAGGAAAGTGCTAACGAACTATCATTAAAATAATTGCGCGAAGGATTTTAAAAGAAATGTTTTCTTGACCTAAATGTGGAATCGTTTTTATGCGCAACTTCTTTTTATTATAAATCTAAGTAATTACTATGACAGAAGCTTTTAATTTGATTGCTGTAGGTATTCAAAGCACGTCTTAACTTGGAAGTTTATAATATCAGGGATGAAATAATTTTAATACAAACAGTTTTTTTTTCAGCTCTTTGAGGAGCGCTGGGGACGTCGTTGCCTTGCTGTCCTCTCCCTCACGTGTCCCGCCTCCTCATTCGCCAACATGACTGCTTCACTGAAGGATGCGAGCACTTCCCACACACTTACTAGTAATTCGTCTTTTGCACTTTTTAAATTCACATTTTTCTCTCCTTTCCTTCTAAGTTCTCTCTTACATTTTGATTACGTACCAAAGTAAAGAACCTTACTCCTTAGCCTGTTCTCGGTGCTGTAACCGCAAATAAATTCCGCTCAAAGCTTATATTAATACTCATAAACTATGAGGCGGTAGTTCCCTTTGTAAGCTTTTGTAATCTAGCCTCGTACGTACCTACCAACATGGTTCTTATCTACATAGATATAGAGGCTAGATTTACGAGGATTTATGCACAATTGTTCTATCACAAAATGATGCTTCCTTCCGTAGAGCAGCTGTGTAAAACTCTTCACTATACAAGGCTATGCAGCAAGGAAGTTTTACAGGCAAATTTTGATGGATTTAGTTATTTGTTATACTTTGCAAAGTTGCTTTTTAACCGCGTGCTCAATGTTGTAGACAAGCAAGCGAAGGATTCTAAAATTGAATCACGAGTGCAACGAGGGACCAGACTTGTACTGCAGTCTAAAATCGACGGTCTCACTTTTTGAAGCAGTTGGATAGAAAAAACCAAGTTATGTAAATTGACAGAAGATTATATTTAAGTTTCTTTGTAAGTAAACACCTATGTTCGCTCCTTGTATGTACTCAGCTTGTTTAGCATTCCCGATTAAGTCGGTGACTGACGGAATTCAAACAAATTGAAAGTTAAACCGTCTTCAAACGTTCTCAATATGCTGTAATATTTCGTCAAAGAGGCCTAAATTGTCGCTTCCTGAGGCCCTAGTATGAAATGTTCATATTTGGGCGTACAGCATTCTTGAAATATGCTTACCACGGATGACATATATATAAATTGTATGGATAATTAAAAAGCGCCTCTAGTGGACGATCCAAGAACAAATTTTATTCGTCAAAGTTCCGGTTTCCTATACGTCACAGAGACGTGAAAACTCGTGATAAGGCCTCTGATTTAAGATACTTGTACGTTGAAAATCTAGTTATTGTTTTATTTTCAATACTAACGTAAAAGCCGGGAATAACTCATGAAGTCAAGAACTTACTCAAATACTTAAATAACAAAATAATTGTGTCAAGATAGGAAACAGCTGGCGAATGACCATCGAAGACATCACATGACATGACATGACAGACCATGAAGACATCGGTATACCTAGGCCTTACAAATATTGCTTCGTTCTGGAATCAAATCCGCAACACGCCGTGCTGCAGTCGTTCGTTCAGTCATTGCTCCAAACGAGCCGATAAGTCCAAAAATATTTATTTCGCGTAAGTTACTTTTTCCCAGAACATGAAATAATGGAGAATTTTATTAAAATTTATTGAAACAGAAGTTTAATCTGGGGGCACGGTAGTGCCCCCGCCAAGACGAGCCAAGCGAAGCGCAAGGGCACTACCTACCTTTTCTCGAAGTGTTTCGTCGTTTTTTTGAACCCTCATAGAGTTGGTTTCCGATGTACTAGAAAATTCATATTCGCAGGATATGATACCAATAATAGACTTATTAGGCATACAAAGTATCAATAGAATAGCTGTAACACTTTAGATTTTCTTGATATCTAAAATACACGGATTTCGTCACTGATACACTGACACACTGATGATCATCAAAATGTTTGGCTACTTCCTGAAGTGCTAGAGAGCTGAAATTCGGTATGTAGTTTAAGTTTAGTATACAACCAACAAAAAAATTCATAAACTTATAACTTTCGCCCCCCATCCCCCTAAAATGGGCGGTGGAAGTTAGTATGAGACCTTAAAATGTTAGGGTACTTCCTGAAGTGCTAGAAAGCCGAAATTCGGTATGTAAACAAAGTTCAGTATACAAAAAACATCCCCCATCCCCCCATCCCCTAAAATGGGGTGGGGGGTGGGGGGGGGGTGGTAGTTATTTCTAATGCACTTCTACAATATGGGTACCAAATAAAAGGGCTCATTGAGAGCAACTTAAAAAATAATGTGACGTCATTATAAATCCAATATGGCGGACTATCTAAGATGTCGGAATAGTTATTTTTAATGCACTTCTACAATGTGGGTATCAAATGAAAGGGCTCGTTGAGAGCAACTCGATGAATAATGTGACGTCATTCTAAATCCAAGATGGCGGAATAGTTATTTTTAATGCACTTCTTCAATATGGATACCAAATGAAAGAGCTCGTTGAGAGCAACTCGATGAATAACGTGACGTAATTCTAAATCCAAGATGGCGGGAAAGTTATTTTTAATGCACTTCTACAATATGGGTATCAAATGTAAGGGCTCGTTGAGATCAACTAGTAGAATAATGTGACATCGTTCTAAATCCAAGATGGCGGAATAGTTATTATAAATGCACTTCTGCAATATGGGTATCAAATGAAAGGGCTCGTTGAGAGCAACTCGATGAATAATGCGTCGTCATTCTAAATCCAAGATGGCGGAAAAGTTATTTATAATGCACTTCTACAATATGGATATCAAATGTACCAGCTCGTTGAGAGCAACTAGAAGAATAATGTGACATCGTTCTAAATCTAAGATAGCGGAATTGTTATTTTTAATTGACTTCTTCAATATGGGTATCAAATGAAAGGGTTCGTTGAGAGCAACTCGAAGAATAACGTGACGTCACTATAAATCCAAGATGCTAGCAACTTACAAAAAGAACTGAAATCCCACCAAAAACATTTCATGTAAAATGTTGCCAATACGAGCACAAGGTTTGCCCTACCAAAAAGATATCAGATCTCATGTAGAACCAAGCTTCTGAATCTACGCGGCCTAAGCCTAACTCTACCGACCCTAACTTCATAAATTCAACACATCAGTAAAAATGTAGTGCTTGGCTGTTTCGTTACTTATTTCAAAAACTAAAAAGTAGCATTACCTCCATGACGATAGCGAAACGGTGAAGCCATAAATTTTTACTGATGTGTTGAATTTATGAAGTTAGGGTCGGTAGAGTTAGGCTTAGGCCGCGTAGATTCAGAAGCTTGGTTCTACATGAGATCTGATATCTTTTTGGTAGGGCAAACCTTGTGCTCGTATTGGCAACATTTTACATGAAATGTTTTTGGTGGGATTTGTTAAACATTTTATGTGCCTCGAAGTACATTGCGATCCTCATAAATACTTGTCAAGTTATTGATTATGGATAAGCTGAAAATTATTGACATTCTATAGAAGTGTGAACGGGCTTACATCGAGTCTCTAGCAGTCGATCTTGTTCAAAACCTTTCTAAATTTTTTCTTTGATTTTAAGAGTTTCTTTGAAAAGAAAGATTCCTTTTAGACTTATTTTCAAGATAGAGACGAGAGTTATGTAAGAGTTATCGAGAAATGGAAGGTGTTTATTTTGTGGTGATGACTGATGGTTTTGGAGAAAATAGAGAAAGATTTTGTACATTTTTTTATCGTGGTAAAATGCTCCAATGATCCTCCCACCTAGAGCAGGGCAGTAGGGTCAGTCAGACTTGTGCCCTTTACGTTCCAGGGTCACGGCGGTATTCGTTAGTACCGCGATCAAGTTTTTGTCCATTTGGGAAATATTATAAATAAATAAATAAACAAAGGGATAGTTGAATTTAAGACCAATGTCTTTATATAGATAACACAATATTTTTTGCCTAATCCAATAAGCTGCCAATTGATTATTGCAAAATGAGAATACCCTACCTATTCTTTAAACTTCCGTCTAACCCTTTAAAAATTACAGGCGTGATGGTGAATATTTATACAATACCAACTCTTACAACGAGGAGGCGTTCATAAAACGGTTCTGGAAACTTAGGAGAAAGGTAAAACCCTCGCATGTTGTACCGTACCGCAAGTGTTTGAGGATGTGACTTTGTTCCCCCGGGACAAGACAAACGTTTAGGTAATTATAGGGGTCCTAGAGACCTTAGAGACCCTATAATTGCGTGAAGACAAACACGTCGAGGGTTAGACTTAGGTTCCACTTTATCTATTTATGACGGCATAAGTAGGGATAGCAGTGGTGGCCCAGTGGTATCGGCCTCGACTTACGAGTTGTAAGTCGTGGGTTTGAATCCAGGCAGGCGCATTACTTTGTGTAATTTATTTCATCACCACTGCTCTCAAAACGGTGAAGGAAAACATTGTGAGGAAACCGGCATGTTGTAGAACCAAAAATTTGAAGACATGTTACATCCACCAATCCGCACTGGGTCCGCGTGGTGGATTATGGCCTACTCCCTCTCACAGAGAGGAGGCCTGTGTCCCAGCAGTGGGAACATTAATAGGCTGATGATGATGAAGTGGGTGTTAGGAATGTAGGTTGCCTGTCTGGACCGCGTGATTGTCTCATCAGGTAACCGTTTTCCTGGAACGTAAAGGTCTATTGAAGGATCATCGTGGATTTTAGTAGATATGTATTGAGGTGAGAATATATTTATATTCCGATAAAAGTAGACTTTAGGTAGCAATTATTTCGAACTATAGTATCTGAGTACTAAACTGTGGTCCGGCCGCAGAGGACCACACCACTATTCCCAAAACACTGCAACTCTTGAAAGCCAGAATTAACAGTGGCAACCACCAGAGAGGCGCCGAGACAATGAAGCTCGACGTGTCCCGGAGAATGAATTTACCTGACTTGGATCCTGCATCGAAATTAATCAGAAGAGAATAGTGGAGGAGTAGGAAAATAATGTTTCCACTTCCGTCCATGCAAGCAGGAGACAGAACAAAACTTACACGTGCAGACACATTTTTCTATAACATTCCTTGATGAAACATAATTTTAAGAGCGTTTACACCGAAATTATTGAACTGATTGTAACCTTTCGAAATAATTTATCTGATTTTACAAATACAAAAGCAGGGTATACAACGGGTAACGTTAAATGCGCAAAACCTCTCGTGGAGTAACTCACCTCATGTTACTGACCAATGTTATGTTCTAAGACTTTTGGAAATTCGCGAAAAAAAAAAGGGTTTTTCATACAAAATGAGAAATTGATCGGGCCCATCAGTATGAAAAATCATTATTTTTTGTGAATTTCCAAGTCTTAGAACAAACATTGTTCAGTAACATGGGCTGAGTTACCCTACGAGAGGTTTTGCGCATGTCTAATTAAGAAGTTAGTACAAAAAATATCTAAAAGGTGGTCGATAAAAAAAAAAACACCTTTGCTAAATTAAATCACAACAAATCCTCTCACAATAAATTAAGCAGACATTGTAACAATTAACGAGACAATCCACGCCGTACTTCTTCGTTTATTCCTAGACTCAATAATGTCGAGTTTACCGGTACATTGGAACTGGTCGGTTTACCGGTATACTGGAAGTGTCTGTGAAGTAATTCCGCGACGTACACCTGAGGCGACTCATCTAGATAAATCGTTTTGGAAGCCGGGCGTCAGTTCTCGTCTAGAGCAGAACTACCTAGGTACTCTTGAGACAATTTTATTGTAGTTTTTTTTTTTTTTCTTCATTTTATTGTGATAGGTGTTGTATTGCATTAACGCTTGTCTACTTTGTCTTCTCATGTTGAGTGCAAAGCAATATCATAGCCATGTTTTGGCTTAACCTTTATTTGTATTTAATCAAATGAAAATCAACGTCTCTGAAGTACACTTATTAAAACGTCAGCACACCCCGAAATGTAAGAAACTTAGACATTTCTTCTTCGGGGCGCCGTCATACGAGTATATTACTGACAACAATCTCAGTAGATGGAACGTTACAGGCTGCTTATGCTACACTTATAAGTTGGCTTAGATCGTAATGTCATTATTTTTATCAAATTACATGTTTATTTCAATACTTTAGTATGTTCTTAGCTACTATCTTTCCCAACAAAGATCACAAATGGTATATCCGAATATTTGAACTCCGACGTATTTTTACACTGAGCAAACATAACTGTACAAAAATGGATGAATACGAAATGAATGGTTGCACTCTTCAACGTAACGAAGAGGGGTGAGTATAGATACAACAATTTTAGAGCCTCTCGAAATAGCACGTGCCCTAAAAATGTACGGCCTACAGCCTACTTCCATAAAATCTTTATCTTAAAGGTGCTGATAAACTTGAGTATTCTTGCGAATGTTACATTACAGAAATACAAAACGAGACGACGTTTTGGCGAGCATTCTAACGAACTTTCTGGCGAGCTTTTTTCTGAGCCCATTGTCAATTCTAACAACTTCATGAAGAAAAAGAACATTTCGATACAAGTGGGGAAAGTTAGTTTTACATTCGAGGCGGATTATTGGCAGCCGATTCCTCAGCGAGGCTGAAAAACTCTTTCATGAATTAAAAAATAAAAAACTATCAGCGGCATCTATAGGCATTGAACCAAATTAGATTTAAAATAAGAAGTAAAGAAAAAAAACACAATTTAAAGAAAAGAAAAAAAGCATTTGTGTAAAACACACTGCATTTCGAACCTAATCATAGTGCGATTAGTGCCAGTTTCTGAAGAAAGGGAAATCCATTGAACCTTTTTTTTTGGTTAATCGACTAGTAGAACGTTAGCTAGAGATCGTGAAAAGGTTTGGCGCTATGCTCGGCACTGTTCGCTGTTGAGTTCGAAAAAATTAAAAATGGCGAATACTCGCAGTTCTGTTACAAAAGAATGCTCAAGTCTATCAGCACCTTAAAAATATTTTGGTGTATCTTTTCACGTATTCTCTAGTAAGAGATTTCATAGAAATCTGTGGCTTACTGGTGGAACTACGTGTATGCAAAACACATTGGTTTACGTGGAAAATACGTGTGGGAATATGTATTTTCTCTTTTTTGCATGCGTTTTTTTTACTTGAGAGGCATGAAGTTTATAAATGGAGGAGACTTTTATTTTTTTACATAGATTTTGTAAAATATCGAGAGGAAATATTTAGCTATGGATGCTCCTTGCATTGCTCCACATCGCTGTCAATGTGGCCGAGTGGCCGACTGGCTCCAGCACCATGACCTTTTCTGCAAATAAAATGAATTACACAATATTAAAAAAATGTATACCAATTACCAGAATACATTAAGGATCATTCACTGATTCATGGTAATATAAATTGGTGATTTTGGAAATAAATCGGATGTCATCTCCGAAGCATGTATAGTGCAACTTTTACAGTTTTTATGTCTTGTGACTGGGACTGTAGCACCATAACTATTTCTGTACTTACTTGTTTTATTTTATGTCTTTAGATAATTCATAAGTGCTGGTAATTAGCCTAGTTGAAAACGATTTGATTTGATTAAACGTATAGAGTAAATGGTGCTTTAACGTCTGACAGGGAAGAGTGCAATAAGAAAACGTATGGCGCCGACACTAAGTAATATGTGATAGGGGTAAGAAGATGATGCTGATCCTTTCACAACCACATGCAATGCGGCTTGCAATAGTAACTTGCGTCAAGTATCACTTGACAGAGACGGAGTGGGAAGCGGTGGCTTCCTTCTGCGAACCAGTTATGCTCGTGAAGGAGGCGGGCCGTGAGAGAGAAAGGACAGCGTCCTCCCTCCGCTCCAGCCGCTGTGGTAGACTTCCACGGCGTCGGACGTCGCAAGACGATCTCCGGCGCGGGCATGCGGGCGGCGAGTAACGGGCAACTCGCCGCCCGACCATGGACTATGGGTCGAGGCATCACGTTGTATTCCATACGCGCCTCAAAGAGCGTCAGTAAGATGACGCCCCCCTCCTAGGGAGTCAAAGCCTGCCGGGGTGGCGGGACTTATTCCATTACCGTGACCCTGGAACGCAAAGGGCTATGATAATGAAGGACACCGTGGATTTGGACCGCTCTGCCGGGGTGAACACATTTGATGATTTTACCATGCTAAAAAAGAAAAGTATTACTTGACCAATTTAAATCGGGTATTTATTTAACGTGTTTTTATCACTCTGGACATAAGGTTAAAGAGTGCAAATGTTAGTTTATGATCTATGAACTCAAACAAATGTGTTTCTTGTTCTTCATTAATATAAAGTAGGTTTTAATTTGCACAGATTATATTAGCACCACCTGCCCACAGGCACTTCCAATTTTTTTTTCAAATAAAACTTTTACGCTCTCTTTTACCTCTCGTTACCTCTAACGCAATTAATTTTGTAACAGCTTGACTTAAAAAGCAATTATAAGAAATTTAACACGAAAATACACTTTCTTAGGAAAACATTTTATCGTGAAATGAAAAGAAAAAAAAAGCATAAGCTCTGTTGCAGTGGCGAAGGGCAGAAAATTTTGAAGGGGAACCCGGACCAAAACGTGAATTCTAGTAACTATAGCTTTGGGCTAATTTTAGCCTTTTTAGTTTAAACATTCAACAACAATTTGGGGCACTAGAATTGTAATATCCGTAGCACCGGTTATAACATCGCCCATGTACTTACTTATGTAAGTAAGCTAAAAATGTTCATTAAAATAAAAACTACTGAAACAAACCAAATTAATTTTTATGGGAACAAATGGCAGGTATCGAGGCATCGAATAATATAACCCATATAGGTGCAAAGTTCCCATCACCATAAATTAATTAAGTCCAAATACAAGATAGCTGCTATAAACCGTTCAGGAGTTCTCTGAACTATCTTCGTTTTCGTCGTCAGACCACTAATGACAATTGCAACCCGTCTAGGTGAAAAGTTCTCATCAATACAAATTAATGAAGCTCAAACACAAGGTAGCTGCTGTGAATCGTTGAGGAGTTCTCTCAATGTCTCTCAGCTCCATCATCAAAATATTATACTGCAGACCTTTATTTGAAATACTTAATGAAAAAAACTTACAAACACACTAGTCGCCCGTAAGATTTTTGAAAGTTCCACTCGACTTCTCTAGTCTTCTATCATCAAACCCTGATTTTCTTATCATGGGACCACCTTTAAAATATCTACTTTTTAACAAAAAAAGAATCATCAAAATCGGTTCTTAAACGACAAAGTTATCCCGCGAACAAAAAACAAAAACCTTGTAATATTTAATTTTCTGGATACTTCGTCCAATGGATACGGTACGGACGAATTGAGTATTTGAGTAACCTCCTTGTCCACCTTTTCTGTAGTCGGTCATCCAATTATTACAATTACAATCATAAATATTGATCAACGAACATTATTAGTGTTCCTAACTCTAAAAAATTCTATGTTCACAAAACCTTATACTAATCGCCTACAGATCTTAACACCGCGATTCAAAAATGTGACGAAAATGCACAACGCCATCTAGTTGAAAACTTGTAACTAACGTACACTGTTTTGCAGTGAACATTACCAAACATTAACATTGAACTGAACGAACCATTTTTTTACTGCGCTAACTACGCAAAACTTATCAATTTCAAAAATAATACAAAATCAAAAACAAATGGACAGTTGAAAACAATGGTATTCAAAACTATAAAAATATAAGCGGGCCAAAACTAATGTGAATCCAAATAAAACTATCTAAACAAATTACGAAGTCCAGTATCATTCCATCTCGTTCTGGCGTAAGCATTTCATATCTCTGTCCTTATCATAAGCCGGAGACATTCGGCTTACCAGCGTCCTTAATTCAGCGGTGTTATGTAGCGTCAAGCTCACGATCGCTACTAGAGGAACTATGATCGGGATTCCTGATTTGCCGTGCGGCTTACAAACCTTTCTGTTTTGCGGGAGTTGAAATTGTTTATTATTTCTTTGATTGTTAATTTTAGTTTTAGAGTGTTTTTCTTTGATTGTTATTTTTACAAGTAATGTAGCTTCGTAAATATATTTTTTTAATGATAGATAAATGAAAATCATTGATACTTATATTGCTATATTTCGTAAGTAAAGCCGATAGGAATCGGCATGTTAGGAAGCTTCGCTGCTGCTCTGTTGAATAAGTCTGGCGTACTAATTTCGTTTTAAATTCAGAAAACGCGTTGCTGTCACAATATTTTAATTAAACTTAGGTTTAATTTGCTAATTAATTCCTTGTTCTCCGATTTGGTTTTGGAGTTGACGTATTTAGGAGAATTGCTAAAATGTTGTCTTTAAAAAAAGTTATTTTTTAAATAAAAAAAAACTAATAAACTTTTTTTAAACACAACATTTTAGAACAGTATTCGTGACCAGATTAAGCTATATTGTAAAGGTTAGTAGAAATAAGTACATTAAGCGGCAGTCATATAAAAATGCCCTTTGCGTTCCGGGGCGGCCTTAAACTGCTTAGACAGTCCCGCGAATCCGGCAGGCATTTGTCCCTATGTCAGCGCCGTCAATTTGCTGACAGCTTCTAGAGGCGTGGAACAGGATACGCCGTCTACCCAGTCAAGGTCCTTGATCGGACGGCAAGCTACATATTGCTCGCTGTCTATCGCTCTCGAGAAAGAATTGCCCAACTTATCATTAAGCATACAATATTGTGCATGATAAAACTCCTACAATTTGCCGTTTCGTGTGAGGCAGCCTTTAGATTTATCGAACATTCGGATGTCGGAAAGTTTTGAGACAGTTTGGGTAACATTTTTTACTTTTAGCTTGGAATTGTAACTTTTCGTTCGGAATAAATTGGCCTTTATTAGCGTTTTTTTTGGTCTTGCATATGATGGGATAATACTTTTACTTTTGTATTCATTTTATCTCGGTCTAAAGGCGTATGAAGAATTGAGAAATTGGGTGTAAAGTTCCTAAATCATAGTATCCATCATCGGACTACCAGACGTATGGCAATGTGCCATCGATATACGAGTATGGTGGACATCCCTCCGGTGCGTACATTTTGCCAATACCTTTATTGTACGCACCGCTATAAGCTTGGGGTTTTCAAGTCAAGAGTGAACAGGTTACTTCTAGGCAAGCGTGCTTCACCGTCGACCACATCTTCGCTTACCATGAAGCCAGTAAGTGATCAAACGCGAACCCATCTAAAATGAAAATAAAAGTATCTCGCCTGATGGAAATGAGCGCAGAAGCGAGGAGGCCAGTGTCCCAGCAGTGGGAACATGTATAATAAAGTTGCACACAACTTGTTTTTTAATCCGTAGGATAATTTTTATATCCCAGTAATAACGGGTGAAGCCACGGGCATATACTAGTCTACCCATAAACTATCACACACAATATCTTCCTCAAAATATGTCAAGCGCATAATTCTTCCTCTTGATAATGTCACTTTTATGAAAAACGTATTCTTTTGTAAGGCTTGTGACAAATGGGATCCTAAACTGTAGTTCCCTAATATTAATTGTATGGGGTGATGGGGGCGCAACAGATATCTGTTGCTAATGGGGTGGCCAGCCTACTAAACTTTACCTTGAAAAAGGGAAGATGACATTTTAGTCAGTTATTTATAAACTACGGCATTTTATTTCAATAAAAAAAAATGTTCTGAACGGATGATTGAAAAACATTTTGAAATTAATTAGAACAGGTTTTGAATTCTTTTCAACATCTTTGTTTAATAAACGGAATGAAAAGCATAACCAATAATACCGAGCTAAAATATTTTAATGTATGATAATAATAATATTTGTATGCGAGGGAAATATCAACTTATTTACATATCGAGAAAGCAAGTTCGGGAATAATTTACAAAGAAGCAAATTTTCCAATACTAACCCACTTTCATTCTCTCAGTTTTATGAAAAGAAAGAAAATTTCATTATTATAAGAAGCCGCATTCTGTTCATTAAATCCCAAAAGTCATAAGCAAACTTTTACGCAGACCACCGCTATGACGCAGCTGGGCAAATTTTTCTCCCTACTCTATTATTCAGATGTTAGCAAGTTATCGGGTAATTTGATTCGCATCTGGCATCCCCAAAGCGGTTGAGAGCCAGTGTCGGGCGAGAATCGCGCGCGAACACCCGCGTAGCTCTACGGCGTAGCGCTACGAACTCGTGCTACGAGATTTATTTTTTGTGCTACGTTCTGAATGCAGTGAATGTTCCCGTTTTTCTCTGACACATTTTTTTTTCAGTTTGATCTAGTGCAGTGGTTTTTCAAACAGTCAGTGTAAATACTTTTTAGTGCAGTTTTTCTTTTATGACGGTATTTGTCGAGTGTTGAAGTAATTTGGGCTATGTTTTATGTGTTATTTTCCCAACTAGCAAAAAGTGGTTTTAATTCTATCCTAGAACCACATTTATCGAGGACTATATGAGACTTATATCCACATATAAGTCGCGAAAAGGGCCCACTTTATAAGTCTACTTTTACTTATAACGTATTTATATTAGTCCGCTGAAATGCCATCTACGCCCATATTGCTCCTTAAATAGAATTACGTCAGTACAATTACTCCTGTTAATCTCAATATAAGTAAGTTATAGTCAAAATTTTGATTAATACGCTCCTAGAAATGCTGCTGTAAGCTCATAATGAGAACAGTCGAAGAGACTATCTGAAGTTGTTGTGCTCTGTGAAAATATTTTTAACTTCTTGTATTTTAAGTATTTATATGAATCAGAATTTATTAATGTCAACCACAATAGAAAAAGTTATTGTTAGTCTTATAGTAGCTTATTCATAGGGGAATGTGAATTTTCTGTGAAATCTGTGGTGGTTTGGGTTACAATTTTAAAGCGCCTCTTGAAATTTGCTTATTTACATTTTAGTATTAATTAATATTAAATTAATATTATGAAGGCAGCCGACATTTTCTTAGTTAGCATTTCCAAAGTGTAACATAGTGCTAAAATAAGTATTTTTAGCATGTCCAAGTGTAATATAGGACCAATATAAGTATGTTGGTTCTATATTAGGATATCTCAAAACCGAAGCATATTCGCCATTTTTACCGATTAGGGTTCCGCAATGCCCAGATGAAATCAATTGATATTATATTGATAAGTTAAAAACATATTATAAGATTTGTTCTACGTGCTAGGTTAAACATTGTTTAACTTTATTATGTAATAGGTTGCTGACGATTTAAACAAGACTATGCCGATGTTCCTGGATAAAGAAGATTTCAGATCTTTAAAGAACTTAAAATCGCCATGGAATGTTACACATTTCTTTTTATCTGATATATGTCCCGGTTGTCAAAGCCAAAACTGGTATCTTGAAATGTTGAAAACTGGTAATCCATCAACATTAAATGTTTGGAAAAATTTTATTTAATAAAGAAGAAACATTGTCACATTTTTTTTTCAAACATTTGACCAAACCGTTGTGCCAATAGTGCACTGGGGCTGAAACACTAATGTTTAGATTTTCTTTTTTGGTATCCAGTAATGTTCGTGCATCTTTATGCAAAACATTGTTTAATCTCATATTTAAAATTTTAAGTAAAGCCCAGTTTTTGATAGAATGACACAGTTCTAAATTTTTGTTAATATCCGAAAGTCCTTCTTCACTTTCAATATCGCTCATAGACTTGGTACTTTCGTAGTTCGAACTTCTTCTAAATGTGCCATGTCCGGAACCCTCGCGAAAATTCGCAAAACGGTCGTCACACTGTTGTAATCAAAATGGCTGATGTCAAGTCCTACAATAGAATTTCTCAAAACTATATAAAGCGTGTTTTGGCCTGTAATGGTCGTTACAAGCAAAAGTGGCCTCATAAGAGTTTTAACCAGGATTGTTTGAGATTACTTAGACTATAACACTACTGTGGAATGCCTATATATGTATGTCTGGGTTTAAAACGGCATAAGATAAAACTAAAAAAAATTAACAGAAAATATTTTGTCCTACCGAGTGCTGTTATAATCTTGGTGTTTTACTATTCATAAAACGTGGATATGAAATTCATTTAACAGTTACTTCTAAGCATATGTTAAACCATACCGGATACATAAATGACTTGCAGTAATTTAACTTTTTTTTTACTTATATTGGCCACAAAATATTGGCTTATATGAGGCTACAAGCAAAAATAATAAGAGTAATTGCTCCTCAGTTCATATCTTCCTGGTACATGCTCGTATAGGAGTTAGAGGATTTAAATAGCCCGCAAATGTTATCTTATAGGCGCATATAAGTCTAACTTACCGGAGTAATTGCTCTTGAGTGTAACTACTCTTATTTCATGCTTTTATAGGAGTCCTGATCCTAAATTTGTCAGGAAGTATGGTTTTATATACGGATATAAGTACAAATTATAGGATACAACGTACTTGAGTAAAAACAGCACGTATTTATGCTGTTAAAAGCGTAGTAGCACCTACCAAAACCTTCATAGGAGCTTTATAAGTCCAGGTAGCATTCTATAATCGCATGCCAGGATTATTTTGCTAGTTGGGTTAGTACCGGTACAGCTGTTTTCAGATTTTTTCTTTGTTGGAAACGTACCTAGTAATTGTTTTATTTAGTTTACGCCATAAACACAGGACGATAAACATTCTGAACAAAAAGCTCGCGTGACACTCAAGTTTATTAAATATTCCTTACATGCACGTTTGTAATACATTGTAATCAAGTTATGGTAATAAAAATAGTATATTTTTCCCATGAGTATGACAAATATCCTTTAAAGTCTTAAATCAAAAAATTCAAGATATTCGATGTTGGTAAAAGAGATTTAAGAATTCTTTAGCGTTTGTTTGGTGAAGCAAGTTTTCTACTGTCTTCTGGGTATAAGGTATTGTAGGATTCTCTTAAAGGGTACCGGGGCCCTGGAACGCATATAAAACTGAAACAACAGAGTAGTTTTAGTCATTATGAGTCTGACAATCTCTTTCGCTCCACCAAGGACGGAAAAACTCATTATCATTTTGCTTAGCCCTTTGCCGACCATGTTGGGGTCGTCGGCTTTTTCTATTGTAGTAAAATCATCGAATGAGTCCTCCCATCCATGGCGGGACAGGAGGGACTGTCAGGCTACGTTTCCACAGAGGCGGAGCGGAGCAGAGCGGAGAGAAATACGCTTTTTGAGGTGTTGACCCGGGTATGGTCCATAATCGGACGGCGAGTCATCCATTAGCCGCGATCCTCAAGCCCGCCGGGGTATACAGCTGAATAAAATTCAACCAATTCTTTCATAAGCCCTTCGCGTTCCAGGCCCATGGTATCCTGTTCAGACAGCAAACTCCATAATATTTAGTACCCGAACTGTGATATTATTCGTGTAACTCCCACGTAAGCTCGAGGCTTATCTTTTGAAGCCGCTACTTTCTCGCTACATAAGATATCATCGGCTATGTGAATGCATTTCATTGGAGCGAAAAATTGTATTTGACGATGTGTATGGAGATTTATTGGGGGTTTAAGAGGAAAGAGGTTTCGTGGGAATTTTTTGAGAAGTAATTTCTATTTAATGACAGCAGACAGAAGAGCTCGTGGCAAAATAATTACAGCCGCACAGGCCAATCTTTCGAGTTAAGCCGTGCTTGCCGAGGTTGGTCTGTGGATGGGTGACGATCTGTCTTAGCCAGTTTCCTCCGTGCCTCGCCTTTGGTCCCGGCTGTCATTTGTAGATCTTTGACAGTTATTACTGTTAGTCAGAAGCTCATAAATCCGATAACCAGTCCAATCTTGCCAAGAGGTATCGTATTGGCCAGTTACTGGGTTGTGGAGGTCCGATAGGTAGGGTTCGACTGCAAGCCAACCCCATTATAGTTGGGAAAAGGCTAGGCAGAGTTAATTTTGTCAAAATTCCCGTCACGACGTAAAAACTTGAAAAGTCGTGTTAGGACTTCATCGTCATCATCAGCCTATAATGTTCCCACACACAGGCCTCCTCTCTGTGAGAAAGAGCGGGCCATACGTAATTCACCACGCGGGCCCAGTGCGGGTTGGTAGATGTCACATTTCTTCGAATTTTTGGTTCTAGGACATGCTGTTTTCCTCACGATGTTTTCCTTCACCGTTTTGAGAGCAGAGATGATGAAATAAGTTACTCAAAGTAATGCGCCTGGAGAGGTTCGCCCACGACCTACAACTCGTAAGTCGGGACCGATGACATTGGGCCACCATTGTTCTGTTAGGACTTCAGTTTAGTTAAAATATGATTGAATCGATAGCTATTGAAGATAAATACGAGCATTTTGTAAAAGTATCTAGGTACTACCTACATCTTCTTTCGTATCAATACCACTTGGATTTGTCACTTGGATGAGCACAAGAGAGTCGACAATTTATTGAGATAGATTGCAGAAGATGAAAATGCAGCTATTTTTATGAAAGACAGCTATTGCCAACGGCTTCGCCCGCGTTGTGGTCGAAAATTATCCGATGGGAATGTTAAAACCGGGATAGTGCCTCTTATGTGTTATTCCAGACTATAATCTATATCTGTGCCTTTGATCCCTCTCCGTTCAGCCGTTCTTGTTTGATTAGGCAACTAAAAAAATATTTTTCTCGAACATAAATTACCGTGATTCTTTATACATGATTTTTCAATTATAAATTAAGCATAAATTCAAAATTAAGTTATACCAACTCAAATCGCTTAAGCCGTTTCGAAGATTTACCATGATAAAAAACGCAGAGACAAAAGAAATACATTGTGTGGTATTAGAGGTTTATACCCAATCGAGGTTAAAATCTATGACAATAGTAATGGGACAAAGATAATTTATGCTTTTTATAAAAACACCCTTAAAACGTGGTAAAAATAACTTCATAATAAATCGATGCTTGTATATTTTAGTCCATTTAAGTTATAAGTTATTCATAACATCATTGAAATAATTGCAGGCAGAATGCATTTCATGTATTTCAAATAATTATTATGGACTTTAAACGCTCCGCAGTATAATTAACAATAGGTATTTGCAAGTGATAGTCATCGGGCAGTTAGCCCTAACTATTTACAAAATTGTTTTGTATTTATTTATTACCGAAAAAAAACAGGTTTTGTTTTTTTCATATAGGTACCTAATTTTCAAACACGTGCACTAGACTTAAGAGACTAGAGTAATCCTTAGAACCGGTAATAACGTCCAAATTGGTACTGCATCAAACAAAAAGAATCATCAAAATCGGTTCATCCAGTCGATAATTATGAGGTAACAAACATGAAAAAAAAAACAGTCGAATTGAGAACCTCCTCCTTCTTTGAAGTCGGTTTAAAACTAATCAATTAAATCGACAAACGAGCATGAAAAGTCAGACATGTATATAATATGTCTAGAAATCAAATCAGCGTTATGAACCTCTTTAATAAACCGTAGTGACTTGGAACCTCTCCCTCCGGGCATCATATAATATAAGCCTTGTGAACTTAATACTTCTTGTGAGTAGAACTTAGTGTTATGTACACGCGAGGAATAAGTCGTACAGGGATTGAGAACATTTTCAATTTTGCTGGTCTTTATTACCTTTACCTACCTGAGTTTTCATTTGCCAAAACAGAAGCCGTATTATCACAAAAAGAAAAAAATCTGTTGAACCATTGTCTAAAAAAAGTGTAACTGCAAAACGACCCTTATATCAAACTCGTACTGATTAACGACGTTCAAAAGTTTAATTCGACGTTCAAAAGTGCCTCTTTGATGGCCTAATTGGAATAAATGATTTGACTTTGACTTTAAAATCCACGGTGTCCTTCAATAGCCCTTTACGTGTCACGGTCACGGTAATTTCATAAGTCCCGCGTCCCCGGCAGGCTTTGGCCCTCTAGTGGGGGGCCCCGTCGTGATTTTGTTTATATTCAAGAATTTGCCAACCATTGTTTGCATAGATACAGTATCTCTGCTATAGAACTTGTCCCATAAGTTTGCCATCTCTGCCATAAGGCTTAAACTTAAGTATCATTTCAACATTCAAGTTTTGATTAAAGTACTGGCCATATGCGACTTCAGCATTACTTTCAAGGTTACAATGTAACGAAAGGTTGTGCGATATTTTGAGGCCCTAGTACTAATTCTGCGTATTTGGCCGAACATCGTACTTGAAGTATTTACGACGTAAATTGTATGAAAAATGAAAAAGCAACTCTAGAGGAACTAATTTTACTTTATGTCCCTAAAACGTGAAAACTCGTGCGTGAAAATTCGTGCCTCAGAGGCCTTACCGTAGTACTATTTTATGTTCTGTGGCCTTAGATTTCTGTATATTATCTTACAGTGTACTTTATTATCACATTAGAATAGCTGTTTCTCGTGTTTTCATCGCGCTGGTCGGCTCCTTTTGATTGATCTGATGTTATATAGCCTACAGCCTTCCTCGACAGATAGACTTCTTCGACATATTATATTTTTTTAATTCGCATCCGACTCCCTATTTATAGCGTTAAACTAACAAGCAAGCGCTATCATTTGAAATATTATTTAATCAAGAGATTGATTGATGAAATAAATAATAATAAATTAATTATAAAACTGAAGAGAGTTTTATAATTTATTTATTATTATTTATTTCATTAACACTTCCAATTGCTATTACTGGAAATACCCAAGCTAACAAGAGTAGTCATAATTTAGTTGTCTGACCATAATATTAGTGTAGATTCAATGGAGATAAAGCACCTCTAGTGTACAGACAAATAAATAACTATTTTACTACTAATTGCTGTCAGTCAACGACTATCTGTAAGCGGATACATTAATAAAAAAAATACTTAAAAAAAAATTATTATGATGTTGAGTACTGGCAAATTTTGTATTAATAATATAATTATTTATTTAAAAAAAAATACTTCGAAGTTCTCGTTTATTTAAATTCACAAAATCGTGAAAACTCGTGCTAGAGTTTCAGATGTATGTAATAGAGGGTACATTGTTGAATGTCCCTTGAGGAGCAGAGTGTAATGTAGAGAGCTAAAAGTAGCGTTATATGAATTTTAAATTACTTCAGATATTTTTGGGATAAAGTTTAGTCTATCTGTCTGTTTTTTTGGGAATTGGCATAGATTCTGTGTTCAGCAGTTATTTTCGGATATTGTCAGATGGTTTAGAATAGAACTTTTGTAACTAAATCTATACTTTACTTATAATATAAAACTGAAGCGTTTGTTTATTTGAAGCTAGAAGCCGAGCAGTGGAATGAAATCACAAAATAAGCTAGTAAAGATATTATTAAGGCTGCGCAAATAATTTTTTGACGGCACGGTTAGCGTAGTGGCTGAGCGATTGGACTGCTGCACCTCGTGTCGTGGGTTCGATTCCCGCACGGAGCAAATATTTGTGTGATCCACAAGTAGTTACTTCGGGTCTGGGCGTTTGTGTATATGTGAGTTTATATGTTTGTTAACGCATCCGCGACACGGGAGAAATTCCTAGTGTGGGGGCCACGTTTTCTGAAAAATTATATATCAACGAGTAGGTATTCAAATAATACAAATTCTATACTCATTCCGGATTTTCAAATAATTAGAATAGTAGACAGAATTTACTTTACTACACACTAAATCTACGGGTACAACAGGGGCTAAGGATACTGTACAAAAATACAACATGGACTAATCTCTTAATCCCCTCTCTAAGAATAGGACCCTTCAGTATAAATTGTACACACGAATTGGATTTAGTTGATTCAGTCGACCCTCGCAGGTGTCGCCTCTCCTTATGAATAAGTAAGACCATAGAGTTAACAGAATAGAAGCGACACTCCTGTTCCGAGAGCTTTGTTTGCCTAAAACAAAATGTAATCCCCATGCTATTATGGGTCTTTACTTTACGTGACCGGCGAGATTCTCACGGAATATTATGAATTTACATAAATCCATAGCTAATTCGGATTGAACAGAGATTTATTGAGAGACAGTTCGGTTTTAAATGCTATTGTCTCTAACTAAACATTTATGACAGTCTTCAAAGATCAATGTGTCAACTCATGACCAAAGCCCGGAGCAGTTAGATTGATTTGGAGTCAATAATGGGGGATTATAAAGAGGTTTTTCCGGAATAAAAGGTTTTTTTACATTGTTAGGAAAATGTAGGATGAAGACATTATTTAAAGCATTCGCTAAGTAAGTGCTGGAATGAAATCTTGGGAAACAAAAGGCTTATCCATGTGATTTCTTTGACAGTTCGTGATATAAGTATACATAAAATCAATCTACCTACTCCGGGCTATGAAGAAATCCGCAACGTAGTCACACTACACTTTACTTTTGTGGACACCTAGAGAAGTTTCCCTTCTGTCTTTTTAAGGTTTTATTCTTTGGCAAGGCCCTTCGTAATATACGCTGACGGGAAAAAGACGGATAGGAATTTTGATTCGAGGATTAATCGTTCAATATCTTGAATTTTGTGACGTAATAAAATAATCTCGCTCGAAGACATCGTCGTAATACATTTATTTTTATGAATTTATTGAGCTTTGTCCCTCTTCTATTTGCAAATCTTTGTCAATAATCAAGTAGGTATTATTCTGTTTATTAATGGAACGGTTAAGTATGCTTTATATATTAAGTCGTGTTTTGTGGGTGTTAGAGGCTGTTCTAGTCGGAGAGGTGCTAGTCAGGCCTCATCACTCGTAGAACTGACAATCGATGAAGTAGAAAAAGGTTGACTGGTAGAGAATGCCTTGTGGCATTAAGTCCGCCTATGTACCATTGATTTGTACATGAAGAATAAATAAATAAATAAAAAACTATTCGATCACGAACCTGAAGACACAGAGTAGGCTGGTCTTCTACCAGGTGGATCGACGACATCCTGAGATTCGCGGGCAAACGATGGATGCAAGTGGCAGATTGGGCCGCCTTCTAGCTCAAAGCGTTTTGCCAATACCTTTAGTGTACGCACAGGTCAGGAGTGGAATTCCCTGACCTGTGCGCCTATCTGTATTTCCCGACAGCTATAACCTTGGGGTCTTCAAGTCAAGAGTGAACAGGTTACTTCTAGGCAAGCGTGCTTCATCGTCGACAACATCTTCGCTTACCATGAGGCGAAATTGTGGTCAAACGCGAACTTACCTTTAAATAAAAAAATAAAAAATGAGTCACCGATACTTAGGCTATTAAATACTTGGCACGCTTAAAAAATCTTCTTCACCATTTTTCCACGGTTTCAGTTGAATGTATTAGAAGGTAGTTTCCAACTAACATGCTTTCTCCAACTCACCAGTTTTTCAATTTTTCATTATATTGCAGACCCATTCAAACTAATAGTTATTTTGACAGCCTGGACGTTATTTATTGCTCAAGTTTCTTTCGATTGGTGTCGACAAACTTTTTATAGATATCGCTTCGAACTTTGTCCACTTCAGAAGAACGAGGAGTTTTTAAAACTAAATAAGCACCTGTTTTCTTATTAAATGTTGAAGCAGAAATAAACTTTGAGTACCTGGCTACGGATTGAGATAAACTTTTTTATTTTATCAAGAAAAATTCCAATGTTTCATTGAGAGGTGTCGTATAACCCAGTAACTGTGTACAGAAAGTTAGAAAGGCAGTCGCTCCATGTACTGTACAGTACTGAAATTCATCTGTCGAACTCGGGCCTCAATAGGTCCGTGCCTGCCGGTGCCGCCGCATTGTTTAAAAGGGTACCTCATCCCTGGAACGTAAAAAGAAAAGTGGTTTTTAGTACTGTACGACGGCGACGCTCTCCTGTTACAGGGCGGGAGAACTCGTTTGATTGTATTCCACCTAAAAAACGGACATTAAAACAACTACAGCTATTAGAGATATAGGCCGCGATTGTATCTACTAATTGAAACTCGACCAATTAAGCTAACTGCGATTATAGGATAACATCTGTACGGAATCTAATTCCATGTCCGGTGATTGAATTGATTCAAATCAACAAACAATTGCAATCGGTGTCACACGCTACCGCTGATAATATGTTTAAACGGGTTATGGGACATCTCGCCCACGAAAAAACTGGCCCACAGGCCAGATGTCACCTTTTTAAAATGTGAATGGGTATATTCGCCCGGACCAATTTAGTAGAACGTCTTCTATCAAATAGTAAAGGGATATTTCGGCAAAATCGTATATTTTTAATTCAATATCTGTTCAATAATAATATAATCAGCAAAAGTACCAGGCAAGCATAAGTTCAAAGTGGTATATGTACTTAAATAATCCTCCTGCCTAGAATTATTATTTAAGTACATAAATAATTATATTTATTACTTTGAACTTATGCTTGCCTAGTACTTTTGGTGATTATATTATTATTGAACAGATATTGAATTAAAAATATACGATTTTGCGGAAATATCCCTTTACTATTTGATAGAAGACGTTCTACTAAATTGGTCCGGGCGAATATACCCATTCACATTTTAAAAAGGTGACATCTGGCCTGTGGGCCAGTTTTTTCGCGGGCGAGATGTCCCATAACCCGTTTAAACTAGGGCGTGCATGTTGCCGCAGTGGTAGACGCCCACGGCAATAGACGTCGGCAGACGATCTTCGGCCAACTTAGGCACATTAACGAACAAGGTGTAAGGTAACCACCGCACAATGATAATTAATTTGACGGCAGTTACATTAATTCAGGGTTGTTATAATAATAGATTGAATTGTAGCACGTATTTGGTTAGAATTAGAAACCATTACGTGTGGTTAGATGCCCGGCCGGCATGCGGAAGGCAAGTAATTGACGACTCGCTGTCTGACCATGGACCACGCCCGGGTCGACGGTGCGTTGTGTTCCAAGAGTGTCAGCATCAGCATACTGACGCCTCCCCGCTCCCTTTAGAGGGCCAAAGCCGGGGTCACGGGATTTATGGAATAACCGTGGCCGTGGAACGCAAAGGGCTATTGAAGGACACACATTTGGTGATTTAACCTCCTAAAAAAAAAACGCTTTTGACTCTATGCTTAGCTCTGTTCGTTGTTCTGTTCGAAAAAAATAAAAACGGCGAATGCTCGATGTTTTGTTACAAGTGAATGCTCAAGTCTATTAGCACCTTTACCCGTACATTTCCGAAAACGTTCGTTTTTATCCGCAGTTATTTGTAATGATTATGAGTGCTCGTAACAAAATAGATTGAAGCGTGATAATGAATATTTAAACGTTAATTGCGGTTTGTGGTGATGGAACCATTTTGTCGGGAAATTGGAAAATGGAAATCTTTTATTACATTGAATATATTGGTGTAATAGTTTCAATTTTGTGGGAATTTTGTAACAGAACATGCGTTACAAAGTTGATCCGATTAAATCCACGAATTTGTCTTGTTGTTCTACTTACATTCTCCTATTTAAAATAAATATTAAAGATTATGGCACAATTGGATATTCAATTGTTGCAGCTGAGCAGAATATTGAAAATTCTAGCTTAGTTTTATTAAACGTTTGCACTACAGAAACTCAAAGTCGACTCATTTGATGATTTTACCACGTAAAAGAAAAAAGGCAAGATAGAAGGAAGACAATATTAAGAAGACAGACGTCTTCTTCACATTACTATTTTATGAATGTCCTTTACAAATACATTTTCCATTTACAAATACATTTATTTAAACACCACTTCGTATTACTGAATGAAAAAAGCCATCAGGCACTCTAGAATCTCTTTCTTTCGTTAATAGAAAACTGCTCATTCCTTATTAATATCACTTCTTTCATCCGCCCGTGTTCTAAACCCCATTTACTTTGAGTCTTACAAAGTCGGCAACGTTAGATAAAGCTTAGACAAGACACCGTATTACTGCTCCACTTAATCCAACGAGATTAAGTCCAGTTCTTTCAAACTTCTCGCTTACTATTCAATCGAAAATCGTTACGAAGGGAAAAAAAACTGGTGAAGTAAGAGACGGGTTCATATGCAATGGTTTCCGAACTACATTATTTAAAAATCCCTTTATCAGTTTATAGTACACAGAAACCATGTTGTTTTTTTTTTCAGAAATACAGATTTAGTACTTTTTCAGTCTCTCCGTTGCAAAGTTCTTGAATTACTTTAAAATCTTAAAAGTAGTTTTTTTGGAATTCCATTATTTTTATTTTTTTAAATTATTAATTTGAAATGTCACACGACGCAATTTGCATTTTTTTCCATTTTGCCTCCCGAAACTGACCGCTTATTTATAAAATAATACGCCAAACCACAGTCGATTTTGGGTCACAGGAATTGATAATTATGTGTACCTCAACTTCGGTTACTTCTCACAATCAACATTGTAATAATATAATTTATAGATTCGGAGAAAACTGACTGACGGACTGATAATAAAAGTTTCCATTTTTACGGAACCCTACAAACTTCGGGATTCGATCACAGACGACAAATATGGGTAATCCTAGATGAATGGACGACTTATCTTTGTTACGGTTTAGTGATAAAGGGACAAAAACGAATGTTATGTGTGGGTAGATAATATTATTCTTCTGGTTACATGTGAAGGTTTTTTCAATATCATATTTAAATGTCATGTATGAAATATTTGATTTTTCGGTGTTGTTCGCTTTATGGCTGAAAATGATTCCATGAGAACCTAATTATTATTTATACGCAATAAAGCCTGAATTTTGAAACGTTTTTTCGAAAAGAAAATTTGACTGAATGACTGAAGAATGAAAGCTGCATCAGCTGCATCCGGTTAGACTAGAACTCGACCTCAAAATTGTTAAGAAAAGTCTAGGGCCCAACTATACTCAAAATGTGCTCCGCGGACCCCTTTTTTTCTTTTTTTTTAAGCGTGGTAATATACCGCTGCCAAGTGGGTAACCACGCGGCATGCGTCTGCACCTCGGAGGTGGACCGCAGCGATAGGTGCTTCCGCTGCGGTCAGCCCGGTCACAAGGCCGGCTCGTGCTCCGCCCCGCCTCACTGCTTCGCATGTGAGGCGGCTGGCAAGCCGGCCGATCACCGGGCTGGGGGAAAGTCCTGCGCTCCACCCACTGAAGCCAGGCGCAGAGGTAGGCCCTCTGCCGCCGCCGTCACCGCCGCCACTGCCACCGCCGCCGCCGCCGCTCCCGCTGCCGCCGCCGCCGCCGCCGTGGCTGCGCCCTCGCAGGGGGCCCTGGAGGAGGCCGCAATGGATTCAGAATAATGTCTCCATTGCGCTTCCTCCAGGCGAACATCAACCACTGCGCCGCTGCTCAGGATCTTTTGCTCCAGAGCATGGCGCAGTGGTTGATAAACGTCGCCGTGGTCGCCGAGCCGTATTTTGTCCCGCCCAGGAACGACTGGGTAGCGGACCTGGACGGCTCGGTGACCCTAATTTCGTCGGCCGCCGCCGGTACCCCGCCTCTCGATCGCGTACAGAGAGGGCGCGGGATTGTCGCAGCCCGGTTCGGGGAGATCGCCGTGGTAGGCGTTTACTTCTCCCCGAACCGATCTCTCGCCGAGTTCCAAGACTCCCTAGTGGAGCTGGGAGACGTCGTCGTCGCCCTTGGTTCCCTCCCCGCGCTCGTCCTCGGGGACTTCAATGCCAAGAATGTGGCTTGGGGTTCCCGGTACACGGACTACACGCGGGGCAGGATGCTCGAGCACTGGGCCCGGGCACATGGCCTGGTCATCGAGAACCGGGGTTCTGTCCCCACGTGCGTGCGGATGCGGGGCGAGTCGGTGGTGGACATTACGTTCGCCACCCCCGACCTGTCGCCGCGCGTCACCGACTGGCGTGTTGTGGAGGAGGTGGAGACCTATTCCGACCACCGGTATATCCGGTTCGACGTCTCCGCCCAGACCTCAGACGCGCCGGTCCCAAGTGGACGGAACCCAAGTGGTCCGCGATGGGCGCTGAAGCAGCTGGACCGGGAGCTATTCCTGGAAGCCTCGATCGTGCGGGCCTGGGTGTCATCACCGGACAGGCCTGCCGACATAAACGACGAGGCCGAGTGGTTCCGGGAGGCCATGTCGGAGATCTGCGACGTGGCCATGCCCCGGGTCCGGCAAGGACGCGCCCGGCGTCAGCTGTACTGGTGGTCGCGCGAGTTAGCAGCGCTGCGCGAAGCGTGCGTTGCCGCGCGCCGCCGGTACACCAGATTCCGCAGGCGCCGCACCCGACCTCCGGACGCGGCGGCTGTGGAGGCGGAGCTGTACGAGGGCTACAGGGCAGCGAAGACCGTCCTCCGCGACGAGATCTGGCGGGCCAAGGAACTGGCCCGCAAGGAGATGCTGGAGTCTCTGGACGGGGACCCATGGGGCCGCCCCTACAAGTGGGTGCGAGAAAAGCTCCGCCCCTGGGCTCCCCCGTTGACGCAGAGTCTCCAGCCTCAGTTCGTGGAGGATGTGGTGAGCGCCCTGTTCCCATCGCGGGGGGAGCATACCCCCCGCCTATGGCTCCGTCTCCGACGGAGTCTGAGGACGAAGCTGACGCAAACGCGGACCACAGCGACGACGACGTCTACGACGCTCCAGAGGTGACCGAGGTAGACCTGAGAGTGGCGGTACAGCGGCTCAAAGCCAAAAATACCGCCCCGGGACCCGACGGCCTGCCAGGAAAAGCCTGGGTCCTGGCCTCGGGGACTCTCGGGCCTCGACTGGGGGGGCTCTTTAGCGCATGCTTGGAGAGGGGCCAGTTCCCGCTTCGTTGGAAGACGGGGAAACTGGTCCTGATCCAGAAGCACGGGCGCCCTGCGGACTCTCCGTCCGCATTCCGGCCCATCGTGCTGCTCGACGAGGTGGGCAAGCTCTTGGAAAGAGTCATTGCAGACCGCCTCGTCGGGCACCTAAATCGGGTGGGCCCGAACCTGTCGGAGTGCCAGTTTGGCTTCCGCAGGGGGCGCTCGACGGTGGACGCTATCATGCGCGTTAGAGCCCTCACGACGGGGGATGCAGTGGCCCGGGGCAGGGTCGTCTTGGCGGTGTCTTTGGACATCTCCAACGCCTTTAACACCCTGCCCTGGAGTTGCATCAGGGAGGCACTCCGGTATCACCGGGTGCCGACCTACCTCCGTCGTATAGTCGAGGATTACCTGACGGACAGAGCCGTCATCTACCCCGGTCACCGGGGAGAGTGGAACCGGCGAGAGATGTCGTGCGGTGTTCCACAGGGATCGGTCTTGGGACCGCCCCTGTGGAACATCGGATACGACTGGGTGCTGCGCAGCGACCTCCCTGATGGCGTCAGCGTAATATGTTACGCTGACGACACGCTCGTCCTGGCACAGGGAGAGTCGCACCAGGCGGCGGCCGACGTGGCGACGGAAGCGGTCGCGACAGTCGTTCAGAGGATCCGGCGGTTGGGACTCGACGTGGCGCTGCACAAGACGGAGGCCATGTGCTTTCATGGCCGTCTGAATGCGCCGCGGTCAGAGTCCCACATAACGGTGGGAGGGGTTCGCATCGGCGTCGGGAGGACGATGAAGTACCTGGGACTCGTCCTCGACAGCCGATGGAACTTCAGGGAGCATTTCCTGAGTTTGGCCCCGAGGCTGAACCGGGCAGCAGGCGCCCTCAGGCGACTCCTGCCCAATATCGGCGGGCCAAACACCTCCTGCCGGAGGTTGTACGCCGGTATCGTGCGGTCCATGGCCCTCTACGGGGCCCCTGTGTGGGCCCTGAGCATCCGGACGCGACCACTGAAGTTGGTCGCATGCCAGAGGGTCATGGCTATCCGGATGATCCGGGGATACCGCACGATCGCCGGCGAATCGGCCAACCTCCTTGCCGGATTGCTGCCCTGGGATCTGGAGGCGACTGCCCTCCAGCGCGTCTATGAGTGGCGCGTGGAGGCGCAGCGCCGGGGCGTGACCCCGCTGCCTCGCGAAGTCGAGGCGCGGCGCGAAGACCTCCGACGTGATCTCAGGGCAGTATGGAAGGAACGACTGTCGCGACCGACGGCCGGGCACGCCGCAATTGCGGCGGTAAGACCCCTCTTTGAGGAGTGGCTGGAGAGAAGTCATGGCGTCCTGACCTACCGCTTGACGCAGGTCCTCACCGGACACGGAAGTTTCGGGAGGTACCTGTGGCTGATGCGAAAGGAGGAGACGCCTGGGTGTCACCACTGCGAAGATCGCCCGGAGGACACGGTGGAGCATACGGTGCAAGACTGCCCAGCTTGGGCGGAGCACCGACGTGTCCTCACGGCTGCGATAGGCGGAGACCTCTCGCGCCCGGCATTGGTTGCGGCCATGCTGCGGGGCGAGACGGAGTGGGAAGCGGTCAGCTCCTTCTGCGAGGCAGTAATGCTCGTCAAGGAGGAGGCAGGCCGCGAGCGAGAGAGGACAGCGTCCTCCCTCCGCCCCAGCCGCAGTGGTAGGCGCCCACGGCGACGGACGTCGCTTGATGATCTCCGGCCACCGTAGGCGCGGGCATGCGGGCAGCGAGTAAAGGGCAACTCGCTGCCCGACCAAGGACCATGCCCGGGTCGACGGCGCGTTGTGTCCCACGCGCGCCTCAAAGAGCGTCAGCATAATGACGGGGCCCCCCTCTCAGAGGGCCAAAGCCTGCCGGGGTTGCGGGATTATTTCCTCACCGTGACCCCGGTACATAAAGGGCTACTGAAGGACACCGTGGATTTTAGTCAGTACAAGTCTGACAGTCCCTCCCGCCCTGCCCGGGGTGGGAGGACTCATTTGATGATTTTACCACGTTAAAAAAAAAAAAAAAAAAAAAGCGTGGTAATATCATCAAATGAGTCCTCCCACCCCGGGCAGGGCGGGAGGGACTGTCAGACTTGTACTGACTAAAATCCGCGGACCCCTGGAGCTCCGATACCAAGTCTTTCTGGGAGCTCCGTGAAAATAGGCAAAACAAAATATCGCAATAGAATGGATGCTGAACCTGATTTTTTAAGAATTCATTTCTCTTCGATCAAACCTAATATAAACTGATTAATTAAAAATATGAAACAGTTTCACACATCCTATTAGAATCTTTGAAGAATGCAATTTTGGTTTTATTTTGGGGTTCCGTCAAAGTTTTGCTTTTCAAAAGGGGAGCCCTTTCAGCCAGCAAATAAAGTTTGAGAACCACTGGACTTCTAGGCAGATGATTCGTGCGATCTTTTAGAGAAAAGTATCCGAAATATTTAACAAAAAACAAAAAACCCGACTGCGTTAAAAATAACTAAAAAGAAAGAAACAAGCCCAGTAGTTAAGAATTCACTCATTCACACTCACAGTCGGGGCCCATTCAAATTATACCAATCAAATCTTCCCAACGGGCCCCGACTGTGAGTGTGAATGAGTGAATTCTTAACTACTGGGCTTGTTTCTTTCTTTTTAGTTATTTTTAACGCAGTCGGGTTTTTTGTTTTTCGTTAAATATTTTTTTTATTTCATACTTTTTAGTTACTATTCAAAGAATTATTGTTTTGCCAAACAACTTTAAATCGTTATATATCCTAAACTATTATTTAAAATGAAAAATGATAAAGGGAACCTAAAGTTGATTTTAAAATACCTATTCAACGATACCCCACATGACATAGTTCATCAACATTTTTTTTTTCATTTTGACAATATGGCGTCTGGTTGTCGCTCTGGTGAATTTTGATTACTGTCATGTCTTTAGTGACACTCGCAAGGTTAAGACGAATCGATTGACGTAAAAATCATCAAAATCGGCCTTCGCATTTGGTCTCTAGAACGCCACATAGAAACAAACATACATACATACATACATACATACATACATACATAGACTGATAAACACATTACCCTCCTTTGCGTCGCGCAGTCGGGTAAAAAGCTTTCTTTTGTATCTAAAATTAAATGAAAGGTGTACTGATTCAATTAGGTCCGCTGATGGAACTGTGAAAGGTATTTTTTTTTTTCTTATTTTAACTCAATTTTCTATGCTCTCGATTTTTTACTCAATTAATTATTTAAAGTCTATTTTTAATAATAGGTATAAGTACTAGCGATACGCGTCGGCTTGGCTCACGACTAATATAGAACAAAAAAAAAGAGAAGTGCGATTTTGCACATTAATTTTGTAACGCGTGTGTTTTCATTGCGATAACTCCTTTTTTTTTTTGGGTGTTAAAATCATCAGAAGAGCCCTTCCACCTACTATGGAGAAGAAGTATATAATATTGTATGGCTTGTATAACTCTGTATCTTTCCCACAGCCTAAAAACTGACAGTTTAAGGGTCTATAGTACCTCAGTATACTTTTACTCGCTCGCACTTGCACGTACCACGCACTATTGCTTGCTCTTTCTTTTAGCTGTCTACACGCAAATCTATTTATTTTACGGCGAAAAAAAAGGAAATTCAAAAAAGTAAATAACATAAGACCTGCTTTATAGTTAGTTCAGTTAGTATAAAAAGTTTCATGATCTAATTTTAAGTATTGTCTGATTGCCAGCGTTTTATTGTTAAATTTAGAGGTAACTTTGGGATTTTTTTCTATCGAGAAAATTTTATGGAATCATGTTTTCGCCAAACATAAGACCTAACATTAATCCTCAACTTTACCATATATTTATTTCATTTCATCATTATTAAATTAATGCCGTAGTATTTTCGACGTATCGCAGGTTTCTGCTAAGCCATTTGAGGTAGTATGGGCTCTTAAGACATCATATATACATAATTATATATAACGACTACATAGCGACTATAACGATAAAGTATTGATACTCATATTCTCTCAATTTTTTTAAACTTTGTATTAAAAAAATAGAATACAAAAACATCAAAATGGAAAATTCCTATTAATTTTCCTGGAAACTGTTTCGGTAGTCAAACAAAGTAAAAAATTCATAAGTTTATAATGAATAGCGATAAGATATCAGTTCAATCCGCGATAAGAGATAACAATGGAGCCATTGAGTTTTTAATTATTTCGGTGGCTTTTTTGTACATTTTTCTAATCGATTCATATTTTTATGTTGCATGTAGATAATAATATACCTTTTCAGGGTTCCGTACCCAAAATATAAAATGGAACACTATGACTAAGGCTGAGGAGCTCGTGGCTAAACAGCCGCACACGCCGCGCTTGCCGAGGTTGGTCTGTGGATGGGTGACCATCTGTCATAGCGAGTTTCCTACGTACCTCGGAAAGCACATTAAGCCGTTGGTCCCGGCTGTCATTTCTTATTTCTATCTTTGGCAGTCGTTACTGTTAGTCAGAAGCTCTAAAATCTGACAACCAGTCTTACCATGGAGTATCGTATTACCCAATTACTGGGTTGTGGAGGTCCGATAGGCAGTCGCTCCACGTAAAATACTGATATTCAGCTGCATCTGGTTCGATTGGAAGCCGACCCCAATATAGTTGGGAAAAGGCTAGGCAGATGATGACTATGACTAAGGCTCTTCTGGCCGTCCGTCTGTCACTATGCCGTATCTAATGAACAGTGATAGTAATTTTCACAGAATATATATTTCTGTTGTCACTATAAGGCCAAAAAGCAGCTTGAACCGTGTCCGAGTTGGAGGAGACTCGTTATTTTATAGATGATTATTTACGGTCCAATCTAATAGCAAGTTTATTGTAACGAGAATAAATAAATATCACTTAAATCTTGAAAGAGAGATCGAAGAGTCAAAATAACTACATAAGCCATATGAAAAGACACAAAACATCACCAATTCCCTATCCCCAAACAAGAAGTTCGTAACTAAACCCTCACCCATACATATTCCTTTTATATTTTTTCGCACCGTCCGCGCGGAAGGACCTGGCCGATTCTAAGGCTTCATACAGACGAGTGGCAAGGGATTTGTTGACAGCAGATACCGCTGCTGCCGCCTTCGTTAACTGTCGGCGGCAGCCGTTAACTAGTCGGCGACAGTCGGCCGGCACGCACACACGGCGCATTGCAGAAATTTCATTGTGAAATCTTTGCGGTTTGCTTGCGAGTGCTTGCGCCGTAAGCGCTGGTGATTGAAGCTTGTCCAACGCTGCTTAGGTGTCTGCGGTGAAATCCTTGCTATACGGCACTGCAACGACAACGCTTCGTAACCGTTGCCGTGACACGAAGCATTGAATGTAGCCGTCAATACGTCGCTGGCAGCAACGTTATCTGCCGTCAAAAAGTGCCGCTCGTCTGTATAAAGCCTGACATTCAACTAAGATTGCCTACAGAATTTATTACCGGCACCTTTTGTCTCCGTTTGAGGAGCGTCGATATTGCGCTTGTAATATAGTGATTTAGAACTGCGCCACCCTTATGTTTAGGGAGTATTAACGGTTCTGTTTTTGAGTTTTAATAAGGTTTTTTTGGGTAAAGGTTTAAGTAGTAAAGCTGGATGTTTGTGGGCGTTTTCGGCTGTTAATATGGACGTTTTTAAGGATGAAAAAGGCAAAAAAAAAAGGGTAAGTACTTATTACCTAATGCTAAATACATAGGTAGAGGGAGCCCCGTTCGATAAAAATGGAAATTTTGTTAGGAACATATATACTTATAGGAGGCTGAGAGGAGGCCTGTGTCCCAGCAGTGAGAACATTATGATGATGATATACTTATGTATATTAGGCATCGTGATAGTAGGTATTTATCTACAATCACGATTTCTAACGTTCAGCATATGAAAGCAAATCTGAAAAAGTATAATATTCCTTTTTTAGTTCGTTCCCTCAGAGTTTTCTTGGAAGCTTTGATAAATGCAGTAAACTAGTTAGAACTTTTTGGTTTTATTGTATTCCACGGAGCGGCAGCGCCCGCGCCCGCGCTGACCGATCGCCCGACTCGATGACTCACAGGCACGCGTCATCACTCCAATAGACCCGATAGGGAAGTGCAACCGTACTTAATTTTCGAGCGCGGTTGACACGAAGGTGGGGGTATGAGCGAGACACAACATCTAACTCCTGTTGTGGTTTGATGTTTTCGGGTGGGCGGGTTTTTTCCGCGCAGCGATTATACCCACGTATTTATTATTTATCATATTTGTTTTATGTTTATTTTTTTACCTATTTATTTTATCATATTTTATTCGTATTTTGTACTTTTATCTGTGTTTCTATTTATTTATGTGAGATACCTATGACCCTAGCTTGATTTCCGTACACTTTTCTATCTTCTTCTTTTTTCGGGTGACCACTGAAAACCAGCGCTGTGCTGTGGGTCCCCCATAGCACAGCTTTATGCTGAGTGGGAAGCCTTTCTTGTCACAGTCATGACATACAGCTGCATAACTATCCGTTTTTGTATTATTATTATTTTTCTGTTGTTTTTTTTTTTTATTATTTCTGTCCTTGTTGAATGTATGCGTGTCTGTGTCAAATAAAATATTTTTTCTTTCTTTCTTCTTTTCTTTTCTTTATTCAAAAACCTACCTTCGGGGCTTATTTTTAACGTTACAATTAAAAGAATTGTGAGACTGTAACCGGTGACTGACCCTGAGAAGTAAAAAACAATTGATGTAAAATGATGGATTTTAGTTATTGCGAGTCTGACAGTCCCTACTACGTCTCGACGGTCCTCGATTTAATGAATTTAACACCTAAAAAAAATGCAAAAAATAAAAGAGCTTCTCCACACATTTATGGCTGAAAAAATCTAAGGAACGCCTAACATTTTCTTCTGAGACATTTTCAGGAGCATACGGTTATCTTATGTTTTTTTTCAGTCGAACTGTAACACTGTTCGGTCTCTCAAATCAGATAAAAAATAGTTGGAAAAGGAAATCGAAAAAACTAATCTCGAACTATTTTCTGTTGGAAAAAAAAATGATAATCGAGGGTAGTAGGTAAATTCCCTGGCTGTATAAAGGGTGTTTTTAAAAAGATACGGTCATTGTTTAAAGTTTAACTCTTTGATACCATAAATGGAGGTATGGCTCATACATTCGTGTATGTTGTGTGATCGATATTTTTTATTTTTAAAAACAATTGTTTCGAACAGATTTCATGAAAAATATCACAATATTATTAAACTACTGCTAGTCACGCGGGTTCATAGACTTACATAATTTTTGAATATTTTCTTATCTAAGAACCAGCTTACATTGATAAGAATGCACTCTACAAAAACAACTTATTATTGTGCAGTAGTTCCGAGTTTATGCTCCTACAGAAACATAAGCTTTTTTATATATAAATCTGTTATTTCCGAGAAATTACTACTTTATTTTTTATTTTTACTTTGCAATCATTTGTGTACCAACTTGCGAGCAACAATTATAAAGGTGCAGCAAACAAAATTAATTAAAAAATTCTGAAACCGCAATTACGCCCACATGACAACATAATTAATTTTTAAACTCAATTAAAAATAATCGAGGGCACGTTTAACGTTAAATTGGAAACGAACTTCAATTAATGCCGAACGTTTGATGAAAAAAAACGTCTGATACTTAATTAAATAAATGAAAAATTAAAAAAAAAATAGTCTAAAACCTTGTATTTGAAGGTTCCAAGAATTCAAAACCAATATAAAGTTCTGGTAAGAATTCTTATGAATATTTTCGCATTCGATGAAAACGAAATGTTCTCAAAGAATGTTTAATATTGTAAAGGCATTTGGTGAATTTAAATTCGACTCCCTTTACGACTTTATATGCATTTAAAGTACATATTTAACGTGTTTTTCAATCCTCAAATAGTTTACCGCGTAGGTGTTGAAATTAAACTGCATGCGGTCGTTGACCTCAACGTGACCTCAACCAACATTGTCTTCTTGATCTTATTTTACTATGTTTCACTAAGTTTTTAAGCATTTGCCACTTGTGTGATGTTGATGATAAAATCAGTGTACTTCTGTTGTCGTCTGGCATTATTTTGAGCTCAGTTCCCTTCGGCATGAAAAAGTTTATTATTTTAGTTTTTAAATTTTCTAGTCGTTTATAGGGTTTCGTACATAAAAGTTGTCAACAGGAACGTCTGTATGTCTCTCTGATTGTTTGTCTGACAGATTTTTACCAGCCTGTATCTTATAAACCATGATAGTTAGACAGGGTGTGACGCATTTGGTGCACTTCTCAACTTGTATACCATGTTCAAATGGTGAACTTTGCAACTGGTGCACTTCTCAATTGGTACACTTCGCAACTGGTGCACTTCTCATTTCTTCTCAAGTGGTGCACTTCGCAAAAGGAGCACTTTTTACGATGATTGGTTAGTTGGAAAGGGTTTGACGCATTTGGTGCACGTAAAGTAACAGGTAACTTTAATGCGTCAAACCTTATAACGAGTTTGACGCATTTGGTGTACTTCTCAACTTGTAAACCATGCTCAAATGGTCAATTTTCACAGTTTTATTTCACAAACACCAAAAACATTGAATAAAATAAATATTTAAGGAGGCTTCCGTAACTACTACTACGTATTTTTTTTATCATTGTTATAGATAATGGTTTGGAACCAACGCGTTTTTTCCCAATGTCAATTGACACATTTATCTAGATGAAAGTTGTAGTTTCACTAGGTAGTTAATTTAACCTTGCTCAACTCGCATTCCGTAAAAAAAACTAACCATAAAAAATCAAAAATTCAAGCAAAGTCTCAGCTTATAAAATATAGCTTATAAAATCACATACACAAACAAAACAATTCTATCAAGTTCAAGTACAAAAACAAACAAAAAAGAAGTCTCATTTAATAACATAAATCAACGTAAACACGGAAAAAAGGGATAGGTAACGCCATTACCAAAAAATGTCTCGTTTTCTTTCACACGCATTTGCAAGTTTATTTTTTCCGTCTGCCATCGCTTCTCATTTTTATTTTATTCAAAAAATCAGGTCATAAGCGGGATTTAATATAACTACAGTAAATAAAAAACAACAATCGTATTTGAAATTTTGTATTGAAATGCATGGTGCATTTCAACTATGACACGTTTGGCGCAGTGGTTAAATAATAATAATAAAAAGAGAACCTCCTAGTTAAGTGTAGGGCAACTTATTTAAATGAAAAGAAATGAAAGAAGAAGAACTATAAAGGAAAGCGTCAATGACCTTTATCTGTCAATGCAACAGCCTTTAACAAATTAAATACTTTGTGCAATTAATATTTATTACTAGCTGTGCCCGCGACTTCGTTCGCGCGGATGTCGGAACTTAACAATGTATTTTTTTACAAAATTGACAAAGTTTCTTACAAGTTTTCATACCCTATTTTATCCCTTTAGGAGTAGAATTGATCAAAATCCTTTCTTAGCGGATACCTACGTCATAACATCTACCTGCATGCCAAATTTCAGCCCGATTCGTCCAGTAGTTTGGGCTGTGCGTTGATAGATCAATAGGTCAGTCAGTCAGTTGAGTTATACAGAGTGTTTCTTTAAAATGGGACAAAAGGAAGAAATCCGAATCCATAAGTGATACGGGAAAACTTTCTTAGAAACCTTTAGCTCTTTTTTGATGTTGACAATTTTGGCGTTTTTATTTTTTTGGTCAAGTGTGAGTTGTCCACAGAAATGAGTGAAATTGGCCAAAATTTTTTTTTGTGCTGTTCGACAATGTTTCATGTAAGGATCATTTCATTGTATCATAAGAAAAAAATCGGGACGGCGGAAGTTGGTCAAAAATTGCAAAATATTTATTCATACAAATTGTTTGAACGAAAAAATTATCACTTTTTTTTTATGATGTTATTTCATTTAGTGTCTATTAAGGATCATTTCATTGTACGTGAAGGAAAATGTCTGGGCAACAGAAGTGGGTCAAATCTAATGAAATACTGACTACTACCTACTGATAAACTTTATGCTGTTAGAAGAAACTTTACTGTTCTTTTGACCCACTTCTATTGCCCAGACATTATCCTTCCCATGCAATGAAATGATCTTTAATAGACACTAAATCAAATAACATCATAAAAAAAAGTGATAATTTTTTCGTTCAAACAATTTGTATGAAAAAATATTTTGCAATTTTTGACCAACTTCCGCCGTCCCGATTTTTTTCTTGTGATACAATGAAATGATCCTTACATGAAACAGAGTCGAACGGCACTAAAAAAAATTTTGACCAATTTCAATCATTTCTGTGGACAACTCACACTTGACCAAAAAAATAAAAACGCCAAAATTGTCAACAACAAAAAAGAGCTAAAGGTTTCTAAGATAGTTTTCCCGTATCTCTTATGGATTCGGATTTCTCCCTTTTGTCCCATTTTAAAGAAACACCCTGTATATTATTTAGATCACAAGATTCTTGCGATTAGTTCCGGCTTTGGAAAAATATCAGTAAATTTTATTTCTCGTTATGCACACCGGAATGTGTTTCTTCAACTCCGCCGTAACATTACTCAAGTCGCACTTCGTTAATTTTATTATTTGAGTCATTATCATTGAACTGAGTGCTAACAGTGAGTACTTAAAACGTAAAGTAGCTTCGTAAACCTCTATTTAAGAGAAACACATAACCCTAAAAGATTTGGATTGGTGCCAAAATAGCTGCAACGTGTACGTATGGTTAATTGTCCATTTATACGATTTCAGAACATCAATTGCCAAAAGTTGTAATAGTTATTACTACTCGGCCTGCCTATACGACCATGATGAAAGTAAACAACGATCTTCATCTGTCAAATGCCATTAAAAAATTACGTTTAGCAACAAAATCTTAGCAAATCAATAATATTTATTGTCGTTATTATCTTCTTAATGTTGATTTAACATGATTGTAATTATGAGCGTGCAAGTGTTAAATGTGCATGATGTCACAAAAAGGCACCATTAGGTACATATCGCAGTCACATAGTACAACTTTTTTTTAGTATTTACCGATGCTGCGAATTACCAGTCTACGAACAAACCGTGATTATTTATTTTCTAATCAAAGCGGACGTCAAAGGGTGTACTCCACATTTTTCCTCTGTGGCAATATTTTCACATAGTTTTACTTACCTATTTTAATATTCACTGATACTGCGAATTACCAGTCTACGAACAAACCGTAATTATTTTTTTGCAACACTTGTCAGTTATAAGGGGACGTCAAAGGGTGTATTGCACATTTTTCCTCTGTGGCAACATTTTCACAGAAAATCAAAATGGCACCCGGTATTGGCAGTGGGCTGATGTTTTGTTGGGTTAGTGGGCAATGAACGAGGGTCGCCGGGGAAATCTAACAGTTTAGTGGGAACAGGTGGCAAACTTGTCGATAATTTCATTTTACCAAGTAAATATTGTGAGTAGAAAACTTGAGCAGTTGTTTTGATCAAGAATTGAAAGGGGTGGAAACAATAATAAATGTTGAAAAAGTACCTTAATAAGTGTTAACAATAATATAATAAATGTTGAAAAAGTAAATAAGGGAATAAAAACCTCATAAGGGAACAGTGTATAAGACGAGGCATGATGAGAAATCACACACTTACGGCAAACTTAACACAATACTAACGTAGGGCAAGCGCAAACAGGACGCCATTTGTTACTAGCCGCTTGCAAAGGACATCCTGATGGCGCTTGCGCTACGTTAGTGTTGTGTTAAGTATACTTTAAGTGTCTTTGTCCCCATTATACCTCGCGTCCCCGTCCTATACACTGTTCCCCTAATTGTCTGGAACGTCTTAATAAGTCGCTTTTCTTTGTGAGGGTGGCTCAACGGATTTAGATAGTTACAAAAACATGTGATACTTTTCTTCATGCCATCCATATCATCATCCGTGTACCAAACATGAAGCGGGCAACGCCACGGGCATTAGCTAGTACTTATTATAAAATTACAACAATTCATTATCAACTTCGAGTAGGTGTATTTTTTTAAAGTAATTAAACAGGCAGTATCAAGTAAGGGTGGTCCCACATCTAACGACGCGGATTCGGATTTTTTCGTCGTCCTTTCTCTTTCTGTCGCTTAGAAATGCCATTTGCTAGACCGAGACAATGCGATAGCACGCGGCCGCCTTGAAGATTCCGTCGCATGCGATCGCATTATGCTTTCTGTCTCGGTCTAGCAAATGGCAGTTCTAAGCGACAGAAAGAGAAAGGGCGACGGAAAAATCCGAATCCGCGTCGTTAGATGTGGGAGCACCCTAAAATGCAATTTAATGCAAAAATCCTTTAAAATAATATGATAATTCACGCAAAAGATCCTGCACTCCATTCGAAATGTCAACAATAATGGAATGGAATTAATTGGCTTTCAAACTCATTCATCGACTTCAATTTCCGTCTTTTAAAAATTTAAAGTCTACTTCCGCTGCCAAATGCGTAATGAACTTCCGGAAGATGGCCGTTTACTTTGAATTGAAAAATTGACCTTTTGGAGTATTTACAATGAGAATTTATTTTTCACACTGATTTCTTTGTTAAAGTTTTTTTAAGATTTCTTTATTTTCCGGTCTCTGAAGTCATCTGAAAGAAATCGAATTGATACGACAAAGTTATCTATTCAAATAAGCGGGGTGTTTATAAGAAGATTTGGATGGCCGGGGGACTCACGAATTATCGTGACCCCGGAACGTAAAGGGTTATTGAAGGACATCGCGGATTTAAGTCAGTACGAGTCTGTCAGTCCCTCTCGCTCTGCCTTGGGTGGGAGGACTCATTTGATGATTTTACCACGGAAAAAATTAAGGAGGTTTTGGATTCAAAATATCCATTGTCCTTGGCGTGTGACGTAGGTATGGTATGGTAATTTTTCTTTCTTTTTTGGCTACATTTCTCAGTGGCCTACTAGAGTTCTGGAAATTATATGCACTAGGTAAGTAGTTATTTTTCATTTAATTCTTTAACAGAATTACGTAACCTTAGAAAAAATATCGTCCTTCAATTCAAGACTTGTAATATACTCGTAATTGGCTAAATGTAATGATTGGAAACAATGACAATCAATTTATTACTAATAGTCTCACAGCGCCCCAGAGGCACCAACTTAGCTGACCCCTCACGTCTCATTCACTTCTGTAGTTTGATCCAATGTTACAAATTAGATTTTCGGTAGTCAGGTCAAGTTACAATGGTCTGTTAGTTGATAACGATTTTGGGAGATCTTATTTTGTTAGTTGAAATGTTTGTTATGTCAATACAATGTTCATTAAATTATTTCAGATCTATTACTGTACTGTGTCTTGTATTGCTTGAAATAATGATATTGTATACATTTTTTTTGTGTTATCTAAAGGAAAATTTTTGTGTCGTTATAGTTACTAAAGACTTTACTAGACCGTATAGAACAACTTCGAATCGCAACAACAAGGCATCCATTCACAATGAAAACTACAAAGTTATATGATTGGTTTCTATTCAACTCTAAAGTTGGGTCCACACCGCAGAAGTGCAGCACATCATGCGCCTTCAAATGGATGTGGACGCGTCCAAATATGTCAAACTAAATTAAGGCTAATACTATAATAATAATAATATTCCACAACTATCACACAACGCCATCTAGTCCCAAGCTAAGCAGAGCTTGTGTCATGGGTAGACAACTGATAAACATTCTTATATATTTCTAAATACATACATATTATAGATAAATTACACCCAGACACAGAACAAATGATCGTGCTCATCATACAAACTTTTGTCTTGGGTGGAAATCGAACCCACGACCTCCGGCATAGCAGTCAGGGTCACTAAGCACTAGACCAACAGGCCTGTCAGGGCGACCAACAGGCTATTAATAAGCTAGTGAGATGCACGCAAAGCTCGTGGTCGCGAAAGAAAATTATAACTTGCACGCAAAATGCTCGTTAATCACTCGCAAAAAGGTCTAGAAGTGTCCATACTATGTTTCTAAGATGCACGCGAACCGCATTTCATTCTTCATGCACTCGCACGATGTAAAACTAGCTTAAGAGACCCAGATCAAGCAAGAGTTTCGCCATCTAGGGAAACGTTTTTTTTTTGTTTTCTGACGTGATAACGTCTTATAATGGGGAAGGCAAGTCAAAGTTAATTGTAGATGGCGCCACCATAGCTTAGTCCTAATCCGACCAATGACGTATTACTATTTTGAAGTACCTACCTTTAAGATTTGAACTGATTTGAACCAATGACGAGATGCAACAAGCTATACTATAGCGCCATTAGTTCCCCAGTTGCCATCCCCATTCGATGGCCGCCTGCACGCACGAGAAAAGATGACGTCATGCGGCGTTATCTCGCTCTGTAGCGTTCCATAGCAACGGCGTGTTAATTGTTTGTTTATAGCAACGTAAGTGCAGTATTTTCTTATGAAGTTGCCACGTTCAACTATCGTCAGTAAATCGACTTTCCAGGCAACCGATATTTTTTTTTATAAATTTGCGCCATCTATTATTTTCTCCTGTATCCTGGGTGCATTTACAAACATACCCAAGCATCCAGACTCGGAACAACTATTTGTAGATCATATAAATATTTGCCTCGTGCGGGAATCGAACCCGCGACACGTAGCGTAGCTGTCCAATCGCGCTTTCATCAAACATTCGATCAGAACAATTAGTCTGAGATACGTCTGTTTAACCCAGACAAGGGTCATTCTCTGCCGTAGATCAAAAGGCAAATTCAATCGTGTACCCAACTATTCCTTAATTATGATCACTGATCTTTGCCTTCAGAAATGGTTCCGTGCGGGTCAATGAACTTGAGTTTCCACCCCGGAAAATTTTAGCACTTTAAACATTAAAGCTATTAATTACTTCTTCCTTAAGTAATAATGGCTGCAGTATTACTTTTTAACGTCACAATTTTCTAATATATTTTTAATTATTATTGTGTTTTGATTTTTAAAATATTATCCCTGTAATTTGGTCGAATTTTGAAATAAGTTTTCAGTATATATAATAATATTTGAATGGATCCACTACAAAGTAAAATCCGGGTCAACAAAAAGTGTTTTTGCTAAAAAATGTTGCATAACAATGTGTGTATTTGATTAGGCTATTAAGAGCCTATACTACCTCAAATGGCTTAGCAGAAACCTGTGATACGTCGAAAATACTACAGCATTAATTTTGAAATAAATATATGGTAAAGTTGAGGATTAATGTTAGGTCTTATGTTTGGCGAAAACATGATTCCATAAAATTTTCTTAGAAAAAAATCCCAAAGTTACCTCTAAATTGAACTAAAACGCTGGTGATAATACTTAAAATTAGACCTAACACTCACAAAACTGCTATTCCATTTTTAGCAAAAATAGTTTCCTTGTAAGTAATTTTTGTTATGAGTGCAAAGAGGTAATAGTATATCATAGTTTAGAGGAACTTTTGATTGTGAAATATGTTTTATTTTCAGTGAAATTCCTTGAACTTTACTTCGAGGAAAGAAATGAGCATATTTCTCAACTAAAGCGCCTCGTCCACGATAGATTAAATAACGTAGAGCGAGTCTCATAGGGCAATACGATACACATTAGCGAGACTACCCTAGCTAAAACGTTAAGACACGCATAGATTGCCATATGAGACTGCTTTACGTAAGTGGACGAGGCGTAAGAGTATAGACAGTAATGATATAAATATTTCATTTAATAAATATTTTGTATACGTCACTGTTCGTCATCTGATAAGTCTTTTCCAAACGTATATAGGAATCGGTTTTCAATTTAATTAGATACGAGTACATCTGTACAAGTAAAACTTTGATAAATACTTATCATTGTCAATTAATTTCATGTCATCGAAGTTTATGTCAATTAGCAATTAAAAACATAGATGTACAAATTTTATTTACAATTTTATCTAAACCTTAATACTCTGGCCTTATCCTAATTTATTCCAAAAGTTTGTTAAAGCGGCACCCCTAATAGCATGATGGTTACTTTCGACGAATCCCCGAAATCATTTGAGAATTTCCCAACATTGGTGACCATTAATTTCATTGGTAGCTGGATCTGTACAGAATGACCCAATTAAAACTTGTGTGAGAACATACCAATGTATGTGGAAATAAAGTTTGTGGCACATAAAGAGTTCAATGCGATAATATTTTGAAGCTATGAAAATGATTTTCTGTATTTTACAACCTGTAGGTAGCACAAACTGTATGTAAAGACATTCAACTCAACTGCGTTTGTTCAGAACAAGGCATACGCTGCACTAAAATAAAGTTAGGTAGGCCCTAAAGTATAAATAATAGTAGCAGGCACTAAGTTTACTTTTGTACAGATATTTTACTTTTAAATCTTTGTCACACTTATTTTACTTTTGAAAGAAAGGAGAAGTTGAAAGAAAGTTCTTCTTTTATCAAGTCTGTGTCAAAGAATTTCAATAATCTTTAGTCTAATCAGCAATCACTTCGCTTATTTTAGCAATAGCTTATTATTGTCAATAGAAATGTTCATAATTGTGTAAAACTTTAAAACACAACTGACAATTATAAGGACAGGCTGGAATAAAACATTTCACTTATAATATTTCATTTCTAGTAAAACATGGCGTGGGTATATGTTACTAGGTTAGGCATAGCTTTCTGTGCGCGACATACTTTACATGACCACTACAATAATCGGTTTTCGATAAGCGCGGTGTTGCGGGCACTGTTTACATTCTCATTTCTAGTATTTACCGCGTAAAATAGTCGCCTATTCTACCCAAATGTTCAATGTGCGAATGTTTAGGGCTTAAAATCTGCCCGTGGAGGCAACTTTGAACATATTCGGTTATATAAACTTGGTTATGTAATGTGTATTTACTTAAGCGAAACTGGAGGGACTAAAAAGGGGTCTTTTTAAAGTAAATAGCTTTTTTAATTATATTTAAGTAAGTCTGGAGAATGAATGCTGGTAAATTAATGTGATTATCACAATTTGAAGGTTGTCTAGCTCGTGTAACTGGAGAAGGACATATTCTGGATGTATAGCATGATACCCTCAGATCAAAGAAATAGGCAGATAGAGCGCTCAGAACACGCGAGTGGGTCCACCAAAGTTAATACAAAATCAAAATCGAATACAAAGTCGCGACAGTACCAAGCTGCTCGTCGTTATTGTTTTTTGCCAAAATATGCCGTCTCGTAAAAGTTGTTCTCAAAAACAAAGAAAACATTATGGAATGTAATTCAATTTGATTTTGTATTAACTTTCGTGGAGACACTCGCGTATTCTGAGCGTTCTATATCTGCCTATTTCTTTGATCTGAGATGATACCGTAAAAGCTAGTTTATTGACGGAGGAATCGACAAAATGACAGAATGTAGATTGATTTCTATCGTCCTAGTATAGCGATTATTAAAATACCAGCTGATGCTAGCGGTTTTGCCCACTAGAACTCGAAAATTATCCCACTGGATACATCGGAATGAAAACTATCCTATGTGTTAATCCAGGTTGGGTCGCGGGACTAACGAGTTACCGTGACCCCGGAACGTAAAGGGCTATCGAAGGACACCGTGGATTTTAGTCAGTACAAGTATGACAGTCCCTCCCGCCCTGCCCGGGGTCGGAGGACTCGGCAATTTGTGATCAGAATTAAGTTGTTTGTCTAAGCAGCAGATGGCCCAACACTACTTTGATCTGAAACACTTTTTTAAACTATCACGGTTTTTTTCTAAACTTAAACAGTCAACCCGCGATCATGGCGCTTGCAACAGCGTCGAAATATGAAACTTAATCTAATATATTATATGGGGTGACTGGTAATTAGTGTACGATACGTTACGGAAATTGTGCTCATGATAACAAAAAAAAAATATTATGGGAGCAAAGCCGAAATCAAAGCCGAGCAAAGTGAAAACAATATCAGCTGTTCAGTACATTAAGCAAACATAAATGTATTCCAGCTGAGTTTCCGGAAAACAGTTTTCAGGTTTGCATCCTTTCCGATTTCCATGCTAAAACACAGTACCCTATATAGTTAATCACGGAAGAAACAGTTGTGTAAGTGACATTTTAAGTTCGATCTGGAAACTTTGTAAATCGACTCTTGTGGAATCATGACAAAATTGGGACCAAAGCTTATTTTCCTGCTGACATTCAAATACAATTCGGTCCACACGCGTTAGATAAACAGCATACACAATGATGACAATGCAACACGGATTCACTGGTAAGTGCGTTATTTCACGCGAACTGTCATCGACAATGTCGACAATTGTACGTATAGAGAAATCCTTTGTTGTAATTTGAACCTTTATTGCTAGGCTAGAAGAACGTTTATCGCAAAGTAATAAACACTGCAAAGATCAGTATCGCCCCTACTCGAGCTTTTATGGATTCTTTCTTTGAAACTCAATATTTACTGCAACGCAAACTTATTATAAGCATCTTGGAATCGCCCTGACTCGGTACATCAGCTTGTAAAGTATCTAATATAGGATGGGATGGTGATTAGGTAACATAAAAGTACATCACCTTTTTATTTTATTGTAAAATCGTCAAATGAGTCCTCCTACCTAGGGCGGGAGGACTTCTTTGATGATGTATAATCGTAAAAAAAAACAACTAAGTATTGAATTTGAAAAAAAAAAAAGATTCCAGAAGTTGTCCGGAAAACATTTCTATTACTAGATCCAATCCGATCTCCATTATAAACAGGATAGAAATAGCAATCTTGTAAAACAGTCGTGTAAACGTAGTATATTCTCCTCTATAATTCACTACTAAACTATCCTAATACTCTCTTGTGCCAGAAAATCATAACAAAATTGGGACCAAAGTTATAATTCTCAGAATTATACTTTATCTGCCTCCTTACTTTTACTACTCGCTACAACAACTCATAAAACACTGTTTACTGTGGTCTCGGTGGGTCGACCCTTTCCGGGTCCACGGGTAATTTTTAATACCCGTGAGTTCCATAAGCAACGCTGTGAGCCAACTATAATCGATCCCGCTTCCGCAGCCGCTACCGTCCTTGTCATTACACATTCACCCTAAACGAGGTCATAGTGTTGTTCCACGGGCACGAGTTTCCGAAACCGCGTTTGAATTAGGCCTTGGTTAGTTGCGGGACGAAAACTGAGTTAGGATGGTCGGGATTATGTAAATATTGGGTTCGTTCAAGCCGAATAAGATTTTCACCGCGATTGTATATCTGATTCGGAATTTTCAAGAACCTGATGCTGTAAAAAAGGTTATCTTGATCAGGGGTTTTCGTAAAACTTGTTGACCAGGCAAGATTGGGAGATAATTTTGTACAGTCGTGCTGATGTTTTAATGAGTAGACTCAACGACGTAGTGCTCAACGCCCATCTTGGAATTCCTCTTGAGTCGTGGGTGATTTTACGAACCAATGTACAAAATCAAATGAGTAATCGTTTATTTCAAGTAGGCCAGTTACAGGCACTTTTGAATTGTCAAAAGAAAAAAGTAAAATAAAATAGTTACGGTGCTACAGTCCCAGTCCCATTCCAAAGCGTAGATCTCTATGGAGAAGAACAGGCAAGAAACTCCATGGACACTCTTTTTCAATCGCCAAAATTAAAACAAAATCTTTGTTACATCATTCAACTTGTGATGGTATGGCAACTACTACTAATAACTGGATACTATAACTGGACTGTGGTCTCGGTGGGTCGACCCTTTACCGGGTCCACGGGTAATTTTTAATACCCGTGGTTCCATAAGCACTGTGGCCAACTAAATCGCTCCCGCCTCCGCAGCCGCTACCGTCCTTGTCACTACACATTCACCCTAAACGAGGTCATAGTGTTGTTCCACGCACGAATTTTCCGAAACCGCGTTTGAATTAGGCCTTGGTTAGTTGCGGGACGAAAACTGAGTTAGGATGGTCGGGATTATGTAAATATTGGGTTCGTTCAAGCCGAATAAGATTTTCACCGCGATTGTATATCTGATTCGGAATTTTCAAGAACCTGATGCTGTAAAAAAGGTTATCTTGATCAGGGGTTTTCGTAAAACTTGTTGACCAGGCAAGATTGGGAGATAATTTTGTACAGTCGTGCTGATGTTTTAATGAGTAGACTCAACGACGTAGTGCTCAACGCCCATCTTGGAATTCCTCTTGAGTCGTGGGTGATTTTACGAACCAATGTACAAAATCAAATCAAATCGTTTATTTCAAGTAGGCCAGTTACAGGCACTTTTGAATTGTCAAAAGAAAAAAGTAAAATAAAATAGTTACGGTGCTACAGTCCCAGTCCCATTCCAAAGCGTAGATCTCTATGGAGAAGAACAGGCAAGAAACTCCATGGACACTCTTTTTCAATCGCCAAAATTAAAACAAAATCTTTGTTACATCATTCAACTTGTGATGGTATGGCAACTACTACTAATAACTGGATACTATAACTGGACTGTGGACTTTACAGCATGGTTAGCGCATTGACTGAACGATTGGACTGCTGCGCAGCGTGTCGCGGATTCGATTCCCGCATAGAAAAAATATTTGGATGACCTACAAGTAGTTGTTTCGGGTCTGGGTGTTTGTGTATATGAGTTTCTATGTTTGTAAACGCACCCACGACACAGGAGAAATTCCTAGAGTGGGGCAAAGTTTCTGTTAAAAAAAAAAGAAGAGAAAGAAAGCTGTTGCTCTACTTAACGGTTACTTACGGTTAGAAGTCGACTCGAGTTGCGAAAGGGCTATGTAAATGATATCTTAAAGGAGATTACCCAGTCACCAAAGTTAATTTGACTTGAGAAGAAATATCTGATACCTTGTTTAATCTCGACGAAGTTTTTTGTTGTACACGAGAGCAAGGTTAGTATTATTAGCAAAGTGATTCGTCAAACAAGGGGTAATATTTGGCACGGGCCACATAGAAAAGACGTAAGACGTAGACGGGGCGGAGACATTATTGTCTTTACGGTGTCTCTTTGATACAAAATGTATAGAAGCGTCGCGACGTAAAACATACAGAAGAGACGGGGCGCGGGCTCGACTCTCATACATTTTCGCACGTCCGCGTCGTGCCAGCGTCTTACGTCTTTTCTATGTGGCCTTCGCCTTAGGGAAGGTTCATATCTGACGTAAAATACGTCGAGCGTGTCAACGAATGTTGTTAGATAGTCCGATCTGCTCCACACAGGACTCCGGAATCATTTGATGATTTAATTACCCAAGAAAAAAACCACCATCGTCTTTAATATAAAATCTAATTGTTAAACAAGCGTTTTTTACTCAATATCGCCTTTCAGTCTTTGATCTTGACCTAGTACTAAACAAAGAATGGAGTGCGTCTTCTTTTCAAAGTAAGTAGGTAAATTGAAGGACGCAAGATACGGAGATGCCGAAGTGCTTTCAGATGCTGGGCACATCTATTGTGCGACGGTGACCTAAATCTAATATTTTATTGATGTCAGGTCTTTTAAGAATACCTATTATGTAGTATGTGTTTGGGATATTAGATAGGTCTTGTGACCTGAAATTCTTTTATGTGTTTGTATGCACCTGGGGCTCTACCCATAACGTCTTGGTAGTTTCACTGTGGGAAAGAAATAGAGTTATAATACAAGTCATTTAGCGTCATCCCGTTCCCACGGATTTTGCGAACTATTCGGCCGCTATAGGGGATGTTCATGACAGGCTGACCAGTCCTTGTATTTAGCTTTGGTAAATACAGGTGCAAATGAATCCTCCAAATTTTTTTTGCATAAGACATATTTTTATTGAGCTTGTAGATGCTCACTATGACGGGATTTTGTGAAATTCGACCCCTAAGGGGTTTGTTTTTGGGGTTGATAGTTTGTATGAAACTTTTTTAGTAAATGTGCTAGGCGTCTCAAATCTTGCATGGTGGTACTTTTTAAGATGTAAACGCTCACCAAGGTGGAAATTTGGAGAAATTCGACCCTTAAAGGGTTGTTTTTGGGGTTGGTAGAATTGAGACTCAAATTTTTACATAGGGGTTCTTTTTTGGTCGTAAATAATACCTAAGACGGGATTTTGCGAAGTTCGATCCCTAAGAGGTTGTTTTTGAGGTTGACAGTTTGTATGAAACTTTGTAAATATAAGTGCGAGGAGCCTCAAATTTTGCACCGGGTTCCTTTGTAAGACTTAGATGGACACCATGGCGTGATTTTGCGAAATCTGACCCCTGAGGGGTTTCTTTTTGGTGTCGATAGTTTATACAAACTTTGTTACTACAAGTGCTAGGCGTCTCAAATCTTGCATGCCGGTTTTTTTAAGACGTATATGCTCAACAAGGTAGAAATTTTGTGAAACTCAACCCCTAAGGGGTTGATTTTGGGGTTGATAGTTTTAAGACTTAAATTTTTACATATGGCTTTTTTTTGGACGTAAATAATAATAAAGACGAGATTTTGTGAAATTCGACAGCTAAGGGGTTGATAGTTTGTATGAAACTCTGTTACTACTAGTGCGAGGAGCCTCAAATATTGCACCGGATTTCTTTATAGGACTTAAATGCACACCATGGCGGGATTTTGCGAAATTCGACCCCCAAGGGGTTTGTTTTTGTGTTTGATAGTTTGTATGAAACTTTGTTACTACAAGTTCTAGGCGTCTCGAATTTGGCGAGGGGCTTTTTTAAGACCTAAATGTTCACTAAGACGGTTTTGCGAAATTTGACCCCTGGGGGTTTTTTCGGGGTTGATAGTTTAGAGACTCAAATTCTGCATAAAGATTCTTTTTTGGACGTAGTTGCAGGTGTTTTGTGAAAATAGACACCAAGGGGTTGATTTAGGGGTTGATATTATTTTGTATAAAACTTCGTTTCTACAAATGCTAAGAGTAATAAATTTTGCAAGGTTTTTCTTTTATGACGTAATACACCAAAGCACTGTTTTCTGAAATTCTACCCCTAAGGGGCTGTTTATGGGATTGACAGTTTGTATGAAACTTTGTTGCTACAAATGCTAGGAGTTTTTCAGCATGGGGGTTGTTTTAGGACCTAGGTTCTCACAAAGACGGAATTTTACAAATTCAACCCCTTAGGGGTTGTCTTTGGAGTTTGTAATTAGAGGACTCAACATTGCAGGGGGTTTCTATGATACAGATTCTCACTAAGAGAGGATGATACGAAATTCAACCCCTAAAAGTTCGTATTGTGGTTGATAGTTAGGAGTCTTAAATTTTTAGAACCTAGGTGTTACCTAAGACGCAATATTGCGGGTTGATAGAATTTTTGTTGAATATTGCTTTCGTTTTTCCAACAGTATCCCATATTAGAGGGTGGCCGGGACTAGGAAAATCACTAAGGCAAAGTTCGGAAATCACGCGGACGAAGTCGCGGGCGTAGTGCTAGTAGGTCATATGACCCAAAATTCTTTTATGTGTTTGTATGCACCTTGGGCTCTACCATGACGTGTGAAAACGAAAGATAGTGTACTGTGGGAAAGAGGCAGAGCTATACAAGTCGTCTAGCGTCATCTCGTTCCCCCTCAAACGTCCTTACGATCCACCAGTGGATCATAAGATAAAATGCTCTAAATGTCGCGTGATCAGTACATCACGCATTTTGCAATTTATTATTTGACGGTACGATTGCAAGAAGTATGTAATTGGTCGGAGGCACAGGGTTTCTTTAGTAAACAGTGGATCTTATGTCTAATCAAGTTGGCCACCCCTGATATATCTGTAAAAGTATCCTGTTTGGAAAAGTTCTGCTAGAAGAGTAGATGTAAACTCCAAAGAATCAATTCAAAATCAATTTCATTATCAGAATATACAGTTGGTGGCCAGCATAACTTGACCCAGTTTAAAATTATTCTGTCCAATAAGATGGGTAATGTTATGATGGGCAGCGACTGTACATGTACATACCTACCAATGCATCAAAGAATAACAGGGCATAAATTACAATAATGTAAAACAAAACACACTTTTTTGGGGAAAAACATATTTTTATTGATAAAAGCTTGTAGATTACACATAAAATTGGATAAACATTATTATAATTTGTATAAATACTTAAAAAAAAATACTATCAATCAGTATGTTATGTATGCAAATAACAATATTTACAGTCCATTTAAATCCCATCATATCCCCAGCACCAAAGTCCTAAACAAAATATAAACGGACTCTAATCCCGCATTTATTCCCGGGATAGCGCGCTATAAATTCCGGACATCCCTTGAAAGTCATGAAAACTATCGGATAGAGACGCTGTGTTGCTCTTCCAATTAGAGAGGCTATCGATTTTATTTCCACAAACTTTTGAAGATGAGTTTTGTTAACTGTGTTGTGGTTTGGGAGTTTATTTTTTAATTATCTTGTTTATTGTTTGTTTATTTGAATCGGTTCTTTTATTAGTTGAAGAAAGATTTGTTATTACTTTTCAAACTATCTCAACGTGAATAACTAAAAAATATGATTCAAAAGTGGGAATAAATCTCATTTCTTTCATCCTTTCTCCACCATGTCTTGTTTTTAATTTTTTATTTATTTATGTTTTCTTAAGCCGTAAAGGTTCTATAATGGAGATCACGCACCGGTAAGCGCAGGGTAGGAAGTCCACCTGCAAGGTGTACAGATGATCTGAACAATCACAGGATTGCGCTGGATGCAAGTCGCTTCCAACCGGTCCTATGACGACTCTTGAAATCTAAGGCGCGGGCCAAATAGTAAAGACGTAAGACGCGGACGTACGAAAATGTAAAGAGAGTCGCGCCCGCGCCCCGTCTCTTCTGTGTGTTTTACGTCGCGACGCTTCAATACATTTTGTATAAAAGATATGCCGAAGAGACATAATATGTCTCCGCCCCATCTGCGTCTTACGTCTTTTCTACGTGGCCCGCGCCTAAGAGGACAGAAGGAGGTCCTATTCCTCGACCATGGACAGTCAAGCAAAGCTTACTCCACATGAATCAGTATTATACGCCGGACACTTCTTATTTACTTAATTAAAATTACACTAACGTAGTTATATCTAATATGTATTTTTTTTGTAAGAGGTCAATTAATTACCTTTCGATACAACTATAATTTATATTGATGAATCAAAAGGAAAATGCGACATCGACCATTTTGTTCCGGAAAATGGGAAACGGACGCCCTATATGAATCAGGAGAACAGACTTCAAATTTTTTTATTTTGTATCTAGCTATATTAACAAAATAGAATTTGTCCCAGGTAGAGCTAAAGCTAAACTGTACAGAAAAAAATATTACATGCCGTTTTGTTAGTTGGTTACAGAAATAAACCCACAGACATCGAAAATTTTGTCTCTGAAGAACTACCCTCATACGCTTCGACTTTTTAGAGAAGTTATAAGAATTTATTACACTGTATGTTTACTGATACTGTTCACACTGTATGGCCAGTCTGTTAATATTTTCAAACGACATAATTGATCGTTTTGAATCAGACATGTTTATTTCCTGACTAAACGCATCATTCATGACAAAATTAAAGCCATAATAGTATACTCATGCATCCTTTAACCAAGTTAAACAATATTCTTTAAAATCTTCTTCGACGGATACATGATCCAACTAAACGGTATGACCCGACAAAAAATATGCAAAAAAAGATTCCATACAGCTTCATGTACCTCACTTTTTCCTTTCACATAATGAACTATCGATTCTTTCCTCCGCTTCAGTACCGCTTGATACATTTTTATTCGACAGTAGTTGCGTCTACACAGAACGAGTGGCCGCGCGAGGCAGTTGCCTCGCGAAGCAGCTAGGTTAGGCCCTAAATGCACGGTGAAACGCAACTGCAACGAAACTGCAACTTCTAGTTACTTTAGAGTTTCATTTCAGTTTCTGCCATAGACTCTTATGAGTGAGCGCACATGATGCCACCGTTTCAAACCGGTTTCACTGTGTGTTTAGAGCCTTAGTACGGACGTGTCTCGGGTGAGCCAAGCGCGCGCGCTGCCGCGGGCGAGCAACCGAGCGCTGGAGCCTTCCAGCGTCGGTAATTGGCCGCGTTCACACAAGGCGATCAACCTCGCAAAGCATTTGCCGCGCCAGGAAACTATCTATTATCCGTATTTTTTTAATAGGTTCTATTACAAAAATACGGATCCGTTAAAATTTACAGCAATCCGTTATACAAGATCGGTTTATGGTTAACGTTTTTATTCAGCGATGACGTCTATGTCGTTGTATGAGCCGGGTTCTCACACATGACAGTATTACGGAACCATTAAAATATAGGGACCGATAAAATAAATACATTCTCCAGTAGCGACAGATCCATCAAAACGGTACTGTAAAAACGTATGTTCTGTGTGAACGAGCCCTTACTTGGGCTTATGTTACGGCTGATATCGAAATTGCGTCTTAAAAGTAGTTTTAAAAGGTGCTGAAATTTTAGGATGTCGCAATTGTCTAGTTATTGAAAGGTGAATTTCTGACCTCCACGTTTATAGGTATGATACGAGTATTTTATGGTTAGGTATGTCTGTCTGTCTAGTATTGTTATTTTCGGTGTTTTGAACGACTTAGTTAAAAAAAAATTGTCTTCTTGTTTATCTAAAGTTGGACAACTAGGAATTTCTCCTGAGCTGTCGTGGATGCTTTTACATACATAGAAACACACATAATACAAACACCCAATGCCGTAACAACTGCTTGTGGGTCATACAAAATATTTTTTCCGAAGCCGCAACATGTCTCACAGCAGTCGATTGCTCAGCCACTGTGCGAGCAGTTTGGTTTGCGAGGCGTCAAGCGTTATACTTTTTTATCTGGGTCGGCACGGTTAGTGCCGTGTAGATTCAGAAGACTTTGTTCTACATGAGATCTGATATCGCACAGGGCACTACCTTACCTTTGCTCGTATTGGCAACATTTTACATGAAATGTTTTTGGTGGGATATTTATTTTTCTGAATCCCTATATCAGACTTCAAAAGCATTATTTTGGCGTCATCATCTTATTAAGATAACACCCGACAATAATAAAGGAGAGCTGTCGTCAAAGGGACGTGAAAAACGATAACGATGTAACATTGGAATAAAAATCGTTTCACCTTTTGTTAAGAGCACAATTTCACAAATGTTTAGGGGCGTGACAACGTGTAAAAATAATGCCCTTGTTTTGTTTTTTATTTTATGTTAAAATTGAGTACTTACATGAGTAGCTAGTTGTAACAAAATTTGTTTTCCTAAGGGTGCGTACACATCTGGCGAATGCGCCGCAAATGCGCAGCTCGCGCGTCGCTTGCAAGCTGCACGCGTGCAGATCGCGTGCAGCTTGCATCGATCATCATCATCATCGATCTCCTTTTGGCATACTAAATCATTGCCGAGAATGCGCGCGCGCGGCTCGCGCGCAGCTCGGAAACGGCGTGCGAGCTGCACATTTGCGGCGCATTCGCCAGATGTGGACGCACCCTTAGGGATCGGCTACAAAGTTTTTTTTTGATACGTGCTATAATATTTTCCCGGGCCCGTATAGATAAACTTGCATTTTTCTATCGCTTGCGTCTCGCCTTCCCATCATGAACCATGCCCGGGTTGACGGCGCGCGAGTTGTCACTACAAGTCTGACAGGACCTCCCGTCCCGCCCGGCGTGGGAGGTCTCATTTTGATGATTTCACCACGTAAAACAAAGGGTCTACTTCTTCTTTATTTTGCCACTCCATGCCACTTTTGACGGAATCTGTCTGTTTTTGAAGTTCTGAAATATCGGAAAATCAAAAATATTTTTATTTTGTATTTTGGTGGAATTTTTTCATTACATTTGGAGTTTATATATTTATTTTTTATATTAAGGACATTGATATAAACTGTCGGAAAGATCGTGTGTCATGACTACTCACAAAAAATATTAAATAAACTTTATTTCTTTCTTTCTAATAACTTACGGAACGTTGTATTTCCCTGAAGTATAACTGAAGGAAGAATATGACATTTGTACTCGTACATAAACTACTGCCTTTTTTCTAGAGAAATAAACAGTGACTAAGATGCTACCTACTATCATCCATCTAAAGGGCTTCACACACAGCAGCTATAATGTAAAGATGTATATTATAGCACGATACATCTTTCCATAGAAATTCGAAGATGTAAAAATATACATTATAGCTGCAGTGTGTGGTCGCCTGACGATTTCTATGGAAAGATGTAATGAGATGTATCGTGCTATAATGTACATCTTTACATTATAGCTGCTGTGTGTGAAACCTTTAACAGTTACTACAGAATGGTAAGTACGTACATCTTACCGTCATTAGGTACTTCTGAAAATAATTCTTCAGCAATAAAAAAAAAACACCATTTTGAATAAAATTCATCAAATAAACAGAAATCCACACCGCTCCCCTTTCTCTGCGACAAAATCTGACATAAACCAGTCTCCATGGACTGTTTCATGTGTGGGTGGTTGTATAAAGCGTCCCAGATTAAAATAAACCAAATTAGAATAAACCAGTCCTTCGAGATTTTTGTGATGTAAAAATAAAAGTGGAATACAATAATCATAACTTTACCTGTCGTTCTATCGTAGTTCTTTATGCCCGAAATAACTTGTGTCGAATGATAGGGTAGAATTTTTATTTTTAGAAATATGTTTTCATGTAATTGGGTATTCTTCTAACGCATATTTTACTGTTGTAAATGGGGAAGTTTGCAGCCTAAAAATGCTTTTTATTTATAGTTTTTATCCCGGCAGTAAGATCCCGTGGGACGAATCCGGGGACTTAAGATAATAACAGATAAACATGTAAATATGGGAACAGTGTATAAGGCCAGCCACATACATCAGTTTTCCTGATCAGGAATCCTGATCCGTTTTATATCCGAACACAGTGAATTCATACAAGTGTGTGTATATGTTTTGTGTGTGTTATTCACATTTCATTCATCATTTCGAATTCCGAACGGAAAAAAACTGATGTATGTGGCCGCCCTAAGACGGGAACGCGAGGTATAATGGGGACATTACACTCATTAGGCATACTAAGACTTAACACAACAACGGCGTGGAGCCATGTAGAAGGACTGTTTGTAGTTAGTTAGTTTAAGGATTGTTTTTTTGAACTACTCGTATTAGGGCGGCTTTCACCAAACCTTATTTAAAATATGTTTAAACGCATTTAGTTAATTATGTTTTCATTTGTAAACACGGTTAATTTAAACTAATTTAAGTTTGTCTTGCACCACGATGTTGAAGCTTGAAATTAACTAAACACATTTTAGAGTGTTGCGTGGTGTTGCTGCATTATGTCTTACGTGCGTTCCATGTCACGATTTGAGTAGTATCGTCACAAATAACGTTATTTCACGGTTGTACTCGTATACATTTTGTAACTCCTAAATACGTTTATCAGCTTAAACAGCGATTTTTGACTGTTTAAATTTGACAGATAGATAATCATGTTTAACTTGTGGTGCAATACAACTTGTGTAGTTAAACAGAATTTTGTGAAATAAAATTTTAAACATATTTAACCGCTTGGTAAAAGTCGCCCTTAATGACATTATTAAGGTAATAAAGTGCTTATCGTCCGCATGATTTTGATTTTGACTTTCAGCCTCAGAAATCATCATAGGTTAGTCGATTGTAAATTAACATCTAATAAGCCATTACCATTAACATATTTTTTCTATAGTGCATCATTAATACACAAAACATAGCCTAACATCCCAAAAGTAAATCCAAAAAAGTGCAACAAAAACCAAAAAACAATATGTGAAAAATAAAGTGCCAAAACTGTCACAATGATGAACGGAACTACGGAAAGGGGCGGTTTGTCCCTTCAATCGTCCCCAGTGAAAGTGTCAACATCCCCAGTAAGGGCAACTTCGAGTCCTGTTCGGGCCCCCCCATCCCCACTCAAGTCCTCCCTCGCCAGTGGAAGGAGATCCCCAAGACGGTGCCAGTTTGCAGCCCCGGTAGAAGATGCAAGGGACAAATGTGGGGCATCGTGGTTGTGTCGAAGGGGGGCTGGGATTGGGGAGGAGTCCGACCCTGAAAGGTCACCAGGACCCAGTGTTCCTGTGTTGCAGGCTTGTGACGATGCCGTGCCTCCACCCAAGAACTGCTACAGGCTGGTCATGTTGGGGTAAGTGAGCTTTTTATGACTTTTTGAACAATGCGACTGCGATTAGGGTACAGCTGTGCACCATATTGTGACGTCATGTTATCATATCGTCATGCTTTTCTAACACTTGTAAACTGTGTGTATTACGGGCCGGTAGATGCAGCATAGGCAGGCCTCCTACTAGGTAGACCTTCGACATCGTGAGAGTCGCGGGTAACCGATGGATGCAAGTGGCGAATTGTCGCTCGGCATGGCGGTCTAAACATGGACGTCTCCTGGCTAATGATGATGATAAATAAATATAATTGAAAAATAATAATTAAAAAGTAGTTTTAGTGACGTTTGTCAGATTGGTCATTGAAGTGTTTTCCCTAATCGCAGTCGCATGATAGCCCTAGTATTAGATGCGTATAATATCAGAGGCCTTACCACGAACTCTTAACGTGATCCAGTTTAGGCTGTGTCAAAGAGACAGAGCTATAATATACAAGTCGTCTAGCGCCATCTCTTTCCAACAGCTTAAAAACTCACGCTTCAAGAGTTGATGGTACGCCACCAGGAATTGGTCAGATATTTTGGATAAAGTTACTCCGTCCTAAGTAAAGTGCTGCTAGTAATAATTCTCTGACTGACCATTGCCATTTTGATTATTTCTTATTAAAATGTTGGTATTTCCGAGGAAATATTTTTTTTTAATCTTATGAACGCCAATCTCTGTTTATAAGGCCTCTGAAGAAATTGCGATACACAGATTGGTTCCCTTCTTGTTTTCTAACTGCACTTCTTTTTTATTGCATTAGGAAGAGATGAAGTTTTATTGGCACAGCTGTTTCGTGGAATTCTAGTCAGGGGTGTTGATAGGTATATCTTGGGGTCTTCAAGACGAAGAGAGAATATGTTACTTCTAGTTCTAGGCAAGAATGCTTCACCGTCGACAACTTTATCACTCACCATCGGCGAAATAGGCGTCTAATGCGAACCTATTGTTAATAAAATAAAATAAAAAAAACCGGAAACTACCAACAAAATGTCCAAGAACACGAAGTTCAGAAGTTAGTTAACCTTTATAGTAAACCGATTTGATTACATAAATGTGGAGGACGATTCCGATAGAGGTCAAATAAGAGGATCATTCTGATTATTGGATTGCAGAATAACCCTGTTGGTACGGAATTTTACTTAATTTAGAGATGTACCAACTAAGCGATCGTATTCGCTGTCGGCGAATAGTCGGCGACTAGTCAACAAAAAAGTGAAATACAATTTTGATTGTCTATGTCTCCACCAACCCGCACTGGGCCCGCGTGGTTGATTATGGCTCTTACGGAGAGGAGGCCTGTGTCCCAGCAGTGGGAACATTATAGCCAGGCTGATGATGATGATGTCTCCACAGTGCGTGCTATCAATTACATTTTATGTTGTAGTCATGTTTCAGCAACAAGCTGTGCCCCACATTATATATTTCTTCCATAATGTGGGTGCGTTACTCAAATACATTAACCTCCAGATACGGAACAACTACATGGAAATCATACAAAATAATACGTTCCGTGCTGTAAACGAAAATGCAACGCAGCAGTCGTTTGAAATTGCCGACAAGAATGATCGGCTTGGCCGATGTGGTCGGTATTATTGCAGCCGATTAGTCGGCCAGTCGGCCAAAGTAGTCAGCCCATCTCTACTTAATATATAGGTATTACGTCACCGTATTTTCGAGACAAGGGTCACTATTGAGGTGCGATCCTACGTGAGAGGTGTGTTAAGCTCCTTTTTTCTGCTACTGGATTGTTATAATTTTGTATTTGTTTATGAGCAGATGGTCTTTTATTCTGTGGGGTTGAGAAATTCTAATAAAATTAAGTAATTTTATTTTCCATGTAGTTCTATTACGTATATTACATGTGTACTTAGTGTTTGTTTTACGACATACATAAGCACACCAGTATTTATGAAGCAATTGATTAAGAATTTCCTTCAAAGTGTATTAAATTGTGATAGAAAGCGTGATACGTAATTGGGTTGTGGATTAAGACGATATTAACATAACTAAAATTCCCGAAACGTTTGAATTCTTGCCGACATAGCTTGCGAATTTCGCCCTTAAGTGATGGCTTTGAAATTACCCATTCGAAATTGCGTTGTTTGTAATAAGCAAAGGCCTTCCTTATCACAGCGTACTTGAAGTACTTATTTGCTGCGTTTACATATTTACGTACTACTCATGTACATACTCGCACCTTCTTCCCATGGGGGTATGCAATAACTAAAGAGCGCCACATACTGCTTTTGTAAAACTTTAACAGGAATTTTGAGTTATTGAATTAATATGATAGCTTACCGACAAGTACTCAATTTTATTTATTGACCTTGTTGGCAACATACCATCATAATTTATCGTTAAAATCCCACTCAAAGATTTTTTTTTGACCCGGTACGGAAAAATGAAAAGGCGCCTCTGTATATAGGAAAAATTAACGTCAAAGTTCCCCTTTTATGCCACAAAAAAAAGGCAAACTCATGATAGGGCCTGATCTTACCACCAGGGAATTATATTACCAAAGTTCAATCAGCTAAACTTGGGTACATTTTACATCTCGTAACAAATCAAGTTTATGGCAACATTGAGGCTCGTAAAAGATCGTCTCAAACGGATAGCGATTTATGGGAACTGTTGCTATTTTCTGACCGATATTTTATGTTGGATTTATGTCCAACGGATGTTGGAGATTCAAGGTCTGATTACTGAAACGGGCAAATTGCGGTCGCGGATAAAAGATAACTCCTGTGTTTGTTTGTCCACTGCTGGGACACATGCCTCCTCTCTGAGAAGGAGGTATTATACAAGTAAGCACAGATGATGCACACATCTGTATAACAGGCCTGAATATCTCCTTTAAGTCCAAACGTCAGTCGGATCCCTTCCGCTCCATCGAGAGCGTGTGGACTCATTTCATAATTTGAATTGACTAACGCGAGCAAAACCAATGACGAAATCCTGACATATCACCATAAGGGTGCTCCCACATCTTACGACGAGGATTCGGATTTTTCCCTCGCCCTTTCTCTTTCAGTCGCTTAGAACTGCCATTTGCTAGACAGAGACAGAAAGCATAATGCGATCGCATGCGACGGAATCTTCAAGGCGGCCGCATGCTATCGCATTGTCTCGCTCTAGCAAATGGCATTTCTAAGCGACAGAAAGAGAAAGGGCGACGGAAAAATCCGAATCCGCGTCGTTAGATATGGGAGCACCATAAAATCACATTACAAATAATAAATTCTTAGTTTTGGTCACAAAGCATATTCGATAACTTTACAGAAAAAAAATAGTTACACTTAAAAATGGCGCTTGTGTTCATACCGTCTAAAATGGATAATAAGGATTTAATAAGAAGGCTTTCAATGCAACTTGATCTTTCTTGATCAAATTGTAATATTCAAGTGAAAGCCATTATCGTTTAAACGGAGAATGGGGATGTGGTAATTGTAATGCAGCCTTCTATTATGGGACGCCATGTTGTAACGCACGTAATAATGAATATAAATTAATGCACACTTTAGAGAGCGGCATAAGTATTGGCACCAGTAACGTTTATATGATGTTCCTTGAGTTATTAGTCGAGCTACACGATAACTGACAAAGGCTTGCACTTACTGGACAGGTCCACTTAAGAGTATAGAATAGCTGCTGCCATTTCAAAAAATAGGTATTTAGAAAAACTCGTACTGTCCCTCTCACGCGTTGAAAAAACCCCGATCGTGCGAGATTAGAGAGCGTTGCAACTCGTGACTGAATGTAAGTACTCCTTTTTATATGAAATAATTGTCTCTGAGGTAGTTCTTAGAGAAAACTTGTACAATCATTTTTTTTCACATTGTCATCGTAATAGTCATTCGCAGGCTTAATCGTATAATAATAGATAAATCGACTGGCAACGTCATGTAACAAAGCCAAAGACTTGAAAAATCACATGTCGAAAATTCAAAATTTCAAAATTATTACGTGCGGAGCGTTTGCCTAACGGTACATGAATTATATGTCATCTTGATCGCCGTGTATGGGACTATTGCTTTTTTAACCACCAGCCTAACAGGTCTATTAAGTTTCGAATGAAGTATTTAAGTGTTTTCTCCCATACAAAAAAAACAATAGTATTTTTTTTCTCAGGCGCCTAGTGTAACTTATCAAACATATTATAATTTTGTCAAGGGAGGTATACCAGAGCCATTACAAAAATTCCTCACTTTAAGTTTCTATGAGTATGGAGCTCGATTTTCGGACCACTGTGCGCCGGCCCGTCGACGAGTCCTGCCATCGCCGCCGCCGGGGTAAAAGCTTCCTGGTCGGTGCTGGCCTAGCGTATAACATTAGCCGGCGCCGGCACCGGCGCCGGTGGGGAGCAAGAATGTATGAAAATGTATGGCTCGTTTTGTCCACTTGGACGAAAGCGTCGGCCCGGCGTGAGTCCTGCCGACGCCGTCGCCGTCGCCGGGGTAGCAAGCTTCCCAGTCGGTGCCGGCCGGCAAATTGCATAATGTGTGTCATGAATTAGAGCCGTGTGCGTGTGTCAGTGCGCAGGCGTGTAGGAGGACGCGGGGCGGAGGGCATGAGACTCGGTCTGTGGCTCGTAATAAGGTTCAGTTAGCCTCACTTCTGAAAGTCTTATGACCAATTTTGTTTTTTAGAAGAACTTTACTCTGTGTGTCAATTAATGAATTACATAATGAGACATAACATTTTTATTTATTTGGCGAGCATAAATTTTTTTATTTCATCAATTCATTTTGCATTCACTTTAATCCAGTAGCAATTGAATGGAACTGCCTTTGACAGAGGACTATCAGACATCGTATTCTTGAATTGTTATTCAAATATATTGAAAAACGTGGCAAGAATTAGTCGCTTCTAAAAAATAGCCTTGTTAAATTCCGACATCCGCGCGAACGAAGTCGGGTCACAGCTAGTTAAAACCATGCCACAGAGTACTTTTATTATAATATGGGATAGAGGTACAACTCTGCGTCGAAACTGAGAAACGTCAAATGTCGCCCTCTGGACGCAGGTTTTGAACTAATGCCAACACACAAGCATACTACATACGTACATACACACATACATACTTACATTCGTACCTACTCCACTGCTTGAATATTGGTTTAGGCGGTTTAGGGTACTTATGTGAATTACTTAATCGCTTGCAGTTATGTGAAAGCTAAAAGTAATTCACAACTTAAAAAAAAAAAACACGATCTTAGACTTATTTTTTATTTCTTTCTTTTAAAACACTTCTTACTTAGTTTTCTTGCTTTAACTTTATACAATCCGTATCATCATCATCCGGGGACGCAACACTGTCTGTTAGACATGATAATAGGAAGATTTAACGTCACAAACACAAAATTTGCGGCACCAAACGGTTCGTCAGAGTCCTGTCTCAAACTTGATTTTAACAACAACACAAGCACAAAATCAACACGGCCGGAGGAGCCGAGACTCGACGACACCGGACTTAGGTGGAAAAAGCACTTAGGACGGTTAAAATCTGGAAAAACAAACAAGACGCGGAAAATACGTTAACGCAAACCGGCGGCCAAGTTTGTTTGTCATTTGTTTAGTGTTGCTGTTGCTTAAAATATGAATTCAGGAAACTAAATCTTGTTTTTTATTACTTTATATTTTAATGAGCTTCCAAATAATATTTTATTGTTTTCTCGTTGTATTGTTTATAATAAATAAGTTTATCGAGATTATACTACTCATATAAATTGAGCAAAGGCTGGTCATACCAAAGAGTCAAATGAATGACTGTTTGCACGCCATCTTGCGTATATAATAGAACTACGTAGTCACAAATCTTGTAATACTGCCATCTATTAGCGGGTTTTGTAAAAGTAGCACAATATAATGTAACCAAATTAAAATGTCAGTTTCATGTGCAAGCCGGCAGTACTTCTGGTGTTCAATCTTATTTTGCATACTTATACGAGAACGATTACCCGTTTCCAAGTACTAAGATTGTCAACCCTGAACCATGCTGAGGAACCGGCGCCGGTGCCGTGCCGTTGCCGGGCCGGTTAGGAACCGGTGCAGTGGAAAAACGAAGCCCCGGCGCCGGTGCCGGTGCACGGCCATGCCGGTGCCGTGCCGGTGCCGTGCCGTCTAATGGAAAAACGCCCATTGTCCTTGTTGGCAACATACCATCATTATTTATCGTTAAAATCCCTTTCCAAGTTTTGTTCCGATTCACGTTTGACCCGGTATGGAAAAATGAAAAGGCACTACAGGCACCGGGCGGTGTACAAACGACGAACTAATTTTTCCTCTAAATCAATCACAATAAACTATGTGTATATATACGAGCAATAGACGGGACATCACGAAGAAAGTTGTGATCCAAAACTTTTTACCAATTGGTAAAAAGTCGCTCAGTCTAGTAGTCGTGTTGCTATGCAACGCTAGTGCTACTGACGCACGGCATCAACAATTTCGTATGAAAATTTTCCCAATGCCCGCTCAATAGGTTCTTTTAAATATCTTTGCTTCAAATTAACGTCAGAGTTCCCCTTTTTCTTTAACGCCACAAAAAAAGGCAAAATCATGATAGGGCCTGATCTTACCACCAGGGAATTATATTACCAAAGTTCAATCAGCTAAACTTGGGTACATTTTACATCTCGTAACAAATCAAGTTTATGGCAACATTGAGCCTCGTAAAAGATCGTCTCAAACGGATAGCGATTTATGGGAACTGTTGCTATTTTCTGACCGATATTTTATGTAGGATTTATGTCGAACGGATGTTGGAGATTCAAGGTCTGATTACTGAAACGGGCAAATTGCGGTCGCGGATAAAAGATAACTCCTCCATATTATACAACTATGGACATAATTATAATGCACACATCTGTATGACGGGGACCTGGATATCCTCTATAGGTCCAAACGTCAGTCGGATCCCTTCCGCTGCACCGGAACTCATTTCACAACTTGAATTATCTAACGCGAGCAAAACCCAAGGTCGAGATCCTGACATATCACCTTTTTATGTAAAATCACATTCACCATCATCATCAACCTATAATGTTCCCACTGCTGGGTCACAGGCCTCCTCTCTGTGGGAGGGAGGGAGTGGGCCATAATCCACCACGCGGGCCTAGTGTGGATTGGTCGATTTCACAAGTCTTTGAATTTTTGGTTCTAGTATCGACATGCCGGTTTCCTCACGATGTTTTCCTTCACCGTTTTGAGAGCAGTGGTGATGAAGTGATGAAATAAATTACACAAAGTAATGCGACACAAAGCTTATGTACCTATTCGTTGTTTACGTAAAAAATAGATACAAGTAAATATTACTCTTGTGTGCATACCGACTAAAATGGACTTTAATAAGAAGGCTTTCAATGCAACTTGATCTTTCTCGATCAAATTGTAATACTCAAGTAAAAGCCATTATCGTTTAAACGGAGAATGGGGATGTGGTAATGTAATGCCGACGCCGCACATACGTCAATTTTCCACATTTACGCGGCCAAAATTGAATTTTAAAAACTTACTGTAAACACATAAAAAAGCACATGCAGAGCTAAAAGACAGTTCCAAGAATCCTAACTGACCTCCACCACCTACCTGCGATACACCCCGACTGCATTCAGGAAGTCGAAACTTGACCTTTAACCCGTGCGCTCGTTTTGTCTGCTTAAAGTTACAAACACAACAAAAGTGACAACATTAATATTTTTTTTTCTGTGTCAGTTTTTGAAGTGAAAATGATGGATTCCAATAACACAGGTATGGATCTTTATTTTTATTATTATTTACTTACCCAAAATGCTCAATTCAAATAAATTGGGGGTTTCAAACACACGGGTTTTTTTAAGACAAATTTTGAAGTAATTTTGAACTTCAAACGTTAATTTGTTATATTTCTCGATGAGATACGATCATCATTTTTTTTATTTGAAACTACAATCCTATGACTACAAGAAAAATACAAAAATCGGCTGCGGAATTTTGCGGATGACGGGGTCCTTTTAAACCATTAAGATTGTGTATATCGCGAAAACTTCGCCAGGAAATTTTCCAGGGAAAATTGTAATATTGATGTGTACCATAGATTACTACTGAGTTCGGACACACTTATTAGCAGCCTGAGGCCCAAAAAGAGATCAATCCCCAGAACTTTTTGCCCGGAAACAATAAACATGTTAATGCCAGAATATCCCGACGAACCAGACTCGGATAGCGAGCAGCAAGATGGATCCATTACGATATTTTTTTTTTTTGTGTAAAATTCTTGTTGTATTAATTTGTTTGTATTATTGTACAAAATTTGTTTTATTTTGTGTGTATTTATTTTGATTAAATAAATTGTTTGCCTTAATTTATGTTTTTTTTTTCCTTAATTTATGATTTTTTTACAGTAATTTACAAAATAACTGAACTAAATAAGAACAAATAGTCACAGGAGATATTTAATATCATATAGACGTGATATACGTAAATAAATAATTTTGGCCGCGTAAATGTGGAATATTGACCTATGTGCGCCGACGTTAATAATAAATTAATGCACACTTTAGAGAGCGGCAAATATTGAACCAGTAACGTTTATATTAACTGTTGTTCCTTGTGTTATTAGTTGAGCTACACGATAACTGACACATGCTTGCACTGACTGGACAGGTCCACTCAAACCTGTGTGGTTCTTTTTTCAAAAGACCACCTCAGACACTAGCCTACATGGCCCTCGTATGACATGACCAATATAATGTCTGGACTTTATAAGAAACCTTTGAGTTTGTTTGGTCTCTAGACATAAATAAAATATAATGGTGATAATGAGTGCAGAAACAATGAAATTTTGATGTTTTTGTTTCTGTAGCCTGTTCTGTTTCACTGCTAACCTACCCGAATTCGTTGCAGGAACTATTTTCTTGGGCCGCTTCGAATCAGCCCTTGTGTTAAACCATCCATCAATATTATATCAGTTTTATTTATTTAAAAAACTGTTGCCTCATACTAGAACTCTCCTGTATCGTATGCATTCATTGAAACTCACATGCAAAAACACTCAAACCAGAAACAACCCTTTGTAGGTCCTAATTTAGACGGCACGATTGGCTCAGTGGTTGATTGATCGACTGCTACGCAGCGTGTTGCGGGTTCGATCCCCGCACGGAACAAATATTTGTATGCAGGTAGTTGTTCCAGGTCTGGGTGTTTGTGTATGTAAGTTCCTATCCTACTACTATTATAAAGGCGAAAGTTTGTAAGTATGGATGTATGGATGTTTGTTACTCTTTCACGCAAAAACCACTGAACGGATTTGGCTAAAATTTGGTACACAGATAGTTTATAACCTGGATTAACACATAGGATAGTTTTTATCCCGATTTTATGTTCCCGTGGGATAATTATCGAGTTTTAGCGGGTGAAGCCGCTGGCAACAGCTAGCATGTTTATAAACGTACCCACGACACAGAGAAATTCCTAGAGTGAGGCAAACGTTTTGAAAAAAAAAGAACCTATCAATAATAATATATCTCCCCATTTAAAACTACATAGTAAACAAGCGATGCTTCTCATTTATTCAACAAACACGTTGCAAAGAGTCCCTGACGTCACTGTCCCAGACATATTTCTTTCCGAGAATAAAACAATGCGATGGAATAAATATCTGAAGTTATTCTCTTGCGATATTTTCCTTCCATTTAATGCTGTTTATTGAATTGGAAAATAAACTCGTGATTACTGAATTTCTTGACAACCAGAGTCTGTTGAATTTTATTATGAGGAGCTCGTGGCTAAATAATTATAGCCGCACAGGCCGATCTTCCGGGTTAAGCCGCGCTTGTAGAGGTTGGTCTGTGGATGGGTGACCATCTGACATAGTGAGTTTCCTTCGTGCCTGGGAAAGCACGTAAAACCATTGGTCCCGGCTGTCATTTGTAGATCTTTGACAGTCGTTACTGTTAGTCAGAAGCTCATAAGTCTGACAACCAGACTTACCATGGAAAAGTATCATATTGCCCAGTTACTGGGTTGTGAAGGTCGGATAGGCAGTCGCTTCATGTAAAATACTGATATTCAGCTGCATCTGGTTCGGCTGGAAGCCGACCCCAATATAGTTGGGAAAAGGCAGGCAGATGATGATGATGAAACACGTAATGCTAATCGCTAAGTATTTCTCTGGTATGCAAATTCGAAAGTTATAATAATTATAAATGCGAAAGATTATTTGTTTGTTACCTTTTTCACTGAAAAATAGTCCATGATCAGACGGCGAGTCACCGTTACTCGCCGGAAGTTACATTATGCCCTGAAGAAACCCCGTGCAAAAGCTAGTCAATAAAAATTGAATGAACAGTAAACAGGCATTGGACTATTAACATCTAATTGTTTCTTTATTGGAAACTCGTGTAAATCAATTTTGAATGAAACAAATCAATTACCAGTAATTAATTACAATTGTTTCTTCATTTGCTTCGGAATATGAACACAAGAAAATAACTAATCAATACATAGTTGATAATAGAAACTTCAATTTCTTGTTGTTTTTCACTTTCATACGGAAGAGAAAACAGTTTATGACTATAAGACCACGATAAGAACGAAACGGAGATGGCGTTATATTTTTATGCCATCGCAACGATTCCAATGGCGGTGAAGGTTTACCAGAGCTCGAGTGAGCTCGCTGCGCTCAGGATCTACTTTTAGAATCCTGGGCGTAGCGATGGTAAAAAAAAATTCACGCCATTGCAAAAAAAAAACATTTCGTCTAGGTGCTTTTAGACAGCAAACGAAGCAATATCGGCTCACTAGTACTAACTATTACTTAGAAATTAACATTTAATTTTCGACACGCTCATCGCTCACACGACTGATAAAACAAATAAACACGCTGTTACATGATCTGGCAACACGCTCGTGTAGCTCCTTGTAATGTAAACACGTCGGATGGCACTCAGTGAATCAATAAATCAAGGCGACAGAGGAACAAATTGCAAATATCGTGTCGTGTTGATGTAGCCTGTCTAAAAATACAGAAGGTACAACGTCTGCTAAAACTATTAGTAAATGGGTATATAATAGGAAGATTTTGGTGGTTTATTTTGACTCACCTTTTGCATGGTGTTCAGTTTAAAAATTAAGTTAAATTATGACGTTTTGAAGTCTAACACAGTTGAATAAATAGCAGAATAGAATTCATAGTATTGTATTATAGCAAGAAGTAAAGTTAGTAGTTTACATGTAGTGTTTATAAGTAGTTTATATGCTCAGAAAGTTGGTATAATATTCGGATGTTATGTAACATATTAAGTAATCCCTATACTTTATGTAAAAGAGTTTTTCAGGTGTTTTGCTGGTGATCTGCTGTTGACTCTGGTTTTCAAAACCTGAACAGTGGCTGCGAATAGATCAGATGGCTAAAAAAATTTTTTTTTAAATGGTGAAGGTAATAGCAGTGTACGTAAATCCACCCAGAAAAGGTATAATGTAGATTCTTATTTTTTATTCTAATGACCAGAAAAACAGGAAAAAGGTTCGAACTATTTTTTTTTTTTAAAGAAAAGAATAAATTAAAAGAATAGAAAGGGTTAGTTTTGGGAACAGGTTGATGCCATTTTGTAAACTGGTCAAACTAATTTATGGATTTCTCAGATTTGGTTAGAATCAAATAACGTCTAGAGAAAGTTGTACATAAAATAATGTTGCACATATTGATAACTGCAACACAAACATTGTATCAATAAATCAGGCTGGGTGACATTCGCAGTAGCGGTACAAATTGCAAATACCGCGCCCTGTCGAACCGTTGACGTTCGTGATAACTATCTCCGTTTCTAAACGTACCTGTAATCTACAAGTACTATTGAAACTGTTTGGATGACGCTACAAAATTATAATAATTCCTGTGACTTTAATACTTTTTTTTAGCGTGGTAAAATCATCCAATGAGTCCTCAGACCCCGGGCAGGGCGGGGGGGGACTGTTAGACTTGTACTGACTAAAATCCACAGTGTCCTTCAGTAGCCCTTTATGTTTCGAGGTCACGGTAATGAGATAAGTCGCGCGACCTTTGGCGGGCTTTGGTCCTCTAGAAGGATGCCCCGTCATCATGCTGACACTCTTTGAGGCGTGCGTGGAAAAAAATTGGTACGCAAGTAGTTTATAACCTGGATTAAAACATAGGATAGTTCTAATCCCAGTTTTATCTTTCCGTGTGATAATTTTAGTGTTGTAGCGGGTAAAACCGCTAGCAATAGCTTGTTACAACAACAGCTAGTTGCAACGTTAAAAAAACAGTTCTGTGATTTTTGCGTGAAAGACTAACAAACATTCATCCATCTAAACAAACATTCACGTTTATACGAGTAATACGAGTATTATACGAGTAGTAGGAAGTAGGATATCTCTTTCCATATCTACATTAGTCTTATAATTACACCTCTTTTTAGCCAACATTTCTCCATCCCCAAAGAAAAAAAAATCATGAAAGTCATTCATCCGAATTGTGAAAAAATGTCCCTTTTATACAGTTATCAGGATAAAGGGATGTGTAGGCTGTCAGCTGTTCGGAACCCACGCAAGTTCATAAAGTCGACGGACAGAAGGATAACTGTGCATGTGCGTGGGTCGCCACCTGGGGGCCTAAAAAGGCTACTTTAGGAAAATCATAAACCTAACTAAAATGTTTAAAATGAAAAAGTAAGCTTGCTCGTACCCTTTTCACGTCTTAACCACTAAGGCCCGTATTACAGAACGAAACTCAAGCACTGTACCCTTAGCACGAATTTTCAGCATTTGAGACGTAAAGTAAACTGGAACTTTGACAATTTCAAACTGACAATTTTCAAGGAAAAAATTAGTTCCTTCTTCACACACCAGAGGCGTTGTTGATTTTTTTCATACAAGAAACGCTGTAAATACTGTAAAGTAAAAGAGTGAAAATTCGTGCTAAGGGTACTGATCTCTATTTAAATCTAGATTTCAACCAATGAAATGCCTTGAATCTAGTTTTAAGTAATACTTGAGTATTGAGTGACGTTCTGAAATATGGGCCTAATAACACTCCAAGGTGGAATTTCTGCATCTCGGTGAACGACCACGTCTGAGCTCCGTAGGTTTGGACGGGTATGATACACATATCGAATAGTTTTCTACTCAGTGATATTGGCAGATCTCCCTTCAAGAGGACCTTTGAGATTCTACGGCTAGCCAGTAGTCTCCATGAAGACACGGAGGCTTAGTTGATCCGAAACGCGGTGCGAATCGCCGCACAAAAGGAAAATGATATCGATAGGCGAGTCGATTTCATTTTCCTTAATTTTACAGCAATTCTTAATATGAATTCGCAAAAGTACCCTTTTTAAACCCCTGATCTTATACAATAAAATGTGTCCATTCATGCGCTGAGAAAACACTACTTGAATAAACTTTCGTGAAGTTAATTTTGGGTTCGGTAGAACCTTTGTCGTGTCAGCTGAGGATTTTGGCACACAGCTACAGTTGCCAATCTTTTCAGTAAAATCCTTATGTAAAAACTATTCAAAGCCTTAACTACGATTTCTGTTAACTTTAATAGTTTTGTTTTGTGCTTATAACACACTTATAAGGCCGCTATCCCACTAGCGTTTTATGAGACCCGCGATGTTGAGACGTCGCAAGTCTCTCGTGGCGCGAGTGTTAACGTCCACGAAATGCGACGTTAACTTCGCGCAAATGATACTATTTGAGTCAATGATATTATAAATAAAAAGACTTAAAATATCGCACTAGTACGTACAAATTGTTGAGGACAAAGTAAGACAATTGTTGCTCTTTGCTATCTGCTATCTCTTTCTATCTTAATACGTTCCGTATTATCTATCGCTGTCGTAGTTTTAAATTACTACAATAACAACGCAACGATTCTGAATGCCATTCAATATGAACATGGCGTATCTTTCTTTATAATATCATTGATTTTAGCTCGTACCCACGCGGACATGGTAGCGTATTTCCCTTTCCGTGTTCAACTGGCGACATCGGTCTCGCGAAATCAACACGCTTTTGTTTTACTACGGAATCCTACGATCCCGTGTTCAATTCGCGTCAACAGAGCACGCTTTTGCGATCAAGAAAAAGTTAAAAGAAGTTTTACAAAACAGTGTGTACGAGCGTCCTCTACATCTTACTAAACTCTCGGTTATTGTGTTATTTTTTTTTTTATTAATTGTTTCGATCAAAATTAATAAATAAATAAAATAGGTACAAATAGATACCTATATTTTAGAAACTTTAATAAACTTGAGTAGGTACCTACGTAGTGTTCATTCACTAGCTTACTTACTCACTCTATAGGTGTGTTTAAATTTTCTCATTTTCCATTGCAAAAAAAAAAAACATTTCGTCTAGGTGCTTTTAGACAGCAAACGAAGCAATATCGGCTCACTAGTACTAACTATTACTTAGAAATTAACATTTAATTTTCGACACGCTCACACGACTGATAAAACAAATAAACACGCTGTTACATGATCTGGCAACACGCTCGTGTAGCTCCTTGTAGTGTAAACACGTCGGATGGCACTCAGTGAATCAATAAATCAAGGCGACAGAGTAACAAATTGCAAATATCGTGTCGGGTTGATGTATCCTGTCTAAAAATACAAAAGGTACAACGTCTGCTAAAACTATTAGTAAATGGGTATATAATAGGAAGATTTCGGTGGTTTATTTTGGCTCACCTGTGCATGGTGTTCAGTTTAAAAATTAAGTTAAATTATGACGTTTTGATGTCTGACACAGTTGAATAAATAGCAGAATAGAATTCATAGTACTGTATTATAGCAAGAAGTAAAGTTACCTGAATACAATTATTACTTATTTACATGCTCAGAAAGTTGGTATAATATTCGGATGTTATGTAACATATTAAGTGATCCCTATACTTTATGTAAAAGAGTTTTTCAGGTGTCTTGCTGGTGATCTGCTGTTGACTCTGGTTTTCAAAACCTGAACAGTGGCTGCGAATAGATCAGATGGCTAAAAAAATTTTTTTTAAAATGGTGAAGGTAATAGCAGTGTACGTAAATCCACCCAGAAAAGGTATAATGTAGATTCCTAGTTTTTATTCTAATGGCCAGAAAAACAGGAAAAAGGTTCGAACTTCTTTTTTTTTTAAAGAAAAGAATAAAAAAAAAGAATAGAAAGGGTTAGTTTTGGGAACAGGTTGATGCCATTTTGTAAACTGGTCAAACTAATTTATGGATTTCTCAGATTTGGTTAGAATCAAATAACGTCTAGAGAAAGTTGTACATAAAATAATGTTGCACATATTGATAACTGCAACACAAACATTGTATCAATAAATCAGGCTGGGTGACATTCGCAGTAGCAGTACAAATTGCAAATACCGCGCCCTGTCGAACCGTTGACGTTCGTGATAACTATCTCCGTTTCTAAACGTACCTGTAATCTACCAGTACCATTGAAACTGTTTGGATGACGCTACAAAATTATAATAATTCCTGTGACTTTAATACTTAGCGTGGTAAAATCATCCAATGAGTCCTCAGGCCCCCTACTGTTACACTTGTACTGACTAAAATCCACAGTGTCCTTCAGTAGCCCTTTATGTTCCGAGGTCACGGTAATGAGATAAGTCGCGCGACCTTTGGCGGGCTTTGGTCCTCTAGAAGGATGCCCCGTCATCATGCTGACACTCTTTGAGGCGTGCGTGGAAAAAAATTGGTACGCAAGTAGTTTATAACCTGGATTAAAACATAGGATAGTTCTAATCCCAGTTTTATCTTTCCGTGTGATAATTTTAGTGTTGTAGCGGATAAAACCGCTAGCAATAGCTTGTTACAACAACAGCTAGTTGCAACGTTAAAAAAACCGTTCAGTGATTTTTGCGTGAAAGACTAACAAACATTCATCCATCTAAACAAACATTCACGTTTATACGAGTAATACGAGTATTATAGTAGGAAGTAGGATATCTCATTCCATATCTACATTAGTCTTATAATTACACCTCTTTCTAGCCAAGTTTTTCCATCCTCAAAGAAAAAAAAAATCACAAAAGTCATTCATCCGAATTGTGAAAACACGTCCCTTTTATACAGTTATCAGGATAAAGGGATGTGTAGGCTGTCAGCTGTTCGGAACCCACGCAAGTTCATAAAGTCGACGGACAGAAGGATTACTGTGCATGTGCGTGGGTCGCCACCTGGGGGCCTAAAAAGGCTACTTTAGGAAAATCGTAAACCTAACTAAAATGTTTAAAATGAAAAAGTAAGCTTGCTCGTAGGGTACGAGCAAGCTTCACGTCTTAACCACTAAGGCCCGTATTACAGAACGAAACTCAAGCACTGATCTCTATTTAAATCTAGATTTCAACCAATCAAATGCCTTAGAATCTAGTTTTAAGTAATATTTGACGTTTTGTAATACGGGTCTAAATCCATTATCAATTATATTAAAAGAAAAATGATATCGATAGGCGATTCATTCATCGTCGATTTCATTTTCCTTACTTTTACAGCAATTCATAGAATGAATTCGATAACGTACCCTTTTTAAACCCCTGATTTTATACAATAAAATGTGTCCATTCATGCGCTGAGAAAACACTACTTGAATAAACTTTCGTGAAGTTAATTTTGGGTACGGTAGAACCTTTGTCGTGTCAGCAGAGGATTTTGGCACAAAGTTACAGTTGCCAATCTTTTCAGTAAAATCCTTGGTATATAAAAGCTATTTAAAGCGACATCAATGCTTAACTGTGATTTCTTTAAACTTTAATAGTTAAGTTTTAAGGAAAATTTGTTCTTATAACACACTTATAAGGCTGCTATCCCACTGGCGTTTTACGAAACTCGCGTTGTTGACGTCGCCGCGTCGCAAGTCTCTCGTGGCGAGCGTTAACGTCATATCAAGCAAATGAAACTATTTGAGTACCCGCTCGTACCCTCACGGACAGAGCAAGACAGTGTGATTGTACCTATTGCCAACAAATTCGACGCTAATGTTACGATGTCGCAAGGCGACCGCTTGCTACTAGAGGCTCGCGATGTCAACGTGACGTCTGCGTAGAGTTGATGTTGCGCAGACATTGGAGAGACGCCAACGTTTGTAAAACGCCAGTGGGATAGCGGCCTAAAGCCTGATCGACATCGTTTTAACTTATTTAACAAACTTATCCCAATCCAAGGCGAAGCAACTAAAGTATTTATTATTAGGACTGTATCAGTATTATCTAAACAACTTGATACAGGCATTAAAGTTTATTCTTCCGTAAATAAGGATTCGTTGTGTTACAAACGTAAAAATAACTACATTTATGTATTTTAATTAACCGAGCTCTAGGCAAAATGTCCCAACTTCTAACTAGCTCATAAATCCCTGAATTTTATATTCATAACCTACCTGGGACAAATAAAATTACCTAAGTAATTATAGTTTTCAGTTTTAGTTAGAAAACTACAAAATTATTATTTGTCGCTACTTTGTCCACTTTGTTTAAGTTAGTTACGTAAGGCGCGGACCACATAGAAAAGACGTAAGACGCAGACGGGGCAGAGACATATGTCCTTCGGCGTCTCTTTCATACAAAATGTATAAAAGCGTCGCGACGTAAAACTCGTCTTTTCTATTTGGCCCGCGCCTTAGACTACAGCACATCAACTTACTTCTATTTGTTAAAATTCTAAAAAGTCAAAGTTTCGAAGTACGATTATGTGTCTACCTACGGCCTTAAGTTAATAGTATATTCAACTTTATCACAAGCTCAAGTTCGATTGAGAAAATTGACGTATAACTGTACAAAGTATTAAATTGTTGCTCATCAGGACAAAGTAAGAATTTCAATAAGCTAACAAGAAGTAAGTTTAAATTAATTTTCATTAAAGTACTTCTCTATAGTAACAGGTAATAGAACTTTGCAATTTTCTCACTTTTCAATACAATGTTGTGTAAAATGAACTTAATATGTATTAAATTCATTTATTTTGCTTATTGTACATACAACGTGTAACGTCAGAAGCGCAAAACCTCTCGTGGTAACTCAGCCCATGTTACTGAACAATGTTTGTTCTTTGACTTTTGGATACTGATACCCGATCAATTTGTAATTTTGTATGAATAACCATTTTTTTTTTAGAACTTCCAAAATTCTTAGAACAAACATTGTTCAGTAACATGGGCTGAGTTACCCCACGAGAAGTTTTGCGCATTTAACGTTACACATTGTATAAGTAACTTGAAGCACACAGGTAACCATAATTTCCAGGGTAGCCTTTACAAGAGCTATTGCCCAAATAATAACAAGTCGATTTCCCAGGTTAAGCTGCGCTTACCAAGACTATTCTGAGGGTGGGTGACCATTAATCACAGCTCGTAAAGTCGTTGCTCCCGGTTGTCATTTGTAGATCTTTGCCAGTCGTAACTGTTAGTCAGAAGCTCGAAAGATTAATATCCCTCACCCAACGAAGCGGTATCGTGTTGCAAGTATTTTGTGAGTTTCTATGTTTGCAAACGCTCCCAGTACCAATAGTCTTATATATAAGTCCTAGTGTTGAGCAATGTCGAAAAAAATTCAATATTACCCAAATCACTTTCGAAAACAACAAGTAAAGGTGTTCTAACACCATTATACAAGCGCGGTTTACGTGTGAGATTAGCGTTTAGCGTTCACATCTACCTTTGATCGCTCGCCCGGCAAATTGATAGATTTACCGCCATCCAATAGGTTTTCTATTACATTACCTAACAATGGCGTCCCCGCGAAATGTTTGCGTCGCGTTCATTTATTAAAGTGGTATCACTTATCTGCTTTTTGCAGATGTCCATTTTATGGAGGTTATGGAGTTTTGAGGTTCAATGGATTTATTGTGAAATCTGAAAGAAAGAAAAATTATTTTGTTTTTTACAGAAAAACATGCAAATCGCGTAAAAAAACAGAGAAATTAATAACTTACTAAATCTAAACATAAAAAATAAACAAACAACAAAAACAAAATTCGACAGCTGCATGCCATTACTGTAAAAATAAAGGCAAACCACAGCATAGTGCTGGTTTTCAGTGGTCACCCGACTGAAAGCTTTACACTTCTCCTATCAAGCCCTCTCAGGGTTAAAAATCCACTATAATCCATCTCATGGGCCCAGTGCGTGTTGTGCAATGCAGTTGGTCACGTGTTGGTAGATGTCACATGGCTTCGAATTTTTGGTTTAAAGACATGCCGGGTTCCTCACGATGTTTTCCTTTACAGTTTTGAGAGCAGTGGTGATGAAATAAATTACACAAGGTAATGTGCTAGTGTGGCGTCAATCACGTGAAACGTCATGAAAAACAAACACCGTGAAGTCTGCCGAACTGAAACGACGTTAGACGATGTGTGATTGTCGTTAGGTTTATTTTCGTTACAGAATTTCTTGATTCGGTCGCCGCGCTCAGAGCCCGCGATAAAAGCTATGCAATAGCCTAAAAGTTATCAATGTAGAATTTTCCCGTCTTCCTTATTAATGTTTCTTGGTATGAAACACCCCAATTACTGTTGCATTTCAGTTGCTGTAGATATATTCTACAATGCATCACAGTATATTCGACTACGTATCATCTTTGTAGTCGGTATTCCCAGTAGCATCCACATTGTTCTCGAGGAACGGCCATCAATATGCATTGCGAATGTTCCACGTGTGTACACGCTGCTATTGCATTGTGTGCCGTAATAACTTTGCAATAGAAGATGCAATGGTATTTAGAAAAAATCCTTTGTTTAAAAAAATACATTGTTGAGTTCCGACATCCACGCGAACGAAGTCGCGGGCACAGTTAGTTATACATATTTTTCTTCATATGAGAACAAAGTTCACAAGTTTCTGGTCGCGGGACTTAGTACCGTGACCCCGGAACATAAAAGGCTATTGAAGGAAACCGTGGATTTTAGTCAGTACGAGTTTGACAGTAAGAGATGGGAGGACTCATTTGATGATTTTGCCACGTAAAAAAAAAGTCAACAAGTTTCTACTAAATAAATATGACGGCAGTGCGCTGCTGTTCAGTTGGTAACAACATTCATAAATCAATGTTGAAATGACACTGTCATCGGATGAGCATTGTTTGTCGATATTTACAGCTCACCTCATTGAAATAAAACTGATATATCGCTTTCAAACACTCATGACGCTGAAAAGTTGACGTGTTTGTTGAGTTACGACCGCAAATTCATTGAAATGTGATGATGGAATTTATTGAATTCGTGGTTTACATTATTTATTGAAAGATTTATTGTTATAATGTCCATTATTGTTCATGTTTATCAATTTAAACCTAAATTTTTTTTGATAATTAATGCGTTGTTTTTGTATGAAGATAATCATAATCTGTACCCTTACCACGAATTTTCAGTCTTTTACTTTACAGTATTTACAGCGTTTCTTGTATGAAAAAATGGAACAGCGCCTCTGGTGCGCGAAGACGGAACTAATTTTTTCCTTGAAAATTGTCAATTTGAAATTGTCAAAGTTCCAGTTTACGTCTCAAATACTGAAAATTCGTGCTAAGGGTACTGGTCCCAGAGTTAGTTAAGCAGCCTCTGAAACTCAACATAACTTTGACTTTGTTTTGGACTTAAAAATCATAAAATGAATACAATTTCTAGTAATGGATAAATTGAAACAAAATACTGAACAGATATTTTTTAAAGTTTCACACAAAAAAGCTTCATTATATAACAGCGGCATTTTATTTTCAAACAGCAAGTCAAGCAAAGCAGGGGCCGGTTGCTACTAGTCGCTACAAGTGTTTTTTTTTGCTTTTTTTTTCATAATCTTGCCCCATACTAGGTATTTCTTCTTGTATCGTGGATGCGTTTACAAACATAGAAACTCACATACACAAACACCCAGACCCCGAAACAACTACATACTTGAAGATCATACAAATATTTGTTACGTGCGGGGATCTAACCCGCGACACGCTGCGTAGCAGTTGATCGGTTTCAGCCACTGTGCAAACAGTGTCGTCAATAAAAAAGCAGCCATCAAAAATAAATTCCCGCTCGTCACAAGCTTAAACATCAAATGATTTACGAAAGTCTAACACACCAACTGTGTGCACAGTAAAAGTTCTTTAAAATTCAACGCTTATAAATTTAGAATTGGCCTGGATTCCATACACGGTGTTACCACCCTAGGGCGTTTTCGTCTATTCAAATATTTAGGTAAAGCAGGCACAGGTATAACATGTGGTATACTTAATAGCATTTGTGTAATGGAAATAGCGGATCCCCGCAATATAATTAGTCTAGACAGAAATGAGTTATTTTCATATTGAATGTTACGTTAATTTTGTCACTGTGTTACAGCATTTCGGGAACGTAGCAACGTTTGGTTATTTCCAAAGGGATTTTTTAGGTATATTTAGTTTTGAATTCAGATGCTCGTATCAACGTTCTGGCACTGGCCAAAGGGATTTTTTTAAGGCGAAATAATTTGCAAAAGAGTCCTGAGCGGGAGGGACTGTCAGACTCGTGCTGACCTGAATCCACTGTGTTCTTTCATCAGCCCTTGTTGAAATTGACCAGGAGCCTTACCACGGGCTCTTAACTTGATTCAGTTTAGGCTGTGGGAAAGAGACAGAGCATACAAGTCGTCTAGCTCAATCTCTTTCCCACAGTCTAAACTGGATCGCGTTAGGAGTTCATGGTAGGCCACCAGGACAGGTCCACTTCCTTACTTTTACACACTTCTGTTACTTTTCATGAAATAACTGCCATAGAAAGAAAATAAAAGATAACCTTCTCCATAATTAAAAGCGCTAAGTCTAGTTCAAGTCCTGTACTTAGCCCAACTAAGACTAAACTGAATTTATTTACAGCATTAATTCACTGTAGTCGGGATTACCCACTAGAGCTCGACTATGTAGGTACCCAATAAAGTGTGAACGGTATACCAGAGGTGGTACGAACACCATTTATCAACTATGTCATGATCTATTGGTACAAACCTGGGTGCTGGACTAGTTTGTGCAAAATTAAGGCGTAGATTGCAACTTGCAGTATAGTGTGTAGATGTATAGAGTACTACCTCACCGCTCGCTCTCGCAAAAATTCGAGCAATATAATGCCTGAATATTGATTGTTTTTTCTTCTTGGAGAAAAATAATATCGAAATTTTATGAATATTGTTTAGCATTTTTATACTAAAAAGCTACATCTATTGATATAACTTTTACATAAATTCTTGTGGAATCTCTAACAGTACACATTTTAATTGTGATTTAGGGCTGATTTTTCAATAGGCAGATAATTATGATGACAGTAGTGTCGTTATATAAATTTTGACATTATTTTTACGATCCTATAAATCCAAATCTCGTTTATAATAAGACAATTTACCTAAGGATGTGTTATTTTTTATGTAATGGCTTTTAGTTATTAAATTGTCGATGTTCGATGATTGAGATGATTCGGACGTTAAAAATCTTAAAAAGAACTGCAACCTCCCCTTAATAGTGGCACTTAATTAATGTTCTATGGTTATTGCCTTAGTTAGAACTTTCCAGTGCTTTCTAGAGTTATTGGGAGACAGTTAAAATGCACTTTTGCTATAATTTACACAACACTATTTAGTTTCATAACTTTGAAGCATTTTTTTCTCGAGAAGATCTCTTTTCGTAGCACCGTCTAAAAGGGTACAGTGGCCCTGGAACGCTAAGGGCACCTAAAGGAACAGGATAGAAATCAATTGAAGAAACTGGTTAGTTTGTCATCAGCCAATTCTGATAGTTCCTACAGCTCTACCCGGAGCAAGAGAATTCACTAGATTATCAAACATTAGTAATTAATCAATGAAGCTTCTAAAATATTACAATTCAAAAGTGGCTATAACTGGCCTACTTGAAAGAAATGCTTTGATTTTGATTTAATTGGCTTTTTAAAAGGCAGATATTTTAATCTTCGGAAGATATAATTGTTGACAAACATTCATACATCCAAATATCCATGTTTTTGAAATGATATATAACTAAGAAAATACTTCGAATTAGGATTCAATTGTGGGATTCAACCAATTTGTCCCCCCATTTTATTTTAATAGCAGCAACAGCAACTTACCTTAACAATTGAGGGTAGGTTTTTATTTAAACCCGACCTTTTACTTTTGGCTGTTTTAAAACAGGAATAAAATCGCTTCGTTTTCATTTTCGCTTCGTGCAGCGAAAACCTTTCGGTTTCGTGGGTGTTAAGAGCCGGATTAGTGGGTTTTATAGTATTTTATATTACTGCTAGAGCTGAAGTACTTTAGTGGTTATTTCGAACGTTAAAAGGTACTTTTCGATTTTTCCGAGGGATTTTAAAGCGTTGGTCTTTTCGTATATATTGTTCTTTTTCTGGAAGTGTATATCTGGCTTACAAAACTGAGTTACTGGGTAACACGATTCCCCTTGGTAGGTAATTCTATTCGACGTTTTGTGCTTGTAAGTTTGTTGTTAAAATACACTTTTATAAGTCAAATCATATTTTTTAAAAATGACTACTCTGCGAAGATACATCCGAAACAAACTCAGAGGTCACAGTCTCTTTTAAAGCCCAGACATCATACTTTTCAAGCCATACGAAGACCATGCATGTGTCTGATATGGTCTTTTAAGGAAAGAACCACACAGATTTGACTACGGCGCGCCGTCAGCGAGGTGCAAGCTGGTAACCGCGTCTGGCCGTCAGTGCAAGCATTTGTCAGTTATAGTGTATCTCGACTCATAACTCAAGGAGCTCAACAAAACGACGAACAGTACCAAAGACAGGACATGGCCACTTGGCCAGGCTTAAGGTTATCTAATGTTTACCTTTTTCTTAAAGAGAAAATGTTGAGTATCTTTTTTATTAGTTCGATTTTAAAATCTATTTTTAAAATCGAACTAATCTAGGAAGGCTATAAAATATCATGCTGCGATCAATAAGAGGGTAAGTAGCTGCAGTGAAACCAAGGGGAAAGCCAGTTAAAAATAAACCCACAGTTGAACCTTCCTTGCAACATTGCTACATTATTCATAACTTCATCTCTAAATCATTAAAATCAAGATAAAGTATCTAAAACTTAAATGGATTGCTACACGGACTCAACTGATTGTAAAAGCCAATTCAGCAATATTTCAGGATTACAAAATGGTGTCAGCCGAGGTATTTCAGGTGTTTGACATTAATTTTAATCCATTACTTGAGAGAGCATTTGTGGCACCATTTTTTAGATATCCGCTGTTGAATGTAGTGCCATTCATGTATTTTTTTTTGTTTTAGGTATTTGTAGATTTTTGAAGATTTGTAGTGATTAAATTCTTAATTTATTTGTATTGAAATCGAATCATTTGATTTCAAAACGAATAAATAAATTAAGAATTCGTTTGGCCTGGGTTGAGTGGAAGACTATATTCCACCCAAATTCCACCTCATTTCTTCGATTACCCTAAACGTTCAAGGGTTACAGTTACCTAAATCTTAAGACAGATCCAAGATCCCGGCAGTAGATTATTTATTGGTGTGTAAATACTTTTTCTTTTTTGTGTTAGGTAACCATGTGGGTCCCAGGACTTATCTCATTACCGTGACCCCGGAATATAAAGGTCTATTGAAGGACACTTTGGATTTTAGTCAGTACGAGTCTGACAGTGTGGGTGGGAGGACTCATTGGACTAGGGTTTTAAGTGTTCGGAAACAGACGCAAGCGTAGTTTCACTCCTTCGCAGTTCGCATTATAAAAGACGTTTGGACCAGAAAAAGAGGAGACTTGGTCACCCCGAAGTTGGGTTTGGTTACGTTCCAACTGATGAATTAATCAATAAAATATTTTAAAGGGGTCGCATGATCCCGCGGGTCCATTTTGAGTGGGTCCAGTCGACCAAAGACTCTTAGGTACATGAGATTACAGGGGCCAGTGAATGAGGTTGGTTCCGCACATACCTCCCAATGTTGTTTTAGGTCTAATTAATACGAGGTTTTGAATATCAAATACGGGGCAAAATCTATTGTAATAGCAAAATGTTATGTATGTTAAACGAGTGTATCGTAAGTACCTATTCATGAGTTTGGTTTTTACATTTGTGATTTTTAATAACCCATTTTTGTCGGTGATTTTGATATTGCTCATGGCTTTTTAATATGTGAAAAACTAGGTTTCACTATAATAACAACGCAAAAAACAATGCGAGCAGTTTATCTAGAACAATTTAATAAGATTTCCGATATAATAATGGTAATGTTTTTTTTTGATAAACGTCTCTATTGGACATGGAGCGTGTAAACTACGAAAACTAATTTTTATATACCAAGTGGTGTGTATGAAAAGGGGCATGGGAGTGGTCATTTCCAATTTCTTTTCACCTCTGAGATATACGGTACTATTATCTAAGGTTCAAAAGGTATGACCAGTTTTCGTGCTTAGATGGGCAAAAAATGCCTAGAGGTTGTAATTCAATTTAATTTACTAACTTCAAAACTAATTGGAATATCCGAATGATTAAAACTTGTAAACAATCTTTATGCACTGAGAAAGTGTTCAGTGGTAAAAAAGGTTAGTCACAGAGGTAAAATGATTGGAAATTACCTCTTATATGCCTCTGTTCAAGTTCAATTTGACCAGCACTTCCCGGGATACCCTGTATATCTGGATCCCAGCTGTGGACATATCATAATACTCAGGCTGATTCTTATCCTTTGAAAAGTATCTAAATACTAGTGCTATTACCCTTTTCACTGGACGGCGGACGCCATTGCAAAACATGTAAATTAAAATATTTTCTCCTTTCAATTTAAACGCTTTCAGTGAGGTTGACGTGGACATTGATTAATTGTTTTCTTTGTGCAAAACAAATTAGGTAAGTTTTATACATTGACTTTTGAAAATGTGCTTGAATAAAAACGTAGTGCAGGAATTTTGAAAATCTAATTTTTTCTAAAGTTTGCGAAAGTTTGTGAGGGAGGTTGAATAGATGTAGTTACAATTCCATACAAATAATGGAAAAAACAGTTGAATCGTTCACAAAAAAATGTAAGCTGGATATGATAAATTATTTAATTATTTCGGTTATGTCATACTTTTATTTAAAGTAGGTACCAGAATCAAATTTTTTTGTAGAGTAAGAAAATGGTTGTAACTCAAAATCGCCAAAGAGTGAGTTGCGATGTTCTTGCATGCAGATGTCGATATATCGCCTATGTTATTCAGGGATTCACCCTGAATTACTCACCCTGATTCAACATAGGCTATAGCTCTCCAATACTGAAAAAGATTTTGAATTCAGCGCCATGGTTTTTGAGTTTATTCTTTAGGTACAAAAATTCAAACACATAAATACAATTTTTTCCTCCAATCTCCCATAACATTAGTGCAGATTGGCCTGCACTGTATGTCTGCAATTTTAGAAAAAAATATTCTGTATATAAGATGACTTGATATGCATACTATAATGATGAGGTGATATGCAGCTTTAACATTTTGCTGCAATATCATACAAAGTTAACGATGTTTGGACACTTTTTAATCGTACAGGTAAAAGTGCCTGTACTCGCTGATTGAAATTAATACTTCCTTCGTTTAAATGCAAGTAATAAAGTACATACTCAAATGATAAATAAATATGGAGAAACATTTTCCAGTTTGCCATGCGTTAAATGAGGATGCAATTCCGACAACATTGCGGAATTTTCTCATTATTTACACATCACGATAATATTTCAAAAGAACCACAGCCTTTTGAGGTTACTGAAACGTATTTCGTGTCCATTTGAATTTCGCTTTTTTAATTTTGTTCAACAGAGGCCGATAATTGTTCCGCGGGAGGTTTTAGCAAGAGACTTCCAAGATTATTTATGTCTGTGCTTTTACAGGCTACCTTTCAGATGCGGAACATTTTTTTCAGACCATTTGTAAGCCCACAGCCTTTTTTTCATTCGGGGTAAAAACTCTGAAGGACTTTTAAAGAACATGATAGTTACTTTCCTCCATTGTTCTTTTTGAATTCCAATGTAGGATCTTTATAGGTTTCGAAAGAGGTGTAGTGGATTCTTGTGAATTTTGGACGATTGCTAGACAAGAAGTGATAGATTTTAAAGCATAATCATATTAAAACAACGATTTTGTAAGTATTCCATATATTTTGCATTATACAGTCATTGCTGATAGAATATTTTTTTGATACTCAGGTCATCTGGCCACTTGGGATCGCTGAACTAACGTGTTACCGTAACCCCGGAACGTAAAGGGCTATTGAAGGACTTATTACGGATATTGCCACGCTAAAAAAGAAAACATCATCTGTCCGTCCACTTACCCCATTTACAAAGAACAATGGCATGGTTCCATACATCCTGGGTGACACACTTAACTTCGCGTACCTCCGCAAAACTTCACAGAAACCGCTTTCCGAACATTAACCTCAACATAATCTTTAATTTCCATATAAAATTGCATCATTATTCGTGGAATATAAAATGAGTTTCATGCAAATGTAAACAGCGCGCGAGTAGCAGCCAATTAGTCAGATAAGTGCGATACGCGTTCCACTGAGCTTTGGCGAAGGTACTCGGATTATTCCGCCGGAGTGAGCAGAGGATAGCGGATTCTGATTGTATAATAATATAGGAATATGTTTCGTTTTAAAGTTTTATCAAAAGCGTGGTTTGATTCGCGGTTTCGTCAGTGTGAGTTTTAATGCAAAGTTTCATTCACTTTTGACCATTTTTCCAATTTGTCACAGGTTAAATCGTTGTACAGTGGCTAGGATATGAAGGTTCTTCTTTTTTTTCGATTGGGAAAATTTGAACAGATTTGTAGGTTGAAGTCTGTGTCTAAACACACAAAAAAACCTATAAAAGATTTCACTCAAAGCTTGTACGAACGAGCATAACTCACTGTGATGCGACAGGATAAACGAGAAGAAAAATATAGTGGAAAAGATATTTTTCACTATATTACCTGGTGCCTAAAAAGTCGCATCGCCCAGGGTTTTAAACGGAGAATTAGGGATGATAAGTTCAAAATCTTTCCTTAGTTACAAAACAATTCTTCGTTCTTGTCATATTATAGATTGTTACTTTTTATCGGATAGGGTTTTTTTGTCAACTTATGTTAATGTTTTTGAAACCAATGTCAAAGTTTATTTTTTCTGCTAACACAATTACAGGGAATTGAACAAACAGTAACATCTTAAAAAGCGTTTAAGACAATTGCTGTTCAGTTTTAAAACAATTACAGCGCCACCTTTTCTTTCAAGAACAAAGGAACCTCATGTAAATGTAACAATTAGCGCTTTAAGCCACTTATACCGAACTTTGGTGAAGGTATCTTCGCCGGGCAATTCTACCCCAGTTTTCTACGATAGCGCTGTAGAAACATATACCAGTTTAAAGTAATAAAATGTTCGGTTTTAAGTCCTAATGGTATAGTTTTAAGGAGTTGGGAGTATTGCGAACCAAGTTGAATGCATTTGCATAATGTTTCCGCTGTAATTTAGGCAATTTTTTCTGTGAATTGGAGCGGGTAACCAGGTTTTCAGTTGTGATAATATTATACGTGTCTTTTAGCAGTTAACGTTAATATGAGGTTTGTGCTATGGGTGAGCGGTCGACTGCTGCACAGCGTGTAGCAGGTTCGATCTCCGTTCTGAACAAATGTTTTTTTTTTCACAACTTTCACACAACGCCATCTAGTCCCAAGCTAAGCAGAGCTTGTGTTATGGGTACTAGACAACTGATAAACATACTTATATAGGAGTATTACTAAATACATACATATTATTATTAAATAAATTACACCCAGACACAAAACAAATGATCGTGCTCATCACACAAACATTTGTCCTGGGTGGGAATCGAACCCACGACCCCCGGCTTAGCAGTCAGGGTCACTAACCACTAGACCAACAAGTAGTTGTTCCGTGTCTGGGTGTTTGCGCATGGAAGTTTCTATGTTTGTAAACGCACCCACGATACAGAAAATCCCTAGTGTCTGACAACATTCAAATAAATGTTATTTAGAACATTTCCAAATATCGGGATCAGTGCCCAAGCTGCCGGTGGTTAGCGTTCCAGAGAGAGAACGGAAAAGAACCTCCTAACTAAGTTTGTGTGAGACAAAAAAACAAACAAATTAATCTAATATTTTCGTAGTGATTTTTAAAATTTTTAAAGCGTTTGTATCATCAAAATAATAAATAGCTTCTTAAAATAATTTGAACTTATTAAATCAACAAGATGTCTTCAGACACACTCAAGAAGTTTACTCAACGGTTTTCACGAAGCAAGATCACACGGCAATCACGTTCTACTTTAACAAGAAAAGCCAATTATGTTCGACGTCAAACAATTTATAGAGAAAGGTCACAGTTGTGTCGTTACAGCTTCCATACCCACGCGATCTTTGTCATGTAACTTATAATATTAATGTTTATTAAATCAAAATTATTATAAGGTAGGTATTGTAGAGGTTTCTATCGGAACGTTGGCGGACCGAATTGATAAAAGTTTTTGTTGAAAATATAACCTTTCATTTCTTAAACAACAACACAAAAAGTGTTAAATATCTTTTCTTTCGGAAGTCAGCGGCTTTATTTTTATATGAATAAGTTTTGTGCCACCAACTTCCGGGTCTTAATTGATTTATCCAAGATCCTATTATGATTTAGAACCATTTGGGCAGTATCCCCTTTTAAAAAAAGAGAAAAAAATACCAAATTTCATCAGGTGTCTTTGAGAAATCAAGTAAACAAAAAAAGTAGTCAAAATGAGATACCTACTCCTTTTTTGGATTGGTTAGAAATAAAAGAGAAGACAATAACTTAAATTGGTATCAACTTATAAGAGGTTACATGAGCGAGGGATAAACATGGCGAAAATAAACTGTATAAACCTAGGTGGTTAAAACATTAAAAAAAAAATGTAACCGCCTTCAAAAACAACCACAAAGAAGGGAAAAAAAACCTACAAAACTTTTCTTTCGGAAGTCGGTGACTTTTTTTATTAATTTTATTGTCTTTTTTGCCACCGACTTCCGAAAGAAAAGTTTTGCAGGTTTTTTTACCCTTTTTTTGTGGTTGTTTTGGAAGGCGGTTACAATTTTTTTTGAAAATATTTTTATTCACTCTTTTTAGTTTAAATATTCAACCACAATTCTTGTCAAATACATAACTTCTTATATGGGCACTCGAATTTTTAGGGTTCCGTAGTCAACAAGGAACCCTTATAGTTTCGCCATGTCCGTCCGTCCGTCCGTCTGTCCGTCCGTCCGTCTGTCCGTCCGTCCGTCTGTCCGCAGTTTAGCTCAGAGACGCACAGTACTAGAGAGCTGTAATTTGGTGTAAATATACGGATTTGTTGTGCCGAAAAAGTGGTAAAATAAAATCTCGTAAAATATTTTTTTAGGGTACCTCCTGTACTTACACGTAAAGTGAGGATTTTTTTTTTCTCGCGTACCCCTTAGTGTGGGGTATCATTCAATTGGCCTTTAAAAAATAATTATAAATTCATTAACAGTTTTTTGATAAAAAAATTCGTTTGTGAAATATTACCCTTTAAAGTGCTAAATTTTGCTCGATTCGAGTGTCCCCCCCCTCTACCAGCTAAACGGTTATGTTTGGGGGTGTGAAAAAATTCACAATATTAGTATATATATCGAAGTTTAAAAGAAAATTATCATGACTAAGTAGGCTTTACAACTTTACGAGTAATAGTCGACCAACTTATAAAATGTACTTGAATAATATGTTTTCTTAAACAAAATGTATCAGAGAACTGTTCTTCAACTGCAAATGTAAGTTCGTCAACTTTTTTTTACAGCTTTAATAGTATGTTTTTACGGTATGTTTTTTGGGGATAGGTAGGTTTTTATCGTCAACTATTTCCACTTAAATTACTAACTTCAAAAAAAAGAGGAGGTTCTAAATTCGTCGTAATCTTTTTTCTTATGTATTTTCCCTGATTTCTCAAAGACTCCTGGACCGATTTTGAAAATTCTTCTTTTTAAAATTTATTTCAGCGAATCAGTTTAGTTAGTTCGCATAATTTAAGTATTTTGATGGGCAACTACGGAACCCTACACTGTGCGTGGCCCGACACGCACTTGGCCGTTTTTTTTAATCCGTAAAACACCGGTAATAACATCGTTAACATCTCTTTCATTCATTATTCTCTATCTCGAAAACTACTGAACCGATTTTGATGAAACTTGCAGTATTCCTCGAAACGACACCTAGTACAACAAAAAAATAATTACTTAAATCGGAGTTGTAGTTGCGGAGACATGTGAACACAAACTAAATAAATAGATGCCTACTCCTTCTTGTTAAGGAGTTGTACCTTCCATCAGCAGCTCATCCACCTGAGATGATGATTATCAGATGCAAATACTTGAACAGCTTTAGAAAATATATGAAAATGGTACTGTGCCTATAAAATTTGAAGGTTGCCCTCGATTTCCCTGGGATCCCATCATCAGATCCTGACCTGATGATCATGAAATTACTTGGAAAGTATACCCTTTCAAACAAATTCCGACGAATTGAGAACCTCCTCCTTTTTTTGAAGTTGGTTAAAAATGAAAACCTCAAAGTTTGGTGTCATCCGAATTTTGCCGTTCGGTGTAACTAAAATCTACCGAGTAAATGGTCACTTGTAGACATTTACCTGCCCATAAGGCTGTTGTATTGGTAATTCGATCACATAAAATACCACCTCTGCTCAAGTTTTTTCGGAAATGAACAATGAAAATGAGTGACTGGTGAAGTCACCAGTCACTCATTTTCATAGTTATTTATTTACACAGCAAGTGCTGTAAAGCTAAAATTGACCTATGTCATTTCCCCATAAGATAGGCTAATCAAGTATCAAGTAAGGATGGTTATCAAAAGACACTTCTACGAGAGGTCGGTCAGTGAATTAAATCTCACATCGCTTTGGCTTGTATGAAATTCGTTATCATCACCCACAATCCTTCTCCAAAAAACCTTAATTGCTAAAATAATTATTTTACATCGTAGAAAATCAACATTATGTCTAGAGAATTGTGTGGTTTTCCTTATCTAAATAGAATATATGGCTTATTTCACACGCCTTCTCGCTTCCCTTGTGTATTGAGGGGTCTCCCGCCACACCTTTGCGGTGCTCGGCGGTACGTGACCACTACGTGTTGGTGACTTCCCCAGAGTATCTTTACCGACATCTTCAGTGTCTACATTTAGCGTACGATACGAAACCTTCGTATCGGTCGTATTTATAAAGGTTCTCTCAAGATCTGTGTGTCCGTTGCCTAACTGTCGTCTTCGATAATGTACAGAAAGTGAGCATTGTAATATAATTTATCGTAAAACTTCCCTTTCCATCTAGTTTCTCATGATTGTTTGAAAATCAATAATAGACATTATGAAGTATTTTTATATATTTTTTTTTTCAGTAACAATTTATAAAACCAGCTATATCCATGGTTATATGTAAAGAGAATTAAGTTATATGTCATCATCTGCCCAGCCTTTTCCCAACTTTACTGGGGTCGGCTTCCAATCGAACCAGATGCAGCTAGGTATGCAGTATTTTACATGGAGCGACTGTCCGTCGGACCTGCACAACCCAGTAACTGGGCAATACGATACTCCATACCTGGCTATAATGTAATTGGTTAAATTATTTGAAAAAAAAAAACTATAAAAGAGCAAAAGGAAAATCCTCAATGCTGTCAGCTCCTAATATACCCACGGGAGGGACTGGCTACGTCGTATGGCAAAGTCACCAGTCTTCTTTAAAAAAAAAGACTGATACTTTCAATAGTTTTTATTCAATTTGTCTTCATTGAAAGTATCTGCAGTAGAACAAAGGTGGCAGTGTACAGCATAGGTTTCAGATTGACTACTTTACAAGGCTAATTTAATGAATTCTAAAATAGAGGTCTAATTAGGTTTCACTTCAATACTGAGGATCACTAATTAGGTTCACACCATTAACCACTGCGCAATTTTCTTCATAAACAAACAAGAAAAGGTCAAAGCCCTACAAGCTGTGTCCACTAGTATCATAAACAAAAGAGGGCCTACCGTCACCTCTTTAATCTGAAGTAGAAATTATGCGTCAAAATGGTCTATAATTATTTTGCAATTGTATCAGGATGTTCTATGATTACTGCAAATATACGTATATTTATGTGACCTTAAAGAAATTGTAAAGTCAAAATCAAACTGAATTAGGTTTAAAAACATATGAAGGAATTAATTGCGTATTGAATCTGCACTCATTAGCAATGATACGAGTATTGTAAAATTAATAACCGTGGTATTTTTAAACATTTAATTTTTTATTTTATTAAACCAGGTATAGTAAGCCCACCAGTATCGGAAACAACTGAATTGGGTACAAGATAACAGCGGTCAGACCTAGAATAAAGAAACCTCCTGACAGGTTATGTACTTTAGATGAACTGCTTTCTGAATCCCTCCATAATTATGAAATATTTTTTTTTATTCTTTATTTTTAGGACTTTTATACTACATGTATATGTCAGTCCGATTTGTCTTATTCTATGTATATCAACAGAGCATGCTTAACTTAAGACGATAAAATACTGAACAAAAGACGAGCTCCTTCACTGTTAGGGCTTGAGAGTAATCCCGACCTGTAATTTATCCAGACATAATCTGTCGAATATTTCTTCTCTCTCTGACTGGAACTGAACACATTCCATCAACAAATGATATACATCATCAACCATTCCGTAAGATTCACATTTAGGGGATGAAGTCTTTCCCATTAAAAAGGTAAATTTGTTTGATGGAATATGTCCAGTCCTGATTCTGTGTGCTTCAATAATAAGTTTTCTACTTAACCGGCTATACACCGTGACTTTTTAGTCGTCTTACAAAAGGGGTCCACATAATGTATCCGACCTAAAATACCTCTTGACAAGTTTTTTTTTTTTTTATCGTTGATAATATTTTTTATTTTGACATTAGAAATATGAAACACCCTGTTAAACTGTTTACGTATCAAGCTGTAGAGAATACCTACCCAGCGCAATAAGTAGGGCAGATCATTTCATTCCATTTTCTGTGAGACAAGGGTGTTTCTAACTACGCCTTACGTCATAATAAGGAATTGAAATTTTATTATTTAATTTTTCAAATCTCTTAAATACCTATTTTTTTTATTTTAATGTGTTCTAATCATTGGATACATGAACTGGGCTCCTTTTGTAAGACGACTAAAAAGTCACGGTGTATGTACACCAAGGTATACGAGGAGGCTGAGATTGGATATTAATTATGAAATAATCGTTACAATGTTTTAAGTTATTGGTGCATTAAAATGCCCGAATTTTACGAAATGAGCTGTCAGTAAGATTCAAAACATTTGAAACCTGCAAAGCTGCTAGCTCCACCCAAACTACAAAAAAAAATCTATACGTGGTGGTAGGTCCCCCTTCACATCGTGAGTAGTATGTCGTCAAAGGAAATGGCTCGGTTAATTATTCAGCGGCAGGTGAGTAAGAAGCGACCTGCAACGGACCTGAACAAACAGGGGCCGAGTCTTGAGCGAGGCGGTGTACCTATACCTACGGGTACTGTGTACGTATGAGAGTACATCTACCTACGGGTACTGTGTACGTACAAGAGTACATGTAGGGGTAGTGTTACGTATAGTAAAGGTTTTGGAATAACGTTTAAGGTGTGTAAATTTTGGGAGTGGATATTGAAGGTTGTTGCCTTCTTGTGGACTGTCTGTGTGTTTCCTTGAAACAGATTTTAAGCAGTTACTTTTTTTTAGCGTGGTTAAATCATCAATAAATGAGGCTCCCCAGCGCTCATAGATGTGCTGGAGGGCAGTTGCCTCCAGATCCCAGGGCAGTATTCCGGCACGATCGGAGATCCTGCAGTATAGAAGTAGTTGGCTTGGCTAAACTAGTGTTAATTTTTTTTTTCGTCTAGGAATGTTTCTTGTACATACTGTGGGTGCGTTTACAATTCTTGAATCTACAAACAACCAGACCTGAAATATTTGTTCCGTGTAGGAATCGATCAATCGATCGCTCGGCCAACCCGCCAACCGTTTCGACATATACATAAGATTGATTAATAACATATGATCACGCTTTCTTCCTTGGGGATAGCTAGGTAGGTATTAACTCCACCTACTAACAACTCCTTTTGATTTCTTTCACATCCATTGATCATACACAATTGGGTGAATAATTTTAATAAATTCCAACAAAGAAAACTCAAACACGTAACGATTTTATACTTAGCCCATCAAAATTTTCATTATTTTGTAAACGGTACAATTTCAAATGAATAACCATCACATAATTTATTCTTTAAGTAATTATTGTAAACAGAATTCCCTGAAAAACTTAGTACTAAAAGATCAACATTTTGCACAAAACAACGTTCAAGATCTAAAAGTATAGCACAGTATTGTGGAGGTTTAAGCGGTTCGATCAACAGAGCCCTAGCACAAACTCGCGACAAAAACGGTAAGTAAATTGTAGCGAGTTTTTGATGTAATTTTTTATTTATCCTTTATGTCCCACTGCTAGGCAATCGCAGTCGCAAATAAATCAATCAACAACATATACATAAACACATGCTCTTTTCCCATGGGGGTAGGCAGAAAACACAGACCGACCCCTGCTATGATCCTTAGGGTGTTGATCGATTGGTGTGGTAGCTTTAATTCATGGATGGATACCGGTTGACTAACCAATCGATCGATTGCCGGTCGATGGATACCGCGCGATCGACCAACCAATTGATCGATTGCTCTAGTAGAAACTATCGATCTATATGTCGACCAATCCATTCTACCATTGATCGATGGCATCTATCGGCTATCGATCGATTGCTCTAGAAGAAACTATCGATCGAACTCGACTATTCCATACTACCGTCGATCGATGCCATTGATAACATACTCCTTTCGCATCATCCACATTCATACATTTGATCATAGAAGAACGCCGATTGCGAGTAGTACTCGCCCACACACCCGGTCTTTCTGAAGCACTTCATCAATAAGAACAGTGTGGAATGTGGATCTCTCTAGGGCGTCCCTCCCGGCGATACCACTCACATTTGCTCATAATTTCCTTAACTAATCGCCTCTCACTCATCCTCTTAAAAAACATAATCGAACCATATAAGAATACTCTCTTCACACTGACACAGATTTACGTAAATTCCAGAAAACAGAAAAAATTCGGTTAGAAATGAACTTTGTGGGGCTCTCTTTACGTTTTCGTTTTGGGTTCGTTGAGTTATGCGGCATAACTCATCGAAAACAAAACGAAAACGCAGGCATAACTTAAGCCTAATGATATGAATAAAGTCTTCAAAACTAAGTAGGTAAATAAAAAGACTTGCGAGACTAATAAATATTTCCAATTTAAAATCATGCGTGTTTATATTAAGTCTAGTACATACACACGTTCGTGCAAAGCCTACTAAGCACTGGAAAAGACATACAATACTTCGAAATCACCGTGCACCCGGTGTGGGGCGTCGGGAAATATTTCCCAACAAATAAAGAGTTTGCACCGGGAGTATTTCCGCAAAATAATGGTCGGGGAATATTGTTCTACGAAACCTGGTGGCTAAGGAGGATGAATTAGACAAGGTAGTAAAACTTTTGGTGAATAATTTTAAAATATGAGATGAAAAAACAGGTTTTATGAGGTGACGTTTTCTTAATTTTTTACACATTTTTGCAAAAGAACTGTTGTTGTGGGTATCTTATGAACGTCTTTTTCAATGAAATTGTTTGCAGTATTTGGCATCTAACGTTCAGTAATTACTGTGTATGCACCGTAAGCTTGCATGTGACGAAAAGGAAGGTTTTATTTTGGTAACCCGACATTTTTATCCCTACTCTAATATATTCGTATTTATCCCTGTTTAATTAACGTCTGCCATGCTGCAATATACAAATGCCATTTTATAAAAGACTGAAAAAAATAATAATATAATAATATTAGAGTATTCAGTATACGACGTATTATACACTTCTCATCAAAAAAATCGAAACACTTTCGTTTTTATTGTTTTTGTCCTAATTTTTTACAAAAGAGAATTAATTCCATGAAAAAAAAAACATTACTGTGTAGCTGGCAGTTTGGTCAATACAGTAAGAAGAAAAAAATTAAAATTCGAATTAATTTCATTTGTTTATCCTATAAATGAAATTAATCACTGTTTTGAGACAAATGTGTATTTAGGGTTGGAGTACGTTTCTCGTTTAAAAACTAAAAATTAGCGCTTGTCTTTAAACTTTCTGTTTCTTATTTCATTTACTGTGACTTTGGGACGTCTGAAAAAACTTTTTTTTCTAAAACATATGGATACTTCGCCCGCAGAAGCCGCCCAAGTGGTGGCATTGCTGGATTCTGGACTTAATGGGATAATATACCACAACATGTGATCGTGACTTTCATCCGATCGATGAAGAACCGTATGGAAGCAGTAATAAGAGCTCGCGGAGGGAATACAAGTTATTAAATAAACGTTTCTTACATTTTTTTTTCATTTACGCGTGTTGTTTTACCCATTTCCTTCATATTCCATACAGGGTAAAAGTTACTCATTATACAAAATACGAAACCTATGAAGACTTAATTTGAATTAAGAACATTAACATTAGGATTTAAAAACCTCATACTACTCACTATTAAATGACATTTTACATTTATTCCTAAATATACACATTTTTCTGATAATCCTTATCAAATCATAAACTGCGAGGTGTTTCGATTTTTTTTATGAGAAGTGTATTTTTGACACGTACACAAGTTGTATTTCCCCAGTAAAACAGAAGAAACAAACTGCACGGGTCGTTAAAATAAATAACCTATGAATGCTTCATTTACAAGTTATTCTCCGGTTCAAGCACAAATACAGCCTTGTCTTATCAATACTTTAAAGACAAAACTTTACTGAGCAAATTGTAGTGCAGTTTGCGTTGTTCAGAAAAATGCATTTAGCACGCGACTTTGTAATTCTAGTTTTGTTCAAAAATGGTTTTACCTGGCAATTTGTACGTAAAAGACCAAGATATTTACATGAATAAGTTTTAGATTTAGAATCTTTATGTGGATACTTAATTACATTATCGTCGTTTATAATGAACAATCAGTTTTATTTTGAGAAGGAAATAACCAATGACTTTAAGAAAATAAATTGTGAAATAAAAGTAGTGGGTTGGTTCGTGATACTTTCACCTATAAATCACAGGACTGATTTTCGCGAATTTTAGTACATTTACTCAAAAATTACTATTAGGCTATTTAATTATATAGGCTTTTTTACAAAAAAAAAATTAGTTAGGAAGCAAGATTATCAAAGTCATTTGACCCGTATTTTTCATTTGATAAGGAAACCAAAACTGACGAAGATCAATTACGCCTTTAAAAATCACAAAACGTCATTCGATCAGTATAATTTTAAAGGCATTATGACGTCATAAGCCCCCACTCCCGAATTTTGAAGCGTTTTACAAACGTTTTTTTTTATTCTTTTTTTTAATCAATGATTATTGAATACAGTTGATTAATTGCCAATATCTATTGCTTAAAAAAAACAAAAAAACGTGTTCATTATTTTTGAATACTCTAAACATTTATTGCAGTAAACTTGGAGACCATTTCTTTTGCATAAAACTTGTAGGGGAATAACTAGAAAACCCCCTGAAAAGGCTGGCAAAAGTTCGTAAATAGCATGAATGTCTGCTTTCCATCAAGTTGTTCGTCTATTCTAACTTCCCCCTCCTACAAGAATAGCCTTATCTTATCTATACTCCCTGGACAAAACTTAACAGCGCAGACGTGCAGCTTGCGTTGTTCCAGCACAAAGTGGTGCAATGCTTTGTCTTCGTGTGAACGAGATAACGAGATGTGCCGCACTAGAATTTAGCCGGTTTCACATAAAATGCATTTCGCTCAAGACTTTGTTGTGCTTTAGTAGGAGACTGCATTTTCGCGGCTGTTTGTATTTAAAAAGATCCAGGGAGACACATAAGTTCCTAGACGATTTTAGAATTATCTCTTCACGAATTAAGATAACATTCGTCTAAGTATTAAATTGTTCACATGGCAATACTTAATGCGATTTGGCAAAAATCATGACTCTACAAATCAACTGTTATTGACGTGTGTACCTTATTTCGAAAAGTTCCAAAGTTTTGTGGGTAAATTATTGTAGATATAGAAATTCGAAACCTTACTGGAATAAAGCTTCCCAAATACTAGACAGCTGGTGATGTTCACTTTAGACATGAACAATAGAGCTACTTAGATCTGTCGTCAATGACCACATGAAACACAATCTATTCATCCTGGTTTTATTAGGTCGTTGTATAAATATTTTTTGGGAGGATCTCGTGGCTAAATAATCACAGCCGCACAGGCCGATCTTCCGGGTTAAGCCGCGCTTACCGAGGTTGGTCTGTGGATGGGTGACCATCTATCATAGCGAGTTTCCTCCGTGCCTCGGAAAGCACGTAAAGCCGTTGGTCCCGGCTGTCATTTGTAGATCTTTGACAGTCGTTACTGTTAGTCAGAAGCTCTAAAGTCTGACAACCAGTCTTACCGTGGGGTATCGTATTACCCAGTTACTGGGTTGTGGAGGTCCGACAGGCAGTCGCTACATGTAAAATACTGATATCCAGCTGAATCTGGTTTGACTGGAAGCCGACCCCAATATAGTTGGGAAAAGGCTAGGCAGATGATGATGTATAAATATCTTTTGGATGATTGTGTGACGTCAGATATTAAGATTACATTAAACATACTGGAACTTGAAATATACTTGTGTCTGAATAAAAAGCTACGCAAATACCACATAAATCTTATTCATACTATACTTAAGCCTAGTTTCCGTCTCCCAGGTTCTCGCACACTTTCTCGGTACTAAAGCCTCAGTGAGACGGAATAAAATAACTATAAGCATGTATGAGGCATCCTCTATGAAATTATAAGGCTGAAGCTTCAATGGAGATTCTGCTTAGTGTCAAGATTAATCGGTAGCGTATAGTTCGAACCATACTCTGTGATTAAACCAAGATGGTACCATCAGGTACTTTGTAGAAAAGGCATTTTCACAGGATCAATAAATTGCAAATCTTAGTCCGACTAGTTCGTAAGTTAGTTTTGAAAAATAATGGACACGTACTTTTGTAACTCTAATCCAAGTCAAAGGCGACTTAGACAAAGCTACGATGGAGCGAGCTTATTACCTAGAAGTGATTCTATGTAAGTGACGCCACGGATAAACCGTACCGATTGACGGTGGCATCAATCGGTATAGTTTATTTTTTATATATCATCCGTTTTATATTATCCGTGACGTCACTTGCAACAGTGTTGAAATAGTAGAAACTCAAAAGAGCATGTCCTATGAAATCAGTTCGATTTCATGTTCATCGTAAGGCACCTGTTCAATCAGAAAAAATACTCAAACGTCAAAAGTTAGTTGCGGGTCTCACGAATTAACGGACACCGTGGATTTTAGTCACTACGAGTCTGACAGTCCCTCTCGCTCTGCCCTGGGTGGAAGGACTCATTTGTTGATTTTACCAAAATAAAATAAAAAGTCAAAAGTTGGGCTCTATGTGGCAATTCTAATAAAACTGTGATTCAGTTCAGTACAGCAAGGCACGTAGCGAAACTTGTGTCTGTGTGTCCGCAGTCTTAAGAGTATTGCAGGTGTAGGTCGCACCAGTATGTTTTCCCAGAGGAAATTCTGTTTGTTTCTATCAATTTAGCTTGCTTTGACTACGAACACGATATTTCCTATTGGGAATTTTGTTTATCTGTGAGGTATTCGTGTTCTGTTCATGTTTGTGAGTAGTTTGATGTTGTTCTTATTATTACTGCAACTGTAGTTGGTTACAATGGTGTAAATAATAAAATAAAATGTGCTAATTAAATATAGGGATAATTAAATATAGAGTGTACACTGGGAACACCTCTTTATAACTCCGGGGATGCCATACTTGTTGTTAACTGCATTTACTTCCAGCTAAAACATTGTTGAGAGTTTAAAAATGAAAAAAAAAACGTAAGTGTTTTAAAACCAAAAATATTTTTCGAAAAGTATAAAGTAATCAAATATTTTTTTGAAAAAAAGATAAATATGAAAAAAAAAACAACACTCATTTTTGTAACTGTCCATCAAACAATTCAAAATGTCTGAAAACTGTCTTAAAATCAAGCTCGAGCCAACACAACTAGAAATCGAACAAAATTTACAGCTAAATATAAAAACTAAATATAAGTTACTCATACCTAAATATAAAATCTAATTTAAAAACATTCATGGAAAAAACCTCCAAAAACACCTGCCAAAAACACCTAAATAAGGTCAATGAAAACCCTTAATTATAAAACCTAATTTAAATTCTAAGTATACCCTAGTAAGACCTTAAATTGGCTGCCGGCTTCGCTTGAAATATAAATGAGTGGCATTCCGAAATTAGGGACCGCTTTTCTATAAATAAGTAATTATGAGAATAGAATTGCTTATTATGACGGAGAGATATTCCGGAGGTATTCAATTAGTTTTAGTAATTTTAGCTAGACAGTAGCAAATGGTGTTTGTATAATAATATGTGGCAAATTAAATTTTAATTTAGGTACTGTATTATAAACGCCAGGATATCAATTTACCCCAATCTGTTAATAGATTTTCAACCTTATCATACTATTGGGATACAATCACAACAGTGGGCTACAGCCACAATAGTGGGATACAATCACAAAAGTGCGTTACAGACACAATAGTGGGATACAATCACTACAGTGGAGTATAGCCACAATAGTGGAATACAATCACAAAAGTGGGGTACAGCCACAATAGTGGGATACAATCACAAAAGTGCGGTACAAACACAATAGTGGGATACAATCACAAAAGTGGGGTACAGCCACAATAGTGGGATACAATCACAATAGTGGGGTACAATCACAATGGTTTTCGACACATGACATGACGACATGGTTGCCGAACGACAATTCGCCACTTGCATCCATTGCATACAGTTTATTATAATGGATTGACCTATAAAGACCTTTTTAACCCAGGTGGGGACAATATTTAAGTTATTCGCAAGCCAAGCCGCTGGCAACATCTAGTTTATCTATTAAATAAACTTAATATTATTACAGATATTTGCACAATCTGAAAACCCAACTTAATCTATAGAAACAGTCGAAAATCACGTTTTACGCAGTAATTACATAAAATATCGGACTATTGGCCTTACAGAAAGACAGAAATAAATTGCCATTTATTGGTGTACTCGTCAAGGGTAAACATTAGCTCGTCGTAACCCAATCAATCACGAGACGATATAATATTAAGTAACGAAGAAAAGTCGAACGGGCGAAAAAAAGACGACGGGCAAAAAAAAAGCGGATTTTTTCTCACGGAAAGTGGAACTTTTCTCGTGACATTCGTCTGTGAACGGATCAAGTGACCTTTAAAAATCACATTAGTGGAACAGCGTGATCTCAGTAGATTCGCAACGAAGTTAACGTGTTTTTAATGTGAAAGGAAGGTGCGATACGGCGGTAATGAAGGATGTTACGTAATACGTTTCAAAAATACCGTGATACGTCGAAGATAATAGCGGCAATTAGGCTGAATGACTGGAAAGAATCGGTGTCGAAAGATTTCGATGTAAACATATAAGCACAATCAGCTATGTTTCCAAAGAAAGAAAGAAAATTGTGTTTATTGGCACTAAAACTTACTACTAATTAAAGTTGTAACGATAATTGAAAAAAGAATCAAAAATCTAACAATTTAATGCAATGCAAAGGGCCCCCAGCTCAGCATAATGCCAGATGGCAACACAGAGTTTGCCACTTGACGCTGATATTCCACTACTTTTCAGTCAGTCAGCTTTATAGAAAACACACCCCCTTTGGTAGTGATGTCATTAACAAACACATGACATTACCAATAGAATGTCTGGACTTTAAAAGAGACAGTGACCTCTGAATTTGTTCCGGCTGTTTTTTTTTTGGCCATTTAAGGCTTTCATTCACACAATGATCTTCATAATAGCATAATTTTTGACAAGACAACGAGAGAGGCGGGGAAAAGTGTGGTGACATAGGACACAGTTTTTAATCGGACGAATTTTTAATTACAATGACAAATACTGACATTTTTAGTAGATACCTACTGTCATTTTTTTAGACATAATTTCTCTGTAAATGCCGACGAAAATATGCTTCATCGGCACTTCACAAGCTTTATTTTAACCTTTTTTCCGAGGGAAACCTAAAGGTGTCGGTTCACGCGCGAGACCGCGACAGGAGACCGCAAAAGGAGACCGCGACAGTACTTAACATAAGGAGATGTATGAGCGGTAGTTCGCGAGCGAGACAGCGACAGGAGACAAATACGGTACCTAGTAATCTTCAGCCGCGGTCTCCTGTTTCGGTCTCCTGCCAATCGGCACCTTTAATGGTAAGTGTCCACAGGTCCGCATCGCACGTATCGGACGTATCATACGTAACGGATTTTAGTTTGCCTTGTATTAAAACTCATACAACTGCGTCCACTGATCCGCATCGTATGGACGGCTCATCGGCAATGCCTACATGCGATGCGTACCGATGACGTCATACGGAATGCCGATCAAGCAATAACAACTTCTGCATCGCTTTCCTCCTTTCTCACAAACACTTTCTGAACGTACGATCACTAAAAAAATCCAAATGAAGGTGGCATCGACAATCCGATTGCTGATGCCCGCGTCGGCAATCCGATCGCTGCCGATACATAAATGCGTTTGATGTGATGCGTCCGATACGTACGATGCCGACCTGTGGACGCTTACCTTAATTGTCAGCTTTTTAGCATTCGATCCGTTCCCGTTGACGACATAGTTAAACTTGCTCAAGTAAGACTCTGAAATACTAGTGGTGTCTCAAGTGCCTTTCAGGCACAATAGTAATATGAAACCAAATAAAATTGGTTCTGTCATATACTATTTGACGATGTGAAAATACTAATGGGCACATTTGATGTCACGCATCGTCTTTCAAAAGAATAATGGGCGCTTTTTTTGTTGCTTTCTCAGTGTGCTCTCGTTTTGTTTATAGTAGTTTTTTATCTGGAAATTAAATGGCAATTTAAGGAACACTCTGGATTTTAGTGGTACAAGTCTAAATCAAAAGTCATTTATTCAAATTAGGCTGATTTATCAGCACTTTTTAAAGGTCAATTTTTACATAAGACAGTCCCCCTTCGACACTTACTAGTATTTTGCCTGGGAAGAAGAATTAGTCACTTGATCCTCAGTTGCCCGTGACTCTCACGATGTCGTCGGTCCACCTAGTGGAAGGAACGACTTTGCTCAGATAAAATATCAAAACATCACAAAGAATAAAAATGGGAAGTGGTACTAGAGCTACTATTTTATTCAACGTTGCTTTTTACTTTACAAAAGTCCTAAAAAGTGCAGTCATAAAACTCTAGTTTAATTATGACAATAAGCATAGAAATGGTTGTATGCAGAATATTTCTGCTATTCGCAACATTAACAGAATTTTATATGAACATCGTATCGCGGTTTTCATTCCCACTTCAATGTTTTTTGTTTTAAACTGCAATGCTTTCAGCCACAAAAGCGAATGCGAAAATGCAATGGTGAAAATATGAATGGATGAGTATTTTGTAGCTGTCTTTGTTTGAATATTAAAATGAAATGTTTCAAAGAATCTTTTTCATACTTACAATACCTAAATGGAAATCCTATGTTTAGATTTCTGTCATTGTAATTTCGAAATGAATGAGCTTCATTTACAAATTAAAAAAAAAAACGAATTATTGCATTCTATACCTTTTCGAGTTTGAAAATAGGAATATTATATTTATACTCTACACAAAATAATTTCAAAGTCTAGCCTTTAAAAATATAAACGAACAGTAATTGTTCATTTACGATTTGTCATTACCACGGTCTTGTTCAGTATCAAATAATAAATAAAGAATCAAGCTGACGAGTCAAACGCCAAAACAGTCTAACAAGACCCTTGAGAGGAATGAGAGGTAATGGTTTTTCCCTCCGTTTTTCCTGTTCCCTTAACCGTGTATTGAAGCTGTGATCTGATTGGACCCTTTGATGCGATCATAATAAAGAAATATTTTGAAACCAGTCATTACTTTGTATTTTTTTCATCAAGTAGGTATTTATGAAAAGACTAGTTGTTGCACAGTGGCTTAACACCATCATTTTGATAATATAAATTGTTTCGTGCGGGAGTTAACCGTAGGTTCTCATCTCTCTGCTCATGCCAATTTCTGAAAATGAAGAGCACTACGCCAACCGTACCGTTTCAAGTTTCTTTGAGAATCTCCAAGAGCATCAAGTAACAATTTAGGCAACCTATACAAATGTTTCAACCGTAACTCAAACCATTTTTTTCAGAAATCTAATCTCCTACAAGTGATAACTGGAAATATAAGAACCTTATAAACAGAGAGTCATTCTCGACCCCGTTTTCCTGAAAATATCGAAGTTCAATCAAGTATCAATGCTGAAATCGATAGCTGAAGTCTTCACATTTATCGTTCAGTATCTATAAAACCGGAGATCTCTATTGTGAAAGTTTCCAAACGCTTTCATGAAACTTTACGGTTTTGTCCAGCTGCCAGTTCCGGTTTTAGCGTAGCGACGTAAAGGGTCTGATGAAAAGGGTTGGATCCAGTGTTGTTGATACCAGAAATATGAAATTAACAAGTTTAAAATCCAGCTGTTAAAAATAATGTCAAATAATTATGGCCAAGTCTGACATACTTCGCTAATCAGAGAAGAATGCTGAGATGGGCAAGAAAACTCAGAAATATGTTAGAAGTACCCCCTTTCTTTTGGATTATTTTTTCTTTGCCGTTGTAATGTTATAAATGAGTCCTCCACCTTGGGCAGAACGGGAGAGACTGTCAGACTCATATAGACTAAAATCCACGTTCCGGGGTCACAGTATTTCGAGAGTCCCACGACCACGGCAGGCTTTGGCCCTCTAAAACCCCCTTTTGTGGCATGGTAAGATCATCAAATGAGACAGGAGGTACTGTCAGTCTCGTACTGACAAAATTCCACGATATTCCTTCAATAGCCCTTTATGTTTCAGAGTACAATTCCCTCCTTAGACAATTGCGAACCCTAGAAGTACCCCTTGGCAATTACAAAGAGCATGAAAAAAATATTTTCACCAGCTAGTCTTGATTTTTATATCGTACTGTAGTAGTGGTGCACAAGTGCATAACGTTAACAACGTTCAAGTGTAGCTTCAAGTGTGGAGTTATATTACATGTGGCGTAGTGTATGTCAAGTTAATCATTGCAAGCGCTGGTAGCGCCATCTGAACCGAGCTTTGCGTGAAACCTCCCATTGGTGCTAGTTTTAATTTTTAGGCTACGATTTTTACTACTTTTACTCGTTGCAAATAGCGGCTTAAATCACTTGATTAAATAAAACAAAAACTGTTTTGGCATTACATGACATGAAGTGACTTCTAAAATCCTAGTTTTTGCTTATACGAGTAGCTCTTGAAAACGCGGAAACTAAGCTAAAAAGCACTATGGAATAAAACTTCGCTATTTTATCTTTTGAAGGCATTATTCCTGATTAGGGATTCCGTTAGCTTCCATAATGCTAAGAGCACGTTAAGCCGTAGTTCCGGCTGTCAGCGAATGTCTTTGATCGTTGGAGTATGTCGGAACTTAGCACTGATTACAAAAAAACGTTTTGATACGTTGTTTTTGATGATTGGTGTCTTTGGTTGTAACAGACGAAAAAACGGCTTATGATTTGTTGATTTTGTGGGTTATAAATACAATGCAACAAGTTATTATTTTAATTTAAAGAACTTTCCCCACACTAGGAATTTTTACTGTTTCGTGGATGAGTTATTTTCTAAAGTCACACACACAGAACCAGATCCGGAATGACTACTTGTAGAATTTGTAAACTATTTGTTGTTACGGGTGCAAAATTTTATTGTTGACCTTGACAAATCCTTTTCCGAGATCTTTAGATTTTATGTTTATCAACCTGTGGGTGTGATTTAACTTATGAAAATATTTCCCTTCGAAAGTCAATGTGAACAAAATCGTAATAAAGTTCTTACCACCAATATGTACCTAAAGCTGTGTACAGTGGGACATGTCAAACTTGGCTTCTTATATTTTTTTCTAAAATCGAAGCATAAGGCTACTTTTCCACCAGAGATGCGCTATGCTACGTTGCTAAGGATGCGTTTGATATCCACCAATCATATTCATTTGTTTTCATAACGCACACACACATAATGAGTATGTTTGGTGGATATCAAACGCATCCTTAGCGACGTAGCATAGCGCATCTCTGGTGGAAAAGCAGCCTTACACGATTTTTTCAATGTTTCTCCTGATAGTCTATCTGTCAAGAAACTTCTGATTCTTCTATTTATTGTTTGTCTACTGATTCTAATTTTTAGTTATAGACAAAACATTTGTCGATTTTTTTGCAAAGATTGACCAGATCACCGGTTTTAGGAAAGCTTTTCATAACTTACTACAACATCATCTCCTCTCTTCACCAGGTCAGCTCGCGTTGGCAAGACGTCCCTGGTCTCCAGGTTCCTGGGCACCAAGTTCGAGGACAGCTACACGCCGACCATCGAGGACTTCCACCGAAAGCTGTACCGCATCCGAGGAGAAGTGTACCAGCTTGACCTGCTGGATACTTCTGGAAACCACCCCTTTCCTGCCATGAGGAGACTGTCTTTTCTTACTGGTAAGTCTCTTCTAATTATAAATGATATTTATTTGTAAGTTGGTTATAAACAAACACTTTTGCATGTCACAACCAATATTTTTAAAGCCAGATGAGCCTGGTGTTTCGTACTTGACTACTCAACAGCCGAAACAAACTCAGAGGTCGCAGTCTCTTTTAAAGTCCGTGGTTTTGTTCGGTCATACGAGGTCCGTGTGGGTGGTCTTTTGAGGAATGAACCTAGTTTTGAGTGGACCTGTCCAGTTAGTGCAATTAAGCATTTGTCGGTTATCGTGTAGCTCGACTCGTTACACAAGGCGCTCATCTTGATGAAGTATAAGTACTTCATCAAGTTTTTCTTGTTCTGAGCGTTGAAATTGTAATTGGGTTCTATGACTATTGGACATTTATTTAAGACAAAACGGTGTCAACACGAAATCCCTCATGGTCTTTTACCATCTCCGTATATTTTATCTGTGGTATCAAAGTACAACGCTGCACTAGCGCCACTTACTGCGGATCTAGAAAAAAGTGACATTTATGAGAACATCGAACGCGTTTTATCTATAAAAAATCTGAATGAAATCAGCTCATTCTTTGTGGCGTTTTTGTGCACTTTTAGCCTTTTCTTACTGCTAATGTGAGGCCTAATGTAGGTGCCATTTATTTAAAATATAGGTGGTTTTACGTAAATACATTAAAAACTCGACATGAATTAAAAATCGGAGAGAGCCATAGCCATATTATCTTCTAAAAATAATAAGTAATTGCGTTTCAAGAAATTGTAAAAACGAATCCCTATTTGTCTTCCAAAAATAGGAACAATAAAGGAAGGAAATTCAGAGAATGAACAAAAGCGAGGACAATGGGGTCCTCAACTAATATGATCGGGAATTCTTTGATGAATTCCGATTGCGTTCCATGGATTGTTATCAAATTGTTGTTGTATTTTTGTCATTATATTCTCCAAGATCAATAGGAAACAAAAAAAGCAATAAATACTCGTACTTACATTATTAACCAACAACGTAGAAGTGGTCCCGAGTAGGTAAGCTAGTTTTGACTAATATCTCCTTTTCTAACTTATACAACGTGTAATGGTAAATGCACAAAACATCTTTTGGGGTAACTCAGTCCATGTTACTGAACATTTTTTGTTCTGAGAATTTTGGAAATTCGCAAAAAAAAATGTTTTTTCATTCTGATGGGCCCGATCAATTTCTCATTTTGTATGAAAAAACTAATTTGTTTTTGCGAATTTCCAAAAGTCTTAGAACAAACATTGTGCTTCAGTAACATGGGCTGAGTTACCCCACGAGAGCGGTTTTGCGCATTTAACGTTACACGTTGTATACATACAAAGTGTTTCCACTACAATCCAAACAATTGTTCCAAATATTTAAAAAAAGCTTTGAACTACGATCTATAGTGTCAGCTAAACAATGTCTGTAGTAACTACGGTAATCCCATTTGATGGATGGCGCTGCGTTGTCCGTCATTGTGTGCGTCCGTTGAGATCACAATATAGCCCTGTGTACTCAAACCTGTGCATAAACACTGTGTTTTAGTGATGGGACTACCGATGAATTTAACTATTAATAATGATTATTATATTCAATAATGATTTTGTGCAAAGACTCTATAAACAAAAGCTCGTGTATTAATTGATAGAGACAGTTCGTGTATTAATTGACAGAGATAGTTTGTGTATTAATTGGCAGAGACAGTTCGTGTATTAATTGATAGAGACAATTCGTGTATTAATTGACAGAAACTGTTCGTGTATTAATTTACAGAGACAATTCGTGTATTAATTGACATACAAACTGTTCGTGTATTAATTAACAGAGATAGTTCGTGTATTAATTGATAGAGATAGTTCGTGTATTAATTTACAGAGATAGTTCGTGTATTAATTGATAGAGACAGTTCGTGTATTAATTTACAGAGACAGTTCGTGTATTAATTGACATAAACTGTTCGTGTATTAATTAACAGAGATAGTTCGTGTATTAATTGATAGAGTCAGTTCGTATTTTACAGATATAATGCCTTTTTATAATTTTCGTACGGTATACATAAACACACGAACATTATAAGGGACAATATGCATAGCCCGTACAATGTTGTTTGGTAGGTTTATCGTGTAAGATTCCAACTTTTGACACGACGACGGTTACAAACGCCAAAACACCACCACTTCAAGGGTTGTTGTGCATTTGACACAAATTTAATTTGCAGCAAGACCTCCATAGTCCTGTTTTACCTAGAACTTTCTGTTCAGATTCCACATTGTGTCTTTGATTTCTGTAGTTTTGTGCTGGATTTTGTTATCCTTGCCGAAAAAAAATTAAGGGAAAAAAACAAAAACTGTGGCTAATTTAAAATTACTTTTTTTGTAGCGAATTAACTTTTTAGCTTTACAACAACCCCACTTCAAAGTGTTCGCTAAAAAAAATTGTTCTAGTTCCAGCCACATCCTGTATTTGTTCATCCAATATCACTAGTTGAATCGTTTCAATATCACCAGTTGAATTGTTTGTACGCACGCCTACATCCCTAGTTCGCATCCGTAATGTTCGCTTTGTGAATACGAGTTTCAATGGATTTCCGAGACTCAATTTCGCCGTAGTACTTGTTAATGCATTGACTAAAAGCCTAGTGGATCTACTTTGTGCTGGTCTATGAACAGGTTTATGATTAGGAGTGTATTCGTTCGGAAATCATGTTGGATGCGGTGTATTATAATAGGCCGGGAGAAAATGAGCAGCATTGACACAAGACCGTAAAAATTGAAATTGAAGAGAGAGAAATACTTGTAGAGCATACAAATATTTATTCCGTGGGGGGATTGAACCCGCGACATACTAAGCACAATCGATCATCGATCGCTCAACCACTGCGCCATGCATACCGACCGTGCTGTCATAACTTTGATTCGTACCTACCAAACAACTCTGTTCCTGCAATAGCAAATAGCAATAATGAAATATCAAAATCATACAGGAATATCATAAATCAGAGGATTTACTAAAGCAAATCACTTTATTTGATCGCCTTATATTATGTAAATCAAAAGTTGATTGATTAATTTCAAAACTTCAACACGAAAGTCACGTAAATCAACTGAACAAAAACATCTAAATTAAGCAACACGAAATCAAGTTGAACACGTTCAAAGGTAAAATTATTTTCAACTTAGTTCCGACATGTTCGCACATATCAGAATTATATAATACTTTGAAGGGTAAGATACAAGAAATATTACAGAAGTCCAACTCACTATACGCTAAAAACGCGAGCGAGTCTTAAAGTTTTTTTTTGTCGTGGTAGAATCCTCAAAATGGCCGTTCTCTCTCCAATCGAGGCAGACCTGCACCGTATACTCCACCATGTCCTCCGGGCGATCCTCGTAGTGGTGACACCCATCCATAGAGAAACCTCGGACCAAGTCTTGTGTAACTTTCGTGACTCCTGAAAAGCGAGACGTTAGCAAGAGTCACTTTTTTACGTGATAAAAATAATCATCTAATTAGTCCTTCCGCCCTGGGTAGAGTTTAACGGACTGTCATGGCGGGATACCGTAGCCTTCGAATGAAAAGGGCAAAAAGAACGGGCCCCTCCGTTCTTTCTGATTAATTTCGTTGCAGGATCGAAAACAGGAAAATTCATTCTCCGGGAAACATCGAGCTTCATTTCCTTGGCGCTTTTTTGGTGGTTGCCACTGTTGATTATGGCTTTCAGAATTTGCAGTGATTTGGGAATAGTGTGGTGAGATTGACGCTTGTTGGTGTTTTAATAATCCAAGAAAAGTCGTGATTAAGCAATGAAATGAAAATGTTTTATTAGTTTTAGAAAGTAAACCTTTACAACTAGGGGTTGGAGCCTCCTTTAAAGCAAAGAAGCCTGTGTTAGGAGAATGAAAAGTAATCTCACACCAGACACGATCTGCCGGGGTCGCGGGATTATTTCCTTACCGTGACCCCGGAACAGAAAGGGCTATTGAAGAACACCGTGGATTTTAGTCAGTAGAAGTCTGACAGTCCCTCCCGCCCTGCCCGGGGTGGGAGGACTCATTTGATGATTTTACCACGCTAAAAGAAAAAAAAAAACACCAGGCACGATTATTAAATGTTCTTAAACAGTTCAACTTCTGATTTCCTCCATATAGGTGACTTATTAAAACAAAAGTTAGCGTGTATCAGACACCGTGGCGTGTGCGAACGTACCATGTATTGTTTGCCATCATAACTCGCGTTTCAACTATGTACAACACTGCGCAACTTGTATTTTTGTATGTAAATGTACTTGTTTTAGGTGTGAGTATTTATGTATTTTATTATGAAGTTGTAATTTTTTGATTGACTTGCCGTTTCAAAACGGTGAAACATTATTTAGAAAGTACGTTTTTGTGAGCACTTTAAAGTTTCTAAAAGATAAATATTAATACATCTTTTTGGAGCGGCGGTGACAGTCGTCTTGCCTTGGACTTCTGGCACTCGACAGACATCCTGCCAGAGATATTTATAAAATATTTATCATAATTGCTTCTGGGCTAGAGTAAGCCCAAGAGGCACTACCAGCAGGCAGACAAGACGAAGTTTCCACTCTATTTCTCATTTTACTAAATTTATTTTACAATAGCCAGAGTTCTCACAACAAAACCTCTCTATACATATGTGTAAGTCCAGGCAAAAGTACTAAAAAAGCAGAAAATTAGTTCTATCCAACAAAGTGCACGCGACAAAGGTGTTAAAAATCCTATGATGTCAGTACTGGTCATTTTTACTCACCCTTTGAAGGACGTCCGCCGTTCGCTCTAACAATAAAGTCGCGTAGTCAAGTGCAGATAAACGAGAAATGCCTTTGTCCACCTCACCTTTAGCCTTAGGGGTGTTACAGACGAGCATTGCAGCGTCGAGCGAAGCTGGCGTACAGGTGTGCTTTGATGAAAACTTAGTAAGTATAGCTAAGCTCCTTGTTGCAAGCAATTTACGATCTAAATTGTTATGTTAGTAACGGTTATTATTGCTAAACTAGCTGACCCGTTCGCACTTCACTGCGGGAGCAAAAATATTTGAATGGGGTAAGTTGTAGTAGGGTGGAACATATTTTACGACTCATGTTCTCGTTTTTAACAAATATTAAAAAAAATCGGTGAAGCCATTTTGGAGGAGTGCAATTACATACACCATTCAAGATTTGTGTATAGGTAGGTATGATAAGATTGAAATTAAAAAAAAAAACGAGTAATAGTGTTTATTTACGGGCCATTTGACAAACCCGGGCAATAATAATAATGGCCGGTCTGTATTAATAATGCCCGACTCTTTGGGCAATGTGAATAAAACGGCATGATTAATCACTTTTTCCAGCCATTATGAATAATGCCCGCCCTATCTTGGGCAAAGTAATAAAATAGGTTAACTGTAGTGTTTTTTATTTATCAAATGAAATTGAAACTTGCAAAATTTTCATGAAACGAGCTAAATTGGTAGGCGGTAATTGCAAAGCACGACCACGGTTCAATTTATCACATTGCTCGGCTACAAGTAGGGAATTATACATACTGCCCGGTCTAAGCGATATATTCAAGCGGGCAGCGAGTAAAGGGCAACTCGCTGCCCGACCAAGGACCATGCCCGGGTCGACGGCGCGTTGTGTCCCACGCGCGCCTCAAAGAGCGTCAGCATAATGACGGGGCCCCCCTCTCAGAGGGCCAAAGCCTGCCGGGGTCGCGGGATTATTCCCTAACCGTAACCCCGGAACTTAACAGGCTATGAAGGACACCGTGGATTTTAGTCAGTAGAAGTCTGACAGTCCCTCCCGCCCTGCCCGGGGTTGGAGGACTCATTTGATGATTTTACCACGCTAAAAAAAAAAAAAAAAAAGCCGTCTCAAACACCGTCTTATTACATGGACTACGGGCCGTCGGGCATTATTAATAATGGCCGGTCAATGTGATAAACTAATCACTTTGCCCATCACTCTTGGGCATTATTTTTAATAGCCGGTCCTTATTAATAATACCCAGTTAATCACGTTGCCCATAACATATACATAATTATAGTTTCAGAGATAGAGGATCGGATCAATTGAAAAGTGATACCTACATTGACATAATAGCACTTAAATTACAAAAGAGAAAACTTTAGAAGAGTTCAACAAGTCTTCAACTGCAAATATTCAATTTAGAAACCGACAATGAGTTCCCAAGTTGAAGATGAACATGAAATATTTAATTTGCATATTTGAATATAATTTGTTACATTTGAATAATAATTTGAATTTGATGCGTGTCATAGAAGCAATATAACGGTTGAAATTCTAAGTACATTATGAATTAAATAATAGAAAATAAAAATAATAATTTTATTTTTTATTTATCGGAAGGACGCACGGGCTCGCGATAATGGAAGGAGTGGAGGGAGGCCTTTGCCCAGGAGTGGGAGAAAGCAGGCTAATAAAAAAAACAAATGTTTTCTATCGCTCAAAATAAACATATGAATACTCCCATAGTTCTTCTAATTTGAAAAACATCAATTTATTAAAAAAGTCCCAATAGATCCATTCGTACAATAAATGGGAACAATCCCAATGTTCTCGGAAGTATAGTGTAACGCCAGATGTCGCCAGCGATGCCAGCCAAAGCCTGGCAAGCCTGCCAGCGCCAGCCAGCCAGCCATCTGTCCAGCTCGCCACGTCACTGCCCTACCACGTGAGCCATCCCCGCCAAATTCTGAGCGGAGCGGGTGAAATAGCCGCCAGCCGGCGAGCTATATAAAAGCGAGGAGCAGTGATTTTGGTGTGTCTGTTTATAACGATAATTGTAAGGGAAAGCTCTGCCCAAATAAAAAGCGTAAATTAAGTATTTTCTATTTATTTTCATCTTTGTCGTTTCAACTCAGAAGTGTGATAAAAAAACCTACGTTAAAACGACGCTCTGCTACATATTAATCTCGACGGTCGTCTTATCTGGAGGACGAAGATTTTGCTTTGGTAAGCCAGACTTCTGAAAATAAAAACGCGAAGAAAGGCGATGCACACCACCCGCAAAGAAAATATTGAAATCTCCTTGCACAAGAAGTTGAAAAATCATCAACAATGATCTGGATCACGAAGTGTCTACCCTCACGTCGGAAAGAACACCATGCCGCATCGTTTATTCCGTTAATGATCGAGTTTCAAGAAGCATTCTTCTCGCTACCAGCAATGCTTCTCTGTGGAAATGAAAGCTACCTCAAAGTCGTCAATAGCGGATCCAAGGACATCGCAGGCAGGAGGGATTCGTCATACTTCACGCCGAGAGCTGCCAGGAATCATGCTTAAACAACCAGGTCAGTCATGCCATGCCAATGTTTGCAAAATGCCATTAGCCAAATGTGTTTTATATTTGAGTGCCTCGTGTGTCGATAAATAATCATAAAATGCCATTGGTGACCTTGACAATACTAGGGTAAGCCTGATAAGCAAATCTGATTGTAATCAATTTATTAGTTTACTAGCTGTTGCCCGCGACATTGCACGCGCATATCCCGTTTTATTCCCGTTCCCGTGGGAACATCTCGTTACCGTATAGCCTATATCCTCTCTCGATAAATGAGCTATCTAACACTGAAAGAATTTTTCAAATCGGACCAGTAGGTCCTGAGATTAGTGCGTTCAAACAAACAAACTCTTCAGCTTTATAATGTACCTACTATAGTAAATAGTAATATGGTATATAGTATAGATATAATATTAGTATAGATTATCTCGGTATAAAACTGCTTTGCTAGCTATACTAGGGAGCTGGGAAGTTGGAATATACAGATTTAGTCCAAATGCGCATTAAGTACACGTAGGCCTTAGGAATAGATAAGCACATCACAAACAAGAGATTGTTAGAGTCAAAATTAATGAGCCATTTAGCCAGCAGGTATTATAAAAAAACCCGAATTGATGTATGCCTCTCCTATTGTTTAGTTATGAGAAAGAACGGAGATAGTTGCCTATGTGTCGATAACAGATCCTTAAATGCATTAATTGTCCGCGATAGATAACCAATTTAATATAATATCGATAAGCAAACTAAATTATCTGGTAAGAAGTACCTACTTCACCAGTCTGAATGTAGTCCAAGGGTACCCATAAACTCAGCATCCATCCTAAAGATACATTTAGCGCTCCCTCAGTTTTTATGCGCTGAATCAACAAGTTCGTAGATAGTTTAGTAATTTCAAAGTAAATTATCAAATAAAAGTAACTCCAATAATGTCGTCAAATGGTCGGGGTCAAACGCAGAATTTTTATTTAATTATGTACATGTGGGTAAATGTAAATTTTTACAAAACAGGATTTCTTATTTAGCTGAGTTATTTAGTGACGAATTATTATGTTCATGGCATTGAACCGGGTGAATTTAAGTTTGCAGCTGTGTCTCAATTCCCCGTTCTGAGTAACATACACAAAGTGCGTCAGTTCATTGGACTATGTAGCTACTTTAGGAAGTTCATCCATAATTTTGCAATAATGGCTCGTCCACTAACGGAACTATAAAAAAAAAAAATGAGATGTGGGTATGGTATAAAATCTTAGTTTTGCCAATAGAAATTCACACGGATGCATGCAAGTTACCCATAGCAAGTATTCTTTTACTAATACGGATAGGCGGTAGTTTGAGCTCTGTCTTGTATTTTAGTTGCGCTACAAGTCGAAAAAAAAAAGTGTTTTTCACAGCGTTATTACGAAGTTTTAGAATCTGTGTTGTGTAAAAATGTCCGTGTAATTACGGATTGTAGTGCAGTTCGCGATACAATGACTAACGTGATCTTATTGCACGCATTGCCTACTGGTGACTTTCAATTCGAGACTTTAAAATTGCCGTTGACTATTTTATAGACCAGGTAAGCGCTTAGAGCATATCAACGCCTTGAGCAGGAATCCGATAGATGCCGTTAATGTGTTCCTTTTAAAAGTAAACTGTTGGTTTCGAAGAGTGCAACGTATATTGATCTATTGTAAAGTGGGTGCACAGATAGTGATACTGTAAATAATTATGGGCTGTCTCGTAAAACGCTTTACGATAACCGATCAGTTGTGCCAAATTTCGCGCGTAGAAAATATTTCAAATGCATCAAAACGATGGCCATTACATATAGGAAATATGTGACGTCGTGTTTACATTGTGCGTACGATAAAAGAGAATACGGATGAAAAGAAGGCAAATTACATCGAATCCCTAAACCTATTAAACCAATGAAAATGGTAGACATCGATAATTTGAGCCCTTTTGAGCAAAATTAAAAAGGGGTGCCAATAAGTGTTAGTTTTGACAAATTCTTTCTCTAAATTCGTTGTTTTTGAGCCTACACGTATTGTCAATTCTGTAAAGACAATTACCGTCTTATTACAAAATAAAAGCGCGTAAAAAAAAAGGGTTGCGTAGCTAACCATTGACCCTGAAAGAGTTAACTAAAAACCCAGGATTGAATCTCGTAAAACGGTTTGCACAAACGTTATTACATGTCGTGGTTTTGTGATAAACCATGTCGAAGGTCTAACAGTAGTAGCTGTCAAATGTGTGTGAAAGTTTCTGATAATAATTTTTTCATTGTGCTGTTGTTTTTATGTTAATTTCAGCCAAAATGTATTTAAATATTGTAGATTTAATTGTTTAGACAATGGTTCAAAAAAAAACGGCACTAGGTCAGGTCAAGGTTTAATCTATGTTTTGTATACGGAGAAATTTAAACCGCGGTTCCGCAGATAAGCCTGAACTTGGTAGTCCAGGTTTAAACTAAGGTTCATTCAGTTTTTGTGATTATTAGAGTTTAAACGCATTTCTAGTTTACTTAGTTTCCCAGATCACGTAGTTTTTGTCCATGGTAAGGCCTTTACCAGTAGATACTTTAAGAAGTTCGCAACAGAAAAACAGTTAAAGATAAAGATATTTTATTTGTTCAAAACATGCGTTTACACACAAATTAAGCATGCAAGTTCTTATAATTTAGTTTGTCCGTACATGTTTTACCTGGTGAGGTTCACAAATTTTGCTTTTTTACAATTTACTAGATAAATTACAGGTGTGTCTATTGTTGTAAGTGTGTAGTTAAATACATGATAACAGCTATTGCGTGGCCTAGGTGTAATGGGCAGGTAGAACGCTCTAATTGCACAATTCTCGATGCGTTGGGAGCCACGGAACCTAGCGAGGCCTCTTTTATTTGGGACAATAGTTTACCAAAGTCATATGGAGTATTAATAATACTGTTAATGATTTAGCAGGCTATAATTTATACGAGTTAATGTTTGCTCGTGTAGGTAGATCTGAATGTGATGTTTCCATCCCTGGTTGGTTTATGAGACAGTGCGATCTAGACGTAACAGGGCTATATTATAATCGAATTTGAACAGCTAGCAAGAAAATGAAACGTAACTGCGATAAAAGGCGTAAAAATAGTACAATTTACAAAAAAAGCGATTAGGTACAGTTAGTAAGTACGTACTTTGTTGCCAGGCTCAAACTCCTTGCTGCAATAAGGTTAATTCCAGTCCGTGGTTAATTCTAAGTTAGATGATCTATATTCTGGCCCATGTGTTATTGCCTAAGGATTTAGGTAATATATAATAGCTGTAATATATAGGTAAATGTCTTAGAGGATACAAGAAGTTCACAGGCCCAATATGCGCTGATTTATTACGACCATATCGTAGCATTGGTTTTATACCCGATAGCGCCAGTAGTGTGAATCAACAGTAGGAAAACGAAGATCTCGTAGATCTCCTAGACAGCTAAATTATAGTCCATGTTATCGATATGCCATTTACTCTGAGCTGACTTGTAATCACTGTTTTGTTGTTCCCATTGCGGGAGCAATTGTTCCAGGATGGCCGATTGTAACGCCAGATGTCGCCAGCGATGCCAGCCAAAGCCTGGCAAGCCTGCCAGCGCCAGCCAGCCAGCCATCTGTCCAGCTCGCCACGTCACTGCCCTACCACGTGAGCCATCCCCGCCAAATTCTGAGCGGAGCGGGTGAAATAGCCGCCAGCCGGCGAGCTATATAAAAGCGAGGAGCAGTGATTTTGGTGTGTCTGTTTATAACGATAATTGTAAGGGAAAGCTCTGCCCAAATAAAAAGCGTAAATTAAGTATTTTCTATTTATTTTCATCTTTGTCGTTTCAATAGAAATATTTCATTACATACAAGTTTCTTTGAATTTCTAAATAACCATATCTACATAACGCAGCGTTAACGCTACGCACATCTGATAAGCCTCTAACAGCCGACGAATGGTTAATAACAACTTTATGTCCTCAACTTTATTCGGAAGGGCTAATGTGGTCCGGGGTTTAGTATCGCAGACCTAATTGGAGAAATAAAACGAGGAATGTATGGCGTTTAGGCATTGTGTTCATTGATGAGAGAAAGATGGGAATGTTCGCATTGTTGAAGGAAATATGTCATTTACGCCGAATGATGGCACCGTTCGTTTATTGTTTAATGAAATATGGACCTTACTGCTATTATAATATATAGGTTATAATGGCCTTCCGACTCGAAAGCATGAGTATTTAACATCCTATTGGCGATTTATGATTAAAATAAGGACTTCAATATAGTTTTTGAAGTGAAAACTTCTTTAGCGGCGTTGTACACTTTTTCTGTAATGGGTAAAAAATTTAAAACTCGCGTCAGGGTCACGTGACCAAAACTCGCGTCAGGGTCACGTGACCCTGATCGAAAATGAGTAAGACGTCATTCAAATTAAAAATAAAACATAGTAACAAAAAAGTTTTCACTTCTACCGGCACTCCTGGAGTGCAACCTTTTTTTTTATTAAGCGTAGCCCCACATTAGGTTTTTTTCCTGTATCGTGGGTGCATTTACAAACTTATAAACTGACATACACAAACACCCAGACCCGGAACAACTACTGTAGGTAATACAAATATTTATTTGTTCCGTGCGGAAATCGAATCCGGGACACGCTGCACGGCAGTCTAATCGCTTAGCCACCGCGCTAACCATGCTATTATAAAAAGGATATTTATTTAATAAATCAATAATTAATTCCTAGAAAAGCTAAAGTTGAAAAATCATAATAGAACTCAAATATAAGTCGGTAAAACCAAATATAAGTGGGTAATGCCAGCCTTATACACAATCCAGTTAACCGTCAAGTTTGCAGTGCGCTTAAAGTTTTGCTGCGTCCGGTAATCTTGGCGATAATGGCTATCACTCTATCAGTGAGCATGACAAGTCTACTTTTGACTTTTCATAGCAATACACAATGCAGTTTACCATCGATAATGCAGCGCACTTAAAGCGGCAACAGATGTTCAACTTGACGGAGTATAGCTTGTCATGCACACTTGCACACTGATAGGGTGCTTGTATACGGCGCATGTAACCCGCGCAGGTAAAGATACGGGTTTGCGGTTTACCCGCGCGAGTAACATGCGCAAGCTACTTGATCAAGCTACCCGCGGGGTGCGTGTATACGGCGCATGCAACTCGCGCAAGTAAAGGTGTGGGTTTGCGGTTTACCCGCGCTAGTAACATGCGCAAGCTACTTGATCAAGCTACCCGCGGGGTTCGTGTACACGGCGCATGTAGTTTGAGCATGTTGAGGCACTTGAGCGGGTTACATGCGCCGTGTACAAGCATATAGTCACTGCAAAACTTGACAGTTCGTATCGTGCATAGCTAGCTTTACTTAATACAGTAAATACTAACTCGCTTTCGTATATTCACAGAAACAGGATTGCAAATCGAAAACACACAGATTTTAACCGAATCTGGCTAAAGCCTACACGTGTGTTCGAATCGGTTCCGTTGCGGAAATCGAGCTTGCGATCTATGTACGAAGGTAAATTGAACTCTCGAAGGTAGATATGGCAACATTTTGGGGTCAAATGTGGGGTCACATGGTCACGAATAAATTAAAAAAAAAAAAAAATGTGGGGTCATGTCAGGAGTGCGTGCAAGTTTAGGTAATAAGAGGAGCTCGTAGCTCCTTTATTATTATTTATTTATTGTATGTTGATAGTTTTAGTGTTTTTATATTATGGATGTACTACTTACCTACATGTGGAATAAAAGTGTAACTAATAATAATATAATGATCGTTTGATATTTAATGAGATTAATTAGAAATTGACATAAAAACTAGGGGTTGAATCTGGACAAAGAAAAGATTACCAATGTACTGAGTTTCACGTTCAACCCTCAGGGGTTGAATGTGGAAACGTTTAGGGGTCGAACGCGGAAGAGGGTAGAAAATCTTAGCGCTCATGTACACGACGCCGCCGCCGCGCCGCCGCCGCGCCGCTACCGCGCCTCTAGGCTGTGTACACGGTCGCTACCGCGCCGCCGCCACGCCGCCGCCGCGCCGCCGCCGCGCCGCCACCGCGATGCCATTCGCTAGTGTTTTATTTATCTAACAAAGGAGATGTCTCATTGCGGCCATATAATGTTTTTTTTTTTGATAATTCAAGGATAACTTCTTCGTTTATGAATCGGTTTTGATGATTCTTTTTTTGTTGGAAAGAAGGTATTTCAAAGGCGGTTCCATGATATGGAGATTAGGGTTTGATGATAGAAGACCAGAGAAATCGAGTGGAGCTAAATAGTAAGAAATATCTGCTTTCCAACAAAAAAAGAATCATCAAAACCGGTTCATGAACAAAGAAGTAATCCGCGAATAAACATTAAAAAAAAAACATTATGGCTGAAATGAGAAACCTCCTTTTTCAGATAAATAAAACACTATCGAATTGGATTCGCAGTGCCAGCGCGGCGGCGGCGCGGTGGCGGCGCGGCGGCGGCGCGGCGGCGGCGCGGTAGCGACCGTGTACACAGCCTAGAGGCGCGGTAGCAGCGCGGCGGCGGCGCGGCGGCGGCGTCGTGTACATGAGCGCTTAGGGCTCCGCGCCGCCACCGCGCCGCCACCGCGCCGCCACCGCGCCGCCACCGCGCCGCCGCCGCGATGCCATTCGCTAGTGTTTTATTTATCTAACAAAGGAGATGTCTCATTGCGGCCATATAATGTTTTTTTTTTTGATAATTCAAGGATAACTTCTTCGTTTATGAATCGGTTTTGATGATTCTTTTTTTGTTGGAAAGAAGGTATGTCAAAGGCGGTTCCATGATATGGAGATTAGGGTTTGATGATGGAAGACCAGAGAAATCGAGTGGAGCTAAATAGTAAGAAATATCTGCTTTCCAACAAAAAAAGAATCATCAAAACCGGTTCATGAACAAAGAAGTAATCCACGAATAAACATTAAAAAAAACATTATGGCCGAAATGAGAAACCTCCTTTTTCAGATAAATAAAACACTATCGAATTGGATTCGCGGTGCCAGCGCGGCGGCGGCGCGGCGGCGGCGCGGCTGCGGCGCGGTAGCGACCGTGTACACAGCCTAGAGGCGCGGTAGCGGCGCGGCGGCGGCGCGGCGGCGGCGTCGTGTACATGAGCCCTTAGGGGTTGAACGCGGAATTAACCAAGCAAACGCTTAGAAAGCATGTGCATGTGTGTCAATCGCCCCGCTGGATGCTGTCGCCGACTCTAGCAGGGTCAGATGACACAATTTTTCCTATGTAACCCGTTGACGGGGAAAGAGAAGAGAAATGAAATGAAATGAAGAGAAGAGAAATGAAACCAACCCGTAACGGGTAGTAAAATGCCCGAAAGTCTGGCAACTAATATTTATTTATAAACAGTTCATTTGGGAAAACGACAGGCTACCTATATGATATCCTGGTCTACCACATCAATAACGAAGGTATTGGCGTAATATAATATCACACTTTCTAACGTCATTTCTAAAATTGTTACCCACACACTAAACTTTTACACGAAAACTACTTCTAAGGCAAAAGAACGTAAAACAATTTACGGTCGGCATAGAAACTTGCCGACTCCATTCACATGGCCTCCCGCGTCGGTGTTACTCAAACTTCCCCAGATTTATGGCACAATAAATAGTTTTTTTATGTTCAATTTCTGGACGAACATCGTCCGTATCGTAATATGAAGTTTCGGGGCAAAAGTGAAATATGAAGTGTGTGTTATTATTACTTTCTCTAGGAAAGTTTTTGGGGTGTGAAGATATTTGGTTATTACACTGTTCTTAGAAGTAGTGATATGTACCTATTATTTGTAAGTGATTATCATAATTGGCAAAATGTGGGTGTACTATTTAGATACACCTCTGTTTGCATAATAATGTTTCTTCAGTTGCCATTTTCGTTCCACGGTCACGGTTAGATGTTACAGACTGAGTACCTGTTTATGAAAAACTTTTTTAAAAAAAGGGAACCGACTTCAAAACCAAATAAAACACAAAAAACTATAAAATAACTTTTCTTTCGGAAGTCGGTGGCTTTGTTTTTTTTTATTTCATTGACATTATGGCCACCGACTTCCGAAAGAAAAGTTATTTTATAGTTTTGAAGTGAAAACTTCTTTAGCGGCGTTGTACACTTTTTCTGTAATGGGTAAAAAATTTAAAACTCGCGTCAGGGTCACGTGACCAAAACTCGCGTCAGGGTCACGTGACCCTGATCGAAAATGAGTAAGACGTCATTCAAATTAAAAATAAAACATAGTAACAAAAAAGTTTTCACTTCTACCGGCACTCCTGGAGTGCAACCTTTTTTTTGTGTTTTATTTGGTTTTGAATTCGGTTCCCTTTTTAAAAAAAAAGTTTTTATTTTTACCTTTTTAGTTGAAATAATCAACAAAAATCTTCATAATTTTTTCTTTCATTCATAATCGGCGTTTTTGAAAATCTACAATCCTTTTAAGCAAAACGGATCTATGTGAGCAACTTCACGAGAAATCCATTATTGTTATATACGAAAACCTTCCTCAGAATGTAATAAACACTTTTCTGAAAACTGTATCAAAATCCGTCCAGCTAAACGCGGGATAATTGCGGGCAAACATGCAATCGTCCCTGAAAATCTACGATCCAAGTAAGCAAAACGGATCCACGCGAGCAACGTCACGGGATATCTATTAGTGTTATATACTAAAACCTTCTCCAGAAAGTAATGAACACTTTCCTGAAAACCGCATCAAAATCCGTTCAGCCAAACTCGAGATAATCGCGGACAAACATACATACATACATACAGGTCGAACTGAGAATGTACTTTTTTTTTTTGAAGTCGGTTAAAAATTATAAAAAATACTTGTAGATCGAACTTTTTTGAAGTGAAAACTTCTTTAGCGGCGTTGTACACTTTTTCTGTAATGGGTAAAAAATTTAAAACTCGCGTCAGGGTCACGTGACCAAAACTCGCGTCAGGGTCACGTGACCCTGATCGAAAATGAGTAAGACGTCATTCAAATTAAAAATAAAACATAGTAACAAAAAAGTTTTCACTTCTACCGGCACTCCTGGAGTGCAACCTTTTTTTTTTATACACAGTAACGACTGTGTGTGCGAATCGTAAAGATATTTGGAAAGAAAAAAGCGGACAGGAATTGAACCTGCGACCTTGAATCAGTACACCTCACTGGACGCATAACCAACTAAACCTCCGCAATCATCCTGCTAGCTCGAATCTTTCAGACCATACTTGTTGTGTGCGAGAATGAAACCCGCAACACGCAGCGCAGCAGCCTACCTGTTAGTTACTACGCCAACCCTTCCGTAGCAATGTCACTTCGGGGTCGCGGGACTGTCTCATCTGGCAACTGTGACCCTGGAACGTATACGGCTATTGAAAGATCACCGTAGATTCTAGTCCAACAGTATGGGTAGAAGGACTCCTCATTTGATTCTACCACGATAAAATAAAAACGGAATGTCACTTTACATTTACTATTTTTATAAATAACGACGAGCTTACACCACACATCACTTTTTCTAGTCGGTCTAACAATAGCATAAATCATCCTTTATTCATTGAACTGACAAGCGCGAGGTTTGACGTGATCCCACTCTTGCATAGTAAGCGTATTTAGTTTAGTTGGAATATGACAGTTTTATAGCCTTGTACTTTTTTTAAATGTAGTATAGAATATATTTTTATAAGAACGTTGCCCTACACTAGGAATTTCTCCTATGTCGTAGGTGCGTTTACAAACATAGAAACTCACATACACAAACACCTAGACACGAAACAATTACTTGTAGGTCATACAAATAATTGTTCCGTGCATTCCGTAATACAATAAACCGTAGACAAACCATATCTTATTCTTCTCTTATGATAATCCTATTCCAGGAACACACTGTATGGTAATAGTCCTCCTGACCGATTTCGGCCACGGCTTCCAATCTCAGCGAAGATTAGCCATCTGTGCGGGATCTATTATAGTGCGCAAATGTTGTATGCGCAGGCACAGGTGCACTCTCTGTTCTTTTACTTTCATAGTCCGATTGGACGGAAATCCGACACTACCTGAGAGAGATGAAGCGCTGGATCAATGGCTTATGATGGCTCCTTAGTGGGGCAAGACCTGCTAGAGGGACTACCGAGTAACCGTGTCCCAGAAACGTAAAGGGCTATTGAAGGACACCGTGGATTTTAGTCAGAACAAGTCTAACATACCCTCCTGTCCTGTACTGGGCGGGATACATTTTGATGATTTTATATAAAACACGTTAAAAAAAGAAAAGGCCAAACGGCTTAACGTGCTTTCTGTCACTTCCAAGCTCGCGGTTACTACTGAGAAATTCTAATAGAAAAGAAAAAAAGAAAAAACCCACGTGCAGCAGTAGTGCCTATTATTATTACATTATTCCATTTTGTTCTATCTTTGAAAAATACTGCCCATTATAGATCAAAAATAACAAACTGTCACAAATGTTCGTAGCTACAAACAGGGATGGATATATTCAGCTCGTACAACACGAACCCTTTTTACAACATGTGGCAGCTGACAGGTCATCCCGTCTCATAATCAGCTGGGAGACCGAACGACATTGACCTTCTCTCTGACAGGGTTATAATTTCCCCGCTGTGTAGGTGTTGTGTCAATATTATATGTTTTGTGGGTGACTGAATGTGTGTAGGTGTTAATACTATGTTTTGTTTCAACCAGTACCCTTATCACGGGTTTTCACTATGTGTATTTTACTTTACAGCGTCTTTCCAGTACACTTAGCACGACTTTTCAGTATTTGAGACGTAAAGTAAACTGGAAGTTTGACAACTTCAAATTGTCAATTCCAAGGAAATTTGTTCCTTTTTTGCACACCAGAGGTGTTGTTCCATTTTTTCATACAAGAACCAAAAAATATACCAATGAAATATAACAATGAATATTCAACTTTAGAACATTAAGCATAAGGTCAGAATTAGTAGAACTCGATTTATCTGATTAGTTACTAATTTGGGGAAAGTTTCTTTGATCAGTATTTGATTAGGGTCTTGATTTGACGTCGCTTGGGGCTTGAGGTCTCATTAGTTGCTAAGTACCTCTTTTAGTGGTCAGTTTTTGACATTTATTATGAAGAGAATTTTAATATAATACCCTTATAAATAAATAATAAATATCAGTGGTGGCCAAGCTTCGGTCAAAGGAACCAAGGCCACCCAAAAACCCGTTAGGTTGACGATATCGTCAAGATCACGGAGAATAGATGGATGAGAGACGCACAGAACCGAGATAAATGACAAAAAGGGGGAGGCTTGTGTAAAGAGGTGATCCCAGACTGAAATGATGATGATAACGATGGGTGACAGGAAGGTGATGGACGGCACCGAAACACACCCGGTCCAGAAAGTGGTGGCAAGTCCTGGTAGTCCTGGCAATACCTGGATGCATACCGTGACAGTTATTTTGAGATAGCACAAGAGCTCTTTTTCATGGCCGTGCTCTGCCCAAGCGGGGCAGTCCTGCACCGTATGCTCTACCGTGTCCTCCGAGCGATCCTTGCAATGGTGATACTCAAGCGTTTCTTCATTCCTTATCCGAAACAGGTACCTCCCGAAACTTCCGTGTCCGGACGCCTTGACGCCGTGACACCTCTCCAGCCACTCCTCCATAAAAAAAGTAACGACACTAAATTAATAAACTTTTTTTTTGGCGAGCTCTAGGAATTTCTCCCGGGTTATATGAGCGTTTACAAACATAGAAACACTCATAAATTATAAAACACCAGGAAAAACTACTTGTAGATCATACAAAATATTTTTGTTCCGTGCGGGAATTGAACTCGCGACACGATGCGCAGCAGTCCCATCGCTCAGCCACTGCGTTAACCGTGCCGTTAATTTTATTGTTAAAGTAAATCTCCTATTTAAATAATAAACGAGATGGGGGGCCACTCATCCACTTAAAAACTGGGTCCAGGAACAAGTTTCATCATCATCATCATCTCAGCCATAGGACGTCCACTGCTGAACATAGGCCTCCCCTTTAGATCTCCACATACACTGGTTGGAAGCGACCTGCATCCAGCGTCTTCCGGCGACCTTTATAAGGTCATCTGTCCACCTTACTGGTGGACGTCCTACGCTGCGCTTGCTAGTCCGTGGTCTCCACTCCAGCACTTTTCGACCCCATCGGCCATCTGCTCTGCGAGCAATATGACCTGCCCATTGCCAGTTCTAAAAACAGCTTGCTAAATAATAAAATAGAATAAGTTTTTTTTTTTAAAGTGGATGGAGTACGAATCTGACAGTCCCTTTTGCTCCACCAAAAGTGGAAGGACTCATTTAATGATTTTTTAATGAATTAAACAGCTGAAAAAAAAACAGGACAAAAACTATTTTCAACTACCACCCATTCAATCAAGCTGAAATGTTACCAAAATATTTATAGGTTTTTCGTTGTATAAAAAACTAAGCAGTCTCTGATGAACGAGTCATTTATCAACGTCTGTCCCGGAACGTTAAACTAGAGGCGTTATAGCACTAAGTATACCTAGTTTAAGTATACAGGGTTCATCGCCCTCGGGAAATATCTATATTTCTCGAATAATTAATCTTCTTACCATGAAATATTGGTTCGTTGGCCTATTTTCAAATATTCAAGTAGGAACAAGGGTTTAACTCTTACCCCACGTTCTAATCAAAACGAGTACCCTTAGCACGAATTTTCAGTATTTGAGACGTAAAGAAAACTGGAACTTTGACATTTTCAAATTGACAATTTTCAAGGAAAAAATTAGTTCTTTCTTCGCACACCAGAGGCGCTGTTCCATTTTTTAATACAAATACGTAAATACTGGAAAGTCGCTGTGAAGTAAAAGAGTGAAAATTCGTGCTAAGGGTACTGTTGTAAAAATACATGATCGTCGCGTTCAAGTCATTTTAATCGATGTTGTAGTGTTAGATTAGTGTTAGTTTTTTAATTTGGGGTTTGATGAATCAGTATTCCTACTGTGAGTCGACCAGAAGAGACAGTGACTGTTTAAAAAAATGTCGTTTGACTCGTTTGTTTCGTTAAAGTATCGGGTTTTATTTAAATTGCTGCGAAATAAAAGAACCTTTTTTTTACATTTTGTGTATTTGTCCACGTTTATACACACTCACTTTTCTTGTTTTAAGACTAAAAAAATACACCTTGTCAAGCTACCCTGCTTATGAACGCCTTTTTGAAATCAGGCTTAAGTTAAACAACAAATATTTGCCGGATCTCAGTAAAGAAATAATCTCCGGCGAAAAATATCCGTTTACCGAGATATAACCTATTTTAAAAAAATGTTTGGATAATCGGGATCTAAATCCTACTCGGAACCGAATTAAACCGTGATGGTTCAATGATCCCAGTGGTCGACGTCTCACCAGGCCCTATAGACAAACAGACGACAACAGCAGACGACAATCGTTATCGCTCAGCACTCACTATTATTTACAACTTTATACCCAACGCGTAAAGTTGAAAATCTATTGAAGTTCACAGATCGTTTTCGTTTGTTTCGTTCGTTATCGCACGGCAGTCTTTGATCGGTTTTTAACTTATGCGCTAGGCTATAACGTTGAAAATGTATTAGTGACTGCTGAGTGATAACGATTGTCGTCTGCAGGCTGCTGTCGTCGTCTGCTATGGTCTCGTAGTACCCAGGATCGCTTCAAAAGTTTTTTTTCACAGAGATCAGACTTCCTCGGCAAAAAGCAACCAGATCGCTCATTAGAAGGCATGCTAAAACGCTCTTTTTTGTTTTTTGTAATGTAATGAATGTCTAAAGAATACTGTGAGTCCGGAACGTAAAGAGCTATTGAAGGACACCGTGGATTTTAGTAGGTACAAGTCTAACAGTCCCTCTTGCCCTGCCCTGGATGGGAGGACTCATTTGATGAATTTACTACGCTGGCTGGCTGGCTTTAAAAAAGCCGAAAACCAAGAAAAAAAAGCAAAGCTGATGGAATACAGAGTCTAAGCTATTCTAGGCCAAAGCGAAGCTTAATAATAAATCCGCTTACAACAAAACCTTGCTATATTCATGAGAACACATCGTATAAAATGATAGATGCGAGCGATGCATCATAGTATGTATACTAGGGCGTGAAATAAATATAATATGGGTTTTAGTTACATCACTAGAGAGATTGATTGGTTTTACTGCCTTTTTTTTAGTCGTAAACTCCTGAAATGATCTTGTTCTCCCGTCCTAGCTGGGTTATGCAGAAGGTACTCTCAGTACCAACCCGAACTTGACCCGCGTGGTGGATTATAGCCCATTCCCTCTCACAAAGTGGAGGCCTGTGTCCCAGCAGTGGGAACATTATAGGCTGATGAAGAAGATGACTGTCAGATCCGTGGGAGATATCTATTACGGCATCGGATTTCTGGCCGGTATGCGGACAATGAGTAATGTGTGACTCGCCGTCCGTGGACCATGCCCGGGTCGACAGTGCGTCGTGCTCCATGCGCAGCTCAGACAGCTGTCAACAATCTGACGTGACCCCCATAGGGGGCCGAAGCCATTGGACCCAATGAGTCGATGATTTTACCACGTAAAAGAAAAGGTGAATATTTTTTTTCCTTTTTCTTATAAAAAATCTTAAAAACTAAATACATAGCCCCACAAAACTGCTTATGCAGTTTAACTTTAAGACTCTTTCTGACTAAAAGTTCAACTATTCCTTCGGTTACCATTTTCGTTCCGGGGCTATGGTATCCTGCTTAGACAGTAGCGTGACTTTAGTGAAGTTTTACCACTATGAATTTAGGATTAGTGACCCGATGCGAAGCCCTGATATTTTAGGGAGTTTGTGCCTATATATGCGCCAAACAGATTAAACAAACTTCTAGTTTAAGCCAGTTTTAAATCGCGGTCCATTAATTTTAAAGGAAAATGGAGGTACACAGAGACTAAATAATTACTTTTTTGCATGTGTATTTTAAGTGACAAAATTATTCTGTAGGAACATTCGTTGTAATATAAATTGCTAGAATTCGCTTGAATAATATTTAGAAATATTATTCAAGCGAATTCTAGCAATTTATTAATAGGCAAGCGTGCAAACAGGCGAGATTGTCTCAGTCAAACGCGAGACTGTCTCTAAATAAATTAATTAAATAAAAAACCAAAACACGTGTTTAAAACCCTTATCCTCATAAACACAATAATAGCTAGTGATTTTCAGTTCATACGAAATTGCCGCCGGTTTTTCTGTACGACGCCCTAGAACCGATGTCGTTTCATGAAATATTGACGGACACTTTCAGTAAGTGTGCCTGAAATGTCCTCCAATAAACTATGTGATAGCTGTTATCTCAGATAGTAAGAGTTAGAAAGAAGTAAGATTTTAAGGGCGACTTTCACCAAAAGTTAAACATGTTTAAAATTTTATTTAAGCACGAAATTCAATAGAATTTTGACATTAAATAAAATTTTAAACATGTTTAACTTTTGGTGAAAGTCGCCCTTAGTAACGTAAGGAAGATACCGTGGTATCAAGAGAAGAAGATTCGAGATTGAGTTGGAATAAATAATTGTTGCTACGCCGCTACGAGTGCTACGCGCGCCTACGCCAGCTACGGCGTAGCAAACAATTTGATTAACTTCAAAACAAAGACAGTTGACCGCTTAGCTTACTAGCACACTACTTGTAAGTGGGACCTAATGTCTCTCACTAAACTACTTAATAGCCTCTATTTACTAGTAAAATCGTAAAAGTGGTCTAGAAAAATAGGTCGGTACTAAGTACATGATTGTGTCTGAATATTTTAAGTGTCCAGCTATTTTCATTTAGATTAGTATAGAGAGATCTCGATTTAATAGTGAATCTCGAATATTATAAAATGAAATTGAAGGCATGGTTAGTGCAGTGGCTATGCAATTGGACTGGCTGCGCTAAGTGTAATGGGTTCGATTCCCGCACGTAGTAAATATGAAATATGTTTGTGTATGTGAGTTAATTATTATGTATACAAGCACTCTAAGTGGGCCTGAAAATAATGTCCTCCAATAAACTATGTGACAGCTGTTATCTTAGCTAGTAAGAGTTAGATAGAAAGAAGTCAGATTTTAAGTAGTGTGAGGAAGTTACCGTGGTGTCAAGAGAAGAAGATTCGAACGTGAGTTGAAATAAATTGTTGCTACGCCGCTACGAGTGCTACGAGCGCTACGCATGTCTACGCCTGCTACGGTTCCGTAGCAAACTATTGTTAAATCTCATCATCATCATCATCAGCCGGAAGACGTCCACTGCTGAACATAGGCCTCCCCCTTAGACCGCCACGTCTAACGACAATTCGCCACTTACATCCATCGGCTGCCCGCGACCCTCACGATGTCGTCGGTCCACCTAGTGGGAGGCCTGCCTACGCTGCGTTTTCCGGTCCGTGGTTGCCACTCGAGAAATTTTCTTCCCCATCGGTTGTCAGTTCTACGAGCGATGTGGCCTGCCCCTTGCCACTTCAACTTGCAAATTTTATGAGCTATGTCGTATGTTGTTAAATCTGCGATTTAAAAAAACTTTGTAACACGCTAGTAATGACCCCCGTACCGTGAGTGGGTTTACAAACATTTAAACTCAGATACATGAAAACCTAGACCTGGAACATTTACTTGAAGCTTGCCTTAATATACATCTAAACTTGTACATTAAATAAAATAAAAAGTTAACTTAATAGTAAATTGAACCCACCATCCGCAGCACAGCAGTCGTTCGCTCGACCATTATGCCAACTGATAGTAAATATTAGACAAGTACCCGTATTCTGTGTAAGATAACCAAACACCCTAAACTAAGCACATCACGACAAAATAAAGATTAAACACACAACTGACCGCTTTGCCCCCAAAACCAGTGTATCATTACATGAAATATTGAAGCTCACTTCATCTAAGTGGGCTCGGAATGTCCCCCACTAAACTGTTTGATAGCCCTTGTCTCGACTTACGCTGCCAGTAAGCACTAACTTACGAGAATGTCTCGGAATAGTAAGTGAAGCCTCTTAAGGGTATGTAGTGGATAAACTGCTTTTTAGGTTAGTGTCGCATTAAAGAGTCAGTAGCTGTGTCGGGTTTTCATTTAGTTGGTTTTTTTTTTGCCACAATTTTTATACACAGTGTTTAGCATAATCAGTATACGGGGTGAATTTTCCAACTGGGCGTGAATGGCTGTATACGAAACTATGAGGAATATCGAAAAATGTTGAAAGGAGTCTCGAGGTCGATTTTGACGAAAACTAAAACTGCACTATTCGATTTTAGAAAAATCTATAATCCTGGCCAGGAATCGAACCTGCTGATTTCGGAAAAAATATCACTTCCTGTATCATAACACAATTTGATACAGTTGCTAATAAGGATCAAATTCTGGGAAGTAATCACGTACCTACAGCAAACATAAGGCCATAAATATATGATTACTTCCCAAAATTTAGTCCTTATTATCAACACTATCGATTGGTGTAATAATACAGGGTTTTACGTATATTACACCAAAATATTTCTTTAGTATTTTTTTAGACCATTAGACACCCTGTGCCTTTCCCTTTTTCGTTCCAGGGCCATTGTATATTAATTAGATAGTCCCGTAACCCAAGTTAATTACCCGAGCCTTTATAGTCTTGTTAAATTAAATAATTTGAACAAAAAAAAAAACATTTTCCAATCTTGTCACTTTGCTACGCGGTTACGTGCTACGCGATGACGTCACGGCTACGCTGCTACGGAGCGTAGCTTGCTACGCATTGAAACAATATTCTTTGTTCCATTTCTTCTATAGAGGCGCTCTTTCTGAAAGCCTTAATGATGTTGGTCTAACAGTTTAATAAACATTGTTGTGTATCAACTTACACAGAGCAACACAATGTTAAGATGAACAATGGCCCGTCTCTTTTGCTATTTGAATAATAATTTGCAATAGACGTCTATGGTAAAGGGTAGACCAGACAGTAATAAAGAAATATGAAAAAAAAACTTTCTAGGCCGAAGACGATTCTTTGCCCTAGAAAGTTTTTTTTTTACTAATACTGCCAGCGTCCTGGGGGGGTATTGCAACCTCTTAAAACCAGGCTTGTTCCGGCGAGTGAACGAGATGGCGCTAGACGACTTGTATAGCTCTGTCACTTTCACTCGCCGGAACAAGCCTGGTTTTAAGACGTTGTAATACCCCCCCTGGGCACTCTTCCCTTTGACAGCGATGTAGACGTATTTTTTATACTCTGTGAATGCATTTTCCTTTTAAATATTTTTAAATATTTCTACTTCTACTACTTCTTTATGAATATTAAAAATACTTATTTTATGATTTGATTGTGTTATAATATTATAATACTTGAAAACACCTCAATGAATGCTTAAATAAAATTGTTTAGTTGAATTTTCAAACTACGATAATTAAACAGCTTGCAGAGATTTAAGTATTCATTTAAACTTACTATTGTTATTTAAAAAGGGCTATAATAATCATAGCAATTTAGATAATAAAGCCTCAGATCTTGTGTCATTATGAACTTAATACAATCTCCTTCAAGTCGTTACCATAACAATCTCTTCTATTGCTTTTTAAGTGACATTTAACTAAAAAAACTGCCATTATATCACAATTTCTTTGATCCAGAGATCCGCGCACCAGACATTATTTAAGCGGCGATTTACTAACTTACGTAACAAGAGCCACTTACTTAAACCCGTTTATTTCACCACTGAAATAAAATACGACCCGATGTTACTGAGAATAAGGCCGTATATACACGTACTGCTCCTGCAGTTAGCCAGTGATCAACATACACGGACTGCTCGAGCAGTTAGTCAGTGATCAACATACACGGACTGCTCGAGCAGTTAGTCAGTGATCAACATACACGGACTGCTCGAGCAAGTAGCAAGTGATCAACATGCTCATCAAGCACTTAGCCAGTGATCAACATACACGGACTGCTCAAACAGTCAGTGTTAGTCCGGCAACTGCTTGAACGATTCCACCGTCAAGTTCGCTGCTCGAGATTATTTGACCAATGGGCGCGCCCGGTGGTAAAGGCAATTGTCAGATGGAAGAAACTCTGGATGAGGTCTGAGTTCGGATAAGTGAGCAAGATTAAGCAACACTTGTTTAGATCTATAAGCGGAAAAGTCTATTATCTCCAAGTCGAAGTCAAAGTCAAACGTCAACGTCAGTTTGCTTCAAGCAGTCGATACTGACTCCTTTAATCAGTCAGTGTGTAGCCGGTCTAAGCCGAAAATCTTACAGAAGAAAGGCCGTGCATCAATTTTAGATAAATCCTTTACGACTACAGAATATTAATCGTTTTATTCAGTTCTTAATGGCTTTAAACGATGCTCTCCAGCAATAACTGGATGAAGTTGGAAAAACGTCTGGAATATTAAGTGACTGCCTGATAAAGCTCTGGTAAACTTAATTGGAACTGTTTCCTCATAATGCCTTCTTTTCTTGGAGTTTTTATCCGTTTTCAGTAATACTTTTTAATGAATATTGTATTGTTGGGTCATTCTACTCATTTTTTTTAAAGTTTACCACCTCTTTGTCGAGAGACCCTTGGACTATCACGACGAACGACAATCCGCCACTTCAATCTCTTAAATATCACAATGACATGATAAACTTTTCCACTCACTACAATTAAATACATTCTTTACCAAAATCCGCCTCGAGACTCTTCCGTCTCCGTCTTACCTTAAGAAAGATAAATATCTGTTGAACACTTATTAAAAAGTCTGTCAACAAAACGACATTTCACATTGATTTATGGGTCGTTTTGGAATAGGCGGAGACCTCTCGCGCCCGGCATTGGTCGAAGCCATGCTGCGGGGCGAGACGGAGTTGGAAGCGGTCGCTTCCTTCTGCGAAGCCGTCATGCTCGCGAAGGAGGAGCGAGAGGACAATGTCCTCCCTCCGCCCCACCCGCGGTGGTGGACGCCCACGGCGCCGACGTCGCAAGACAATCTCCGGCCACCGTAGGCGTGGGCATGCGGGAGTAAAGGGCAACTCGCTGTCCAACCATGGACCATGCCCGGGTCAACGGCGCGTTGTGTTCCATGCGCGCCTCAAAGAACTTTAGCATAATGACGGGGCCCCCTTTAGAGGACCAAAGCCTGCTGGGGTTGTGGGACTAATGAATTATCGTGACCCTGGAACATAAAGGGCTATTGTAGGACACCGTGGATTTTAGACCCACCACCCTGCCCTGGGTGGGAGGACTCATTTGATAATTTTGCCACGATTAAAAAAATAACGCTAACATTACTTGGGTTCTTTTCAAACCACTGCAACTCCATTTATTTCTCTAATACGTGTACCAACAAAATGCTTAAAGGAGCAACCCATTTATAAAATCGTTTATTTACCTACTAATGCTTGTTTTGCAAAGTATTCCCTAATTAGTGTTTTCCTTAATTAAGAACCAGTGTGGTGAACATAGTGTGTACTTTAAAGCCGTACGTGGAAACTTTTACTTACGTGTTTGTACTGTTTCTGTTTTGAAAACAAAAGTTTATTTTCAAAAACACAAACAAAAACATGGCAAAAAGGTTTAATCAGGGTTGTGAATTATACAAGGAAATAAAAATATAGTAAGTTTTTATGGTTTATGGTAATATTCGTCAAAGTGTTAAAATGTCCACATGTCAGAATAACTTAGATGTCATATTTGTATTTGGTTAGAATGAAGTTTTGCAAAAATCAACAAGTGTTATAATGTCCAAAATTCATATTTTTCACGGCCCAAAATCCTAGGTTTTGTGATTAAACGACGCCTGGGTTTGTTTTTTAGATAGGTAATAGAACAAATTTCATTATTTTTTATTTCAAAAGCCCTTTGTGTTCCAATATCGATAATAAATTTAATTTGTTGATATAAAATCATTTTCAGTTTTTGACGTATGGACATTTTGTCATTTGATCTTTATAACAAAACTTTTGACTTTTTTACGTAATGACATGTGGACAATTTAACACTTGGACGAAAGTTACCATAAACCGTTTTTGGGTTTATGGTAATATTCGTCAAAGTGTTAAAATGTCCACATGTCAGAATAACCTAATGTCATATTTGTATTTGGTTAGAATGAAGTTTTGCAAAAATCAACAAGTGTATAAAATCGTTATAATGTCCAAAATTCATATTTTTCACGGCCCAAAATCCTAGGTTTTGTGATTAAACGACGCCTGGGTTTGTTTTTTAGATAGGTAATAGAACAAATTTCATTATTTTTTATTTCAAAAGCCCTTTGTGTTCCAATATCGATAATAAATTTAATTTGTTGATATAAAATCATTTTCAGTTTTTGACGTATGGACATTTTGTCATTTGATCTTTATAACAAAACTTTTGACTTTTTTACGTAATGACATGTGGACAATTTAACACTTGGACGAAAGTTACCATAAACCGTTTTTATCGTGGGCAGGTACGTTTATAATCCTCACATGAAATATTACATAAATAAGTCGGCTATAAAAATACATAAAAACCATAGTAAATCATACAGCTACATTATACTAAGCGCTGTGGTTTATATACACAGTTCTTTTAGTTTATAACCACAGTTCTTGACCGCAATTTTATCGCTCTGAAGAATATTGTTTTATATTTTTGGTGTAAGATTTAAAAGAAACACAACTACTTTTCTATTATTATTGTCATCATCATAGTCATTTCCCATTATTTCTGCTCCCAGTCGGGTCGGATTCAATGGATATCAATATTATACATAGAGCGACTGCCTAACTGCCCTCCAAAAACTTAACAACTGAGTGATACAAAACCCCAGTGTATGACAGGCTGTCAGAAGTTCGAGCTAAACCAGTCAAAGATCTATTGAATGGAATGGCAGTTGGGACCAACTACTTCTCGTACATTCACAGTAACTGCAATGAAACTGGCTATGATAGATGGTCCACCATCCAACTTGCTACTTTTACACCGTGTGATTAGCAATTCTGCTTAGCAACGTGAATAAATCTTACTAATATTAAAAATGCGAAAGTTTGTGAGGAAGTATGTATGCGTATGTAGGTATGTTTGTTACTGTTTCACGTTAAAACCACTGAACGGATTTGGCTAAAATTTGGTCACAGATAGTTTATAACCTGGATTAACACATAGGATAGTTTTTATCCCGATTTTGTGGTTCTGTGGGATAATTTTCGAGTTGTAGCGGGTGAAGCTGCTGGCAACAGCTAGTAGTTAATATTCGTAGCACATTTCGTAGTCGAAGCTATTCACAAAGCTACAATATTTCCATTACTTTAAACCTAAAGTATAATGCAAAACGTTTCATTTTAAAACCGCGTTCTTCCTCTTGACCCCTTTTTTCCCTCATAACAATCTCTTGGTCTTAGTGAGACATTGTGTCATAATCACCTACTTTGCAGCCACAGTTGTTGGTCTCGTTCATAATAAGTACTGGGTAATTAACTGGGAGATAGAAGAAACACCAACTGTGACGTCATAACCGTAGAAGTTGATGGCAAAGGACGTCCTAGAAATAGCACGACACTTCAACAATATTTGAAAAAGTTTTAATACTCGTAAAGGAAAGCAGTATGGTAGGTTGATTATGGAGACTGGCCTGTTAGTCTAGTGCTTAGTGACCGTGACTGCTATGCCGGAGGTCGCGGGTTCGTTTACCACCCAGGACAAATGTTGTGTGATGAGCACGATCATTTGTTCTGTGACTGGGTGTAATTTGTCTATTATATGTGTGTTTTTAGAAATATATTAGTATGTTTATCAGTTGTCTAGTACCCATAACACAAGCTCTGCTTAGCTTGGGACTAGAAGGCGTTGTGTGGCGTTGAGGAATATTATTATGTCGTTTATTCATTTTTTGTACATATTGTTTTACATTTTTAAATATTATTAAATACAAAAAAAAGTTCTTTATTATTATTATTATTCTCATGAAAAATATCTCTAAAAGAAAAATAGGGATCTTTATACTATAAATTTTTTTGACGAAGTTGTAATGAAAGTTCATCAATAAAACCAATTGGTTTTATTTTAAATTCTATCATTCTTATTGCACAATCTTATGAAGATGTTGTCCCTTCGAGCCGGATGACTTCAAACGTCAAACAATGTTGATACAGATGGCTGACTTGAGGCTTTACCACGAGATCTAACGCGATCCAGTTTAGGCTGTGGGAAAGAGACAGAGTTATACAAGTCGTCTAGCACCATCTCTTTTCCACAGCCTAAACTGGATCGCGTTGGGCCTCTGTAAAATCTAACTACACCTTTTTCCATAATAATTGGTCGAGCAAATAAAGCTCCAAGAAATTAATTCTATAATATCTGCATTTTTCTTTCTTTATTCAATCTAGGCTATAAAACGTCTGATCCAACACCCGCTAAATTGTTCATTAAAACTATTAGTGAAGACAATTTCCCGATACACTGGAGACAAAATTAACATTACACAGGCGTGCAATTCCTTGAACTAACTAGTTTAGTGCTTAACTACATTGCAACAGCCTCCGACGTGTTAGTAACTACTAGGGCTTGTCATTTTGCGTGAACTACAGTGTAACCTCGATGGTTTTGCGGGTGACGCCTTTGGTGAAGTTATTGAGTTGTTTATCGATTGTTGATTCGCGATTAGTTGATAATAATTCAAGAACGGGTTTGTTGTGAAGGTGAGTTTTTTTTTTAACTTGGTAAAATCATCAAAATGAGTTCTCCCACCCCGGGCAGGGCGGGAGGGACTGTCTGACTCGTACTGACTAAAATCCACGGTGTCCTTCAATAGCCCTTTATGTTCCGGGGTCACGCTGATGGAGTAAGTCCCGCGACCCCGGTGTGAAGGTGGGTAACAAATAGATGATTTCACGTGAGAACTGGAGAACTGTGAAACCTCATAATCCATAACGACAGTGAAAAAGAAATGAATGACCACAAACCCTTTTCCTTCGTTGTAAAATCATCAAATTAGTCCTCCCTGACGGACGGGAAAGGTAGGACTCTAAGACTCTAAGACAGACGGGAAAGGTAGGACTCTAAGACTCGTACCGAATAAATCCACGATTTACGATCATTTATGTTTAAACGTTTATCATAAAGAGATTCCAGAAAGATATAGAATCCATGACCATTCACCTTTTATTATAAAGCAGGTATATTCACATCCGAAAATACGACGGCAGCTTACGTAGACACTTGACTCAAGCCTCAAGCAACAGGTGAAGATTTTAGTTAGCTTGCGGTCAAGTGTACTACACCACAAAGATGCTATTCTCTTTGGCCTAGATTTATACATTATGTATAGTTATTTTGTTATTTAAGCCCGCCATATTTATACTCTGAGCGGTCACATTGGATCTTTCTAGAAAATTTACTAAATTTCTGGATACGTCCATGGAATTCTTCACAGTCTCAGCCTATTGGAACGTTCCAGAACGTTTTCGGATCATCTAGTTCAGTAAAGAACTTTCTAGAAACTTCCATCAGTAGAATTCTAGGGAAACTTGTGGAACCTTCGAGAAGATAAATCTATAGATATTGTACATAGTCTCATTCCTACTGGAACGTTCCAGAACATTTTCGGAACATCTAGTGCAGTATAGAACTTTCTAGAAACTTCCAGGGTAAACTTCAGTAGAATTGTCTGGAACCTTGTGAAACCTTCGAGAAGCTTGTAGATTCATCTCGCAATACCATCGACATAACAGTTCCTACTTTATCTGAACTTTCTATCACCATTTCTAAAGCTGTATTTTCATACTTTTAAGCGAACAATGAGCAACTGAATGTTTGCTCTCCCAAACATAATACAGTACATGCTGGAAATCAGAATATAGTCTCTGTCTGACACCATAAGGCAGCCACATCCTCACATGAAAAAGAAAGAAGAAGAATAATACAATGATTCACTTACCAAACAGAGACAGCGCCTCACTGTTTGCCTAAATGCAAAGACAGCCTTAGTAAGGAAAGGGATAGACAGATGATAATTAAGACTGAGCCTCTAAATATACCCCAAGCCAGGGGTATTACACCCGATGCACTTACCTACGTTGCATCAGGGACGACGGAATCACGAGCTCAAATTGGGCGTGCGTTGCATTTCTCCATCACGGACTTGATAGTTACAGAAGGCTAGCTCCAAACAATTGGTGCATACATCCTACATAGCCCTAAATTAAATATCATGCAATCTTATTTGATCAAGTTGCAGTGTTTGAAAGTGGCATTAATGAACTTATATGAAAAGTGACAAGTTTTGGTCGTGAACTTTTAACAATTGATTAAAACTATCTACTATTAACTCGACTTTATTTACGAGTTTGTACGTAGTTGTGATGACCTAAATTGGGACTTTGACGTTATGGAAAAAAAATAGTTCCTGATTTGTACACTAGATATGTGTTTTTTAATTTGTTTCATACAATTCACATCAAAATACTCCAAGTACGCTGTACGTAGCGTCCTCCCTCCGCCCCAGCCGCAGTGGTAGGCGCCCACGGCGACGGACGTCGCTCGATGATCTCCGGCCACCGTAGGCGCGGGCATGCGGGCAGCGAGTAAAGGGCAACTCGCTGCCCGACCAAGGACCATGCCCGGGTCTACTGCCCGGGTCGACGGCGCGTTGTGTCCCACGCGCGCCTCAAAGAGCGTCAGCATAATGACGGGGCCCCCCTCTCAGAGGGCCAAAGCCTGCCGGGGTCGCGGGATTATTCCCTTCCCGTAACCCCGGAACATAACAGGCTATGAAGGACACCGTGGATTTTAGTCAGTAGAAGTCTGACAGTCCCTCCCGCCCTGCCCGGGGTTGGAGGACTCATTTGATGATTTTACCACGCTAAAAAAAAAAAAAGTACGCTGTACGTAAAATATAGAAATCTGGTGCTACCTCTGGTGCAATGTCAAAATTACAGTAATTATTAACAGAATACCTATACAGTTATCTATATTCTCGTTGCAGTAAGGCTCCTAGTAAACTACTGCCTGCGATAAGTATCTGTGAAAAAAGAGTATACGGTAGCAAATGCTTCTCCATGCATGGATGCGCTTTCGATCATTGTAGTTTCTAGCCTTCTGTGTACCTATCTATTCCATGTCTCAGTGGAGGCAATTAACGTGGCCCAGTTCGTACGTGTTACGTAACACGGTACGTAACACGCTACAGTAACGTTTAGCTGAACGTTGACGATCTCTGGGCTTCATTTGTGAGAAATCATGCCGGTAAACAGTTATTGAAGCTCGTTAAGTGTCTTTGACGTGACTCAGGCTGGGTATATGTGTTCTAAAGTGCTTAGGGTCTCGAATTAGGTACATATGACCCTGCTTTTGCTGATATTAGCTCAAAACGTCACGGTTTTAACGAAGAGTTTGGGCGATCGACTGCTTGGTGCGTGTTGCAGGTTCTTAGTATCACGCATTTTTGTATGATCTACAAGTAGTGTATGTATGGCATGGCATGCGGGCGGCGAGTAAAGGGCAACTCACTGTCCGACCATGGACCATGCCCGGGTCGACGGCGCGTTGTGTTCCACGCGCGCCTCAAAGAGCGTCAGCATGACGACGGAGCCCCCCTTTAGAGGGCCAAAGCCTGCTGGGGTCGCGGGACCGACGGGACTGACGATCTCATTACCGTGACCCCGGAACATAAAAGGCTATTGAAGGACACCGTGGATTTTAGTCAGTACAAGTCTGAGTTCAAGTCCCGTCTTGCCCGGCGTGGGAGGACTCATTTGATGATTTTACCTCGTTAAAAAAAAACTCACTCATAACACAAAAGAAATCGTAATGTGACGTAAACTTACTTAATAAAAAACAAATTAATTTGTTTTTAAGGTTATTCATTTAAATATCTTTCATCATCTAATAGTACCTAATACATAAATATGTCTACGCAAAAGTAAACGTTACCGGCATTTCATTCGCATTAACATTAAAGTGAAATTCGCTTGAAGTGACCAATTGGTCGTGAATTAATGATAAAGTAATTAGACTCGGACGAAATGAGCCAATCACGGGCACTGACCACCAACGACGATGGATTTAATGATAAAACGTATAAAATGAAGTGGTTTCATTAAACTTTTGTGTTTGTTTCATTTTGTAATGACTCGACCGTATGCGGTATCGATGTGGTAATGAATACTTTTATTATTACATACCTTGTTTTGTACATAGTAAAACTGTCAAAAAAAAAACGTCTACAATGGCATCAATTTCTTGATGGTATTTTTTTTTATTGTGCAGCTAAACATAATAAAGAAATAATTGGAGAAATGATAATTCACAAAAACTTTAAGGCAACAACTTTAGGGCAATAAATTGTAGTTGAACATTAAAAACTTTTGCTAGAAACTGTATTAAATGCTAATAAAGCCTAATTTTCAATAAAACCGTATCGATGAAAGGTTAACAACTTATCAAGAATAACTCCAAAAGTTAACAAACAACTTTACCTATAATATTCTCAAACTCAGAATAGACAACGTTATTAGCTTCTTCAACGAGATTATAACTTACAAACAAATAATTTTACTAAAAGTTAAGTTAGTTAAATTCGAGCAGTTTGGGGTTCAAACTTTATAGCTCAAGTCCGAGTACTCACAACCTCTTCAAAGAGTTTTCAAAACGACTTGTTGATAGTTCCCGTGACCCAAAAGCATTTTTTTTTGTATGTCTTAACAGAATAAAAAGGCCTTTGGATGTCAGACCTTTACTGCCTAAAATCCACGGTGATTTTTCAATAGCCGTAGTACGTTCCAGAATCATGGAACCTGATGAGAGAGTCGCGCATCCAGCAGACTTTACCCCCGTCCGGGCATGCGGGCGGCGAGTTTGTAAGAGACTTAATAAGCAACTCGCCGCCCGACAATGGACCATGCCCGGTTCGATGGCGCATTGTGTTTGCGCGGTTGTGGGACTTATATCATTACCGTGACCCTGGAACGTAAAGGGCTAGTGAAGGACACCGTAGATTTTAGTCAGTACAAGCCTGACAGTGGGAGGGACTCATTAGATAATTTTATCAGGCTAAAAAAAAAGGTGGCCCCGTCAAGTTGCTGACTGCACTTTGATTCTTCATAAAGCTATTGTCAATGTTTGAATCCCTTTCACATAGACTATCGGATCGCCTTCGCTTTTCTATGTGACTGGATTCAAACAATTCCATACATCTTTATCTTTATCTTTTCTTTATCTTTATCTTTACATATAATAAAATCGTAGAGATGTCATTCCTGTACATTGAATATTTTTTTCTTTTGGTATTTTTTTCGAGTTAAGGGATTGATTCTGATGCCAGATCAACTTTTATTTTTTTTCAAAATTTTTTATGTTTTTTTGATTTAATCTATCTCCGAAACTACTGTAAAATTGTCGATCAAATTTTCCTCAAATATTCCTAATAATATGCTTCTGTTAATATGCTATGTATTATTACGCTATTTTTCCTGGGAGATAAGCAATTTTGAATTTTGTTGTTTTTAGATGTTTGTTGATAGTTGGAAGCTAAACCACTGGATATTATTTAGTCAATTTTTCCTCAAATATTGCTTAAACTGCTCTTCAATTAATAGAATATGTATATTTACGCTATTCCCCTTGGGGGATTAGCAATTTTATATGTTGATTTTCAGTCATTGTTGACATATGTACGAGAACCGCTATTTGAAAATCACTGTCAGCGTACTAGTCAGTCCGGTCGGTAACCTGCTTGACTTTCGTGCAAGGGGTCTCTGGATCAAATCTCGCAGTTTTTTTTTCTCTTTTTGAGTTTTTTTTTTATTTGTCCTGAGAGCTTTAAATAATTTTAAAAAAAATCTGCATACTTTTGTTTCAATATTATTCGCGATTTTAAATAATTACTATTTTTTTTCAATACTTCTCTAGGATACAAATCTACACTGATTTAAATTGTAGGTAGTAAGTAGGATATTTTTTTTAATTGTAATTGTTTCGAGGTGTGGAATTTTAAAGATTAGAAAGAAAACAGGGTTTCTATAATTTGTGTTCATTTATGTTTTGAATTGGTGCTCAAACAAGTGCATAGATTCTGTTTTAAACGACGACAAGTTGTACTCATCGAGTCAGATAATTAGTTATTTTTTAGGTATCACGCGGTATGTTATAGGGAGAAGAGCAATGCTGTCGTACGTTCAATTTGCAGCGATACTGTAAATCGACCCAAAAATGATAGTCTAATGTCTAAAATAAACACGCTTCTTTGAAATTAATGTCGCTCAAATAAGGACGTTTCCTATGCAAACTATGTACCTAGATATAACATTATTGATCTAAACTAATAATAATAACATTATTGATCTAAACTAATAATAAAAATGCAAGTATGATTGTTTTTCACCTTTTCACGCATTACTACCTACTGAATCGATCGTCCCACAATTTTGCATATATACGATGTCAGGAGTATAGACACGGATATAACGTATCTTTCATCCCGAATAACAGAAGAGAGCTGTTTCCGAGAAAACAATTACGTTCATATTCCAGATGGCGCCACACGATCCGTATTGTTTCTCAAATTCTAAAATAACGCAAGCGAAGCCGCGGGCAAACACTAGTTACAAATAACAACGCTTCGGCTCGCATTCGCTTCGCCGCGCCCATGTCTGTTTTACAATAGCTTAATAGTTTAGTTTATGTATATATTTAGTTTAAATAATACGATACCCCATGATAATAAGACTGGTTGTCAGACTATGAGCTTCTGACAAACAGTAACGACTGTCAAAGATATACAAATGACAGCCGTGACCAGCGGTTTTACGTGCTTTTCGAGGCACGGAGGAAACTCGCTATGACAGATGGTCACTTATCAACAGACCAACCTCAGTAAGCGCAGCTTAACCCTGAAGATCGGCCTGTGTGGCTGTAATTATTTAGCCACGAACTCCTCAGCTGTTTTGTACTCTATCCTGCCTTTTAATATCCAAAGAGGTTTGAACAAGGATGTCAAATCTTATCCTTCGTCAAACTGTGGTTATTACTTACGACAGTCAAAACATTGTTTTAGAAGTTTCCCAAAGTTTCTCAACCCCTTTTGTACCTCAGTATACAACGTTTAAGTAATGAGATTTTTATGCTCTTCGAAAGAAGAAAAAAAAGTTTTTACTTAGAGTTGTGTTCGGACCATGTTATGCTTGCTTAAGGGGCAGGTCTTCTAAAATTCACGCGCGCCGAATTATTTGCGTAACTTTGTTTGTGATTTTTGAACAAAATAGTGCAATAGCTTGAAATATTATTATTGCACATAAATAACCATAATATAAGTAACAGCTAGTTATTTTTTTAAAGTTGATTTAAGTAGATTATATTAGGTAAATCAAGCGTTCAAAACAGCTCTTTCCTGCCCAACGTCATTTCGAGTTACGTTGGTGCACTCAATCTGAGACAATGAAGAATTAATTTAAAAATCTGATCAGCGCATAATGACCGCAATATCCTCGTCTTCAAACTGCGCTGATTAGTTTTTTATATTTATCTTTCATTTTCTAAATTAAGATGGCAGAACATCATCAAAATTCTCGGATTTCATCTCTTAATAAATGGTTTTTTTTCATAGGAACTATGCATCGTAGGTATGTAATATTACATTATCTTGATGTCAACAGATCAATAAAGCAAATTCAAAAAAAAAATTGTACCTAAAGCGCTTTTTTTCAACAATAAAAAATATCTCAAATAACCTCTCAAAAAGTGTTTATAAACGAGAATTGCAAGAGAAATTCCTTAGTGGCCGGTGGACGGCCGGAGCGATCGGACGTGAGGTCCACGACGAATTTTTGTTGGTCCCTCTCGCTCGCACCTTCTCTCGCTCTAACGGTGATGACGCGCAGTTACGCATCTCAGGTTGCTCTACTTTATTATGTTAAAATATATTTTTTAACCGACGGAAAAAAAGGAGGAGGTTCTCAATTCGACATGTATATATATTTTTTTTTTAATTTATGACCATTCTTTACTTTCTCCAAGGTGGTCCAATAACAAAAAATCTTTTTTTTTTTGTTGGACAGAGTTTATCTGAAAGTTGGTCCAATTTAAATATCAAAATTAAACTCGGCCTATAGGGGTAGAAAAAGAGGAATTAATTGTCAAATTTCCTACAGAATTTTCAGTTGTGAACCGATTATTGTTAAAAGATATGGAGAAGTAACTAAACAAGTTGGAGCGAATTCCGACCTTATTGACATTTAAAATTTAGTTTGTTTTTTCTCACTTTCACGATCGCTAACATTGCTCCTTCATTAAAATCCGGTGTTTGCATAAATGTCAGTAAGGTCGAAAATAGTTTGAACATGTTTTTTAAATTGCTTAACGATAGCAAGTTAAAAAACAGCTTCAAGCGATTTTCGCCCTTATCGACATTTAAAATTTAGTTTGTTTTTTCTCACTTTCACGTTCGCTAACATTGCTCCTTCATTAAAATCCGGTTTTTGCATAAATGTCAATAAGGTCGAAAATCATTTGAGGCTGTTTTTTTAACTTGCTATCGTTAAGCAATTTAAAAAACATGTTCAAACTATTTTCGACCTTATTGACATTTAAAATTTAGTTTGTTTTTTCTCACTTTCACGTTCGCTAACATTGCTCCTTCATTAAAATCCGGTTTTTGCATAAATGTCAATAAGGTCGAAAATCGTTTGAACCTGTTTTTTAAATTGCTTAACGATAGCAATTTAAAAAACATGTTCAAACTATTTTCGACCTTATTGACATTTAAAATTTAGTTTGTTTTTTCTCACTTTCACGTTCGCTAACATTGCTCCTTCATTAAAATCCGGTTTTTGCATAAATGTCAATAAGGTCGAAAATCGTTTGAACCTGTTTTTTAAATTGCTTAACGATAGCAAGTTAAAAAACAGCTTCAAGCGATTTTCGACCTTATTGACATTTAAAATTTACTTTGTTTTTTCTCACATTCACGTTCGCTAACATTGCTCCTTCATTAAAATCCAGCAAACCGTTGGTTTCTCTCTGTCTCCCGGTGGTAATGGACTGTGCCTATGACAAGGAGTGCAGTTCTTGGATGGGACTGTCAGATTTGTACTGACTAAAATCCACGGTGTCCTTCAAATAGCCCTTTATGTTCCGGGGTCACGGTAATGAGTACCGCGACGCCAGCAGGCTTTAGCCCTCTAGAGGGGGACCCCGTCATCATGCTGACGCTATTTGAGGCGCTCGTAGAACACAACGCGCTGTCGACCCGGGCATGGCCCATGACTTTTTTTTCATGATAAAATCATCAAATGAGTCCTCCCCAGGCCAAGCGGGAGATACTGTCACACTTGTACTGACTTAAATTCACGGCGTTCTTTAATAGCCTTTTACGTTCTGGGTTTACCACAGCGGCTGGGATGTAAGGTTTACGCTGTCCTCTCTCTCACGCGTCCCGCATCTTCATTTGCCAACATGACTGCTGCACTGACCTTTTTTTAGGTTTAATTAGTTAAACACGATTGTGTTTAACAAATTAAACCTAACATAATTTAACCTATGAGAGTATTTAAATAGTATTAAAACACTTGTGTGATACTCGTATTATTACAAACCAAGCAGGGTTGGCATGATTAAAACAAGTTGTTTTAAAACACCTGTTTAAAACAGTTTCCGTCTTATTCCAAAACGCCGACTAAATATAGTACTGGGATTAGTTCTAGGTTTAAACCATGGACTAAGAAAAACCTTATTATAAAATGAAGTTTATCACTAATCCTTGTACTATCTATGGTACTAAAGATAAACCCGCGAGACCCCTAGTTTATCCAAGGTCTAACTTTGGTACTACTGTCAAATGTCAATTTCTACAAAAAGTTGAGGGTATCGTGGCTTTAAATTTCTGTGTTTATTGTTTTTATAGCGTTAAAAAATGGATATTAATATGATTGACTTGATTGTTAAATATAATAGAAATACATGAAGAAAAAAGATAGTTTTATTTTATGCCACAAACTTCAAAGTTAAAAACAAGAGTGTTGCGAAGCAACATAGGAAGTCCATACAGTTTTTACTATGTACTCCGTTTCACGTTCTTTGATAAAAATATAACTTGATAAAAAAACGCGATATGTGTGTTTGTTGTGCTCGTTCAAGAGGATGGAACTTGGACATGAAATTAAATGGTTTGTTTGTTAGGACTTAAGAATAAAGAGCTATTATGCATTTAAAGTATTTAATATCAACATTAGTAAAAACGGAATGTCATATTGAATGAAGCCAGTGTAAAAGAATGAATGATTGTCCTTTTTTCATTTTTTATCTGTGTAAACCATGGATGATCTTTGGACTAACTGATCTTCAGTTGGTCTCAGATTTGTAATATGATCACATTTTAAGCCTGGTACTAACTTTAATTCCGTAACAATCCTAGACTATTTAGTCCAGGTTTAAACCAGTACTAACTCAAACTTTTGTAATATGGACTTCCTATGTTGCTAGGCAACACTCTTGTTTATAACTTTGAAGTTTGTGGCGTAAAATAAAACTATCTTTTTTCTTCATGTATTTCTATTATATTTAACAATCAAGTCAATCATTTTAATATCCATTTTTTAACGCTATAAAAACAATAAAAACAAAAATTTACAGCCACGATACCCTCAACTTTTTCTAGAAATTGACATTTGACAGTAGTACCAAAGTTAGACCATGGATAAACTAGGGGTCTCGCGGGTTTATCTTTAGAACCATATATAGTACAAGGATTAGTGATAAACTTCATTTTATAATAAGGTTTTTCTTAGTCCATGGTTTAAACCTAGAACTAATCCCAGTACTATATTTAGTCGGCGTTTTGGAATAAGACGGTTCGAGTTTAATGCCATTGTTATGTCATATTTTTAACTTTTATTGACACTATAATAAATGAAATAATGCTTAAAATTTTTAGATCACATGTTTTTATTCCATTGATATTTTTTCGTAAAAAAATCATTTCAAAGGGTTGAAAAGATGTAGTCTAGAAATGAAACATAATTGATTTATACGTTTAGACATCAACAAACAAGGTGGAATTAATTTTAAAAAATAACCAGAAACTAAAAAAAAACACTTATTTAAAACATTTTGAACTGTTTGTTTTATAAATTTGAAAAAAACTGTTTTTATTTCCAACCCTGAAACCAAGTCATATTAAAACTCCTTATTAAGCAAAAATTTCTATAACTCCTTTTAAATAATCCTTAGTAGAGCAATGTTCTTACCGTATCAAAATTGTTTTATAATAATTCAGTGGGCAGGATGTATGCGGGGGATTGCGGGAAGGGAGCCCGAAATTTGACGTACGATCGACTGGCCGAACGCGATTCAATTTTGTGCAAAAGAAGACGGAAGCCTTAAGAGTCTCAAGTTTTTGTACCTACTACGGTTAAACTTTTGTATTTAATTTTATAATTTTTTGAATGGCAGGCAGTCGCTCAATGTAAAAAAACTGATATCCAGCTCAATCTGGTTTGACTGGAAGCCGACCCCAATATAGTTGGGAAAAGGCTAGGCAGATGATGATAATGATGATGATATAATTTTTTTGAATAGTTTTTTTTAATTTTCGAACGGTGCAATGTTTAACTATTTTCGATTATAAAATGTAAGTACGGTAAAATCCAACTGACGCAAGTCACAATGCTAAAATAAAAATGTTCTAAAATTGAGAATTTAATATCTAACGAAATTGAAAAGGTATTTGATTCACACTTTATTTGAAGATAATTCAGGAATTTAAAAATACTCGTAGTGTTAATTGACCCTTCTTGTTTTTTTCTATTCTGACTGTTTTATAAGTTTTTTTTAGGCCAGGTCTTCTCCTACATATAATATACAACTTGTAACGTTAATAGCACAAAACGTCTCGTGGGGTAACTTAGCCCATGTTACTGAACAAATTTGTTCTTAAACGTTCGGAAATTCACAAAAAAAAAAAAAGATTTTTCATACTGATGGGTCCGATCAATTTCTCATTTTGTATGAAAAAGCAATTTTTTTTGATCGATCGATTAAGCACTTGTAGTAAAATTATCAAATTGTTTTGTTAATTAAAATCCACAAGTCAAACCATTGCACATCCCTTTGCTTGAGGATGTGTCACGAGCAAACTTTATACATTAGTTTAAGGAAATAGTACACCAGTACACAATAGTACTATTTTATGAGAAAACTGCTGCTGCTATGAAAGTTTACATACCCGTGCTCGTTATTTATTTCCAAGGAAGAACTCCACTCTACTCTAAATGTTACTTCTTCTTTGATGTTTTATAACCGTTTTATATATAACACTTGTTAGTGAAAACAAGCTCTCAAAAGAGAATAGAATAACTAAAGTATTCAATACTAGCTGTTACAATTGTGTGAAAATTGTGCCACGGGAACATAAAATCGGGATAAAAGCTATCCTATGTGTTAATCCAGGTTATAAACTATCTGTGTACCAAATTTTTTAGCCAAATCCGTTCAGTGGTTTTTGCGTGAAAGAGTAACAAACATCCATACATCCATTCTTACAAACTTTCACCTTTATAATAGTAGTAGGATTTTCCAGCATTTATTTACTGCTACAAGAACCTTATTTCTATAAATATGTATCTTGGGAGCGATAGACAGCGCCATATTGTTATTAAGTCGTATATAACCAACAATATATTGGATTAGTGTTACGAGAATAATTTATCGCCAATTGAGGGCAAAGTTAGTTAAACTTTCATCCTTGGAGAGACAAGTTTGACATCAGAGAGTTGATTCATTTTCTGTTTCTTTCACGAAAACAGCCACATTTTTTTTGTTGTAACTTCTTCATTATAATTATGAGTCCTCCCGTCCTGAGTGGGAGGTAGAAGGGACTGTCAAACTCATACTAACTAAAACAACCGTGTTCCTTTTTTTTGTTCTTTGAGCTCTTGGGCTGTGGTACCCTTTTTAGACCGTCTCTCGACACTGGAAAAAAATCACCCCCGACTAGTATCATTTGATTTAGCCTGTTTCCCACTAGGACTTTCGGAGGCGTCCATTTTAGTCTTCCAAATCTCTATTTCGTGTAATATCTCAAACAGGATGTTATTGTCACAGCATGAAGAATGATTATTTTAAACAGGACGCCATGGAGACAGCCGAATCCAAAACAGATACTGGAAAAGTTTCTTAGTTTACTTTCTCTTTTTTCACCTTTTTTTACCTGAAAACTTCAATGTTTGCCGCTCGTGTTTATGAATTACCTGGTTACAGGTAATTCACAAACACGAGCGGCAAGTTACATCCATAAATGTCTAGCCATTTTTACTTGTTTGACAAACATACAAACTTTCACATTTATGATATTAGTGGGAATTTGGCTCCCGTTGTCGTACGAATTTTATAATCCTTTGCTGTAATGCCTTATATTAAGAAAATAAATAATACCTCTTTGTAACAACAGACTTCATAACCAAGCAATTTCGTAGTAAATCTAAGAGAATGTAGTCGAAGAGAATTTATCGAAGTAGCCTGTATTAAAAGCACCACAAATGTTCTAGTCCATGCGATTCAATTTATCAATAACAGGTAAATGTTAAATCGGAACATTGCATGTGGGTTTTTTAAATTTGTAGTATCAATACTGGGAAAGTTATTAAAAACAGATTGATTTTCCATGAAACTATTTGAACTGTTCAACATTTATAAAATCTATGTGATAGCAAAGCATTACAAAAATCTTCACCAAATTAAAAGGTGGATAAACAACTACCGCTCTAGCTCGGCTCCGCATACACTAACTAATGCATCTGACTGGGTTCAAACCCACGACTCATTATTCGGAGTCATTACTGCTCCATAGCCCTCTGTAAATCTTGCCATTTGAACACAGAATACTGTAACCATGAAAAAGGGTAAACTTTCTTTTGCACTTACGAATAATAATGTCTATCTTCACTTAAGTCTACCCTTGGCGCATCCCCTTTAGTAAGGATTAATCTTTGCCCTTAAGAGCAACTTTGCCCTGAACCATATTAACTATATGAGATAAGACCCAGGAAGTAAGTAACCCTTACATTACTAGACCTAAAATGTCGTAAGCGACGTAAATATTGTATTAACTGGTTCAACCTAACCTCAATGAAAAAAGTAATCTTGAATAGGGCTTTTAATCAAATCAAACCAACACCCAGGGTGAGAGGACAGAGGACTCATAATTATTACACGTTGAGTCTTGTATTTTGTTATTACTGGATCTTAAATACATACAATTTATTTCTAATCGATGCTTAATCACTTTACCAATACTAACTGATTAACAGGACCACTGAAAAATGTGTGGTTTCTTTCTTCAAAAGACCATCACAGATGAGAACCTACATGGATCTTCAAATAAATTAACCACAACAGTCTCTGGACTGGTTCCCTCAACTATGTGTACATTGTATAGTTTGTTATGGCAATATCAGTGTAACTCGTATCTGGATGGGTGGGCTACAGACTGCCCCACGGTCTTATCAAGGTGTCTTATATCGTATTATCGCAAAGAATAATATTGCGTGGCTTTGGATGCCACATCAACTTTTTAAGGCTTCCGTCTTCTTTTGCACAAAATTGAATCGCGTTCGGCCAGTCGATCGTACGTCAAATTTCGGGCTCCCTTCCCGCAATCCCCCGCATACATCCTGCCCACTGAATTATTATAAAACAATTTTGATGCGGTATGAACATTGCTCTACTAAGGATTATTTAAAAGGAGTTATAGAATTTTTGCTTAATAAGGAGTTTTAAAATGACTTGGTTTCAGGGTTGGAAAAAAAAACAGTTTTTTTTTTAATTTATAAAACAAACTGTAACAATTCAAAATGTTTTAAAAAAGTGATTTTTTTTTTAGTTTCTGGTTCTTTTTTAAAATTAATTCCACCTTGTTTGTTGATGTCTAAACGTATATACAACATGTAACATAATTAACGCACATCCTGAAATTAGTTTGTTCAGAATCGTTTACTGAATCGATTTCTATCATTTTTAATATAGGTTATTTTTTTTTTTCAAAAATAATTTAAACTACGGAAATTCCCCCTAAACGTCTGTACAGTCAAAACAAACTAAGATAGACCGTAAATCAAGGCAACAAGACTTAAAAGTGCAATTTTATTTATATAAATGCAAATTCCGTCATTCATTCACAAAATAAAGAAAAATAAACCTTACTGCAAAATAACTAATTTAGTTAATAACAAATGCATTTACATGTTAAATTAAAAAATCAATATATGTATGATGATTACAACATAATATTCTAATTGGGGTGTCTGAGGGTGTGCGTTAATTATGTTACATGTTGTATATCAATTATGTTTCATTTCTAGACTACATCTTTTCAAATTCACCCTTTGTAATGAATTTTTTACGAAAAATGATCAATGGAATAAAAACGTGATGTTTTTTTTCTAAAAATTTTAAGCATTATTTCATTACAGTGTCAATAAAAGTTAAAAATATGACATAACAATGACATTAAACTCAAAAGGTTTTATGTCAAACTATTTAGACTCCTGAATATTAATTTGTTTTCATTTTATATGCATTCATCTGCCTTAAAAAGTAGTTGAAACGGGTAATAAAAAACACTGTTTAATTTCAAACTGTTTTAAACAGGTGTTTTAAAACAACTTGTTTTCATCATGCCAACCCTGTTTGGTTTGTAATAATACGAGTATCACACAAGTGTTTTAATACTATTTAAATATTCTCATAGGTTAAATTCTGTTAGGTTTAATTTGTTAAACACAATCGTGTTTAACTAATTAAACCTAAAAAAAGGTCAGTGCAGCAGTCATGTTGGCAAAGGAAGAGGCGGGACGCGTGAGAGAGAGGACAGCGTAAACCTTACATCCCATAGTACCCCGCAGTGGTAAACCCAGAACATAAAAGGCTATTAAAGAACGCCGTGAAATTCAGTCAGTACAAGTCTGACAGTATCTCCCGCTTGGCCTGGGGAGGACTCATTTGATGATTTTATCATGAAAAAAAGTTATGGGCCATGCCCGGGTCGACAGCGCGTTGTATCCTACGAGCGCCTCAAATAGCGTCAGCATGATGACGGGGTCCCCCTCTAGAGGGCTAAAGCCTGCTGTCGTCGCGGTACTCATTACCGTGACCCCGGAACATTAAGGGCTATTTGAAGGACACATTTTAGTCAGTACAAATCTGAGAGTCCCATCCAAGGACTGCACTCCTTGTCATAGGCACAGTCCATTACCACCGGGAGACAGAGAAACCAACGGTTTTGTTACTTGCTGGATTTTAATGAAGGAGCAATGTTAGCGAACGTGAAAGTGAGAAAAAACAAACTAAATTTTAAATGTCAATAAGGTCGAAAATAGTTTGAACATGTTTTTTAAATTGCTTAACGATAGCAAGTTAAAAAAACAGCTTCAAGCGATTTTCGACCTTATTGACATTTATGCAAAAACCGGATTTTAATGAAGGAGCAATGTTGGCGAACGTGAAAGTGAGAAAAAACAAACTAAATTTTAAATGTCAATAAGGTCGAAAATAGTTTGAACATGTTTTTTAAATTGCTTAACGATAGCAAGTTAAAAAAACAGCTTCAAGCGATTTTCGACCTTATTGACATTTATGCAAAAACCGGATTTTAATGAAGGAGCAATGTTAGCGAACGTGAAAGTGAGAAAAAACAAACTAAATTTTAAATGTCAATAAGGGCGAAAATCGCTTGAAGCTGTTTTTTAACTTGCTATCGTTATGCAATTTAAAAAACATGTTCAAACTATTTTCGACCTTACTGACATTTATGCAAACACCGGATTTTAATGAAGGAGCAATGTTAGCGATCGTGAAAGTGAGAAAAAAACAAACTAAATTTTAAATGTCAATAAGGTCGGAATTCGCTCCAACTTGTTTAGTTACTTCTCCATATCTTTTAACAATAATCGGTTCACAACTGAAAATTCTGTAGGAAATTTGACAATTAATTCCTCTTTTTCTACCCCTATAGGCCGAGTTTAATTTTGATATTTAAATGGGACCAACTTTCTGATAAACTCTGTCCGACAAAAAAAAAGATTTTTTGATATTGGACCACCTTAGAAAAAGTAAAGAATGGTCATAAATAAAAAAATATAAAAAATATATACATGTCGAATTGAGAACCTCCTCCTTTTTTTCCGTCGGTTAAAAAATGTATTTTAACATAATAAAGTAGAGCAACCTGAGATGCGTAACTGCGCGTCATCACCGTTAGAGCGAGAGAAGGTGCGAGCGAGAGGGACCAACAAAAATTCGTCGTGGACCTCACGTCCAATCGCTCCGGCCGTCCACCGGCCACTAAGGAATTTCTCTTGCAATTCTCGTTTATAAACACTTTTTGAGAGGTTATTTGAGATATTTTTTATTGTTAAAAAAAAGCGCTTTAGGTACAATTTTTTTTTTTAATTTGCTTTATTGATCTGTTGACATCAAGATAATGTAATATTACATACCTACGATGCATAGTTCCTATGAAAAAAAACCATTTATTAAGAGATGAAATCCGAGAATTTTGATGATATTCTGCCATCTTAATTAAGAAAATGGAAGATAAATATAAAAAACTAATCAGCGCAGTTTGAAGACGAGGATATTGCGGTCATTATGCGCTGATCAGATTTTTAAATGAATTCTTCATTGTCTCAGATTGAGTGCACCAACGTAACTCGAAATGACGTTGGGCAGGAAAGAGCTGTTTTGAACGCTTGATTTACCTAATATAATCTACTTAAATCAACTTTAAAAAAATAACTAGCTGTTACTTATATTATGGTTATTTATGTGCAATAATAATATTTCAAGCTATTGCACTATTTTGTTCAAAAATCACAAACAAAGTTACGCAAATAATTCGGCGCGCGTGAATTTTACAAGACCTGCCCCTTAAGTGGCGATTTATAAATAAATAAAAAAGATTGCAACGAATTGAGAATATTCTCCTTTTTACGAAATTGTTTAAAGATGTAACTACTCGTACAACGGGAATAAAGAATAGTAGGTAAAAGAAAGGGATACTAACAAAAACTTCTCTCTTGTCACCAGGCGACCTCTTCGTGCTAGTATTCGCGATGGACAGCCGAGAGTCCTTCGAAGAGGTAATCCGGCTCCGAGAACAGATCCTGGAGACGAAAGCCAGCGCCAGCAGTGGCGGCAGCAGGGGGCGGCGACAGGCACCTAGGGTCCCCATGGCAATAGCTGGCAATAAGTGCGACAGAGATCTGAAGTAAGTATTCGCAATCCTGCGTCATAACCAAAGCAATCAGGTGGCCGACCAAGCGAGAGTTATTCCAATGTAGAAAAGAGACAGAGCTATACTTGTCGATTGTCGTCTAGCCCCATCTCGCTCCCACACTGGAATTACTGTAGCTTTAAGGCGCGGGCCACATAGAAAAGACGTAAGACGAGGACGCGTCACAGACGTGCGAAAATGTATGAGAGTCGCGTCCGCGCCCCGTCGCTTCTGTGTGTTTTAAGTCGCGAAGCTTCTTTACATTTTGTATGAAAGAAACGCCGAAGAGGCATTTATGTCTCCGCCCCGTCTGCGTCTTACAACACTTCATGGTTGGCCACCAGTTGTGCATACATTGCTTGCTTAATACTTATCTATATATATAAAAGCAAAAGGTCACTCACTCATAGGACACGAAATCTCGGAAACTACCAGTGCTAGGGGTTTAAAATTTTGCATAGGGGTTCTTTTTAGGACGTAGGTACTCGCTAAGAATTTTGCGATATTACGCCCCTAAGGGGTTGTTTTTGGGGTTGACAGTTTGTATGAAACTTTTTTGCTACAAGTACTAGGAGTTTCCAATTTTGCATGCGGGTTCTTTTTAGGACGTAGGTGCTACTTTAGAAAAGGGTTTTTCGAAATTCGACCCCTAAGGCGTTGTTTTTGGTGTTGAAAGTTTGTTTGAAACATCGTTATTACATGTAATAGGAGTTTTTAGTGTTTCACCGGAGGGTTCTTTTACGACGTAGGTGCTACTTAAGACGGGATTATGACGGGAAATTCCCCCCCTAAGGGTTACTTTTTAGCTTCAGAGTTTGTATGAAACTTCGTTACTACAAGTGCTACGAGTCTCAAATTATCCCAGGGGTATATCTTTAGGATGAAGAAGCTTATTAAGCTGGGATGTTGCAAAAACCGACTGCGAAAGGGATATTTGTGGTCGAATGAGAGAGAATAGAATTTTAGTTGCACATTGATTTAGATTTTCTAAAAGTATTGCATAAAGAGGGTGGCCGGAGAAGAAATTCACATAACCAAAGCTCCAAATAAGCGCGGACGAAGTCGCGGGGGAAGTGCTAGTCACTCATATGTTCGTAAAACCAAAAACAAAAAAGAGGAGCTCGTAGCTAAATAATTACAGCCACATATGCCGCACATATTCCGGGTTAAGCCGCGGTTGTCTAAGTTTGTCTGTGGATGAGGGACCATCTGTGATAGCAAGTTTGTAAAGCCGTTGGTTCCGGCTGTCATTTGTGGATCTTTGACAGTTGTTCCTGTTATTCAGAAACTTATAAGTCTGGCAACCAGTCTCACCATGGGAGGTACTACCCAGTTACTGGGTTGTGGAGGCTACATCAGCTGCATCTGGTTCGACTGGAAGCGACCTCAATATAGTTAGAAAAAAGCTACGCAGATGATGGTCCCGCCTCACCTATTAATATTAAAAATGACTTTGTTGCTAGCCAAAGCCTTCTTAATATTCCTTTAATTAGTTTTTATTACACCCTTGAGATGCGCCACGCTGTTAGGTCATAAAGCAACCAAACTAAATTATGTTCTCCATTAAGGCCTCGAATCTAATAGGTATAATCCCGAATGGCCGAGTTATTAGCAAAGTTTACTTAGGACATCTTGCGGGGCCTAGACAAATGGGGTCTTGGGACTATTTTAAAAGGTCACTACGGGGAGGCCCTTGCAAGCAGATAACGATAAAGGGCTAGTTGAGAAAAGAGGTTGTTTTTAGTCAATCAAAATACGATTGGTGCAGTGGCTGAACAATTGACTGCTGCGCAATATTATTAATATTTTTATGACCTATAATTAGTTGCTCCGGGTCTGGGTGTTTGTGTTACTGTGTTACTGTGTTTGTAATCCACGACACAGGAGAAATACCTCGTCCGGGGCAAAGTAAAAAAAAACTTTTTTTTATGTTCGCGGGTTTTGTTAAAACTAGACTACTTGAATTTTAGATTATTTGTTACTTAGTTTAAAAAGGAAAAAACTATCTTTTCATAATAAGAAAGTGCTCAAATCATGAATAGACGTTTTTAAAAGTAAATGGAAACAGAATTTTGTTGAAAGTTAAAGACAGTGTTTTTTCAGCAATTAATTTTTAATTTGAGTAGATAGAAGTAAAGAAAACAGTTGGCACTGCTAAATAACAAGTAAAAGAAAAAACTTTTTTGTAGCCGTTAGTTTGTCTATCTATATATACTAATCTATACTTAATATTATAAAGAGGTAACATTTGTTTGTAAGTTTGTAAGTTTGTATGTAGGGGGTAATCTCCGGAAGTAATGAACCGATTTCAAAAATTGTTTCACCGGTAGATAGCTACATTATTCGTGAGTGCTATAAGCTATAAATTATAAAGATATCATGTATATTAGCCGAAACAACTTAATTTTTCTCTAGCCGGCCGGAAAAAAATTGCTCTTCCAACACAGTTATTAGCATGCGCTGCCTTAATAGTTGTATTTAATTGAAAACAATGTATGGCAAAAATGTCCGATTTGAATAGTTCTACAATAAAGTCCGCGACACCATATTTTTATCTTTTATATTTTAGCAGATATAGCAGCTTTTATGAGTTAAAAAAAGTTATTTTCGATTTACTTGCCTTTGGACGATTTTTTACACAACAAAACATTAAACCTTATCGAAAAAAATATTATTATGATCACAATTACATCATAGAGATACGATTTTCCCAAAACAGTATGTCAATTGGTTAAATAGTTTTGAAGATAACATAAAATTACTAAATCGCAAAATGCCGCCGTCCATTCACGAACCGCATTAGAACACGCTTTGAAGCGAAGCTGTGATATTTCTGTTTTTGGGAGACATCGCAGACAAGAACAGATCGAGTACGCGTACGTACGTACGTACAGAAGAGTCTGCTCTTTAAAATCATCAGCGCCTCTCGAGGAATAGAGAAAATATTTCGCAAGCTCGCTATGGGGGGTGCTATGACAGGATACCTCCACGTGCGCCCGTGGACTGGAGTTCCCTCTCGGATTCGTCCGGGGGGAAGACCAGTTTTTCGGGCCGGTGCACCCTGGGATGCGGGCTAAAACTCTTCCTTAGGCACTGCGTGTCTAAGGGGTCTCTTTGCCCGCATGCGAATAGCCTGTCGTGTCGACGCTCCAACGCGTGTCCGTCTGTTTAGCAGAGGGCACAGCGGCGGAGCGGGCTTGCGGACGGTGAGTGATGGGTAGCTCGCCGTCCGACCAAAGACCAAGCCCGGGTTGGTGGCGCGTCGTGTTTCGCGCTGGGGTCGCGGGTTTTTTCTTAACCCAGGATACCGTGGCCCCGGAACGCTTGCCAACCAATTACCAAAGCTGGAGAACATGGCAGGTGGTCGGGAATTTAGCGCTGTACGTGCGCAGCATCACACAGTGATTTAAGGCAGCATGTCTCTGCAACAAGGGATAGGAAGTCGAGCGCTAAGAGCTCGCAGCGGCTCGCTAACCAAAGAATATGAATATCGCAATCGCTCGGGAATTTAGCGCTGAACATGCGCCTAGGAACAGAAAGACAGTCAGGAAATAAATCATAGCACTTAGTACTAATAACCGAACCACACTCATAATTTCATTACAAGTTAAAATATTAATGCCCAACGAAGTGGGCACGGGTCAGCTAGTTTAAAAATAATTTTAGACGTTTTATTTTTAGATTTAGATAAAAAAAAATGTTTTCAACGGTTATCGTTTTATTGGTTAAGAGCGGCCAACCCGTCTATCTTTTCATACAAACGCTCGTACGTGATTATGGCGTTGTAACAGATATTTCTTTCAAACTTTTGAACTAATAGGCATCTTGTGCACTATATCTAGGTTTCTATCAAAACGCGAAATCAAAATTTTAAGAAACAAATTCAGTACAAACCTCCAAAAATCAGCTTTTTTGCACAAATTTTATGTGATGTTTGGGCGTTTATAACGTACTTATTAATTGTAACCGGAAAGAAATATTTGCATAGAAACCTTGCAAATGTAATGGAGTTTCTAAATGCAAAATTTTTTTTTCATAATCTTATAAGGCTTACGAATAAACACGTATTTCTTGGAACAAGTTTTATGAAACTTCCGCACACTATTTTCCTTTTAATGTTGTCGCGTTCTCACTTGCTTGTTAGCTATGTGGCGGTAAGAGGTAAGCAGGGGCCTAGTCGAGCGGGGACGGGTTTGCCTCTTGTTCTGGATGAAACAACAAGCTTTTTGACCATGCTCGCGTTGTCGTTCGTCGGATGGGGAAGGGCCCTCTTAATGTCCAACCATGACATTTACTATTTACCTGACCTCATTGTTCATGAAATTGAGAAAGATCATTGTGGTGAATAGGGATACAGGGGTGAATCGGATCAAAACTTTGAAAGGGATTTTAACGATAAGTTATAATGAATGTTGCCAACAAAGGTCTCAAAATAATGAAGAATCTGAGTAGTTGTTGGTAACATTGTTCCTACTGTTCCACGGTTTCCCAATATTATGCTATTTTCAATGTTCCTGCGCATCAATTTCAATAACTGTGTGTAGCACACAACCAAAAGAAACATACAACAGCATAATTTAGCGAGCATGTAGCATACAAGAAAAACTTGCTGTCTACTTATCTCTTTCAGTGACTGTACAAAACATCATAAATAATCAGATGCGTGAATGTTGGCGATGCAAAAGAAGCATGCCATTAATGTTGCAGGTGGCATTCCGTACTTTCTGTATACCACTGTGGGAAGTAAGCCACGTGTGACCTATTGTATGTTTGAAGTACTATAGTAGTATTTAATTGTGAAAATGCCTTGAGTATTATCAACTTCTTCCATTCCTTGACACATTTCTATGCTTGTGTTTTTTTTTATTCAACCATAGTCTCTCGTTTTACAATTACCTCGTCTGATATTAAGTGATGATGTTGTCGACGTTGAAGAACGTTTGCCTAAAGATTTTTGGTCTTCTGGATAACTACTCTAGACGTTCGTTTCGTAAAACGTTCAAAGGGAATAAAAAATTCAGCTTCAAACGAGTGTGTTGCGATGGCATAATTAGTAAGGCGTCTGAAGTACTTATCTAGAAGACGCGGGTTCGAATCCTATTCGCAGTTTTCTTAAACATCTACGAAACAGGCTTTATAAAACGTTTGCCTTATAGGAACCTTTTTAATCCAGACCCCAAGTTTTTTTTTTATCAGCCAGCCAGTTTAATCCTCATTTTCTTTCAACAGGACTGTCCAGCCGGAAGAAGCAGTAGCCTACTGCAACACTCAGGACTCTTCCTGCGTCTTCGTGGAAACCTCAGCGAAGAAGAACTTCCACGTCGACGACCTGTTCTACGAACTCTTCGTAGTCGCCAACTTACCTTTAGAAATGGCCCCAAATCACCACAAAAGAGTCAGTACGGCTTTCGGGAGCCCCTGTACTCTCCCCCCAACGAGTAGCCAAAGTAGTAGAAGTAAAAAGTGTACCCTTTCCATCAAAAGAAGATTGTCAGACGCCTGTGGAGTCGTTGCTCCTAATGTAAGAAGACCCAGCATCCGTACTGACCTAATGATTATGAGAACAAAGACTAGTGCCAAAGGAGATACGGATAGTACGAGTGGAAGTCCGAAAATAACCCTGAATAGATTTGTAAGGTCTCAAGGACAGAGTGAAAAGCGTTCGTGTATTATACAGTGATATTTATTGTTAGTAGACTTTGGTATGAGACAGGTGCTATAGAAGAAGCTTGAGTGTTATGACCTGTAGAATTTAAGTAATGTATTGCTAGGACCTGGTGGCCTACCATAAACTCTTTACGCGGTCCAGTTTAGGCTGTGGGAAAGAGATGGCGTTAGATGACTTGTATAGTTCTGTCTCTTTCTCACACCCTAAATTGGATCGCGTTAAGGGCTCGTGGTAAGGTCTCTGTTCATATTTTGGTGATCAGTACGATATTTTACCCTATTCTTTTTAATTGTAAGGGAGCATGTCCTAGAAATAAAAGTTCTAAGACATGTGACATTTACCAACACGCTCTGAGCCCGCGTGTTGGTCCTCTCCCTTACCCTCAAGCCTCTCACTCGTACAGAGAAGAGTTCTGATTCTCAGCATCATGAACGTCATATTCTAATTATTGTATTATGACTGTTGTATACTGAGATAGTTTTGAACTAAAAACAATGGGATGTTTGAAGTATGATCCCGATTTCTTACTTTAAAATATCGTACTTAATATCGCCATGTAAACAGCCCATAACCATGGAGTTTCATATGTTGATAAAGTATTTAAACTACACGTCAAATGTTGTTTCTAAGTTTGTCGGATTCTCCGTTTCGCTCCGTTAAATTAGTTTCTGTAAATTCTGTTGAATTTCGCAAGAGAATTGGTCTTTCGAATAACTTCGGAGCAATTTACATTGATGTAGGCTAACCCCTTGGCCACGGACTGCACGATCAAGCGACTTGCGTTTTGAGGCAGCGACTGCAATGTAAAAAAATTATAGAAGAGCATGCCACGAGAAAACGCGCCAAACTGCGACGTTGCTCTCTAAGCCCTTTCGACACAAGGCGACGCAAGTCTCCGATACCCTACGACTTTGACATCAATTGACACGTTCCTGTGTATGAACCTCTATGGATTTGTATTGCGATAGTCGCCTGGATACCAAAATCATAAGGGCGCGGAGACAGACAGAGATGATATGACAAGTCGCAATGCCCGAGGCCGATAACGGGCCGAAAATAATTACTTATGTTAATACGCACATATTATATCAAATTTACATTATTAAGTACATTTTAATGTAATATTCGTTTAGACCACAAATAATATCAATTAATTGATAATTAAATGCCATCAAACTCAATGTCTATGCAATCTAAAACGACATTACTCGTTCTAAATTATGTCTGATTGAAACAGTCAACGTCTTTTATATATAAATGAAGATTAAAGGTAAACAAAGAGAATCGTAAATACCCCATTAGTGTTTATCTTTTAGAATTAATCAGAGATAATGTTGTAACTTCAGTTTTACTTGGAATTGGTTCAATAACCCCAGGATCATAATAGTTGGTTGATGAGCTTGATTTACGTCAAAAACTTATGGAGTTGAGTAGTTTTGCATGACTGTGCAGAGATCATTGTTAGTATAATTACACGCATGCACTAATGTACATCGCAGCATCGCTAGATGATAACCGCATGTGGTTAACATATACGGTATGAGGGCACCGCGTTACATTGGTTCAGTGAGTTTTTGACGTAATTCTAAATACATCAAACTTGGACAGCAAGTAACATATAGTATTATATTTAAATTATGAAAATATTTATTCTTAATTGAACATTTTTCTAAAAATCTATAATATTTTTAGGTAAATCGTTCTGTCAATTGAGTTGAAAAATGAATACTTATCAGTGTTATTTAATATTTATACCTCGTATATCGTTTTAATGTTTATAGTTATTTATTGAATAATTTCTATTTAATACAATGTATAGAAAACAACTCAACATGACGCATTTATTGAATTTATTTCACATTATTCTTTTTCCATAGACGCCAGCACGTCAATCTTTCCCAACTTTTTATATTCCAATCAAACATGGACGTTGGTCTTTTGTAATAAAGTTGAAAAGGAATTTGACAGATCAAGGTAAGTTTTTTTTTGCCGTCTGGACGTGACGACTGTAAATAGCGCAAAACTTTTCTCAACACCAATTTATTTTCTTTCAAAATTTTTTCACTGTATCGAGAATATTTCAATATCCGAACTGTATTGTAAATAAAAATATCTAATCTATGAAATAAAATTATATGTAGTAGACACTAAGTTTTGCTCAGGGCTAGAAAATAATTTAATTGGCGAATAAATGTTAAGGCATGGCTACTAATTGTGGTTTTCACCCTATATCATTGTTGTGATGGGACCAAAAAATTCGCTGATTTCTTTATTGTTAAAAAGTATCAAATATTTGGGTCTCTTGTTGAATTTTGAATTGTTGAGCAAATTGTGTTGTTTATTGAATCTACGTTATGTGATATTTTTGTGTCGTTTTAACATGTTGTGAATTTGAAATAACATTTTTAACAATATTATTTAGCTGCCTCCATCTTTTCTCGATATAAATAAAAAGAAAACACTTTTATTCGACGATGTGATGCGGCGACGAGAGCGTCATGTTTTATCCTTTGCAAAGGGGTAAGAGTTTGACAAAGTTTGTATTTTTTTCTCAACAAACAATAATTCGAGAGCATGACGTCTGGGGTTCGATTCTCAGGTCGAGCAAGATGTTATTGGGTTTTCCAATTAACAAACTCTCAGTAGCAGCCAATGAGTCTGAACTTCTGTCAGGTTTTTGGCAAAAATCTCGCCTCATAAATTCTATGGGACGCTTTAACATTACTGACGAAACATCGGTGTACTATTACTACTACTAGGTACATCTTTGCCTAATGCTAAGGGGATAACAGTTGTAACGTTGATTTGTTTTCTATTTAAAAATTTAATACAAACCCTGTCATTTTCTTATGGAATTACCATTCTCATCGGCTACACAGTTAGCAATTTACATTTTACTACATACAAAAATAACCGTAATTTCCTTTTTACTGCATCGTAATTTTTAATAAAAAACCTTGCAAACACCACCTGCAAAAGTTCTAAGTAATAAATAATAAGAAACACCTTGAGAACGACACTTAATAGCGTCACGTGCCCGTTGCATATAAAATGGCGGAGAAAATGCAGAGCATATGGTGGAAAATACACGGTTACCTTAAGTAGATTATTTCTGTTTTGTAAATACTGGCTGAATCAAGTAGCTCAGATAATTTTGAAATTAAAAAGAAAACTTAGAATATCTTTAATTTTCTGAGTGAAAAACAGTTGTAAAATAGTCCTCCGTTGAATGTTTGAATTCCATAATTATATCGATCCTTTACAGTATTATGCGGCAAAAACGAGGAAGGTTCGATGACACCATGATTGTGTATGTTGACTTTATAATATGCACGCTTTTCTATCAATTGCACCCCTTTTAAATTATAAAGGACATAATTATAACATTAGTATGCACACTGGGCTTGTTTGATTACGGGCCCTCTCTCTCTAAAGTGGTGTGCATAGGCTCTAACAAGGAGGTATGCCTGTGAAAAATATGCTGATGATGATGATAATGATAAAATAAACAATAATCATGTCAAAATAACAATAAAGAGATACATAATAAATATAATTAGAAAATCATACGCACAAAGTATTTTTTGTCAAATTTGATTATTGTCACCTTCCCCGTACATTTTGTTGCACGGTACATAAACTACTTACCTACCTGACTGTGCTAATAGCAGGCTATTTTTTCATAACTACTTACTCATTTTAAGTAAAAAAGCGAGTGGCAAGGAGGTTGAATAAAAGTTTGCGTTTACTCCCGAAGTGTAAAAGGAAAGAGGAAATAATAAGAAACTATTAACTGATTTGATTTCTGTTGGGACACTTTGAAAATTGGACTTTCAATTTGATTTTTGTTGGTTGTTTCAATTTATTTTATAAGGAGGCGAAAAGAGTACCTATGTGTTACGATATGACAGGTGGCATTCTTTATTTCAAAGTGTATGTGTGTTTTGTGCCTAATTATTGTGTAAATAATTACATTTTTTGACAGACATGTTTGTCAAACTTTACATTTTCAACCAACATTAAACGATCTAACAGAGTACCCTTAGCACTAGTTTTCAGTATTTGAGACGTAAACTGGAACTTGGACAATTTCAAATTAACAATTTTCAAGGAAAAAATTAGTTCCTTCTTCGCACACCAGAGGCGCTGTTTCGTTTATCATTCAGGAAATGCTGTAAATACTGGAAAGACGCTGGAAAGTAAAGGATTGAAAATTCGTGCTAAGGGTACTGATTGACGGGCACGCCGCAATTGCGGCGGTAAGACCCCTCTTTGAGGAGTGGCTGGAGAGAAGTCATGGCGTCCTGACCTACCGCATGACGCAGGTCCTCACCGGACACGGAAGTTTCGGGAGGTACCTGTGGCTGATGCGAAAGGAGGAGACGCCTGGGTGTCACCACTGCGAAGATCGCCCGGAGGACACGGTGGAGCATACGGTGCAAGACTGCCCAGCTTGGGCGGAGCACCGACGTGTCCTCACGGCTGCGATAGGCGGAGACCTCTCGCGCCCGGCATTGGTTGCGGCCATGCTGCGGGGCGAGACGGAGTGGGAAGCGGTCAGCTCCTTCTGCGAGGCAGTAATGCTCGTCAAGGAGGAGGCAGGCCGCGAGCGAGAGAGGACAGCGTCCTCCCTCCGCCCCAGCCGCAGTGGTAGGCGCCCACGGCGACGGACGTCGCTTGATGATCTCCGGCCACCGTACGCGCGGGCATGCGGGCAGCGAGTAAAGGGCAACTCGCTGCCCGACCAAGGACCATGCCCGGGTCGACGGCGCGTTGTGTCCCACGCGCGCCTCAAAGAGCGTCAGCATAATGACGGGGCCCCCCTCTCAGAGGGCCAAAGCCTGCCGGGGTTGCGGGATTATTTCCTCACCGTGACCCCGGTACATAAAGGGCTACTGAAGGACACCGTGGATTTTAGTCAGTACAAGTCTGACAGTCCCTCCCGCCCTGCCCGGGGTGGGAGGACTCATTTGATGATTTTACCAAGCTAAAAAAAAAAAAAAAAAAAAAAAAGGTACTGATTGACAACGAATTGACTGAGCCCATTTCATTGACAAACATTGCCGTGTCGTAGACGTTCAAACTTAGTAAAATTTGACAAAAAAGGGGAGATACCTATTATTATTGCATTGTAATTTTTTAAATTTTACATGCGTTTAAAACACGACACAAACATATCGCATAAAATTATTATTATAATCCAATAATACTTAGCTTACATAACGATGTAAATGAGAAATGCCAATTTGTATTCGCATGATTTATATCATATAGTTAGCCGTCTAAATACATAATGTATCATTTTGTAACCTTTTATCTATACCCTCTGTCTTCTTGTCTAATAAACTGTTGTTTTTGAACGTTTACTTGTTTTATTTTTTATGCTAAAAACCGTCATTCCTTTGAAAACCAATCACCAGTAAAGATGTACCTACCCTATTATACAGATGCAGATAAGGTGCACCTCTTACATGTTTAAGGCCTCTTACATGTTTAAGGCCTCATCCACGGACACGCAGGACCTGGATTTATTCCCATTGGATCCCCACTTTTGAAACCCACATTCACGATTGCATGCACTTTTATATGCAATAGTAAGAGTGGGATTAAAAAATAAGATCCATCGGGAATAAATCGGGACTTGCTGTGAAACAATTGTTCGTCAATTTCCCCTTCTTTCGTTTATCGCTCTAGTTCTATAGATCGCCGTATGTTTATTTTTCGGTGGTCCACTCCGAGTAGCATATCGCCTGACCTGCCCTGTTCATGAACGAGGTTTCATACAAACAAGAAACTGCCAAGAGTCGGAAATCCAGACTCCTAAGTGCTGCTAACGTGTAGCTTATTAGAGCCACCTGGCAACCGACTAGAATCGCTTCTGGCTTCAAACAGCCGCATAGGCCGATCTACCGGGTTAAGCCGCACTTGCCGAGGTTGGTCTGTGAATGGGTGACCATCTGTCATAGCGAGTTTCCTCTGTGCCTCGGAAAGCACGTAAAGCCGTTGGGCCCGGCTGTATGTGTATGGAGATCTTTGTCAGTCGTTACTGTCAGTCAGAAGCTCTAAAGTCTGACAACCAGTCTTACCATGGGGTATCGTATTACCCAGTTGCTGGGTTGTGGAGGTCCGATGCGCAGTCGCTCCATGTAAAATACTAATATTCAGCTGCATCTGGATCGACAGGGAGTCGAACCCAATATAGTTGGGAAAAGGCTGGGCAGATGATGAGTCTTCCAAAACTTTTCCGTCACAGCTGCTCATTTACGTAGGATATATTATGTTGTTATTATAGTGCACAAGTGTGTGTTTAGACACTCTCTCTGTTCCTTTACTATCCGAGTTCAATGACAAGTTAATTTGACACAATTTGATGATACAATGTGAGAAATAATTATGTGCATGACCCGCTGTGGGTGTGTTTTCACCGCCAACTACCTAACACTCCGGGCTGCTACTGAGTTCTATTGCTGATTAGCAGCTCGTAGTGCTGCTACTGACCAATAGAACTTTACTGGACTCAAGCTTCGGAACTAGGACTTCACACTCATGCTTATGACGACCTTAAAACCAACAGGACAAGGACAGGAAAACCTGCAGGTACCAGTGAAAGTACATGTGTCTGGATTCGGTAGCACCAGGAAAAACAAACATTTTTCACTTTGTACCCCGAATTTACAGTATATTTAGTTTGCACGCTTTATGAAAAACAAACAAAAACATAAAATGGCTACCATTATATAATATAATAATATTCCACAACTATCACACAACGCCATCTAGTCCCAAGCTAAGCAGAGCTTGTATTATGGGTACTAGACAACTGATAAACATTTACTTATATATATCTAAATACATACATATTATAGATAAATTACACCCAGACACAGAACAAATAATCGTGCTCATAACACAAACATTTGTCCTGGGTGGGAATCGAACCCACGACCTCCGGCATAGCAGTCAGGGTCACTAACCACTAGACCAACAGGCCAGTCTAAGTCCATTCAGTGGGAGCTGGGTTCCGACCCCACAAGAAGAACGATTTTGTTGACAGAATTGAACAAGCATCCTCCATTTTAAGTTTGTAGAGACCAAAATAGACAAATCGTATACCGGCTAAAGATTACGACTTAAAAGCTCTGCTGACTTTACAAAGAATAAAAGCGTAACAAAATGTAATGGAAAAATTTCGCTTTGTTACCGATACGCGAAAAATTAAATTATTACAATCCATATGTTGCGTATTGCGTAACAAAACATATTGTATCAGATACGTACCTACGTAGGCAATATATTTTATGTTACTTAGGGTTGGCACATAGGTAATTTTTGAATTATTGTTTTAATGATCCAGTCTAGGCCGTATCATCAAGATGATTATCTTTTCACTTCTCATCATGTGAGTAGCAGCTAAAAGAAATCATATTCCGGGATTTAAAAAATTGTTGGACTCAATCGCCATTTCAGTGTCAATTTTGTCATACAACAGCTGTCAAATTTTATGAAATCACCTGGCATTCTAAAACTAAACATGCTATTTTACCATTATAAATACTGTTGGAGTACCGATAAAAGACCGTACCTACACATCTAAACTTTCCGCAATTATTTCGCGTATTTGGGGACTAAGGACCCTTGCCTGCAATCAGGCTGAGGAGCAGTGACGAGCAGTGTTTCTTTCAGGTACTACTCCGGGGGGGCAAAGCCCCCCCGGAGTAGCCTTACCGCCCCCCCGGGGCACTTGGAACTGAATAGCATTACGTATGTTCACGACGAATTTCCCGACAATTTGGCAAATCATTTAAACCTATAAAGCGAGCTGCTTTCCGTGGACCACGGGAAGCACACAGTATACCATAATAATATCGACAGTCAGAACAGAACACACGTGGTGTGTAGCAAGGCGAGTCGGCAGGCTTGTTCGAGAGAAAGCGGAGTCCGCATTATTTTAAGAGGTGCAGTCTGTTTAGAAAAAAATAGGGATACTCTTTGTTTAACGGAATGCTAGCCTCATCAAAGGGTTGAAGAAGTATTGTGAAAGCGTAATTGATGAAATAGAAGACAGATTCAATGACAAATCAATTGATGTCATGACATTTTCAAGTAGTTTTGAGGACTTTCAATCAATAATAGCTTTACAAGACACAGAAGTAAGAAAGTTTTGTAACAAATTTCCTACGCTTAATGCGGAAAATGTGATAGCAGACCTTAAATCATTTAAATTTTACATCAAGTCCATGCTAGAAAGCGGAATTTACAAGGAGACAGGTGAAAATCCAATCGCTAAAATCTTAGAAGCAGACGTAGGGTACTGCGAGTTAAAAAAGCTTTGTGAAATGCTTCTTGTCATTCCCGTAACCACAGCCTCCGTCGAAAGATCGTAGTAGTCGATCGTATTAGTACGATGAATAGGATACTGAATAAGGCAAGAAACAGAATGCTACCTGAAACTTTAATGCATTGTATGATGATTAGCATCGAGGGACCAGAGCCTCCAAAAGAAGAATTTTTGGAAAAAGTTGTTGATTTGTATGCAAGAAAAAAGCCACAAAGAATAAGATTTTTGTAAAGAATAATATGTTACTTTGACAATTTTGGTTCAGCTTAGTTGATCTTTTAGTTATTGTGTAGCTTGATAGCATTTTTCATTCATTAAAATATTAATAATAACTGGAATTAATTTTAAATATTACTTTGTTTTAATTATTTAGTCCGCCCCCCCAGGTCTCTTAATTGCCCCCCTGGAGAATTTTGCCTGAAAGAAACACTGGTGACGAGTCTTCCAAAAAAAGAAAGAATCTTTCTCTCATCAATAAATTAGTCAAGACTGTTAAAGATTGAGACGCGAAATCAAATTATTAAAGAAATATTCACAGTTTTAATTTAATTTGTCTTCGCGTAGACTTTTTGGGGTTTGAACAGTCTTTTTTTGTGTCGTTTCTGACTATGCAGTAGAAATTATTGACATTTACGAAACTAAATGGTTAGCTAGCCTGCCGTCAAGTCGCGGGCGTGTTGGTTTTAAAATGCCATTGAATCAATATTTTCTATCTATGAAGTCATTTCCTGAAAAAAGTTATACATCATCATCATCATCATCATCAGCCTATTAATGTTCCCACTGCTGGGACACAGGCCTCCTCTCTGTGAGAGGGGGTGGGCCATAATCCACCACGCGGGCCCAGTGCGGATTGGTGGATGTCACATGTCTTCGAATTTTTGGTTCTAGGACATGCCGGTTTCCTCACGATGTTTTCCTTCACCGTTTTGAGAGCAGTGGTGATGAAATAAATTACACAAAGTAATGCGCCTGCCGGGATTCGAACCCACGACCTACAACTCGTAAGTCGGAGCCGATACCACTGGGCCACCACTGCTCTCAAAAAAGTTATACACCTCTGCCTTATTCTTAGGGAAACTTATCCAATTTAACATCTGTAATGATAAATTGGGTAATTATTTTAATGATTAAAAATAAAACATGATTATAAAATACCAGTGGGGTTATTACAACGTCTTAAAACCAGGCTTGTTCCGGCGAGTGAACGTGATGGCGATAGGCGACTTGTATAGCTCTGTCAATTTCACTCGCCGGAATAAGCCTAGTTTTAAGACATTGTAATACCCCCCCAGGTCCTTTAAAATCGGCCAAAAATAGACATACGTTACCAATAAAATAGTTACGGTTGACACTGCCAACCCTAATCCATGCGATTTCAATTCTGTAGGTACAATTTAAATGAAATTCTAGCAAAAATGTTTTGTCGGACAACATCGACGGTTTACGGTTCTATTTTGTTGTTTTTAGAGTTCCGTGGTTCTCAACTCTCAAGTGGTTCTCAACTTTTGACCCCGCGAATTATTCGAAGAGCCAGTTGTTTGATCAGTAGTGAAACTATTTATTAAAAAACTATACATTTTTGAAACAAATAGGTATGTTTTTCGACAAATAGTTTTCTTTGCTGCTGATCCGACGAATCGCCTTTAGCAGTTTTGGTATCCTACTACTATTATAAAGGCGAAAGTTTGTAAGTATGGATGTATGGATGTTTGTTACTCTTTCACGCAAAAACCACTGAACGGATTTGACTAAAATTTGGTACACAGATAGTTTATAACCTGGATTAACACATAGGATAGCTTTTATCCCGATTTTATGTTCCCGTGGGATAATTTTCGAGTTGTAGCGGGTGAAACCGCTGGCAACAGCTAGTATTTAATACTATCAATTCAGTATATTTCCATATCAAAGACGAACATACTCGTAATATGACCACAATATAGCAAACTTGGTGACGATGACTTTCTATGCATTAAAAAAACTAAAAGGTACTTTAAGTATCTACTTACATTTGTAAAGTAAAGAATAACTACTTCGTTACACGGCATAGAACGCCTGTGACTAAGGCAGAAACCACAGGTTTTGTGCTTAGAGATTAGATCCCCGATTTTCAAGCGGAAGGAAAGAAGATAATAATTTATTTTTATAAATATGCAAAAGCATCACAAACCAACATGAACAACAATATCTAGAACTTCATCACGCTTTTGCAAAAATCGAATCGTACTTCAAAAGAAACCATTAGAAAATTACTTGGGATTTTGGGAATGCGGAACCTAAAAGCTCAAATCAAAATCCAACCTGTATTATTGCGATATTTTTTGCTCTTTTCAAAAGCATCCGGATACCACCGCAGCACTTAAATGGATGGACGAATAAACAAATTTTATATTTGAATGTGACAGTATCGGAATATGCAGATATTACCAGTGAATATGTGTCTGTATCTCTTTTCCGTATTGGCTGGCTGTCTGATTTCCCGACTATTGACTTTGATAGGAAAAATAAATGTGTGGATTTATTTTTCAAAAGAAAAATAAAAATATGAAAGAAGAAAGAAATCGGATATTAGAAATACAAAAAGTTAAGTGATCAAAAAATCTATATGAAATGTTATGAAAAATATGTAGTTTTATTACCTTTCTCCAATAAACAGACACTGAGACACCTGCCAGTATTCTCTGTTATCCGGTTGCTTTTATCAAATAATCGGTAGCGAATATCTTTCATATTCGCGCATTTTTCCCTGGCAGGCATCCAAACGATGGCAATATGGTAGCCTAATGTTATACGAAGTGCCTTGTACTTTAATATGGCAGGTATCAAAAGTGATAACGAAATGGTACTTTTTTAACGTTCACATTTTGTAGAAATTATTTGATAGGTACTGCATCTTTGGTTTGATTTTTTTTTAGTCAAACCCACCATCCTGCAACTCCTGAAAGTTGGACCACAAGAAAGTGGGATCACCAGAAAAGCGCCGAGACAATGAAGCTCGGCGTGTCCCGGAGAATGAATTTACCTGTCTTGGATCCTGTCATCAAAAAGTATAGTGGGGGAGTAGGTAAAATACGTTACCACTTCCCTCCATGTCAAGCAGGAGACAGAACAAAACAACTTCAATAGGCACAAAGGGACATTACAACTGGGGGAAGCCCAGTTGCCTAGCACCGCGTGTAAAAATTACTACTAATAATATTGGGTCCTAAATCGTTGGTGCGATCACAGTATAGAAATCATACAGTAGGACGACGCCTTTGATCTCGGGTAAAATGCCGACATCGTCTAGACAGTTATGCATCGGCCAGGGTTGTCACAAGTAAAGAATATTTATGAAATTATTTATTTATTGCAGATCAACATGGATGGCAGAATTATAATGAAAACAATATTAAACACTTATATAATAATGAAAACAAGTTTTAACCACCTCTTTACTGCATGTATTATTAAGAAGTTGAATAAAAATAAAAAATGCAGATAAGACGTATACTATGAGATTTAAAAATTGAACTGATGCATTTGATAAATAGTTACTATGTGACACTGACGACGTGGACTGCGATTTTTTTTTAATTTTAACTTCCAAATAAATAAATATCATAAATACAATACAAATTAATAAATAATAAGTATATTCTAACCGAAAGGGTACTTACATACATGTGAAAAAAAAATTGCTACAGACTACCAAAATGAACAACTTTTACTATAGGACCAACTCGAGACAGATTTAAGTTATTTAGATGGCATTTCGTAACCAGCACCCCAATTTATCACGGAATTGGCGTAATGCATTTAAATTGACACCCGCCATCTTCGATTTCAAAAAGAATGACTTTTTCGTTACAAGCACCCCAATTAACCTCGAAATTGACACCCATATCAAATTCTAAAGAAAAAATGACGTCCGCCATCTTGGATTTCAAAAAGAATAGCTTTTTCGTAACAAGCACCCCATTAACCTCGAAATTGACACCCATATCAAATTCTAAGAAAAAAACGGCGTCCGCCATCTTGGATTTCAAAAAGAATGGCTTTTTCTTTACAAGCACCCCAATTAACCTCGAAATTGACACCCATATCAAATTCTAAAGAAAAAATGATGTCCGCCATCTTGGATTTCAAAAAGAATAACTTTTTCGTAACAAGCACCCCAATTAACCTCGAAATTGACACCCATATCAAATTCTTAGAAAAAAAACGGCGTACGCCATCTTGGATTTAAAAAAGAATGGCTTTTTCGTTACAAGCACCCCAATTAACCTCGAAATTGACACTCATATCAAATTCTAAGGAAAAAATGACGTCCGCCATCTTGGATTACAAAAAGAATGGCTTTTTCGTAACTAGCACCCCAAATAACCTCGAAATTGACACACATATCAAATTATAAGAAAATGACCTCCGCCATCTTGGATTTCAAAAAGGATGGCTTTTTTGTAACAAGGACCCCTAGGAAATAAACTCAAGGAATAAACTCAAAATTGATACCCGTACTTGGTAAATTAAAATACGTGCGCCATCTCGAAATTCACCCTTGGTAATTAATAAAAAAAGTCCACCATCTTGTCATGGGACATACAAATTATAACACAGTCATATAAATATAATATTAGTAGAATTTCCAAACAGATGCCCTGTGCAATAACCTATTAAAAAAAAAGGCGTGCGCGGGTCGGCCATTTTAAATGAACAAATAAAAACCGGCCAAGTGCGTGTCGGGCCACGCACAGTGTAGGGTTCCGTAGTTGCCCATCAAAATACTTATGCGAACTAACTAAACTGATTCGCTGAATTTAATTTTAAAAAGAAGAATTTTCAAAATCCGATTTCTCAAAGACTCCTGGTCTTTGAGAAATCGGGGAAAATACATCAGAAAAAAGATTACAACGAATTTAGAACCTCCTCCTTTTTTTGAATTTAGTCAAAAATTGTTGACGATAAAAACCTACCTATCCCCTAAAAACATACCTATTAAAGCTGTAAAAATAAAGTTGACAAACTTACATTTGCAGTTGTCTCTGATACATTTTGTTTAAGAAAACATGGATTTAAGTACATTTTATAAGTTGGTCGACTATTACTCGTAAAGTTGTAAAGTCTACTTAGTCGTGATAATTTTCTTTTAAATTTCGTTATATATACTACTATTGTGAATTTTTTCACACCCCCAAACATAACCGTTTAGCTGGTAGAGGGGGGACACTCGAATCGAGCAAAATTTAGCACTTTAAAGCTTAATATTTCACATAAGAATTTTTTTATCAAAAAATTGTTAATGGAAACTATCATTATTTTTTAAAGGCCTATTTAATGATACCCCACACAAAGGGGTACGCGAGAAAAAAAAAATCCTCACTTTACGTGTAAGTACTGGAGGTACCCTAAAAAAAAATATTTTAAGAGATTTTATTTTACCACTTTTTCGGCACAACAAATCCGTATATTTACACCAAATTACAGCTCTCTAGTACTGTCCGTCTCTGAGCTAAACTGCGGACAGACGGACGGACGGACGGACGGACGGACGGACGGACGGACGGACGGACGGACGGACATGGCGAAACTATAAGGGTTCCTTGTTGACTACGGAACCCTAAAAATAAATACGCACGTCACACGCGATAGCCCTGAATGATAGAGCCCAACATAGTAACATCGTTTTGTTCCCAAGTTGGGCTCGGCTTACCTGCGTCTCACCTCTCACACCCCGCACGATTGCCCTGTCAAGACGTCTTCGTCGGACGACTGTAGGATTATTAGACTGTGGTGCGATTGTGAAACAATATAATAAAAATAAGCCATACCTACAATTTGATTAATATTTCCATACGGGGATCGAACTAGCGGCACATAGCTCAGCCGCAAATCACTCAGACATTGCTGACCTTTTTGAATTTCTACAAGTCTTCCTTGTAATGCTCAAAAGCGGTGAAACTGTTGAAGCCCTAAACATACGGAAATATCTCGTGGACTGGTCGAGACTTCGACCAGAAAACTGGCGGCTATTACCAAAGAATAAATAATAATTGCCATTCCAGTCCCAGATGAGAGTGAAATGACATATTTGATTATTCAACCTACGGAACCCTTCGATTATGGCCAAAGAATAAGTGTTGCCATTCCATGTGGCAATGCTGTTAGTCTCCTGGGTTCGTCCCAGATGAGAGTGAAAATATTTGATTACTAGCTGTTGCCAGCGGCTTCACCCGCTACAACTCGAAAATTATCCCACGGGAACATAAAATCGGGATAAAAACTATCCTATGTGTTAATCCAGGTTATATATTATCTATGTACCAAATTCTAGCCAAATCCGTTCTGTGGTTTTTGCGTGAAAGAGTAACAAACATCCATACATCCATACTTACAAACTTTCGCCTTTATAATAGTAGTAGGATTCAACCTACGGAATCCTCATCGGTTTATTTTATTAACTATTTGACCAATGAACTATATCATCCATTACAAATTGCTTTTACATGAAAATTAATAAAGGTATTTCATAACCAACAAAAAAAAAACGTTGTAAATATTTTAAACTGAAACGCTGAATTCAATTCAATGTATGCGTTATTACATTTTTGTTGAAAGTTGTTTTATTATTGCCTCGAAAACGTAATTCCCACAACCGACACTTACGTTCTACTGATTAATTAGAAGAACCGGATTGGTATTATAATTTTGTGGTGTCTCGGGAAAATCTAATTAGAGAAATGGAGTTTAAATAATGTTGGTACAGAGATAGATGGGAGCATAGAGATTTATAGGCTATATACGGAGGAAAAGCAAGCGAAGAAGCGTAGGCAACAGCTTGTGGGAATAATCCAACTACTGTATTCAACAAAATCAATCAAGAAGAACAGCCTGATAGACAGGTGTCTATTTATATCCGACCCTTAAGTTTGAAACAAGTCTTAAGTCAATACACATCTTGCCTTAGAAATTCAGGTAGCGAATGACAGGGCCGTAGTTAGGATTGAATTTTAGGGCAACGACGAAAAAAATTTACCTGTTAGTTTATTCTATTGAAACATCCTAGTGGCAACTGTAGCATCGGAACCATGAATTAAAGCGTGAGTCTTTAGGCTGTGGAAAGAGATGGCGCTAGACGACTTGTATAGCTCTGTCTCTTTCCCACAGCCTGAACTGGATCGCGTTAAGAGCTTTTGGCAAGGCCTCAGACCTTCAGATGTCGCCATTAATTTATTTGTATTTTTTTTTTGGTAAAGTAAATTTTTCATTTAAATTAGGCTATCAATAGGCACTTTAGAAGGTCGCAAACTATTTTTTTAGGAAATAGGATTGATTCTATACCCAGCTGCAAATTTAGATTAAATAGGAGAAGAATTGGCAAAAATGTAGTCATTTGTATAATTAAATACATGAATTTGAAACATAAATGTGAAAATAATGTAGGTACAGACGCCATCAGGTCAATCTACCCGAATCTGTTAAAGTTTTCCAATCGAATATTAACCTTCTACTACAGTGAACCTCTATCGTACTGAGGAACCAAAAGTGGTTCCTAAACGGTCACCACTGTCAAGTACTGAGGAACCATATGTGGTTCGCGCGTACAAGCCAACTTCAACCTTATTTATATTATACACTATGGCTCAGAATCGCTTGAAAAAATTCATCCATAGAGCTGGATTTTAGTCGATTATTTTGGTACCAAATACTTACTGAAATCAACTGGGTGTCATTCTAGAAAAAAAAAAAAAAAAAGCATCTTTGTCGATGACAAATTCAAGTGGTCGACCACTTGAAATGTTGTTTATGTCTTATTTTTTCCATGTTATGATTAGAAGTGTATTGAAATTGATAAAGTGTCGTGTTTAGGATAGATTTCGACTAAAATATTAATTGGAAAACGTAAATTATTGAGTAGAAATAGGTTTTTGTCCCTCCTATAGGCCAATTCGGTTGTCAACAATGTATTTCATATACCATGGAATTTCCGTTGTTTATTTTTTCGATTCAAGGTTAGTAATCAGTTGAAGAAGGTTTAGGTAGTATCTAAAAAACATTTTATAGTGATTTCTGTTCATAGTACACGGATGATCGTTAACAAAGTCGTGCATTGAACTGCGCATTGAAAAATTACAGCTCCATGTAAATAAATGAATTTGAGAGCTGGAATGTATTGGAATAGTGTATGTGAGAATTTTTTATTAGAATACCTAGATTCGTAGTTCTAAAAAATTGATTCAGTAGTTTTATCTAAAATAAATAAGGTACGTCAACAGGTCTAGTTACCGCCCTAGTTACGGCGAGATCTCTATCTACAGGATATTTTTATTCCGAAGTACTTACACTAGAGGTGTTTATATTGAAATAAAAGTGTCGTTCCTAAGGAACACGATACTTTTTACCATTTGAGATAGTTGTGTCTCGAGTGATTACAATTATTGTGAGCGTCGGCCAGTGTTGACAGTCGCGCAATGTTGAGCTAACATAATAGCTCCATGTAAGTTTAATTTTGAGTTGGAATCTTAAACAATATGTTGGAATTTTCTTATTAGATTACTTTATGATTCGTTAAATTAGTTCTAAAGTTTCGTGTAAATTGATTCAGTAGTTTTATCAAAAATAAGATACAACGGGTCTAGTTACGGCGAGATCTCTCCTATAATGCGATATTTATAATACCAAAGTTCATACAAGAACGTTTATGTTATACTACCAAAGGTTGTTTATCTAAGATACAGAACTATTTATAGTTTGCCATAAATTCTAACTGGAGCGATAACGGACGAGGACGCGTCGCGGACGTAAGCGCTCGTAAATGTAGTACGCGAGAGTCACGTACCGCGGGACCTGACAACTCTATTAAAGAAATATGACAGGCTGTGTAGGTTCTACATCGCGACGCTTCTATAAAAAATTTGTATGAAAGATAAGATAAACAGAGAAAAAAGAGACATGTACCGCCCCGCCCTAGATGCCCTGATCAGTAAAACAAGCAACTAGAAAGAAAGAAAATGTGGAAAAGAAACAGACTTTTCTTTAATAGTTTGACCTAACAAAAGCCTACGTCTTCGAAAAGAGCGAACTAAGAAGTTTAATTAAACGGAAAATACAAATGAGTCCATCCGACAGAGTACTGAAGATCTTTATAATGATATTTCTGCAAGCTGCACGCGTGCAGATCGCGTGCCCGAAAAGCGCGCTTCTCGCCGGCCTTTTGGCATACTAAATCATTGCCGAGAATGCGCGCGCGCGGCTCGCGCGCAGCTCGGAAACGGCGTGCGCCAGATGTGGACGCACCCTGTGTCCCGCGCCTTACAGAAGATTCCCACGGCATCGGACGTCGCGAACGATTATCGGCCAACGCAAAGTAGACGCGCCGCGCGGGCAATGGCTGGCATGCAGACGGTGAGTTATAGTTGTCTCGCCGTCCGATCATGGACCATGCCCGAGTTGACGGTGGGTCGTGTTCGACCCGCACTTGGGATGCGCTGAGAGCTGTCAGCAATTTGACCCTCCCATAGAGGGCTAAAACGTGCCGGGATCGAGACTGTCTCATAAGATAACCGTAACCCTAGAACATAAAAAGCTATTGAATTTTGCACTGTGGATTTTAGTCAGTACAAGTCTGACAGTCCCTCCCGCCCCGCGCTGGGTAGGAGGAATCATTTGATGATTTCACCACGATAAAAAAGGGGTCCGGACAGAAACTTGACAAGGATAGTAAATGTCTCTGCCAAAACAAAGAAGGAAGAACTGCTATGAAAACAAACAGTCAATCATAAAGCTGAATCTGAAGAGACTTGTTCTTTTTTTTGCAGACAAGAGACAATGACCCTTAATGGGCTATGAAGGAAAAGAACATAAAATTGAAGTAATACTGTTTATTATTTTATTACGTTAACATAATGAAAAGCTAAGAAGTGTCAGTTACTTGTCATTTTGAGGACAAAGAAAATACACAAGCCGTGTTATCAAGTTAAGATACAAAGCAGTAAAACATAAAGAGGAATAAAAAAAATATTGTGGCAATGATTCGATGTAAATACAAACAGAAAATAAAAACAATGACAGCGTACAGTGCCTAACCAAAGATTTTACCTAATTGCCTGTTTTACGTCTGCCATTTTACGTCTTATGGCTATGGCAATGCACATTTTCAGAAATAACCCATCAGAATTCGAGAGCTAATAGAATAGGAGCTCGTACGTCAGGAGCAAAACTGAACTTGCTTGTAAACTTATTAATTCCATTTTGGTTATCTTATCAATAGAAAAATTTTGGCAAATATTTTTTTTAATCTAACTCACGAATAAATTAGATTACAATCAAATACTCTGTTTTACAGAGAATTGATTTAATCTTATTCACGGAAGAGACATACTATTCTAAAAAACTTAACTGCTTTGGCAATTTGCAATATTTTCACAATTTTTCACAAAGCCTTGAAACGAATATGAAAATGGTGTGCGAATTTCCGCGGAAGGTAGTAAATTCCTATTCGACTCCTGTGGACCATAACATTATTTCTGTTCTATAGCACAAAAGGTATTTTTTGGTAGAAACGTGTTTTGGTAAAATAAACTTGAAATATTAATGAAAGATAACTTTTCGTGGAAAAATCTGTGCCAAATGAACAAATTTTTTCTTGCTTTTAAAAAGTAAAGTGTTTGTGAACACTTTGTCATCGGGGAAATAAGCCCTAAAATATTTGTGAAAGTGTAATAAAATAGTTATGAGTAAATATTTTGGATATAATTGTTTACAAAAAATAATAATCATAAATATGTTTAGATCAAAATTAACAATAAAATATGCTAATCAATTAATTCCATGTCATCATCTTCATCACTGGGGTCGCGGGACTGCCCTAGAACGTAAAGGACTATTGAAGGATATCTCATTTTCAATTACATTAAATCTTACGAAAGTCTTTTTACTGTCGCTTTTTAATTTCATCGACTTTCAAATCAGAACGATGCCAAAGAAGTCAACACTTCAAGAAGTTTTCCCATCAGATGATGAAGGATTAAATATTTCCAAACCTATTATTATTAAACTAGCAGTTTAAAATTTTGATTGTATGTAACATAGACACCATATTTTTATCTTTTATTTTTTGATATAGCATGAGTTAAAAAAAGTTTTTTTTCGATGTACTTGCCTTTTGACGATTTTTTACACAACAAAACACTAAACCTTATCGAAAAAAATATTATTATGATCACAATAACATCATAGAGATATGCACCAGCATTTAAGATCGCATGCGACCTGTATTTTTGTACCTCTTTAGGTATGCTTCATTGTTCATGATTTTTTTTGCATAGCGTTGTAGTAATTTAAGATAACTAACTATACGCTTTAGCTTAAGCAATCACATCACATCCTGAAAACCACGGATGAAACGAAACAAACTGCCTACGGAAATCGAAATGTTCTTGCTGAAAAATAAATACAGACTTCCGCTGAAACGAGACAACAAGACAGCCATTGGCAGATGCCAATCACTCTCCGAAATTGAAGAAAAAACGAATTGTAATTGAATGGGAAGAAATTAACAGACGCCGGCGGAAACATGAAAATACGAGAAGGAATTTCTTAAAATATTTTTATCAAGTGCGTTGATATTATTTAATTAATGAATTGAAATGGGAAATGAATAATGAGAGGCTTTGTAAAGATATCGTTAATTTATTTGACGTTTAAATGGTATGCCTTCGATTTTTTGTGACATACCATTACCTACTCTAGAGCCTGTCAAAAATTAAATATGTCTTAAGTCAAATATAGACTTAAGACATAATTTTTAAACCGCAGGATAGTCTCATCTGGAAATAGTGACCCTGGAACGGAAAGGGCTATTGAAGGATCACCTTGGATTTTAGTCAGTACAAGTCTGACAGTATGGGTAAAAGGACTCATTTGATGATTTTCCCACGATAAAAAAAGACAAACAAAGACAGTTTAGTCATAAAGTTTTCAACACTAATATTAATATCTCAGAAGAAAGGAAGATTGTGCTGCGATTGCTAAGCAAGAGATCCTCGGTTATCTTCTGAATTAGATTCCCAGATCAGGCAAAATGTTACCTATTAAGTTTTACTTTTTGAATTTTCTTAGTAGGCGTCACGAAGTTTGGATTTGGGACAAGATGAGTGCAATAAGGTCATCATATAAAACTTAAATACATATATTTCGTAAAATGTGGATATATTTATGTACCTATACCTCTGCCTAACTCCTCGAGTATGTGAACGAGGAAAAAAACAAACCCAAAAATATGATAAAATGTAATAATTTTATTTTATTTAAGAATCACAATCGAAATATCAAAATATCAGCAGTCTTTAATGAATTAATCTTAATAAAATCTAAAAAATCTACTTTGACTTCGCACCTTCTTTGGTTGTCTTCGACAAATTCTTTAACAGTAAGTTAATCAATCGTTTTTGTAATCGTTCACTATTTAAAGAAGAAGTCGTTTGTCGTATTTCTGTGTAGTTCACTTTAATTTCGTCTATTAGCATCATGGTCTTTATTTTGAACAATCTTATTTGGTCTTCAGTCATAGTTTCTATTTCGGGTATTAGGCTCATTAAAAACATTCTCGTTGCTGTGTTATTGTTTGTGGTATTTAATTCTGGGGAATTAAAACTCTTTGGGAATCCTGTCGTCATGGGTCTGCCCCTAAGTCTTTGCTGTTCTGTGTAATTCTTCCTCGCCGGCACAAATCTTCGCTTCCTACGCATAATCGGCGGCTTCCGCGACAGTAGATCGCTTAAAATCCCGTTGTCTACATTATTTTCCGTATTTTCTTCATGATCACCATCAGCTGGTTCTTCTTTTATAAAGCTTATTACAGCTTCTGAGTCATTAGTGTTCTGTGGGGAGTCGTATTGACTGTCATCCGCGCTTTCTATACCAGCCGATGTTGGCTTTAAAAATGGTAGTATGAATTTCAAGTATTCCGTTAAATAGTACGGCTTTTTCACTTTAAATCCGCTGGGTTTCATACTCCTCAGGAATGACGATCGTATGTTCCGCCATTTTTCTTTGCAATCGCTTACTGCAATGGAAATAGAACGTTATTAATAGGGTGATAAGATAAGAAACAGAAGTCTGGCTGTTTACCAACTTTGCTGTTAATTGTAGTGTTAGAATAAATAATAGCGCCCTCTGTGGGATGTGGCGAAAACAAATAAATCACGATACATGGTCAGTGTTGCCAGGGCGTGGATCTTTCTGGATTAACGGGAGTCTCAAGTGTCTAATGTCGCTATTAGTTGATGGGGTTACAAAATTCGCCGAATTCTAAAACAACGTCTTTAATATTTAATTGTTATCAGTGTGAAATAGAATTAAATTTTCTGTTCTAATGAACAAAAAATTTGCTGCATATAATATTTTTAAATATTTTGTAATTTATGACAAAATATTTAAAAATATTATCACTATTACACAATTATCACTATTACAAATATTATACCTATTATAATCTTATCACTATTAAATTATATCTTGAACGTCATTGACATTGACATAATATAAATATAGGTAGAACAAATATATTAAAACATAATCTGCACGTAATACAAAACTAGGTAAGTCGCTGAATAATTTATTTGTCTGTACGCGCATAGCTTCCAAACGACTGCATCAAATCGGATAATTATTTTTCTGATATATTCCTTATTGTCACGACAACGTAGAAAATTGACAATGTTACCGTAGCGGACCGCCTGGTTGAATATAAGGCAAAGAAAAACTAGAGAAATTCTAATCATAAGTTAACATTGTACCGCAATAACTTAATTTTCCCCACACGAGTCTATAAGTCATCCAATATAATTAAAAAATATACCAGAAAACTACCAAGAAAATGTTCATTCATTTACCACAACATTAGTATGGGTAAATTAAATTACGCTTTGGCAACACAATATGTCGCGCCCGTTCCACTATTACGGCATGGCATTGAGACGGATCGACGCAACAAAGACGCGATATAAACCGTACCGTTTACATTACTGGCTCACTGCGGCGATCTACATTAGACACAGAACACTTTCCGAACAAAACCAGCTGTGTACTTCACTCGTCGCTGATGGAACATGGAGCCGGTAAAGTTCGCGGTTGGATTTTTCAACCTTATGACTAAAGGTGCAGAGGTGAAAATTGTTTGATCAATGTAACGGGAACTTACTTGTCATATTTGTGTTGGCTGCAATGTTAGCCCAGGCTTCCTCTACCATGTCCTTCCTGTTATACTGCGGCAGGTTGAAGTTATACAGAAACTCATGTTGTTCTATTTGGTTTATCAACTGTATTTCGACCGCCATTTTGGTATCGCGCGGGACAGATGCGGGAATACGTTGTGCTACGCGGTAGCCGGTCGCGGCACTGCCGATTGGTTGCCGCGCCGAGCGTGAGCCGCGTCCCCCCCGCGCCGCACCGCCTTCGTGCCGCGCCGCGCTCGGTCATGGTCGGTATCACTCGGCATGCCGAGTTGTTGCCGCGGTTATCGACCCAGAATGAGACGGGAACTATAGTATGTGCCATTTAACATGACAATAGAGGTCATTGCTCCGACTTTCATCCCGATATCTCAATATTAGCGATACTTCCTCTTCACCCGTACAAATCTGTCACAAACTGTCGCAAAACTGACATCGCTTTAGTCTCATAATACATAAAAAATTACCACAAACATAACACAATGCACAACCCAAAATAATAGAAAATCTAGCAAACGTACCCTACGAAATATTTTTTTTTAAATATTGTATTTTCCTTTTTACACAAGTTTATCACACTGAGACAATTTAACAAAAGTAAACATAATTATTATGCATCATATAATTTTGCATTAACCTATAATACAATACTGAGTAAATATAAAGTTAGTGCATATTGTATGGATATAAGTGTATTAATATTCTTTTGATATCAGGATGGTAAAAACACCTTATTTTTCCTAAAATAAATTACAAAAACTATTTCATCACAGAAAATGCAAATTTTGATCTTATGTCGTTTTTGTTTTACCCTGACGCGATGACGTCATCGCGTCAGGGGTGCAGCATCCCCGGCAGCAGCCGCCATTTTGATTTGACATTCCGTGTGGAAGTTCGCTTGCGTTCGGATTGTGCAAAGACATTAAACTAAATACGACTATACGAGCAATAGACAGGACATCACGAAGAAAGTTGTGATCATGAAAACTTTTTACCACTAGGTAAAAATCGCTCAGTCTGGTAGTCGCGTTGCTATGCAACGGTAGATTGTGCTACTGACACACGGCATCAATAATTTTGTATGAAAATTTTCCCAATGCCCGCTCTATAAGTTTTTGTTTTTGTGTTCTGTGTTGTTATTGTTACTTCATTTGTTGTTTGTAAAGAAGCATGGAACCAGAAGCCGGAACATCTACTGGTGAAACCAGTAAACGCCGTCGTCGTCCAAACATAGGTATTCCAACCTCAAGAAGGTTCGGAATCGATACCGCTCACATCGCCGCCAGCAAAAAGACAGAAGACGATTCTCACCAGCGGAGAACGTCTTCATGATTATTAATATTTTTAAATATGTCCAAAACACAAAGCCCGAGGATAAATATTTAACTAACCATGATCTTGTCAAACGTACGTCAGAAATATGTGGGGTGAGTGAGAGATCGATATAATTATCGGGTATTACGTGAATACAGAAATACTCATAAAATAACGCAACCTGAAGGTAAAAGGAGTAGACCAAACGTTCTCAAAAACGTTGATGATTTTGATAAATCGGCAATTACTAAAACTAGTTTTTAACAAACATTGTTTAGAAACATGGGCTGAGTTACTCCACGAGAGGTTTTGCGCTATTAACGATACACGTTGTATATACATAATTATATACATTTGATTCTTTTGATGCCTGTGCATTCCACATTTTTTTATGATGATTCTTTCACAGTCCAGGCTGTCGTTTGTGGAATGCATTGCTTGTATCAGTAAGACAAGCCAAGTCACTGGTTTCTTTTAAAAGCTTAGTCTTAAATCATTTCCTTTTTCTCTAATAATACATATTTATATTTGTGTATTTTATTTTATTATTAATGTTTGTGTGTATTGTAATTTATATTATCGGTTATCTATAATTTGATGTGCATCACTGTCCACCCTCATTTTTTTTTAAGGTTCTTTAAGTCCATCATAATTGTCTGGTAGATATCGCTATTAGCGATAAGACCGCCGTTGTACCCTTAGTATTAATAAAAACTTTTTTTAAAAGTACCGACTTCAAAAACAAATACAAAAAGTGTAAATTAACTTTTCATTCGGAAATCGGTGGCTTTTGATTTATATGTCATTGACTAATGCCAGCGACTTCCGAAAGAAAAGTTATTTCCACTTTTTTGTATTTGTTTTTGAAGTCGGTACTTTTTTTTAAAAAAAAGTATTTATTTTACCCTTTTTAGTTCAGACATTCAACAAAAGTCTTCGTACAATCGGCAACTTAAGAAATTTATATCCAAGCGAGCAACAAAAACGGATCTATGCGGGCAACGTCACAAGACATCCATTATTATTATATATTAAAACCTTCCCTAGACTGTAATAAACATTTTTCCGTAAACCGCATGAAAATCGGTTCAGACAAACGCGAGATAATCGTGAACAAACATACAATCGACTTTGAAAATCTACTATGATCCGCGCGCGGACGAAAATACATATGACGGAAAAAGGTCCGTTGCCTATCACTCCGTCACACACTGTGGAACATTTTTTACGTCCCGCGTAAATTTATAAGCACACAATTTGATTTCTAGAAATACAAAATAATAATTTTTAATTAGAACAACACAAGATTCACAACCCCTATATGTCAAGCAGGCTGGTACCACGATACTGTAGCGATAGAAGCAACTGTCAATTATTAGTGGTTTTAGGTAACAATAAGTGTCATTATCGCTTAGTGATGAAAAACTTGGTAGGAGGGAGTGAATGACCTCTTTTGCCATGTTAAATGGTACATACTATAATCATACGATGTCGCATACGTCATAGTTTTATCACAGGTTTTATCGAAGTTAATGATTGTGCTGTTTGCTATCAATAATATGATAACTAATAATTCATAATTCCATACCCAGTAGCTAGATACTTGCCGCAATCGATACTACTTATAGTTCCATAGAAAAGAGGCTGATAATCCCTATGGACTAGGCTGATAAATATCTTTGTCTATTAACAAACCAGAGTTTTAAATGGCATGGTACCTAACTATTTGGATTGACTCTAGTCTAGAGCGCCAAACACATGCTGGACCGCGGGACCTTCTAAACTGTTGTTAATGTGACTGTGCAAAGTATAATATAGTCCTCCTGACCGATTTTAGAATCGGCCAAAAGAAATTCAAAAATAGAAAAAAAAACGCGAGGTAGGCTGCTCTGAGGCCTCAGACGTCACCGCAGTTTACAAGCCAGTAGGGAAACTTAAACTCAAATTCGTTATTGCATTCATGTGTAGTACAGTCACGAGCAATAACATAATATACTTAAAATAGGACCTATTTCGTGAAAGTATGGCTTCCAAAATATAAGTCTAATGAAAAGGTAAAAGTTTAATCAATATGGTAGCAGAAAATCGCTTTTTAATACTGCATAGTGTATACATACTATTGCTCGTGACTGTACATAGGTCTTACAGAAATGTATAAGTTTCAACATGAAACCCGGTTCGGGCACGGCAACATAAGATAAGTTTGAGTTTGGGATCCCTCGAACGTTGCATTACAGATAAATGATTAGGATTACCTACCATCTATTGTCGAATGATTGTCGTACTACTGAATAAGAAGTCCTGGACTCAGTTCTCAACTCGACCAGGGCAGACAAACACAGCACGCTTGTTTAATACGTAAAGTTACTAAAGAAGGGATGTCTAATTAAATTCCAGGTTTTCATAACTCAGAAATATTTTATTCAATTCATGCTGTCCATTCAATGAATTTATTAAATTCAGATGCAGCTATTCAATTTACACACTGGTTGATTTGGCTTCAGGTTCGCTTTTTATTCTAAAAAGGTACCAACTGTACTACTTATCTACTTTTTAGTAGAGGAATCTGTTCAACTTATTTAAAGCAATTAGTGAGAATTTGTTCATTTGTTTTAAATTCAAAAGAAATTCTCAGTGAATAGCCAAAAGAGTACTTCAGTATCCTTAGCACGAATTTTCGCTCTTTTACTTTACAGTATTTACAGCGTTTCTTGTATGGAAAAATGGAACAGCGCCTCTGGTGTGCGAAGCAGGAACTATTTTTTTCCTCAAAAATTGTCAAAGTTCCAGTTTACTTTACGTCTCAAATACTGAAAATTCGTGCTACGGGAACAGAAGTATTTTATTGAAGATAACTAGAAGCTTTTTATCTACAGTAAAAGAGATATTTATAAGAACTTGTAGAGCGGGCATTGGAAAATTGTCATACAAAATTGTTGATGCCGTGCGTCAGTAGCACTATCTAGTACTACTACTAGACTGAGCGACTTTTTACCTATTGGTAAAAAGTTTTGGATCACAACTTTCTTCGTGATGTCCGGTCTATTGCTTGAATATAAGTACTTAGTTCAATGTCTTTGTCTGCAGTCCTATATAGGTTGAGGGTAAAAATTCTCGTCTCTGGTAGCTTATAAAGAGCATACTTCCCAAAAATAAATAAATAAATAAATAAAATACTTCAAATAATGGAGGCATATTTCTTTTAAGGTTACGTTTTTTTTCTTAAACATTAATTTAACTGTAGAAATATAAAATACTAAATTAAAATACAACTAAACTATTATAAAGCATCGTAAAATTCAATCCTCAAGGCTGTCAGCTGGTAATGTGCCCAAGAGACTGGCGGCTTTGCCTCTTAATTGTATGAAACTGTTTAGTTCGAAGTCAAGGTATCGCGGGATCGATCCCCAAACGGAACAAATATTTGTATGATTCGCAGGTAGACAGTTGTTCCGGGTCTGGCTGTTTGTGTAAGGGAACAGTTTATTTGACGGAGACGTAGGTCATGATAGGAAATCACACACTTAAGGCAAACTTAACACAATACTAACGTAGCGCAAGCGCCATCGTCGCCAACAGTCATTTGTTAATATCTGCTTTCAAATGACGTTCTGATGGCGCTTACGCTATACACCGTGACTTTTTAGTCGTCTTACAAAAGGGGTCCACTTAATGTATCCGACCTAAAATACCTCTAGGCGAGTTTTTTTTTTGTTAATCGTTAATAATAATTTTTATTTTTAATAAATAGGTCCATTAGAAATATGAAACACCCTGTTAAAATGTTTACGAATCAAACTGTAGAGTATACCTACCCAGCGCAATAGTCGGGCAGATCATTCCATCTCCATTTTCTATGAGTCAAGGGTGTTTTTAACTCGAACTTGCGTCTTAATAATGAATTAAAATTTTATTTTTAAAATTTTCGAATTTCTTAAATACCTATTTTTTTGTTATAAACGTGTTCTAGTCGTTGGATACATGAACTGGACTGCTTTTGTAAGACGACTAAAAAGTCACGGTGTATTAGTGTTGTGGTAAGTATGCCTTAAGAGTGTAGGTATGTTCCCATTATACCTCCGTCCCCGTCTTATGCACTGTTCCCCTATGTGAGTTTCGATGTTCGTAAACACACCCATTATACAGGAGGAATTCCTAGTGCCAACATAAAAAAGCTCTGCACTTTTGAAGTGAAAACTTCTTTAGCGGCGTTGTACACTTTTTCTGTAATGGGTAAAAAATTTAAAACTCGCGTCAGGGTCACGTGACCAAAACTCGCGTCAGGGTCACGTGACCCTGATCGAAAATGAGTAAGACGTCATTCAAATTAAAAATAAAACATAGTAACAAAAAAGTTTTCACTTCTACCGGCACTCCTGGAGTGCAACCTTTTTTTAAGAATTAAACAAACGACAAATAAACTCACCAAATAACTATCTGTAATAACGGATTCAGCGCTGGAACTGGGTCAAAAGCGCTTTCCACCGAAGTGAAGCGCTGCAGCCGAGCGGGGTAATGATGACTGTATTAATTGTGAAGCTTTCAGGTACCCTACACCATGACGCTTTGTGAAGGGAAGGGGTGGATCAAAGTTTCTTTATTTTCGACTGTTTTATGTAAAACGAAACTGGTGTTCACAAAGAAAGGAGAATAATTAATTTAGAGTTGAGCTCCTTGTGTTATGAGTTAAGCTACACGGTAACTGACACATGCTTGCACTGACTGAACAGGTCCACTCAAATCTGTGTGGTTCTTTCTTGAAAACACCACCTCAGACACCTGCATGGTGCTCATAATAACTTGATCAATACAAAATTGTCTGGACTTTAAAAGAGACTGAGTTTGTTTCGGACGTTTCTTCTCAGAGTAGTGAGGTACGAAACACCGGCCTCATTTAGTGTAAACTTTTTGATGTGTAAAAGAGTTTGCCAAAACCAATTTGCTGAATAAATATCATTTTCGAGTGCGAAAAAAACTATCCTATGTGTTAATCCTGGTTATAAACCATCTGTGTACCAAATTTTAGCCAAATCCGTGCAGTGTTTTTTGCGTGAAAGTGTAGCAAGCATACCTACATTTACATACACATAAATACATCCTCACAAACTTTCGCATTTATAATATTAGTAGGATGTAAAAATGAGGAAGACTTGCTACAAGTCCTTCAAAACGGGTCCAAAACGAATAAAGTATTTGCAAAGACCATTAAGTGTGAAATACCTATTTGATAAAGCAAATATTCCCCAAAATAGGGCTCTATTGACAGGTTCAAAACCTGTTAGACTAGACTAGGTGCTCAAACAGTTTCTTATTTGCCATCGGCCAAATCCATCAGGTTTGGTTACCGAAGTAGATCGCCCTTGTTTGCCTATTTGATCGGCTTAAAAGGGGTACCTACATAATGTACTAAGTCCTCGGCTTATGTGTGATGGGTCTATTGAATTTTCGTTGTTTGATTCTGAACTTTGGTTTAGGGGTTTCCAAACATTTTCGGTTCGCGGCGAACTTACTAACAGGTTCAGTGTTTTGTGAGACAGCTAGACAAAGCTTAACATAACAGGGCCTGACAAATATGTTACATGTTATACTTACTTCTATAATCTATAATAGTTAATTATGTTACTAGTAGGTTTAAGTTTAAGCAAAGAAGCTTAGTAACCTATTCTGTAACACATTTTCAAATCAATATTAAAAGGTTTCATCAGTAATTAATGTAAAAGAAGCCACTTGATTGTGAATATTAATTAACTCTTGGCATTTTCCACTTTGGTAGGGAGGCTATTCTTAGCTGATTTGCATAAATGATGAAAGATCACTTGGAACGTTCTGTTTTACAGATGTAAGAGCCGGACGCTTTTATAAAAATACTAACCTCTACCCGTAGACTTCTTCGTCTGTAATATCCCACCTCATGTGTGTGTCTTTCTTTGTATCTACTAAATTCTTTGGGAATATGTTCAACTTTAACGTTCAACGTTTTAGATAAACTAATAGTCACTCAACGAGGAATGGAAAGAGCTGTGCTCGGAGTTTCTTTGCGGGATAAACCGGAACCTGGATATTCGGCGAAGAACCAGAGTCCGACATAGCTCTTAAAATTTGCAAGTTGAAGTGGCAATGGGCAGGCCACATTGCTTGTAGAACTGATAACCGATGGCGATCACGGACCGGCAGACGCAGCATAGGCAGGCCTCCCACTAGGTGGACCGACGACATCGTGAGGGTCGCGGACAACCGGTGGATTCAAGTGGCGAATCGTCGTTCGGCGTGGTGGTCTAAGGGGAAGTCCTATGTTCAGCAGTGGACGTCTTCTGGCTGATGATGATGATGATAACGATTTTCAACTGTGTGTTTATCTAAAAACCTATTATTTCTCTTGGGCAGTATATTCCACAGTTATTGTTCGACTCAATGTGTATTTGCTTAAAATGGTATAGTTATAGTTTGCAAAGTAAATGTACGGTTGCTAAGATCGTAGAAGCTCCTTATATACCTACTCCAGTTTCTACGATTAATATCCTTTATTCAAAAGTACATAAATACAAAGGTGAGTACATAGTGTTCTAGAAACGTCGATGATTGATTCCGACGCCGCCGCCGCCGCGCCTGCAGTCGGGTGCCGACTAATTAACGCATATTGTACTGAGATCTCGTTGATTGGCCGCACGATACCTGCTAGTGTGCACGACAGTCATAATAAACAATTTTCCAACGTAGTAGGTGAGATATGTGGGTAAACATGACTTCTGAATAAACACATAAATAATTCAAAATCAAAAATCATTTATTCAAATTAGGCTGATTTATCAGCACTTTTTGAAGGTCAATTTTACATAAGACAGTCCCCCAAAGAGCCCCCCTTTCGACACTTCCTGGTGTTTTGGCTGGGAATAAGAAGTGGCGGAACAAACTCCCCAGCAACACATCTGTCTGTACGGTATATTATTATCTTGCTGTTAAAAACGCTAAAGTTTGAGTGGATGGAAATTTGCTTCTGTCCCACGCAGATTAGTAAACGGATTTGAATGTTTGTCACACCGATAATTTTTATGGCCTGGGAACACAGTATACTTTTATGACGGTATGACGTTACCAATTTCCCATGTAATAATTGCCGAACTTCACGCGGGCAGTGCCATGGTGCAGTAGAAAAATGATAGATAGTCTCTGAACTGACAATGTCTTCCACCTCACACAGGACGAAAAAACTCCTGTTGATTTAACCACCAAAAACTTCAGTAACCTGAAAAAAAAAAACTTTCACACAAATCTGTTAATTTATTATACACGATACAACTTTCATATGAACGAAAATATTATAATTTAAAATATCAAGAATAACCTAAATCAGATACTTCAATGGGAGCCAATTCAAACCTCATATATCTACAGAACAGTAATTATATCGACGTGGCATCGAAAGTTCCAGTCGTTTCGGCAACCGGGTCGAGTAGAGTTTCAGTGCAACCTGAATTAATGGCGGACGCCCCAAAATACTGGCATTTGAAACTCACTTGAACTGTGAACTCGTTTCGTGTTTCAGGTTACGAACAGTTTCAGTATTCGATGACAAAAGCGGGACTAACTGACGATATTTGTGGAAGACTTTATGTCTATCAGATAAAAAAGGGTGCATGGTGATATAATTTACTTTTCATCCCCCCATCTCGGAAAGCCTATTTTTCCTCTTCGATATCTGTGGGTAAAAGCCGTTTTTATCCTCTAGTGGATAAAGTAAATTGAATTTGGAACATGCACGTGCACTAAAGAGCTGTGCCAGTAAAGGCGGCTGCTGACCCCTACAGCTGATCGCTTGTTGTGGTGCCCATTGGGCTAACTTGAATCCCGAACCAGAATCCTTTGGTGCGTAATCTACTATTAATTTATTACAATCTAAAAAGAATAGAATAGAAAACATTTATTTTAAATGGACACACACACAGACATAATAAAAAATAAAATCTCAGACTCGGAACCTTATTGACTCAGAACTTTTCTTTTGCGGTTTTCTTTTCACGTCCTACTTATTGTTAAGAAAAACCAAGATAAAAATAAGAAACTTAAAAACATACTAAACTATATTTTATTTTCTGTAATACTTACCTATAATAACGTAGTAAGTAGTTATTACCTAAACTTTATTTGCATCTACTCATTTCCTCGCTGAGGTGGGATGAAAAGTTACGTGTTGCACTCGAGCGCAAAGATTTTTCACCTTGTGCTCTTTTGATTCCCTCGCTACCGCTCATGATTCTAATTTTTGAATCACTCGTTGCACTCGTGATTCAATTTTAGAATCATTCGCTTGCTCGGTCATCAAAATTGAGCACGCGGTTAAAAAGCAACTTTGCACTCTTGTATAACAAATAACTATTTCGCGCATTGGCTGAGCGATTGACTCTTGCGCAGCGTGGGTTAGATCCTCGCGCGGAACAAATGTTTGTATATTCTTCAAGTAGTTGTTCCGGGACTGGTTGTTTTTGTATGTGAGTTTCTGTTTTTAAACGCATCCACGATACGGGAGCAATTCATAATGTGGGGGCAACGGTAAAAAAAAAAACAAATTTTTGACACAACAACAAGCAAACGAGTGGCGACCACGGACCGGAAAACGCAGCGTAGGTAGGCCTCCCACTAGGTGGACCGACGAGATTGTGAGGGTCGCGGGCAGCCGATGGATGCAAGTGGCGAATTGTCGTTCGGCGTGGCGGTCTAAGGGGGAGGCCTATGTTCAGCAGTCGGACGTCCTCCGGCTAATGATGATGATGATGATGAACAAGCAAACACTAACATATTCAATTCAGCCTGAAAATCAACTCATTCACCTAGCTTGAATTCAAATATGCACTTGAAATTGTAAGAAACCTCTTGAGTAGCATTGAATAGATATTCAGAGCGTCCAATGTAGCTTCGCCAAACATCTTTTAAATCCGGCTGGGTCCGACTTGTATCGAGAAAAGGATTGCTACCAAATTATATTTGTCGTTTTCAATAAATTGAATCTATTTTTCGTAAGAGTTTTGATAAGAAAATAATGTAAGCGTGAAAAGTCATGACGGGGCCCCCCTATAGAGGGCCAAAGCCTGCCTTATCTCATTACCGTGACCCCGGAACATAAAGGTCTATAGAAGGACACCGTGGATTTTTGTCAGTACGAGTCTGACAATCCCTCCCGCCCTGCCCGGGATGGGAGGACTCATTTGATGATTTTACCACGCTAAAAAAAAAGCAAAAGAAAAAAAATTACGTGTGGAAGACGATTCACATAAAAAAGGGTTTTTTTTTGTGAGAAAGCTCATCAAATGAGTCCTGGATCCCTAGATGGAGAAGAAGGGACTGTCAAACTGTTTCTTCGATTGGACAAACGGACAGCCACCACGCGGTCCCAGTGCGGATTGGTGGATGGCACATGTCTTCGATGTTTTGCGAGCAGTAGTGATGGAATGATAAACGTCATTGGCTATGTAAGTAAATTTTGTATACGACAAAATAGATCATTGTACCTACAATGTTCGGTGAAAATAATTACAGTTGGTGATATATTGTTTCTGCGTAGTTACCCCAACTACCTTGAGGCCCGGTTACATTTTATACAAAAATATGTGAGTACCTGCAACAATTGATATTATAATTTCTAAAGTGTTATCAAAATCAACAAAAATGTTGTAATGCTATGTACACATAAAAGTTTTAAAAATAGTCAAGTCCAACTAATTAACGTTATCAAGATAACACGAACAATTTAATTAATAAACTAGAATACAAACGATGTTACTAGCTTTTGATTTCATATTTCAGTAAATCAACTCTGAATTCGAATTAATTTAGAAAATGAACAACTCAATTGTTTCGAAAAGCAATAAGAAGTGTGACGTAGCTAGATTTAATAATACCTACTTTAATTTTCATTTCAGCTGTTCTCAACTTTTGGTTCTAATTTGAAAATAAAGTTTTAACTGCCATGGATATCTAAATATTTTTTATCAAATCTCTTTATTTTTATTTTTTACAAGTACACCGGTGACTTGTTTTCCGTTTTTTGCTAGACTGTTTTTAATAACTTTGCCTCACACTCGTTTAGTCTTTGTTATCCAGCGCACTGCGAAAAAATAAAGTGGATATGCTCGAGATCCCGGATCATATAAAAAGTAATTTAGTTTCAAACAATATATTTGTCACATCTATCTCTGATGTTTTTATTTATTATTATTATTTATTTGTTATACTGTTTCCCACACGAGATTTTCTGTTAAAAATCCCGGAAAGATCCATAATAATATCAACATTTCGATGCAGGTACCAAAACAACTCTACCTAATTTCGACCTATGGTTATCAGGAACAGACTTATTTACATACCTACCTGAAAACGTTCAGAAATAAAGTTGACAAGAATAGATTTTGAAGTATGCGCATTGAACATTCATTCATTTACATTCGTTTCAGGTATAAAACTGCAGCAAAAACTCGAAGATATTTTTACATTATTCGTCATAAATTTTAATAAGCTCAAAGAAAGTTTCTATCTGCGATAAAAAGGTCACTAGCGCTATAAACACTGTTTTAAAATATGGACTGTGAAAGAGATTATATTTACTTGAAACTTATACTATATTACTATACTAAAAACAATGTTGCCGTAAAGGTACGATCGCATATGCGACACTAAAAATAATTCATAAATTTTAAAGGCGCTCCCTCACCGCGAGCATTCAAACGTTACAGATTCAAGCATCAAATTGCGCACTTTTATGTTACATTACAGGTGAATGCTCGCGCCTTAACATTTAGACCCGGCACAAACTAAAACGTAGGACAGCAGTCAATCGCTGAGTCACTAATTAATTATTACTGACCTGAGCTGTTACAATAATAAGAACACACATTGTACCTCGAATCTCCATTCACATAATTATTATCCCAATCCCGAGAATTGTCCCACTCAGTATTAAAAAACGTAGCAATAAAATTGATTCAAGATCTGTCATTGGATCCCGTTGAAACTCTGTTGCAATATCCGTGGGGACACTATCCGCCTGGCCACGATTTACATTCACTATGATATATTGGCATACATATGGCCAGTAACTGGCACAAAATATGCAAGTAGCTAGCACGATTTAATGCAAAGTCAACTTTGGATTGATGATTAGATACTACGAGACATAATTATATGCTACTTGATATTTTTTTACAAGTTACTGGGTAAGTGTTCCTTGCTTTATGCCAATAAATCCTTTATCCCAATCTTTACCATAGTCAATCAACGACTGAATTTACCTACCCGAAGCATAAAGATGTCTAATAATACAAGCAACGAATTTAAAGCAACGTTGGACGCCATATAAACGCAATCCGCATCATTTGAAGTCGTGGACGGGTGTTATGGTCGACAAAACCCGTGGGGACTCGATTTTAACCCTACCACTGCAATTAAACCGCTAGATCCGATTGCTTCGTGAAAAATTGCTCCCCTAGGAACTTTGTTGCGAGATTCATGTTTCTAGCTTTGCAGTTTGCAACTTGAGGATTTTGTACTGCTTTTTATGTGGAATTATAATATAATATAATATTCCACAACTATCACACAACGCCATCTAGTCCCAAGCTAAGCAGAGCTTGTGTTATGGGTATTATATTTATAAACATACATATAATTATATTTTTCTAAATACATACTTACTATAGATAAATTACACCCAGACACAGAACAAATGATCGTGCTCATCACACAAATATTTGTCCTGGGTGGGAATCGAACCCACGACCTCCGGCATAGCAGTCAGGGTCACTAACCACTAGACCAACAAGCCAGTCTTTGATTTGATGGTACAAATTGATGATGATGATAAATCAATATACGAACGAAATATAGCCACGGGGTCCTCCATACATTGATACATACATAAACTCACGGCCTTTTCCCATGTGGACGGGCAGGAGCTATAGAACGCTTCTTACATATACAACTCTTACTTCTCTTCACATACTCCTCTCGCCTCCAACGCTCTCCCGTCGGCCGACAGCGTTCCAGACGGTTGGGGCCAACCACAGACACAAAGTGTCGCGATGGATGCGCTCCCGATCAAGGTCGTCCAAAAGTCGTTTGATCATACCTACCGACAAAGTGTACACGGTAGATTTTCACACCAACTGGACCAAGGTCACCTCTGTCAGCAGTCGGTTTGGATCGTGTAGAAGGCGTTTTATCGACTCTATTACTTGAGCGTTAAAACGAATTTTAAAAAAAAAACTTATTAATAAATAAATATGATTCTAATTTAGTGGCCGGAAGAGTAAACCTACTAAAAACTTTAACATCAGCGTAGTAGCATATACTACGCGAAGTCCGTTAACTCCGAAACTTTACACTAAAGTTTTCTCAAGACTTAATTATATTTAGCATCAGCTGCTATCAAGAGGGCTTTATAATACGAGAGTAGCTTTCAATATTATCAACTAAGTAGTTCAATTCAGTGTTTAGGAAATTCTTTCCTAAAGTCTTAAAAACTCTTGAACCATTGTCAAACAGACAGGCGAAGCGAATGCGAAGCGTTTTTATTTGTCATTCACTGTTTGACATATATTCCCCTGTTGTTGCGTTTACATGGTGGCGCTGGTGTCGTGCACGTTCCGAATTGAAAATGGATACATTGTCTTCAATGTCCTTTATTGCCTACCCTTACAACTTTGGGGTTGAAAAGTCAATTCATTGGTACTTAACATAGCCTGGTGTACCGAAAGCGTCTGTTTAGGGACCTGTTGTGAATGTGTTCGCAGGGACAAATGTATTTATGTTGATACATGGATGTAGGTTGACTGGATGGGGCAGGTTCATTTTTTTCTTTTTTCTTTATTGGACAACCAACAATTGTTTACACTTATAACTACACAATGTGTTTACTTACTGTAGCTAGGACTAGTGCAACAATTAATTAAGGGTGTTTGTACATGCCGCATGTAACCGCAAACCCGCACCTTTACTTGCGCGAGTTGCATGCGCCGTGTACAAGCACCCCGCGGGTAACTTCCACGATCTCATTCAATAGCCCTTTACGTTCCTGTCACGGTTATCTGATGAAAAAGTCCCACGGCAGTCATAAGCATTGTTTTATTCCTCAGGTACCATATTCGGGAAAGACAATCGAATCATAATTACGTACTCGTATGTCGTCGGCCAATCGTTGAATTAGCTATATCGTGATATGCCTTAGCACTTAGCACATCGCAATACGTCTTTATGATGTGCTCAGTAAAAAGGTTGGCGGATGACCAAAGCCACGTATTTTTAGAAGGACTTGTAGCACTCCGGGTACGGTATACAAGATAGTACGTACTACAAATTGCAGCGTCAGGCCTCATTTCCATATTTACTTATTGATGTTTCTACCAAGTGAAAAAAAGCTCTCATTTCCAGCTCAAAGTTAAAAGGAGTTTATCAACCTAATTTACAGACACTGCATTTTTAATGAGAGTCAAAACAAGGCTTACATTAATACAAAATGTAAAATTATGTAGACAAACTTAAATGAAAAACGCATGTTTTATGCAACGTGAATCTAGCGATCCTCCGGTGTTGGTATACGACGTTGGTTAGCTAGGCTACTCATTAGATTAGGGAGCGCCCTAACCTCATCCGGCGACCCAGCGTAATTTAATATAATATTAAAATCAAGACTCGACTTGAGCCACGTTGTGGAGTTATGGTTTAACTAGCTTTTGCTTGCGGCGTTACCCAGATAGACTTCGAAAATTGTCTGGTTGTTACCCAAGGTCTGATCAAAACTTACCTAGTGCCGGGTAGGCTATTATAGCCTTTTATGTGCCCAGTGTGAGTATCTTTAATTATGTGCTGGTCTGAGAAATTGTGGTCCTGGTGGCCTATTACGTCATCTTAAAGCGAGAGTAGTTCCACAGTAGAAATGAGATGACTAGGCGATTCCTATAGCTCTTGTTCTTTCCCACAGTGGAACTACCTCTCGCTTTAAAATGTCATAAAAGACCACCTGCGGCCGTATTATAACATTCTAAAACCAGGCTCGAGAAAGCACAAGGCGGTTGAAAGTGATAGAGCCATACAAGTCGTCTAGTGCCATGTCGTTCAACCACTGGAACAAGGCTGGTTTAAGACGTTGTAATACGGCCCCCTGGTCTGGCCATTCTGCGCACGTCACTAAGAAAAAGCAATGATTTTAATTCATCATTAATTTGTCAAAGAATGAACTGTCAATAAACGTCAAAGCTCGTAAAACGCCAGTGGGATAGCGGCCTAAGTGTTCCGTGTCTCTTTTTGGTGTATGTTTCCACACACGTTTTATAATATTTACTACTGTTCGGTCACAATTTTACATCATATTCTTCACGCAAAGTTGTATTTATTATTACGCTACTCACCACGACAAAACAAAAACAATAAATATAGTCACTTCTAGTACAAATATAGATCAGTGTACAAATAGTTGCGGCTTCTGAAACGGACACACGATGTTGTCCCAAAAGGCTTTTTTACAATAAACACCCAAGAATGTTCACAATTCATGAAAAAGTATTCCAGTAGCATTTTTGAATAAACACTGTGTCAAACACAGGTGTAATTGAGAGCTACAAAAAGCATTTTTTATTGTATTTCAAACACAATAGTTATTTATTTAAAGTCTATTTTACATTATAGTCTGACTTCTGCATTCATATTGGTTTATCCCTGTGGCTTGGCTTGTCCCTGCCATAATGGCGCAATGGTGCCAATGTTTCATGCAGAAAGAAAAGAAACATAATTGCTGATACCAAAATTCATTAAATTTATTAAACCTAAATATATGCCAAGGTAAATACTACAACAGTAAACTTCTATAGTAACGTAACGTAACAAACAATGTCCGGTCGATCCCAGTAAGCGGAAATGTTAAGTTAGTACCAGCTCTTGTCAATAAACTAATTACTTCGGACTACGGTACAGCTTTTATCGTTCAAATTGTTTCCAATCACAAAGTTGTTGTAAAACAACAGTTTGTTCGACGTTGTGAAACAATCAATACAGTTGCTTTTGATTGGTTTTTGTTGCAGTTTCGTTGAAGTATTTTTCTAATTGCACGCGACTGCTTAGCAAGAGGTCAGAAGCTTGAGGCTTCAATTTCCAGGTGGGGCGATATGTTATTGGGGGTTTACTGACCGCTTCTAGTCTTGCATCATGGATGGTCGGACCATCATGGTCCTAGTTTATCTTTATGTGCCTTCGAGTCACGATTGAGATGTAATCTCGGATTTATGTATAAGGTGAATATTCTATTAAATTGTATAAATCTTGGTTCTTCTAACCGTACAGACAGATGTGTTGCTGGGGAGTTTGTTCCGCCACTTCTTCTTCCCAGCCATAACAATAGGAAGTGTCAAAGGGGGGGCGTTTTGGGGGACTGTCTTAAGTCAAAATTGACCTTCAAAAAGTGCTGATAAATCAGCCTAATTTGAATAAATGATTTTTTATTTAATTTGCAGCAGCGCAGACGCACGTCCGTACTCGGCCTTGTCCTTTACACGACTGAACAATTAACAGCTACCCCTTCTACTGAAGTACATGAGAAAATGGATAAATCTATTTAATAAATACTCAGAGGTCGCCGCCCATCGCTTCTGTGACAAGGCGGTGCTCTGCCCAAGCGGGGCAATCCTGCACCGTATGTCCCACCGTGTCCTTACAGCGACCTCTCAGTGGTGACATCCAGGCGTTGTCTTTCCAATCAGACACAGGAACCTCCCGAAACATTCGTGTCCAGTGAGCACCTGCTTCAGACTAAGGGTGAAGACGCCGTGGCGCATCTCCAACCACTCCTCAAAGAGGGGTCTTGCCGCTGCCGCAGCGATTGCGGAAAATGCAGAGAAATGTCTGGCTACCTATACTAGAACTTCTGGTTGCAACCGTGACAGCGAGACTCATTAATTGACTTTACAACATTTTCTAGTAATAAATACTAATATTTATTACTAGAAATGTTGTAAACTCAATTAGTGAGTCTTGCTGTCACGGTTGCAACCAGAAGTTCTATTATTCATTTCTCTGCGAAAGTGCCCAATGTAAAGTAGCTACACTTGTATCTTACAAATTACATACTTCATCAATACGAAAACAAATAAAAAAATGAAGAAATAAAACAATATTATTTCACTTCAAAATTGAATCGAAAAATCGTTTTTATCAACACAAAGGCTTCAGTAAACAAACAATACACCCAGTTTTCAGTAGGTGCTCAGATCAGATTACATTTCCGATGAATTCCGGAAACAAATATAAAATGCCATTGTCTGTTTGCAGCTGCAGCTTTTCGGAGAAAAATTAATTTCATTCGCTTTTAAACTTTTTCGCATCGTTTTATCTTTCAGCCGTTTTATTTTGAAGTACCTAACGTATTCTGAAAGGCGGTACCCGGTCAGTTTTCTTCATTCTTCTTTTTTTAGTAAGTTGCCCCCGCTTGGAATTACTTATGCTACGGGACCGCGGTAAAGCTACATACTGCCTCGCGCTCTCCTACAACTACCTTACATGCTTGTCTGGCAAGGGATTTTGGAACTATCAAAAGTGTCTGGCTAATGAGGAAACATCATCTACTTATTACCCAAGTATTAATTATATAAAAATAATGCTGCAGCTTTTATACTATACGTAAGTTAAATTATATTTTAGACACCTTTCGTTCCGTTTTCCTGCCAAAGCCACCATTACCCAAACTCCATAATGGTCCATCGTTCTTACCAGTGTTGGGGGAGCACCCGCTGACAAAGTTTCAGCTTTTATAAAATAACGTAGGTCTGGGGTTCACGGGCTCTTGGACTATTACTATACGAAAAGATACACATTTACAGTAAAGTCGTTTCACGTCGCGTAAACTATACAGAAGTTTACTACTACCCAAATAATCTTCCCACCAAACCAACCAACTGTGTTTACCATCGACAAACTTTTCCCAACGTCACAGGTGTTCCCATGTGTCACAGTGTTCAACAACTGTGGCGTTGCAGCAGGTCTACACCGAACATTTGACACACTTTAGTGAACCGTGGCCGACGCTGACGCTCCGTATCTATCGTGAGTCGGCTGTGTTCCGCTAAATTAAACGGTACGGAACCTCCCGTGGTGCCGGCTGCAGTCACACCGAAGTGTATTATGGATGACATGGGCTACGTCAAATTCCATGACTTTCCGGATTCAACAACTTAACAAAAGACGTGCAAAAGAAATGAAAAAAGAGTGCCTTTTCGCCACTATTTTTATATTTATACATTTACGGCGTTTACGCACTACGTCCGATCCGAATCCGATCCGAACCCGTGAAAATACGGTCCGTCGTAGCCGTAGAACTATTTTTATGGTAGTTTACGTACTTAATCCGATCTCCGTCATCCAATTTCTTTCCGTCATCCGGGAATCTCCATTTCGGAGAAAAAATGAAAGACCGAAGTAGCCATAGTATTATTTGTATGAACGCTCGCGCATTGCGTCCGGGTTGAATCCGAGCTGCGTACGAGCAGAGAGGCAACGGGGTGGGCGGGGGCTATGCGGCTGGTTGTCAGAGATCGGAGTAGTGCGTAAGCAATATTCGAATTCTGGCCATTGTCCCACAAAGTCGCAGACACACACAACGTGAATGTCGGGCGATATGTCTCCTAGTGAAAATACCAAAGTATACCCAGAAAACAAAAAAGATTCGAGACGTCATAACGTGACAAGTCACCAGAGCGGCTGGCCACAAAAAGCAAATCTAAAGTATGGTACAGATAAAGCTATCGTTAACATTTATTTAAACCCTCTTTCCTATCTGACTCAGCTATATCGAAGCAAACGCTAACGTTTCACAAAACACTACTCGTTACAGTATACGTGGAATGTGGTAATGATCCCGAGAAAGTCTGTAGTATGCAATTAACAGTAATTGCAGAATGCTAGCAGTAAGTCGATGAGGGTTGTCTTATGTAGGTTATGTAATGGTATGAATATCTAATGGAATAGTTCTGAGAACTTGTTGGTTCTTCTAGGTAACATAATTGCTTGGCAGTATTTTCTTTGTTGGACTTTTTTTTATTTTTCGTTACTCGTGATTACATTATTTCGGGACTTGTACTCGTAAAATCTGACAACCTCTTGCGACAAGAAGTTTTGACGAACATTAAAATTTTGTTTTTCATAATAATTTTAAGTATCCCAAAACAGAACTTAAGATGGTTGTGGCGGGTCGCGGGACTTTTTTATTTGATAACCCTGAAACGTACAGGGCTTTTGAAGAATCAGCATGGATTGTAGTCAGTACCAGAAAATCAAATCCAAAATCATCAAAGGAGTCCTTCCACCCAGGGAGGAAAAGGAGGACTCATTTGATAATTGTATCAGGATAAATAAAAAAAGACGATTTTGATGCTTATTAAACTTGACACTCCGACACGACACGATGGCGACGTCGGTCGCCCTGAGAGACATATGTCTCTTCGGCGTCTCTTTCATACAAAATGTATAGAAGCGTCGCGACGTAGAACACACAGAAGAGACGGGGCGTGGACGCGCATCATAGACAGACATGTTCGCACGTCCGCGACGCGTCCTCGTCTTACGTCTTTTCTATGTGGCCCGCGCCCAAATTATTTCACATGCTGTACCACATAGCGCACTACGTTCGACTTGACACACCGAACTCGCATATAGCAAATAGAGGTTTGAATTCAGCAGCTTCCGCTATCGGTGTGCACGTCAGCCGCTTCCCGCCACCGCTTCCCGGTACTCCCACCTCGTCTTCCGTTGCACACTTGGTCTCACAGTTCCAGCTTTTGTATACAGCTACGTGTACCGTATTCAACTGCAGAGGTGAACATGTATACTAACTCTATAAGTTTCCGAACATATAAACATATGAATTATTATGTTTTTGGAAATAAATTCTATACTTATCAATACTAATATTATAATCTTAATCTTTACTAATATTATAAAGCTGAACCGTCTTACCACAAAAAAATTAAACACCCGTTGAACATTTGTCTAAAAAACTACATTTCTTCTTGATATAAGGGTAGTTTTGCAGTTCTATATATATTATAAAGTTGAACCGTCTTTTTTTTTTTTTTTAGCGTGGCAAAATCATCAAATGAGTCCTCCAACCCCGGGCAGGGCGGGAGGGACTGTCAGACTTCTACTGACTAAAATCCACGGTGTCCTTCATAGCCTGTTACGTTCCGGGGTTACGGTAAGGGAATAATCCCGCGACCCCGGCAGGCTTTGGCCCTCTGAGAGGGGGGCCCCGTCATTATGCTGACGCTCTTTGAGGCGCGCGTGGGACACAACGTGCCGTCGACCCGGGCATGGTCCTTGGTCGGGCAGCGAGTTGCCCTTTACTCGCTGCCCGCATGCCCGCGCCTACGGTGGCCGGAGATCATCTAGCGACGTCCGTCGCCGTGGGCGCCTACCACTGCGGCTGGGGTGGAGGGAGGACGCTGTCCTATCTCGCTCGCGGCCTTTACGAGCATTACTGCCTCGCAGAAGGAGCTGACCGCTTCCCACTCCGTCTCGCCCCGCAGCATGGCCGCAACCAATGCCGGGCGCGAGAGGTCTCCGCCTATCGTAGCCGTGAGGACACGTCGGTGCTCCGCCCAAGCTGGGCAGTCTTAACCGTATGCTCCACCGTGTAATATTATCTTCGCAGTGGTGAACCCAGGCGTCTCCTCCTTTCGCATCAGAAAATACCTCCCGAAACTTCCGTGTCCGGTGAGGACCTGCGTCAAGCGGTAGGTCAGGACGCCATGACTTCTCTCCAGCCACTCCTCAAAGAGGGTCTTACCGCCGCAATTGCGGCGTGCCCGAAGTTGAACCGTCTTACCACAAAAAAATTAAACACTCGTTGAACACTTGTCTAAAAAACGACATTTCTCCTTGATATAAGCCAGTTTTGTAGTTACCCTTTTTTAGACAAGCGTTCAACGGGTGTTTAACACTGTTTATCTTTTTGTGGTAAGGCAGGAAGAGATTGTTTGGTTGAACGCGCTAATCTCAGGAAATACTGGTTCGAATTAAAAAAATATTTTGGTGTTAGTCTATTTATCGAGGAAGGCTATAGACTGTACAGCAGTGACGCAAACAATGACGTGATCAATATTGAGTAAGTATTTGGAAAGAAGAAAAACGAATGGAGAATGATACGGCTGGAAGACACCTCTAGTTATACCGTCTATTTCTTTAAAGGAAATTGAGATAGGGGTAGGGAAACGATGATCATGATTCAAAAATCACTCTAATCAATATTCTCACAGCGTTGATATTCGTTCAAATGGAAATAAAAGCAATTGATATCAAGAACTTTATTAAACCTCACACGTGCCGTATTCAATATTGAAAACGCGCACGTTAACGTTATGAGATGCTGCTTCTACTCGTATGTACTCGATACAGGTAGTTCCAGGAGTTTCGGAGTAAAGGTATTTCGTATAACTGCTTTATGTTGGATGTTGGGATGTATGTAATATATGACTTGAATATGCGTGTGTGTTGCAGATTTCCAATGTATGTACGAATATATTGTATGTGTCGTTACTATTCGTCAGAAGCTCTAAAGTCTGACAACCAGTCTATATCATGTCCAATATTAAAGGGCTTCACACACAGCAGCTATAATGTAAAGATGTACATTATAGCTGCTGTGTGTGGTCCTGACAATTTCTATGGAAAGATGTAATGAGATGTATCGTGCTATAATGTACATCTTTACATTATAACTGTTGTGTGTGAAGCCCTTATATGAGGATGTGTTTTTAGTTCTATGTTGGATGAAATAATCGTTGACGTGTTGTCAAAATGAAAACTTCACCTTCCGACGTAATAACAACTACATTTTAATGCATGTGACGAATTAACTTTTGATGTATGTATGTATAACAGCCCTCTTTAACTACGTGGTGAGTTAATTTAAGTTTAATTAAAATAAAAGGACTGAAGAAAATCAGTATTATAATCTTTTTCTGGTTCAAAAATATCAGCAATCTGTGAGTGTGGTATACAAAAAATGCTACTCTAAAATTCTACCACCTTCACCTTATAAAAATACCGTTACTAAAACGCGATGTTGTTTTAAACCGTTTCTTTCCTGAATTCATCTCCATAGTTCCCCGATTCCCCAGCATGCACGAGTACAGTCACGAGCAGTAACATACACTTAACAAAATTCGAAACCAATCTACTCCTGAAATACTATAGTTTCCACTTTGAAATACGACCTATTTTGCAATAGTAGGTATGGCTTCCAAAACAAAAGTCTATGAAAAGACATAAGTGTTATCCATATGGTAGTAGAATATCGCTTTTGAATACTGTTTAGTGTAAACATACTATTGGTCGTGACTGTACTAAGTTAAGTACAAAATGTATAAATTCTCGTGAGTTAGATCGTTGCACTTGTGCGGTCGTACTAACTACAACACAACTTTGTCGGCGATACCACAGTATAAATATCTACAGTAGTTGATCTCGGCCGCATGATAGAAATAAATACCTACAACCGCGCGGTACGTAAACATGCGTTAGGGCTGTCCGACCACTGTGCGACGCAGTGTGCACACTCAAACACGGAGCGAACTATGTACGCGCGAGCCCTAGATAAACTGTAATCTACGTTCCTAGAATAATATTCATGACTGTGATATAGTTTATGTAGTACACTGAATATACGTTGATTGTACACCGTACCGTAGGTAAATGAAGCTCACTGCTTCATTTCCGTGCCCGCCGACAATCCCACCGCGCCGTTACACCATGACTTTACTTTGAATAATACAAACTAACAAAACACACATGCGGGTGCGGGGCAGTGGTCCAACTGCTCTGTCCAACTAGTTGGACCATGACCCTTCACTAGGGGCAGTTGTCCAACTTTTAAAATAGTTGGACCACGGCACCTGTTGAGAGTTCCGTGGTCCAATTAATTTAAAAATAATTTGCCCACCCTAAAAGCCTCAACTGTATAGTTATATGTATGTGTATAGTATCTACTGCAGTAGAATAACAAAATTAAAGTCGCGTGAATAATTATAAAACTTTTATTTTTTTACAATATTTATAACTAAACAATCAACGAAATTTTTCTAAAGCATGGCCTACAGTAATTTTACCTGAACTCAGTTGTAGCTGAATTTCAGGAATATAATAATCATTATCAATTCTTACGTCTTTTGTGTGCGATTTCGTTTGAAAGAGATGTAAAATTTTCTAAAACATTTAATAGACGCAACATTGTAACATTTTTTTGCATTAATGCGCCGGCTTAGTTTTGCATGCGAGCTTTCTAAAATGTTATTTTGTACCATACAGTTGAGGCTTTTGGGGTGGGCAAATTATTTTTTTTAAATTAATTGGACCACGGAACTCTCAACAGGTGCCGTGGTCCAACTATTTTAAAAGTTGCACTGGAGTTTTAACACAAGAGTAAGTACCTACCGTATCATGATTCATTCAGAACCGCCTTTATCTTATCTTTTTAACTTGCCTCAGTAACTTTCCTTTACTTTATTCATTTTACTGTATTTATTAACCCAAATACCCTTTTTTTCGTGATATAAAGAAAAATACATAACCATTAAAAAGTCACACATTATGTACCTACCTACTAGCACGGCTACTAGCTACTAGTAAGTAAAATTATTTTATAGTTAGTAGGTACTCACCTTTCAGAGGTTGCAGGTAATTTAAAAAAACTTATGCCTGGATGCGTTATTGTTAACGTTAAACACCCAAACACAGCACAATATTTTCTACTTGTCATATTTGCTAAAAAAAAACAACGCACCGTCCGTTCATCACTACGGTACGGCCGTGACTGTCTGCGCCTCAAGCGCGCCCCGACATCGAGTCACGTGGTATAGCTCGCGTTTCGTCCGTTTGTATGAAGATCAAATACTGTAGATATTATTACCGTGGCGATACTTACGCCCTAACACTGCTTGTACACACTGATTGTAAGATTTGCGAGCAGGTACCTACTTGTTTTCTTTTTTTGTCTTTTAATTTAATTTTATAATTTATAAATTCATTATCATTTTAATTGTATTCATTCATTAATTAATTAATTGATCAATTATAAGTTGATTATAATGTGAAGAAAAACTCTGTTACCAATGTTATCTTTTTTATGTTTATGGAATTTATTGTTAACCTTACATTTAATTAATTGTTGTTTTTTGTATTACCTATATTAATTTCTTAAATACTTTATCTAAAGCCGTTTTTATTAATTGTGCATGTGCTGTTAACCTTTAATTAATTGTTGCACCTGTAAATGTTACCGTAATCATTAAGTTTGTAATGTACCGTGTAAACAATTGTTGGTTAACCTCAATAAAAATAAAAAAAAAATAAAGTAACTCCGGTTTCATCGGTTACGTCATGTGCGCTCACTCATAAGAGTCTATGGCAGAAACTCAAATTAAAATCTAAAATAACTAGAAGTTGCAGTTTCGTTGCAGTTGCGTTTCACCGTGTGTTTTGGGCTTCATAGTTCATACAGAACCGTTACTGTTCCCAAATCACCATTTATTATGCTTAACCAGTTGCCAAGTGTTCAAGTCTTTTGTGGTCTTTTTTAAATTTCTTTTTTAATTAGGGACTTTTATTATCGCCATGCGTATGACAGTCCCATCATAACCTAGATACGCACTAGGTACTATCTAAGATTGTATTTGGGCCAAGAATTTCAAGTCTTTTCGCTTCATCGTCATTTGGTTGAGACATAAGTCTATGAAACGTGCTTTTGTGGTTAACTGCTGCAGCAAAGCCACGTAAAACGACCGCTGTTAAATGGTGATTTGGCAACATCTGACCGCTGGATCTTGGCACATCTCTCTCTATTTGTGGTATTCATGTTAGAATTGCTGGTGGAATACTTTTGGCGTAGAAACTAAGATAGTAAGTATGATAACGCTTTATACTCACTTGAATTAATTTCAGTCAAAATGTTTCGAGGAAACAACATACTTATAACGCAACAGGTGGCATATCATAAATGGAATAGAAATGAGTAAACTATTGAGCTAACATGATTAATTAGTTACATTATAACACCAAAAAAATGTATAAAAATTTGCTCAGAGCTTACCCCGAGTAATGCTCGCCTAGTGGTTTCAGCCCCGACTTACGAAACGTAGGTCATGGGTTTGAACCCAGTCTGGCACATTACTCTGTGTAATTTATTTCATCACCACTGCTCTTAAAACAGTGAAGGAAAACATCGTGACGAATCCGGCATGTCCTAGAACCATCAAATCCGAAGCCATGTGACACCTACCAATCCCCACTGAGTCCGCGTATTGGATGATGGCCCACTCTCTCTTAGAGAGAGGAGGCCTGTGTCCCAGCAGTGGGAACATTATAGGGAACATATATTATATTATGATGATGATGCCCCGAGCATGACACTGCAACGGTATTTGCTGGAAAGAAACGAGTGCGCAGCTCCAGCAGCAAATCCGATATAGTTGTCATGGCCCAAAGAAGGGTCCCGGGACTATTTGGGTCATGGAATTGTCTGAGCAAGATACCGTGGCCCTGGAATGGAAATTTGAAACGAAGGAACAGGGGCTCTAGGTACTTTCTAAGTCCGTTGACGTAATATAATTCATTCTTAATTCGGGCTCACTGTCAAAATGTCTGTCACTAAGGCCGAAGCCACGGATTTCGTGCTTAAAGATTAGACCCTCACGATGGGCTTCTATTAAAGGTCTCATAGTCCCTTACACTCTCTCCAGGACGAGAGGACTAAAAAGGAGGAAAATTAAACTTATTCCTTTCGTTAACAGCACAACCCAGCAGTATTTCATTTATTAGTATAAAGGTACACCTATGATCTTCAATACAGGAGCTGGAAAGTTCTAAGTTCTCCGCGCGGCGGGAGATTTTAATTAGTACCGTCGAACTTTCTCGACGGATGTAAAGTATAATTAACACCACGACATCTAGTGATGGGGTTATTTTAAGAAAACAAGCATTGCCTTGTAATTGAGAGGCGATAAAAATATCAAATCCAAGCTTTTGTGCTCAGGAGGGAAGCAAAAATCTTTTTTTTTTTATTTTTTTTACTTATAGATATTTTCTCGTTGGACCACTGTCTCGTCTAATGGTAAGCGAACATGTTGATGTTGAATTTCTGATGTATTGTGGATGCAAACAGAAAGACAATCAAACAGAAATTCTCATTGACAAACACCCAGACCCGGTATAAATACTTGCAGACCTTACAAAATATTTGTTCCGTGCCGGAATCGAACCCGGAAATAGAAACAATGATCACAAATAATGGTCACGCGATTACAATATCATGTTGTGCGTTTGAGAAAAGCCACATCATGGAATTTTTAAATGACTCGTTACAATAAAAAACGCACTTAGTACCTACGTTATTGAACGAACACTAAGCGTTATCACCGACAACGCCGTCGACGTAATTAAGTTCTTAAATTCATGAAAAATATTTTATTTTGTAATGTGTGATAATACCTACTTGTTTTTTTAAGTTCTCGAAATCAATTCTAGAGCGTGTCAAAGACACACGATAAACTTCAAAGAGACTGGCCACATAAATATAAAGCTATAATAATATATCATCACCAAAAAATATATCATCGTCATAGTCATCATCATCATCATCAATGTAACATAAAAATCAATGCCACTTTTCGTTGTTATTTTATATAACCCATGGAAGCTTTGTTCGGACTATTAGTAGATAAATGGTTTATGTGAAGTTTACACAAAATCGGTCGAACGGTTCTTCATTAATCTCTTTTTTTGTAGTTAAGTAAGTGAAACACGTACCGGGCCGTTAGTATTGTACTAAGAAGTCTACAGAAATGCAAATAGGTACAAAGTATTTACCTCGATTTAATGTAAGCACCATCAAAGTCCCGCTCCGTCGGAGTTTGTTAGGCGGTTATATTTCAAAGTTCGCGGAACCGCTGTCTTTGAAATATCTTCAGCAGTACTACCTGTTAGTGTAATTACGGCATTGTTCTAGAGAACTTACAATACGGTAATTAATACAAGAGGTGTGAATGAGCAGGAGTCCATTTTTAGGGTTCCGTATCAACAAGGAACAAGTTTCGAGGTTTGTGAATAGAGAGCTGTAAGAAGTGCCTAAAATAAAATTCTGTACCTCCTACTTACACTGCGCGTTGGGGTATCATTAAATAGGCCTTTAAAAAATAATGATAGGATAAAAAAAATCGTTTGTGAAATATTAAGACGCTGTCTTCTCTCTCTAAAAGTGGAAAAAATTCCGCCATCTAAGTAGGCTTTCCGAGTAATATTCACGAGATATCATTAAACTGCTGCAAATGTAAGTTTGTCAACTTTATTTTTACAGCTTTTATAGTATGTTTTTTGGGGATAGGAGTTTTTATCGATCGCTTCCCATGTATTTTCCCCGATTTCTCCGTCTTTTTAAAATTAAATTCAGCGAATCAGTTTAGTTAGTTCGCCCCTACACTGTGCGTGGCCCGACACGCATGGCCGCAATTAATTAAATTAAATTAATTAAGTCTTTCGTTTGAGGAGTTCGTGGCGAATTACAGTCGCACAGGCCGCGCTTGCCAAGGTTGGCCTGTGGATGAATGACCATCTGTCATAGCGAGTTTCCTCCATGCCTTGGAAAGCACGTAAAGCTGTTGGGTTCCGGCTGTCATGAGTCAATCTTTGACAGTCGTTACTATTCGTCAGAAGCTCTTAAGTCTGAAAACCAGTCTTACCATGGGGTATAGTCTTACCCAGGTACTGTGTTGAGGTCCGATAGGCAACAGCTCCATGTAAAACAATTCAGGCGTGATGTTATGTCCCGAAGCGGAAATTAAACCTTCAACGACACGAAGTAATTACAAGTATGAAATATACATTTTAATTAAGAAACCATTTACAAATATTTCAATACCTAAGTAGCATTCATTAGTTACCCAGTTTGTTTCAAAACAAGACATCCTCTGTAACCTGTCAATAACTGTAGTTTGGAAGTTCCAAATTATCGCTAACAAACTTCCAAGTTCGCTACTTGTTGATACTTGGAACACTTGATCGAGAAACTTCAAATTTTCGAATGGAACATTATGATCGCAAGAGCTACTGCTGTGATTGGGGCCAATGTTTGATTTCCAGTTACGGCAAAGGATTTTTGTGGAAGAAAATTATAAGGAGCTATGCACACCACGTTTTTTAAACGTTAAACGCGCCTGTGCAGCGCGTTCGACGCGATACAGACGCGATACGCACGCAAGTCAGACGCAGCCTAAAACAAACGGCAACAAACTGATCTGATGAAAATGCGCTGTCGACGCGCCGGTGCAGTGCGTTTCTAAAACGCGCTGCACCGGCGCGTTTAAAAAACGTGATGGCATAAGGTTCGGAACATACAAAATAGGAAAAGTCACGTCAGGGTTCGGTTGGCGTAATGGCCGAATGATCGACTTATCGATATGGATCGATACGTAACAAATTATTTGTATAATCTACGAGTTGTAGTTCCGGGCTGTGGCTGTTTGTGTTGGGTTTGGCAGGTTTAAATGTTTATTGAACTTTCGAAGGAAAGAGTAGTTAAGGTGCATCATCATCATCACACATCAGTATCGTCTCCTCACCGTCACGTCACCGACAACGGATCGGTGACGGTTTGTCTAGTCACCGCGTCACTGAGACGCGACGTTCCCGGGTGTGTGGGGATAAAAGTATGAAACTTGTATGGAAATATTATTTGACGTGCCTGACAGGTGACGTGACTGATAGATCAGGTGCCGGTGACTGCCGGTAACTGACGTGTAGAGATACTGACTAAGTCATACTAGGAGTAGTAGTTAGAAACATTTTGTTTTTTTTAACCGGGCCGGTGACGTGACGTGCTGCTGACTGATGATGTGTGTGAATGCAACTTTATGGTATTTTACGATACTGTTATTTTGTATGAATAAATCACTATCATCTTTAATATTCTGGGTTACTTTTAGCAGTACATAATGTTAACAGAATCAAGATGACTACATTAACCATTCCGTTGATCCTCTAGGGATTCTCTAAGACATGTTCGGAATAATTTATTCATAGAGGTACCAAATGAACAGGCATAGATACAATTCAAGAATAATCTAGAATCCTAGATAATTCGAGAAATTCTATAAGATAAGCAATAAGTTATACTAGATAAGTAAGATCCAGTGAATGAAACAGTAAGTCCCCTACCCTACATTATACATATAGTTTCTGTACATAAGTAAAGTATTAATTAAAATATATATTTATATATAATTACCCAGTTACTGGGATGTGGAGGTCCGACCGCTCCATGTAAAATACTGTTATCCAGCTGCATCTGGTTCGATTGGAAGCCGACTCCAATATAATTATGTGTAGTTGGGAAAAGGCTAGGCGTATTTGATTTGAATTAATTAAATACTTACAATTATAATTGTGTCTATTGAAATAGTTAAATAATCATAAACGGTCTATAATCTTCCCACTGCTGGTACACAAGTCTCCACTTATGAAAAGGCGTGGGCTATAATCCGCCACGTGGCCGTGGGTCCAATGTGAATGTAGGTAGACGTCACATGTCTCGTTAATGCTGGCTCAAACTCACGGCTTACAACTTGTTTGCAGTCCTGTCACGGTCGCCAGATGTTTATAGTTGGATTTTCCATCAACTTTGAACTTAGTAGGTATATTAGACTGCTTTACAATATTTGGATAATAAAAAAAACTCTCTTGCTGAAGTTGAGTGGATATGCGAAGTTATAGTAACTCGCCGTGCGATCATGGACCATGCCCGCCCCGTGTCGACGGGGCGCCGTGTCCCACGTGCGCCTCAAAGAGCAGTCAACAATCTGATGGGGCCGTCCTTAGAGGGCTAGAGCCTGCCAAGGTCGCGCGATTGTCTCATCACGTAACAGTGGCCCTGGAACGTAAAAGGTTATTGAAGTATCGCAGTAGATTTTAGTCCGTACGAGTCTGACAGTCCTTTCCATCCCACCGTAGTTGGAAGGACTCATTCGAAGATTATTCAACGACATAAAAAAGCTGGTATTGTTACGTTTCTATTACACTGGTCGTCGGTAGGCTATCGAAAATCCGTGACGTCATACGATATATCCAATTAACGGCCACGTTACTTTTGAGTGTCCGTATAAGGCGAGCCAATTAAAACTGGATACTTCGCAGTTTTTCCGTATATTCTTTTACCTAATTAAAGTTGCGTTGCGTTGTTACCGCTGCACGAACATGTAATTTCGCTGAAAAAATAAATGTGATGTTTGTCTTTAGTCAAAATATTTTATAAATTAATGTTCATTCAAATTTACAAGACAAAACGAAGTGAAAAGCTATCCTTTCAATTATCTAATGAATTAGCCTTTATTATCGACGGTACCTGAATGACTTCGGCGTAAAAGAAAATCCAGCTTTAGTGAAAACGGATAAACTAAGCACATAACATAATATTCCTACCTAACTCATAACTTCAAAGCCACAAAAAAAACATGAGATCATCATCCCCTAATTTCCGTCCACCACGCAAATTAAAGGACAACCCATAAAATTAAGCATTCGCATAAAATATTACCCCATAATCGGGGAACAAGGGAAATTAGCCGTGGAACAGGAATAAACGAGTTGTAACCGGAACAAACCGGCTTAAACCGGAATAAATTGGTTTTAAATGTTCCTCTTTGTGAGATGATGATGACGCCCTGCCCACGGGCGCTTGTCGGGTAACATTATTTCAGCTTTTATTTTCAATGAAAATGTGTTGTTTGTTTATTTCAAAACATACATGCTTTGTACAGTGTAAAATATTGTTATGACAGCAGACTAACATTCAACTGCCAGCCTTCCGGGCACTTTTCTAGTTGATAGCCATGCGGAGTCGGACTAATTTTTGAAACTCTGTAATTAAAACTTTTCAGATTTTGTAAATTACGTACATAAATTTAAAAAAAATGTATATAACTATCAGAACCAAAACAATACTAAAAACAAATATATTTGGAAAGGTTTACAAAAATGTCCAATTAAATAGTTAAGATAAACATTTGTGTACAAAAGCAGAAAAAAAAATACACCGGTTATGTCTTCATGTGTTAGATTCTCCGAAATAAAAACCCATTTATTTCTCATCAAAGATAAGAGAACGTGAAAACGGTTTAGTGAGAAACCGGGCAAGTGAAGGTAGTTTGTACCATTGTACCCTATCTATCATCTAACTACTGTGTGTCCTCTTTGACGACTGTTTTGTACTTCTCATAAATTGGATTCACGTACAGCGGGTACAGTAACATTCAAAAGTGGTTGTACAATTTCAATAGAACTTGTAATTATACAAAAATTAAATGATGCATTATTTTGAAATGCGAATACCAAAGTAAAAGGTAGCTCGCCGTCCGTCAAGAACCAGGCCAGGGGAACGCACGTGTAAAGGAGCTGTTAGTAAACTAATCGGTCTAATAAAGACAAAAGCTTGCCACGATTGTGTGACTCACGACACAAAAATAACGCTCGTTTGGATTTAACCTGAGGCTGCGTTTCCACTAAGGCGGAGCGGAGAGCGATTCACCAAATCAACATCTCTTCTCCGCTCAAGCAATGTGATTGGTGAATCGCTCTCCGCTCCGCCTCAGTGGAAACACAGCCTTAGAGTCTCAATCATCAGTAAGATCACAGAGATCCAGAACGGAAGGTCACATTGATGATTTTACCACAATAAGGTTAAAAGCGAATAGAATCAGCGAAGAAATACTCTTCAAACAGCACCAAATTAAAATGTTTATCAACTTTTGCTTTTAACAGTACCTACATGTCATAACAATTTATTTTAACAATAACAAATTCACACCATTTGTCACCTCTCAAAATATCAATATAATAGATTCGCAACCTCCTACAATCGTGAACGTATAGTAATAGAAAAGAAAACGTATTACTAGAAAGTTATTTCATTCAGAATCACAAAGAATGGTGTTCCAATAGCGGGGAGGACATCGCATTTGTTAGACGTCTTGCATACTCTGTCATAGGATGGATAAAAACATATAGGTTCTCACTCTAGGACATTCCTACTTATTTGAAATCGGTTAAAAAGTTCGTATATTTTTAAATACAGTACCAATTTTATTTTATTTTATCTAAATTTAAAAACACAAATTCCATTGTTTCATTATAATTTAATCGTCGTTTTTGTAAATATTTAGTTAGTAATATTTGTATATTTTCGGTAAGTAATATAAATATTTAGAGTACATTTTTTTTTGTTTCTAATTTATGTGTACTATGTAGATTAAATTTAGAAAGACGACACAACTCTTGAGCGATAAAAGACGAATTATTTTAGAATACTTGGGAGCATAAAAGGTGCAACTTTACCGAGAAGGATGATAAAAAAACAGAAATAAACCAAAAACATGTATATTTTTCGGATAATTGTAAACAAAAGTGCATTCCTGAATAATGCACATTTTATATCTCAACGACTACGAACTACTATCCGAGTGCAATTGCGTTTTTTTTTCGCATCTTTTGGCAGTAGATACCTAGCCGTACGGTGATTGTATTGTAGTTATTAACCGGTGATAAATTAAAAAAAACTTGAGAGGTGTCAAGGGACACCAGGATGAAACGAAGTTACTGTATACACTCAACAAAAATAATTGTCGCGACTCACTCCACTCCGCTCAGCTCCGCTCCACTCCACTCCACTCCACTCCACTCCACTCTACTCTTTGAGCTCTAGCACCCTTTCGCAACGCGCGATAAGGAACTTCGTTCCAAAAAGTGTTGTGAAAACTTTTCGTAAGAATTTTTTCCGTCTAGCCGTTTCACAACGGGCGATAAGGAACTTCGTTCCAAAAAGAAATTGGAAAAAACTGGGTAAATATTATTTGAATCGATTCAGTCACTGATCCTAAAAAAAACTATATTCAGGTTTCGCATAGGACTCACTAGAACTAATATTGTATAGTCGCAAACTAAAAGCATCCCGTGTACCCTACATCTTGCCCCAAATAAAATATTCACGTTCCGTTGCACCCAGACGCGACCCCGCTCGCGCGGAAAATATATTCATTGACGTCTAATTCACTTCTCTGTTCCCACTTCCCTTTTTACACAGCAATGGATTGCGTTCTAATATTACATTGTCGCCTTCGTAGAGGATGTAGATTTCTCGTAGACCGTCTACGGCGTAGCTGCTACGACGTGCTACGCCGTTGTGTGCTGATTGAATCTTTAGTATAGTTGGTGCCAGTTAAGATGGCAATAGCGGTCATTAATCTTTACCTAATAAGTCCTCGTATAATGACATAAGATCAGAATTAACATTTTTCTGTGAAATGATAGGTTTTACTTGTCAGTCTTAAATTTTTTCTTTTCTTTTCTCCCTTGCCTTTTTATTACGTGATAAAAAATATTCATTCAAAGATAACATTTAAATACAAAAAAAATACGAAAGCCTTTAAATGTAAATACCCCCTTTTATTCCAATTATTATTTCGAAATGAATTTAAATAACATCTATGCTCAGCTATTGTAGTATAAATGTAGCCTACTTTACATTATCGTAGTCTGATAAAATATTTCAATAGCAAAAATATGTCATCTTCAAACGCTAATAAAAACTATTATTTTAAATACAAAGGCTCAATTTAACTAAAAGCAGTACTTTAAAATCAGAATTCTAAGGCACTTGAGAGTATTAAAAAAATGCATTATTTTTTTTATTACGAATAAATGGTAATGAAAAGTTTTGCTAACTGTAAACTCGCATTTTCCAGCGATATTCCAAGCAAAGCTGTTTGTTCAAAGCTCCGTTTTTACTGCAAATGCAGGAGTTTTGCAGAACAATACTGAAAGTACAATTTACACTTTAATATTTAAATATACAAGCGACCCTCCCCTGCTTTGCTGTAGAGTATAAATAGTATTAAAAATCTTTGAGTATTTTAAAGCCGTTTTTAAACAACGTGGTTACTTTTTTTTATATTATAATCATCAAATGAGTCCTCCCAGGGGGAGGCGGGAGGGACTGTCAGACTTGTACTTACTAAAATCCACTGTGATCCTTCAATAGCCTGAGACAGGTCTAACCTAGTTCTGGCAAATCTACAACTGTGCTCTTACAGAATTTTTGTTGTGAATGTATTCCTTTTTTATAAATAAACGAAATTTGATTTGATTTGAAACTAGGCCAATCAGTAAAATTGTACCAATCGAACAATAACCTTCTGCTATTGTAAAAAGGTTGAAAATATATTCAAGAAATTTTGACAGATTGAGGTAGGTATATAGGTTGTCCTGGCGTCTGTTAACATCGTATATCAACACTGCGCAGTGTTACTCTGTTCCCCAAATAAAATATTCACGTTATATCACCCAGACGCGACCCCGTTTTGTTGGCAAAATATATTCATTGACGTCTAATTCACTTCTCTGTTGACCCACTTCCCTTTTTACACAGCAATGGATTGCGTTTCTAATATTAAATTGTCGCCTTCGTAGAGGATGTAGATTTCTCGTAGAACGTCTGACGGCGTAGCAGCTACGACGTGCTACGCCGTTGTGTGCTAATCTAATGTTTTAAACAATATTTTGTTTCCAGGCTTCCAATTACTGGCTAAATCATAGAATGGTATGTGACGTGCAAAAGATCAGATCAACCTTTTCTTTTGAAACCTGGCTCTTACTGACTTAAACGAAAGCCGTAGTTTCAATTGCCTTTTGCCTTTCAAAGCCGCTTTAACTTTTTGGAACAATTCCACAAAAATCCACCTATGTTTTAAGCACTATCTGAATACTTTTCTTTTAAAGTATTCAGATAGTACTTAACTAAGTAATATGTCGTGTTAAGACACATTTTTATGACATTGACTTTTAAATGTGAGTGGTGCCAAAAAACACTTGTCATTGCATTTCTATTACTCCTAACAAGGATAATATCAAAATTATGTGCATAGCTAAAACATAAACAAAAGCATGGAGACGTAACACCCTCATGCAGATGTCTCATCTCATTAAACTTTGAGACGGAAGTAAGGCAACCGTTTCTCACATCGCAACACGGCATCGATCAAACAAATCTCTGCAATAAATCCTAAGTTTCAGTACGGAACTGTCAAAGCTTATCCTACTTTACATTATCGAAGTCTGATAAAAGATTTCAATAGCAAAAATGTTTCATCTTCTAACGCTAATTAAATCTATTATTTTAAATACAAAGGTTTACACAGTACTTTAAAATCACGTTTAAGAGCTAAGAGAGTACGTATTTACAAAAAAATGCATTATTTTTAAATTACAATAAATGGTCATGAAAACTTTTGCTAACTGTAAACTCGCAGCGATATTCCAAGCAACGCTGTTTGTTCAAAGCTCCGTTTTTACTGCAAATGCAGGAGTTTTACAGAACAATTCTGAAAGTACAATTTACACTTTAATATTTAAATATACAAGCGACCCTCCCCTCCTTTGCTGAAGAGTAAAAATAGTATTAAAAATCTTTGGTATTTTAAAGCCGTTTATAAACAACGTGGTTACTTTTTTTTCATATTATAATCATCAAATGAGTCCTCCCAGGGGGAAGCGGGAGGGACTGTCAGACTTGTACTTATTAAAATCCACTTTGACCCTTCAATAGCCTGAGACACAGGTCTAACCTAGTTCTGGCAAAACTGGAACCACTGAACTCTTTTATTTTTTTTAGGGTGTAGGATTCATAAATGTGTTTGACCATTTGAAACTAGCCCAATCTGTAAAATTATACCAATACCTTCTGCCATTGTGAAAAGGTTGAAAATCTATTCAATTTCATTGAGGTAGGTATTGTTGTCGCTAACCATAATAGTTAACATCGTATATCAACACTCCGCAGTGTTACTCTGTTCGCCAAGCCATATGTCACAATTATATCTCCGAAACATAATGTTTTGTTGCCAAACACGTCATATTTCACGGACGCTGCTTTTAATTGGGATTTGCTGACGGCATGTGTTTAATTTTAAGCCAAATTAAACTGAAATGTTATAGACTAACACACATTTATAATTTGTGGTTAATATTGTTCGTTTATTTTTAAAATATGGTGACTGGCGCAGCTATGATTTAATTTATTTATTTGAATTTAATGATTTAAACGATATTTTCTGGCCAGGCTTCCAGTTACTAGCTAAATCATAGAATGATATGTGACGTGCAAAAGATTTTCACATCAACCTTTTCTTTTGAAAGCCTGGCAGAAACCACAAAGCTGCACCTACTACGATCCCTACCTACAACCGAACTTTTTGAAGAATCTTAAACAATAAAGTCCGTAGTTTCAATTGCCTTTTGCAGTTCGAAGCTGCTTTAACTTTTTGGAACAATTCCACAAAAATGCCACCTATGTTTTAAGTACTATCTGAATACTTTTCTTTTAAAGTATTCAGATAGTACTAAACTAGTAATTATGTCGTGTCAAGACACATTTTATGACAATGGCTTTTAAATGTGAGTGGTGCCAAAAACCACTTTAAAAGAAGTTGTCATTGCATTTCTATAACTCCTTACAAGGATAATATCAAAATTGTGTGCATAGCTAAAACATAAACCAAAGCAAGGAGACGTAACACCCACAAGCAGATGTCTCATCTCATTAAACTTTGAGGCGGAAGTAAGGCAACAGTTTCTCACATCGCAACACGGCATCGATCAAACAAATCTCTGCAATAAATCCTAAGTTTCATACGGAACTGTCAAAGCTTATCCAAGATTAGTGTAACGGCTCAAGGTGTGACTTCCAAACCCTGGCGAGAAGCCAGACGGAGTAAGGCATTTCGTATAAATTTATGGCACAACTTCGCGGATTCGGCAGAATTTCCTTCACGATTAAGATAAGAGTAAGTACGTATTTACAAGGAAAAGGATTATCTGATAAATTACACCTGAGATTCAGTGATTTTTTGGGAATAGAACAAAAATAGGTTGAAGGTTAAGTGATTCTTACTGCTTTGTTGGTCTTGTTCCTTTTGGGGACTATTAGGTTTTTATCGATCAAATTTCGTTAACAGGATCCAAAACAAAACCGGCCAAGTGCGTGTCGGGCCACGCACAGTTTATTGTTCCGTAGCTTTTCTGGTGGTCACCACTGTTTATTGCTGGGTAACTAAACTGAGTTGCTGAATTTTATTTGGGAATAGTGCAGTGGAATTTGGGCTACAATAATCGGTCCTGGAGTCTTTGAGAAATTAGGGGATTAATTTCATGCAAGAATCCAAGATTACGACGTATTTAGATCCTCCTCCTTTTTTTTTGTTAAACAATAGAACATACGTGGCGCGACACTATCCCCAAAAAACATATCCTAATAAAGCCTTGTAAAATAATTGTCTAGACAAACTTACATTTGCAGTTGTCTCGACACTGTTTTGCTTTCAGAAGTTTCAGTGGTTATGGAATAGTGCGGTGGGATTATAAGTTGGTCTGACATAATTACGCGGGTTTAAAGTTTAAATGGGCCTAAAAGATAATTTTTTATAGCCCAAGGACTTTCTTAGTAGCACCAAGAGATTCGCATGCCGGGGAACCGGCTTTGTCTGAAGGTTGAATATATGTTATAATCATAATATATATTGCTCTTGAACGCAAAACATGTAACTGTATTTTTAGAAACTAAATTAGTTTTTTTTAGAAAAGTACGACTTATTTTTGATATATTTTGTATTCAAATGAAGTCGACCACCCTGTAAAAAAACACTACAAAAAGAAGAAGGGTATTTTTGGTAAGAAAAACATTTTTATCTGCGAATTTTTTATCCAATCAGAGTATTGGCTAATTTCATTATCGTTTCATTTTATTGTTTCGCTAACCATAATAGTACTTTCTTTATATTGAAAGCAAAGCAATCATTAAATTCTATAGCGCAAAATACCTAGACAGAATCCTAACACAATATACCTAACGCCTTGTATTGGATTTCAAATTCGGCAATTTGGCTCTCAAAGAATCAAATTAAGATGTAGCTATTCGGGTTCAGGCTCTGACAGTTTTGGACAATGTGAACTGATAAGTTACTGAAACATGAAATAGGATTAAATCTACGGTTTATTGGTGGATTAGACTCATAGAGAGGCTCTACTGCTACTTTAAAAGGTTCTAATAAAACATCAGATATTAATGCTTGGACTTAAGTAACGGGAATAACCGTTCATTTTCGCGATGATGGGCGTTTACAAGTTAACATGAAAGTTTTAAAACGTAACGTAAAATCACGACTTTTCCTCATAGGCCAAGTAGGCAGAAACCACAAAGCTACACCTACTACGATCCTTACATACATGTATGAACCGAACTTTTTGAAGAATCTTACCAATAAAGTCAGTGTAAAGCATCCTAGGGAATTCTTTTGGTTCTGAAACATCGCAGCTAAACTGCGGACGGACGGACGGACGGACATGGCGAAACTATAAGGGTTCCTTGTTGACTACGGAACCCTAAAAAAGGAGGAGGTTCTAAATTCGCTGTAATTTTTTTTCTTATGTATTTTCCCCGATTTCTCAAAGACTCCGGGACCGATTTTGAAAATTCTTCTTTTTAAAATTAAATTCAGCGAATCAGTTTAGTTAGTTCGCATAAGTATTTTGATGGGCAACTACGGAACCCTACACTGTGCGTGGCCCGACACGCACTTGGCCGGTTTTATATTATACAATAGAATAAATACGTATTATAAAAACATGTTTAAAACAGTAATGATAGTACTAACAACAAAATATCAAACACAACACATTTCCTTCATGCTCAGATCTGCTTCAAAATGTCCACATTACCAACAAAAGAAGCACTGTGTTCGGAAAGCTATTGAAATTGTATTGCACTTGTCTACACAGTAGGCTGTACTTGATACGTCACGGACAAAAGTCCGTGGCGGTATGTAGCTTTGACACGGACACGTTATTCAGTGGGAACAGTGAAAGACGGCTGGGGAATGAGGATTGTGGCCAAGAAGTTACCGAGTTTAGTCAAACGAAAAGTGTAAGAGTTTGAAAGGCCTGACTGTAGTCGTCTGAGGGAACCGTCGGCAATCTGACAGACCAGATCTTCTTCCTTCTCTTAGTGAGCCAGTGAACGCGCCGTCGGCCCGGGCATGGCCAAGATCGGACGGCGAGGCAGCTGTCAGCTATCAGACAGGGCCCCCCTTAGTGAACACGACGCGCCGTTGGCACAGGCAGATCCAAGATCAGGCGAGTCACACATTACTTTATCGCCTCGCAAAGTCTGTTGCCGTGTCACTCTTCTCTCCTTCACGCTTCCCGCGTCCTCCTTCACTAATATGACTGCTTCGCAGGAGGCGATCGACCGTTTCACATTCCGTGTTACCCCTACCCTTTTTTCTTTTTTAGCGTGGTATAATCAATATTTGTTGACGTGGACAAAGTAATTAGATGCAGCAAGACCTACTTTTTTTATCGTCGTAAAATCATCAAATGAGTCCTTCCACCCAGGGCAGGGGAGGGACTGTCAGACTCGTGCTGACTTAAATCCACGGTATCCTACAGTAGCTTATTAATGTTCCCACTGCTGGGACACAGGCCTCCTCTCTGTGAGAGGGGGTGGGCCATAATCCACCACGCGGGCCCAGTGGTGAATGTCACATGTCTTCGAATTTTTGGTTCCAGGACATGCCGGTTTCCTCACGATGTTTTCCTTCACCGTTTTGAGAGCAGTGGTGATGAAATAAATTACACAAAGTAATGCGCCTGCCGGGATTCGAACCCACGACCTACAACTCGTAAGTCGGGGCCGATACCACTGGGCCACCACTGCTACGTTCCAGGTTCACGGTAATTCGATAAGAACCGCAACCAAGAAGCAAGTACCTAACTCAAAATTTGAATAAACGCCGTTTTAATGGCCACAAGTCGCCTGAGTGTCGCCGGCTCTCAGTTCGAGATCGCGCCCAGTTCGCTTTGATTACGCTTCTTTATCTCTGTCTACCCCGGTACCCTCCACGGACAAAAGACTTCGGCGAATTGTCCCGTAACGCCTAACAATATAATATATGACGGTATATATCGCGGGTCTACGAAATTCGAGAACCTGTATATACCCCAGTAAGTTGACCCTAAGAACGTTGGGTAAAATGAAGCAATTTTGCATGCAAAAATACTGGCATAAATCTATATATATAAAAGCAAAAGGTCACTCACTCATAGGACACGAAAGCTCGGAAACTACCAGTGCTAAGGGTTCAAAATTTTGCACAGGGGTTCTTTTTAGGACGTAGGTACCCGCTAAGAACGGATTTTGCGATATTACGCCCCTAAGGGGTTGTTTTTGGGGTTGACAGTTTGTATGAAACTTTTTTGCTACAAGTACTAGGAGTTTCAAATTTTGCGTGCAGGTTCTTTTTAAGGCGTAGGTCCTACTTTAGAAAAGAGTTTTTTGAAATTCGACCCCTAAGGGGTTGTTTTTGGTGTTGAAAGTTTGTTTGAAACTTTGTTATTACACGTGCTAGGAGTCTCAAATTTTTCATGGGGTTTGTTTTTAAGCCGTACGCACTACCCTCAAAGGGGTTTTTCGAAATTCAACCCCTAAAGGGTTGTTTTAGGTGTTGATAGATAGAGGTCTCAAATTTTGCATGGGGCTTCTTTTAAGGACGTAGGTGCTCACTAAGACAAGATTTTGCGAAATTTCACCTCTAAGGGGTTGTTTTTGGCGTTGATAGGTTGTATGAAACTTTGTTATTACAAGTACTAGAAGTTTAAAATTTTGCATGCGTGTTCTTTTTAGGAAGTAAGTGCTACTTACAACAGGGGTTGTTCGAAATTCGATCCCTAAGGGGTTGTTTTTGGTGATGGTAGTTTGTATGAAACTTTCGTTACTAAAAGTGCTAGAAAACTCAAATTTTGCATGGGGTTTGTTTTAGGACGTACGCACTATCTTAGACGGGGTTTCTCGAAATTCAACCCCTGTGGGGTTGTTTTAGGTGTTCACAGATAGAGATCTCAAATTTTGCATGGGTATTCTTTAAAAAACGTAGGTGCTACCAAGAAGGGCTTTTGCGATATTACGCCCCTAAGGGGTTGTTTTTGTGGTTTACAGTTTGTATGAAACTTTTTTGCTACAAGTAATAGCTTCAAATTTTGCATGCAGGTTCATTTTAGGACGTAGGTTCTACTTTAGAAAACGGTTTTTCTAAATTCGACCCCTAAGGGTTGTTTTTGGTGTTGAAAGTTTGTTTGAAAACTTCGTTATTACACGTGCTTAGAGTCTCAAACTCATGGGGTTTGTTTTAGGACGTACGCACTACCTTAGACGGGGTTTCTCGAAATTCAACCCCTGTGGCGTTGTTTTAGGTGTTGATAGATAGAGATCTCAAATTTTGCATGGGGATTCTTTTAAAGACGTAGGTTCTCACCAAGACGGGCTTTTGCGATATTACGCCCCTAAGGGGTTGTTTTTGGGGTTGATAGGTTGTATGAAACTTTGTTACTACAATTACCTACTAGAAGTTTCAAATTTTGCATTGGGTTTATTTTTAGGACTTTATGCTCACTATGACGGGGTGATTCGAAATTCGGACTCTAAGGGGTTGTTTTTATGTTGATAAAAAAAATCAAAGCATGGGGAACTTTTAAAGCGCGGTGCTCATTAAGCGAATACCTCACTTTTAAAGGTTTTTTTTAGGGTTGATTCTCAATTTTTTTGGTTTTGTAAGAAGTAGTAAATGAAATGCAGTCAAACATCGCTTTAAAATTATCGCAAACTATTGAATAAGTAATGGTTTTTTAATGAAACCGGGAAAGTCGGTGTTGAGATTTAAGTAACTGTATTTTTCATAATTGTTATTTTAATTAAACCTTCTAGTTAATTCATATATTTTTTTAAATCACTTGCTTTTATGTAGGAGTAGGTACTTGCATTTTTGAGTAAAGCACTATACAAGCCTTGGCCCACTATGTCTGCTTCGATCTCCGGTCACGCTATGATTGCCTCCAGCTAGCTTAGCTACGCTCTAGGCCTTCGACAGCTTGGCCATCATGCAGCGCCTTGCTGTCCTCGCTGTCAAAGGCCTCGGCCTCCGGCCTCGGGGATTATTCTCAGCTCGTAACCCCGGAACATCAAGCTGGTGCATGCTGACCGCGCTGTGTCGGAGAGTCTGCGCTAGGCTGCGCGGGGTCGGCCATCATCAGTGCGACCAGCAAAGTAGCCATTATACCTCGCGAGCAGTCCCAAAGGGTTGTTTTTGGTACTATTAGCTTTATTGTCAAACTGACAGGCGAAGCAAATGCGATCCGAAGCGTTTTTATTTGTAATTTATGGAATTGTTTGAATCCAGTCACATAGAAAAGCGAAAGCGATCCGAAAGTCTATATCTGACTGGCTTCAAACAATTCCATGCATCACAAACAAAAACGAGTCGCTTCGCGTTCGCCACGCCTGTATGTTTGACAACGGCTTTACCGTCGTACCACCAAAAGTAAAACATCTTATGAACACTTTTCTAGAAAAAGTGTAATTGCAAACGATAAATGTCAATCACAATCTACGTCAACACCTCGATTATGACGTCACAATATCGTCTGATACAGCAAGCCTATTAACTTAAATAAACTTAATATACACACAGACTTTTTACTTAGCAGTTGACCTTAATATAAGTACACAAAGGTAGGTTATGAAAGCTACAGGAAAATTAAGTGATGGGCTAGAAAAAGGTGCGAGCCTAATTTTGGTAAATATTTAGAGAATATTGTCTGTCTAGGTTGTTTAGTTACTTACCTGGATATTAAATAAGAAGTAGGTAATATGTTATGTTAGTGAATAAAAGATACTTGCTTTTATACTTGTTTTAATAACAGCCACACATAGATACAGTACTCTCAGCACGAGTTTTCAGTATTTGAGACGTAAAGTAAACTGGAACTTTGACAATTTCAAATTGACAATTTTCAAGGAAAAAATTAGTTCCTTCTTCGCACCCCAGAGGTGCTGTTCCATTTTTTCATACAAAAAACGCTGTAAATACTGGAAAGACGGTGTAAAGTAAAAGAGTGAAAATTCGTGCTAAGGCTACCAATTTAAAAACAACTTTGAGTAGTCGAACAGTATATTGTGAAAGCTATCCTTGCCTGCCCGGGGTGGGAGGACTCATTTGATGATTTTACCGATTGCAGCTTTAGAAAAAATGGTAGCTCTTAGGAAAAAAAAATACAATAAATTGAGACTTTTTTTCAAAGATCCATTTTGACGATCTCACATATACTGAATTTTTTTCTGGATTCGTTTTGATTAAACTTACTATTTACATGAGGATCGCGATAACAGATGCGTTACCGTCGTACCAGTGACAGTAAAACGATCCGTAACCATAGCACGAATTTTACTGGCTTTAGACTTTACATAATTCATAGTATGTGTACATACGTTTCTGTATGAAAAACTAGAAAAGTGCCTCTGTACGATAGACGGAACCCTAATTTTTTCCTTGGACGATGTCAATTTGACAACTTGTTAAATTTCCAGTTTACGTCTCATATACTGTATTACTCGTGCTAAGGGTACTGTTGAACACTAATTGTCTAGAAAAAGTGTAATTGCAAACGATTAATATGTCAATCACAATCTGCGTACAAAACTTCGATATCGGTATCCAGGCAACTCATCATCATCATCAGCATATAATATTCCCACTGCTGGGACACAGGCCTCCTCTAGCAAGTGGTTAATAAACTGTGATCTTTAAATAATGAATTTAAGGAAAGATAGATTTTGAGTCAATGCACCGAACTGCAAACATGAAATCTTTTTATAACAAAAAAAATATCGTGAAATACTACAGTAAAATTCGTACCTTTTCACGAAAAAACCGCTAATCTTTTAAAAGCCAACATGAATGCTGCTGGGACAAAAGATTTATGAGTGCGCTATTTACGAAAAGAATATTCGTACTTGCGTACATTACACACGTTACTTTAATCTTTTATACGAAGTTACTGCGTAGCCTCTTGTAAATGACTTGAAATCGGTACATGGCGAAAATACAGGCAAATGCGAGTCGGACTCGCTCACGAATGGTTCCGTACCATTAGTCTATATGTTATCGGAGACTTACGTGACGTTGTCTCGAATTATGCTGCGAGTGTGGTAGTGGCGGCCGCGACGACGACGACGCGATCTAGTTCCTGATCGCCCTGCTACCGCGTCTCTGTTTTCAGGGGCAGGGTAACCTTGATATCATGCATAAATCCTAACGCTCCCGCACCGCCACTGCCGAACCCGCACGCCGCAAAATTTGACACGGAGGCCTTTATATGCTCCTAAATCGACTGTGTAAAGGTAGATATAGCTAGAAAGTTTCTACTGGGATGTATGGTAGAAGAAAAGATCTGAACATTAGTGTAAATAATATTTAAATCCATTGCGCAGTTTAAGAAAACAACGTTGCAGAATGCCTGAAAAAGAAGTTCACCGCACACAATACCCTAGCATCGTTGCGTAGCCATGTAGCAGTGGCTACGGAGTGCTAAAAACGTAGCACAGCAAATGGTTACTAAATTATTGTGATTTTTAATTAATTTATGAAAAGATAGATTTTGAGTCAATCCAGCGAACTGCAAAACATGAAATCTGTTTATAACAAAAAAAGTATCGTGAAATACTACAGTAAATATACATACATTTTCACAACGAAACCGCTAATCTTTTAAAAGCCAACATGAATGCTGCTTAAAAAGATTTATGACGTATTTACGAAAAGAATATTCTTACCTGCGTACATTACACACGTTACTTTAATCTTTTATACAAAGTTACTACGTAATTGAAATGATTGAAAGGTACATTAAAAATACAGGCAAAGTGCGAGTTGGACTCGCACACGAAGAATTCCGTACCATTATCTATTTTTCTTTGTATTCGTTGTTATAGCGGCAACAAAAGCTTATAATTATCATCGGTTTAGATTTCAACTGTCTAACTATCACGGTTTATGAGTGTATCTCATAAACCGTGATAGTTAGACAGTTGAAATAAGAAGAAGAAATAAGTGACATACTGACAGACACACAGACGGACATATTTTATATTTCCTGCACTATAAATTGCGGTTATAAGTTGATATCACACATTGACATCCCCACTTATCATACGGCTATTAACAAAAGCGCTAGGAAAGTCTTGGTAACCTTATTAAGTATTACATTACAAAAAATCGGTGCAGTTCTACTCTGTGCGACGTAGGCTAAGCTTTATATACTTGATTCCCTTTCTATTCACAGTTAAAGAAAAACCTTACGGTTAGCAGTAAAGCACTTGCAGCCACATTTTTCGACATTCATTAATTCATGTTCACGTTTAACTCCATTCTCTCTGATTCTCCCACACATCTTTTGTAATCTACCCAATTTCAAAAACCCTCTGATAATTCAAATATCGTTGAATTCTAACAATGCACACACAGGCATCACAAACACAGTACTGTTTGTGCGACACACCGCAAACTCCATTACGAGTTAAAAGCTCCCAAATTGAATTCCTTAGGCTCCGTATTTGTGATCGAACGTTCGACGGTAACTCTGCAAACAATCTGTATACATATGAAGAAGAAAGTGACTGACTGTCCAGCCTATAACTGATCGATCAATACCATTCATCCAATAATCGGGCGCGCAGACGGCGAGTTTTGGGTGACTGGCCGTCAGATCTAGGACCATGCCTGGGTCGACGACGCTCCTTGTTCCAATGGCGTGGCGCTCAATGAGCTGTAAGCAATCTGACGGAGCCTCCATAGAGGACCATAAGCCTGCCGGAGTCGCAGGAGTATTAGACGTCCCCCACATTAGGCGCGCACGTTCCTCGGGCGTGTGAGGGACGCGGGTGCGGCGTGCGCGCCGCGATCGTACTGCATAAGTGTCGCGTTTTATCGCCGTGGGACGAGTGTGCGAAAGTTATAAGGTTATGAATATATTTGTTGGTTGTATTACTAAACTTAAATTACATACCGAATTTCAGCTCTCTAGCACTTCAGGAAGTAGCCAAACATATTGATGATCATCAGTGTGTCAGTGTTACATCAGTGACGAAATCCGTGTATTTTAGATATCAATAAAATCTAAAGTATTATAACTATTCTATTGATACTTTGTATGCCTAATAAATTTATTATTGGCATCATATCCTGCGAATATGAACTTTCTGGTACATCGGAAACCAACTCTATGAGGGTTCAAAAAAACGACGAAATACTTCGAGAAAATAATAAGTAGTGCCCTTGCGCTTCGCTTAGCTCATGCCCTGCCATCCGGTTCGAATCCCACTCACAGCTGATTTATTTTTCCGACAAAAATCTAGACAAAAAAATGTGTTTCAATTTCAAAACACCTCTCACAAGAACAATCCGTGTAATGAACGAAGATCATGAACGGATGTATTTTCATGCGGCTTGAGTGAATAACGCGTACAAATATCTTTTAAATATAGCTATTTATGTAAGAAATCTATAAATACATTTTGTTGTTGTAATTTGTATTTTAATGTTGATAAGAGACATATCACTACTGGTCAGGTGCAGCAGCAGGCAACAGTGCTGCGCAAACACCTTTACAAAATAAAATATAATTATGAGGACGTAAGTAACGCATTCCGTACCTATTCGTTTGCTATCCTCTTTATAAAAAGTAACGTATCTAATGGGTGCTTTTCCATTTGCCGGCATGGCACCGGCGCCGGGGCCGGCGCTGGCAGTGCAAAAGCGAGCCATACCATTTCATACATTTTTGCTATTTTTGCCGGGCCGGCTAATGGAAAAACGCCCAATAGGTGCACCGTGTAAAAATCAAACAACTTATTATTCAATTATTTTATTGTGATATTATCTATAACAACGATGTCATGAAACCCCTGCTCTTTAACATTTTGTTGATGTGTTTTAACCGTACAAAACACACATTACAATTTTTTTTCAGAATACGCACGAATGTATGTTCAATCACATGATTATGATAATAGCATTATTGTTTCCAAAATAGGACTGGAATTGATAAATTAATATTAGTGAAGCCATACTTCAACAGTCAATTGATTAATGCAAAGATATCGTAACACAAGGTCGTGGCATTCAAAATATCATCATTTAATCCTCTGTTTGATGTCGTACTGTTCTCATCTTCAACAAAACGACGGCTGGGCCTCAACTTTTTCAATGCAAATCAAAGATACTTGGTACCTCCTCAATGAAAATATAACTTATTGTTTTCCTTTATAGGTGGACCAATCCAGTATTCGAATAATCCGTTAACCGTGTCTTGAGAACTGGTAAAGTCTTAATACAGTCACAAATGTAAATACAAGTTGTGTTTGGTCAACAGTAGGTAAATGTCTGAATATTATTTTCAAAACCTAGTTTTAATCGCATACTGTGGTTTTTTAGAAAACTAAGTATGTGCACACCCACAATGGCTGCACATTTTCTTGTTGCATATTAGTTCATTACTTTACGCAGTCGGTCGATTAGTAAACAATCACGGAAAATCAACAAAACAAAACATGAAATCAAGAATTATCTAGGCAATATCAATAAATGTCAATTTGTGACATGTTTACGGTATCACTATTTTTTTTCATTAATTTTTGGTTACGACTTCAAGGCCTTTAAGCTAACCTTTATGCCATTTTTGGGTAGGAGTAAATAAAAACTTGTCTAAAAGTTCTTGTGTATGTCTATCTAGCAGGCCCCAACGAGATTTATCAACAGATGATAGCTTTTCATAAAGACAGTATTTTATACCTAAAGAAAATAAATAATATCGTAACACAAAATTACAGACCGGGCGGGGGAGATATTCAACCAATATAAATATAAAGATACGATTTTTTTTATTCCAAAAACGCCATAGAGGCATTTCGATACGTTGATACTTTAATACTTTTTAATTTGAGTGGAAACATAAGATCATGTACAGACGCCAGCACATCAAGCTACCACAATCTGTCAGATTTCTTTAATAAATTTTCAACCTTATCACAAGAGTAGAAGGTTAAGCTTTGAATGGTAAAATCTGACAGATTCGGGTAGGTTGACCTGCTGGCGTCTGTACTAGGGATTTGACTTTGGTGTCCGCCTGTCCATCTGTCAAGACCCTTTTTCTCAGGAACGCGTGGAGGTATCAAACTGAAATGAAATACTCAAGTCCACCAGGCCCTCGAAGAAGAGAAAGAAGCAAGCGAAATTTGGTTTTCTTAGCTAAAAAAAAAAAAAAAACAAAATACAGTCCGTAAGAAAGATTTATTGTGGATAAAATAAAATTTTTAACAAATTCAAAACAAGATTATTTGAATCGGTTTTAGTTTTTCAGTTTTATTCATTACGTACACGTACACATAAATGGGTAGTATTTAAACGCAAATCAAAAAATATCCTTTTGCTATGCAATAAGATTCCGAATTCCCATCAAAATTACTGATTGCACAGCAAAATGTTAAAAGTCAAAATATCACTAAATACACTACCGTTTTATTTTCAATTCAATGTCAAATGACCAGAAAATGTCGACGGAGCACCGCTTCGCGGTTGACGTCGGACGTCAAACAGGCATATATCGGCGTCTTTCTCTCCGTATAATACCTGACGGTATGCTTAAGAGATAAAATAGCACTCTCACTGGATAGTCCAGCCCTGAAACCGAATTGTGTGTGAATTATATATTATTATCTCAGCTAAGAGGTGAGAAATACTCCATTTTAGATAACTATGTTTTAGTAGTAACTTTTTACTAAAAGTTAAGTACACTATATAGACTTTCTGATAATCCTCTCGTCTAGCAGCTAATACATGCACTTATGTTAGTAGAGGTGAGGATTGAGGGACCACTTTTATTATTCGCTATCTTCATATTGCGTCGATATATCTTTCTATTTCTTTTTTACAAAATGCATTACGATTTTTACTAAAACTGTATGTGGTAACTTTATGAAAAAGAAAGATTTACTAGGTAATATTCACTAAAATAATTATTTTTCCTGTGTGGATTGAGGGACCACAGTTTAGTCGTTGTATATTTTTTACCTTTAATGCTTTGTGATCAGCAATTCAGTAAACATCTTTACAAATTCTTTACTAAATGTCAGTAGTCACAAAACATTACTTTATCAAATACTTTCCGAGATCTGGCTGATGGTCTGTGAGGACTGAGGGACCACACTTTAAGGGCTGTAGTTTTTAATATATTTGTTTACAAATTCCCAGATTTGTTCTACAATTGTTTTAAGTCCACTACTAAATCTTACGATTTTTACTTTGCGCGTTTCAGTTTGGTCCCTTAGTTCACACACACATCCATTAATTTGTGCCTTTTACTTTTTGAGTAATAAGTGTACGATTTTGGTCGGGATGGGGATAACGGTTCCACATTTCTTCCCTCCTTATCAGACAACAAAACTTAAACAAAACTGCAATAGTTTAATAGAAATTACTCATTTTTATTGTATTGTAATTTAGAGTAGGTAATAAAATAAATACCTATATTTCATGAAGTTCAAATTTTTGTGTCAATGATTAATTTTGGTGTCTTACCAATTCAGGTGTCAACAATATGTGGGAAACTTTCAGGAATAAATAAATTTCTGTAACATTTTATGTACCTAAAAACAGGTTATATAATATTATAACATGTTACATGGTCTGTACGCACCTTAACGCACAAATTAATGGCCAGAACTCAATTCCTTGTAGAAGACATTGTCTTGCTGTAGTAACGGACACGTTGATTTTTAAATTTTGAATAAATTCATCTTTCGAATTTCATTCTGTCATTTCGTTATCATCAACTGTTTTTTGATCAGTATAATTTTACCACGGCTAGCAACGGCAGCAGCTTCACCTCACCTTTATTGCAGTTAAAAAAAGCACCTAGACCGACCCGTGACCATGGTAGACACGGAAAAATTTATAGAGGCGATAAAGAAACGTGAACTATTATACAACACGCGTCATAAAGATTATAAAAACTCCTTAAAAAAAGCCGAAGCTTGGAAATCCATTGCGGAAGATCTTCTGTTGGTAATGAACGAAACAAGTAAGTGCCCTCATAAGTACCTATTATACTGATACTGTTAGCCTGCATTAGGGTCAGTTAAGACCGCGACGCGACGATGCGCGCACTCTTTTAAGAGCCATTCAAAGTACGACTTTATTTTCTACACCAAAAGATACACATTTCGTTGCGAGAATTTAAGCGGCGTCAGCGGCGCCGCGCTACGCCGCGATGCGCCGCTCGACGATGCAAGATGTTACACTGGGAGCTAGAGGTGTCTGAGTATGCGCAATGTGAGTGCGAATTTCGCCAACCGATTTAAGTGAAGAAAAGGTCAAGGAATAACAATGTTTATCTTGCCGGTCAATTTTCTGGTCCATTTTTTACGCCCTCTTCTCTTATTCGTAAGCGGAATGTATTGAGTACATGATTTAAAATCATTTTAATGATTATTTCCGTAATAATTTATAGAAAAATCAGATCACAGCTTTTTGCGGGACAGATAATACTTAATTGCATTAAAATATTTATTTGATTTAAATGAAGTACTGAACTAAATGAGTGGACAACTTCATCAAGCGAAAAAATACACATCCTACTACTATTATAAAGGCGAAAGTTTTAAGTATGGATGTATATGTCTGGATGTATGGATGTATGGATGTTTGTTACTCTTTCACGCAAAAACCACTGAACGGATTTGGCTAAAATTTGGTACACAGATAGTTTATAACCTGGATTAACACATAGGATAGCTTTTATCCCGATTTTATGTTCCCGTGGGATAATTTTCGAGTTGTAGCGGGTGAAGCCGCTGGCAACAGCTAGTACTTAATACAGGCAGGATATGTTTTGTCAATTAGAATCTCAGGTAGAAGAATTCGGTCATAGTTGCCTTCATTCGGATTTTGTATACTCAACTACCTCTAGCCCCTGGACTTTGTAGCTGACACCAAATGGTAGACTGCGGGAGGATGGGGGGTGGGGCGGGAAGCACGCGGCGCAGCGCATCGTCGCGTCACTTCGCGTCTCGGTCTGAACTGACCCTTTTACCACTGCTGGGCAAAGGCGATTTCATGCCTACCAGTTTTTTATGATCCGGGACCAAAGTGTACCACAGGTCGTTGGTTTTGTCCAGCTCATCCGACCATCTTTTACGAGGTCTGTTGCGACGTGTTATGCAGCCATAACACGTCGCAAAAGACGCCGGAGCTCCAAAAAATGACGCATATTAGTGTGCTACATTGGACGTTGATAGATCTTGAGTTTGAACTTTTGAACGTTTGTCAAAGACCAAGTCTGGAATCCATCTGTCAAAATGGGAACAATGCTCATGTACATTATTTTGCACTCCTTTCATAAGCTCCTTCAAGGACCAAGTAGCTTTTCCAGGTATTTTCGGTTTGCTTTGCGACTTTCATATCTTGTATGGTCTGGAAAGTACCATTAAGGCTTCCTTATCTTATTTGGACTGGAAACACATATTAGCATCATAATATATTTTTAATTTTCATTAAAATAAGTTACAAATTTTTCTCTCACTTCAAAGGCGAGATTAGGTGATCTTCTGTTGGTAGGTGGCAGGTTACTCAAAGAACTTCCCGGTGTTTCGACTTCGCTAGCCACGAATATCCCTTGTTTATTTCGTATATAATTATGTAAGCAACATGCCGCCTTTACAACATCTATAGCTGTTTCCACTTGACACTCTATGGGTCTTAAAAAAATACGCCATTTTTGAGACAAAATTCCAAAAGCGTTTTCAACAACTCGACGAGCGCGGCAAAGGCGGTAGTTGAAACGCTTTTTTCGTTCGTCTTGCAAAACAGTTGATTTTGAAAATGGTCTCATCAAATATGTTTGAAGTGCAAATCCTTCATCTCCGATCAAGACATGTGGTACTGGTTGATCAGTACCTGGTAAAGGTTTTGGTGGCAAAATATTTTTTCCTTGAATATATTCTTTGAAAAAAGTGCTGTGTTCAAATATGCCACTGTCACTATGTCGACCATAGTTACCAATGTCAACGACTAAAAATTTGTAATAGGGATCTACTATGGCAAGTAAAACAATAGAAAAGAAGTTTTTATAACAGAAATATTCAGATCCACTATTAGGTGGACATTTTATAGCTACATGTTTGCCATCGATACTGCCTACGCAGTTTGGGAAATCCCACATTTCCCTATAACCAGCTTCTGCTTGTTTCCACGTGTTCTCATTAGGTGCCGGAATGTATAAGGGTTGCATTCGCTTCCAGATAGCATTACAGACTTCTTTTACAATGCTGCCAACAGTTGTTCGCCCAACACGAAAGGAAAAAGCAATGGTTTGATGTGAATCTCCTGTGGCTAGGTACCTGCAAAATTTGTTTCATTGTTTGTATTAATTTATATTTTATTTTTTAGGTGACATCTTGCGTACTAAATGGAAGGGTTTGAAGGACAGCTACACAAAATATAAAAAACAAATTAAGGGTAGTACGGGCAGTGCTAGGAAAAATATTAAGTGGTGTTGGGGTCCACATTTGCAATTTTTGGACAATTATACAAAGCAGAGAACATCTGCAACGAACATTTTTACGAGTACTAACACAGAAGACAGCTCTGTATTTTCACCAACAAATTCGCAGACCATTCCATTAATAAATACAGAGTATGATGAAAGATCACATAATTTAAATATATTCGAACATATTTCACCCACAGCCAATATCCCCACACCAACTACACACACACCTTCAGCACAAGTATCACAACCCAAAAGACGGGCTGTGCCCAAAACTCAAGAAGATGTTGATAAAATATTAAATTATATGGAAAGCAGACGCATTAAACAAACGGATGACGTGGACGATCTTTTCCAGAGCTACGCCAAAACATTTAAAAAATTTTCAGTAGAAACGCAAACAGATTTAAAGGTCAAAATGGCTCAACTTTTCGCGAGTGCTGAACTCAAAGAAGCTAAATTGACATTATCACACAATAAAGATACATCACCGGAACCTTCAGTTCATAGGGTCGACTCAGAGAGATCGCTGTCACCAATTTTAATGTAGCATGCAACCTTTCAGACGGATAGCTATTAAGGTACCTGACAGAACGGTTGCATGTTATGAAATCGAACTAATGATAGATTAAAAAACTTTTTTCGTACCACTGACAATGATAGTCATTATTAATCTGTTAAAAAAGCTTTCCCTAGGGAAAGAAAGTTGTACTGAATTTCATTCATCCTCTAGGGAGAGAATGTGATTTGAATTTCGAATACTTACCGATAGTGAACTACATCAGTCTGTCTTTACACCATTGAGTTTGTATGTAAAGCATTATACAACTTTTTGAAAAAGGAATACGCATTTATTATGCAGTTATGATTTAATAACATTACGAAAACCGAAGAGGCCGTATGATCTTGATACCTTTGCTTTTCCGAGAATACAATATAATCTAGGAATTTGCCGCGTTTTGTTTTCTTCAAATACATAACGTTGAGTTTATTTTAAATTATTTTTTTAAATAAGTTATCTTATCTCATACATATTATTATAACGTTAATTTTTTCGCAAGTGGTACGAAAAGTAGAGTATTTTCCTCGGTGATAAAGCTGTCTTAGTCTTGGGTGAACTTACATCCCTTGCTACACTCAGGACTCGTCTTAAATCCCTCGCTTCGCTCGTGATTTAAGTTTCTAACACCCTCGCTACGCTCGGGAGTAAGCCTCGAGTCCTTCGTTATGCTCGCGATTTAAATCGTCACCCGCGACAGAAGACACTGCTTTATCCCCCTGGTTAATAATCTACTATTGAAAAAAAAGGAACCTACATACTTCAAAACCAAACACAAAAAAGTAAGTATTAAATAACTTTTCTTTCAGAAGTCGGTGGATTTGTTTCTTATTTCATTGACTTTTTTGCCACCAACTTCAAAAAGAAATGTTATTTTAAAATATTTTTTTATGGTTTGGCTTTGAAGTCAGTTCCTTTTTTTTTTAAAGGTTTTAATTTTTTTTTATATGTTTTGTACAAGAATGTTATGTTGTGTTGTGCGTGCCGCGGGTTCGATTCCCGCACTGAGCAAATATTTGTATAATCTACAATTATTTGTTTCAGGTCCAGGTGCTTGTGTATGTGAATTTAGATGTTTGTCAACGATTCTACGATACGGGAGAAATTCATAGTGTGGACCAACGTCTTAATAAAAAATAACCTTATCCTTTTTCACTAGGAATTCTTCCTGTGTCGTGGGTGCGTTTACAAACATATATTATAAACTTTCATACAAAAACGCCCATACCCAGAACAACGTTCTGTAGATCACACAAATATTTGTTACGTGCGGGAACGCAGAGCAGCAGTCTGATTGCTCAGCCACTGCGCTAACCAGAGGTTCCTTGTAAACTACAGAACCCAAAAAACACTAACCTCAAACATATCGCTAATCTTTCTTGGCTTGAAATGGCGCGTCTCCAGTTTGTGTGTTTTTTAATGATGTCGGATTTTATAATTTGATGTAGTTCGTCAAAATTGTTTTTGCTCATTCGGAAATATATGTAAAATCTGTCCTCATGCGATTCCAGATCTTTGCATAGTCTGCTGTATTCTCCATCTTCGTCTCTTGTTTTATTAATATTGTGAACCCAAATTCTCCGCTTTCTTTTCTTTTTTTTTAGAAGTAGCGCAGTTAAAAGCAAAACATTTTCTTCTTCAGAATCCATTTTGACATGAGTTTTTTTTTACACCATGCCACGAGCGACTCACGACTCTCAAAGATTCAAATATTGAACCGAACCTAGTACAGTAGAGCTCTAAAATATGTGTACACTTTAGGACATTATTTAGTCAGAATAAGGTTCAATATATCTACATTTATATTTTTGAAGTCGAATGTACCGAAACAGAGACATCAAACAATGTACAGCATCCTGAACTCTTCTTCTTCGTTAAAAAAAAGAATACAAAATATCCGACCGATTGAAAGATTCGATTTTGTTATTTATATCTATTTCTGTATTTTGTATTCAATAAATATCTAAAAAAATATCTGGTTTTTTTTTACAAGGGAAACATTAACCTGACATCTGAACATAGCATCGCTCTTTATAATATCATGAAATGGTTCGTCTGGTGGAAGAATTATCACCGGGTCCGAGATTTCTGTAATTTGTGGTGTAGGAACTTAAAAAATTGTGTTGTACTTCCTAGCACGACCATGAACTTATTCACTATAACTTTTGATGGTAATAAATTCATCTTACTTTGTACTATTTTATACCACTAATTAGCAATTTTGTACCTCTCAATTACCGTAGATAAGCAGGTCGTGCTACGAAGATTGCTTCCCAGCACGACCACGCTAAAATTCCAGTTGGCATTGAAATTGAAGACACGGGACCATATATTATATATAGCCTTATATTTTGATGTGTGTGTGAACTGAGGGACCAAACTGGAACGCGCAAAATAAGAATCGTAGGATTTAGTAGTACACTTAAAACAATTGTAGAACAAATCTGGGAATTTGTAAAAAAATATATTAAAAACTACAGCCCTTAAAGTGTGGTCCCTCAGTCAAAAAATTGTGTTGTACTTCTTAGCACGACCGTGAACATATTCAATATAACCTTTGACGGTAGTAAATTCCTCTTTCGTTATTAGTCGCAGAATTTTAAACCATTTTTTCTTACAAGTTACGACATTTAGTGTCTTCGCTAATTAGTGGTTTAAAATAGTACAATATGAGAGAAATTTATTACCATCAAAAGTTATAATGAATGTGTTCACGGTCGTGCTAGCAAGTACATCACAAAATACAAAATAAAATAATATGGCGTTAAAAAAAACGCCGAAGAGAAGAAATGCAATTCTATGTATCTGTTCACACATAGCGCTTTTAAAGCACGGCGCTTATATTTGACTTTAAGTGCTGGACGGTGACATTTAAGTTCAATTTAATTTTTTGTTATCTACGCCCGAAAAAAAAGCGCTCGTGTGAATGGGGACTTATGTTTTGATCGTGACCTTCAAGAGTCGTTAGTGTCAGATAAACCAAAATAAACTCACGCGGGTATCCATTTAGTGCATTTTTGCTTGAGCACGCGTCGTGTAGGCTATTTTAAAAGTAGGTGTGCAATCTTGACGCCAGTTAAAATGTACTTTATTCTCTCGAGCAAAGATTTTACGTTTGTTTGACTGTTTTTGGGAAGTGACTCTTCTGTACGTAGTATTATTAAGTATTCTGTGCATACATAGACAACCACAATTTTTAAATGATTTAAAGGCCTATTCAGACCTAAGCGGTATTCGCTACCGTCTGCGTCAGAGAAAACCCAGCGGGTATGCGGTAATATTACTGTTCACACCAAAACGGATTTCGCTATTCTTGTGGGTAGAATAACGCGCGGTATGTATGTACCTCTACCCACAGCGGCAGCGAATATCGCTCAGGTCGCTCTAGTCACGGTACTTGATACTAAATACCTGAGCGAAACCCGCGCGGTATGTACCTCTACCCACAGCGGCAGCGAATATCGCTCAGGTCTGAATAAGCCTTTATTTTACATATTAGTGCGGGAGACTGATATATAGAAACTCTTTACAATTTTTCTCTATGAATGTATTACTCTTTATTTTGTTTGTCACTAGTGCTGTCACTAATATGTCTTAAATAATATTATGTTAATTTTAAGTATTTTAAAACTTTTTTTAAAGGTTTTGGTTAAATCCCTAACCAATCGTGAGGTGCGAACGGTGAGAGTCGTTGTGTCACGTCCAAAAACACATTGTGGATCCAGCGATGTGATTTATGCTGTGCTTATTGAGAATAGCATAGCTAGGCAAAGGTGACTGAGACGAAGCCTACGATGGAGCGAGCTTACCCAGAAAAAGCCTGTTCATTCTAACTTTGAAGAGAAAAGAATATGGATGCCAAATTCATTAAACACTTTGTTATGCCTCTCTGAGCTGCATAGAAGCTTCGCTCTAATCAGTATCAGTACCTATTTGTGTTGAAGATGAGGACATGGAATTAGACGAGAGTCTTATCTCTGGGAAAAGTACCCTATTCGAACGGAGGGTTTAATGGAGGAAGATGATTTATTGACAAGACTTTGCCACACGATACCTTAGAATTATTAATCAATGGATTCTTGGAGAATGACCTATTTGGAAACAACGCGATTGTCATAATATTTATCTATTTAAAAGTTAAAATTATTCAGTTCAGTAGGTACTTCAAGAGACATAATTATTGCCAAAAAATAGTACCTATAGTAATGTTTTAGACATTAACAAAATATTACTGTATGGGCAGGATTCCTCGATATTGTTGATAAAGATGATTAAATAAACAATTTTAAAAATGTTGTTTTTATTTTTACATAGTATACCTGATAAGTATTTTTATATTAGAGGGTTGCAAAAGGGCCACTACCAGCCAGCGCCGACTTACCTACAGGTTTAGGACCTAACGGCTCAGTTCCTGACGATGGGAAGAGACCAGACGACATGACGTTGGGATATTGGAAGGCGGGTGGGCCTTTGGTGTGTGGCGGTATTTGTGTCGACACCGTTGCGCTATCTTATATTGCAAGCACAGTGGCTGTGCTGTCGCTTTTGCTGTGGTTGCTGAGACCCTCAAAAGGCGTGAAATATACAGCATTTACACCACTTCAACTGCATTTTTGACAGTGGTAACCAGTGATGACATCAGCTGGCGTTTTAGTGGACCAGGCAAAAGCCAGCCGATGCCAATTGGGTAATATTGTAGGTTGATTTGCTGGCGTCTGTACCACGCGAAGAAAACTTGAAAAACCTGAGTCGATTTCATCGATTAGCGCACCTTATCTAATAAAAAGAATTCAAACTGTTTTCTCTGTGAAATTTCTCAATAAATTATCGATGTTACAAGAAAGAAACTGAAGAAAAAGAAAAATCTGGCAACACAAACAACGTGCACGCTTCGGTCTCGCTTTCCCGTATTTGCTCTGTTTGACGTCGTTCTTATAAAGCCAGCTAATACAACTGCCACGCCTCGCTTCGCGGGCACGCCTTTCTGTTTGACGTGGTCTCAGTTTCGGCGCGATATCGCTTCATATTTCCATACATGACGTAACAAAAACGCTCCGCTTCGCCTTCGGATCGCTATAAATTCGGTACTGGCTTCATACAAAACATCGGTTCGCTGCACCCAGTTTGACGTCGCCCTTCGCTTCGCATTCGCCTCGGAATCGGATCGCCTCGCTTTCGCCTCGCTTTCGCCTGCCTGTTTGACAAAGGCTTTAAAGGCCATTCAATTGGCCCTGTTCAATTATGGGGGAAAATAGGAAATACTCGCAAGTGAAGTCGAGGGTGAAGTATTGTATGCCTGTAAACACGCTCGTCTGTATTCGTCTGCGCTCCGTCACTTATTCAGTAATGGCACCTGAAAATTGTGTTTATCTACTCTCATATCGTAAACTTCGAAATACAAAACTTAAAACGAGTTTATAATGACATACTTTATACCATAGAGTAACGTAATGAAATTAAAAAATTAAATTATAACACTGTTCAAAACAATGTTATAATTTCATTTTTTTTCATTATGATACAGATTACTGATCATAGATACATTTATTTACTTTTTTATCTGTGGCTGCGCGCGCTTTTTATGGGAATGTTGGAATTTTGACGTTTGTGTTTCGGTGGATGACATGGTGGATGATTATTAGTGTTTATTATATTTTATCTTTTATTTGATATGTTCGTGTTCAATGAGAGTAGATAAAGTAGTGTATGAAACTGTACATAACTAGGTATTATACCACTCGTGTGATACTATTAAAAAATTCGCTTCGCTCGTTTTTTAAACTCACACTCGTGTATAATACCCCTCATTATGTACCAGTTACATAAACTACTATTAACGGTAAATATACAGGATAGATTTAGTCACTAAGTAGTCGAGATCAGTTAGGCAGTCGCTTTATATTTAAATACAGATATTTTTGAGAGAAGGTTTGATTTTAGGGTTCCGTACTTAAAAGATAAAAGGAGACCCTATCACTAAGACTTCACTCTCCGTCTGTCAGCATTATTTCTATTACCGCTATAACAACAAATACTAAAAAACAGAATACATTCAATATTTAAGGGTTCACAAAAACGTGTTTTTATTTCCCGATTTCTTAGATAACGATTTTAAAAAAAGTTAATGATACAGAACCCTTTTTGCGTTAGGGCGGCTTGCAATTGGCCGGTTTATTTTTTTATTTGTAGGTGATGAATAAATTCAAAAACTACTTACCAGGGCTGCCTGACTCCAGAGCACCAATAAACAGTTTTTAGGCACCGTGTTCCATCGTTTCGCAGGAGTACCAGCTTTTTCTGGATGAGCTCGCTCCATCTTAATACTCTGTAACGGTTAGCGGGTGGGTTGAATAAAAGAACCCACCAACGTTTACAATAAAATTTATTTAGGTCGTGGTTCACAGCCGTCACTTAGTATTTAATCGTTCCGTGGAAGTAGGCGCACTAAGTACTGTCCTGGCTTATCGCGTAGTGCAGAGACGCGATGGGCGAGGAGTTGTCCCGAGGTGAGAGAGACCCCAGGGACAGGATGGTGGATGCGCCGGCTGGTCAGCTGTGTGCGGCTAGGTGCTGTGTGTGCGCAGGCCTCGAACGTTCGGTAGCGTGAGTCAGTGTCGAACTCAACGAACGTTGAGGATGGATATTTCAAACCCCAATCTTGTTCCCTGGAATCAACGTCCAGCGGTAAATAAAAGGTCCACTGCAAATCCTCTCTGATGATGACCCCGTAGCGTAAGCGAAAGCCTAGGACGTAAAGCGCTTGAGGCGTTTGTGAGTTTGGTCAACATCAGAACGGAGTTTACATGGCAGGTACACATACTGTTCCTGTGTCTGATAGGGAAGGAACAATTGACTGGGTGCCGTCACTACGAGGTTCGCTCGGAGGATATACGGTGCAGGTCTACCCCGCTTGGGTAGAACATCACCGTGTCCTCACGACGGCGATATGCGTGCTAGCGAAGGAGGAGGCAGGCTCCGTGAGGGACAGGACAGCTCGATATCACATTATGACGCAACTTCTTCAGCTGCTGGAATTTAAAATATTGACGACGACAGACTGTTCGAATCTGGAAAGAGGTTTATTTGTTTGTTCTAAGTTGAAGTAGGCAAGTAACGTCTCAATTAGATGAAAAATATTATGATGATGAAGTGAATTTTGGACTAGAAATCAACTGGATTCCATAACACGCAATGATGTTCTTGACTATAGGAGTATTCCAATTTTGTTCAAAACTGGCCGTATTATAGATTCACTGTTAAAATACAACATAGCTTCAAGCTCTAGAGTTAAGGATCGGTCCTAAAATGCAAGTACACGTATTACATATATTGGCACAGCGATGATTATGAAACACACAATGCAGGCACGGGACGTATTGTGAAATCGCAGATTCAGTTGATCATAATCGCAAAGACATTCTATTTTATTATTGGTGATCACAGATGCGTATTGGCGACATCGATTCGCGTCTTTCTCAATATCTTGTTAAGAATCACGCAATTGTTATATCAGGCGACCATTTTTTTATGCCGTCAATGGGAAAATTTGGTAATCAATTGACGGTACTAAAAACTAAGCGAATTTGGTGAGTAATTTGATTAAAGGCGTCTGATATTTGTTACCAGAAAGTCGTCCAAAAATCTCATCGATTTTATCGTACATTTTTTTGGAAAAATGATATTCTATGCTTATCAAATTCCCAGAAATGCGTAACCACAGATATCTAATCTAATATTTTTGAACGAGCAATTCTTGTTTATTTATTTGTTTATAATCAGGATCTCGGAAACGGCTCCAAGGATCCCAGATTCGAGAAAAGCTCGGTTCCCATAGAGACAGTTAAAAAACATGTAGACATTTTAAAAACCGAGCGAAGCTCGGTCTACCAGATATTAGGAATTGATCTATGACGACAGTTTCTTGGATGGCTACACAGAAAACGTCGACAAGACGATCAATATAGATAAACTACACGTTGAATGATACTGCAAACATACAAGTTGATGACGTCGATTTCCTTTCTGAAGAGCTTCATTTTTTGTAAAGAAACATTACAGTTTTCTGGCAGTTCATTCGAAGCCCCTTCGTATACCTACAACGCAACGCAAGTCTCCGATACCTTACGACTTGGGTATCCAGGCGACTATCACAATACAAATCCATAAAGGTTCGTAGCACGCGTCAATGGATACCAAAGTCGTAAGGTATAGGAGACTTGCGTTGCGCTGTACGAAGGGCCTACTAGTTCAATTAACAGCAACACTAGGTACCGTTGTCTAATTACGTAAAGGTCCAAGATCCCTTTAGCGACAACAACGCCCAGAAACGGTTTCTCCAGAAGATTATCAGCTTACGTAATAACCAGCATTAGAAATCAAACAATCTCAAAGTTTGCCACACCACATCCGCATGGCTTATCATGAAACGGCCATCGTATCGACAGATTCGCGTGATTGCAACCAATGACTCACAGCACTCACTGATACAGGAAGTCTCAGCTATCAGAACTATCAGTTGACATCGGCACACGCGATTCCAACCAACCCTATAATTAATATTTTTCAACACGAATAAATTGACACGTCTACTCTTACCACGCACACATTAAAGCCGATAATCGGTTGGCTCAAAAGATTAATAGTGAAAGGATCAGAACCAAGTTACGATGTGGAAGAAAGATGCAAATTAGTTTAGAAAATTGTTTATTTTCTGAGAAACATTGACGAGATAAATATTTATAGGCTTGTAGTTGATAGCGTTACTAACGTGATATCTTTAATTACGGTTGTGAGTTTTAATTGATTAAACACGTAACTGTGTTTTCTATTGATTTGCATGTTGTTAATGGCAATAATAAGCTACAGACTTGGTTGAAGATGGGAGAGGAAAGCTGGTATGGAGATGTCCGAACGGGACGATAGCCATTTATCAAACCAAAGTAGAGTCGAGATTTGGAAGAAATCTAAACTCAGCATTGAGAGTAAAGTTAAAAAAAAAAAAACAAAGTAATGAACAAGACTGCAATGAAAATCATTTGGCTTATGTTTATTAGTCAAAATTGTTTTTATGAATGTTTCAGCTCGTAACAATAAATTTAGCACCCAATAATGGAGGCGATCGAGTGTAAAATTGGCGTAAATCATGGAGCTAATGAGTCGCGGTGCGCGGGCGGCGAGCGCGGGCGCTGACGCGCGACCGAACGCCAACTATGCGCCTGCGACTGTGCCAAAATTCACATACTAACCCAATATTTGAAGCATTGAGAGTAATAAGGTGTTAGAGAAAGTACTAATGACGCTCGAAGTTCAAGAACTAGCAAGTTTAAATACAGACTATCCTGTATGTCACATACTTCCGGCTGTCAATGTCATTTTGACAATTCAGAAATACTAATTCGGTAAACACATGAAACCACTTAGTACTAAGAATTTCGATCAAACATAGATTTTGAGTGAAACTCATAATTTGAGAAATTAATTATATGCCGAGAGTCGAGAGACTGTGGGTTCAGGGCATTGTGGCCGTGGAACACAAAAGGTAAGCGAAGAAAGAAGGTAAAATCCCTCATTTAAAAAAACCGTCTAATCTATCATCCAGTGCCAGTGATAATGTTGTACTTGTTATCGCCGCTTTGTTAAAAGCCTACAGTACGTCAACCATGCCAATGTTGACTTAGGCTTATATCTCATCGATTGATCAAACAGATACGGCAAAAAGTGCACTTACTAATAAACATGAAAATGTAACTTTATCAGTAATCCCTCTTTATCAGTTAGGTTTGGCACTCGAAAATATTAAATTAAATATAAACCTACTTTTGGAATTTTCCGAATTTTATCTGATACTGTAACAATGTCAATACCTCTTCAATATCAACACTGCCGTAAATTAATTTTCCGAATTAATGGAATAACATACTTACCATGAATAGAAAATTTCCATCATTTGATTGGATTGTTTAAAAACATATCTATTAAATACCGTTGTTCAAGAGCACCCTGTAGAGTAGCTTCAAGTTAATACCCTCCTAATCATTTCCTCAATGTCGCAACTTAACGACATACTTTATAGACCATCAAAATACCAACAACGATGTTAGAGAGCTTCATTAACAAACAAATTGAATAATAATCTCGTATCAACAAGGAATGGCTGTCGAAAATTCAAAATTGATCATTACAATCGGATGATTGATCATTTACATAAATTCTTTCACGCCTATGCGCAAGAGTATCGAATAAAAACTAATATCTTAGTCCGATTGGTGCCAGCTTCCGAAATTCCATTGATTATCTCGTTTCGCTACGGAATGGCATCGAGTTCCGAGAATCCGTTAAAAGATTTTTTGTGGCGAAGGTTTTACTGTAAAAATGAGTGATGCCTACTGTTAGTTGCCAACTGAAATAAATACAACAGAATAAATTGTTACAACACTGTTGAAAATTTCACATAACTTCTAAAATTGAGACAAGACAGTTAACCATGTTAAACCGTGCAGATATCTATTACAGATTTGTATTATAAGTGATGTGAACACAAAAGGGCAGTCTGCAGATTAATAACCTGAACCTGATAAATGTCAGAACCTGCTATAATGTCATGCAACCGACACGACACGTTTCATTCACAACAAAGTAACTGTAACTTCTCAATCAACAAAGAAAATAAATACAATGAACAATAAACAAATACACACAACTATCTGTCTTCAAAAGTTTTTCTACTAAAAAGTTGATAAGAACTTAGAGAGATAAGATGACGCTTGGAACTTGGAACATCTTCATCGTTTTCAATAATGTAGAACAATAATATGTTATCAGTGAACATTTGATAATAACTAGGTCGACTCAACGCCATTATGTTATCCTAACATACAAGTTTTATAGTTCGAAGAACTGTTTATTTATGCAATAAAAGTAAACTACCTACTGCAGCAAGTCATAAATCCATAAAGCGTCTGTAAATACTAACATGATAATAATATTTTATGATTATAAAGCTAACTTATAATTATAATAATTATAAACATAACAAGTCAAGTCGATTCTATTACTCAATCTGTACGTAATTACCTTTGAAAGGGTATAAAATATAAATGAAGACAAAACACACGATGGAGATAAATCAATAATTACAAAAACTTTATAAGTCAAGGATCATACTCGTACCTTAGAAACAAATACTATAACAACACGACATATTAACACATGTGGATAGCTAATACAAAAACTGTCCAACTCAAAGACCTCGAATTTACAAAAGAAAAAAGCTCCCGCACCCAAACAACACGAACAAGATAACAATAGCCAGCTACCCAAGCGGCTATGAGTTTGACGACTAAAAACAAAAGAAAGGACCAGCGAGAAACTGACAAGCTCGTAGAACCGAGGGGTTAACAGTCAACGTTAGTAACAAAGTGTATTTAAATTCAATTTTCATTCAATCTGCAATAGAGAACACGGAACATGTTAGAAACGGTGAAAGCTTAATGTGATTCGCATAAATAGAATTTCATGTTGGACATGTATATCTGTCTAGACGTTGGAATCACAAATAGATTCACATAAACTTGTTATTTATGAAGATTGCAACACGCAGGGTCGTGATGACAAGGGGCTCATGAGGAAATGTGCTTATAATAAAATGGTTCCGATAGCAATGAATTATTCTACTTGATTGCTTTATGGCTTCTTCCCTCTAATTGACCACTTACACATAAATCTGCAGTAGAACTATAGAGAAATAAAATCGACACAATATTTTCTGACAAACAGCCTCAAGGGATTTGCACAGTAGCAGTAATTATGTAACATACTGGTATTCAACTGCATCTGTTTAGACTGCAAGCTGATCCTGATGTTTATACTTCAATGACAGAGGAAATGAACTGAGAAGAAGAGGATGCCTATGTACAAGCGCCAGCACTTCAACCTACCCCACTCCGTCAAATGTCTGAATTTAACTTCATCACAAACGCAGGTTTGGAAAAGATTGGAAAACTTAGACAAATTAGGGTTGGTTGATATACTAGCGTCTATACACCCAACAAATAAGCTGGTGTGATCGAACCTCAAAAAACAGATTTTAGTTAAAGATTTAAGGCTTAGGTATTAAAAGTAACATACCATAATTACAGCTAAACCATTAACAAATTTAAAAACCGAATCGTGTGCTAAACAAACTTTTCCAACATAGTAGCGGAAAGGAAATCACCAGCGATAAATCCGGTGGTTGTAAAATGTTCATCGTCACCGGACGATCTACATGTCCTGCGCGCGCGTGGGAAACCGCCCGTTACTTACAAGCTACCTACTAGATGCTACGTCCGATACTATGCTAGTATTACTAGCCAATACCTTTAAAATTCTTGACAACAGTGAACTGAGAAAAATACATTTGGACATAAGGAGGATTACAAATGCATCGCTAAGATAGAAAAATCTTCAATAAGCCAATTGTGCCATACTTTGTAATGTTGATAACATTACTGAGTTTAGTCTGAATGTGGATGTGCCTAGCTTTTCTTAGGAAATTATTACGAAAGATCGAAAATCTTATAACGCTTCTGATAGCTAAGTCGAAACCTATATTTACAAGACATTCGTCACTATATCAACAAATACGGATAAATCAACTTTAATTTAATAGAAAAAGCAATTCAATTAAAACGGTCGTAAATCGTATCACATTAAATAAATATTACAGTCCATCTCGATTTTTAACGCGTTACCATTTCCATAAATCATAATCACACGGTAAAAATACCTGCTGATGATATTTATTTGCATAGAAATACTATCAAATTCAAAACAGGCTTCATAAAACTACTAATATTAGCATTAAATAGAAGAAGCATAGTGATATTAAATAAGCTACTATGACTAAATCATAGCTACTAAGACCGCATGTAGATGGTAGATGGAATCAATTCGACGGTAAGAATGAACACGATAAGAGACAATGAAGATGACAACAAAAATAAACGCAACATCGACATAATTAGAAGCGCTAAGGAGAGACGTTTAAGATTTTGTATTACTAAGTGTCTAACTGGTTTGTGAGATCAGAATTCAACTGTATCCGGATGGACTGGCAACCCATCAAAATATAATTTGGAAAAAAGCTAGCAACTTACGACAGGGAGGACCACAAGTTGTAAAGACGAGACTCAGAAAAAGAAACCACAATAATAATTAAAAGAACAATGATTAAATAAATAAAAAGGTTGTTCAAGGTACGGTCGACGCATGTAGTGCGATGCATCTAAACGCGTAGATAATTGCACACACGTCGGACACCGCATCGAACCAGACGAAGGCGTTACCGCGCCCGTAGAGAATCAGCGCTGAAACACTGCATCAACGATAGATGTTAATGATAAAATGTGATATTAAAGAGAAAGGCTTAGACGCACAGTCTTCGGATTTTTATCATAATGTTTTTGTGAAACAAAACAACAAACCTATAATGTAAATAAGTACACTCGAGAGTATACTGATACAGATACAAGAGAACAAAAAATTTGAATAGTCATAACCGCAAGCACGCAAAATACTCGTAAAAAAAGTTAACTGTAGTGTCCATAGAACACACAAAAAGTCTTCAACGTAAAAGAATTGGCGCGTTGACCGTCATGCGTTAAAGAGACGCTTGAACAAAACTTATTTCACAACCTGCTTTAATCCTTAGCAAATTGCCCTTCCAAGAAGCCTAGTCTCTCATTAGCCCGCAATAATTACAAGTCAAAATGAACCAGGAAAATAAACATCCGTCTCTGTCTTACACAGCGTTGGACCCTTATAAGGAGAACGTGACAAAACGATCTAGATAAACGTATCAGATGAGATCGAGATCAGAATGCGGTTCAGATATTACTATTACAAACGTCTCATTATTTATTGCGAAATTTTCTGTTGTAGGTAACAAGTAGTGTTTATTAGCTCCATAATGAGTCTGAATTGCGTAACATCTACCAGGGTATGTAGCATTTTGTAGTAAAATTGCGACAGTGTTGATATCATCTGTGGTTGAGATGAAACTGCGCTACAACACTTAGAAACTGGACTTGCGGGCTACACTGCAGTTTTTATCCAAACCATTTTTTCTGAAATAATCATGGACTGAGTATGCTTCCTTGAGGAACCCATTATATTATCATACAAAGATAACGGGTGCAGTAAAACTTATCTCAGCTATTACGATATAATATTATTATGAATATTATATTAAAATAGTTACAGAAACAATCGTAAACATACTAATAAATGTTAGACATTGGCGATGTTTACAGGCGATAAACAAAAGTACCTATTTATTAAAGCCAATGCCGTATCACTAAGTTTTACTTCATTATGGTGAACACAACATCCACCAAATAAGTACAATCATAAAATATAAACCAATTTCATAGGCTAACAAGTCCGGGAAACAGCTCTTAACAAAATTTAAATAGCCTGTTTAGTAGGGAGTTCAAATTTTATTATAAATTTTACAGCATCAGAAATGCGATACACGTTATGTTATATAAAATTTAATTGCAGAAATAATAATTAAAGTGCTCACATTTATATCACGCTTGAATCGTAGGTACTCATGCACGTCGAGGATACGGTTTCTGAAACAAAGGATAAATAAATAGATTAGTTTTGAGTTGTAGCTACTGCCATACTTGACGAAAGTATACCAACCAATCAATGACTACAAATGTCAACAATGACTATCAACATAATTATAAAATTGCTAATAGAAAAAAAGCAAGAAACTTTACAGTGCCAGAAACTAAAACTAACTACATAGTACGACTATAAAGGTAAACAAATATTGGTAGAAAAAAGTTAAATGTTAAGTAATAGCAATGTACTCAGATAGAGTCGAGATCAACAAACGCTTAAATAGTGTGTCGTCCAGATAAAAACTGATTACGCTCGATTATTTATGCACGTCCAGGGTCTTACTGGTGAACGGCCTACCGCGGAATCTACAGAAGACGCGAATATAAAACAAAATTGTAATTCTAAGCATTCCATGGAGATAGATCGTCTTCAAATAAATCCAACGTCCGAAATATATTCCCTCTAACAAATTGTACATTTCATAATTGCTACAGAGAAGATGATGTGATATCTTCATTACGAGAGCACAGAATCGATGCAACGATAATTACGGAGAGGCAGCAACCACCGAGACTAACATGAAATTAATTCCCGAGCAAGGTTAGAGAAATAGTGCATCGCTTTACGTAGACAATGTTATTAATGATGCTAATGATAAAACCGGTGTAGCGATGATGACACAATGAGACTACATAACACTTAACACAAACGAAGATACTGAATTTGAAAATGAAGATGTTTTTTTATCACTCAAAAAGATAACAGCCAATGTAAAAACGAACACGTTAAACAACATCGTTAATCACCGAACATAGCGCCACGCAAAACCAAAGCTTATCGACTTTCTGTTACACATAAATTACTTGAGAAATCTTCAAAATTTAGGTGACTATGGGATTATTATAAAAACACGTCACAGTCTGAATGGTCCAAACGCGTTATCTTGGTTCTCGGAACTATGATAAAAAATACTCGGTGACGAAAAGAACGCGACGCCAGCGAAGCTTTATAGCGTGTTTTTTTTTATGAGACCGAGTGTGTCTGCAGAATCATTATTGTGTGCGGCTATTTTTTTTCCACTATTATTAATTTTATACCTACTGTAGTCCAATACTCCAACAAGTTCAAATTGTTTTCAATCTTTTCATGCATAAATGAAACTGAAAGATTCCAACATAACATGAAAGTTCTGCAGTTATTTACACCGAAACTGTTTAGAAAAAGTCGTGATACGAATGTGCACATTGTTCTACATTACAGGAACAATGATATTTTGTAGAATCAACACGGATTATTGTGTAATTGAGAGCAATCGCGGCCCGGTATGGTATCGATGGCTCAGAAAGTTCAGAAACAAATCACAGCAATTTCGTGAGGCATTATAACAACGTTTTTGTAAAATTACACGTTGCGCTGATACGCAACGTGTGTTTATGGAAAGTATGAGGCCATCCATGTAATGTGCTGTAGTTTAGAAGAAATGTGCCAATGCCTACCTACGACGGTAAAATATTTTTCGTTCATTAAAATTTCAACTAATCAACGTAAGTAACATTTTGAATGATTAACTGTATGTTAATTGAAACGTTAAGTACGTTTACATTAGAAAGTAAAATTACATAAGTGAATAGTGAAAAAAGTACTAAATGTTGGACAGTGTAACTACAGATATTCAATAGATCATTAGCAATAAATGAGACAATATTGTCAGTGGGCGCGTCGGCCGTGGCGCTCGTCTCACTATCGCCGTTGCTCAAGTCATTAATCATTCGTCAGTGGCGTCCGAACGGACATAAAACACTGAGATTACACTGGCTATAAACGTTACATCACACTGTTACATGCACAGATAAGTTGGATTCAAAATCATTTATTTCGTTCAAACATACCTGCCAAAACGTATTTGAGTTTAATGAACTGAATACGGTAAACAGCCTTAGGATTTGCGGCTAGCTTTAAAATACAAAGATCGTAAGAGTAAAACAATTGGAACAAAGCAAACAGTTATTACTAGGACGCAGAGCGGTCAACAATTTCACCGACTATTATAACATCTCGACACGCGACGATGATAAACTAAAATCGGAAACAACGGACAATGGGGCACTTTCGTATCTCACAAGACGCCGGCTCTAAAGACATTCCTCAGCATGACAACGTCGCAACATTCAAATATGAATAAAAAAATGTTTATTAACGAACGCATTCAATTGTGAATTCATAGCAGGCACTCGTGATGTCATTTAACGCTTAATTTGATAGCGTATCATGAACGAGACAAGGAATCTGATGAGCTTTCGATGAAGCTCTTGACTAAGCATTTATTAATGAAACGGACAATCCATTTAATTATATTTTTCTATTTAACCGTGTTGTTCTGGATGGAATTAAATAGTCTTGTGAGAAACTACAAAGTGAAGAACTGAAGGAATGGCAAGCTTGTTTTTGTGAAATGTAAATGATTGTATCTTGGAGACTCACGAAGTGGACCTCACATTTCCGTGAAATCCTAAATTTTCTGATTTAAAATAGCAAAACCAACAAGACGCGAATACCAATGCAGTAAAAGTTTATGTAAGTGGTAGAGAAATGTCAACGAGGATTATTTTAAATATGGTTATAGGATGGAGCGTGAACGGAGTTCTGTTGATACTGCAACATGTAATGAACTTTTACAGCCATTTCTATTCAGTTTTCTACAGGTAAGCGACAATTCGATGACAGCCAATGCATTCTGAGGCATAACAAGCGACGTCGCACGTGCCTAACTAAGAACCCGCGAGTGGGTGGTGAGATCCCTGATAACGCATTCAAGAAGAGGACCGATTGATCGGCCGATACTTTCCTACGCCGATTGATCCATGTTGTATTGAAACGTCACTACTGCGATACAATCTTACCATCGTTAGAGTGGCTGTGAGGGTACAGCCTTTTACCAACATCACTTCTGTACGTGGGGAGCCGGCAACATTAGTTATTCAAATATGCGAACTCCGACTATCTGATAGTCGTTTCAACGGGGCTTTCAAGGTATTTTCTTCAATGATACTCGTGAAAAGACGAATAACAATGCAACGACAATAACTCAAACATGAATAGATGGTATCCATCAGGAGAAATATGAATATGAAAGAAAAACGTAAATATACTGGGGTCAGATACGTTCAACAGAGACATTGATCACATTGTACATTTAAATGCGTTATACATACTCGTGATACAACAATAAAAATACGTGAAAGTACGTGTGACGTAGCGGGAGGGTGTAAACCGTCGCAGGCGCATCCACGGTGAACTCGAATAAAGGCTCGTTACGCGCTCGCGCTCATGAATGATGGATGGCCGTGGCCGATCAGCCAACACGCGGCGCACCAGATTCTTCGAACGTTTTGCTCCTATCACTGTTCCTATCCTTTATTCTTTCAGCAATAAGTTTCAAAGTTCTATGCCTTATGAAATGGTCAAGTGTAATTTTGATGTCTAGTACGTATCCATGTGATTGACAAGTCCGTGCCGATGGTATCGGTCGTCATAAATAACACCGCCACCGCTAGTTAGTGCACATTCATTGCTTTATCGCCTTCGTGAAGCGAATTGTACAATATACTAGGTCCACTCTAAGTGTTTTCGTTCTCAATGCTATGATAATGAAAAAACACGACCAAAACAATTCCGAGAGAACATAGGTATGGGGCCTTATTTTTTGCACTCATTATGGTTAGGTACAGCATGTCACAACATGGGAACTCACGAAAAAGTAACAAATTTTATTATCTTGTCAAGATACCAAGCCGCTATTAAAGTGGTAAGTAACACGACCACCGGCATTGATGTATTCCGCGAATATAAAAAACGTTGCCAGATTATTATTTGTCATCTAATTGATATACCTACAAGCTTTTTGGCAACTGTGAGGTCTTCGTTTAGAAAACAACCGTATATAACGGCGATAAATATTTTTAATAACATGACGGACGATGCTGTGAGAGGAACATTTCTCAGCGAATACACGGGACAGCGACAAGTGGAATAAATATTGCGATGACAGTGAAAGTAACCAATACCGGCAATAGTAAGCTCTTCAGTATGCGTAACGTACAGCGGTATAAATTCAATTACGACATTAATAAATAATATAATAGGTACATTTGAAATATAAATTATGACATTAAAGAGACTCAACAGGTTTACACGGATGGCATTTCCCCGTACAATATATTACGCGGGCACGTCGTACAACGACCACCGTAGGGCCGGCGCAGACGCAACCGTTACTTCGTGTCCAATAAATTCAAGAACAAACGACAGCAATAAGGAACAGACCGTGTCCAGACATCCATCTCCTGTCAGCCAGTGCACAGACTTATAAAGAGCCGCCTCGATACGTCATACGTAAATAGCTAACCGATAAATCAAATTCGGTAACAGTACGCATAGATCGGACGAATAAAATTAAAGGGACCAACATTATAAATACCATTTACATAAGTCAAAACGAAGACTAGATAGATGGAGGAGCTGACGAGACGAATGAATGACGCTATTGATATAAATCTTATTGAAGATGCAGACTTGGAATCAATGTGTAAGCAATAAACATGCATAAAGAACTATAAGCTTGGAATAATCGTTCATGTTATTGAATAATTGGATTTCAAAATATGGGATTGGATAATAAACGAGGATATTAAAATGGGTAGCTTCTGCAACTAGTGTGTGTTGTAAGTTTATGATAATGTTGTAAAACAACTTTTACAACCATAAATAAAGTTTTATGATAGTTTTTCTTAGTCAGTCCTAGATGTTATTGACATCATCATCATTTGCAGATTTTCTGTTACCTCTATATGAGCCTCTTCAGTTATATGCATTGATGGAAAGCAAATAATGTTTATTTCTTTGATTACGTAAACAAAGTTTTGTTTAACCAAATCACTGCTATTATGAAAGCTGTTTATCAATCGAATTAATGAAACAGATGTCCAATATTTAGAATTCAAAAGAAACTTAAGAAGACTAATTCGGATACTGAAATTTCTAACGCAAAAGTCAAAGTCAAATCATTAATTTCATTTAGGCCATCGAAGGGGCACTTTTGAACGTCAAATATTAAAGGTAAAGGAAATGGGATGGGATGAAATTGATTTTATACAAACTGACCGTTTCTTCGAAACAACATTTCAGAATTGTATGATCAGATGTTATATCATTAAATGGAAGATAAGTGATGCGGCAGATGGCCTGGTCCGGATGTTACTCATACACACACGTACAAAACTTTACATTGATAGGAGTGCGAATGAAGCTCTCAATAATTACAATTGAAGACTTCCCGTCGGTCGACTCGACTCATAAATTGATTAAATCAAATACTGTTTATGATATAATTGGAATCATAATAATGATTATATGTTTGCTCATAATTAGAACAAACTTGAAAACACGAGATTACAATATTCAAGAAAAACCAAAAACCGTTTTCTTTGTTTTACTTGATGTTTAAAATTTCTTAGTCCTCGTTTATTTTCTTTGGAACACAAAAAAGGAATTAGAAAATTTAAATGTATGAAACGAAGATGATAGCAGAAAACCATACCCACAGAGAGACGATGCAGCGAAAGTTCAAAATCTCTATTCGTATCCATAAATCTCCAAATAACATACATCAAAAACAAATGACTGCACCCACTTGGCATTACATTAAAGCCTTAGGCAAAACTAGGGCTATAAAGGCAACAAATAGTATAGAATCAGCAACACATTAAGACGGTTGAGCCAAGGAATCTGAGATCGACGCTCAAGATTCAAACGTATAGAGTCACGTCAGGGCTATTAGTAAAACGGTTAAGGACTCAAAAACATGCAAACCACACGCGAAGTACAAACGAAACTGCGTTTCTATTAGGATTAGACAAATAGTATTGAGAGCTGTTTCATTGCTTCCTTGTTTGATTTTAAATGGAGAAGGCTGAAAGAAAAATTTCAAATCATTGATAAAGACAGATTATACATGGACGACAGGTTGTTTTTTGGCGGAAATAGGAAGTCAAGGGGTTTACAATAACCCGGTCTCAGGAATCGAATTGATAGGGTTAGTAAAGTAATCGGAAGTGGGGAACCACGTTTTGGAATTTGTGTAAAATTATTGAAGTACAAAAAGCACTTCTCAGTTTCATTTAAATAAACGATTGTTGATTTCCAATGGCCCAAAAACACAAACAGGCTTCACAACGTTTAACTATTACAACCCCGTCACCAGAATCATTACAATTTACTTGCTTGCATTTAAATAATCACTACCAACTCCTACAAGGTAGAACCGAATCAAAATCTCCAAGGTCACATTCGAGTCTCACATCGCACCAATAACTTAACCCCCCGCGTTCAGAGTCAAGAGGTGCACATTATTGCCTATTAGCGATCATAAAACTCATAGAGTGCACGCGCCGGCACAGAGGTTACTCCTACGCACGACACACGACAAAACGCCACTGATGTAGTCCAATTCATGCTTTGGGAACTTGCTTTTGACATGTTCTTACTTTGTTCGTAGTTATTGGATGAAAATGATCTTTATTTTTCTTTTTATAGGGTTCATAGACTTTTGTCCTTGGAATCATTATTGTCATCATCATAAGCAAGTCTTAAATTCTACTTCAATATTTTTTGTTATTCTAATTAAAATGAGTTCTACATTTACTTTCTGGTCTTTCGAAACATTTTCGGTCTATTTTTCATCCTAAGATTATCTGCCTAGCCTTTACCAACCGTGTTTTTGGGATAGTCTTCAAAACGAACCGGATGCTCTAAAATCAGGAAAGTTATATCTCAAATTTTTCTCTACAAGAAAATTGTGTTCAAGTAATAAATAAAGCCTAATTAAAATTCACCTGCCCATCCTTACTTACTACCATCATTGATGGATGAACATGCAAAAAATACACTTCTGTCGGTCATATATGGACCAGAACACTCTTCAGTGATTACTTTATTATACAATACAGACATATACGGCAACTTTTACCTTTCAGTGCTAGTTGTAAGTGTTACCGTGTTGTACTTTGACGATGTCTTAAAAGATTTATTACTGTTTATATTTGCACTCACTTATTTATCTCTATTTCTTATAGCTATTCGTGGCTTGGAACTGTTTTACTCGATTCGTTATACGTTAAGGATAGAGAAAGCCAAAACCTGAGTTGCTTTCACAGCAGAAGAATCTTCATATTCAATTTGCTGTTAGCATAATATAATCAGTAAGGTCCTAAAGCTGGAAGACACTCCTCATCTCGGAGATGTTAATTCAGTAATCGGGCCCAGTAGAGATTGTTATCATAATTTGCTTTCGAATTTTCTTCTCTAGGACTTTCTTGCTTCCTCATTTTATCATTTCCTATACCGTTTTGAGAGCAGTGGTAGCAATTAATTGGATCATAAAATAAAGTATCAGCTACTAGTAACTTTACGATAAGTAATACTCCAGTCTGCACATTATATGGTAGACGATGCGCGGCGAGACGGTGCGCCTACGCAAGTCTTTATACGATGTCGCTGATATTCTTTATTACGACGTATAAAACCGTTTATAAAAGGTAATTAAACTACGTTTGTGCTTATTTAATTCCAAGTACTTAACTTAGTATTATATTCTTGTTTAAGGAGGTTTTTTAGTCTGTTGCAGCTCTTAAGCATCTGCTATCTATTTGTATTATGTATTGTTTTATCATTAACATGGTCATCCGTCTTTTTGGTCTCTGAAGCTATTTTTATTCTACTTTCCACAATTGAAATGAATTTGTAGTAATTTTGGGCACGATTTATTTATTTAATGCTCAGATCAAAGAAATAGGCAGATAGAGCGCTCAGAACACGCGAGTGGTTCCACCAAAGTTAATACAAAATCAAAATCGAATACAAAGTCGCGACAGTACCAAGCTACGCGTCGTACCAAGCTGCGCGTCGTTGTTGTTGTTTGCCAAAATATGCCGTCACGTGTCTTTAACCATTGTAAAAGTTGTTCTCAAAAACAAAGAAAACATTAGTGAATGTAATTCGATTTGATTTTGTATTAACTTTGATGGACCCACTCGCGTGTTCTGAGCGTTCTATCTGCATATTTCTTTTATCTGAGTTTAATGCATTATTGCTTTAATGACAAATGAACCAATCGCTAAAACATTAGTTTTAAAATGTAGACCGCCGTGACAGATTCATATTTGGCAACAATCATAAATGTTAATTTATACAACATCAAAACTAAATATGATTATATTCCAATAGCCTACACTTCAACAATATTAATCATACAAAATAAATTAGCAATCGAATAGATACAAAAACCAATAATGACACGATTTAGCACATTTTTATAATAACTTGTAGACTTGTAAAAATCTGTCCAAGAATTGTATTAGCATTTTTTAATGTCTGTATCCGAAATATTTTTTTTTGTGCTAGGAAATATTTGACATATTTTGTGACACTCATACTATCAGCCTGTGTCAACCAGCTGATGGCCTAAGACATCTCAAGATCTCCAATATGACTTCCAATTCCGTCGATCCAGGATCTATGCGAACGGTCACATTTCTAAACTTAGACGTTTCTTAGACTCTTACAGCCTTACTACAAAAACTTAAACATCTGTTGAACACTTGTCTAAAAAAGTGTGACTGCAACACGGACCTTATTTCAACGTCATAATCTGACGTTTTTTTAGACAAGTGTTCAACAGACGTTTAACAGTTTTTGTGGTACCACGGTTACTGCCTTTTGCCCTTGTTTTCGGTTTGCTTTGCCGGTGATATCACCCAGGTGAACAACGTGTCCTCAATTGAGCTCAAGTGGAAAAAAAACCAGATTTTCTACGGCTAGGTCAATACCTAGTTTACTTTGTTTATGCCAACCGAAGTAACAAGGTGCTATTTAGTCAGTAAGAGTCAGACAGTACCTTCTGCTTCAACTAGAGCAGGAAGACTCGTTTCATAATAATTTTACAAGCCAAAAGAGGGTAATTGTGGGCAACTGATCGTTGGTTTTGTCTTACTCGTCCCGCCATCTTCTACGAGGCCTTTTTTTTTTCCATTTGCAATGTTATTGTATAATAAACAATGATGTATTCTGGCGCCGTACTTCGTTGTCATAGTTTCCACAGATATCTTTTGGGACATCGTCAAGATATTACACACGTAATGATTGCCTTCATACAAATTTGACTTGAGTACTTTGGATGGCAGTGCGTTGGTAAGTTTCATCATTGTATGTCCTATTTCAATGAGTTTTTTTTATTATGATAAAACCATAGAAGAATTTAAAACTAACTCAAATTACATTACAAATATTCTTTTTGCTATTGTTTCAGAAAGCATTCAAAGCTTCTATGCATCGGCAAGGTGACAAAAATAGAGGCGTGAAAGTTTTTCTTGAAAACTAAAAAGGCGGCAATTGGCGCGTGCGTAGACTGAAACTCCGCCCACATCGAATCAACAAGTAAAAAGTTCAGTAATTCGAATTCCAGAAAAACTTCTTGAAAATAAGTGTTACCATAAATAACACTCTACATTTCATAAGAAACGTTATCAGTGTCTTTAAAAATCCATACAATTTGTTTCTGTTATCTTTTTCAGAAGGAACTTTTATAAATATACACGTAACATACATTATCGGACTGCCTCCAAAGATAAGTGACACAAACATAAATTATTATATTAGCGCGAAAATGTGAAACAGATAAAAAAACACAATCACAACGATAAAAATAGTTCAAAAACTGACAAAACTTACAACAATTTCTTCTGGAAAATTGGTCTTCAGAGCAATGACGTGCAGAACAAAAAATTAAACGTAAACACCCAAAAGTTATTCACACAGCACTCAGTTCATAACACAGTACGTAAAAACATGAGACATACTTTATAAGCGTCAAGCGTGCGCACCCGATGACGTCTCAACGTGGAATGGTATCTTGATGATGGTGAAGCGAAAGACCGGGGTGCAGTGAGGAGTGCGGGAGGTGAGGCGTGGTGGGCGTGGCTTCGCAGGTGTATCAAGTCGAACCATGATATATGCGCATGTTAACACTTGGATAGGAACACGCCTCACTGTCACGTATGGAGCCGAATTGTCGAGCCAATGTTTAATTGTTTGTTCGAAGGCGAAAGTGTAATACACTCGAGGATTCATTAATAATACAAGACTTGACAGTTTCGTTTTTAAGTGCCTTGTGTCAAGCGACGCTGACACTTTGATGGCAGCCGAGATAAAGTCTTGAAGATAAACCAATAGAGATTATTTCATCTCGTTTTTAATTGCTGTTGTTATCTGTACCGTTATTGTCATTATTGAGGATACAATGAGGGACCTATTCGTGTAAGTTTATTTTTAAACAGCAATTATGTTAATTTTAGCTTAAGAATTTCATTGATAATTTATAGTCCAGTCATTAAAGCCAAAACCCGAAAATAATTAGTAACTTGCTGAAATTTTAGGGGGTTCTTAAGGGAGGTAAAATAACATACCGGGTGATTTTGCAGCGTTTTGGGGTGTACGGAAAGGGTTGAAAAGGGGTGAAAAGGTGTTTTTTGCTAATAACTTTGCCAAAAAAATTAGTAACACGCTGCAAATTTGGAATAAGGTTGTTCTTACGGTTTTGTAACGTGTATTAAATTTGCAGCGTTTTGCAACATACGGAACATTGTTTTTTTTTTAATACAGTGCAATTAGTTAAAAACAGGGGTAAGAAAATTAGTAACACGCTGCAAATTTGGAATTAGGTTGTTCTTACCGGTTTGTAACGTGTATCAAATTTGCAGCGTTTTGCAACATACGGAACATTGTCTATTATTAAAAAAAATGAAATTATTTAATCACACGGGTGAAAAAAATTTGTAACTCGCTGTAAATTCGTAATTAAGTTGTTTTTACCGTTTCGTAACGTATATCGCACTGTTTTTTTAATAATAAACAATGTTCAATTTGTTGTAAAACGCTGCAAATTTGATATACCTTACGAAACGGTAAAAACAACTTATTTACAGCGAGTTACATTTTTTTTTTCACCAGTGTGATTATATAATTTCATTTTTTTTAATAATAGACAACGTTCCGTATGTTGCAAAACGCTGCAAATTTGATACACGTTACAAACCGGTAAGAACCACCTAATTCCAAATTTGCAGCGTGTTACTAATTTTCTTACCCCTGTTTTTAACTAATTGCACTGTTTTGAAAAAAAGCAATGTTCCCTATGTTGCAAAACGCTGCAAATTTAATACACGTTACAAAACCGTAAGAACAACCTTATCCCAAATTTGCAGCGTGTTACTAATTTTTTTGTCAATGTTATTAGCAAAAAACACTTTTCACCCCTTTTCAACCCTTTCCGTACACCCCAGAACGCTGCAAAATCACCCGGTATGTTATTTTACCTTCCTTAAGAACCCCTTAAAATTTCAGCGTGTTACTAATTATTTTCGGGTTTAGGCTTTAATGACTGGACTATTAGTAAAAATCCAGAGCCCATAGATATCGATAACACTAGAAAGATTCCAAGATTGCACAAAAAACGTATAATTCCTTAGACCGCACGTTTATTTACAAACCACTGCACCTATAAACTGCAGTCCACTTATAATTACAGTAACCTTCAATTGCGATTCTTTGAGCTGCGGAATCGCTCGTGTAAACAGCGAAGTTGGCATTACCTGCAATTGCAAACCAGTGGTGAACTATAACTCTTGTTGACGTCTTAATAACAAGCATCCCTTCCGTCAGTGAGGGCCAAGATTTATCGCCATTCCCTCGACTCGACCGCATTCACAGGGTTAACCAAAACCCTTATCCCCCTTATCATAAAGCTCAATTTCCTCTGTGCCAATTCGTAAAATAATTATGAATCAGTTTCAGCATCAGCAATACAATCATTTTAGAAATTAGCGCTCAATTTAGAAACTTAATTAAAGTCGCCATAACCTGTAATTACCCCATTTTGAATTATTTTAATTGGTTCCCTTTAACAGGTGGCTATATGGAATCTTGTCTGGGTATCATGGTTGCGCTTTATAACTCTACATTCATTTCTTACCCGACTGCTTGACGCAAAGGAGAGTTTATGTGTTTATTTAATTTCAGGTAGATATTCAGCATCGAAATGAAACTTCGTATTATCGGGATCACCTAAACAGGGTAAATATTTTTTTTAGCCAACTAGAAAGAAGCGCACACGCACGTGAAGGCATTTCACTAATGAATTAAGAAGGGAACTTAAAAATTTAAAGATGACGTCATTATTGAAAGCTAAAGGGAAAGGGAAAGAAAAGGAAAGTTGCGGGATTTCTTCGATTCCTGTTTGGCTGCCATAATCCAGGAGGGGCTAAATGCGAAGGTAGACTACAGTAAAATTGCAGAATGCTCATGAAGATAAGACCAACTGTTTCGTTGGTTTAGTCAACGGCTCTACTTCTGGATATTAGGTAGTGGGTTCAAATTCCTGTTCGGGTAAAGTGTTATTGTCAAGATTTTTTTTGCAGTTACTAGGTCTGCATTGGCGAGCATTTGGTCGCCTGTGGCAGACCGTTTAGAGATTGATTCATTGAGCAGCGGTGGTGGCCCAGTGGTATCGGCCCCGACTTACAAGTGTAGGTCATGGGTTCGAACCCAGTCAGACGCATTACTTTATCTAATTTATTTCTAGTTTCTACACCACTGCTTTCAAAAACGGTGAAGGAAAACATCGTGAGGAAATCAGCATGTCGTAGAACCAAAAATTCAAAGACATGTGACATCCACCAACCCGCACTGGGACCGCGTGGTGGAATATGAGCCACTCCCTCTCTCAGAGAGGAGGCCTGTGTTCCAGCAGTGGGAACATTTATAGGCTGATGATGTTCAGGGATTTACAGGAAAGATTAGGCTAGAAATCCCAAGAGTGGCCCACTTTCAGACGGAGAACAAACGATGAACACTCGGTCGATCTTCGTATGTCTCGAAGATAATGTATACAGTCATCTTTAGTATTGCAACTAACACGTCAACAGGCGCGAAGTATAATTGCGAACTCGCTCGAGCTCCGCTTAATTAACTCATAACTCAAACTCGCACTTATCGCGAGCTATATCAAGCAACCCACAATACGCTCCGAGCGAAAAATCGATAAATAATCGCACACAATCGATATGCCAAACTTACGATTACTATATTGATACATATTGCACAGGTGAAAATATGCGAAAATTATTTGTAACAGAGCAAGCTTATCAGGAGGAAGAAATAGGGAACCGTGATTATTATAATCTGTCCAGCCTCTTGCGAAATGCTGCCGAATTAAAAAAATAAGTAAATCTCAACAGCAATGAAGATGAACGTAAAACAATACATCTTCATCATCATCATCAGCCTATAATGTTCCCATTTTCTGGGAATGAAATTAATTACTGAGGGCATTTAATAATAAAACAGAGTTTCCTACCGAGAACCAATAAAGAAGTTAATGTAATAATTATTAGAAAAACTTATGAACGTGAATAAATAAATATGACACTGATCAACGTTAAGTTCGTAACAGAAGAAGCTGATGTTGACAATCAATTAGAAAAATAAGAGACGTACATAACAACGGGGTCGATAGGATTTTAGCAATGTCTTTGAGTATCTTTTAATAGCTTAGAGCTTTAATAACATAGAACAACACAATAAATTGTTTACCAAAACACAACAAACAACTTAACAGTAAATTCCAAATACAGCCTTGACTCCAAAAACAAACACAAACGTAACCCTATTTAAAACATAAACGACAATTATTTACATTCTAAACACACATTATAATCACACATAGGCAATCGTGAAAGGTTGCACGTAAATAATCAGCTGATCCTGTGATTTAAATACCAAACAATGGTACATACAGGCATTAAATCTTGCAGTTTCGCAATACAACCAGAGAAGCCTGAGACAATAAGGGCCTAAAATGTAAACTATATTGACATTTGAGAAATAATATTATTTATTTAAGAACAAGCTAACGAGTACAACCACAGTAATACCGGTATAATTCTAACAATTTTGTAAATTACAAATGATGAGAACTGGAATTTTCGTAATACTCCTTTGTGCATAAGTAGCATTATGAGATTAGTACAATCCAATAGATGCAGCTACCTAAACATATTGCCCACGATTTAAGAATGGCAATAAAAATAATTCACATGCAATACTAAACTGCCAAACTGAAATTATACAATCAATAAATCACTTCGATATCTACAAATTATCGCCAAAGATTTCATATCGATTAATAATTATTTCGTTTTCACTGTGATTATTGCTATTAATAGTTATTTACATGTAAACGTCGCACGCGCAGATAGATGGTAATGACCGGCCGCGCTAACGCACCGCGCAGGTGCAATAACATGGTGTGTCGGCGAGGCGGGCCACGCGGTGATTGATAGCACCAAAATTTTATTTCCATCGAACGTCGCAACAAAAATAATGACCCTGCCCTACTTACAAGTTTATTTTCATATTGAACATCGTGAAATATCTATTCCTATTATTGAATTAGACTCTACACAACTAATAGATGTTTGAAAAATCTATATCCAACTTCGGTGTCGTGTACAAATTATTTTAAAGTACGGTGACATAAATCAATTCGAATAGCTTTATTATTAAGTTAATCAGCTTACAAGCGCATACCTTTTTCCCATATTTCTCTTTCAAATACAATACGAAAACAATTTTATTAGATAGTTCGCTTGACACCGCGTCGGCTTTCAAGAAGATATAAAGATAAGCATCGCATAACTATTATGGATTTCTTAACTTTCCAGCTTCATCTGCGTCTATATGGCGCACAATTACATCGGCATAATATATTGAAATGAAAGCGCGTGCGCGTCCATTCGCAGTGAGAGACCGGCCATACTGCACCGTACCCAGAAGTAGTATCACGCAACGCCGTTTATAATTCAACAACAATAAACAGATAGTTAATTGCGATGCTGTCACGGGCGCAGTATATGGTAATGAGGCGTAGGGATCGCGGCTGCATGGACAATATCTCTTGACGGTGAAAGGTAAGACGGCGACGGTCCAAATGTGAACAGTAGGCGTAGATACGCAAGGTATACCTGTATGGACCCCAATGGAAGAATCGTACTTGGCTAGCCATTTCCCAACTATGTTGGTTCCTAATGGAAAGCAGTTGAACACCCAGTATTTTACAGGGATCTACTGACATAATCTGGAAGAAAAGGAAACAATTCTGGGTAGCTAGGTCATCTTCGAACTGCATGGACGGTTCTCAAAATTAGTAAGTAAATGGCCAACCAATGATGTGTAATGATCGATAGAAAAATGTTTGCCTAAAAGTTTTATCTGGTGAAGTTGAACCATGCTCAATGATCCCAACTCATTTGAAAATTCGAGTTCTTATTTAAGCATTCAGAATGTCATTATGGATAGAATAGGAGAAAAAAATGTAACCAAAATGGAAAGCTACTTTACACAGTGACTCTCGCCCAAATCTATCAACTTGAACCACACAAGCATAGTGTTTGCTTAGCCCATGGCCCGTGTCGGTGAGATAGGTGGTGTACATGCGCTTTCAGGTACGCCCGCCACAATCTGAGTAGCTGACACCAATAGGTTTTTATCAGCACCCATCGGGGTTATGAGAAAGTTATCGAACGTAGCTGCGGTTGGTATTAGGGCTACAGGATCCACTTGGCGTGCTTGCGCGCTCCGATCTTTACGACGCGTGTGCAAATTAAAATGGACGAGCTTTTTCAATGCAATGCGAGTAAGAGGAAAGATTTTTATGAACATCTATTGGGTAAAAATGATTCAGATAGAGATGTTTGGTAAAACTTATTATAGAAAGACCGAAAGAGTGATCAAGACAATGATATTGAAGAAGAATGGTTTGGATGTATAAACCGAATAAAGGCAGGGTATACACAAATATAGTACTTAGTTTGTGCAACTCAACCACAATACGGGAAAGCATTGCACTCTGATAATAGAGCAGAGCAGCTGATATGTTATTTACGAGAAAATAAACTAAAGGTGATCGTAAATATAACACATACCTCAGAGACAATATATTGATAACAATATAATGAGACAATGTATAAAGCTTTGATATATTGGATAAAACCAGCCAGGAAGAAGTAAATCAAACTTAAGTACACCATAAAATCACTAATAACGCCCTATCTAGACATCTCAGTAATAGTGGCTTCAATGCAGACAATTACTAGTTGCATGATTAATTGTTTCCTTATTTACTTTGAGAACAAAAACAAGCTCAAACGTGAATTAGATGAGTTTATAACCTTGGACCACTAATAACTGGTTGAAGACAAATTACTTAAATGTCAACTTAATTGACGCATGCAAAGTTTATATCAGAGACTGCTCGTTGCAAAGTAATCTGCGAAATTTAAATACGTTATTTTACGATAGAGGTTTCAAATAATCTTTGCCAATATTATTCTCTCATCATGAACGAGAAATTAGAAAGCAATCCGCATTTTCCGAAAATTCAACTAAGTAGTTATGACATTCATTTAGATGCCAACATTTATTATCCATGTTCATAAACGAAGAACATCAAAAAGCTTTCAGGATTTCTAAATAATTACACTTCCATAGCGAGGACATTCCGTCTCCACTTCAAGTATTTTCACGGCGCAAAATACAGCGCTGTAAAGTCGTTTCCATTCCCAGACATTTATAACCGAATGAATTTTCTATATAGACCGGCTTTTTTGAAACGAGGACGGGCCTAACGATCTAAAATCACAGTGTTGAGCTTCAGCGACATTTACAGAACATTATATAGGTACAACACTAGTGTTAGTGTTGTGCACGGAATCCAGTAACGAGTAAACGAATAGAATTACGATCTAATTATACAAATGCCGGTTGAGATCGCGTTGTAAATGTCATTTCACACTTGCACAGGCCGGGGCGGTTCGGTTCTCACGATATGGTTGGTTTAGTGAGTTTCCGCGATTAGTCGAGTTACCACGGACAACGATATAGGGCTAATTTTACGAGTACTGCTTGTGTAAGTTGGCTCTAATGAGCAGACATTGTGGTAAGTGCGGCCCGTGTAGACGTGGTCGAGTGCTTGAGGCTTTATGTGTTGAATCCATTTTATATTCACTAGTTATTTGAACAAACTTTTGCTGGGGTTATAATGGAGAAAGTTTTAGAAAAGTGCATTACGAGATATTTTAGCTTATTTTATGCCCCAGTTCTGAGAAAAGCCTTTTCTTTTTTCTTCTGTTTGACTTAGAATATCTGGCTATGTGCCGTTGATGAATGTAAACAAGATGAAATCGTCTTACCATACTAACAGATAAAAGATTTCTCACGGCTTCGTTATAAATTCGAATAGCTAATTAGTATAATCTTATTATTTAATCGGCCTCATAATCGGTATTTATTAACTGGTTCTACGTTAGTCTCCGACCCAAGAGACTGGCGAACTGCGAGTATTTGCACTTGCAGCAAACTTATACATGCGTGTCTATAATATAGAATTAAATAAAACTAATAACAGACATTTCCCACGGAATCAGAAAGAAAAATCGCACGTCTACGTGCCATACATTGTAGCTTTTCGTAGAAACTGCGCAAACGCTCCAAGCAATTCTACTTGCTACCATTTGCGAGTTCTACTTACACCCTAAGGGGACTACAAGTTATAAAGTACTAACACGCACGATATAGGACATATTTAGCTACGATCGATAACCAAAGTCTCAGTTACAGGGAGTCGTGTAAAGGTCAACGCATACACGACTGCCGTGTGTAAAATAATTCGTATTCGAAATCGGAGTGGAAACAAGAATCGTTGCGAACACAAGAAGGCTACGAACAACTGGATCCCGGCGGCTGTGATAAGTTGGATTTATGTTGGAAACAGCGCCGGTCGTGTTGTATTATCAAATTTATCAATAACATAAAGTAAAGTAAGCTGATCTGCAGGGATCTGGCCCGCTACTTACCTACAGTACATTTAAATCGGGTCATTACTATGTAATACCATCGACTTTAAAACCGTGGGAATACCTGAAGGATTTCAGCAAGTACGTGTTTTTGAATAAAGTGTGAAAAAAGACCAACCACGACTATCTTATCTTAAGTTTCTCTAGGAACACTTAAGATAACAGTCACAGTTCAGTCAATATTATAAACGGTTGCAAAAAAACTGGAGGATCTTCCGAAATAAAAAGTTCCAGTTATAGATTACGTTGACGACACGTTAATATTGACAAATTTTTTCGACTGTTGCTTTCACGTTACGTTGTATTTCTTAAAAAAAAAAGAAATAAATGACTGTTAAGTTAAACACATGAGAAAGACCTGAAATAATTTTGTCATGGTTTAACATGATTATTGAGAAAGGGGTTAAATAGTCACATCTTTTAAGCGACAAGAAATCGTCGATAAATGATAGCACAAAACATTTTCCGCCCTTACTTTATGTAGAATCACAAGCGACACTGGTTTCACACATATTTACCTGTTTCAAGCGCTTATCTGACGATGTCGCAAGCGAAAGTCGCTAGTATGCCCTTAAACGTTTTGTAAAGAGTTATTAATATGGACGGCTAGGTGTGGCATTAGGCTGAATGTGAAGCTTGAAAGATTTAATACCGAAGTTGAACATTCAGTCTGGTAAAACTGATTAAATTTTGCATAGGTTTCTATAACTTACGATAGAACTTTCAATAAAGCTGCAGTGTAACTTATGTTTTGTATTTGACCCCAGTAGTAAATTTTTTGAACGGAACCTTTACTTAAGAACGTAGAGGTTCCATTCCATTTTATGGTTGAATCAATATTGTCTGTTGTATGTTAAAAACTGCAGATGATCGTATCGTATGGAAAATGGTGAAACAAAAAAAAGTATATTTCTATTCTGAAAATATCCACAAGATAAGGATAAAAGCAAACCGTCGTTACAGGATCCAATAGACTCTTCTACCATTTTATTACATCAATACACCAAGATGAGTATAGCGTATATCGCAGACGCAAACGATAATAGGCACACGCTTCAAAACTAATGTTATTATGCATCGAACATTTCAATACAAATTATCATTGAAAACCCAGCGAACAAAAAGCGTGAGGCATCCAATTTCACGGGCACTAAATAAAATTAGCATCAACTTGACAGAATAACAAAGCGGTCTCAATAATTCGCACAGAACGAGCAAAGCGAACGTACAGACACACCCCATTAATCACAACACACCCAATACACTTATGCTCAATAATTTAATGAAAGTATAAATTACAAAAGCACAGAATTCAATTCAGCTAATATGCAATAATTGCTATAACCATCGCCGTTAGACAGTACTCGTAGGCGCAACGTGCAATCAAGAAAGAATGGCGCGTTAACATTTCTCTTAGAACGCAATTACAATTCAATTTTCTGTGAATTGCTAACAGGGGTAATAAGAAGGCTATCGGCACAGTTAAGAAGAATAATGGTTGTACCTGAAAGGTGCGCGATTAAATCGGAGACGATTGTTGTCGCGTCGTCAGCCTTCCTGCAGAGTTATTATCAATTACGAATGACATTGCAGTGGCCAAGTTTATGAGTTGTTATCAAGGAGACCGCCTAATCAAATTCGTCCATCGTAGCAGCAAAGTAAACAAGCTTGAAATTGCAAGATGAACGTAACGGGACGTGGTCGTTCTGTTCGCGTCGCGTTCGCTTGCGTCGAAGATAAGATTCGCGGAGTCCGACTCGCGCCTATTGAGGGTCGTTACGAGACGCTGGCGCGATGATCGATAATAATGGTAATTTTGCCTGGAACACGTGTAGCATCGCTCGTTCGTCTGCGCGATCGCGATCGCTGCATACCTACCCTATTAGGACGTGCTAAAGGCTGACTAGATGACAGAATTGGCCTGCAAACTGTTGCTATCGCTTGGGAATTTCTGACGCATTTACACAATACCAAAGATTGTTACGACAAAAATAGCGATCAGCAATAATAATAATATTGCTGGTATTTCAACTCCGTGTAAAAGTTATATGATCCAATTACAATAAACATACACAGAATTACACTAACAGAGATGCAAGCCACCCGGCGTTTTGCATTAGGGATTTAGATATGGAAACGGCTCGCGTCACAGATACCCATTGAGAAGACGACACAAGAGGCTTTGCCGAGCAAACTGTGTGTATTTATGGGACGTCCAGCCTTCCCGGAGACCCATAATGGCAACACAATATCACAATACGGGCATAGATTTATGCTCGGGCGCATCGCGTTCTCGCACGCGGAAATCCCATAGTTATTTACCGGTTGCGAGTTAAGTGCGGCAGATTTATCGGTGGTGCGCTCGCGCCGGCCGGCCGACGATCTCGTTTCCGTGCGTCCCGTCTGCGTCCGCGCAAGTGCACTATGATAAATACCGCCCTGCTCTATGATACCACTATATCACGGCTAAGGGAAATTTAAGCGCACTCAGCATAATTGCAGCAGAGGGATTGCGTGTAATTGTGGTGCACCAAGGTTACTGGGCCTTCCATCGTTATGATCTGCGTAGCGTCCTTGATGAGAGATCGTGACCATCTTGTTTTAACGTCATGTTGTTACAATTCATGGTCGCCATATTTACTAACTGTATCCTGCACCTTAGTTTCTGCCACGTAAAAAGCTTTTTATAGGTTAACTAGCCATTACAATTTATTTGGAAACAGTAAATCTGGTGCCAAGATCGATTGCATTGATTACTGTTATTTCCAAGAAGTAACGTGGACTCTTGCAAGTAAACCAGCAATTAGTTTGTTAAGATTGAACGGTCTTCGTAGAACTTCTTCGAATTTATTTGTATCTACAAACAATTTGATGACACTGTATCTATCACTGTAATGGTATTTTTGCGCCAGGAAACAGGCGAGTTAAAATTTCAATTACAGTGATGTCAGCCCACAAAGGGTACACGTAGAGCCAGCTTCGACGTTGTATTATTACGGTCCCGTGTGAAATTACACTCGGTCATTTGTCAAGAGCGAAGGAGGCGCTAGCTAGACTTGGTGTTCCACGGTTATTAATTTCATTAGCCCGCTCTTAATCAAACGCAGACGCGGCGGTGGGTGTGAACGGCACGACGCCTGTCCAACATTACTAATAATATTTACAAGTATCAATGAACACCATGATTTGTTTCCTAGATAGCTCATTTATTTACGTGTCAATGCCCTGACTCAGAACTTATTTTTAAAACAACAATTTGGGTGTTTCCTAAAAAGACCGTACGATCCGGACACGCGATCGTGAAGATTATACAGAAAAAGTGTTTCATAATTGTAGTGTATGTAGGTTCTAAGAGAGTCGGGAGGTTAATTCGAGCAGGAGCCAATTCTCCAGCTCATAATATCAGCTCATAGATCATCTCGACGCTGAGCCGGGACAAGCGGTGAGGCTCAATTGTCGAGATTGGCATAATGACACGCGCCCGGGGCCACCGGCTAACTTATGACCACATTACCGTGACACGCTTGACGCATGTCCAATTATTACACACAATCTGTTTGCTCGTGTAAAATATGAATAAGGCGCCAAGCGACCATTAATAAGAACATATCGTGTGTAGGATGTTAGTCACTTTGAAGGGACGAGATAATGTTGCTTGTAAAATAAATCCTAGACGCGCCACGCCGGGAAACAAATGAACCGACTAAGGGAAAAATATTGCAAAAACTGTTTAAAATATCACCCACATTGTTAGTCGTAACATGAGATATTAAACTGTTACGAGAACGATAATATGTTTTAATTAGTAATGGGATATTGGACAATCCCTTCTAGAACATTTGCATTTTGACGTATGAGTATTTTGTGCAGAGCTATAAAATATTGGCAGCATCTATCAGGCGTTTGATTGGCTATCTCGACCGACCATCGGCAGTTTACATTTATTCTTGGGAGCGTCGGAAGGGTTCGCAGAAAACAATCATGGAAGATACATCCCTTGAACGGCCCAATCAGCTGAAACAAATAGCGGCCATCTATCTAACCAAAGGAACCACCGCGGCAGGAATCTTTAGCTTCTGACATGTTAAAACGCAAGTCTTCATTTGTAGTGTTCATAATTTTAAAAGATAAGAAGAAATAGCTTCTGTTAATCATTATAACGAAGTCAATAATCCGCTTCATTATAATTACGATTAATATCCGAGTGTTGTTCAATAATGAGACCAGACAAGTCAGATAACTGATGCGGGTAGTTGACAAAATATTGTTGTTCGCGAGTGGACAATACGGTCCGGTAATCCGACGGGCGGGGAGTCGAGGACTTTAATTAATGAACATTACTTAAACCGATTAGCCGTCGACCGCCCGGACAGTGGTCACGGTCTAAGTTTTAGGAGAAACACGAGAGATTAGCGTAACGAACGCATTTATTATGGAGAAAGTAGACCCTAAAGTTTACATTTAGAATTATCTTGAAGATTATTTGTTGCCAGCTTTATTTATTCATCGAATTTTAGACTGAGTCTATGGTCTTATGGATTCAAGTACAAATACAAAAAGGTTTTATACAAAACCTCTTTCGTTTTGTTCAAATCTCGGTGCAGTTCCACATGAATGACCGCAGTCTCCTGCAGTTTGCGCGGACACCTTTTTATCTAATACTACGAAGCACTAAACGCCGCAATATATGGGTATGTCACGATTTATCTATTCACCTATTGAGAATTTATACTTTAGGGCTCCAATTAAGTAGAAGAGAAAATATATTACCCGTGTTATGGTATTATTTAATTTGAACACTATGTACTAGTCTTGTACGCTTGTATCCTAAGATTTACTGTGAGACTTTTGCTATTAAGTTTCATCTTGATGATCTTTTTCAGGAGGAAATGGATGCTTGTTATTACTTATGTACAAACTTATTTTGAAAACATACTCGTAACTAGATCTACTCTATTTTTTCCTACGGTTTTGTCTTTTTTTACTAATTGTCTATTTTCATCACCTCTCTCTTCTTTCTTTCATTGGGACGTTTTCTTGGGACATTACTTTGGTTTTCAATTTTAGTTTTGTTTGCCTGCTTCATTTATTTACCGACTCACCTGTTCCATTCCGACCGTGTCTTTCCAACTTAATCCCCCAGGTTAAAAAGGGTCTTGTCCACTTTCCAAGTAGATTAACTAGAGCGTTGGTAAACTCATTAATAACTATTACAAGTCCAAGTTTCTGACTTCATAATTATTTATAAGGTGTTAACAGTTAATTCTTTAAGTCCATCCATTTAGAATTTATAATGACTTGATTACGGGTTTCTTTGAACAAACTTGGTTATTAATCGGCTTTCAATTCTTGTTATATTTGGGGATTTGTTATAATCATTCATTAGCTAACGAGTTTTTGAAGTGGTTTTCTTTTTACATAATGTCCATTTTTCTTTTCACATCTTTTTAGTGTAATTGTGTGTAGTTTATTTTCTGGAGCTCTAAGTTTGTTTAAGTTTAGAAGACAGAGAGACTGCCTCTCTTACTTCTAAACTTAAACAAACTTAGAGCTGGAAGTAATATACTGGTATACCGCTGCACCTGGTATGATTGGAGGCCAACATATTTGGGGAAATCATTGGCAGATGATTATGTATATTTTGAAGCATAGACTGTCAAAAACTGTTCACAAAAGTTTACTACATATGAAACTGTTTTAAAAAAAGCAAGAAGGCCAAAATAATTATAGAACTTGGTACACCATAAAATACGAGTGAAAATGAATTAAAAGTTATATCTAAGTAACGTTAAAGCTCTACCAATTTATTAATAAAATTATTTCCATTACAGAAATGTGCATTTAACAGGATTTTCATATAAAATAAACGCTGGATGTTTATAACGACATCAATGCCATAAAGATTTGATTTGATTTTGTAATCTGTACCTTCCTATAGCCAGTTCGTTGCGTTAACCATCATGCTCTGTTTGAACTGTGCAACTACTACTATCACGATTCTAATTTTTTTTTTGGAATCACCTAGGTATAGGGTAATCCCCTCCGAGAATCTCATTAACAACTTAGTTGAATTAAGTGATAAGCTAATTTTTTTGTATTAAGGAATGTTTAATCCCCACCTGATCGCGTTGCTAATAAGCGAAAATTCCAATACTAACTAATCGCGACGTCGCTAACAAAGCTAGTGTTTCGCTTGGCAAAAAAAATAGCTTTGTTATTGTATAATGCCTACGATACACATGCCAGTAACATGCATAAAAAAAATATGCAAGTAGCTGGCAAGTCGTAAAGCAAAATGGCATGCAAGTTACTAGTATACTTTTGTGCAAGTTAATGGGATGTGTATCGTAGGTCTAATGTTACCACGTGCAACTTGACTGGCACTCGCCCGACATTAGTGAGTGTGAACGGGGCATAGTACAACATCTGCGAGGGTTCGACTGACCATTACAAATGGGTGATATTCGTCTTAGAATCCTCTCCTATTTCAATACGGCAATGTATAAACGTACCTATTCCGATTAATTATATAAAAATGTGTAATGTAAGTTTTATTTCGCTTTTTAATTGGAACAACACCTCTATTATACAGGGTGAATTTTTTAACTGGGCGTAGATGGCTATTTTGTAACCTATGAGGAATACCGAAAAACTTTGGCAGGAGTTTCGAGGCCGATTTTGACGAAAACTAAGACTGCATCATTGGATTTTGTGATGAGCCCCTTCTCTCGAGTTTTATTGCATGTTATTTTTGTAATTTAATAAAATTTAAAAAAGACATCTCATTAGTTTTCGAAATTCTTTCAGACGGACTATCTAAATGTGAGATTTATTGATACCGCCAATTTGGCTATTTGATTTCCTCAATAACGAACAAGGCCATATTTCTAATGATTACCCATTTTTTTTTTATTGAACATGGACAAAGAAAATACTTCCATATAAAACTTGTAAACATCAGGTAAAAATATCTAATAAGCCACTTAAATTAACTATGCCACGGCAATAAATACAATTTATCTCAAAAATAATAGCTCATTCGTTATCTTAATAACAAATCTACGATACAAATTTTCTCGCTAGCCTATTACAAATAATATTGAGATTCAATTAGAATCTATTTCACTGCTATTAATTGGAGTCTTCAAAATACCAAAGGTATAAAGCCTAATTCTTCTAGAAAAGGATAGATAGTCACCAATAATTTATAATCAATAAATTCTTAGAAATAACTTCAATTAATAAATAAAAAACACAACACTCCTTTTTTTAGGCAGTCATGTAAAACTACCTGATAAGATTAAACAAACTGTAAAAAAAAAACATTTAAGATAATTTCGATTTCAAAGAAAATGTTGTTTTAAAATCAATAGTCATTGATATGACAAATGAGTGACGTCACCTAAAGCTAAACCCCTTTTTAGCAGTCCTCCCACCAGAGAGTCCTCCCACCCACAAGGCAGGAGGGACTGTCAGACTTGTACTGGCTAAAATCCTCGGTGCCCTTTACGTTCCGGGGTCACGGTAATTCGTTAGTTCCGCGACCATTGCCATACCACTAAGTAATCGCATTTCAATAGCTCAAAAAAGTACAATTTTCAATTAATTTGTGTGTCCACTGACCTTATGCTCTTGACTCGTCCCAAAGACCAAACTCATCAAGTAAACTGTACATTTTACTACTTCGAATTTTGTTGAAAGTCCTATCCAGTTCAATAAATTCTATGTAAAAAAGATTAATACTGTTCATAATATCGCACCGGTAGATAACCGAGTAGATACCACAGGGGTGTGTCCAGCGGGCGGAGCCGGGGCTAACGTGGAACACAGAGACAAGATATAAACAATATCCATTGTGTTTCTGATATTGAAAACGGGATTAAATTCAATTCAAAAACAATAACGCTACGTGTAAATTGTAATTTTACTATCTCTTAATGTTTCAAGAGAAGATGGATTGTGTGAGGAAGATTGAGAAAGAAAAAGGAGTAAATGGTGACGTGACGTCTGTTATGGACGAAGAAAATGTGTTGCACCGAGCCGTAAAATGATATAAGAGCAGGAACATAATGAAGATTGTTTTAATGCAACCAAAAGGTAAATAGCAGTTCAAATTCAAAGTTTACCTATAATTTAATACTCCGTGACTAACACAAAAGTGATCGAAGTAATCTATCCGAGGTGTCAAATGCAAAATTTATTGAACTTGGTTAAGCATTTGCCGAGTTAGACATTTTTAGTTACAAACGTGACCTAATTCTGGAATAAAGGTGCGCCTCCATCGTACGAGAAACCGCAAGCTCAAATACAATTCACCTCTGCAATACGCAAAGGTCTTGAGGAATAAGCAGAGATGGAAAGAAGCGCAATATCGTCACGATCCTACAACCACTCAATTTCTAAAACAAAGCCGTGGCTATACATTATTGTATTAGCCGCTACCGTTACATGCAACTAGGGATCCTGCCCTTACTACCGATCGGCTTTGTTTACCGACTTGTTTTGCTATCGACACGGTACAGGAATTTAGATTGGTTTCTAATTAGTTTTACGAAGCAACAAGAACTATGTTGCTTTGAAGATACAGCTTCTGATAGATGCAATTTGGGGTGGTCTTATAACGATGATAGAAAAAGGATTAAAAGTACAATTGGAGTCATTGTAAAAGGATAATATAGAACTTAGCAGGTTTGATGTGAAACATAAAACTCATCATTTGGCAAAAAGCAAAAAGAGACCTTTGACTTCAATGATTAAAATAAACTTTTGGGTGACATGACACCTGTTGGAGAGAAACAATTTAATTTCCTAGAGAATTGTGTACCGACACCAAACAGTCACAGCAGATATTCTGTATTCAATTATTCTTTCCAAAACGTCAAAACGCCAAGTCGACCATTAAGTTAACATGATCGATTAACTTTTACATCGTCAAAGAGCCAACACAGACAACGCTAGACCAACAATCTACGAAAATAAACAGACAACCGTAAAATCGTAGCAAAAGTCATTGCACCTCAGACAAAAATAAAAAAAAACCCTTTGATCATAATCATACCTCGCGACCACATAGTAGGGGCATCTAAAACTGATGCTGCAAACCCAGCTCTTATAAAGACATGTTCGATTTAAAATTCACTCCCGGTACAGCAAAAAATAGGTCTTGGATGCGCGAGCGCACATTATGCAGGCGTGCCGCACGATCCGTGCAACTGAATGTTACACAGGGAATGTTAGACTGCGGAGACAACGATGCTACAAGCTTTTGGTATACCCACGAACTACAATAGGGTGTGTTGGAAAAGAGAATCACATGTTCTCAGAACTTTTTGTTCGAGCAAGTCGAAGTAAGACATTATATTGTGAGTTTGTAACTGCTGGTTCTCAGTAAGGGATCCCTCGGAGGCATAAGTGGAAATGCCAAGTGCGTGTTGCACTGTTATAGGCAAGAACTGGGAATAGGTTTCATTTTGGTTGATTTATGTCATTTCAGTTACAAGAACATGTTTTTGCCTAATTTAGAAAAAGAATCTTTTTCCTGAACTTAGAAACATTTCCCAAAACAGACAAATAATTAAGCGTAACTTAAGGCACTTTAGATTAGGAAAAAGTTAGTAAATAATACAGAAAAGGACAACAAAAATAATTTGATAATAGTTTAAAAACTTAGTGGTAATGCGGATGCTAGACATGAAACTGAAGAAACAAACCATGCATAAAACCGATAATCAGTTTGATACATACCGGTCAATCATCACGCAGCCGCTTGCTTCAATCTGAAACCAAAGACAACTTTAAGAGCAAATTCGTAAACCACACAATAATTGCATGCTAGCTGGAGATGATATAAAACTTAAATGTCTAGGCGAACATGATCGAGGAAGCAATCACCAAACTAATCTCTATGCAAATACTCTACAACAATAACACGACTTCATTAAAATCTGATCGGCTAACACTAATATCTATACGAGATTGGAAACTCATCCAAGGAATTCTCGATCCATAAACCGGGCTCTAATAAATTCTGATGACAAATTATAAAGGCAATTTATATCCATTTTAGATTAAACAGCTCTAAATTACTATCGTAAAGTTGGCTGTAAAGACTATGAAAACAGAGAGGCACGATGCATCCCTGACATAAAACTGGCGATATTTGTTACCATCATAAACTATTTTATAAGTCAACAGCGTTCAAGAAACTAGGCAACGCTTAAGAGGAAGCATTTCATGAGATCATCCTCATATTTACGTATTTGTTGAGACTTAGATTTATGATAGAGTTATAAAAGTTAATGTTATTAAACGACACGTTACACACAAGTGAGCCAAATCGAAAATCAATATTATGAAACATACGTTGCTGCTTACTTCTTTAAATATAATCTTAGAACATAATCCGCCTTAAAGCAAATTAGATGACAACATTTTACTCGTCACGTATAACACCAATAACCTGAATAGCCCTATGTCATTTTAGCGGTTTAATTGCATGGAAAAAACGACATTCCAATAGCTTATGGCAAAGCAATCGAGCCATAAATAATGGTTGTGTAATAGAGCAATAAACTATGAGTATTATGCATGATAGAATATGCGCGCGCGCAGGTTGCGGATGCAATTTAATCAATCGTTAGCAATGCCCTGCAAATAAACAAGAATATTATTGATGATGGAAATAAATATGTATGTCAGACGCATTGATATCTTTAGACCTAATTTGTTTAAGAATGAATGGAGACTGACAACTTGACATCATATCATAAATTCCCGTTGCTTTTAACCAACTTGCTGTTATGTTGAAATGCAATGCATGCGAATAAACGCATGGACGTATAAATCAAAAGTCTGGCGAAACTACGAACGAAATTGAAGTCAGTAGCTAACCAAATACACCGTTAACTTATAGTGCCCCAGGGCTGGGATAATATTCATTTCCTATTTATTTATTTTATTCAGCCGCTTGGCTACCGCGCGTTACGGTCTCACGACTCAATCTAATAAATAGTACTGGTATTACTGGAAAAGATATTCAGTAATAAGATATCCAGTAGCGCAATATACGCCTATGGTGCTAGTGAACGATAATAGGAAATTATTGACCTGGCAACGCATATAAAGAAGGAGAAATGCGAACTTCAGCGCGAGGCAGTACTAAAAACTTTGTGGCTACAATAAATAGGAATTAAAGAAACCGCGAAGAGCTCTGAGGACTTAATTCAAGGCTTGAGGCTGAGTTAGTGGAGGAGTCAACGCGGAGGATCTATTTGTGTAACAAATTCCACTTAAATCAGTGTACAACACGACTAGAAAGTGTTCCAATGTAACGACAGCCTGTCACGCCACCTCACCGAGACAATGTGGCCAGTGCAACACAATCGAGTATTAATTTAGGAGAAGCCAGCGGCACGGTCACGCAGAGAGTACCGTTCATACCTGCGGCTATACTCCGGACAATTTCTGAAACGACTGAATTATCTCTCCTATTTGGAATAGTAGTAATGTCTGTCAGTAGGACAAATATATCTAAATGATAACACATCAATTTTGAAGGAATAATTAGACGTTAGTGAAGATGCTAATAAGAAACCGTTCAACTAAAATTAGACGATGATTAGATTAAAATTACAGAGCATCAGATTTAAGTGGTGCTTTAATATACTCCTATAAAGTTAACAGGACCAGTTAAACTTTCTTAGAACTACGGAAAGCTCAGCTCACGACGCCGCGAAGCCGGGGTATCACTTTTGCGCAAAATTTAAATTGCAACGTCTACAAATTTGCATCTGCTTCTAACGACATACATCGACGCCTCTCACGTAGCCTTAGGCTTATAAACAAAATTAACGTCTACCTTGAGCACCTTTCAAAATGGAAGACTGACAAAGGCTACAAGAAAATTTTGTTGAATAAATGCTTTGAGACGAATCGCATAATATGAACACACGTAGCATTGTCTTAGCACATTATTACTGGATCATAAACGCGTCGCGTTCCCGCCTGGTTTATGGTCAGAGCGGGACTCACGATGGCAATTTCATAGGACATTTACCGGTGAAAGCCCGGGACGATTTGTAGAGCTCAGGGCGATAAGTAAGTGGCCGACTGCCAGTAAAAACAGTGATGTGTCGCTAAAACAATTTGCAGTAACGCGAACTTTGTACTGAACATCTAGGCGAAAAGAAAAAAGCCGACAGCAGTAAAGGAGCAGCAACTTTTGCAAATAAATTCTATACAGCACTTACAAATCGTATTCCACAAGTGAATGAATAAACTGAATGGTAAGTAAGAGTAAATAAAATAAATGAAAATTCATAAGCACACAATCATATATCTTAACCCAATTAAGAATACAACATTTATCAAATACATCCATGTTTTAATAATCAGATGAGCTCGCCGCCTTTCGAGTGTGTTATTTGAAATCCCTACAATTATTTTGTGCTTAGCGCCGACTGTAATCAATCAAGTTTGAATATTAATATACTCATTGGATTATTATTATAAGAAATGTAAATGGCCACGACTACCAGTTTCGGAGGTCGATTTAGGGACATATTTACGGCATATTTCCTTTCCAAGCAACGTTATTTAAAACCGAAAGGAAGGATATCGAATCGATTTACATAATTAACATGAGCATTAGAATTCTTAAAACTAACTTTGTATGCAAATGCGGGTGTCATTGAAATGCAGCTGGCACCATGTTTTTGTTGATTTCTGACACAATACCTGCGTTAACTCGTTTTAAAAATCTGTGTATTTAAAGCCAAGTGATACTTAATACTACTAACAAAATGTGCATATAAAATATCCTTGGGCGGTAAGGAACACCGTGCATTAATAAAAACAAACATGCATTGTATCGGGAGGATCTCAACAATCCCACAATACAAACTGAGGAGGCCGAATTACAGCACAAATTCGCTGCAAGCAAGTTTATGTGAGCGCATCCAGCGAACTATAATTACGGCCTATCAATGCGGTACTGGTTTATTGAAAGCCTGGTTGAAGGGGCGGGGGATATTAAGATGATGGCCGGCTTGTAATTTGATGGATTAAGGAACACACCCGCGGGCCTAACAACGTGTAATGACGGTCGCCTAAAAACGTCTTGATCGTACATGCAGTACACTATTGGTACTGAGGAATGCGGAATCTGAGGAATTCATGTTTAGTGTTTATGCTTTTTGTGGAGGCACGGTTCTCCGCAGTTCTATGGCAGATTTTCAGGTAATAGAAGTTTTGGAATTTAAGGACACACCTAAGATCCTTTAAAAACTTTATGTTCGTTTATATTTATCTGCGTACATCGTCGTCACATGAAACTTTATTATTCATGGATACACGTTGGTGAACATTTCCAAAGAGTAGGTAACGATGTTCTTGTAAATTCAGCGCCATCCACCACACTTGCAAATGAGCGTAAATCAATTATTATGCTTTGGCTAAAAAAGTTGATGCTCAAAAGTAACTTCCAATGGTTTAGTTAGTTGAAACACATGGTATGATTTCGACAAAAAAAATACGATTTGTAAGAGTATTCTTATAAAATGATCAGTTAATTCATCCTCGAATCGTATTGTATGTAATTCTAATCACAGAGGTGACTGAGACAAAACCTACGATGGATGAGCGAGCTTATACAGAAGAAAACTTGCAGTATTATTGAGAAATTAATTTAAACCATAGGAATTAGAATATACAGGTAAAATGTATTGTGCTCTAGGTCTAGATTTCCAAGCTCCAAAGATCTCATCGAACATTAAATTGATATTGGCATAAATTGTGCCATAACAGTAAAACTAAGGGTGCGCATATAAACGGTCAGAATTTATTGTTATTAAAATGCGTATGCACTGGTGGTGTTAATTAAATCAAGCAGTAAATAGTTTACTGCTGAGTAACGTTAGTGAGTAATGATCTGAATAATTTAGAATACAACAATTCCCTTTTGGCACTGGAATTACATCTACCGGGCTTATTTTAACAATCTTTTGTGAAAACGATTCTTGAAAAATTTGAATGTACTAAGTAAAAAAGAAGAAGACATAACTTCCTCTTTTTTAGACATTGTTGAAATGTGGCATTAAATATATTTGGCATTATATATTGATTGATGAATCGCAAGACTATCTCATCAGGTAACCAGGATAACCTTGACCCTGGACTGGAACGTAAAGGGCTATTGAAAGATCACCGTGGATTTAAGTCAGTACAAGTCTGACAGTAATGTGTATTTAGGGTAATTTAAAAATTAATAAGAGACTCTCGTCATAATAAAGGAACATATGTAAACAAGATCGGGAACAAGCAAGGAAGAATAATGTAAAAGGGATAAAGTTTACTCAGGAGATATTTAATAAAAACTGAAACTGGTAATGAAAACAAGGAGTAAGAACCATAGATAGACAAGTCAAAAAAGCAGTCAATGTGTATCTCATTTCTGCAGCCACTACAACAAGACTTAACGGACATAGGCTTTTCGGTAACTTTGTCACTGCATTGCCTCTGCTAGAATGTCACTTTGTTTTTGTATGCCATAATAAATCTATTGAAATAAATAATACTACGAAGATACAACATCACAATGACAATAAAATTCACCTCTCTACCCATCACAGGCGTGACATAAATGTCACAGATGTCAACAAAACGAGCCATAATGAAGACTTGCCCCCAATATCAATGCACTTGACGCATTACAAAACTCTAACAAAAGTAACAATATTCCCGCAATGGCTCTGACTTTAGTTGACAGTCGGACATGATGTGGCTTGTAGAGGCGGGTCGGTGCAACCCACGTCTCCCCGGACTGGAAGTGGCCGTGAGAAATATAAGGATAATTGTTTTGAAATTATATCCCATACAATTATGGTTAAAATGTAGCTATTGTTTAAGAGACAAAAGCTTTGTTGAGAAAGATTTATGTTTGACAAAAGTAATCTTGAACAGCTTTCCAGGAACATGAACACGGTTAAACACAATCACAATTCTAATCCGTGCAAAAATACATCTGTAAATCTGAAATTCCTGTACAGAATCGCAAGTACCGGCGTGTCCTCGCAGCATAACATTAAAATCCAAGCGTCTAGCCAACATCGGTCGATAAATCACCAATGACGTTGTGTAGCGATTAAAATCCGCGTCGTCTGCGCGGAACGTTTAAACAGGCGCGCAGCTCGTGAGAACACGCCGTATAAAACAGTAAGCAAACATTCCTTGGACACTATGAAAATTTCAATGGTTTTAATCGCAACGAAATTGAAATGGCATTAGATTGAGATTTCTGCGATAGTTTATAGAGGCATGTCCAGAATGAAGGCCTTGCATCGTCGTTGCAACTGGCAGTTAAAACAAAAATAGTTTCTTCAACACTTAAAAAGCTTTTATCGTCCTTTTTCCTGCTGCGGTTATTTCTGTGTATATCTTAAACATATTTAAAACCCTTTCGCCAACATTGTTTAGTATCGGTAATAGTATCTAATCTCGGGTTGGAATCATCCCAGCCCAGTTCACTTTCCCCTGTGCATTCCAACGCGCGCCTCAATTGATTTTCCACTGGCAATGCTTTGCTTATAAACTGCGCCAGAGACGGGACATGGCTTGTCGACATCCGTTTGAGATCTTAATGGAGAGAGCTCAAGGAGCTACTGCTCACGACTATCGAGAATTCGATTCTAATGTCAACACACTCTGTTTGTTAAAAGTTCAACAACTTTCAACTACCTACAAATATGCTGTGGACTGCGAATACTAATCAGCTGAAACAACATGAGCTAAAGCAGAGTTTACTTATTTTCAGAACAAAGTTGAAGCCGAAAAATAATGAGACTTCCAATCTCAACAAACCAAATAAACAAGCAGAATATACCAATACATGGTAAGTACAAACGCCTGAAGTTTCAGGTAAAATTATGAAGCTGCCAGAACAAACAATACCAGCCAATAACAATAAAATGCTCACTGCTCACCAATCATCTTAAATTACAAGTTTGAAGCTTAAGAAAATTACTTACGTCAAAACAACTTACAAGATAGATTTCCACAAGTTATTGATCATATATCAATTGAATACTATTGGCTGGAGAACGTAAATGTCAACTGGGAGAAAACGGCAATCGGTAAACAAATTCTACTACTCGATGGCACGGTGACCTATCATAGAGCTATTGGGATCACGGTAATATCTGTAATATTACACCGTTTTCCTGGTCAATTGGCTTGCCCAGTACTAAATATCAGAATATCTGCCAATGATTCCATGTAAAATGGAAATTTTCCTTGTTTAGACAGCTCGACCTTCTCAGACGCTATAGACACGATATTATGCTTTTACAAGTGATTGGTACAGATGAACACGACAGTTCCATTGGTTTTCCCTAAAATAGTATTGCATGAGACTAATTCGAGACGCAATTGTATTTTCGGAAATAGCGATTCCACGCCAAACCACGTTTCCTTAATTAGAAGACCGTCAACAAAAGTCTTTAAGCAATCCAATTATGGCAACAATTCAACTGCCTCATACAAGAACCATTAAAATATGTTGCTAAGCTTTCATCTACCGAAAACCATTTAAGTAACGTTTACCGGTTGTCTCATTATTCGGAGCCATTGTGCCTTCTAGGTTTAGACCAGACGGGTTAGCCTTAGCCGCTATGGATGGAAGATGGGCTGTACCGATACCTTAATTGACGAGAGCTTGAGTTCCCGAAACCTTAGAGCTCTGCATAATAATGGTGCATAATCCCTTATCGAGGGCCGAACGTTAAGGGGAATGCTTGGAGATTTTCATTTTATTGATGAAAAAAGCAGAAAAGAAGTTTTTAAAAATGCCAACAACACATAGCAACGACGAAAATAGAGGAGCATTGTCGGCTAAAGTATGTCTATTCTAATTTCTCTAGTACACCCAGAAAATTCGCTCAGGAACATTGATCAGTTACATGCATGGTGTCTGGCATTTATCTGTCAATTGGATACATCTTCCTTGACAATTATGAAACAAAGCCAGTTTATAAGATTCCAGGAGCCAAATAGATTCTGGATGTAGTATGGGAAGTATGTATGAAGAATTATACAAACAGGTCTGTCGTGCTTAAAGGTGAGATAGGACCAATATTCGGGGAAGATGTAACAGATAAGTAAGCATAGGTAACAAAAAACCCTTCAGCATTTTGAAATAAAATGTAAAACCTGACTATATCCTCATCTTAAAAACAAATACAGCATCAACCGACTTCACCTTAACCGTATAAGAGCCGCAGTTAATAGCGGCGAGCACACAATACGTTAATTAAATCGTCGTCTAGTGCCGAGGCAAGTCGCGGGCGTGCATCTAGCTAACGGGCACACACGACTGAAGGGTGAACTACACCTTCATAACGTTGATTCGCCTCTTTGTAACGTTTTAGGTGTTTTCTCACGGTATTTTTTTTCTTTCTTAAGAGGTTTTCTGAGGTTTTGCATTGTTGGTCTTTGAGACTTCTCTATAAGAACTTCCGATGATTATCTGGTCTTTAAGCACGGAATCGATGTTGTCATGTGTTTCTTATTCATTGGTAATATTATCGTTTTTAATGTCTACTTCGCTATCAATATTGCCGATCCAAGCCTTTTCTTCAGGACATAGCTAGATGAGGTCGATAAAAACCATAATTGCATTTGCATTAAAACTCCCGGAGCTACTGAGCTGCGGAAGTTTATTATAATGACGAATGAATTACCGTATTTTCTTGCATCCCACTCAGTAAACAAGCTCTATCCATTTTCTAATAACCGCCCACGTACCCATAACTCATAATCCGAGACATTTATATGCCTACCTTACTTACACATAAACGAATAATCATTAGTTAATTACACCAAACCTCCTTCGTTAACATTTCTCTTACACCGTTAACTCACACTTCCTAATTAGCGGTAGCCCGTACTAGCTCGTATTATCTATCAATCAAGTCCAAAGGTAAACAAACGAAGAACTAGCGCCGCATCCCAATAGGGCACAGGACTGCTACCGGTCCAGCCGAGATTACCTTACCTTTATCTTCTAGCCCTTAATTGGAAACTTTTAATGTCAAACTGCTGCCTTGTACCCTTAACGGTGCTTTACTGGTAGCGTATAAGGAGTCACTTAGAAATTGTACATGAAATCATTACACTGTTCGGATGCGTAGATGGAGATATTTGGTCAAATGTCAGTGGTGTGTGGTCTATGTTTATGCCAATTAACTGAATAAGGATTATTTCATTTTCTATTTCCTTAGTGGTGAATTTTTTTGTGATTATTAAAAGGGTTTCCAGATGTGTCGCCTGGTCTGCCAACATTACCTAATCGATTCATTGAATTCTCATTAGGCAGTTCAAAGATTGTGATAATTAATTCATTAACTTGTGTTTTTTTTTTCAAATTTTGGTCAAGTAAAATCAATTGGTACGACATGAAGTCAAACAACAGATTGATCGATTGAGACCACCTAGAGCATTTCGTCCATCCCTTTTACTGTAAGCAGCCTTGACAAAATTATTACATTTCTTGAACTTAGAACGTCATTTACTGATGGCATTTGCATGTCCTTACCACCTCAAGTATATATTATGCTCCCTATAATCTTATGCACATTCCAGTAATTGCATCGTGCATTAAGACAATGAGCGATCTCCATTGCCTTCTAAACTTTGACAGTTCAAGACGATTGTTCTTTATAATTGCATACTTTATTACACCAGTAATTGCATACCAATGTACTGTCTGTGTGATAAGTATAAGTTTTAGACGTAGATATTTCCTGTAATTTAGAGCAGTTCAAGCTTTTAGAAAGGTTGTCGTCATCGTAATGTCTTCTCTCCGATGTCTCTTCGATGAGGCTACCAAAAGGAGAGACAAGACCAAAGCAAATATGGATGGATTGCGCACGATATAATAGATAGTGGAGTACACGTCAGGGCTAGCATGGAAGAACGGAAAAAAAATTGTATTGCACCAACTTCAAGCAACATTGAAAAAGGGCGGGAAGATATGATGACGTATATAGTCAGTATGAAGCAGAACTTTAAAAAGCACTTTCATATGCAAAAAAGAAATTTTGAAACAGGATGCAGAGTCGGTATTTTTGTCGGAACTGTTTTCACTCACTTATATGATAACAATACCTACTAGATAGCAAATTCTTTTGACATTACATCATTTACATCATTGGCAAAATCTTGACATATAAAAATAGTCGTATCTTATCGTAACTGATAGACTTGTTTTGTTATTACCGTTGCACGTGCTAAGGCGTGCACCTGTTATAGCAATTTTTATTTTTCTGCAACCAACTGTACTGTATTTCAAATCAGAGCAATAATGCGCGTCTTAGCAATGCAAATATGTACAATTGAAGTTTGCACCAGCCATTAGCACTGACGAATGACATTTACTTATAATTCACAACTATTATCGAACGATTAAGTGATTTGTGGTTGGTAAACTTTAACTTGGTCTACGTGTCGTAATTAAAGCTAAGATTCGCAGAATCTAGGTTGAAATTAAAGATTTTATTGACGAATGACTAAGAAACACAAACAGGAAAAATATCTTTTCCCCTTTGAAATAAGATTATGTTAAGTAATTACATAAACGGCGATAATTAATCGATGAGGGTACTGGGGAAGTACCTACCTTTGCAATTTCATTATATGCTAGTTCTTGAAACGGATATAACACGGTATAATAAACAAAGTAATGAGTATAAGAGAAGAAGTCTCAAATGGGAACCGCCCGTTAGAACAAGGGAGACTTAAATGATAGATGTTAGAAGTGGAAAGTGACTACTGAGATAATTATTAAAAGAGATGAATAGAAAGACATGCTGCAATGACTCCAAAACCACAAGAGATATGAAATAAGTAATTCTTGAAAAACTATACACAGATAGCCAAGACTCAATATCTCTAGAAATGGGATTCCATTTCTAGAGATATTGAGTCTTTTGAGTTTGAAAGAAAGCCACTTAAAGACGTACAAGAGAGAGACTCAATATCTCTAGAAATGGAAAGGTTTGAAAGAAAGCCACTTGTAGACGTACATACAAGAGAGAGAGAAGAGAGATGCTGATTTCGCTGTTTGCCTAAACCCAACTAATTAAAACTGCAAAGATTTTACCTAGTATCCGTTCCTTCCTACTACCTAATATCATGAAAGTGAAAGTTTGTAAAACTATTGAACGGATTTGAAAAATATGCTTCACAGATAATTTATAGCCTGGCTTAACACCCATGATCCCGATTTTATGCTTCCACGAGATAATATTCGAGTTGTAATGGACGAAGCCGCTGTCAACAGCTAGTATTACACAAAGCTGCAAAGTGACAACGTCTTCAAAGGTATTTAAACTTCAAAGAAAAATAGACGTAGAACTTTCACTGCCACTATAAAAATCGTATGCAATTCCAAGTGGCACGATCCCCGACAAGCGAGTTTTACATCCCATCCACCCATCTAAGCACAAGGTCTAAACCGGCGATAAACGCGAAGCAATTGAAACCGTTTTTATAGCCGTTTAAAGTTTAGTTTTTAGTGTCACGACAAATTGCTTGCAGTCCGCGACAGTTAACGAACTACTGAGGGTTGAAGTGGTTGTCTTGAAAAACATTTTGTTGCTTTCAGACCTATGGCATGATCTTTAATTGATACTTTAAGCTCGGGACCGAAGTGGCATAGGCTAACCAGCGTCATTTTATTTTCTCTTTCAAGCAGTAACTTGCGAATGAAAAGTATTGTGCGGCTTCTTTAAAAAAGAGGTGCCTGGTTGATAGCAATTATAGGCTACCCTATTGAATGGGACTTAAACAAAAATATCTGGTTGACCGAGCTTCGCTCGGTTTTTGAAATGTCTATATCTTGGGAACCGAGCTTTTCTCGAACCTGGGACCTTGATAAATCGGTTCCTTGAGCCGAAAAAACCCCTAATCTGTAACTTTCATGAAAATCCTTGGAGACGTTTCCGAGATCCTGATTATATATAAATAAATAAACAAGAATTACTCGTTTAAAGATATTTTTAAAGATATTAGATAAATTGGTAGAATGTAAGTTTACTATAGTACCTACCACAATTTTGGGGGAAATATGGTAGATATACCACAATATCTAGCGAGACAGTGACACAGAATATATTATAATAGTACCTACAGTGAGCAAATGCGAACCTATCATGAAATAATAAAAAGAGAAGATGTAAATTAAGAAAAGAAGTCACAATAATCTTGATTTTAAATTATGCTGTTCTGACTATTTGAGACTGACACAATACTTCGGTACTTCTGTGTAAGGCTTCGCGACTAAACCGAATTTTTGTACAAAAAAGGATAGCGGGCGGAGACACTGGGAAAAGCTATTAAGACATCCAAACACGTAAGACACGTTTAGAGTGTATTCATATTCTTCCAAAAGCAAGATGTCATGGGTCGACTGCGTATTGCGTTCCACGCGCGCCCCAAAGAGCGTCAGCATGATGGCGGTGCCATCAGGAGGCCATCAGGCCATCAGGAGGCCAGGAGGGCATCAGGAGGGCCAAAGCCTGCCGGGGTCGCGGGACTTCTCATTACCGTGACCCCGGAACATAAAAGACTATTGAAGGACACCGTGTATTTTAGTCATAAAGTCTGACAGTCCCTTCCGCATTGTCCGGGGTGGGAGGACTCATAATTTGATGATTGTACCACGTAAAAAAAAAGCAAGGACGTCATGATCTGCCTAGCCTTTTCCCAACTATGTTGGAGTTTGCTCCCAACAGGATGCATCAGTATTTTGAATGGAGTGACTGCCTAACTTGGGTTAGTTAGACAGTCACTGTTAACCGGCACTTAACTGGGTATTACGACACTACACCTTTAGAAGACTGGTTCTCAAACTTTCGATTTCAAGTTTGTGACAGTAACAACTGTCAAAGATCAGCAAATGACAGCTGGGGCTTTTGGTGCTTTCCGAGGCGTAGAGGATTGCTATAATAGATGGGCATCCATCCTCAGATCAACCTCGGCAAGCGCGGCTTAACCTGGAAGGTAAGCTTGAGTGGAATTAATGAGTGACTGTAAGTAATTAATTAGTTGCAACCTCCTCATAAGTAAGATTTTATGAATATTAAATTAACCTGAACTCTAGATGTGAATAGCCTCTTCAACAAAATAGATTGTAGTCAATGAATGTTTTCCAGGCTAGAAAAGACAAGTGTAGCCAAAAGAAAGAATGACGAACTTACACAAGTTGGCATAATATCAAAATACCTATTTGTCTAGGTAGACTAGGTAGACAGAACTTATTGCTACATTGCTATGTAGTCTACCTAGGCTACATAGCTATGTAGCAATAAGTTCTGTATGCAAAGATACATAATGTCGCGGTTCCTCAAAACAGAGTATTTTTTTAAAGAGTTTTTTTTTTTATGAAATGTGTCCTCCTAGGAAGGGTCACATGACTAACTGAAACCCAACAACTTTTTCAGCTGGCCTTTGCGTTCCAGTGCCGCAGCGCCCTTTTAAGATAGTCCTTCAACTCAAAACAGAGTGCTTATTCTGATCATTTTTACTCTTCACAAATTAATATCACTTCATACATTTTGTGGCTTATCTCAAAGTATCTTTCAGGGATTGGAATTATTTTTTAATTCAGAATTTACACTTTACTTTATTTTAGTGAGAGGTAGAAATTATAATTGGCCTTACCCCTACTGACCAATAATTTCACAAATTTATCTAAAACATGCTTTATTTTAGGTTTGAAAATATGATACATTTTACTCCGCCCCTAAGATGAAAAACGCAAAAAACTGTTGAAAGTGTTTTGCATATTTAACAGAGCTTTGTTAAATTAGAAATGTTGGCTAATCCAAACTTATAAAACGCATTACTATTAATATAATTGGAAAAAGATGATAATTATTTTATATGTTGAAGGAATGCAGTTTTGCTTTAAAACTGTTTAAGATTGACCATATTTTTCAATTTGTTCTAATTACTTATATGAAGTTTTGATCAGTACCACGTCTGTAGAAACCACGTGCAAATATTACATGTTAAAAAAAGTTTGAAAACAATGGATGAAGACTAATAAACTCTAGCTATTGGTTGTCATAAAGTAACTAATAAATAACAAACTTTGGTGGCAAAGTCTATGAGAAAACTACTTTAATAACTTTGTCACCAAATAATTCACATTAAAGGCGGTACATTTACTCTAAATTAATGTAAAAGAACAATAACAAATACTAATATAACCTCAAAGTTCAAAGCTAGGACGTATAAAAACTTACCAAACATAATGCTGTCGTGTTAAGTTTTATACAAAGTTAATGTACATTTAATAAATATCCTGAAAACAGGGAAACTTAAAAAAGAAAAGTATCTTTCAAAAGCTTTCAAAATAATAATATTGACATTTATATTACATCTGACATCACAATAAACAATTCCGTAGCCATATTCTCTATTGCCTTGAAACACCTCTCTTTCTTTCTCATTTGTTTGCTTGAAGTGCAACAAGGACGTAACAACAGAATCTGGCAACACAAATTGTTTTTTTTAAGGAAATTGTTATTGTTTATGGAATAGTGTTGCACCAGATTATCTTCAGAAGTAACAGTTTAAAGTAACAGGTATATGTTTATCGGTTAATATCTTAATGGTAAAAACACGCAGGAAACATTTTAAAAAATGATTGTAGGTAATCGTGATATTTACCCAACCAACATGTTTACAATGAATTATAGGATGCAGCTGAGTAACAGTACTTTACGAGAAGCTTATCTGACCTAGTAGCCTAATTATTGGGTAGGTAACTTAAACTTTCGGGCTTCTTACTATTTAAAATAGCTTTTAAAACTGAGAACTGACCAACTACTTACATAGGTATATTCTTTTCAAGACATGGAAGAGCCACTAAATACATAATTGTATGCCATCAATTTAACAGTGCGGAACGACCTCTGCAAGCGTTTCTTAACTTTGAAGATTGACTCGTGTCTGTGAAGACTGTGAATTAGCTTCTTAGCCACAAATATCGAACAATACTGAATTGGTAATTTAAGTACAACTGAACAATTACTTTTAAGTTTTCATCTGGATTGAAAATTGCAATTAGTTGAATGTAACGTTTAATCGTATTTTCATAAGGGAAACAAGATAATAATGAAAATCTGGTAAAAATAAAACAGAATATATATGATCCTGACCGATTTCGGCCACAGCGACTTGGATCTTCCTTTTGAGATCATCGTTGGTGTACTCTTAGGTGACTGACATAGGGAATTTTTGCAGTGAAGGTGCGTCCACATTCACTGCAAGTCAGCACCCCTCCGATATAATTATATTGGATGGCCGCGGGTGGTCGGGCCTTAAGCTCGTCTCGTTTAGCATCGAGCTCTGCTTTACGTTGTCTTTCAAACGCAAACACCTGAGTGCTCACGGTATGCCTCCATAGTGACCGGTCTGCGGCCATTGCCTCCCATTGTGACGTGTCTAGGTCACATCGCTTCATGATGGTTACGGTGAATCCACACCGCCGGGAAAATTTGTGGAGAAACAAAAGGTAACACGGTAACATTCGGTAACTTTTATGGCTCCTTGTTACTATTAGTTGATTGTTACTTACCCGTGCATCCACACCGCAGTAACATCCGACAGCAACAAGGAGCCACAATAGTTACCGAATGTTTCCGTGTTGCATTTTGTTACTGCGGTGTGGATGCAGGGGATAACATTGTTACCGATTGTCGAGTAACGTTACTCGACTCACAGTAACACGTTAAAACTTAGTAACATTAAATAACATTTTATTGGCGGATGTTACCAAGTATCATTTGGAAACGTTGAGCTACAAAAAGTAACTGCGGTGTGGATGCACCGAGAGATAGGTACGAAATATGGTTCAGTGTCTCTTACATGATGTACCTACTTATGTTTTGATGTTAATTTAGTATCAGTAAGATGCACCTGCAGGCATCGATAACAAGATTGTAATTGGGTTGGTATTTATTATACTATATAAAGCTCGATTACCACTCACTGACTCACTGACAGAATTGTTCTCCCAGATGGTGAAGGGGGAGGTGGGTATATTTTTACAGATTCGTATACAAGTCACTCTCGTGAGTATGGGAAAAATCCCAAACCTCCCCTTTTCGCCCCCCCTCCCCCCCCTCCCCATCGTATCTCGGAAACTAAGAGACCCGTGTTTTGTTTTTTTACGGATTCATTTAAAGGAGGCTCGGAAACGTAAAAATCATTTTTTAGAGTCCCCCCTCCCCTTTTCCCCTTCTCCCCCCTTTAGGAGGATCTCGGAAGTTAACAGACTTGTAACAGTTTTTTTTTCACATTCATGTCAAGGGCCCCATAGTTGGTCAAAATCATTTTTCAAAACTCTCCCCTCTCCCCCCCTTCACCCCTCCCCCCGTCGTATCTCGGAAACTAAGAGACCGGTGTTTTGTTTGTTTACGGATTCGTATAGAGGAGGATCGAAATAGTAAAAATCATTTTCAAAGTTCCCCCTTGCCCCCCTCCCCCCCCCCCCCTTTAGGCGGATCTCAAAAGAGACTTGGTATTTTTTTTTCAGACTCGTTTCAAGAGGTCCAGAGTATGTCAAAATCATTTTTCGAAACTCACCCCCCTCCCCCTCTTCACCCCTCACCCCATAGCGGTAAAGAGAAGAGTAGCGTAGCGTAGGGATGTGGTCACGATAGCTTTCCGGTGGTAGGTAGGTCCTGAGTGGAGCGAACCTGCGAGACCGAGTGGAGCGAAGGGGGGAGGTGGCGAGCGAAGCGAGCCGGCGACCTCCGTAGCGTAACGAAGGTTGAGTGGGTGAAGCGTAACTCAGCGGTGACGACAAGCAAACTTACAAGTAACTCTCATTAGTAGGGCAAAAGTACCAAGCCTCCCCTTTTTGCTCCCCCCCCCCTCCCAATCGTATCTCAGAAACTATGAGACCCGTGTTTTGTTTTTTTATGAATTCGTATAGAGGAGGCTCGGAAAAGTAAAAACCATTTTTCAAAGTCCCCCCTCTTGACCCCGTTCTCCCCCCTTTAGGCGGATCTCAGAAGAGACTTGGAACATTTTTTTTCAGATTCGTATCAAGGGGCCCAGAGTGTGTAAAAATCATTTTTCAAAATTCACCCCTTTTCCCCCCCTTCACCCCTCCCTCCATCGTATCTCGGAAACTAGGTAGCGTAGGGAAAAGGTCACGATAGCTTTCTGGTGGTAGGTAGGTCCTGAGTGGAGCGAACCTGCGAGACCGAGTGGAGCGAAGGGGGGAGGTGGCGAGCGAAGCGAGCCGGCGACCTCCGTAGCGTAACGAAGGTTGAGTGGGTGAAGCGTAACTCGCGGGTGACGACAAGCAAACTTACAAATAACTATCATAAGTAGGGCAAAAGTACCAAGCCTCCGTTTTTTGGCCTCCCCCCCCCTCCCTATCGTATCTCAGAAAATAAGAGACCCGTGTTTGGTGTTTTTTTACGGATTCGTATAGAGGAGGATCGGAAAAGAAAAAACCATTTTTTTTTAAATCTCCCCTCTTCACCCCCTTCTCCCCCCTTTAAGTGGATCTCAGAAGAAACTTGGAACATTTTTTCTTGGGGCCCAGAGTATGTCAAAATCATTTTTCAAAATCAAAATGAGAATCCAAGATGGCGGCTGCTATAATTTTCGAATTGTTCATCAATTTTATAATGGGAGTCGTTTTCATGGTTTTCGAGGATGCTAAAGCCGATAGTAAGGTCAAAATCCAAATTCAAGATGGCGGATGCGATCATTTTCAAAATGTACATCATGGGAGTCGTTTTCATGGTTTTCGAGAATGCTTAAGCCGATAGCGTGGTCAAAATCAAAATCCAAGATGGCGGCTGCGATAATTCATCATGGGAGTCGTTTTCATGGTTTTTGAGGATGCTAAAGCTGATAGTGAGGTCAAAATCAAAATTCAAGATGGCGACAGCAAAAAATTCAAAGATATCATCATGGATGTCGTTTTCATGGTTTTCGAGGGTAATAAAGATGATAGTGAAGTCAAAATCAAAATCCAAGATGGCGGCTGCGATCATTTTCAAAATGTTCATCATGGATGTCGTTTTCAGGGTTTTCGAGGGTGCTAAAGCCGATAGTGAGGTCAAAATCCAAATTCAAGATGGCGGCTGCGACAATTTTCGAATTTGTCATCATGGATGTCGTTTTCATGGTTTTCGGGTATGCTAAAGCCGATGGTGCGGTCAAAATCAAAATCCAAGATGGCGGCTGCGATCATTTTCAAAATGTTCATCATGGATGTCGTTTTCAGGGTTTTCGAGGGTGCTAAAGCCGATAGTGAGGTCAAAATAAAAATCCAAGATGGCGGCTGCGATATTTTTCGAATTGTTCATCATGGGAGTTGTTTTCAGGGTTTTCGAGGGTGCTAAAGCCGATAGTGAAGTCCAAATCAAAATCTAAGATGGCGGATGCGATCATTTTCAAAATGTTCATCATGGGAGTCGTTTTCATGGTTTTCGAGGATGCTTAAGCCTATAGCGTGGTCAAAATCAAAATCCAAGATGGCGGCTGCGATAATTCATCATGGGAGTCGTTTTCATGGTTTTTGAGGATGCTAAAGCTGATAGTGAGGTCAAAATCAAAATCCAAGATGGCGACAGCAAAAAATTCAAAGATATCATCATGGATGTCGTTTTCATGGTTTTCGAGGGTAATAAAGATGATAGTGAAGTCAAAATCAAAATCCAAGATGGCGGCTGCGATCATTTTCAAAATGTTCATCATGGATGTCGTTTTCAGGGTTTTCGAGGGTGCTAAAGCCGATAGTGAGGTCAAAATAAAAATCCAAGATGGCGGCTGCGATATTTTTCGAATTGTTCATCATGGGAGTTGTTTTCAGGGTTTTCGAGGGTGCTAAAGCCGATAGTGAAGTCCAAATCAAAATCCAAGATGGTGGCTGCTATAATTTTCGAATTGTTCATCATGGGAATCGTTTTCATGGTTTTCGAGAATGCTCAAGCCAATAGTGAGGTCAAAATGAGAATCCAAGATGGCGGCTGCGATAATTTTCGAATTTTTCATCATGGGAGTCGTTTTCATGGTTTTCGAGGATGCTTAAGCCGATAGTGAGGTTAAAATCCAAATCTTATGATCGCATAGAGTGTTCGAGGGGCAGTAAGCGCGTACCTAACACAATAATATTTTGAAATTTCATATTTTTATCTAAACTGAAAAGTTTGTTTTGGAATTGAAAAATTCTCTTTGTCTTGGATAGTTTTTGTGTTTTCATCATGGGTGTCGTTTTCATGGTTTTCGAGGATGTTAAACTGATGGCGAGGTCAAAACGGGAATGCAAGATGGCGGCTGCGATAATTTTCGAATTGTTCATCATGGGAGTCGTTTTCATGGTTTTCGAGGATGCTAAAGCCGATAGTGAGGTTTAAAATCCAGGAGGGCATAAACGACGTCACCGAAGGCCTGCTGCGTGTCGTCTGCGAGATGGGCTGTAAACTTTTTCGACCGATCAGGAATGGACGTAAGTCGGAACTTAATCACCAGCGAGACTCTAGCACTGATGAGGAAACGCCGAGAACTCACAAAGCCACACAGGCTGAGAGTCAGGTTCTTAACGGGGAGGTCAAAAAGCAGTTCATAGGTACGCGATACTCGGAGTGCAAATAACCGAATTATAGAGCAAGCTTTAGCTCGGAATAAAGGCTCGAAGGTATTTGCCAAGCCCAATACCTCCCGCTCTTGCCGGACAAAGCTCAGAACGTCACAAGGCACCACCGTCACCTCAAAGCCAGAGATTCTAGCTGAAGTCGAAAAGTTCTACGGAGACTTATATGCTCAAAAACCTTGCCCACCTCAGGCCCACGGCGCGGATGACCAACGGGCCAAACTGACACGCCATCTCACAGACGAGCTTCCCGACATTGACATGGGTGAGATTGGAATGGCACTCAGGCAGCTTCACCACAACAAAGCCCCAGGGGATGACAGAATAACCATTGAGCTGCTCAAGACAAGAGGAATACCTATCTTGACAGAGCTTGTAAACTCTTCAATTCCGTCATCCACACTTGCATAACACCGGAGGCATGGCATGAGAGTGTGGTAGTATTATTCTTCAAAAAGGGCGATAAAGCGCTCCTTTAAAACTACCGCCCCATCTCACTTCTGACCCATATCTATAAGCTGTTCTCGAGGGTTATTCTAAATCGTCTCGCCCAAAAATTCGATGATTTTCAGCTACCGGAGCAGGCCGGGTTTCAAAAAGGTTACCGCACCATAGACCACATACACACCCTTAGGCAAGTGATTCAAAAGACCGAGGAGTATAACCAGCCTCTGTGCCTAGCGTATGTGGACTACGAGAAGGCTTTCGATACCGTCGAGACCTGGGCTGTTCTGGAGTCCATGCAGAGATGCCTCATCGACTGTCGCTACGTTGAGGTGATGAGATGTCTGTATAAGGCCGCAACAGTGACCGTCTAAGTACAAGAACAGAGCACAAAACCAATCCAACTGTTTACAAACGCGTTGGAGGACGTTTTCAAGACGATTGATTGGAAAGGACGGGGTGTTAATATCAACGGTCAGTACATCTCACACCTCCGATTTGTGGATGACATTGTCATCATAGCAGAGTCTCTGCAGGAGCTGGAAAAAATGCTGAACAGCTTGAGCGATTCTTCAAGGCGTGTGGGTCTCGGAATGAATCTGGCTGAACAAAACCAAAGTCATGTTTAATGGTCACGTCACCCCGAGACCTGTAATCGTGAATGATGCTGCCCTCGAGGCGTATTTCCCTTTCCGTGTTCAACTGGCGACATCGGTCTCGCGAAATCAACACGCTTTTGTTTTACTACGGAATCCTACGATCCCGTGTTCAATTCGCGTTAACTGAGCACGCTTTTGCGATCAAGCAACGTTAAAAGAAGTTTTACAAAATAGTGTGTACGAGCGCCCTCTACATCTTACTAAACTCTCGGTTATTGTGTTATTTTTTTTTTATTAATTGTTTCGATCAAAATTAATAAATAAATAAAATAGGTACAAATAGATACCTATATTTTAGAAACTTTAATAAACTTGAGTAGGACCTACATAGAGTTCATTCACTAGCTTACTTACTCACTCTATAGGTGTGTTTAAATTTTCTCGATTAAATTGTTTCAGTTAGTTTTTAGTCGACAGTAAAATTACTATATTATAAATCAAATAGTAGAGTAGCAGGTCCTACTTCCGGGTGGTTTAAAAAAAAATAACCACGAAGAGTAAACTCTTCTAACCTAAATTGTCCGAGTCGGGGTGCCAGCGAGTCCCGAGCTCGCTTCGCTCGCTCATAAAACTACGAAGCACATTTAAAGTGTTCAGTTCAACTGCACACGATTTTGTAAAACCTTACCCAGCGCCACTTGATCACAAAGGCGTGCTCAGTTGAGCACGGGGTCGTAGGATTCCGTAGTAAAACAAAAGCGTGTGGATTTCGCCAGACCGGTGTCGCCAGTTGAACACGGAAAGGGAAATACGCGCCCTCGAGGTTGTGCAAGAATACATTTATCTAGGCCAAAGTGTACAACTGGGCAGGCACGACTTTGAGAAGGAGGCAGCTAGAAGAATACGCTTGGGCTGGGCGGTATTCGGGAAGCTGCGTCATATCTTTGAATCATCGATCCCACAATCCCTTAAAACCAGGGTTTACAACCAGCGTGTCCTACCCGTAATGACTTACGGAGCCGAAACGTGAACACTTACCATCGGCCTGGTCCACAAATTTAAGATTGCTCAGCGTGCAATGGAGAGAGCAATGCTCGGGGTTTCTCTGGTGGATAGAATTCGTAATGAAGTCATTCGCCAGAGAACCAAATGTAGAACGAAATGGCACGTCTGTAGACGGACAAACGGCAGATGGAGCAAACATGTGCTTGAGTGGAGACCGCGAATGGGCAAACGTAGTGTAGGACGCCCTGCTGCAAGATGGGTCGATGATTTAAGGAAGGTGGCTGGCAGTGGATGGATGCGGCCTGCCCAAAACCGGGATGGTTGGCGCTCTTTGGGGGAGACTTACGTCCAGTAGTGGACGGCAATAGGCTGATGATGATATAAAGCTGATAGCGAGGTCAAAATCAAAATCCAAGATGGTGGCTGCGATATTTTCGAAATAATCATCCTGGGAGTCGTTTTCATGGTTTTCGAGGATGCTAAAGCCGGTTAAAATCAAAATCCAAGATGGCGGCTGCGATAATTTTTGAATTGTTCATCATGGGAGTCGTTTTCATGATTTTCGAGGATGCTAAAACCGGTAGTGAGGTCAAAATCAAAATCCAAGATGGCGACTGAAAAAAACATTTTTTTTATATTGGATGCCGTTTTCATGGTTTTCGAGGGTGCTAAAGATAGTGAAGTCTAAATCAGAATCTAAGATGGCGGCTGCGATCACTTTTGAATTGTTCATCATGGGAGTCGTTTTAATAGTTTTCGAGGATGCTAAAGCCGATAGTAAGGTCAAAATCAAAATCTAAAATGGCGACTGCAAAAAATTCTAAGTAAGAAATACTTTCAAAACACGACCCCGCGAGCTGCTTGCAGCTCGCGCAACGCGCAAATACTAGTTTCGTACTATAAAACTAAAAGGACCTAGGTACTTAGTATAGTAGTGCACTGAAATCTACTTAGAATTCCGCAGACGGCATCCAAAAAAAATACATTCAACTATTTGATAGAATGCCAAAATAAAGGTGTACAGTGTACCTAACTCACTGCATTTATATCTTGTATTATATAACATTTATAATTTAAGCCACCAAAACATTTTATTTTAAATCAGATATTAAATAATGTCGGCAACGTGCTAAATCACTAGATACGCATACTTATTAAAAATATATAAGTGTACACATATTATAACGGCAGAATATTGCACTTGATCAACACGCCATGACGCAGTGTGACAAACACAAACTTTCTTTTATTGAAAAGAAAATAACTTGTTAATTCTACTAGTTAATTTTAGGCTTGAATGAGAAAAGCTAAACAACGAGATTTCAGCCGTGACGATAATAATATGTTTGACTGAGTTACATGTCAATTGCTTTTTTTTTGTTCAAGTCATAATTTATAGAAAAATTAAATGCCTTATTCTTATAGGGATGGGCAGGAACTGCAGTATGTAGTCGTCACCTGCTACAATACTTGCAAACTCAGCTCAGTCATTTATCATAATCTAGTTAAACTACGAAGACTATGTTTATTTATTATCAAAAGCTCACACAGTAAATTACTATCGAGCAGATGTTACCTATTCCGTGTAGCTAGTCTTACGCACACTACCTGCTTCCGTTGTCATAATTATTTAGTAGGTTAATAGCTCACATAATGTAGGATGCAGACAAGCTATTAAAAACTACGACTATGTGATTACCTGTGGATATATAAAGCTGCCTGAACCAGCCAGACCTGATTATAGACTGAAAGACGATACTCCACAATTATTCGAAATTAACAAGAAATTCGATAAATCCCGTCAACTTTCACACAACGTAAGAAAATGCACTTCTAGTTTTCACTTACCAGGTCGTTGATCGTAACATTTCCGTCACAAATTGATTTTTGTATGTGCAGTAGCACGAAAATAACCTCCCGGGTGTCGCTGCGTACGCGCCGCCAGTAGGAACACCACCGCCGCACGCCCAGCCCGTTCCGCCCTACACCACATTTATATACCGTTTATTACGATAACCTTATCTCCTACAACCTGGTGTGTTTATAGTGTTGTCCCAAGTGCTATGAAAATAATAATGAAAAGTTGGGAGCACGTGAAATTTGAGTGGTACAAGTGATTGGATTTAGTCCAAGTGTTTTGTGTGACTTATATGAACAAGGGCGCTTGCCCTTTGAGTTTTGGTAAATTACTTTTGTATTTACTGTTTAAAGCATGTAACGGTCATTAACCTCATACATATTTAGAAGCTCATAAAACAAGCTGGAAAATTGATTAAATCTGGTGGTAAAATAAAATCACCTTCAACGACCCACGTTCAGCTATACATATTATTAATTGTACCGATGTCTATGCGTCGTACAACAAGGCTATTTCAAATATTTTTAATACGTAACAATACAAATGAATGATAAATACAACATCTGAACACATGGTCGTCATTTCACGCTGTTCTCTCACATGGCACTAGCAGTATTGCTCACACATGTGTTGATTGACCTCTCAATCATAACTTCTTAAGGTCCTTTTCTTACTTCTAGTTAAGATATTCATAAATAGTTCTATTAATTTAAAACTAAATAGACTGTCTCAGTTAATAGTGACATCTTCATTCATATTTTTTTCCAAGATACAAAACATGAGAATATGGTGTGGTGAAGGTTTCTCGGTAGTTTTTTTTTTCATTGACACTTATAATTCAGATTTGGTTTGATTGTTACAATTAAAACCAGCAAAACGAAATCCATTCCATAAAATAAAAGTGGTTACAAAACAGTCACAGTTACAATGGAAATACAAAATGTTAGTAAGGTGTTATTTAGGCACGCATATCGGGTTGGTAATAAGCATGCATTGCTTACGTATTTAGCTCTTAATATAGACAAGTAGCTCCTATTCTTGAAATGCACTAATGCACTTCCGAAATAACTCCGTGACTGAAAACCAAACAGCAGATTAAAATACTCAGATGAAATTTAGTAAACATTGCAGTTCAGACAGCTTTATTACTTAAGTATTTATTTGAGAACAAAAACATTGACACATTTCATAAAGATGAAAAATGTAACATAGGATCAAAAGTGTTAGCCAACAAAGTTATCCATAAAACAACATAATATATTTTTTTACAATAGAGTAATCTAATTTACAATAGGTACAAATTATCATTTATTATTTTTTGAATTTACCAGCAGCATGAAAAAACAAAATCAATACGCTGAAAGCACTTTTTGTAGTTTTTGGTAGGTAAGTCGATCCAAATGTCCGCAAACCTGTGTAACTGCGACAAAAGTACCAGAAATTAGTGGCCTTAACCTTATGGTATACGTGGATTTATGCCTATGTCACTCAGGAATATTGTAGTATTTTATTGGTCAAAGAATTTAATTAAGTAGTAATTTCAGTAGTAATTTCAGTGATTACTTCGTGAAGATAAACGCACTAACTTACAAAGTTATCTAATACGATACTTGCATACTTCATTCACCTCGTTTTCATTCATGCAAATTTTTAATTCAGTCTGAATGAAATCCAAAGCACTATTAATCAGTTAGAGTATAAATGTTATCTGTATATTCTATTCAATAGGTACCATAAGTAATCAGTCCAGCCAATACCTTTAACTTTTAATTTGATGTAACCATGATCGATGTTCGACTTTCCAAAACTTTATTCCTCTCGCTTATTGCACCAAAATTTATTATCGAATATGCAGACGAAAAGATTGTATTATACCTATACTACCTATATTTCAGTTATGTTGGAAATGTCTTCTTCTTAGCATTCCTTTTTCATTTTTCTGGAAGGCTTGCTCAAGTTTTTGTGAAACCTTGTTTTGTCTTTGATATGATGGAATCGATTCTGGACTCATAGAGATAATTAAAATAAAAAACCCGCATAATGTATTATAATTAAAAAAATACTGACACTCGCACAGTTTAAGGTGAAGCTATTGTAATCCCTAAATAGTCACGAAAGGCCTTTTTTAAAGTAAAAACAACCCACAAAACTGTAAGTTCGAGGAATATCACATATAATTTATGAACTCATTGCTCCGCTTTATGAAAAAGAAACACTTTTTATTTTAGAAAAAAAATATGAATAACCCGAAAATACATATTGTATTTCAAAAGTTCATTCAACTTTTTTTGTTGTCTTTATTAGAATAATTTTGCAATAGGATCAATATTCTACATAGTTTTCGTCAGTTTGGAGCTTCATTTACATGATTTGTCAGTTTTCCTAAGTACCACCAGAGTTTGTTCTAAAACAAGTGCAATCAAATCATCATTCATCATCTGCAAGCTCATTTGCTTCGAAGTGGTACTCCTACACCGCACCTACGTAGAAAATATTTCCTTAGTCTTATTTAAGGGCCTTCGCGCCTTTTAAGCCGTAAAAACGTTACATTCTAAAGCAAACTCCTGATTAACGGCTGGGTGTAAAGATTGAAAAAAAAAATATATTGAATGTATATTCATGTACAACAATGTGAGTAAATTTTATTTTCGTATGACAAATAGTTGAACTGTAAAAAAATATTTAACAACACGCTATTTTGTTCAAATAAATGCTCACTCCTTCTAAACGGCTTCTTTTATTTAAAATGTTTTTGAATAGATCAATTGGTGTTAAAATTTACTACAATGTGAGTAGCGCTCATGTAAATCAGTCAATATTTTACAAAGAATATGTTGAAAATTGAGATTTCCACATATAAAAACCGGGCGAAGGCGGGTTTTTGCAGCTGTTTCTGCCTAGCTGCATAGTCTATGATATCATTTTGAGGTATCGCGGTATGCTCGGGACATATTAATATGTGCGGTGAAGATATGAAAATGTGCGTTTAGCTCCGTCTGGATGTTCAAGGTCATTGAGGGTACTATGCGCCTTAACACATAATTATAACATCCTTTAAGGTGTTTATTAAGTTTCCCATAATAATCAGTCCATTATGCCAGCCTAATTGGCATCAAATAGAATACATTAACTAATGAATTTACCTAGCTAGTTTTAGGCTACTTTTGGTAATGAAAAATAAATAGGAATATTGACCAATGAGTAGATGCTACTTACTACTGACACTTTATATGATGAACTAAACCACGTGCTTATAACAACGCTTCCTTTATGCTTCTTCGCAATTTCTGTTTCGTTACACTGATGTGTAGATTCTTGAAAATTTGCCCACAAGAGCAGCCTATTCTTACTTTTATCAGTACTATTATATATTCTGTGCTATTATGTAATACACTAACCCTTTTTGCCTTATAAATAAATTTAAATCAAGAACCATATTATAACACATTATGAAGCGTGCCCTCGAAATCCATTGGAATGTTCCGATACTTCTGTTTTGTATCAGAGAACACAAACAAAACGTCCGTTCATGCTGTATGTGATTAATGGCAGCTGGATGACTATTATGTTAATATTTTATTACTTAACCTAGCACCCGTAAACATCGATTTGTTATTGTGTTCACTTTAAACAATAGATCACCTAACCGAGACGATTATGCGTAGGAGCATAACTGTTTATTTGAATACTTATTTCGGAGTACTGATACAATTTGGGGAATGGGTAATACGTTTACATCATTTTCTTCCTTGAAATGAGCTTTTTCCATCGTGTCAAGATCAATCTAATTGATGATCTGGACAAACAATGACATCACACGTACACATCTAAACAAACGTTTTACAAAGCTTTCCATGACAGGATTGTGCCAAATATAAATAATTAAATATATAATTATACCTAATTGAAATGACTCGGAATAATAAACTCTGAATTAGAGAAGCTTAGAGCTACGTCTAACGGCAGTGTTCTTTACATAATTGATCTGAACAAATAAGTTTCAAAAGTGATAAATCAATATTATTTGAAATATTTTCATTACAACATTACATATCTAGGATGAGACGTTAAGTGACGTCACCAAGTGACGTCCGCACACCGTCTGGATCTGGAGTAGACATCAGGTCCTGGCGCACATCCAAGAGCATTCACTCAACGATTTTACATGAAATTGGGACGACTTGAACCGCCCATTCGACCCATCGGAAAGAGAAAACTACACTGACAAGATGATCCAATGTTTATTTTACTTTGCAGATCAAAAAAGAATGCGTTGTTTGAAGCATCCAAGATGAATAATGGTTCGAGAAGAGCCTTATCCGGCTCTATTCATAAAATCAGGGAGTTTGAATTGGAAAAAGTAAGATTAATATCTTGTATTAATTATTTATGCACATAAACCAATCAACACTTTATTTAATTTTGTCTTTATTTGTAGGTGAGCCTAGTAGAAGAGTTTGATATTCTACAAATAGTTGGAGAAGGATGGTTCGGAAAGATTTTGCTAGTAGAGCACAGAGCTTCTGATACAGAGATCGTCTTGAAAGCCTTACCAAAGCCCTACGTATCCATTAGAGATTTCTATAGAGAATTTCATTATAGTTTACATTTAAGCGCCCATAGGAATATTGTAACTACATTCGATGTGGCATTTGAGACTGCCGGATTCTATGTATTCTGCCAAGAATATGCACCTTTAGGTAAGATAACTTTATCATAATATATGTTTAGTTATGAAGATGTGGACTTTAATATAATGCTAATAATTTATCTCGGATATCAAATTTTAAATGCTGAGTAATCTGGGCTTCGCTTACTCTGGTTCACACACTCTTTGAGTTGGATTGTTGCCAAAACACGTCGAGATTTGAATGAATATTAAATCTAGCACGTTTCCAGTGCCAGTCCTCATTAATATCATGTTGTATTGAAAGCCAGCGCACTGTTTTCTTTAGTTGAAACTAGCTCAGTACCATTGTATTGTGCAAAAACATCGTTTAGGCGCAATTGGTCCAATTCGCGATTGGTCCAAAGCTCAAAAAAGGTCCAATTCGAAGTTGAGCATTTGCATTTATCACTGTGTAAATAGAATGAGTCATTTGTTTTTTATTCTTACCTATTGTAACAAGTACGAATTTTATTTCAGGTGACTTAACATCAAATATGCTAGACACTGGTATTGGTGAAATTCATACCAAGAGAGTAGCAAAGCAGTTGGCGGCTGCTTTAGAACATCTTCACCAAAGGGACCTGGTACATCGCGATGTTAAACTTGACAATATCCTCATATTCAAATCTGACTTTTCAAGAATAAAGCTTTGCGATTTTGGGGAAACGCGAAAAGTAATGTCAGTTGTGAGAAGACGGAATGAATGGTTACCCTATTCACCACCTGAAGTTCTTAAACTATCCATGGACAGTAGTTACAAGTAAGAAAATACAACATTTACATGTTTTGTCTGACACCTTTCCAAACGCGTAATTTATTTTATTAAAACAGCTGAATTAGTTGTAAAAATAAGCATTAATCAGGTACACTTGTTTGTTTTCATTTATAAAATGATACGTAATAATAAAATTAAAAGCATATGTACGTGATACGTCGTTAGCGTCAATCTAACGTTTGTTTATTTTCTTACTTTCAGAGCTTTAATTTCCCATGATATTTGGCAATTTGGCATCGTTATTTTCATTTGCCTCACTGGCTGTTTGCCTTGGCAGAAAGCAGCTTTCGATGACCCTCGCTACACAAGGTAATGTTTTACTAAATGCTTTATTGAATTATTATTTTGTCATACTGTAATCACCATGTGCTACCTAACTATCTTGATAATTATTGACATTAAAATAATAAATTGCTCAGGCATTAATGGCTTTATTTTGTATTACAGCTATTACAATTGGTACAACAGTTCAAATCCACTGAAACGTCAGCCAAAATTGTGGAAAATGGTTTCTTCGAGGGCACAAAAAATGTTCAAAAAGTTTATAGAGCCACGAGAAGAAAAAAGAGCATACAATTTCGTAGAGATTTCTCGCTATTTGGATGATCGATGGCTTGGAAAAGGCTACACTGATCGAGTTGGTAAGTCTAACTTAACCAATTAAGTACATAAAATTACATAATTATGCAAGGTGTTGTAAGCTGTTACGTGCAAATAAATTTATTTTATTTATATTTCATTTCAGCTGGTGAAGATATAGATGAGTTGTGTCCATCAATGTATAGTTTTCATAGCGACCCCAATGAAAAAAATATACTGCTAAAGCATTTTAGAGATAATGGCATTGAAACAACAGTAGACCGGCAAGCAAAGAAGCAAAGAATACGGGAATGGATTCAAAATAGTGTAATAGAAGAAGTAGACGAAGAGGTTTGTGAACTTTAAATTTAATGTCTTTAAAATCATGACTTTCTAACACTAATAAATAACTGATGCTTAATGTACAAAAAAATAAGAACACAAGACCCAAAAAAACGGTGTCCTTCAATAGCCCTGTACGTTCCGAGGTCACTACGTTATTTGCTAGTCCCGTGACCCCGGCAGGCTTGGGTTCATCATTGTGTTGACACTCTTTGAGGCGCACGAGGAACAACGCGCCGTCGACCCGGGCATGGTCCATGGTCAGACAGCGAGTCGACCCTATTTAATTTTTGCTTATTCTTAATTGTTTTGTATTACATAAAATTGATACTGATTACAATGTTATTGTAAAAACTTTCAGGAGGAAAACCTTGAAGCTGCGTTTGAAGACAGTGATGAGGAATTAGAACATAGAACAAGAAATCATCCAATCGATGAAAGTCACAGAGTAACTCTACGTTTTGATACAGAGAAACATATTAATCCGAGGACTGGTGAAGTTATCGATGGAGTCAAACATACTCCTCCAGAAAGAAACCCTTTATCTTATGATGTACAGAACATTGAAGCAGTTGCACCCGCAAATGTGGTAAGAAGATATGGAATGCAAGAAGAACATTCATCCCATAGTTCAACAAAAGACAGTGCATATGGATCTATGGAAGCTAAAGTAAATAAAACAGTGAAGTCTACTCATAGAGCCGAAAATAAACAAGTTTCATCAATAGATAGTGTCCAAAATAATTCACCGAGTAGATCATTAAGCGCCACATCTATAAACCAAAATAGGTCACCATTGACGTCACACGCTCAAAGATTTCAAAGAAGTGAGGAGGTGTTTTCAAAGGAATTGGAGAGTTTAAAAGGAAGTTCCTCTACACTTCATTCTTTAGGTAATTCTTCTAGGTCCAATAGCCTCCAAGTGACACCAAAAGATTCCTTTGATACGCCCTCCGTCACAAGCACACAAACTCCACCAAAAGCTGAAAGCGTGAGCACATCAAGGCCTCATAATCCTGTGGTAACACAGAATGGTTTCAGTCCTGGAAGTACTAAAACTCTTCAGCCATCTAATCAGGGTTATGTTTCCATTAAAAATACGGTTTATGATAACAAAAATACTCGTACTGAGAATAACGTGTCGACCGAAAGTACGCTACAGAAAAATCCGATGCCAGATAGCCCATACACGTCCATGATGAACATTGTACAAGGCCAGATGAAAATTAATCCCCATGCTACTGAAACGAACAGAAACACCATTAATGTCTCAGTAGCAGCCGTTAAACGTAAAAAATAAAATGCTCAAATATTGTTACGGATTTTAAATAAAGCCATATAATTATGTGTTAATGCATTGACTGGTTGCTTAGGTGCAAATGCAGCTATTGGTGGCAAATATGGTACAATAAGGTAATGAAAAATACTGCCTTGCCGTTTGCCAAACCGTTTGTAATCAACTCCTGACGTTTGTTCCAGTTTTGCTCAAGCTGACAAAATTGTATAGGGATCTCAAAGCACGTGCCCTTCCGGCTACTAATTATGCACCCCTGATTGTAAAAAAAATAACAATATCTTTGCATTTTACCTTAACTTTTCAATTTCATAGTTTATTCATATCTAACATGCAGATACATTCATGAATAACCTATTAATAGTTCTAGACACGTTTGCTTAATTGATTACCAAATAAGTTATCCCCATTTACTTTTCGCACTATTTTAATTCCAGTTCTTAATCTTGAGTTTGCCTCTGCTTTTCTCTCTCTAATCTTTAATGCCTTATTTTCTTTACTACTACCTACTATATTTTCATCACAAACTCACTGGAACGCCAAAGGCATTTAAAAAAAAATAAAAGTTATTTAGAATTATTTTTAAACAAAGTTTTTTTTTTTTCTTTTTATCGCACGTACCTGCTTCTTCCTTCAACCACTTTAACCCCTGTTAACAAGGACCTGCAACTCTTACCAGCGCCGCAGCATGTTCCGGGTGTATTCCATTATAGAAGCTTACCAGTTGCCAGAGAAGCACAAAACTATTTTGGATCCCAAAGCAATCTAAATATACACACCTATCAGACTTAGACCAGCCCGCGAAATTCAAATTTTTTTACGTTTTTTGCAATTTGCAGGCCAGTGACATGTTGTAACTTTATAAATATTTGTGTTGCGCAAATAACAAGTATAATTTTAAATATAAAAAATATCAAAAAACTGTACGACCATGTTTGCACCTTTTCTATGTGAGAGCTTGAAACATTTTTTGAAAATGCGCAACACAAAATTAATTGTAAGTGCCTTAACAGGCTGTGATTAATTGGCCAAGGGCTTGCAAAACTGATAATAAAATATATTTTAATGTAATAGAAATAGTTTCCTTAAGTTTAATTTCGTTATATAAATAGGATTATGAGCTTTTAATTAGAATAGCATAAAGACAAGAATAAGTTAATATGTTTAATGTGTATTTTATTGTAATCTTTCCAAGTTGTACAACTGAAATACATTTATTATTTATATCCAACATCTTTTATTTAAAGTCTGTTCCCTTCAAAAGTCACCGCCCTAAGTAATATGACGTGGTAATAGACTGTTCCCTAATAATTACCCATAACATAACATATAATAAAAGAAATAGTTACACCAACAAAGAAATACAGAAAATACTATGTAGTACTCACAGTAACAGTTATTTTGCTACGTTAATACCGGTGTTAAAACGTGGTATACTAGTCTGTGGTGGTATCAGAGTCAATCACTAGCTTTACTTTGCCACCAAACTTATTTTATCAAAGTTTTCATTTTCTAAAACGTACACTGTCGTTTTAGATGTCGTCTAAACATCATAACACAACAATAAAATGCCAAAGATATAACGATAAATTCAAGATGAATTCAAGTACTTATTTTTTTTTTCTCACATGTAACACTGAAATAGCGTTCATTTTGATTGGCTTGAACAGCTGTCAACTTTGACTTTTTCGTATTTTCGATAACGCCGCGCGCTGATTACCGAAAGTTTATATTATTATAATGGAAATTCATGACCTGTTTCAATTTATGTTATTACTGTAATACTTAAGGCATCTCTTAATTGCTAAATTAATGCAACGCGTTAAAATCTAACTTAAAACATCGCAAACGCCTCAATAATATGTATCATAACCTCTCAAGCTTTTAGTTTTCGGTTAGAAGTTAAAAAATAACAAGTAATTAAAATGCAGAAGTTACAAGATAGTGTGTTTTCTATTGTCAAGACAACTAATTTATCTCCTGCAGTGTTCAGTTTTCTGCAACCTACGGAAGAATTTACAGGTTTGTTTGTTTTATTGACATCATATTTTTGTCTATCGTGTCAAGGTAATGAGTAGGTGCTAATTTTGTAAATTTTGCAGACAAAACGCCTCTCGGCGGAATTTTGAAGGACACCAAGCATGGCTGGCTGGCGTTGGGTCCTAAATTCTGTGTAGTTGATCTAAGAACAGGATTGAAGGTAGCAGCGCGAAACTTCGGCACCCCACTGAGGTTGGTTCTAATTAGTATTCATATCTTACTACTAACTTGAACTATTTCTTAGTTGCAAAATTAAAATCATCAAGCAATATCATAATACATATAAAATTTTGTACATTATTCAGTCCCATTTTCTCTCACTAAAGTGCTCACGAAAGTGGCACTCAAATAGCTGTGATTTATTGCTTAATTTCACTTTATGATTGCCCTTGAAGTTTTATGTTTTCCAAACATTTATGAACTTGAGAAACTTGAACTATTTCGTAGTTACAAAATTAAAATCATCAAGCAATATCATAATACATTTAAAATTTTGTATATTATTCAGTCCAATTTTTTCTCAAGTTTTATACAGCTTATGATTTTTTACATAACAACAGTCATAAGTCAGTTAAAATTCATCGTAATCAATTTGATCTATTCCAAAAGTGAAATTTTCAGCAATGTGAACACACTAGTAACAAGTGTTGTGGAGCTGCCAAGACCGTTGACCGTTAACTCCATACAGCTCATAATAAGCTTACAAAGCGATGAAGCTGGCATGATCTGCATCTTACACGTAAATGGCTCTCAGTTGCTCCGCTGCATACAAACCGAGGTTGTTGTTACGGAGTTAGCGGTCTGGGATAGAGTGCCAGATGGACCGATTTCTTGCTTTGATGGAGTTGTTATGGCTGGTACGAAGAGTGGAGAGATATTTGCGTTTGATCTCAATAGGGGTAGTTTGATTCAAGGTAACTGTGTTTTATTAACTTTTTTAATGGTTGTCCTAACACATAGTTTTTATGATGTAGACTTCAAATTGTTTTATTGTAGTAGTAATGTCTCATTTGCATATCTAAACAATATAATACATATTAGTGATTTTCATTAATTGTATATTCATCTTTTCAGCATTAAAAGACATCTCCCAAGGTTATGAGCACTTAGTCCAAAATGAAGCCAATCCAGCCAATTTGAGCTTCCTACAGTTCTCTGCCATTCACAGGATTTTGGAACAAAGAGAACTGGCATTAGAGAATAACGATCACCTGGCCATCCTACTCAATGAAAACTCCTTAGTAGATGGCCAGTACATTTTCCGTAACCCCGACGGTTCCGTCCGAATGAAAGCCAAAAGGGATCATATCCGGGTGACTGTATTGCAATACATTCCACAACTGGGCAGTCTAGCAGTTGGATATAACTTTGGTGCTTTCCAAATCTGGAATATTATGAGTTTGGAGTTGGAGTTTACTTCACAAGTCAATGTGGAATGTTTGCCAGTTACACATTTTGGATTCCAGGTAAAAAACTTTTATGTTTGTCATAGAGTTTCCCATAAGACCTAACCTATTAATAGATATTTATTTCAATAAAAACCGTTACATTTTAAAATTACTGTGTATTGACAATAACAATTCATTGCCTTATCTTATTTATGTGGCCTTTGAACTACTCTAAACCCGACTTTAAACACATGTATAAAACTAAGCATTATAAAAGGGTTTTGCCAGCTTTATGATTCAAGATGTTTCCTGCGGCATTTTCATAAAAACCAGTATTTATGGACCCTTGTCATAAATATTTATAACTATTGTGAATGCAATTAAAGAGTAGTATGAGATGCCATACATGCCCTGTTTACTTCTATCATATTTTCAGGAGCCCTGTGATGATCCGAGAGCATTCTGCTACCTCTGGGTGGTGTTCTCAGTGACGGACCGATTTGAAGAGGAAGAGTTCCCTCTTGCTGTGATGTACTCACTGACTTACCAGGGAAAGAGAATGCTGTCTGACACAAAGTGCCTTTATCAGGTAATTGAAACAGAAACTATAGAGGAGCTTGATGCTAAATCTCTCTAACTCTCATCAGCCAATCTTCCGGGTTAAGCTGCGCTTGTCTGTGGAAATCACATAAAGCAGTTAGCCCTGCTGGCATTTGTAGATCTTTGACAGTTGTTACTATTAATCAGAAGCTCTAAAAGTCTGACAACCAGTCTTACCATGGGGTATCATATTACCTAGTTACTGGGTTGCGGAGGTCCGATAGGCAGCTGCTCCATGTAAAATACAGATATCCTGCTGCATCTTATTCAACTGGAAGCTGACCCCAATATAGTTGAGAAAAGGCAGGTAGATGATGAAACTGAAACTTTCACCAATTTACAGAGTGGTGTTGAGGAAGGATTAGGTGTATATCACATTGAGCTATGTAGGTTTGGAAGGGCAGGACACATATCAATGAGATCCCGCTTCAGGTTAGAACACGTCTCCCTTCATTAGTATCTTCATGGGCCAGTAGCTCTTAAAGATGTTGTTGGTTTGGCCTTTCATCTGTTTTACCTGCCTGTTTTCGAAGGATCAGTGCTGTGGTGTGGGTCCCCCAAAGCACAGCTTTATACTGAGTTTGAAGCCTTTCTTGTCACAGTCATGACATACAGCTGCCTACCTATCATGTTTTGTATGTTTCTTTTTTTGTTAGTTTGTTTTCGATTTAGTAGGTATTGTAATTTTTCTGCTTTATAACATTTTCTCCTTGTTGAATGAATGTACAATGTACATGTCTGTGGCAAATAAAATAATTTTTCTTTCTTTCTTTCTATTTCGTTATCAACTCGTCGTAAATACCTATTTATGACAGTAGATCATATTTATTAAATTGATCTACTGTCATAAATAATTAAATATTGGTAAACGGTGTCTTCACAGGAGTTTTCCACAGCAACAGTAAGATTCCAACTAGAGTTGAGCACAGTTGATGAAGCCGCATTGCTTGGCGGGAAATGCGTGTCGTGTCACACGTACTCTGTCAATTCTACTTTAGCGGCTGAAGGAGAAGAGAGTAAGTTATCATTTGAAAAAACTTATACTCACATTATTATGCAATTTTTGGTTGTACACTACATGTAGCCAAAGACTTTGATTTGATCATTGATACAAATATCTCTCTAAAAACCAAACTGCTTGGCTATGGTATGGTATGTTTAATATTAACTGTTTCGTAGACTGTATGTCTAAATCTACTGCTATGTTGATGGTATTTTTCGTCTTTTCAGGCATGTTGAACATTTGTCAGATAGTCTGGGAGTGTTGGGGCGAAAATGCCAATTCATCCACACAGTATGGGATGCTCCTATTTGATTTAGACCAGTGGTACAAGGATCAGATGCCAGGTAAATATTGCAATTACTCTTAATTTAATGTGTTATTTTATCGACCGAGAGCAGCAGTGGCCCAGTGGTACTGTTCCAGAATATTTTTTTTTAGTTTTTAGGGTTGTAAAATCATCAAATGAGTCCTCCCATCCCGGGAAGGGCGGGAGGGACTGTTAGACTTGTACTGACTAAAATCCACGGTGTTTTTCAATAACCCTTTATGTTCCGCGATAACGGTAAGGGAATAAGTCCCGCGACCCCGGCTTTCAATCATACTAGCGTGTGTTTAAACGACGTTAAAACCAAACATACAAATACATACTGTGACATTTAAATTAAAAATTAACAAGTATTTATTTCTCTGCCATTCCTTATGATTTACTTGTTGATTTACCTTTATTTCCCACAGCAACTTGGCCTCTCCAAAGTAATGCCTTCATGAGTGTGACGTGGTGTTGCGAGCTGTCTGCGGGCGACTGTGTGACCCTGGACGTGCGACTGGACCCCGCGTCAGTGGCTGTGTACTCACACGCCACCAGGCTGGAGGAGCACTTCTATCCTAACTCCTTGCAGTACAGTAAGTATACTTCATGAGTGTGACGTGGTGTTGCGAGCTGTCTGCGGGCGACTGTGTGACCCTGGACGTGCGACTGGACCCCGCGTCAGTGGCTGTGTACTCACACGCCACCAGGCTGGAGGAGCACTTCTATCCTAACTCCTTGCAGTACAGTAAGTATACTTCATGAGTGTGACGTGGTGTTGCGAGCTGTCTGCGGGCGACTGTGTGACCCTGGACGTGCGACTGGACCCCGCGTCAGTGGCTGTGTACTCACACGCCACCAGGCTGGAGGAGCACTTCTATCCTAACTCCTTGCAGTACAGTAAGTATACTTCATGAGTGTGACGTGGTGTTGCGAGCTGTCTGCGGGCGACTGTGTGACCCTGGACGTGCGACTGGACCCCGCGTCAGTGGCTGTGTACTCACACGCCACCAGGCTGGAGGAGCACTTCTATCCTAACTCCTTGCAGTACAGTAAGTATACTTCATGAGTGTGACGTGGTGTTGCGAGCTGTCTGCGGGCGACTGTGTGACCCTGGACGTGCGACTGGACCCCGCGTCAGTGGCTGTGTACTCACACGCCACCAGGCTGGAGGAGCACTTCTATCCTAACTCCTTGCAGTACAGTAAGTATACTTCATGAGTGTGACGTGGTGTTGCGAGCTGTCTGCGGGCGACTGTGTGACCCTGGACGTGCGACTGGACCCCGCGTCAGTGGCTGTGTACTCACACGCCACCAGGCTGGAGGAGCACTTCTATCCTAACTCCTTGCAGTACAGTAAGTATACTTCATGAGTGTGACGTGGTGTTGCGAGCTGTCTGCGGGCGACTGTGTGACCCTGGACGTGCGACTGGACCCCGCGTCAGTGGCTGTGTACTCACACGCCACCAGGCTGGAGGAGCACTTCTATCCTAACTCCTTGCAGTACAGTAAGTATACTTCATGAGTGTGACGTGGTGTTGCGAGCTGTCTGCGGGCGACTGTGTGACCCTGGACGTGCGACTGGACCCCGCGTCAGTGGCTGTGTACTCACACGCCACCAGGCTGGAGGAGCACTTCTATCCTAACTCCTTGCAGTACAGTAAGTATACTTCATGAGTGTGACGTGGTGTTGCGAGCTGCTCTCTGCGGGCGACTGTGTGACCCTGGACGTGCGACTGGACCCCGCGTCAGTGGCTGTGTACTCACACGCCACCAGGCTGGAGGAGCACTTCTATCCTAACTCCTTGCAGTACAGTAAGTATACTTCATGAGTGTGACGTGGTGTTGCGAGCTGTCTGCGGGCGACTGTGTGACCCTGGACGTGCGACTGGACCCCGCGTCAGTGGCTGTGTACTCACACGCCACCAGGCTGGAGGAGCACTTCTATCCTAACTCCTTGCAGTACAGTAAGTATACTTCATGAGTGTGACGTGGTGTTGCGAGCTGTCTGCGGGCGACTGTGTGACCCTGGACGTGCGACTGGACCCCGCGTCAGTGGCTGTGTACTCACACGCCACCAGGCTGGAGGAGCACTTCTATCCTAACTCCTTGCAGTACAGTAAGTATACTTCATGAGTGTGACGTGGTGTTGCGAGCTGTCTGCGGGCGACTGTGTGACCCTGGACGTGCGACTGGACCCCGCGTCAGTGGCTGTGTACTCACACGCCACCAGGCTGGAGGAGCACTTCTATCCTAACTCCTTGCAGTACAGTAAGTATACTTCATGAGTGTGACGTGGTGTTGCGAGCTGTCTGCGGGCGACTGTGTGACCCTGGACGTGCGACTGGACCCCGCGTCAGTGGCTGTGTACTCACACGCCACCAGGCTGGAGGAGCACTTCTATCCTAACTCCTTGCAGTACAGTAAGTATACTTCATGAGTGTGACGTGGTGTTGCGAGCTGTCTGCGGGCGACTGTGTGACCCTGGACGTGCGACTGGACCCCGCGTCAGTGGCTGTGTACTCACACGCCACCAGGCTGGAGGAGCACTTCTATCCTAACTCCTTGCAGTACAGTAAGTATTTCGCTCTGGAAGTTGGTAGTGTGTCAGTGTTGTACCTCCCTGTGGGGTCTTTTCAAATCAAATAAAAGAAGTTTTTTTGAAATAGGCCAAACGTCATTAGATATTACGTCTAACAGATTGATTCGAAATTGACAGATGACAGGGCTGAATGTTCTCTGAGACAGAGCCGTCATTATTTCTACTTTTTCTCACCTTAAGAGCTTCAATCGAATCTGTACCCTTAGCACGAATTTTCATTCTTTTACTTTACAGTATTTACAGCGTTCCTTGTATGGAAAAAAGGAACAGCGCCTCTGGTGTGCGAAGCAGGAACTAATTTTTTGTTTAAAAATTGACAATTTGAAATTGTCAAAGTTCCAGTTTACTTTACGTCCCAAATACTGAAAATTCGTGCTAAGGGTACTGATAACTAGTACTTCGCTTACAGCGAAAAATATGAAAATTGTTTTACCACAATACCTCTTTTCAAATTAAAGGGAAATGGGACGAAAGCAAGTATAAAATGGTGGAAATGTCGTCAGAACGTCCTATGTTTCATAACCAGAATTAACAATAACCTCCTACCTTCCAGACTGCATCTGCCTGAACACTTCAGAAGCGTGTGTCCTGGGCACTATCGGCATACAACGTCAAATAATAAGCTCTATCGACGAGGTGGGTCCCACGGCGCTACTGAACCCGCCGCGATTTTACAACGCCTGCATGTCGGCTGGACTCACGCCTCTCTACGTGCACGCTTATAGCAGTAATATTAGTCCAGTAAGTTCTTTTTTTATAACGCTCCACATGTGGAATGTCTCCTGTATCGTGAGTGCGTTTACAAACATAGAAATACACAAACACCCTGACCTGGAACAACTACTTGTTGACCACGACAATATTTGATCCGTGTTACGATCGGAAGCCACGACACAGCGCAACAATCAACCAATCAAAATATACAACGTTAAAAAAAAAACTTGAGAGGTGTCAAGGGACACCCGGATGGAACGAAGTTCCTGTATACACTCAACAAAAATAATCCTCCACTCCGCTCCGCTCCACTCTTTGAGCTCTAGCACCCTTTCGCAACGCGCGATAAGGAACTTCGAACCAATACACATTAGTTAGAATAAATTTATAAATAAAGCTACATCTTTGTTCAAGGTCTAAAATAGCGTCATTATCTTCATAATTTACACTGATTGCGTAACTTGAAGTGCAAATCAACTTGTCCTGCTTCAGTATGGTTTCATTTTCACTAACTTACGCTGGTCTTGCTAGAATACGGACCACTCTCGCGAGAGGTCTGTGACATACTGAGATACGTAATCCAAAAACGATATAATACTAGACTCCTAATAACAGGCGACCGATGTCTGCCAACACATTACGAAAAAAAGTCTTATATTCTTCTCATTTCGACCAATCCTGTGAGCAGTAAACATACGTTGAGACAGTACAGACCTTGAGTTAGCCAATCACAACGCAGTACCCCGTCCGCCTCGCTTACGTAGTACCTCAGCGAGTGGACAGAATAATTTTTGTTCCTTAGATCGTGCATGCGGAGTCTAGTATTATATCGTCGTTGCGTAATACTCTAATATTATTATTACTCTTTTGTCCTAGTATGTGACTACGTGGCCATATGGGCATGATACGCAAAGAAATATAAAAGAAGCTATAGAGCGGGTATTGGGAAAATTGTCATACAAAATTGTTGATGCCGTGTGTCAGTAGCACTATCTGGCGTTGCATAGCAACGCGACTGCTAGACTGAGCGACTTTTTACCTATTGGTAAAAAGTTTAGGATCAGAACTTTCTTCGTGATGTCCCGTCTATTGCTCGTTTAATGTCTTAGATGATACGACAATATGTTGGATAAAAAAAAAACATAATTTTATATTGACAGGAGGAACAACGTAGATACCTACTATCAGTGGCGCTGGAAGCCCGTCTGTCTCGGTTCCTCAAGCGATGTGCACACGACTGGGCCACAGGCAGTCACAGCGGAGCGGGCTGTACGCTTCCCTTCCTGGTAAGATAATATTGTATCCCGATTTTCGGAAAAACCATAGCAATGGGATGCAAGAATTTATATGGTTTTTTCACGATTTCTCTTTTTTTCATGTTCCTTTCTTTCTTTTATTGCTTTGTTGTACAGGGGATCTAAAATGGCCACTTTAGCAGCGCTGCTCATCATCATTATGTACTCTAACGCTTGAGCAATAAAAATACAATATTCCATTTTAAAAATGTATGTATTTCTATTGCTATAACATTCGTAAATTGGTAACATGGAATATTCGATTGTTCAAGAAAAAGAGTAGTTAATTGATAAAGCACCATATTACCAATTTTTTAGAGGCAACACTGCTAAAGTGGCCATTTGAGACCCGCTGATCATTCATTTACTATTTCTATCTTTATTCTTAGGTGGACTGGTGCTGGAAACGAGCCATCGAATTAAAAGAGAATGCTAAGGAACTTACTGCACCTTTATTTTCTTCTTCAGCTCTGCCAGATAGGTAAGACTGTAGCACACACAGCTACACAAAAAGTTATACGAAACCAGTATAAGCTGATCGTTCATTGTGAGGAAAGATAAAACTGAGCGAGTTCGAGATAAATTGGTTATGTATCTTTATGGGTAGCCTTATCTACTTTCATAGTTTAGTTAGTTTAGTTTTTTTTACTTTAGTTCTTGTAGAAATATTCTACACATACCGGTTATTCAGGTGTAAGTTTTAATGTAATGCTGAGAGAATTTCTGGAAAATCCCAATATCATCCAATCTACTTCTGGGTAAGCTCGCTCCATTGTGGACTTTATCTCTGTCACCCTTGACCTAGATTGGAGACCCTTGGTTACCTAGGTTAGAGCAAGCCCGTCTTGGCGCGAGCCACATAGAAAAGACGTAAGATGAAGACGCGTCACGGGCGGGCGAAAATGTATGAGAGTCGCGCCCGCAACGCGTCTCTTCTGTATGTTTTATGTCGTCGCGACGCTTATATACATTTTTTATGAAAGAGACGCCGAAGAGATCCTCTCAGACAGCTCTTTTCTATGCGTCCCGCGCCTTAGGGAACTGTTCATGACGTGACTAGTGCGATTTCCAATGTCAACTAACTAAAAATGAAAAAATCGTCCTTACTACTACGATATAACGACGCAATTCGTCTGACTTACGTAGTCGTGGCGAGCGTGTTTTGTTTTTCATCTATCCATAGAAAACCTCACGTTTTATGTCATATGTCGTAATGGTAAGGATGATTTTCACATGTAGTTGGAATCGGTCGAATGAGAAGTTTTCTTTTTGGAGTTTAAAAAAAAAGTAGTTTCCAAGAACTCTATAGATGGCGTTGAACTGACGGCGTGACTCTAGGAAAAAGATGTATGCCTTCGTTTCTGTACAAATCCACGAGGCACAGACTTCTCTTCTTTTTCTCTTGGGACATTTTCTTTCTGGCGTGGAAAACTCATAAATTAAAAAGACTGGTAAACTAATATTTTTTTCTTTTTCCTTGTAGTTATTTATTTTCAAAATGCCATTTGTGTGATGTGATGTGACTGACAATGACATGACATGTACTTTTTGTTTTACGATCTCAAAATTACTTACAAGTGAAAAAAATCAAAAAATGGCGTGACGTTGCGTTCATTGCAGTAACATATCAAGTTCAGCGCCATCTATCCATTGACTAGGGAAAACATAAAAAGAAAATCCCTCATTGTCATCAGCAAAATACGTAAAAAAAAAAAAACGTAGGTTCGGATCGAAATCGTCATGATATTTGTCTAATATTCGAAGTGTGAACTCTATAATTACAGGAATGTAGTGCGATGTTTGGAACACTGCGTGCAGCAGTTGACTCAGCTGACTGGCTTGTTAGATGCTGTGCTTACCAAGTGCTGCAACCTTATTATACCTGACGGTAAGTTTTTGTTTTGTGCTTAACTATACTAATATTGTAAAGCTGAAGTGTTTGTTTGGTTGAACATGCTAATCTCAGGAACTTTCTTTTTGTGTTTGATAGTCTTTTATATTGATCTGGGGAGGTTTTAAGTTATATAACATTACGCTATAGAAAGAATTATTGTCAAAATAAAGGATTATTGTTGTAACGTTAAGTTTGGGAAATTATTGTGATCCAGTCTTGTTTACATTATTTTGAATTTGAAAAAACTTGAACTTGAAATCTTATCTGATGACTACTATCTGTCAACGCAAGTACAAGGCGCCATTTTCCAACTACCTGATTGCTTTCTTCAATAAACCGGGTTATACGAATTTCTTCTTTTTATAATGTTGCTAAAGTGGCCTTTTCACGCCCGTACCCTCACGGATTACGAGTACAAAGAGGTGACCCGTTAAGCGTTATAAAAAAGGAGTGCTTGTAAACCCACACCAATATTATAAACAGGAAGATTGGTATTTAAGTATGTGTGTGTGTTTTTCATGAATAATCTCAAAGTTACCGGATCGATATTAAATTATCTTTCACCGGTTGAAAGCTGCTTTGGTTCTGAGTGACATAGGCAATAAGGCATAGGCTATAAGGGGGAATGACCGGTCGAAGCCGCTTCCAAAAGCTAATATTTGTATTAAATAATGTATAATCTCCCCACACAATGATACACAGTGAGCTGGTTTATTCTAATCGACTGCATTGTTTACAGCTCTAAGTGAAATAGAAGAGAAATACAAAGGCATCGGCACAGTGTCGCTGTACTTCCAAGTGGTGCAGTGGTTCTTACGAGTGGGCCTGCTGCCTGAGAGACACGACGGGTACAACGCACTGCCGTATCCCGCGCAGCAGCTCTACTCTACTTATAACAAGAGGTAATACTAGAAGTGTCTCAATAGGGTAGTTTCCACGGTCAAAATAATTACATTCTATTTAGTCCGTATTTTGAGATTATAAAAAATATTGGACACGTATTTTTTCTTTTTTCGATTAAACAAAAAAGAACAAAGATAATAGCCTATTTAAGTTACCTGTGACGTCACTCTGCGCGAAAAATGTCACGCATTGTGACGTCACACGTAACTTTAATAGGCTATATCTTTGTCATTTTTGGTCTAATTTACAAATAAAAAAATACGTGTCCATTATTTTTGAATAATCTAAAAGACGGACTAATTACATTTTTTTAGGCAACTAGCCTATTCTATCATGAAAAAAAATATATAATGCTACAGTTATACTATAATAAGTACTTTATTTTCAGGCGTCTAAAGCTGAATCGTTTGCAAGACAACGCGCCTACAGATGAAAATGATGCTAATAAGCCCTGTTCTTTATTATACATCGATCAGCTGATTGAGCAAGAATTTGGTGGCGATAGGACACATCAGTAAGTATTTATAACTTCGTTATTATTATTTCATTAATTTATTAAGCTATGTTATTCGTTACGGAGAAAATGCTCAGTTTTAAATTTGATAATTCACGTGCTTTATGTTTATGTCAGTTTAGGTGACATTATCACTGAGTGATAAAATCACCAAAAAAAAAGTAATCCAGTTTAGGGTGTCCGTTATAAAGCGACTTGCGCGCGATTGTTTTGTGAAATAGTTGAAACAGCGCTAAATTCCGGATTCTTGGGTTGGTTTTTGAGGGTTATTTTGATAATGGAGACACCCACGCGAATTCAGATAACGTAATACATATTACAATCTTTATACGTAACGTCTGAGTATTATGAATATGTTTTTAGTTTTTCGGAAGACTGCATCAAAAGTGATATAAGTTTCTAGTTAGAACACTGGCGCCAACCACAACATCGCTTTCTATAAGGAGAATAAACATTATCTCGCAAATAATTTAGATAATTCTTACAGAATGTGGCGGAAAGGCGGCAGTGAAAGCAACGGTCTCTACCCACCACCGTCGCTCTACTCGCTACTACGACTGTACCTGTTACCCGATATCGCGGAGGAACATAAACATTCACTAGTACTCTACCTCCTTGTGGATTACTCTATGGTTTATGATGAAGTCAGGTAAATGAGTCATTAACCAATATATTCCAATTAAAAATTCTTACTAATGATTGAATTAAAATGGCACCCGAATTATTTGGAAAATCTAGTCTGCTTCATTCAATTAAATATTACATAGTTAATACAACCATAGTAAATCTTACTGTTATACATTTAAATAGGCTTGCTGCCGTGAATGTCTAATCAAAATTTCAACTTGTATCTTACAACTACCAATGTATCTTATTCACATACGTTTATCAGTATGTGAATAAGATACATTGGTATAAATATAAGATGTTGAGAACATAGCAAAACTGTTTCAATATTTCCTGATTTGCTACCAGTTTTGTTGTTTCAATGGTTTATTCAATAATAATATTGTATCAACAGATATGAAGCCGTGATCCGTAGACTGATGCAGTTCCCTACGATGTTTGGTCTCAGCAACACTGCTATAAAGGCCACTCAAGCCTTCTGGCATCTAGACCACAGGGATTTTGATGTAAGTCTGGTATTATTGTCATAATTTTCTACTAGAAATCTTTGATTACATTATTATGTCTGTCAGTAAGAACACCCGTATTCGAATTTCTTGTTTGAGTATCGATGGAAATTTTTCTGAAAGCTTAGGGAATAACCACACCTATTGACGTAAAATGAGCATTCGTCGACCACGTTTCGCCAGATTTTGCTTTGCTTTATGTTAATTTACAGTAAAAAATATTGCTTAGGATTCAAATTTTCAATCAGTTGCTACGCTCGTGATTCAGTCATTAAAATCCTTCGCTGGCTCGTGATTCATATATCGCTCTCGATTGAAATCCGTCTTTTTGCATATTATTCACTAGTTGTATAATATGCTATTATAAGCACAAGAAACTATAACTAAATAATAATATCCACAGTTCGCCCTCGACCAACTCCAATGTCTAACAGGCAACACACTTTCCGAGTGGCAACACAACGTAGTACTATCAACATTGCTAGCTCAAAAAAAGACCCAAGCGGCTCTTCAGTACCTCCACGTTCGGAAACCAGCTCCGATACAGAACATAAGAGATAGAGATGGAGATGTGGCCTCATGTTCCATCCGGGTGAATGACCATGATAAGTTGGAAGACTGGCAGTCGTGCTGTAACCTGTACCTGGCGAGGGGACTGGTGTTTGAAGCCCTGGATGTGATAAGGATGTGTGTACTGAATGCGGCCAGTGTTGAGGATAAAGTTGCTGTGTTGCAGTTCTTTTTTAAAGGTAGGACTGCTTTTCAGTTTTTTTTTTGTGATTTTTTATTTTGGTCAGAGCCTGTAGCCAAATGGCAAGCGACATTCGCTAACGTTCAGCAGTCACTAATACGTACATTTCCAACTTTATACACCATGGCATAAAGTTGAAAATCTATCAAGGATTACAGATCATTTTCGTTTGTTGCGTTCGCTATCGCTCAGCAGTCTTTACTAGATTTTCAACTTTATGCGATGGGTTATAAAGTTGAAAATGTATTAGCGACTGCTGAACGTTAACGATTGTCACTTGCCGTTTGGCTACAGGCTCAGGTGTGACAAAAACAAAGTCTACGATGGTGTAAGCTTACCCAGAAGAAGCCTGTTACTATTCTGTACATATTTAATCAAACATAAATAATAGGACGGACCACCAAACAATATACAGGCAAAGCAACAGGAGACGCAGAATTCAACAAAACACAGAAAATTAAAAACAAACGTCATTTTTGTCCGCTATGATAGATATAAATGGTTCATAAAAAGACTAGTGCTCTAAAATGTTTGAATAAAAAATGGCTTTTGAGGATGTACACCAGGGGTCGAAACTAGTCAGTAAAATCAGTAAAAGTCAGTTTTTTTTAGCATGGTCAGTAAAAGTCAGTTTTTTGAGAAAATGGTCAGTTTTTTCAGTTTTTTGAGATCAACACATATATTGCTCCATATATTTTTTTGGAACCTTATTAATTATTTACTGACACAATTTTGCCTGTCTGTGTCGTTCCTTTTCACGCCTACCTTCTTCATTCTAGATTTTGCTTAAGAAATATATACCTTATAGTATACCTACTAGCAGCCAAACCCGGCGTTGCTCGGGTTTCACCTTTCAAGTCCATTCATTTCATTAGTTGCAACACTTTTTCTCATTTTCGCCACCCACAACCGCGACCAAACTTCCTTACTTTCACCAGGAGACCAAAGGGGAGATGATTGGAGTTGGTGGTCATAGCGAAAACCCTGTCTTCCCCTCCTAACATTAGCATTTTCAATATACATTTAGATTGTGTCAACAAAAAACAAATTTGTAGTCATTTCTAATTTTCTTAGCCGGGCCCAGTGATGGTTTGAGGGCAACTAACAGCTGATGGTCTATTATGATGTCTTGTGGCAACTTAATATTGTAGCATCATTATTTCGTGGAAAAAAGTCCAATCCTACTTTTTTTCTCGAAATAAATACATATTTTATTATTGTATGTTTAACTTTGCATATTTGTTACAGCTTCAGCTTTTTAACCTGCATTGTATGTGATTTAATTTGACTGCTGTGTGATTTGTTTGTGGCTACTAACCAACTAACTAATATGGGGAAATGTAAATTTAATGAGGACTGGCTTAATAAAAAAGATAAAAATGGACACTTTATATCTGAATGGGGAAAAAGGGATGGTGAAAATGAGGTATTTTGTTGTGTGTCATGAAAAAGTTTTCTGTAGCTTGGGGATTTGAGGCTTTGGAGCAACATGCATCATCAAAAAAACATATTGAACAGTCAAAGGTGAAGCTGGCTGCATCTCAATTACATCTAGCAAGTGTTCGGCCCGTTGAAGACCCGACGATTGTTTCACCCGGTAGAGCACCCGTTCAACTATATAGTGTTAAAGATGGGGCTACCAGAGCTGAGATTTTATGGGCTATGAAGTTTCTAACTTTTAATATTATTTGCATGATTGGATGTGTGTCATTTGCTTATTAAGAAATATTAAAACTGATAACTATTTGTAAACTTTTTATAATAAAAAGGTGGTGATGGTTGGCTATGGGGATGGTGGAGGCCAATAATTTTTTTTTTTTCAATTCCACATGAAACTTTTATTTTATGTTAGTTCAGATGGTCAGTAAAAGTCAGTTTTTTTAGATTTCTGGTCAGTAAAATCAGTATTTTTGAACACTAAACCTGTTTCGACCCCTGTGTACACTGTACAGTCATGAGCAATAACATGTATACACTTAACAAAATTCAAATACAATTCACTCGAGAAATACTGATTTCCAAATAAGACCTATTTCGAAATAGTATGGCTTCCAAATTATAAATCTAATAAAAAGGCAAAAGTTTAATCAATATGGTAGCAGAAATTCGCTTTTGAATACTGCTTGGTGTATACATACTATTGCTCGTGACTGTAGCAGGTCTCTTTTAATTTGGAAAATAAAATCCTTTAAACGAGTAACTGTGATGTTATGAAACTGAAAACAACTATTTGTTTTCTTTAATTTATGTAGGTTCCTGACAGTAACCATATTTATTTCCTTAGGTTGTAGAAACACAGGTAATCTCGCCAAAGTACTACAAGTAACAATGTCGCCGTTCGAAGAGGAGATGTTCGTGAAATATCTGGAAGACTGTCACGAACCGCACACCTCTGATATCCTAGTCATGTATTACTTACAACAGTCTAGGTAAGTTTTTAATAACCTAATAGATTTTCAATCTTATCACAATAGTGGAAGGTTAATATTCGATTGGTAAAGTTTGACAGATACGAGTGTTTTTATTTTATTTTTTAAAACATTGCCCCACACTAGGAATTTCTCCTGGGTCGTGGGTGCGTTTACAAACACAGAAACACACAAACACACCGACCTTGAACAACTACTTCTAGGTCATACAAATATTTGTTCCGTGCGGGGATCTATCCCGCGACACGCTGCACGGCAGTCGATCGCACGTCCACTGTACCAACCGTGCCATCTCCGTTAATGTGCGAGTACTATGCTACAAAATTAGCTGTGTCATCTGTCAATTATAAGGTGTCACCTTCACAGCTAATTTCCATAATCATCATCAGCCTATATAATGTTCCCACTGCTGGGATACACGCCTCCTCTCTGTGAAAGGGAGTGGGCCATAATCCACCACGCGGGCCCAGTGCGGATTGGTGGGTGTCACGTGTCTTCGAATTTTTGGTTCTAGGACATCTCGGTTTCCTCACGATGTTTTCCTTCACCGTTTTGAGAGCAGTGGTGATGACACAAAGTAATGCTCCTGGCGGGGTTCGAACCCACGACCTACAACTCGTGAGTCGGGAACGATACCACTGGGCCACAACTGTTCAGCTAATTTCGTTGCATAGTAATTTTTGTCGCCATATTGAAAAATTATATACTTACATATACTTTTCATACACTTCACGCTCTTGGATGAACAATAATCATTTGAAAATAACAATAACAAGAAAATAAAGATAATAAAATATTATTTTAAAACATTATTTGCAGTAAGAATTTTTTTCTGTACTTAATTTTCAAGTGGCAGTTGACAGTTGGAGGTCATTATTGAACATTGAATTATAAACGATCTAAAGTTATTATTCCAAGGTTCAGTTTTCGATTTACATTGCTTAGAAATGTCTACCGGAACTGGACGCTTTAGGACATTATGTTGATATATTTTTTGTTTGTATAAGTGTCCTCTATCTAACGAATTTATCATCCAATTGCACCGTAGACTTGACATACATACACATACTTTTCTTTCAAACCAAGCAAGTATTTATAAAACTATTTTGCCAAACTTTTACGTTATGTTTAACCACAGAAATTTGAAAAAATAACCGATACTCTAAGCTTAAAAGTCAAGCAATTTTTTACGCAACCGTTAATAAATGAAACATATTCGAACCCGCGTCTTCTGGATAGGTACTCCAGACGCCTTAACCTGCAGCTTCAGCTTGCAGTTGTGGGTTGCAATGGCCTAGTTGGTTAAGGCGTCTGGACTACCTGTCCATAAGACGCGGGTTCGAATCCCACTTGCAATCTGAAATTTTTCTTTCCTCAAAAATCATCTTTACGATGCGCGTCGCATGCGTTAATGCGTTTAAAATAATTATTAATGAAACATATATTATGTTTGTTGACGTATCTGCCTGTTTATGGAGAAATTCCTAGTGTGGAACAAAGTTTTATTTTTTTAGAAAAAAAAAAACATGTTTCTATCTTCCTTTAATAACAAATCCAACCAACAGATACCTCGAAGCAGAGCGCTACAACAACAAGCTAAAACAGCAGAAGCCAAGAGCGAAAGACGTATCGACGTCAGTAGAGTCGCTATTCGATATGATGGATAGAGATAGCGCTAGAGACGCGCTCGTTGAAGTAGTATGTGCGTCTCTTCCCGCCATCACTAACACTGTCGCACACTACGCGCTCGACACTAGGGATATAGAGCCGCATGGTACGTTATGGCGCGATTTCTTTTTAAATTTTTCGAATTTCGAATATTTGGAACGATTTTTTTTTTTTGAAATTTGAATGTTTGGAACCGCACAAAGAATAATGAACTTTATAATAATTGTACAATGTTTAAATTGACAATGTTTTAATTGATTCGAGAAGTAGACTACGATTCGGAGAACGTTCCGCAAGACGCTATATTGTTTTTCTAATCTGTACGTAACATAATAAGCATAAAGTTCATTATCCTTTGTAAGCTTCTAAAAAAATCGTTTCCATTCTATTTTGCTGCAATTTAAATTGAGCCTTATTACTTTTGACTTTAATTACTTTCAAAAAGTCGAGACAAGAGTGCAATGCAAGTTCGAGTCGGTCTGATTCTAAATTCATTCTTTTTTTTTAACACTGGTCCATTTAAGATATTGTGATTTCGTACTGGCCGTCTAGCAAAAAAAAATGTATATTTTAGTCTGATAGTGTATAATCAGGCCGAATCAAACACGTGGGTAGCACACTTCAATGACTTTACTGCTATTTAACTTCTCAAATCTATTATACCTAGTTCCCAATTCTTTGCTAGTTTAAAAAAAAAAAAAAAATTTTTTTACAGTTATCGCACCAAAACCGATGTCCGTATTCGTAAAGGCGAAGTCGCCTAAAAACACGTTTACGTACAAATCTTCGTTTATTCAAGTAAGTTTTTTGTCTTTTGTTTGAATAACACATCAATAAGCTTGATTTCTCAAATGATAAATTATGTTTATTTTGCAAATTGGTTTTAGTATTTTTGGAGCTAGATGAGGTCGTTGACTACTCTGAGAAGAAATTAATAGCTGAAATGAACTAACTTCATATAGTTTATTTCGACTATTTCTTCCTTAAAGTCCAGTAATTTTTTTTTTTTGGTAATCATTTGAGAACCATGCCATGCAGGTATAATACGTAGCGAATTTTACGTAAAACTGATATCAGATGCTTCATGTCTGTCTCTCATCTTCATTTTAAAGTGACAAGCGTCAAATGAATCGAAAAAAAAAAACATTTTAAAACCGATCTAACATTCTTGGCTTTGAAACTTAGCATTTTTATCCCGCCTACAGAACATTATAAAATAAATAAAAAGAGCTAATTACGAGTAACATTATTTTTTTCACGTAAATTACCGTCATAGACATGTAACGATAATATTACTATATTCCTGATATTATAAACGTTAAAGTTTGTTTGGATGGATGTTTGTTACACTTTCACGCAAAAACTACTAAACTGATTTGGTTAAAATTTGGTACACAGATAGTTTATAACCTGGATTAACACATAGGATAGCTTTTATCCCGATTGTATCTTCCCTTGAGATATGTTTCGAGTTGTAGCGGGATACAGCTAGTGAAACATAAATGGATAGTCACCAAAGTAAACCGTTCATTGGAATTACTACTGCTATCGGCCTAAGTGAAAAATTCATCAAAATGAGCGACACTTGTTTATACAACGCGCCCACATAAAAAATGCGTGCAAATTTCGTGACTACACTATTATACTACCTACATATATCTAGTAATCTCTGCTAGTTACGTCATATCATACCTAGATGAGTCTTAGCTAAAAATATAGAGGCATAGATTCACTGCCCACACTTTTATGTGCACAATGAACCCGGCAATATAGCTTCGGAGTTAGTGATACGCCCCAGCTTTGCACGTTTTTTCGCGACATGACTGAACATCGAGGTTTTCTTGTTATGAGTTTTAATATACTTATGTACCAGCCCTTTACAGCGACTTAGTGCCAGCAGATTTTCAAAATAAAAGTATAATATAAACCTATGTTATTGGTGATAATGTGGCTTTATATTGGTGAAAGATTTTTTTAAATCGGTCCAGTAGTTTTTAAGATTATTCATTACAAACAAATAATTAATCTAATCTTTCCTTTTTATATTAGAGTACGTTACATAAGATGGTAGGGGAGAATGGAAGAAAAAAACGTGTTGCGCCGACCCCAAGTAAAATGGGATAAGGGCAGGAAGATGATGATGGCGTTACATATGACTTCCGAAAACATGCTTAAATACATAAACTCACACATTTTTCTCATACCGGTAGCTAGAAATAACAGAACGTCACCTGCTTCGATTGATACAAACTTTTTTCGCCTCGTCCACGTTCTTAAACCTTCCAGAATATTTCCTTTAAATCATCGTGAAAACTACATCAAAAACCATTACCTACTTTAGGAGAAAAACACGGTCAAACACACAGACACGACCCAAAAAACGACTTCAGTTGATAACCTAAAATTATTGTAACACATAGTTTTACAACCCGCTGTTTTTATATGAACAATGAACTCAGTTTTCATAGTTTTAAAAACCATAAAGTATACTTTTTTTTCTAGGACACCATAGAGAATGCGAGCGAGACATGGGTGAACAAGCCAAAGATGCGCAGAGGCATCAAACGTGCGCTCAATATTGAAGACACGCCGTTTATCTGTACTCCAAAATTGATTCGGACTAGAAGGTAAATTGACTTTTATTTAGTAACGTTCAAGGTTTAATTTCAATAACCTTGAAACCAGAAAATTGGGGCTTGTTCTCATTAAAAACAAATACTTTGGCCTTAAATCTTTATGCTTCTTAACTGATCTTTCAAATATTTATTTACACATGACTGGTTATGTTTGCAATAGACTTTTTGTAATGTATTTTGAATACTCGTTTTGCACATAGAATAATCAGCCTATAATGTTCTCATTAAATGATATTTATTTTGTAAGTTAGTTGCTAAATAACACTTACACGTCAAACAATATTTTTAAAGCTAGATGAGGCCGGTGTTTCGTACCTGACTACTTTAAAAGAAACAGCCGAAACAAACTCAGAGGTCACTGTCTCTTTTAAAGTCCAGGCATACGAGGACCATGTAGGTTTCTCAAATGGTCTTTTAAGACTGACTTCTTCACTACTGAGACATAGGCCTCCTCTCAGTGAGACGGAGTGGGCCGTAATCAACCATGTGGGCCCAACGCACTTCACACATTTTAAATACTGCATTAAAAAAATATATATGAAATAACCACATCTTTAAAAGACACAAATAGTGCTTTTAGCATAATATTAAACCGAAAATATTAAACGAACTATAGTTTTTGGTAATGAACACGAAAATATTTGGTAAAACCAATACAATAAGCTATTGGAGGCCACGCGGTGCGCGGTCGTCAACCTCGATAGCGCAAACAAATAGCTGCGCAAAATTAAGAGTTTAGCATTCCTTTTGTATCAGTATCACCTTCAATGTCACGCGAAGTTTTCAGCTAAATAAATAATTTAACATAACGCTTCTTATCCCCGAAGGGAACAGCAGAAATACCTACTGAAGTCACGGGACCTGCCTAAGCAAGGTTCCGTGGCTTTTAAACGCAAAGGGTAACTAAATAACAGGGTGGAGTTTTAGTCATTAAGAGTCTGACAGTCCCTTTTGCTCCCTCCAAAACGGGAAGGCTCATTGAATGATTTTGAATACACCAAAAAAATAAACTTTGCTGAAATGTATCTGAGGCCGAGACTCCACCAAAGCTATGCGAGTCGAGACGTGTTTTGAGCGGCCAATAGAATTGCGTTATTGACACAGCTCCACTCCGGCAACGAAATTCTATTGGTTGTTCGAGGCACATCTCGACTCGCACAGCTTTGGTGGAGTCTCGGCCTAATAACAATGTTATTAGGCCGAGACTCCACCAAAGCTGTGCGAGTAACACATACGTGTTAATATTTTTTTAAATATGTCATATTTAAAAAAATATTAACACGTATGTTCTTAAAACAAAAACAAATACTACAATAGAAATATTTATATACTTACTCAAAACTCAATAACTCCATTATCTATCAACATTTTTATCACACGCGATAAGAGTTCAATTTTATTGCACTCCAAAACAGCGCAACCAAAGAACAATTAATTTTAGCTATTATTTGAATAAGGTACCATTTTTACAGTATTTTTTCTTCTGAACACAAACCATCGGAGTCGACACCCCCAAAACGACCCCGTTTAGACCTGACGGGTACTCCTAAGACCCCCAAAATGGGGAATTCGTTCCATGTCAGTGAGAAGCTGAGCAGTCAGATGTCCATGCTCCTGGATATGCCTGATGTTCAGAGCCCGGATTTGAAGTTGTACAATGAGAGGCCTGGCACTCCACATAGTATTTTGAAGGTATGTAACATTTTTTTCAGCGATCGGATCGCATTTGAGCACTAATTCGCCTGGTGTTAAGCGAAGATGTAGTCGATTGTAACGCACGCTTGCCTAGAAGTAACTTATTTCCCTAGAGTTGTACTTATCAGCAAACACAGAGTCCAGCAGTGAATTCTGTGCTTTGTACTTATTATTCAATCATTAATTTATCCAATATTGCATGTTTTTAGGCGACGTTTTTTAACATCAATAATTTAATTATCAGGCACATCTTGTTTAAAAGAAAGCCCTTGACATTCTTAGCCATTAAACCAGAGATACCACGAATATTCAGCTACTATTCGGTATTCAGGCTATTCGGCTACTTATTTTGCAATTTTTTCGGCCGTATCGGCAATATCATGGACACATTTTGTATATGATTTAAAAAAATATTTTTGAAATGGTATTTTGCAAAGATTATCACACTAATTATGCTCATTTACATTACAGACTCGTCATAACTCGGACATAGATCGAGAAGCACCTTCGCCCGTAGACTCGCGGTACCTCGGCGACAGTGATGACGAGTTATTGGAAACTGCCAGCAATCATACACATTATAGCGACGCCAACAAGTGCGTTACTACATTACTATTTAAGACCTATATGAAGGTATCAAGGTCGCAAGCGCGACTGCTGAGCGTGGGGCCCTGGGTTCGATTCCCGGGTCTCTCGAATTTCTCAGTAACTAGAAGTCCGGAGTTTGGAAGTTAGAAGAATGATATCCCGTGCGCACGTTAACCCGTTGATCCTGCACCTGATATGGAACAGTCGAAATGAGAACCACCTCGTTTTTTGAAGAAGGCTTAAAAACGCTACAGTAAAGTTATTCAGCCTTACTACAATAACTTAAACATCTGTTGAACACTTCTTTAAAATAAAAATAAAGTGTATAATGGACCTTATTTGAACGTCATAATCTGTCATTTTTTTAGACAAGTGTTCAACACACGTTTAAAAGTTTTTGTGGTACCATGGATTGTGTTTATATTAGATACTGTTCAACATTTTTAACGACAAATTTAATGTTTAAATAAACCCATTTATGTTTTGTAAATGTTTCAGACATCTCCGCTTCACAATACCCACTGCCTCGGAATCGGGATCAACCCCATCCCCCCCTCCACCTTCTTCAAGAGATCCACTACACGCACAGCGTGCGAGAGAGATGGAGAGATCTGCTTCTGCTGGGGAAGAAAGAGAGATGGATGTGTCTGTTGATAGCTTCGTTACTACCGCGTCGCATGCTATGGTAAGTTCTTGTGGATGGCTCCAATATTCTCTCAGAATTTCTCAAAAAATGCAAAAAAATCAAACAACAATAATAATTTAGTAAGTTCTTTTGAATGGCCATTTTTCTCATTTCGTCATGTGTGATTTAGTGACAGAAATTCTACTTTATTTAGCACAGTAGAAAAAACACGATGCGTATGGAAATCTGCCCCGGGAACATCATCAGCTATACCACGCTATACTAAGAATCGAGATAGAATTATTTGCATCTTGCTTTCTGGTATAGCGCCGTCTCCTTCTGTTCGGCAAACACGGCCATCATGGACGATTGTGAAAAGGAGGCTTAAAACCCAAGATATACAGTCACGAATAAAAGTAACGCACGAAAGTGTCCCGAAACTCTATTTCTGTCTCTTTCCATCAGCTACAAGCATTATGTTATTGCAAGTTCAACCTTACGTCAATTGTTTAAAGTTGTTATTGCAACGCAGGTAACTGAAGCAATTGGTTTTAACTTTTTTTTTTCAGACTGAAACCCATCCCTTAGAATCGCCACCAAAGAAACAAGCTACAGAAGAATCAGTCAAATCCAAAAGATATACAAAGACACAGTACGAGCTAGGCGTTCCCTCTCAATTTCAGTCAACAGCAGTTTATCAGACGACCCAAACACTTCTATAGAAAGCATAGCCGACATTCCAGTTACTCTAATAAACCCTCGTTATTCTGGAGAAAAACATCACAGATATACAGAAACTTCACTTGAACAAAAAGATTCTACGGTAGAACGTTCGGTGATCGAATTGAATGTAACGGTCACTGGTGCGAGAGAGACGGAAGGTGCCGAAGATAGACGAGAGTTGCCGAAGACACCGAAAGGGAGGAGGGGATTAGAGCGGGGAGTGAGAGTACTCCGCTGGGTAATAGGTGAGATTATTTACATTTATTATTCTTATTGAGTGACCTTGCTTCCTAGCTAGTATTGCCATGTAATTTACAAATATCCAGCTACAGATATTTTGTAGTGGAAAATAATTAATAAATCCTGCAGTCCTGAATTTAACGAAAGGGAGTGTCAGACTCGTACATACTGACTAAAAGGTACCCTGGTAGTTTACCAAGCGAGAGTAATTCCAGTGTGGGAAAGAGACAGCTATTCAAGTCGTCCGTTCCCGCAGTGGAATCACTCTCGCTTTAAGACGTCATGATAGGCCACCAGGGGGTATTACAACGTCTTAAAACCAAGCTTGTTCCAGTGAGTGAACGAGATGGCGATAGACGACTGGTATAGCTCTGTCACATTCACTCGGCGGAATAAGGGTCATAACTGTGAAATGTTGTGGTAGAAAATCTAATAAAAACGTTTTAATAAACAATTACTTCTTGTAGGGTTAATATTAAAATTTGATTCTTATTTCAGAAGTAGACCTACAACGCCTGAACGCATAGATTCGCCTGTAGTTACACCATTACGTCCTACTAGAGTCACAAGGTAAGACAATAATCAATTTTAAAAAATTATTTAGTATGATTTAAATCCCTTATTCATGTATACAAAACCAGCGATTTACTCTAGTTTTGAAAAAGGGCAATTAAAAAACGGACTGCTATAATTACGCTTTTACTGATAATTTTACTGTTAAAATTTCTTATAAGGTTTCAAATGTTTTTTCATACAAACTCACAAACTTTACTTCTAAATGAATAAAATTATTGAATTGCAACTTTCTGATCGCTCAGGAGTAGATCCCGCACTCCTGAGCTAAGTCCCCGCACATCTCCACTCGCGCCAATTCCTGAGCAGCCGCGACAAGAAATAGAGAGTGAACCACATCCTGAGAGGACCACACTTAGTGTACCCAGACAACTTAGGTAATTAACTTATTACCTACAGATTTCGCATTTAATCGCACTATTCCCAAACAAAGCAGGAGAAATCCTTAATGTTTAAAAAAAGAACTATACTATGCTCCATAATCATTAAGCTAAGAATGAAGAAAATAGATTTAAAACAACATTGTGAAAACCTATTTGTGTGATAATTAAAAAAAAAAAACTACAAAGATGTAACACAAAAAAAATGTCTTAAATAGGCATCACTCAGATACTCAACATTAATTGTTGGACATTGGGCTGATGCCGTTCTTCCGAGCCAGCATAAAACTATGTATGACATTTCATTTCTTAGCCGTTCACCATTTTTATCATCACACTAACAGGAGTAGAACCCGCACTCCCGAACGTGTAGAGAAAAGTGTGATGGAATCACCCAGACTGGAAGCTATCAACGAATCGCCCACCAAGTCGTCTAACACTGAGTCATCTTCCTCATCGTCCTCGCCGTCAGCACGACGCAGTTTGAGGTGAGAACCCACACTATCATCAACTGAGGGACTTTACTCATGGTGCGATTCGCACGAACTACAATTGAAAATCAACCTTACCACTATGACATAAGACCTAAAATACGTTGCTGTCTAAGGGTAGATGAAAAACAAAACACAATGGCCATGACAACGTCAAGTCAATCAAATGGGGAAGGCAAGTCAAAGCTAATTGTAGATGGCGCCACCATAGCTTAGTCCTAATCCGACTAATAACGTAGTACTATTTTGAAGTACCTTTAAGATTTGAACTGATTTGAATCAATGACGATATTAGGAACAAGCTATACTAGCGCCATTAGTTCACCAGTTGCCAAACCTATTGCATCTTTATTTCTTAGTGGTAAGGTTGGTTTTCACTTGTAGTTGGAATTCTTTATGTTAGGCCGGGCCTTCCGAAAGGCTTTTTAAAAAAAGAAATTAAAATTACTTAGACGAAGTTTATTGGAAATAGTACAGAATAGGATTTTGTAGGATACGAGTGGCTCTCAAGGCTGCTGAACTGGAACTGCTGGCCGTCGTCAGGCGGCCTCCTACGACGGTTACTTATCTTAATTACCATGATACCTGGAGATGGCGGTTATCTGTAAACGTGAGACGGGAAGCAATACTGGGAAGTGCGGATGCGCACTTCTAACGGTTTGTTTGGAATTCGTTAACATTACAAGGCTATAACAGTTCGAATCGCTTCGCATTGAGTCATGCGTAAAGTCCCTAAGTCTGTCGCAGTCCACTGATAGGACATGTGCCTCTCATCATACCCTTGTCGACGGCGCGTTGTGTTCCACGCGCGCTTCAAAGACCCTTCAGCACAATGACGGGCCAACGACAACCGACTTAGAGGATCAAACCCTACCGGGGTCGCGGGACTATCAAGTAACTGTGTCCCCGGAAAATAAAGGATTATTGAAGGACACTGTGGATTTTAGTCAGTACAAGTCTGACAGTCCTTATCGCCTTGGTTGGGAGGACTCATTTGATGATTATACCACGTAAAAAAAAGACAGGCCTCTCTCAGGCTGCGGCATATCATCCTTTCGCATCCAAATTACGGGTTTTTGTAAGAAGTACTTACTAAATTGGATACTGAAAAGAACGAAGTTTTAGAGCTCGAATGGTATAACAGTGCAGTGTTAGTTCCAATAGTAGTAGTAGTAAAATTAACAATATAGTACATTCTATTTTTTTCCTTTGAATTTTGTTTATTTTCTTTTTATAGGAACCGTTCACGTACTCCAGAAATTGAGGTTGTCCAAGAATTGATTGTGAAACAAACCCCACGCAGTCTGAGGTAGGTGTTAAATAAAACAAGTATGGGAAAATATTAATAAACTTATAAAATAACCTCAAACTTACATATGTTATTGTAATTTTTTCTAGGAGCCGATCCAAAACACCTGAAAAACTGATGTCTCCACGCGTAGAATCCTCAGCTCGAGCCAAGAAGTCGCTGTCCCGGAAAGCTTTTGAAAACATCCTAATCGCGAAAGTCAAACAGGCTGACCAAACTGAGGTAGAATCTCCTGAAGAAAAACCCGAAGTCGCCATCGAATGCACTCCAATGAAACCATTCAAACAAGTCCCAAGTCTAATGGACGTCACACTATCTCCCATAGTCAACAAATCAATATTACCAAGTTCCACAGACACTACCATCTCAGAATCAGCCGAAAAAGAACTTAAAAGTGACAAGAGTACGATCGAATCAGACTTGAAGCCACTCCCGGCATTTACGACGTTACACGAAACTTGTGTTCAGAAATCAGTACTACATAGTTTTGAAAGTAGTGTTGGTGAAACTTCAGTTAGTATTCGTGAAGAAAAAGTTGTTGTTGTTGAAAAAAGTGAGTCAGTTTTGAAACCTCTCCCTGCATTTACGTTGAACGAAACTGAGTTTGATAAATCCGTGTTACGCAGTTATCAAAGCAGTGTGGCTGATGAATCAAGCATACAAGAAGACAAAAACACAACAGAAACTGAGAAAAATGTATCAAAACCTTTTGCTGCCTTCGTACAAATGATACAAACTGATTTCGAGAAGTCCGTCCTACGTAGTGCCCAAAGCAGTATCGGAGACGCTTCTCAATTGAAAGACGACTCCAAACAAGAACCTTCAAGTCTCATGACAAATGACAGTGATGTAGAAATGGAAGAGAATGTCGCACAAAAAGAGACAGAAGAACAGAAGAAGCAACAGAAGCTTAAAGAGAAAATAGGAGAGCTTGAAAGGGAGTTAGATGAGATTCAAGGGATGTCTGATGATGAGCAGGATAATAGTAGTCAGTCTGTGAGTGAGGAAGAGGAAGAAGAAGATGGGGAGGAAGAAGAAGATTTTGAGGAGGGTAGTTATGAAAGTAGTGAGGTAAGTGAGACTTTATGATTACACAATACTAGTTTTCACTATCGGTTTCCGCCGTTACTCGGCTCTTATTATTCGTAGTGTGGTCTTAAATAGCCTATACCTATAGCCTTCCTCGATAAATGGGCTATCCAACCCAAAAAAAAATTGTTTCTGAGATTAGAGCGTTAAACCAAACGAACTCTTCAGCTTTATAATGTTAGTATATGTAGATAAGAGACCCATGACACACGCATGACATGTTAGTATAGTCATGAAATTTGATTGAGATGATTGAGCCGTTTTGGAGATAAGTGTACACAAACTTGAATAAATCTCTATTAAATATATTGGTGGAATCTGTTGGTAAGATTCCAAAGTCTCCAGAAAAGGAAGGTTTCAAAACTATTGTGGGACCTTCTATCTCTTTCGTATGAGACATAGATAATGTCTTTGATAATATTAAATGAAGTTTTTCATATTTAGTTCCATAGTTGTACATTTTCATCTTTAAATAAGATAATATACTCTTTTAAAATTATGTTCCTCATCACTCAATATATCCCTGAGATAAACAGATACATACTACAAGAAGTTTAACATCTGTTAAAAACTTGTTAGTTACAAAAGTGCTACTGCAAAATGGACCTTCCGTCAACGTCAGATGCCGACACTTTTTTTAGCCATGTGGTCAACAGATGTTTAACTTTTTTGTAGTTAGACTGATAATATTCACAAACCAAATAAAGATAAAATAAACATTACAGCCAAGTTCATCAGATGAAGAAGAAGATGAAGAAGAAGATGAAGAAGTAATATCAATAGCAGACTCTGACGATTCAAGCGACAAACTACAAATAGACGAACAGTCTAAAGACAGCAAAGAATCAGACGCACAGAACATCGAAATTGTAGAACTAGACGAGGAAAAGGAAACTGAATCTAAAGGAACTGAGAATAAAGATAAAATTGATATTCAGGATCTAACACCGATTGAGAGTTCCAACGATCCGCTGAATCAGGGCAACTTCTCCCTGATGACTGATGATAACTCTTTGGCTGAATCTGATAAGTCTGATCTGAATTTGAATTATTCGAGTGAAAGTGATAAGGTTAATGTTATTGGTGAGACTCCAGTTGAGCAAAAGGAAACAGGTAAGATTATACGATGTTTATCTATCTAATATCTTTAAACAAGCGATTCTTGTATATTTATTTATATATAATCAGGATCTCGGAAACGGCTCCAAGGATTTTCATGAAAGTTACAGATTAGGGGTTTTTCAAGGTTCCAGGTTCGAGAAAAGCTCGGTTCCCAAGATATAGACATTTTAAAAACCAAGCAAAGCTCGTTCAACCAGATATTAATATTTTATACGACCAATATTATTATTCATCTCAATCCCTACGTAATCTTTGATGATGCGTCTGTTTGAACATATTTCAGACTCGTGTATGCAAATTCGGTAATTGATTGGTTATAGACAAAAATCGGGTCAAGATAGCAACTGAGAAAGTATATTAATATAGCGTTAGAAATAATTACGTTTCTTCTTTTTTAACATGTACTAACCAAGATATACTCAGATTCTACAGTTATTCACTTACCTGCACATCATATCCTGCAGTCATTTTTTTGTATCAATTTTCATGGCTGTTGATTTTCCAGAAATATTAAGATTACCGACTTTTGACTAGAAAAATGACAATCAAATCCCTTTTTTGTGGAGTACCTCTAACTAATTTAACTTAAACCTGTATTTCTCTACAGTACCCGAATCGGCTGCAGGACAAGTTGAAATCTCAGCTCCAGTTGATAGTGTAGATGGTCCTAGACATATTGATGTAGAACCTAAAGAAGTCGATGCTAAAATAACAGAGCCAGAACAAAAAGCAACTAATGATGAAGCCAAATCAACTGCATCTGTTACAGAGGCAGAAAAAGTATCAGAAATTACAGAAGAAAAAGTGCCAGAAGTTGCTGAAGAATCTAAAGTCACTGAACAAGTACCAATGGTTATAGATGAAGTACCAAAAGTTACTGAAAAAGAAGTAAAGGCTAGTGAAAAAACTGAAACAGAAAAGGCAACAGAGGTTGCAGAAAAAGAGTCCAAAGCTGCTGAAAAAATACCAGAGATTGTTGTAGATGCTCCGATGGTTACTGAAGAAACAAAGCCTGCTGAAAAAGCACCTGAAGTTGTTGAAAAAGCTTCAGAGGAAACAGAAAAAGAGCAAGAAGCAGCAAAGACGGTAGAAACAACAGAAAAAGACACGGAAAAACCGACACGTTCAAGAAAACGTGCCAAATCTACATCTTCAAACAAATCTACCACGGAAACAGAGAAAGAGGTCGAAACTCGTACACCAGCGACAAGAAAACGAACCCAATCAACCTCTTCAAACAAATCCATAGACACGGAACAACCAAAAACACCAGAAAAGGAAACCACTCCATCTAGAAGACGAGCGAAGACACCAACTAGCGCCGAAGTCAGAAAGATCATAACCAGACGAGTATCGAGAGAAATGAAGAACAAATTGGACGAATCGAACGTTCTAGACGAGTCTCTAACCGTAACCACGCCAAAACGTAGATCGACGCGTTCACGGAGTAAGAATTTCGATGATAATGAGAGTGTGGCTTCTGAAAGTTCCTTCGTTAGTAGGGCCAGTGAGGATGGTGGTGATAGAGCTGTGAGGAAGGGTCGTAAGCCTGCGACCATCACGGCTAAACCTGAACTGTCTGTGATACCTGAAGTTATAGCTGAAGATGGAGCGAAGACGGACGTTGATAATGTTGTCAGTGATTATTCTAGTACTAGGAGGTAAGATTTACATCATTTTTTTTCTGTTTGAGTTTGGTTTTCTGGCAATCTAAAATAAATTAAACCTTTCCGAATACAAATCTTAGTAATTGAACTGCTTTTTGGTGGTTTTTTTTTTCAATACTTTAGTGTTTTAATAGGCTCAAAATTAAATGTGGTGGTCTCAACCAGAGACCATAGTACACCAATGAATACTTTGACTTTAAAATTGAAATGATATGACATGAAATCACTCGATCTAGCAGTTCCTAACATTTAATTTACTACAAGTATAGGTTATTTTTCAACGTAGTCTACGGGCTCTAAATGTATATCATGTAATGTTGACCATTTAGGATTGGTTCAAAAAACCGGTTATAAACGCCCAAATGGTCGGTTCAACATTGCGCGGTTTAAACACATTTCAAATTACAGCATTCACACAACTGTCAAAGATCCATATTTTTCAGCCAGAAAGTTTAGTTCAAAACTTTAACAGCACAAATGAAAAATGAAATACTTCCACATCCACATTTTCAGACTGACCCGTCACCAAAAAGCCACCCTGGAGTCGTGGCTGGAGCCCGCGTCGTCTCCCCGTCGCCGCGCCAGCACGGCCTCACGAACATCTCACACATCACACCAGTCAGTAGCTTCCGAGGTAGATGATGATGACGCATCATCCACCCACTCGGCCGCCTTTGATGTGCAGCCCATTGATAGAATCAGTCTGCTCAATAAGACTGACTTTGAAGGTATTGTGAAGCTTTTGGGACTTTATCCATGTACGCGACGCGATTCGACAAGTGAAAATCAACCTTAACACTACTAAGAAATAATGATGCAATTCGATTGATTTGAAGTCGTTGTGGCGATCGTGTTTTGTTTTTCATCTAGCTGTATCAACGTGTTTTATGTTATACTAGCTGTTGCCAGCGGCTTCACCCGCTATAACTCGAAAATTATCCCACGGGAACATAAAATCGGGATAAAAGCTATCCTATGTGTTAATCCAGGTTATAAACTATCTGTGTACCAAATTTTAGCCAAATCAGTTCAGTGGTTTTTGCGTGAAAGAGTAACAAACATCCATACATCCATACTTACAAACTTTCGCCTTTATAATAGTAGTAGGATGTCGTAGTGGTAAGGTTGATTTTCCCTTGTATCGCGCCACCGGTATGCTCCCTTAGTGTAAGGTCTTAGCTTAGCCCATTACACCAACCAGTCTTTAATACATTTTCAACATTATGATCTCGACATTTATAGAGTTGAAAATCTATTCAAGACAAACTAGTTTGTGGATGCAATGAGCTGTGGCTTTAATTCTGATTTAGGGATTTTGTACATAAACAAGAATATTAAAATGGAATATTTGCGATAAAAAAAATGAATTGAATTCAAGATATTTCGAATATTTTATTCGTAATCATGCAACAGTACCGAAATATTGGTCGCTCAAATAAAAAAAGTGGTAAATAATAATATCTCATTTTAGTTTCTAATGATACCTAAAAAGTTGTTTTGTAAAATTGTTATTTTTAATGTAGTAGCACCAATAAATTAGTTGTTCCCTAATTTATACAAATTGTATTTTACATAGGGTAAAGTACCCAACTGCTGACCTCCCACCAACTATTGACCGCATAACAGTTTTTATCAAAAATAAAAATAAATCTTCTTGCAGCGCTGCATAAAGAATACAGAAAATGAAATATAATTTATCTTGTAATATATTGGCGTCACAGAAAATTTAAATAAAGCAATAATGCGTCCGTAAACCTATGATAACAAAATACCCTCCTAAAATCATCAAAAAATTTAACAATTTGCTAAGCTGACGGTTGTTTTCAATGTCATTTTATTTCAGTTTTACAAGATAGATTCCTTTGAGTTTGATATTTTTTGGTTATTTAAGACAGACACAATGCTTTTCCACATGATTTTCAAGTTTTAATGAGCGTTAACTTGTTAAAATGATGAGGTCAATATCTGGTACACTCAAATGTATGAATAACCATTTTTTTAACATGGCATGTCAATAGCTGGTAATGTACCAAATGTACGAGAATACCAGTTACTGACACCACGGTTTGTACGTATAGTTCATTTTTAAAGGTGAGGTAGCTTAACTTTAATGCATCTGTATTAAGCCCATGGGCGTTGGCACCCTTAAAGGTGTGTATCTGCATAATCACAAACGTAAAAATACCTTACGTAGTAACCTGACTACCTAGCATAGTTTGAGTGAGGTACTTAAATTTTCGGTCTACTGTCACATTCTGGATCCTCTAAATATTTTAGACTTTTAGACTTAATAATATTATAGGAAAAGTGAATGGCTGAATGGATTTTGACACAATTTGGCAAGCAGATTATTTTAAAACCTGGTTAAGTGGGTGTACCTGGACGCAGGATACTTTTTATGTCGGTATATGATCCCGTGGGACAATTGCAGAATATAACACGAGCAATGCCTCAGCCACAGGTTGGTTTAATGCATAAAATGACTAAATATACCCTAACCTGCATGTTTAGGCAAAGTGTGAGCTAATTTTTTATTTGTATCTATGTTCTCTTCATTTGTGAGGTCTTTTACATAAGTTTAAAAAGTTAAAACCGTCTTATGTAATTAAGAAAATATTAATTCAAAGGTTTTGAAACTCACTTTGTAGAGCTAAAGCCGTGTTCTTTTAATTTATATTTTGCCGGCGAGTATTTTTATATCTGCTGCATAAAACAGTGAAATTAATAACTACTAATAAAGAAGAAAAATTGGACAAAAAGTGATAAAAACTACAACAAAAAGTGATAAAAACTACAAAAATTCAAAATTAAGTGCAAGAATAATATTGACGGCGTTTGAAGACTGAAGACCTAAATAGTGTGAAAAAAGAAAAAGAGAAGGGCTATAAGACTAGCTTTGTTTGTTTTTTTGTCAAATAGAATCTCGTATCACATTCATAATAAAAATTATTTGAGTTTATTCTTATACTACAGGAGGTCAAAAATTGGTCATTTGCATGATGAAAATTGGTACAAGCATGTTAATAACTGGTCAAATGGCCTGTTCTTGGTAAACTCGAGAAAAAAAACACTTTTTACCTTTGTATGACTGGAAATAATGTTTTAGTTACATTCTCCAATCTTTATTTTATCTTCCAAAAACATTCATTTCCACTTGCAACTCGTACATTAGTTTATTTTGCGAAAGAAGCAAGGAAAACCGCTTAAGGGGTCAATAGTTGGGTGTTTTACCCTACCTAAATATTTTGCACTTGACGTAAATATTATTCAGTTTTCTTGAGTCAAAATACAATTTGTATCAAGCACATGATTGCGTTGTACAAAGCATATAAATATGTCGATTTTGATGTAAATAGAGACCTTACTTCAATAGCGTATGTTTTCTCTGTAATTGTCACTGCACAAAATAATACAATATTATCACTTTTAATGCATAATCACATTTCAGCATGTCAATGCACTTACAGACAACACCAGCAAAGGTTGATACTCACTATTCTCCTTTCGCTCTTAATTTATACGTTTGAGCGAGAAGAAATTAACATCTGGGGCCGTATTACAAGGTTTTAAAACTAGGCCTCTTCAAGTGAGTGAACGAGATGGCGCTATACGACTTGTATAGCTCTGTCACTTTCATTCGCCGGAATAAGCCTGATTTTAAGACGTAATACGGCCGCAGGTACTTCGGTATCGCAAATTTCTTTTACTAAATTTACACTTCCGATATTCGCTTCTCGTTCATAAACCATACGTGCGAGCGAGAGGCACATAACAACATATTTTTATCATTAATCCCTGACTAAATTAACAATTCCATTCTTTATTTCTTCTCACATTTAACTTATACGTGCGAGTGAGAGACAAATAACGAAACAGAATATTAGTGCTGCCACCTCTTTGATCATTGATAACAAATAGATACACAATCCCGTACAAAAATAACTTAAAACTGTCCTCAAATAGGTTCGTAAAAAAGAAAGAAAAAAAAAGGTTGCACTCCAGGAGTGCCGGTAGAAGTGAAAACTTTTTTGTTACTATGTTTTATTTTTAATTTGAATGACGTCTTACTCATTTTCGATCAGGGTCACGTGACCCTGACGCGAGTTTTAAATTTTTTACCCATTACAGAAAAAGTGTACAACGCCGCTAAAGAAGTTTTCACTTCAAAAAAAAAGGGAAAGAAACATAACTGGCCAACTCACCAAAAGAAATTACACCTTATTCGAATTAGTTAAAGTTGGATATAAAAGGATATACAATTTTGCGCTTAGTAAGTCTTTTCAAATGAAATGCTTTTAATACCCTGCTGATAATTTCGACTATTTAAAAATAAATGTTTTACTGCGATTTCTTGACGAAATATCAGTATTTATAAGAAAGTGTTAGTTACCTACTATTCTGATTGTGTATCTAGTTATTATCTATGATCGATGTGCCACCTATACTAAATCAACAATTCACCTGTCACTCTAAACACATACGTGTAAGCGAGATGCAAACCCCTTTTTTCTCAATCTAAGCATGATTTGTCCTATATAACCAGCCTTATAACCGCTTGCATAGGAATACCGGACTTAGATGAGCTACAGGCCAACTTATCGCCAGAATCCTTAGCTTCGGATGCCAGTAAACAACGGAGATGTAAGTATGCTTTGTAAAAGCTTGTATTAAGGTGAATGCTCCAACCAGCCCGCGAAATTCAAATTTTCTTACGTTTTTTGCAATTTGCAAGCCAGTGACATGTTGTAACTTTATCAAAATATGAATTGCGGTAATAACAAGTATAATTTTAAATACAAAAATTATCAAAGAAATCGCTCCATCAGCTCTAACATAGAAAAGGTGCATCATAGTTAGATTTCGGAGATTTTAACTTGATGCATCTTTTCTATGTGAGAGCTGATGGAGCGATTTTTTTAATTTTTGTATTTAAAATTATACTTGTTATTACCGCAATTCATATTTTGATAAAGTCGCTGGCCTGCAAATTACAAAAAACGTAGAAATTTTGAATTTTGCGGGCTACATCGACGCAATCACCTTAATTTGCCTTTAACTTTTATTTTAATACTGTGTAACTGTGTGCATGAGGTTTTTTGTATATAGTTTTGCACTGTAGAAAAATATAATATGGATGATTATCTCATAGAATAGTTTTAAGAAATGTGTTGAGTTACTTATAAATATTTTGACAACGTTTTTCGATTTATCAGACTGTTTTTTAATAAGCAACACTACATAAAGTAATTGGCATTAGTAAATGCTACGAAACAAAAATTATACAACATATATATCCACAAAGATACTTATCATTCAGCCAATAGTTAAAAGATAAAGTATGTTTGGTAAAAAATACAGACATGTTTGTAATGGTGTAAAAAGGGTACTTAATAAATGTGTTTTACAAATCCAAATTACAGCCCGTCTCGGCAGAGCTGCGTCTGAAACAAAAGCTTTACCACGAGCAGCCAAGATTAACCGAAGAGTATCTGTAGATGTTGGTAAGTAAAGATCGTACTGATTAAAATCCACTTTACGTTCCGGGGTCACGGTTATTCCTTAGTCCCGCGACCCCGGCAGGCTTTGGCCTTCTGGTCATTTGCTGAAACTCTTTGAGGCGCGCGTGGAACACAACGCGCCGTCGAACCAAGTCCTTGGTCGGATAGCGAGTCGCCCATTACACGCCGCCCGCACGCACAAGATTTCATTGTGAGATATTTTCTCGTGATATACAAAGCGCATAGAGCGCGTGTCTCGACCGTTCTAGGCGCGCTTTTCCCTATCAAACATTCATTTGTCAGTATACAACAGGCGACTTTATCGCTGGGTATATTTTGTAACACGGAGTTACAGACAACACCTACAAAAAGAATCGTAAATGCCGCAGACTAAATAGGGCCCCGGGTGCGGCTGGAGCACGCGTTGCGCCGTTCAACGTGAGCATCTCGTTGTATATCAAGTAATTCACATTTTATTGCGGGTGAATATCGCCCTATGAGCCCATGAGCCTTATTCTCAGAAGAAAATATTTTTTCTTTGGTTATGCATTATGTTTTACTAATAATCTAAATATTGTAAATTTCAAAATATTTGTATTTTGGCTATTAGCGCCAGACGCCAGATACCAGATTAAGAGTCAGCGCAGACCGAGACGTGACGCTGCGCGCACATTTCAATTGAGCTACTCAAAATCGAACTCTATTACCTACACGAAAGGATACACCTACCGCAACGTAGTGCGCCGCCGCGCTGCATTTTAATAGCGACTCGAAATCTAACTTTATTTACTACACGTTAAAATACACTTTTGCAGTATCGTTGCGTCACGTCGCGCCGCGTCTCATATCTCTCGGTGTGAACTTACCGTTAGCTTGTATCATTCTCAAATATCAGAATATTATCCCAAAAGCAAGGTTTGTTTAACTTTCTAACCTCATATTCCCACAGTGAGTAGTCCGGACCCCGGTTCTCCATTGAGCACGGACAGCCCGGCCCGCGGTCGACGCAAGTCCTTCAACCGCGCCTGTGAGGCGCTACACACTCCTAAAGGAAGGCGAACTTCTACCGATCTTAGGGTACGTGTTGCATTTTGTATTTTTGTGTGAAGCTTTAGGAGTTTGAAGAACAGTGTGTATCCTATTTATTGTCGGAATTTTATTTCAGGATACTGTAGTTATTTGAACATCATCAAAAATTTTACAGACTAGAAATATCATCGCATGACTTAACTAACCAATTTAATGTCTGGACTTTAAAAGAGACGATGACCTCTGAGTTTGTTTCGGATGTTTCTTCTCAGAGTAGTCAGGTACGAAACACCGGCCTCATCTAGCTATAAAAAATGTTTGTGAAAACCTATTTGCAAAATAAATATCATTTATCCCAGACCCCAGACTATCTCACTAATGTTATAAAAAAGGGGTCCTGCATCTCAGTTAAAGTGTTATAAAAAAAAAGTGTTGTAAAATTAACGCTTTACCAATGTGTAGCTCTAGAGCATCTTTCGTTTTAATTTCTGGTCCCCAACAGTCAGTTCATCCATTTTTAAATATGACTGAATCTTAAGCAATTTATTGCAGAAAGGAGAAGGTCAGAGTCCGGTGGAGTCTCCCGCGGCCTCAGAGACAGATGCGCCGGCGCAGCCCAGCACCGCGGTGACTCCCGCCAGACGCACGCGACGCACCGCCTCCACTGTGTCTAACACTAGCCAAGCTAACTCCGAAACTGGGAAGAGGTGAGGATATGAAGATAAAATAGAAGTTACGAGTATTTACCTCAGATCAAAGAAATAGGCAGATAGAACGCTCAGAACACGCGAGTGGGTCCACCAAAGTTACTACAAAATCAAATCGAATTACATTCATAATGTTTTCTTTGTTTTTGAGAACAACTTTTACAATGGTTAAAGACTCGTGACGGCATATTTTGGCAAACAACAACGACGCGCAGCTTGGTACGACGCGTAGCTTGGTACTGTCGCGACTTTGTATTTGATTTTGATTTTGTATTAACTTTGGTGGAACCACACGCGTGTTCTGAGCGCTCTATCTGCCTATTTCTTTGATCTGAGTTATTTACATACTATCATCCGATAACGATGCGTTCTAACCGCCTCCTCTGTAAATAAGAGACTGAATGTACAATCATCAAAGTTGAATCATCACCCATTTTGACAATAAATCGTTTGAATCCGTCAAATTGACAAAGATCAAAGTCGGTACCATGGATATGTTTGTTTACGCGAATGTGGACCCTAATTGTATTTGAAAGTCTGTAAGAAAATAAGCTTATGGTGGGACATGATTCAACTTTGTCGACTGTACAAATACGTACTGTTTTGACCGTTTATGGTCAGTACGTGAGTTTGTGATACCTATTGTGATAGATTATGCCTAAAGAGATCACAATACTTTCCTAAAAGCCCATCGCGGCCCTGTTACACAAAGGGCAACTGCTGGGAACGGGTTGGCGTTTTTTGCCCTTTTTAGCCAATCCTAGTCCCTTCCTGTTCATTGAAGCGCGGGACACGTTTGAAAATGTTTAAAAATGTAAAATATTTATGGATATTTCTTCTATAACTAAGAACAGTAGAAAAATAATATTCCGCACTATACTACAAAAATAATTAACTGTATATTTTTACATTCATAGATATGATAGTTGTTCAAGCTTCCACAAATTGTAGTTGTCTGAAAATAAAGCAATATTATCTTGTTTTCAGGTCTAGGAAAGCAGCAGCAGATGAAAGTATGAAGAAATAATTGAAGAACTAAGTTATTTTTATATTTATAGTGAAAGTTATAGAATTACAGTTTTGTTTTTGCATTTATAACATAATAAATCAAATGCCATTAAAAAATAGCATCTAATTTTACCCCCTGTGTTGTTGCACCACTCGATAGTGTTGCTATTAAGGATCTAATTCTGGGAAGTAATCATAACGACAAACAACGGGTTCGATTCTCGACAAAGATTTGAATTTTCTAAAATACAATGATGCAGTTTTAGTTTATGTCAAAATCGGCCTCGAGACTCTTTTCAACGTTTTTCCATATTCCTTATAGTTTCGTATATAACCATCCACGCCCAGTTGGAAAATTCATTCTGTATATTTTTTGCCCTATAGATAAAACTTGTTGGATTTGTTTTGTTTTCTTACCTTCTAATCACAAAAAGTAAATGTCAGATATTTTAGTCAATACATTTTTTTTATTAAAAGAAGGAATAGTATTTAAAATATTTTATTCAATACACAATCAGTCAACGTTTCTTACTCGTTTTTACATATTACACACATTTTACAGGAACAGATAGTTAAGACAAAATCTCATTGTTTTATTAGATTTTCAACCCTTATAAATAAAACACAAAAGACCTCACTTGGACAAAACATTAGAAACAATAAAATAACACCCATAGACATGAGCATGGAACAAGCATTAATTGCCTATAATTACCATACCCTCGAGGTATGGTCTAGTAATTTTATGATCATTTTTTTTATCTCTTATCTGGAAGACATAAATGGTTATAGTTGTTTTTCTCTTTTTAGAAAATATTTCAATTATGTTTTGCTATAAAAGGCTCACTCCATACCATAGGTCTATGATAACACCGAACAAGTCAAAGGTGACATTTACGTAAACACGATTACAATAGGTAGTTTAACAAAAAAAAAAAAATACGCGTATCTTACCCTACTCCTCGCGCGCACTGTTTACAAAATCGCTTCGAACATCATTTCTAAATATTTTAATAACCCTAAAAGTATCTTACAGTTTCCGTAATTTTACCATTAAATAAATTTTAAGTATCCAATTGATTAATATTACCTAAAATATGGCAAAAAATCTCAAAAATTTTGAATTTCATCCAAAAAGTCCTTATTCCGAAACCCTTATGAACATAAAAAGAGGTTCTTATCAAGAATACTGTTGTTTACAAACATTATCAACAAAATAAATGCATCATTTACAATTTTAGCACACCAAAATATTAAACCAAATTTTCTGAAACCACATTTTACCTTTTATCTTTGTCAAAGCTTTTAAGTTGTCTACTTATGTGATGCAAGACATTAGCATCCAAAAGCAATTCTTTAGGTAACGCTACTTCGTTCATATCTACGTTCTTTGGAAGAATTTCTTCTGAATCCTTAATTTTCTTTCCATCAACTAAGTTAGTGCATATTTGTTTGTCCTCTAATTTCAAAGAAACTTTATCAGTACAGTCCACTACTTCTCTTTTCTGTCTAATTTGTGATGGGTTGGCTAATTGTGGAATAGCATTTGCTATTGGTGCTTGATTGCCATTTGCTTTTATTGCGTTAGCACCATTCTCTTGTACTTTCGGAGCCAAATTAACTTTGATATCATCATCCGTCTTTTGAGCAGCTGGTTTTACATCTACTTTCATTTGATTATTACCTAATCCATTAACAATAGGTAGAGGCACATTTTGAACAATTTTCTTTTCCTGTTTCACTTGTGCGTCTTCGCCTTCTTTGTATGATTGAGGTTCATCGGGAGAATGAGAATGTGGTTTCACAGCGCCATTTTCTACATTATTACTTATTACTGGTGGGTTTTGTACGTTATTTGGCATTTGTGCGTTGATTTTCGGTATTTCATTTACAGCTGGTTTCATTTCTGGTATAAGTTGTTGGTTTACAATAGGTGCAACTACAGCTGCATTATTTTGGTTACCAACGTGGTTAGCAACATTTTGTATTACAGCTCCATTATTTTGTTTAGCAAGGTTATTGGTTTCGACGTTTTGAGCTACTGGTTGATTATTTTGATTAGCTACATTGTTAACTTGTGGAATAACATTTGCTACATTATTCGGAGCTTCATCTTTTGTCCTTACCACTGCAGGTGCAGCTTGTTGTATTGGAGGATTACCTGGTATTTTTGGCTGTACATGCTGATTCTGTTGTAGATTTTGATTAAGCTGAACATTTTGTGCCGGATTGACTTGAACATTTGGAGCAGGGTTTGCTTGCACATTAGCCTGACCAATTGGTACATTATTTTGTACAGGATTCGGTTGAACATTTTGTGAAGGATTCACCTGAACATTCTGTGCAGGATTCACTTGAACATTCTGTACAGGGTTCACTTGTACATTCGGTACAGGATTCACTTGTACATTCGGTGTAGGATTCGCTTGAACATTTTGTGCGGGAATGGCTTGGACACTATCCTGAGCAATCGGTATATTATTCTGAACAAGCGGCGCAGCATTTAGTTCAGGTTTCTCTTTAATTTCTTGAATAGCTTCTATAGTTTCTACAGCTTTCTTAGCTATCTCCTGAACTGCATAATTTGTTAACTTCTCCAATACTTCAGCCTTTACATCGTCTTTACCAAGTTCAGGTTTTTCAGACACACCACCTATACTTTTGATCGCCATGTCTGCTATTTGTTTTATACTCTCTACGGCTATTTTTTTCGCTTCGATCGCATCAACAGCTTCGTTCTTATTCTGTTGTAGTTCCTTCTTAGTCTTTATTATTTCGTCTAGAATTTCTTTTTGTTCTTTTATCAACTCTTTCTGTTCTTCGCCATGTTGTTTGATTGTTTCGATAAGTTTCTGTTGTTTCATCATATCTATTTTATCTTCGTTGGACTGTGGCTTGTCTTCTTTAGACTTTTGAGCTTCACCGTTACTTATGCCGTTTGCTAATTTTGTTTCCAACTTAGTTTTAAGATTTCTTGGATGTACTTCTGATACTTTGACAATGGGTTCTTTATTTTCTGATACTGGTAGTAAATCTTTTTCTTCTGCTTTTATATCGTTCTTTGCGAGGTTAAGTTTTTCATTGGATTGCGATTCTGGAGGAACTGGGTTAGGCGGTTGTACCTCGGAGTTTTTAGCTTCAATTTTGAGTGGCAAGCTATCGAGAGGGTCTTTGGTGTCATCGTTTGGTGGCGGTTTCATGAAGATATTAACTGTAAAAAGAGAGCAAAAAATTTTTTAACTAAAGAGGAAGCAAAAATAATTACGATGGATATAATTTAATCTATTTTTAGTGAAGTATTTTAGCGTATAGGCCCTTATCTTTTATGTGTAGGTGCTTAACATTAAGTAAATATTTTAAAAACATACCACTTTTATCCATATCCTTATCTCGCTTTTCGAAGAAGTCCTCAACGATCTTATCGATCCTCTCCTGCGTGTATTTGTCGTCGTAATGCTCGATGCTGCTCTCAGCTACTTGCAGGTTTGCGTATGTTCCTAGTACCATTATCACTAGGCCGAGTACAAGGACACCCTGGGGAAAAACAGTTATAAGTGAGGAATAAATAGTATTATAACGTCAAAATTATTAAGGGGTGGCCTATGTTCAGCAGTGGACGTCTTCCGGCTGATGATGATGATGATGATGATGAACGTCTAAATTACATAATTTGAATAACATTTCGGAAGTTATTAATAAGTAATGTGCCATTTGACTCAAAAGTTTGCTGGTAGACAATGCATTGCAGCAATAAATCCTTTCTGTTCAATATTCTTTGTTCGGCTGTTTCTGATCTGAAACCTTGAAAAGTCGGATAGACAGGTCGTTGATTGTTCACAGAAAAAGTATAATTATGATCCTGACCTATTTTGGCCACAGTGACTTGGATCTTCCAGAACCATTGTCCATTGAGAACATCGCTGGTGTGCCCTCATCATCATCAGCCTATAATGTTCCCACTGCTGGGACACAGGCCTCCTCTCTGTGAGAGGGAGTGGGCCATAATCCATCACGCGGGGCCAGTGCGGGTTGGTACATGTCACATATCTTCGAATTTTTGGTTCTAGAAAATGCCGGTTTCCTCACGATGTTTTCCTTCACCGTTTTGAGTGCAGTGGTGATGAAATAAATTACACAAAGTAATGCGCCTGGCGGGGTTCGAACCCACGACCTACAATTCGTAAGTCGGGACCGATACCACTGGGCCACCACTGCTCTTCAACTTCTGCTGGTGTGCCCTCAGGTGACTGATATAGCCAATTTTTGCAGTGAAAGTGCATCCACAGACAAAGACCGAAATTGTGACCGTGTTTTAAATTAAATTATGAATTATTCAGTGAACTCACCTTAGCCAGCACCCTTTCATTAGTATTCTTAAAAGTCACATTAACGAAGCAAGCAGCCGGGAAGACCACGCAGATGAGCACTCCTATGGTGGAGCCCACCAGCCCCAGCACCAGCTCTATGTTGGGTATCAGTAGACTGATGAACAGAGCGACTGCGACGATGGCCACCGTGATGCAACGGAACGTGGGCTCCGGGATCGAGTGGTTTATTATGTGGTCGTGGTGGGAGGAGTGGACCTGGAACATATTTTACCCTTTCTAGTTCAAATATTCAACCCAAATTTTAATAGTAGGGTAGAGGGAGATTATTTGGTGAGAGACCAACCGGCCGGACTCGGCGGCATTTTACAATGCGGTACAGAACATTGAACTCTATCAACAGTAAATACAGTTCATATTTGCAAGCAACTTATGGGACACGTCGCTACGTGTCGCGGAATGCCGACGGAGATAACTTTGCAAGCAAACATGAACTGTATTTACTGTTGATAAATTTCAATGTTCTTTACCGCATTGTAAAATGCCGCCGATTCCGGCCGGTTGGTGGGAATCTTACCTTAAAAGTCGCTCAAAACGTTACCTATGCATGCAGTAATGCGAAATTATGTGTTACTACGCCTTGTCCACTTTAGTGGTGAACTAATTCCATCATTTCGCATTACTGCATGCATAAGTAACGTTTTGAGAGACTTTTAAGACTCTATCAATGAGTTAACCTGTCTCACCAAATAATCTCCCTTTACCAATAATAACATCGTCCAAGTACAGTACTAATCTGAAAGATATATTTTATGGGGCTAAATGAGATGACAGATATACTGCATAGAACAACAAAAGAAGTTCACTTTTCTGGTTAATTTCGTTGCAGGATTCAAGACAGTTTAATTTATTGTCCGGGACACGTCGAGTTTCATTGCTTTGGCGGATTTCTGGTGCTTACCACTGTTGGTTCTGGCGCACAGGAGTTGCAGTGGTTTGGGAATAGTCCGGTGGCATCATCCCAAATAAAAACAAAAAAAACCATAACTATCATCTCTTACTCTCATCATTTCTTTGATGAGAAAAATACCTCTTTATAGAATACTAGCAAACCCGGCGAACTACATTTCGCCACCAGATGGCTTCGTTTTTTTCTTTGCTATAAACCTCACAGAGCCCGAGACCTTTCCAACGAATGCTAAACCGTGGAAATCGGTTCGTGCGTTCTGGAGATATAGCGTCAGGAAGGAAAACCCGACTTATTTTTATATAATAGATAATCACAACCAAGATATTACCTTCTTATACAAGAACGAGTACAAGCTAGCTCTGCACGGGAAGATGATGAGCGGGAAACTGAACGCGAGCGACATCACGAACCCCAGCTTGATGACGTCACTCGCCATGGTAGGACTCAAACTCATCAAGATGTTGCCTGAAATAAAATAAAATCAATTTAGTCAGCATTGAATATGTAGCTAGGTATACAGGGTGGAATTTTGTAATGCCACCTGGAGGGAAAGTACCCTTAATACTGCAGATAGAAAATTTTACTCAAAGGAAACATTCCTTTATTTTTGAATAGAAAGCAAACTGCATTCAAAAATTTTCGAAAATTCTCTTCTCCCACCCAGGAATCGAACCGGCTAAAATCTGAAAAAATTATACCCTTACTTTTATTGCACCGATCGTTAGGGTCAATTATAACGATGATATCTCTCTAACAAACATGATAAATTAAATGAAAGGAAAACCAGGAAATCTTAACACTTTCACTGTCCGCGCAGCAGACACAATACTTAAACAATGGTCGTGAGTCACATGTGATTCATCGGACAGGGAAGTGGTTAAATTAAAGCCACCGTAACAAGTAATATGGTTTCTTGGTTCAATTCCCGGGTGTGGAAGAAGAGAATTTTCGAAACCTTTGAATGCAGTTTGCTTTCTATTCAAAAATAAAGAAATGTTTCCTTTGAGTAAAATTTTCTATCTGCAGTACTAAGGGTACTTTCCCTCGTGGCATTACAAAATTCCACCGATATGGACCAAGAAACCATATTAGATGTTACGAGAGTTTTAATTTAAGATTTCTTGGTTTTCCTTTCATTTGATTTATCATGTTTATTAGAGAGATTTCATCGTTATAATTGACCCTAACGATCGGTGCAATAAAAGTACAGGGTATAATTTTTTCAGATTTTAGCCGATTCGATTCCCGGGTGAGAGAAGAGAATTTTCGAAAATCTTTGAATGCAGTTTGCTTTCTAATCAAAAATAAAGGAATGTTTCCTTTGAGTAAAATTTTCTATCTGCAGTATTAAGAGTACTTTCCCTCCAGGTGGCATTATAAAATTCCATCCTCTATACCACAAGAAAAATAAACATCTATTGAACACTTGTCTAAAAAACTGTCAACGTCAAAGCAACATTTCACTTTGATATAAGGGTCGTTTTGGAGTGACACTTTTTAGGGTTCCGTAGCTAAATGGCAGAAAACGGAACCCTTATAGATTCGTCATGTCATAAATCTTAAACCGCGATTTACTTTACAAAGTTACAACCAACTACATGAACTTTAATATTATGTTACTTGCTGCTACGGAACCCTTTATGGGCGAGTCCGTCTCGCACTTAGCCGGTTTTATTTTAGACAAGCGTTCAACAGAATGATGTGTATCTTTTGTGATAAGGCGAAAAAGTTTTGGACATTCTTTGGCAGCGCCTTTATCAACAATTAACTCTTTTCTCTATTCGTAATTCGGTCACAAAAAAAAACCAGCTCATTTGGTTACAAAACAATTGTACATCTTATGACCTTTATACCCTTACCTGATATTTCATGAGAAGAAAAAGCGATGTATCCAAATACCCCCAGAGTAAAATACACAGCGGTACAGATGTTGATCGCGTTCTTAGTGACGATGTTCATCTTCTCCAAAGATAGCGTCGGGAGAGACTCGAATATTTCGAACAGTTGTCTGTAACAGAGAATGTTAGCTTTATAACTGGTTTTTGCCAGTGGAAAAGAGACCGCTTATATGAGAATAACTTCCAAAAATTGCACCAAGTCGGTTTTATTATTGTTGTTTTGTTATTATTTGTTACAGGACAAGGTTTGTTTGTAAGACAGTTTTCGGAAAACCCACCGGGTAGCTCGAAAATTTGAACCCGTTTGAAGCCGGGCGGCCCTCTAGTTTAAAATATTGTACACCGTGACTTTTTAGTCGTCTTACAAAAGTGGTCCACTATCTACTACTATCCGACCTAAAATACCTGTAGCAACTTTTTTTTCAATCGTTAATATTTTTTTTTTTAATAAATAGGTACCTACCTACATTAGAAATATAAAACACTGTATTAAAATGTTTACGTATCAAGCTGTAGAGCATACTTACCCAGCACAATAGTCGGGCAGATCATTCCATCTTCGTTTTCTATGAGACAAGGGTGTTTCTAACTACGCATTGCGTCTTAATAACGAATTAAAATTTATTTTTAAATTATTCAAATTTCTTATCTACCTTTTTTTATTATAAACGTGTACTACACTTCTCATCAAAAAAATCGAAACACCTCGCAGTTTATGATTTGATAAGGATTATCAGAAAAATGTGTATATTTAGGAATAAATGTAAAATGTCATTTAATAGTGAGTAGTATGAGGTTTTTAAATCCTAATGTTAATGTTCTAAATTCAAATTAAGTCTTCATAGGTTTCGTATTTTGTATAATGAGTAATTTTTACCCTGTATGGAATATGAAGGAAATGGGTAAAACAACACGCGTAAATGAAAAAAAAATGTAAGAAACGTTTATTTAATAACTTGTATTCCCTCCGCGAGCTCTTATTACTGCTTCCATACGGTTCTTCATCGATCGGATGAGAGTCACGATCACATGTTGTGGTATATTATCCCATTCCTCTTGGATTGCATTTTGCAGCTGGCTAAGTGTTTCTGGGGCTGGATCTCTTGCTCGAATTCGTCTCTTTAATTCATCCCATAGATGTTCAATGGGATTCATGTCCGGGCTTCTTGCTGGCCATACCATAATGGAGATACCGACTTCGGTAAGATAATCTCGTACGACGCCCGCGGTGTGAGCTCTAGCATTGTCGTGCATGAATATGAAGTCGTTGCCAATAAAATGTGCATAGGGCATCACATGAGGTTCAAGACACTGTTCGATGTACCGATGAGAATTTAGTGCAGGCAGCCGTGGCCCAGACACAAAGGCAAGTTCTGTCTTACCGTCGGCGCTGATTCCTCCCCAAACCGTCCACGAACCGCCACCATAGCTGACCTTTTCTTCAATGCAGCATTGTGCAAAGCGTTCTCCATCTCTTCTGTAGACCTTGTTCCTTCCGTCGTTACCATACAGCATAATTTTACACTCATCAGAAAACAGTACTTTGCTCCACTGAAGGTATGACCAAGTTAGGTGCTCGCGTGCAAAGTTAAGGCGCGCTCTTCGATGGTCTGCAGTTAATTTCGGCCCATTCGCTGGCTTATGCGGTGCCAATCCGCGTTCCTTCAACCTTCTTCTTATTGTAGAGTCACTTACAGCTACTCTTCGTACAACGCGAAGCTGCTGCTGCAGTTGAAAAGCGTTAAGGCGTCGATTTCGTAAAGAAGTTGTTACAATAAATCGATCATCTCGCTCAGAAGTGACCCGATTCCTGCCAGATCCTGAACGGCGCGTGAACGAACCAGTCTCCCGATAGCGTTTGTAGACTCTATGAACAGATGATAAGCTTAGATGCAATCTTGCAGCCACAACACGCTGACTAAGTCCAGAATCCAGCAATGCCACCACTTGGGCGGCTTCTGCGGGCGAAGTATCCATATGTTTTAGAAAAAAAAGTTTTTTCAGACGTCCCAAAGTCACAGTAAATAAAATAAGAAACAGAAAGTTTAAAGACAAGCGCTAATTTTTAGTTTTTAAACGAGAAACGTACTCCAACCCTAAATACACATTTGTCTCAAAACAGTGATTAATTTCATTTATAGGATAAACAAATGAAATTAATTCGAATTTTAATTTTTTTCTCCTTACTGTAATGACCAAACTGCCAGCTACTCAGTAATGTTTTTTTTTCATGGAATTAATTCTCTTTTGTAAAAAATTAGGACAAAAACAATAAAAACGAAAGTGTTTCGATTTTTTTGATGAGAAGTGTAGTTATTGAATACATGAACTGGGCTGCCGTTGTAAGACGACTAAAAAGTCACGGTGAATAGAAAGTTAAAATCATGAATGTCAAGCAAAAGTTGCGTCTTCAAAAATATTGTCTAGACAGTCATGATAGATGGTTACGTAATAATCTGAGCACATCCTCTTTCAAATTCTTATAAGGTTAATGACCTAAAGCCATTTGGTTAATGGCATAATCTAGAGATTTAATAAATCCATTGTTGATAAAACTTATCTTGTATCTATGCGCCATAAAATTGATGTACGTATGAATCAGTAACTATGTAATAAATTGGATGTGTCTTTCAAATCTTAATCTGACACTTTAATGACTACTTTAGATTACCAGCTGTTGCTTTTAGTATGAATAGACATTATCATATGTTTTTGATAATTAACTGAAACAGACTGCTTCGTTCGTACTACCGGGGTCTGTTTTCTGGTAGTTTCAACCTTGGGGTCTTCAATTCAAGAGTGAATATATACAACGTGTAACGTTAATAGCGCAAAACCTCTCGTGGGGTAACTCAGCCCACGTTACTGAACAATGTTTGTTCCGGAATTAATACTTTTGGAAATTCCCAAAAAAAAATAAAGATTCTTCTAACTGATGTGCCTGATCAATTCTCATTTTGTATGAAAAAGCAAAATTTTTTTTTGCGAATTTCCAAAAGTCTTCGACTTCATATTTTTGATCCCGTAATGATAAAAATGAAATATTTGTATTGACAAACAAGTTCTAGAGCAGTGGTGGCCCAGTGGTATCGGCCCCGACTTACGAGTTGTAGGTCGTGGGTTCGAATCCCGGCAGGCGCATTACTTTGTGTAATTTATTTCATCACCACTGCTCTCAAAACGGTGAAGGAAAACATCGTGAGGAAACCGGCATGTCCTAGAACCAAAAATTTGAAGACATGTGACATCCACCAATCCGCACTGGGCCCGCGTGGTGGATTATGGCCCATCCCCTCTCACAGAGAGGAGGCCTGTGTCCCAGCAGTGGGAACATTAATAGGCTGATGATGATGATGATGATGAAACAAGTTCTCGATTAGGGTGGTCGTTTCCAAGGTGAAAAACCGGCAAGAAACTATAATGTTAGTCTTTTAAAATAATTTTGTTGTTACAAATACAGATAAGTTCGTACACATTAATAATATTGAGAAAAGTAAAGAGTTAACTCACGTCTGACAGAACAATGCCATAGAGAAGATAGGTACGCATTGCAGTAAGCCAGCAGGTCGCCACATCTCCACGCGGTGGTTCCAGTCGCTCGTTATCATCACAGCACCAGCCTCGAATATTACCTGGAATATAATTTGTTTTCAAGCCATATATTTGAGCAGTGGTGGCCCAGTGGTATCGGTCCCGAGTTATGAGTTGTTATTTATTTCATCACCACTGCTCTCAAAACGGTGAAGGAAAACATCGTGAGGAAACCGGCATGTCCTAGAACCAAAAATTCGAAGACATGTGACATCTACCAACCCACACTGGGCCCGCGTGGTGAATTATGGCCCACTCCCTCTCACAGAGAGGAGGCCTGTGTCCCAGCAGTTGGGAACATTATAGGCTGATGATGATGATGATTTTGTTTTCAATAATTATCTAAATACTTTTCTATACTCTACTTTAATATTATGAAGCTGAAGAGTTGGTTTGTTTGGTTGGCTAAACGTTCTTAGAACTTCTGGTTCTCATTGAAAAAATATTTTTGTGTTGTATAGGCCGATCTTCCGGGTTCTGCCGGGCTTGCTGAGGTTGGTCTACGGATGGGTGACCATCTGACATAGTTTACGAGTTTCCTCCGTATCTCGGAAAGCACCTAAACCCGTAGATCCCGGCTGTCATTTGTAGACCTTTGACAGTCGTTACTGTTATTCAGCAGCTCTAAAGTCTGACAACCATGTTACTGGGTTGTGGAGGTTAAACCCAGTTAGTGTGTTGTGGATATTCAGCTGAATCTGGTTCGCTGGAAGCCGACCCCAATGTAGTTTGGAAAAGGCTAGGCAGGTGATGATAGGTCTATTTATCGAGGAAAGCTATTCATCAAGCTACGACCAATAGCAACGGAACAACGGGGATAAAACCGCAGGAATGAGTTAGTTTCATTAAAAAAAAACCTACAATAGCGAATGTGCCAAAAAAACTTGGTCTACATAAAAGTTTTCCTGTTCACAATTTGTTTTAGCTTATTTTTCCTGTTCCCACATTGATATAGACCAGGAAATGCGATAATTATAACTTTTATCATATTATGGCATTTTTTTTTTTTTTTTTTTTTTAGCGTGGTAAAATCATCAAATGAGTCCTCCAACCCCGGGCAGGGCGGGAGGGACTGTCAGACTTCTACTGACTAAAATCCACGGTGTCCTTCATAGCCTGTTACGTTCCGGGGTTACGGTGAGGGAATAATCCCGCGACCCCGGCAGGCTTTGGCCCTCTGAGAGGGGGGCCCCGTCATTATGCTGACGCTCTTTGAGGCGCGCGTGGGACACAACGCGCCGTCGACCCGGGCATGGTCCTTGGTCGGGCAGCGAGTTGCCCTTTACTCGCTGCCCGCATGCCCGCGCCTACGGTGGCCGGAGATCGTCGCGCGACGTCCGTCGCCGTGGGCGTCCTTCACCGCGGTTGATGGGGCGGAGGGAGGACTCTGTCCTCTCTCGCTCGCGGCGCGCCTCCTCCTTCGCGAGCATTACTGCTTCGCAGAAGGAGGCGACCGCTTCCCACTCCGTCTCGCCCCGCAGCATGGCCGAAACCAATGCCGGGCGCGAGATCATATTATGGCATGGCCGAACAATTTTTTTAAACTCAAAAACTACCTATGAACATTCAATTAATTTCAGAGTCATAATCGCACTGAAACTATCATAAAACAATTTTGTTCCACTGGAATCTCGACTGTGCTGTATAGCAGGATTAAGGTTGATAATTAAAAAGCGTAGTAAAGTCAAGTTTTAAGTGGTTATTGCATAATACAATTAACGTATCAGTGACGCATGCTCAAATCGATCGTGATTTGGTCGATAAAACACGATGACGCTGAAGCGACACGAATTCCTGCAATTCCCTAACTCATAACCCTAACGAACACCGTGACCCCGGAACGTAAATGGCTATTAAAGGACACTATGAATTTTAGTCAGTACAATTCTAACAGTCCCTCCCGTGCTGCCCTGGGTAGGAGGGCTCATTTGATGATACCACGTAAAAAAAATATAAAAAAGGTTACAAAGGCTAAGAGATGAATCCCGCACACCCCAAACTATATTCCAAAAATACCTAGAAGTTAAATGCTGTCAACTAAATGATCAAAGCAAAGTCGAAAGGTACTAGAGTGGAGGCCACGGACTAGCAAGCGCAGCGTAGGACGTCCAACAACAAGGTGGACAGACGACCTTATAAAAGTCCTCGGAAGACGCTGGATGCAGGTCGCTTCCAACCGGTTTATGTGGAGATCTAAAGGGAGGCCTATGTTCAGCAGTGGACGTCCTATGGCTGAGATAATGATGGTGATGAAATGATCAAAATGAACATTACCTTCATAACGAGACAGAAGTAGAAGGCGATGGTGGCCGCACTAACGTTGCTCAGACTGTCAACATTTCGCAGTAGTCCCAGCGGAAGAACACAGACTAGTGACACTATCACCATTATTGAAGTTCTAAAACAAAAGAGGAACATTATGTATCTTCTTTCAAAAAAACAAGGTATTGCTTTGGCAATCACAAAGACTTAACCTACATTATACAAATTAAAGTCACACCGCTATTGCCGCGGTCGCTGGACTGTCTTACCAGATTATCGTGAGCCCGGAACGTAAAGAGCTAATGAAGGACACCGTGGATTTTGGCCAGTACAAGTGTGCATTATTCCTGAGTGCTATAGGCTTATAGATCCTGCACAGAAAATACAGGCTTTTTACATAGAGTTGTAGACATCTGCCCATTACAACCTAGCAAGTGGAAAAAAGAGTGGGCCAGTGAAGGGATGCAACACAGTGCGTCTGCTGTCATAGCTACCAGCAGACAAAGTCCCGGGCAGGAATCAGATATGAGATAAAACAAACACATTTACATTTCATGTCCACAGTTATTAATAAATCTCTTTTATAGTTTAAACAATGAGAACCATTCATTGTCATTGCAACCTCCTTTGTCTCATCAAGTTACTGAGAAAATAATAATAATGTTAAGGAATAATTACCTCAATATGTCACTCTGGTTTATATTGAACATCTTGGCAACAATCTGTGGTCCCAAGTCTCCAACCACTACAAAGTATGCTATGCATGTTCCCATCAAAAAGCCAATGATGCCAACCTCAACAGCAAATTTTCCAGCTTGGCCAAATACATGATGAGCTAAAGAAAAATAAAACAGGAGTTTGAATTTGGAACATAGAGCATAAACTCTCTTGCTTCTTTTTTTATTGTCTGACTATATTATATTTATGAGTTGAAATTGAGCAAATATACTTGTAGGACAAAATATATTTTACCTAGAAATTCGAAGTTTCTTCTTCGTGCAAGTAAAGCAGATTTTAATAGGAAATGGCAGCATAATCTTGAGATGAGACCCATAAACAGTAATATTAGAGTAGCAAGTAATACACCACACTGAAAAAACAATTGAAATTAATTATATCGTACATTTGTGAGGTCTCTAGACAAAAAAACTGTAGGTAAGTACATATTTTTTATAAGACTGGAATCATGAAGGCTGTTCAATACAGTGAATTTCTTCGTTCACTGGTTCAATACAATTAATAATTAGTTGTCATAAGCTTAATTAAGTGGTAATAAGATAAGCATTTCACACAAAAAATAGGCAGTCTATAGCCACAACAAAGCTTTAAAAAAGTAAGCTAAAAATATATATTTTAAAACAAAAAACTTACTTGTTGAAAGCAGAAAGGCATAGCCAATATTCCGACACCTATGATACTGTTGGCTAGTGTAATTGACTGGCCGGTAGTACCCATTTTTATAGATTAATTTTAATAATTTCCACTCGAAAAACGCCCCTTTTTACTGGAATAATTCTTTTAAAACCACATACTGCTACGCGTATTGTTTTGAACTATTTTCTTCGGGTTTCTGTCAATTTCCCTTCCATTTGACAGATTGTTTGTTGACGTGACTGACGTTGACGTTTTCTATTTGTCGAGTTGAGTAACGTTCCGTTTCAAGTAACATAAACACTCCAGTGACTTTATTTTGTTTGTGGTCAGCAAAACAGATTATTTTTGTGCAAGTGCACTCACTCCAAATAAATATTGTGGTTCGGAAATGTTCAAAAAGCCCACTACGCCTCATTTTCATTAAAGACATGAGTTATCACAATCTAGCCCTTGTACACTTGTTTTTAAATAAAACTTAATTATTCAATCACGTATCTTTTGGTTGAAAAAATATTAACTTGTCGAGGTGACTGCGCTCACTCTTCAATGAAGTCTTGTCTTGTCCCGGTCTCAATCCTGTCTAGAAAACTATAATTCATCAAGCCCACTAAGCTGCGCTCGCTCTTCAAGTAAAGTCTTTACTTGTGTAGTTTATCTGATATTTTTCAAGATCATCATCATCAGCCTGTTCCCACTGCCGGGACACAGGTCTCCTCTCTGTGAGAGGGAGTGGGCCATAATACACCACTCGGGCCCAGTGCGGCCGGTTGGCGACATGCCGGTTTCCTCACGATGTTTTCCTACACCGTTTTGAGAGCAGTGGTGATGAAATTAATTACCTACACAAAGTAGTGCCTGGCGGGGTTCGAACCCACGACCTACAATTCATAAGTCGAAACCGATACCACTGGGCCACAACTGCTCTCGTTTTCAAGATCACTTTTCAATTTTTTTCGAACTCACTTTGCCCTTCTCCAATGAAGACTTGGCTTATCACACTCTAGATATCGACTTTGATCAATAATTACATAATATTTTTGTACACATCTCCTTTGTAATGCAACATTTCGATCTTGAGCGACTTCACACTCAGACTGGCCCCTGCTGACACGGTGACGCCTGCTATACAACCTACACTAGGCTCGTGTAGTAGATTACAGACCTTACCCTGTCACAGAGAGGTGACCTGTGTTTCTTTGCAGAGTGATGTGAATAACATCACGAACAGACTGATTGTGATGATGAGTCTCTACTATATTTTTATAAGCTGATTTTTCTACCATGATACCATCTTCCCATCATCATCATTTGCCTAGCTTTTTCCCAACTATATTGGGGTCGGCTTCCAGTCGAACCAGATGCAGCTGAATATACCTAATAATAATATTCCACAACAACTATCACACAACGCCATTTAGTCCCCCAAGCTAAGCAGAGCTTGTGTTATGGGTGCTAGACAACTGATAAACATACTTTATTGTACCTATATTAATTATTTCTAAATACATATACATATTATAGATAAATTACACCCAGACATAGACCAAATGATCGTGCTCATCACACAAACATTTGTCCTGGGTGGGAATTGAACCCTCGACCTCCGGCTTAGCAGTCAGGGTCACTAACCACTAGACCAACAGGCCAATGCATATCATCCACCACTGAAGCTTAGACCTGCAATGCTGTTCTCTAATAACATAACCCTTTTATGCGGAATATTGAAATCGCATCCTGTTCTCAATTAATTTTCAACTTTGTAATTGTGAGTAAACAGTAAAAAATCCACTAAAGACAGTTTCGATGCTGCGTCCTTTAGAGTATAGTACTGCTGAACAGAGTTCTCTGAATGTGACCGCTCTCGAAAGCGATTCTAAGGGGCCGCAGGTCTAAAACGACCACTTAGCAATATTCCTATTTCCTTCGTAAATGAATAATTAAAGAATGACATTAGGGATATCATTTACAGTGGCAGTGTTTGACCCTGTACCCTTAGCACAAATTTTCAGTATTTGAGACGTAAACTGTAACTTGGAAAATTTCAAATTAACGAAAAACGAAAAATGAGTTCTTTCCTCGCACACCAGAGGCGCTGTTCCATGTTTTCATACAAAAACGCTGTAAATACTGTAAAGTAAAAGAGTGAAAATTCGTGCTAAGGGTACAGTACCCTTAACACGAATTTTCAGTATTTGAGACGTAAACTGGAACTTTGACAATTTCAAATTGACAATAATTTTCAAAGAAAAAAATTGTCCTTTCTTCGCACACCAGAGGCGCTGTTCCATTTTTACATACAAAAAAGCTGTAAATACTTTAAAGACGCTGTAAAGTAAAAGAGTGAACATTCATGCTAAGGGTACAGATCGCGTTGTTTCATTGCCTTAGTCGTAATAAAATAAAACCCATAAATCCAGTTACGTTATAATATTTTAATGTTAGTTATTTCACTATCAGTATTCTTTGGTACTTTCGGCCAGTATTCGACCTCTCCATGTAAATAATATAATATATAAACTGTTACTTTTATCGAATACTGCCCTAAGTTGCACGCACACATACATATTGATAATAATAGGTACAATTGTTGACTATCATTATTCTAGGTGGGCATTTCTTTGGCTAACCCTTAAACCCACTTAATTTATTTTTAAAATACAATTTATTTTATGATTAACATAGGTACATAAAAACAATAAGTTACAGTTAAATGTAAGCATAGATAATGATAGAAAGAAATAAGTTGGGTCCATCTTGAATTAACAAAAATAAAATATCAGGCCACATGGGCTGGATACCTGGCATCGTTTTATTTTTAAAATAGCTATTCCCAGCTGTTCTGCCGCTGCTCGGCTCCTATTGGCTGTAGTATTTTTTATATAGCTTTAGATTTTTTCAATTCGAACCAGTAGTTCCTGAGATTAGCGCGTTTAACCAAACTAACGCTTCAGCTAGATAGAGTTATAGACAAACTATAAATTATTGTGCAATTTAAATTCCTTTTAAAAACAGTGAGAACGTCAGCGTTAGTTTTTAAAAATGACAAAACCTACGAAATTATGTATGGAATAGTAATTAGTTAGAAATTATACATATTTTCATATTCATACATTTACATGACACATCTAATTAGGTACAAGCGTATTTTACTGCTACTACCTAGCTGTTTTCATCTTTTCAATATTCAGTAGGTTACATAATACAGAACACTTAAATAAATACGAGTAGGTATGTGACCTTCCCTAGTAAAGGTCACTCACTAGTGCAAGTGGTAACAATTTGACCTCTAACTGGCTGGTTTTGTTAGGAGGTACAATAAAATAAGGGTGTTCGTGCACCCGCGTCTTTTGAGTAAATGCCATGTGAGTCCAGCTACGTTATTCTGTAATTCGCGACAAGTCGCAGCTTATTGAGGTTTTGTTACCACTTGCACTGACGTGAGGTCTACCATACCTATTTCATTAGCACAGTGTTATTGGTGAAAACCTTTGTTTCTGTCTTATTGTAGGAAATTAAGATCCCGTGACTGCAAGATCTACGTTTATTAAAAGTAAACTGTCTTATACTAGTCTCGTAGTAAAGTTTATTTTTTCGAAAATACCGTAGTTCTGGCGATCACGGTTTCTTAGACCATTTATATATTTATTTCAAGTTTCAGAAATACATAGATAATAAAAAAGTGTATCGTCTTCTGATTTGTGCCTCAAATCCTCAATACACGGTTTTACAATTTTCATATCTTAGATTCTAGCAGTTTATACCAAGTGTTACGATATTTAAAAAAACCGGCCAAGTGCGTGTCGGGCCACGCACAGTGTAGGGTTCCGTAGTTGCCCATCAAAATACTTATGCGAACTAACTAAACTGATTCGCTGAATTTAATTTTAAAAAGAAGAATTTTCAAAATCGGTCCAGGAGTCTTTGAGAAATCGGGGAAAATACATAAGAAAAAAGATTACAACGAATTTAGAACCTCCTCCTTTTTTTGAATTTAGTTAAAAATAGTTGACGATAAAAACCTACCTATCCCCAAAAAACATACCTATAAAAGCTGTAAAAATAAAGTTGACAAACTTACATTTGCAGTTGTCTCCGATACATTTTGTTTAAGAAAATATGATATCAAGTACATTTTATAAGTTGGTCGACTATTACTCGTAAAGTTGTAAAGCCTACTTAGTCATGATAATTTTCTTTTAAACTTCGTTATATGCACTACTATTATGAATTTTTTCACACCCCGAAACATAACCGTTTAGCTGGTAGAGGTGGGGGACACTCGAATCGAGCAAAATTTAGCACTTTAAAGCTTAATATTTCACAAACGATTTTTTTTATCAAAAAATTGTTAATGGAAACTATCATTATTTTTTAAAGGCCTATTTAATGATACCCCACACTAAGAGGTACGCGAGAAAAAAAAATCCTCACTTTACGTGTAAGTACTGGAGGTACCCTAAAAAAAAATATTTTACGAGATTTTATTTTACCACTTTTTCGGCACAACAAATCCGTATATTTACACCAAATTACAGCTCTCTAGTACTGTGCGTCTCCGAGCTAAACTGCGGACAGACGGACGGACGGACGGACGGACGGACGGACGGACGGACGGAGGGACGGACGGACGGACGGACGGACGGACATGGCGAAACTATAAGGGTTCCTTGTTGACTACGGAACCCTAAAAACGTTACAATTTGGTTCAAGTAAATATTTATATGACAAACATCCTTAACTACATAAACTACAATTCCAATTTGTAGAAGTTTTCAAAACGATACCTCTATTATATTAAAAACATGACCTTTCTTTTTCCCACAGTCGGGTCAAAAGAATAACAACAAATGGCACTGACACAAACAATACAATAAAAATAATTTGGTATATAAAAAAACCTTTATTTTATGACGTTCATTAGTAAATCTAGATTAATTAATAAACTCGTGGTGATTAAATCAGCATCATAATAATTCTGTTGTCATTGATATAAATATAAACAAGTACCTATTTGTCAAAAGTTAATTCATAATTAATAGGAGCAAGCCATGATATACCTAATGAACTAAAATAAGCAATAACGGCAGGAAAATAGTGAGTAATTTTATCATCTTTCCCTACAGAGTAATCGTTATCTCAGCATTCCATTTCTTATACTTTGCTCTTGGCATGTAGCCCAGAAGCAAAGCCTAAGTGTCAACAAGCTCAAGAAGCATCTGGAACTCCTGCGCAGCGACGAAACAGCACACTATATATTTGAAACTCCGACAGGATTGTGTTCGAGAGTCAGGCACAGGCTGCCCTGATGATGTCTTCCTCAGACAGCGCCCGCTCCAATGCTTTCTAGCCAAATTAAATTCACTCCTTTTCTACCCATAGCCGAATCAATTGAAATTCGATATCGACACAAAAATACTTTTAAAACCGTGAAAGGAAATAGGTTGTAAATAAACTCGAACATTTTAATGGTTTCAGTAAAACGTTGCGATAACTTTCTAACAACTTTTCTATTGCAAAATCGTAACAAAATTACTACCGTTTTCTATATCTTAATTTGAATATCCAATGGCCTCGTATAGCTTACATGCTTTCAACACAATAATAGGCCTGCGGCTAGGGTTTCCATACGGCTTTTGTTTGGATATAATTATCCGGGTTTTCGTCTCACAGACCCTGTTAGCACTTTATGTAAATCTATTTGTAAAAATAATGTGTCAAAATCACAAAAATGTTAAAGAAAAATGTTTCGAGTTTTTCTGCAAATGTCTGACGTTTCCGGACTTTTGAAATTTCAAAATAGCAGCCCTACCTTACAGCCGGCGCACGCGCACCGGACCATGACGTCACACGCGTCACAGATTTTACGCGCGTACTCAATGATCCGAGAGAAGCAATTTCCTTTTGTTCACGTGCAGGCCTTGCTACTTGTATAATTAACGACTGAAATAGAACGAGTTAATGCTATTGTCTGAAAGTCATTAGGACGAGATCAACTGGTTTTGGACAAATACCTATGGCGTCATCTGTCTTCCTTCTTTTTTGTATGAAGCCGTGAAGGTCCGGGTGTGAATGAAGTCTTTACTTCATCTATGCAATTCCTTTTCTTTTCTAGAATATCGTATTTTTGGATTGGACCCTACACAGTTATTATTTTGGATATTTAATTATACCTAATTGACGCAAAAGGATGAGTCTGCTGTGCTCTACAAAATGGACTAGAATAAGAAAGTCCCTTAACCCTTAATTTGGCAAGACCAAAAAAGTTGTAGTAGAAAGTTGGCATTAATATATTGTGTTAATATGCATTCAAGCCTTACGGGAAAAATAATAAAAAAAATATTACATGAAGGGTTTCCTGAAAACACAACGTTAAGTATACTCAACAAAATCCTATGGCTAAAGAATTACTTTATATATAATATTATATAATATATAAATAAAAAAAGGTTCACATGCAGTATTTTTATGTAGTAAGAAATTTTCACTTAGTTAACAATATAACTAACCATTAGTTTTGGCATAAATTTCGTCAAACAGATTGTCAGAAATGAAATCGATGAAATAATTGAATTAGTTCTTTCTATTGGGAACCTAGAGCTTGCGAACGCATCTGGATCTACTTCAGCACAATGAAGGACACTTCCATGAGACTATTTAAGCTTATTTACATGTTTTTCTTCGGTACAGGGGCTATCTGGACCATGCTAAGTGGAGTGGAGTGGAGACAGAACACAGCCTTCTGTCTCCGACGATTTGCTAGTAGCTGTAGTACATGTTGGTAGTGGCGCAAAAGCCAAGATTTGTGTAAATTGTAGAAGAGAATCATTTACCTAACTGAAAATGCATCATTTCAGTTGAAAAAGTGCTAGAACTGTCATTTCTATAAGTCTCACCATGCAGACTTGTTGAGTATACTCTACATAACAAGATTATTCACCATCGAATTTTGTTGAGTATACTTAACAGTCAAGTTCACTGACTCCTGGTGTTTTTATCCAGGTGAAAAATGGATTTCTAATATTTTTAATGTATTGATTACACAATAAATAAATAGAAATAAGCAAAATATGTATCAAAACTAGACCGAAACCCAATAAAAATAAATATTTACCTTTATGGGTCACAGATGACGTTGTGTCGTTGTCTTTTCTGGTTCGCTACTGTCAAGTAAAATATTGACAGGCCGGTAGAAACTTTTTCCTACTATAATTAACTATCATTGAAGTATTCCTAGCCTATAAAATTTGAAACCACGGAAGAAAATTTGTCTTCTAGATTTTTTCAAATGTTATGTTGAGTATACTTAACTGTGCCAAATTAAGGGTTAAAAGTAATTTTCTAATTCAAAACTAATAGAAGTTAATTTGAGATTCAAATTGTGCATGATCTTCATCTGACCTACTAACGAACGTCACAAACAACATTTGGGTTAAAACGTAATTAAAATCCAATAAAGAACTACGTACCTTACATACGAATAAATAACGATTAAAATGACGTATAACGAATCATAAATAAAGCCGATTAGATTTCGCATTCAAGCCAGTTTAAAACAATAAAATTATACTCGATCATAAAATAATGTATGATTATTCAGCTTTACATACAACGAAAATAATACATGGCACGCTCATTCTAACCAGGAATGCTCAATACACGGTGCAAAGGACATCGACGCGCAAAGGGTAACCATGATTTTAGCATAAATGAATTTAATAAGCCATAGGTACACGCATTACGATCTACCGGAAAGAGCAGTGGTTTTCGGCAAATCGCGCCCAGATAGGGCTAAAGATTGCTATGTTCTCAGCTACTGACAGCGACAATAACCAATGGGGAAGACAAGTCAAAGCTAATTGTAGATGACGCCACCATAGCTAAGTCCTAATCCGACCAATGAAGTAGTACTATTTTGAAGTACCTTTAAGATTTTAACCAATGACGATGCTTGGAACAAGCTATACTAGCGCCATTAGTTCCCCAGTTGCCATCGCCATTTTGCAACGCAAACGGTGAGCGCTCGAGCTTCGCGATTAGACGATCTCAAATTACTGATGGGGTTCTAATGGAAGCTTACACAACTGTCCACAGAAAGGTCTACCGGTAAGGTACACCTGGTTTATACTGGAAAGACGCTGTAAAGTAAAAGCAAAGAGTGAAAACTCGTGCTAAGGGTACTGGTAATCTATCCGGTAGACCGTAGCGTAGCATCCTAAAGTTTACTGCATTCATGGTTACCCGTTTGTGGGTCAATGTCCCTTCCGCCCTGTATATACTTTACGTTTAATATTATAACTAAGATAAATAACATTTTAAAATGCAGTACAATTATTATCTTTGGGATAATCACTTTGATTTTTAATGGCAAGTCACATTGTATGAAAACGTTTTTTTTCTTTTCTTTTAATGTTTGTTGAAAAATAATCTGCCCACTATGTAAAACAGAACGTTTTTTTTTTATATTAGTTTATTTGTTTTACGTATCCTTCTATAGGTATGACATTTAGTTAGTGAACATAGTTTTAATAATTTAATTTTAAGTTTGAATGGACGTTTCATAAGTGTGCTGTTGGGTAAGTATTTATTTAATTTTAAAATATAATTAATTGTCGACTCTACATCATTAGTTGTCTTATATTCTTTTTATTATGAAGTACCTAAATAATAAATGGGCAGATTCTTTACTTTTAAAACTACACTCGCGAGCAAAAGTACGGAATTAATTAATCCGATTCCGCGCGTTCTTGAGTACGTAATAACTAGTAAAGAATAATAAAAATGGTTTAAGTTGTTACCAAATTCATTAAAATCAAGCCATTATTTATGGAGCTATCCCGGATGTATTCCGTACTTTTGCTTGCCAGTGTACCTATTTATATTTAAATCAGAGACCAACTACTTTTACTTTACCTTAGAACTACGTTAAGATACATTGATTTTTTAATTACCTACCATGCTGTTAAAAATAAATTATTTTTTATTTGATTAAAAATAGTGATGTCATATCCCTAGGGTCGTCACCCATCGATGTGTTTATCGCATTATTAATAATGTCCTTTAATAGTAAATAGTAAAACGACAGGAGATAACTAGATCGCCTTGTAATAATTTATTTGCGCACTGAACCAATTGCTAAGATTTGCAAAGAATATTTTTCTTAGATCTATAATTTTTTTTTACTACAGAAAAATCACGATACTTTTACTTACATTTACATGATGCACATAACACGCTCAAATGAGAACTGTTTAAAAAAGGAATAGGTACTTGTCATTCATTAATAAGATCATCTAAGAATAGATCCATTAAGACTCATCGTTGATCCAAGCGAATCAATCAATGAATCATTATCTTGCTCCTATTCCAAATATTTCGTAGAAATCCTAACATACACATTCTTTGGTTCAAAGTGTGAGCTATTAAAATAGCAATTTGAAGTTCACACGCTCTCCTGTTTTAATAAATATTACTGCAATAAGTGAATGGTATTGCGTAATTATTATAATACCGGTTTGCATTGTTTACGGTGACAGATCAATTACCTACAAGACCAGAATACAGTTCGGACAGTTCTAGCACACTGACCGTGAATGAACAATGATTTGACTCGACGCGCGAGGACGACACTACATTACCTACTCTACACAATACAATACATACCGAATTACTGAACGAGGCACGCTTAAAATGACGGCAACAAAAAATGAGTGACGACCTTAAAATTAAGCCAGTGCCAGACATAGCTTCCAATATTTGGGGTTTATTCTTCAAAGTCGTTTGAAATATTATGATTGACGACTACTTATTAAACCATAGAATTTTGAACGTTTAAATGTCTCTTAAAATTAGTCAGCGACTTATGATTAAACACGTTGAAGACTGTAAGATAGAAAAGCCTCTCGGTGCCGAAATAATATTTCAAAACTTAGCACCATGTGCTCAAATACAGCGCAACTTTCGATATTTGAGTTTTGAAGCCATATCTGACATCGACGTGAGTTTACTTCAAAAAACATCAAAATAATAATGATAAAGGGTGATACATAAATAGTGAACATTATGATTTAATGATTCTAACATACATTGGGTGCCAAATACTGGTATAATGACTTTGAAAGCACCTAAACAGCAAGCGCAATAGCGGGGCGGGTAACGTTACGATTGTAATAATATTTGTATAAATAAAAAAATGATATAACGATTTTACCGAACTTCTAGCTCTAGCAAGTCTAGCGTTTTATCTTTTACACCTATAAGTCTTATTTTAACTTGTACTGTCTTTAAAATTTTATTTAAACATTATCAAATGACAACCCGTCACTTTCGCAAACCAAAATGTTCTACAACTATAAGTTTGCTTTCCGAAATGACCAAGAATATTATAATTCATGCAAATTGCATAATTATCATAATAATGTTAATATAAATATTCACTCAATGCTACCAAATATTATAGTTAGGTACTTAAATATTTAGATTTCTATTTGTCTAAATTTTAGGTACTAAGCAGATTACTCACGATGAAATCTGCCAATAAATGTCAAATTAGATAGTTTACTCGCAATATTCTATGAAGATTTAATTGCGTATGACAAACAGTCCAGAAACTGACTAGAAAACATATACGTTTCAGAAAAAATCTTTTAAAATACGATTTGATAATAAACAAAAATAGTACCCTTAAAACAAAAAATGTACGGACAAGGCGTCTCTGAAAAAAAAAAAAACAAAATATATTTGTAACAATATAAAATAAACGAATTCCTTTTTCAGTCCGCTTACATCATAAAACGGGTGTATTCGTAACAAAAAAGGTTGCGCACGTACAGATGGTCCTATCGTCTCCACACGTGCACAACCTCTTTTGGGTGTCGTATTTGTGTAATAATAAAAAATTTTATGTCATAAACGGTCGCCCGTCTTTTGTTAAGTCTGTGACCCGCCCCAGCTGCAATGTGCGGTTACCTTTATCTCGCTTAATTTAATAAGGAAGTGATCATAATTTATAATGTTGTGACAAAAAACTGCTTGAGCCGGTCAAAAAGAGCTTTATGTCTAATGCAATAGAAGCGAAAAGACTTAATAGGTAATTCTTTTCAATTTCGTTCACACGACGAACTAAATGCATCGAAATAATGCTGTTTTGTGCTTGGCTCTAGCAGAATACAAGTCATTTTAGTATGGTCACTCCTTTTAATATCCCTTTACTTATCTTTGTCAGTAGTCAATAATTCCAGAATATCTTCAGTTGACTTATTTTCTTTCTTGAACTTCTCCATCTGGTTTTTAGGTACTGTTCCATGGATGAACATTTCGATGTTCGTCCTTAGACGTTTGGCTGGCGTTAGACTCTCGTCTTTGCAAGGAGTTTTATCCATTGCTTCCAACGACTCGACGAGAATCTCATCCACCAGCCGTTTGTTGAAACCTGTTAGATAAAAAAATGTTAACTTCTTTTCGAAAATGTTTGTTCAGTCAGCAAAGATTGCGGTCAACCAATTTTCAACCTTAGTGTTTTTTACTAAGGACTATAAGGGTGAAATGTGCTTAATCCTCAACCTCGTCGACTGTACTTTTAGAGCTTATTTACAAAGCTTAACAAATATTAAAGTTCCAAATCCAAAGAGATAAGAATCGAGTCCAACCACCACCGTTACCAAACCGAAAGCCAACTAGAACGAAGTAGGTAATGTAGGTATACATTAAACATTAATTTCCGCTTCCCGATAACCTACATTTACCCGCCTTCACCGACCAACACCAGAAATTAACATCACAATGGGAAATGAACTCACTCACGAAATTATTACTCATAATGGTAACCGTCGGTAACCCGTCAGTCGTCATACAACGACGGGCATGTTCGCTAGAATAAAAACCATGATGAGATAAGCTATGCAATGGACATCGTGCTAAGACTGCACTTCACACAAGCACACACACTCTTGTACCTACGCCGCACACGATTTCGCAACCCAGTGAATCAATACTATAGTGCTTTATAATGTTTATTTGTTCGTTCGATCGCACTTGCATTTTCAATGACGGCGCGCTTGTTATCACGACCTTGTTACTACGATTATACTCAATGACCTATGATGATGCGAACTGAATGGAAACGCGTTGATGTCTTATGTACCAGACAAGATTATTAAAAGTCGAACATTAGATTTTTCAACATTTTGCCATTCTGAAAATGACTATGAACTGTGCACGTTTCCGGTATGGACTCCCGTTATTGGCGGACACACACTAAGCAATGTACTCCACACTAAACAAAAAAAAACAGTGCCATTATGAGTGTAGTGTAAACAAACTCGTATGAAATAAAAGTTTACGCACCTAAGTATTTGAGTTTTTCTTTGGTAGCGATCATCGTGAGGAGAAGGGCCAACAGGAACCTCATGCGAGACAAAGACATCGACGACTCCACTTCTATTTCGTCCTCGCCCTTCTTGAACCTTTTCCTTTTACCTTTAGCTGATTCATTACCAGGACCTTCTGAACAAGTCTTCTCATGCATATCAAGCTCAGCTTTGAGCTTGAAAAAGGTTTGGCAATGAGCGCATTTGTATGGGTTCTCCTTGCCATGTATTTTACTCATGTGCGTTTTCATGTGTGGCAATTGAGAGAAGGACATTGGGCACATGGCGCAGGGGAAAGGTTTCTCGCCAGTATGACGTCTGATATGCAACATGAGAGCGTTTGAATGCGAGAAAAATCGTTTGCATATACGACAAGGGTACGGTCTGTCGCCAGTGTGCGCGCGCCGGTGGACATTCAGCTGTGTGGACTGTGTGAATCGCTGCCCACATTCAGGACACACATGCGGACGTTTCTTCTCATGCGTGCGCATATGCTCAGTCAGATGACCCTTCAACTTCTTTTTGCAAATTGGACACACAATTCGATGTTCACCATGGCTCACTTCAACATGCCGCTTCAAGGAATTCGGCCTTAAAAACTCTTTCCCACAATACTGACATATAAAATCTTTAATTTTCAAGTGGCTTTTGACATGCAAGTAAAGCAGATTGCGACAGCGGTAAGACATACTGCATAGTGTGCACTGATGGCGTCCCTTGACCAGATGTTTCTTCTCATGTTGCATCAACAAAATATGGTAGGCAAATGATTTAGGACAGTAAATACATTTGAAAGCACTCTCAGTATTTGTATGAGTTTCCAAATGTTTCTTCAAGTTTTCCTTTACAAGAAATGGTTTTTCACAGAAATTGCAGATGTAAAGCTCAGGGTCATCTAATATTGACTTGTGATAGCGGTCAACATGAACTTGCAAATTATAGAGGCTCCTGAACCGTTTAGGACAGCAACGGCATTGGTATGGCTTTAAACCGAGATGCATGAACATGTGTCTGCGTAAGGAACATTTCCTGTTGAATGTTCTCTTGCAATGATCACATTCAAAGTATTCTAATTTTAATACTACACCATTTTTCAGAGTAATATGTCTTTGTTTTGGCTTTTTTTTCTTTTTTGAAACTTTTTTACCAGAGCTGTTATTAGCATCATCTGAACAGCTTTCATCATCATCATCAGAGTTTGCAGATATAGTATCAGATAAGTTCACTACATCATCATCATAGTCTTGATTTTTGTTGTTTTGGTCTGTTATTTGAATGTCATTGTTATTGTCCACACCAGCTCTTGAAGGAGCAACCACATTGATGTCCTTGGAAGGTGCCTCTTTGGAAGGCTTATTCTTCCTCCCACCAATCATCAATTCATCCATCAGAATACTATCAACTATTTTCATATTGCACTTTTTCTTCTTTTTAAGATGCCCATTTTTAGACATATTTGGCAGATTACTATTTTGTCTTTTTCTGGAATTTGCTTTTTGCTCATCATTTGGTGTTACACTGAGAGGCAACAGGCTGGCTTCCTGCTCAGGAACTTGTTTGTCATTCACAGAGGGTTTAGCAGCAATAAATCTTTCCCTGAGCTTATGTCCATTTTTCAATAAGAATTTGACTTTTTGATCAGATGTCATGACCGGACGGGGACATGGTCGTTTCATAACCATGTTGATATCTGGTTCATTTTTCTTCAAGGGTGTTTTCTTGGGACCTGTTGATGATTTTTTTGTTTTATCCCCCTTCTTTTTCTTCTTCGTAGATGCACTTTTGGGTGCGTTTAATCTACTCTTTACGTTAGCCATGATTTTATGTCTTATTAGTAAGCTGTACTATTACTGGTTACAGCATGAAGCGATAGAGACCCACCACCATCGAGAGGAGTTAGTAATTATACGTCTTTACGTTGCGCAGGTGAAGTTATATGAGCGCAATTCGGCTCGCCGTACTTACATGCAGTGTAACGTTATTAGCATTTCAATAATCACCTCTAACATTACGCGGCGTGTAGATAACAGCTTGTTTGCACAACGATGCTCTACTAATGTGTGAAGGACGAGCCTTTTGTCTTATAACAACGAGAACATCGCCCATTACCTTGTATTGAATATTATACACCAATCCATTGTATTGCGTTTGCACGATTCACTTTACTCTTAATCACGTCATCACTACTGAGAATATAAGTTTGTAATATGATTGTATTTTCGTTCACAAAACACTGCAATTCAAGTAAATAAACGATACGAAAATGACGAACAAAATAACTCCGCTCGTCGAATGATTTGTTAAAAGTGCGAGCGAGAAGGAATGCGTAAGTTCTGTCAAAGCATGTCAAAGGGATACTAGCGACATCTATGATTAATAGGAAATGACTAATCTGATGATGAATATTATTTTGATTTTTTCTGTACTGAATACAACAAATTAAATACGATTTCTAAAGTAGGTCTTCTCTTGGCAGAGCTCATAATATAATTGGATGTACTAGAAAATAAGAAAATATTCTCATAATTTTGATTTCTCGTGGTGCACAGTACCGTCATCTCTTGACAAAGTCTTGTAGACTAAAAATAATGATCCCAGTAAAGCTGTGCACACACTGGCTAAAATATGTTAAACTTATTAGAAAAGTTATCTTTACAACTGCGTTGCGCCGCGCCCGGGCTTGGGCGTTCGCAGTATTGAACAGAAATAATATTTTGTTTAGTTTAGCGTCCAATCACGGATCAGATTATTTATAGACGTGGATCGAGGTGAGCTGACTGAGACTGCGCATTATTGATTCAATTAAGGCGCAGAGGATGATCATGGACCTTGGCATGATTGAAAATATTTCCTCTGCCTCCATAACAGGGGGTAATAAATCCGTTTAATGGTGATAGATGCTAATATGAATTGCAAACTGGTGCTATTAAAATTCGTCACGTGTTGAATCCAATCAGATAGGTACCTAGTTCATTACAAGATCTTAAGCACTAGCATTCTATTAATCACCGTTTTCAGAATTGAAATAGGTACATGAACTAGTTTTGATTTTATTTATACCTAACTAGCAAACCCGGCGAACTCCGTTTCGCTACCAGATGGCTTCGTTTTTTCCTTTGCTATATAAACCTCACGGAGCCCGAGACCTTTCCAACGAATGCAAAACCGTGAAAATCGGTTCGTGCGTTCTGGAGTTACAGCGTTAGGAAGGAAAAGTTTTCCAGTTTTTTAGTTAAAAAAGTCGGGTTTTCCTGGAAACCCGAATTTTCCCCGACCCGTACCGACCCCTTATTTTTATATAGTAGATTACGATGACCTACGACGACGACGTTTACAGCGTCAATTAGACCGAGTAAATCGCATCTTATTTATGAATGCCGTACTATGCTTATACATTCGCATACATAACATAGGTACCTACTTATTTATCTCTGTCTTGCAATAGGTATTTCACATTTTCAAGTGTAAATACAATCTGAAAGATTTTCATTAAATGCGTTGATGTCTTTCGTAAACCAAAGTAAACTACTCTTGTAAAGACATCAACGGGACAAACGGCCTGATTGTCCGAGCAACTATATACCTATACACGTCTTATACGTATTGTAGTCATTATCTTAAATATTTTTATTAGTTCAAGATAAAAATACTGAAGGATGAAGTAATGAGGTATTTCTGATAAAGATAAGGGGGCTGCTAACATTTTCTGTGGTAACGAACTGTAATTAGATCCTGTAAGCAGGTTATATTTATTACCTGTATTATAATATCCTCTTTTTTTCGTGGTAAAATCATCGAATGAATCCTCCCACTCAGGGCAGGGCAGGAGGGACTGTCAGACTTGTACTGTACTAAAATCCACGGTCTCCTTCAATAGCATGAGCATTACATTACAAACTACCTCCCTGACTGACGAGCATTCCGGTACATTTAGAATGGATTCGATTTGCTTCCTTCGCGGATGAAATATTCGATTTTGTAACGTAACATTAGGTGTGATGAACCGCCTTATTGTAAACGCATTCATGACACAGAATGTAATTAGGGGGCCTGTTTATTAGGCTTATTCCACTTTTCCGTTTCGAGGTCTAAGTATAAAAGAAAGGTTTGTAGTACTTGAGGTAGAGGTAAGTATTGCCAAGGGCTTCACCCGCTACAACTCGGAATTACTTACATAATCCCACGGGAAGACAAAATCGGATAAAATATTATATCATCATCATCAGCCTATTAATGTTCCCACTGCTGGGACACAGGCCTCCTCTCTGTGAGAGGGGGGGTGGGCCATCCAATTACCGAGACCCTGGAACGTAAAGGGCTACTGAAGGACACCGTGGATTTTAGTCAGTACGAGTGGCAGTCCCTCCCGCCCTGCCCTGGGTGGGAGGACTCATTTGATGATCTTACCACGATTAAAAAAAATGTAGATACGTTCCTACCAAATATGTAAATCCGTTCAGTAATTTTTGTGTGAAAAAGTACCAAACGACCGTCTATCAAACAAACTTTCACGTTTATAATATTAGCACAGAATACTAAATAGTCATGGCATCATCATCATCAGCCTATAACAGTTAGGCTGATGATGATGATGCCATGACTATTTAGTATTCTTCCACAGTTCCACACTTCTCTGTGGGAGGGAGTGGGTCATGTCCACCACGCGGACCCATGCATACCACGAGCTCTTATGGCTCTCCAGTTTAAGCAGTGATAATATTATAAAGTTGTCAAGGCACTTGCGCCTGGCAGGGTTCGAACCCACGACACGACCCAACCATGGACCACCACTGCTGCTAGTACATACGATTTAAAATAGTAGGAAGCTACTTATTCCCTGTGGGTTCACCCCCGCTGCAGCTGCTATTAGTCGTTATCGAAACAAAGAGAATTTTTCAATTTGAAACAGTAGAAAAACATTTCTTGAGATATGCGCGTTTACCAGTCGAACACTTCAGCTGTAAAATATTAGTAGCCATTTATTTTAACTAGTAAATGACGATGGAAAGTCACGAGAAAACATTGTTAATGGTGGTGACAACCATAGTTAAGGCCTGCGATTTGGTCATGGTCAAAAAAGTCCGTAGCGCATGTTCAGTATACCTACTCTGTATTACTAAAACATATTTCTTCGTGCGGAAATTGAACCCGCTACACGCAGTAGTCGATCGGTCAGCTACTGCGCCAACTGTAGGCTGTCTGTCGCCTCATGGCAGTCGTTGTTTTCGGACATAATATTAATTTGTGGGCTTTTTTTACACGAAAGGAGGTGTTAATTTGTTCCCTACATTTAAGGCCAAGCCGTGTACCTCAAGGACAAAAATACGAAATTATAGGAAAAAAATCGTAGATTTTGAAAAAAAATATGTTGTATTTATTTGGGCATTTGTACCATATGAAATTGTCGATCCAAAATGTTAAAACTTGCAACCCAAGAATTGATTTTCAATCTAGCAATGTCATACGTCTCCGACATGATGCGTTTCGTTACTTCATTTATAAACGTGTGAAAACCCAAAAATGTACTTTACAGAATTTATTTATGTATTTCAAATAAGTTATAACTACTAGTACACGGGACTTTTGTGAATAATCACGGGAATAAGAACGGAAAAAATGCATTTATTTCACATTTCGTATTATTTTTTGCGTTTGGTTATCTGCCGGCCAAAAGCCAGGGTTCCCGACCTAGTTCGATAGTTTTTTTCTATTGTTGTTGATATTCATTACTGTCAAAAAGCTGTCAAATAATGAAACATCGATGTCATATTTTGACGTGATTTTGACAGATGAAACAGATTGAAGCTCAGAAGCTGTCATAAACGTTTCTTTGAACGCAGTTCCGTTGCGAAGTAGTGTTTTTTCATATACTTTTATTTCTTTTTCTATCTAGTATTGAAGGATTTTAAATACTGCTAAAAATACTAATTATTGGAAGGGATTTTAATAATAATTTGTACCTCGGTACATGGTTGGGCCGAAAAATTAACACCTCCTTTAAAACATTCCATTTCTCAATTCAGTCGTAGGTGGCTCTCTCCATATTGGCTAAACGTTGATGGGAGGTAGTAGTAGGTACTTATACTTACTTATTTATTTATTAACACTTCTGCTATTAATAACACTTCTGCTCACAAAAATATTATTTTTTTCTCTATCAAGAAAGAGGGTATGTACCTATAGATAGATATACATACCCTCTTTCTTGATAAGTGTCTCTATTATTTGTTCTACTGCATTGTGTAACTTCAGGACAATATCATTGTGAGCAAAATGCGCATAAAAGCACTTATCCACCCACAGTGCATGTAACGATCGTTTTGTACCAATCTGGGGGTTGCGTAATAGTAACATTTCATTATTGTTGTTTACATACACGGACGCAGTTTTTTTCAAAATGATACGACAATGGAATGAACCTAATTCATAGAAATTGTTCTAAACGCGTCAGGCCACGAGAATAGCGTTTTTACTATTCTACAGCAATTTGTGGAGCGATGTTTTGCTCGCTGAAGTTTTTATTTGACCTTGTTTTGTTCCAAAGCTTGGTCTTACATGGAATAAATCACGCCAGATAATCTCAAGGGGTTGAGTAGTGCCTCATTACATTAGATAGGTCACCTGTCGCCGCCGCGCCGTCGCTATATTCCAGCACGAAGTCAAATATCGGGCTGCCAATTAAAAAAATAATGTGTTTTCTTCTAACTTAGAAGAAGCCGGTAATCTTTTTCGGGGAGCCATCGAACCCCATACTCAGCGCTTCCGATCTACAAGTAAAACGCTGCAACTATGCCGTGATGCCCGCAATTTCGTCTTCTTTGTTTCAACGCACCGACGGCGACGCGTCTTTTATTGGTGACAGGGTACCTACCTACCGCGGCGTCCACCAGTCAAGCAAAAGTTTGGCGTCATGGCAAAGTTGCAGCGTATACAGGTACTCAATACTCAATTCTTTATAGCATTCCATATGTTACATAATTAGATGGTAAAAAATAAAAATGGTACAAGATCAAATATGGACCCTGTCGGGCACGCAAAAATTAGGAGAGACCAAACCAAACCAGAGGTACAGACCAAAGAGGCAATATAGCGTGTTCTATGGCCCCAAAAAGTCTATCGCACAAGCTGGCCGCGGCTTTCCTATTGTTCAGTGACAATGGCGCAGTTTGCACCACAGTGTCTGTGGAACGGCCCGACCGCCACGCTTGCACAATTTGCCGAACAAGACATTGTTGGGGCCATGTGTTGGTCCGTTCGGGAAGCGGCTAATTAACTATTTGATTGGACAGGATATTTGATGTGGGGTTTGTTGATCAGATAATTGAGTCCAGCTATACTATTCTCTAAAGTCGTCGTTATATGATACGCTATAGATATCCTAGAGAAAAAAATTAAAAATATAACAAAGGTCATCATCATCATCATTTCAGCCTATAGCTGTAAACTGCTGGACATAGGCCTCTCCCAGGGAGCGCCACAGCGCACGATCTCCCGCTTTTTCCATCCAGCCACTGCCAGCTACCTTCTTCAAGTCATCGGTCCATCTTGCCGGGGGGCGTCCCACCCTACGCTTACATACACGCGGTCTCCATTAGAGAACCTTCCTACTCCACCTATCGTCGGTTCTGCGGCAGACATGACCGGCCGCGCAGCGTAAGACCTCATTCCGGATTTTATCCCTTAATGAGACCCCAAGCATAGACCTTTCCATAGCACGCTGCGTGACATGAAGGTAATATAACAAAGGTAAACGATGTTAATTAATTAATTTTCGGGTTTGACTTGATTGTTTTCTGCTTTGTAACTGCTGACTGAGGTCGATACATATACGATTTAGTTTTAGAATGATATCCAGATCTTCAAAAATACCCTACCAATTGCAAGTGTTTAGCTGGTAAGAAGATGAACAATAAATTCTTCGCTTACGATTAATTTTTTGCACTGGCAAGATAGGTATTTGGGAAAGGAAGGAAAAAGTCAATTACGCTACCTATCTGATTCAGAGAGCTGATTCATTGGAACCTCTAACTGTACTCATGGATCAACTCATCAACATGTGACTATACGCCTATTGTTTATATAGTCAAGCTACTACATCACAGTCAATTTACCAGCCCTACAATATCTGATCGATTGCTATTTGTTCCACCGAGGTCAAGATCCGTTGTGTTTGAGATTGGCGTCCCTCCGGATGCTGTCGTTAACAATAGACGTGCGATGTGGTTGAGAGGATGCATTGCTTTCGTGGAACGCATCACCTAGTTTTAACATACGTTATGCTAATTAATACGTAGACTTCGATTGTCCCACTTTTGAACGGAGCCTTATTCAACTATGTCGCCATCTCTTTCCTATAACGTATTGCTGAAGAGAGATGGTGATGAGGCCCCAGGGTAGAATCTCTTCCCGAAGTTCTATAAAGCCTATTTGTTAAGATCTTATGGGGAGATCTCGAGTTATTGATCTTGAAATCGTAGGACTTATATGCTCTCTTATGTGTTCAACCATCATTGGTATTAGAGAAACATTAAGAGAAAACCCAAGTGCTTCCAGCATTTGCTGTCTTAACCAGCTTTGGGAGTCAAGTTTTAATTTAAACTTTGCTTGCTTCACCATGACTGTAGCAACACAATATATGTATAATCTGATAATTCTTCATTATTTCAAGGAGTGGCGACACAATATTTAATATTCGCCACGTAAGTTATCAAACTGGGTATCAACAAGGCAAAATAGATCTACAAAAATTTTGCAACACCGCAATTCTTTGGTAACAACCAAAACTTGCTCAAAATTCCCTAGTTAAATGGCAACTTTTCGTTATTTCACGGAAGTTTCTTAAGAAAAACGTAATAATATAACAATGGGCATCGAGAGTAGTTACAAACATTACACATAGAGAATATTTAAATTTGGGACAATAGCGGCAGAAACAATAGCCGAGACGAATGTTTAGGGTCTGGCGATTATATTCGGTGATAGTTATTTTTATATGCTCGGTAATTAAAATTTGCGATACTTAAACATAGTAGATGTTCCACAAAACAGGACCAGTCAGACATTTTTTTTTATATTGGGACAAACCACACTATTCCCAACCACTGCAACTCCTGAAAGCCAGAATCAACAGTGGCAACCACCAGAAAAGCGCCGAGACAATTAAGCTCGACGTGTCCCGGAGAATGAATTTACCTTACCTGTCTTGGATCCTGCAACGAAATTAATCAGAAAGAATAGTGGAGGAGTAGGAAAAAATATATGTTCCCACTTCCCTCCATGCAAGCAGGAGACAGAACAAAACAAGGCCAGTAATCTGTGCCAATAGGCACAAAGGGATATTACAACTGGGAGAAGCCCAGTTGCCTAGCACCACGGGTAAAATGACTAATAATAATGGGTCCTAAATTGTGAGCTGTTATATTTGATTCCAATAATAGGTATGGCAAAAACGCTTGAACGCACGGAAGTTTGTTTGAGTTTCCACAAGGTCCGTATAGTAAGTAAATGACTCCAGATGTAGCCTGTACAGTATCCAACATAATATTGCGTTCGTTCTGCCAAAGAATACACTCCCATAGAATATGATGTGCTGATTGTTCATATTCACAATCTGATGTTGAACATTGACAAAAAGGCGAGGGAACAAGCTTGAAGTAAAATAATTTACTTTTAAAGTTTCCATGTCCCGTGAGAAATTCAGTCAGACAGTTCCACTATTAGATGCGTATCCGCGATCAATTCGGATTACCTTCCCAGCGAATATTAAGAACAGACAATGCACACGCGTCGGACCCCACAAATTGTAATTCGGCAAGCGAGACATCATAATTGTTATCGAGTGACGAACTTGTCTTCTACTAGACCTTTCGATAATTTCAGATTATCATTGGCATCAAATATTTCCGTGCGAAGTTTATCATTTCGTTTCCTCTTTCATCATTAACAGTAGCATGATTTACAATTCCTGAGATAAAATTATTATCATCCAAAAATCAAAACAACAAGAGCGGAAAGTCTCGGGCAAACTCAAAGGCTGTATTTACAACACACCTATCTCTCTAGATAAGGCTGCTGTTAAACATTCTAATACCACAGATAAGGCATGATACTCCAAGTAAAAGTATATAATCATCCCATGGAACCACACAGCGAGGTCGCTCAACTTTGTCAACAATTTTAAACGGCTTAACCCAATTTCTTTTCATAATTAACGTTACAGTCTACTTGTTGTGTCGACTGCTTCTGATGTCGTCTTCGATAAAAAGATAATAGGATGTTATACTTGATGGCTGGTCTGTCTAAAATGGCTAGAATGTGGTTTTGGTCTGGTGCATATGTTTTTGGTTGAAGGAGATACCTAATTAGTTCATGAATATTGGTTTTGCTTTAGTAACTAACCACGCTGAGCGTTATTGCGTTTTGGGGTGCGTGCAGTTTTAGCGCACTACGAGGAAAACGGAGTATTACAACTACAAATTTAGGTAGGTACCGTATGTATGTAGTCAAAACTATTCACTATTGTTTTTCAGTTTCAGCCGGTTCCGGTGTCTCTATTTGGATATGTAACGTCATAACGTGTACCCCAAATAGTGCTTCCTAGTAATAGTTCTCTTGTCTAATTATTTTATTACGTCATGTCTTTGTTTCAATTTCCGTTTTGGCGCAATTGTCATTATGTTAATCATTTTTGTCCTTCGTAATAAGCTCATCACAGAGACATTGCGCATCTTTATTTTCGCTCTAATAAATCGTCCTCTCGCCGTTTACTCAGCAAGTCAGCACCCAGTAATAACCTAGGTAGGTACATACTATCTAGGCACCTGTCGCGAAATCGTCTAGAAGCACGAGTACAATCGACTCAAGCGGGGATCATTTTCCAAAGACTGCACTTCTTATTGTCTTACCTTCCAAGCTTTATTTTACGTTACGGTTTTGCGGCGAGAGGAGGCATTCGCGGTATTTTTGACAGTTGCATTTTTTTCGCGAGAAGGCAGTTCGGCGAACAGCCTAGTTAAGATTGTGTTTTTCTAACATTGTGAGAAATGGTGAAGTTCTGGTGGGTGTTTATATTATTTGCGAAAATTGCGTCGGCTAGTGATAACGAACTTCCATCTGCAGAAGCACAAAAAGGTGATTTGGACTTTGGTACTTTAATTATTCTAGAGTTTTCTATTGTGACCGGCAATTTCGCAGGCCCTGCATCTGTGAATAGCCAGGTATCAAAAATGTTTTTTTTTTTTGTGACGATTACTAATGGGTTGGGCGGTATGTATTTTTTGAAAGCTTTGTTCGTCGATATATGCGTCGTTACATTCAAATTGTCCGCATGCACTCACTATAGTGGACATTTTGCGGAATTAATATGAAAGTTACATCGAGCCTATTTTTTATAGAGCCATCGATAGTTTAAGTATAACTATTTTATAAAATTGAATTTATAAGCAATTAATGTTCTTGAGTTTGTTCATATCATTTCTCAAAAATCAATGGACCATAGTTTTGACACAAAACTTAGACATCTAACAACATCACACCATGGTGTCCAGTCCTGGTGACCGATCACAGAGGATGAGCCAACGTTGGGATATTATAATTAAATAAAAACATAATTTATATCATGAAATACATCTAAGAATACGATAATGTGGAAGAACTATCTAAAAAATTAAAACATAATTGAGTACAATAAAAGAATCATTCAAGTGGATCAAATTGCAAAAAAACTAACAAACAAGACAAATTAGAAAAAAAGCTGCATATTTTGATTTGTTCTGATGAAAGTGAGAAACACAAAAAAAAGGTTGCACTCCAGGAGTGCCGGTAGAAGTGAAAACTTTTTTGTTACTATGTTTTATTTTTAATTTGAATGACGTCTTACTCATTTTCGATCAGGGTCACGTGACCCTGACGCGAGTTTTGGTCACGTGACCCTGACGCGAGTTTTAAATTTTTTACCCATTACAGAAAAAGTGTACAACGCCGCTAAAGAAGTTTTCACTTCAACAAAGAAACAGGTTGGTAGACAAAACGTGAACTAGATCAAGAGAAATGAAAAGCGAAACGTAAATCACTATCACAAGCTCAAAATTATACGGTTCACTTTTAAAGAGAAAAAGCGCTTCGTAATCGTAAATATGTAGTTCTCACGCTTTCGCGCTAAGTTCGTGAGTAACACAACAGACTTCAAAAACAATATTACATTATAATCAAAATGGAGTGGACGCGATAGCGTTAATACTTTACTTTTAACGTCACCATATAGCATAGCTCACGATTTTCACGGCTCTGAACATCAAACAATGGAAGAGAAAACAGTATAGGATCACCATAGAATATAATTACTTACACGTTAACTTTCAATTTTATGTTTACTTGCACATCACATTTTCCTTTTGTATTTTGCTCCTTTCCGCCTTGATGAAATGAATAATTAGTGATTACAATGTTTGGCAGCTGCAAGCTGAACAGACTGATGACGGATTGAGACATAACTAAAACCAAAATTGCTAGATTTGATTTTCTGATTGGTCGGATTCGGTCCGAGATTTCCTCCTTTGCGTAGCCCAAACCGTAGTACAATCGTCATTGGAGATCGTCAAGCTACACACCAGATTTTTGGTTCAAATTAATGCAAAATATTCTACCATTAATTTACGTTTTCCAGCATGAAAAACAAAATAATTGAACAATCTGATATCTACCCACTTTACAGAGTCACGTTTCCTTCCCCTGTTCGAAGTCAAACGTTTTGACAGTCGACCAGGGCCGGGTCTTGGACCTGGTGGTCTCCCGCCTCTGACAACGGTACCCATCGCCGGAGAACGATGTTCGTCTCGACTAGAATCTGCCTTAGACCAGATGAAGCGACGGAAAAGGACGCAGCCTAAGAATTTGGACACTCCTTTGGTAAGTTAAAGCGAAATTAAAAATCCCTAGTTTCAAATTGAAACAGAACTCATAATCTGCCTATCGAAATGCCTATAGTGTCATTAAAATTTATTTTTGGCAAATCATTCCACCCATTCATAATGCGAAAAACAGCGGAGGCCCCATTTGGCAATTGGCCAAACATAGTTCGAAACTTTATTATTTACGTCTGTTAGTGACTAATGTTCTTATTTGCAGAGTCAAAGCATCGACCTCAATGGCTACAGCCTGTACCAGCAAATGCGATCTGCACCCGTGGACATGTATGTCACACGGATGCGTGTACGACTCCCGCAGAACAGCAACTGGGTGAGAGTGGAAAAATGTTACTTCGACCCAAGAAACGTCTCCCTTGACACAATGCTTCTATTCCACGATATAACTATCAGCGGAAATGTGGATTTGTACGATGCTAATGATCTGGATAGGGGACTACCACCAAGCCGAAGATTGAGAAGACACTACGCTGAAGCTAGATCTATAGACGCTGGTCCTTTTGTTGACGACTACCCAAGAAGTCGCGGTAGCCATGGCTGCAATATGATCCTAAGATTGAGGAAGGCCGGAATAGGTTTCCACACGAGACCTTTAAATCAACAACCTGGAAAATTCAACGTCAAAACCGACTCAGAATTCGTAGAACCTGGCTTCATAAGCGTTTATGCATACGGCTGCGAAAAATACATAAATAGGAACTCTGTCAGAAATAAGGATAATTTGCCTTTGAAACGCAGAAAACGATCGGACGAATTCTCTTTCGACCCACGATTACGGCAATTCTATAACGACGGGTTAGATAGTAGGGCTGCTGACAATAACTGGGATACCATCTACGAACCGCGAAGCAGAGTCAATTACGAACGTAGTAAACTATTTAGGCCAGACGATGAATTGGATGAGGCCGAAGATATTTCGAGAGAGATGGAGGATATATTCACGAAAGGTATACGGACTCTTTTGACAACGTACATGAAAAAAGAATTGCAGCCAGCAATCAAAGATACTTTGATGAGGAATATGGGTTATGTGATATCGTATGGCTAAAGTAGGAAATAATTTATTTCAGAATTTAGGAGTCTTTGTCTTCGTCTTTGATAAACATAACTAAAACTGCGCTTATACGGGCATCCAGTGTTTCGAGTTGTTGACAATTTCCACCCATCAATTTTTGTGTTGCTGAGACGTCATTCTTTGCGCAATTTAGTTGCCCGTGTAAGCGCAACATTCGTGTGATTTGATAAAATGTATGTAGAATTTACATTATGATAAGTACTTGTAATTTTAGTGGAATCTAAATAATGTATATGATTAGGAAAATTTTGTATGTTTTATAGTCATTTATATAGTTTTTTTAATCATTAAAAGTAAAGTATTTTTAAAAGTTTTTATTTTGATTCACTAATTTAGAAAACAAACAGTACATTCAGCAAAAGAATTAACAATACTAATTAGTTTTACTATAAAATATAATTATGCTGTAGGTATGTGTATGTACTATGGCTATAAGCTACATGAAGCCAAAGTCTACAGACACATTGATATTGCCTGTGTACTTAACTCTTTTGCTGATTGTACAGTTTCCAGTTGTTTTAAAGGTGGTTTTAAAACAAAAATATAATAATTATCACCTAATTATTTTATATTTTCAGTAAACAAAAAATGTAATGGTTCAGTCTAAAATCTATTTAATGAATAGGTATCACAGAAATTCATTCGGAACTGTGTATAATGAAGCATTTCGTTCAGATATAAAATATCCACAAGCCACAAAAACAATGAATCAAATATTGAAGAAAATATTAAAGGAACTAAAATTATTTTCTGCTTTAAAAGTAGAAATATTGAAGACATGAATACTTATATTAAATTATTTATAAATGGATTTATATTGTACTTTTAATTAATATTTATAATTATGTAAACAAAGTTTTTGTATAGGTACTGGGAACAAGGAAAATAGATTACTATTATTTGTGGCCTTGGATGATACAATAATGCTTGATTATATTTTCAAACCTACATGTAAAATACTTTTTTCCACAACCCACACTTTACCCATGGGGATTGGGAGGAACTACAGACTACACTACATAATCATTTCAATAAATTAACTAGTAACACCAACATTTTCAGATAAAAATAACATAATTATACTTAAAAAATAAATAAATAACACTTACAAATTAACTGATTAGGTATACAAAATTGCTTACAATAAAAAAATGCTCAATAAATTAACATTTGGCTAAAATAACACAATCAAAAGGCAGTTTGGATTTTTCAATATAAATATGCAGCTAAAGGCTGCAAAGAAAATAATTGTGATTCCAGTGTAATTTCCCTTACAAGATCGCTTCCGAGATAATTGTTCTAAGATCAGTTGGATATTTTATTCTCTCTTATACAAGAGTTGTGTTCGAGTTAGATTTCTAAATGGCAAAAAATATCCAAATTTTTTTTTCAATACCCAATGCTTGGTTAGATTTTTAGGGTTCCCTTCCTCAGAAGAAAATTATGGAACCCAAAAAGGATCACTTTGTTATCTATCTTTCCATCTTAGCTTTGCTTAACACATTATCAAATTGGTAGGACAATTTAATGAAAAGTTTTGCTACATACCCTCCTGTTTTAATTTAAATTTACTTCTAGTTCCACTGATTGTACTGTTCATCAACTCCTCATCCTTAAAAATAAGTGCTTTACTTCATCATAAACAGCAAAATGCATAGCCGATACTAAAACAGCTTTTAACATACTTGGGCCATACCCCTTATACAGTGCTAGGAACCCTTCTTTTGTAATGGTCAACTTTACACAGTGTAACAGGCCATTGCAGTACATCTGCTCACCAAAGCTTGTTCTATATTGTTGGAAACCCTGTATCTGAAGTCTTTTCTTCACTAAATCAAATGGATAAATGGCAGTCTTGGACACAAAGCCGGCTATGGAACCAGCCAATAAGTTTGCCACTAAAGAGGATTCTACTGCTCCATGTAGAGAAGCGTTTTGTCTTTGGAAATAAGGTATTTTATTGAATATGGTATCTGTGAATAATCTGTACACAGCAAACTGTATGCCAGCATGTGGTGCTATCTGACCAAGAGTAGGAGTCAAACCTTTGTACAGGGCTCCTGGACCTTCTGTCTTAACCATGGATGTAATAGCGTTTATGAATCCTGTGTACGCCTTCTTCGTCTTCTGTTCAGCAATTAACCTAGTTCTAACAGTGTCGAAAGGAAAAGACACAACAGTGCCCACAGCTGCTGCCACACCGCCATTGGTAAAGTTTATCCAGTGTCTATGGTTATTGTAGAAATATTGATCAGAATTCTGACAAGCTTGCGTTAGCTTTTCAAATACAGAAAACTGTAAGACCCCATAGGTTACTGATAGCAATTGCGCTGGTACGTGGCCGCTCCATAATGTTAAAACTCCTTCTTCTTTCACAATGTTAACGACTGCTTGTGGAATAGAGCTGTATTTTGAACCACTTTTTATGGGCTCTAATTGAAGTTGAAATCTTATTTTTAGAACATCGAGGGGTTGCGCTACAGCTCTCGTGAAGGCTCCAGCTAGGCCGCCAGCAATCGCAGCTTCATATAGCGTTGTTTGTTTCACGGAATTTTGTACAGTTAGCACCACCATCACAATGATTTTAAACTAATATTTTAAGAAACCCCGGTAAATTCAGAAAAGTGCAATAACCTCCACTCAATGTCAAATGATTACACTTCAAAAGTTCAAAACGTCAGTCAATAGTCAACTCAAAGTCAAAACACGTCAAAACAACATCCTGAGGCGCGTTCAATTATTTTATTAGTAGGTTTTTGACGACCAACGGAAAGTATAATTATTAAAAAAATGTGACATTATATTGGCAAAAGGTGGAAAAATAACGAGACGAGATTACGGAGCATAATTGCTTAGTCAACGGCTAAAGGTGGGCCACAGAGGTGAGCTAAAGTTAGCTGTAACTTGCGTCGGCAAAAATGAGCCAAAGTAGTAAAACCCCTTCTATACGGTAAGACCCGACCACCTGACAGAGGTGATCTTGGTCCGGTGGGAATGAAAATCGACCGTGTAGACGTTGGTCGTGCGACCAAATATGGGCGGAGTCAATCGAACCTTGGTCGGGAGCGCAGCCGTCCCGACAGGCTGCGTCCGCGGTGGGACCCGACCGTCAGCCGACAGCGTTCCAGACGGTGGGGTACTGTTGACACGACCAAGTTCACCTCTGTCAGGCGGTCGGGTCAACCGTGTAGAACGGGTTTAAGTAATTAAACGCAGTATTGTCATTTGGTCATGTGTTTTTGTTCAAAAACCTACTGTCTTCTTGCCCAAGTTCACGTTTGATATGACTTGATAGGTAAAATATCACTGCTCATGCAAATGATATTTTACCTAGTTTATTCTACCAATGTTGTATACGGCGTTTTGCTAGAACAGTTGAATATTTTCAATCGTTATACCTTAATGATCATCGTTAGTTCATCGCCAAGCATTTATTCACAAAATGTGTGTTTTGAACGTAACTGGCACCGGCGTTTTTTATCTGTGGTATAAAAAGAAACTTGACAGAAAATATTTACATTATGAAGTTTCTGAACTGAATTCTGATTTTTGGATTTTTGACTCTGACATTTTGTTTTGTTGGTTTGTGATTGTGGGCTGTTGCTGTCGATTTTTACATTTATTTGCAAATTCCAACATATAATCTACTCAAAATGTCGTCTCCCCTTGAAAATCTAGAAACCCAACTTGAAATGTTTATCGAGAATGTAAGGCAAATTCGTATTATCGTGAGTGATTTCCAACCACAAGGACAAAGTGTACTGAATCAGAAGATGTGAGTTGCCTACTTTCTTTTACGTTCAAATTATGAGTCTATAGTTATTCTAAAGGTAATAATCATCTACCTGCCCTTATCCCACTTTACTTGGGGCGGTGCAACACGATTTTTTCTTCCATTCTCCCTTATCAGACGTTACAGTATCATTTACTCCTTTTTCATTCATACCATTCCTTAGACAATCCATCCATCTTTTCTTTGGCCTTCCTCTTCCTCTCCATCCATCAACATTCATACTCATCACTCTCATAGTCACATGAGTGTCATCTATCCTCATCATATGTCCATACCAAGATATACCATTCCTTTTTATTTTTTTTTGTAACAGGTGTCACTTCCAAACTTCTTTAAAAACGCATTCTTTACTTTATCCATTCTTGTCACTTCACGCAACCATCTCAACATATTTTTCTACTGCTAATGAATGCATTTATACATTTCAGACAATCGCTTGTTACCGGTTTGCAGGAGGTTGATAAGCTGAAGGCTCAAGTACAAGATATTCATGTTCCTACAGAGGTGTTTGAGTAAGTGTTCATAATTTATCTTAACTTGTTATCTTTTAAATAGTAGCACAGCTTTAGAAATCTTTGTGTTCTTAGAAATTAACAAGAAAGCACTTTATTTCAGGTGTATGTGATGAAAATAGGGCAAAGGTAATATTTGTGGTTATACCAATAACTTTGTATTTAGTGTTGGCACAAAGGACTATTTACAGTAGAGTCAACTCGGCGAAGACCGTCTGGCGGGTAAGACCGTACAATAAGCAATAAACAAAGTCTGAATAACCACAGCATTTATATGAAAATATGGTTCGTTTAAACTGTTAAAACTTAATTTTTGGTAGTTCGGGTTGTCTTGCTGTGGTTATTCAGACCTTGTTGTATTGCTTATTGTACGGTCTTACCCGCCAGACGGTCTTCGCCGAGTTGACCTTATCTAAATTCCATCCAAGCATTCCAAGCAAATGTTCTCAAATACCTATTAGATTTTCTAAAAAAAAAAACTGATAATAATTTATGGTTTCATTCTTTTTTTACAGTTACATTGACCAAGGTCGCAACCCACAACTGTACACCAAAGACTGCATAGACAAGGCGCTGGCTAAAAATGAAGAAGTCAAAGGAAAGATCGACTCATACAAGCGCTTCAAGAGCCATCTTTTGTCAGAGCTTTCTAAAACATTCCCTAATGAAATAGCTAAATATAAAGCTATTAGAGGTGGGGAATAGATTGTAAGACTAATTTGTTAATAGTATCTATTTTAGTTTATAGTAAGTTTTGGATTTATTTTCATGAGGTAATGGAAAAGTCCATTTGTTATTTTAAGATGCCAATTGTAAATGTGTAAGCAATGTTTGTAAACTTTTGCTAAAATGGACCAGAAGATCTTACAAAATGTACTGCATTCCAGTGCATTGCGAGTATTGTAAACAGATGATATTTATTATTAAAACAATGATATAGAAAAAGATCTTATTCCAAATTAAACACTTTTAAAAAAGTTTAGTTATTTTATTAATGTATGAACAATTAAGATAAAAAATTAAAATTAATTTCACAATAGGTAGTTCAAAGCTGACCATGGAATAACATTTAAATATGAATAAGACACACAAATATAGTAAGTAATCGAAAATTAAGAATATTATAAAAAAAGGATAATTGAGAAATACAAAAAACACAGAAAGGAGAAACACTTTTCCTTCTAAAAAAGCAGTTTCAAAATATTATGTAATTAAACATTTCAGTTCAAGGCAGAAAATCTAAGTATAATGAAAAATGGTGAGAATAGGCAAAGGTCAGTTTTGCCCTTGGCTGTGGTACCAGTTTAAAACATTTTACATTGAATTAAATAATTTCATTAAATAAAATGGTCTAATTATTAAAATAAGTTAATACATTGATACTATACAGGGCATGTTTGGTATATAAAACATTTGTAAAATATAATAATATGGGTTACATGCAGCAGAGGATACAATATTTATACTATATGAAATTCATTTGTGTTTGGGTCTGCATCTTCCGGAGTTTCAACATCAACAGTTCCCGTATTAGTATTTTTAATATCTTCTATTTCCGTGTCGCTCGATTTTTGTTCGCTGTTTTCGTTTGGCGCAGGCATTTTATGAGGCTCTATATCGCTCGAAAATGTATCCCACATTTGATAAAATTCAGTTTTTACTGGTTCCACAAGTTGTGGTTTGCTAGTGATGTACACGTAATTCCAGTTGTCGGCAGAACGGTCGTTGCCCCAGTCTAAAGTACCAGTCATCAGAACCTTGTCGTCGATTAAACAAAATTTGTGCTGCATCCTATAAATTGGTTTATTTACTTTACACTTTATTTCTGCTCCTGGGGAGAAAAAGGAATAGCAGTCTATTAAAGGATATTGATAAATTAGAAAAGTTATCACAAGAGTAGTCAAAGTACCTAAACTCACCTGCTTCAATGAGCTCCTTTATAAAAAAATCCGTCGAATCGTTGTATCCAGTCTGGTCAATGATCATACGAACTTTGATGTTTTTCGTCTTTATTAAAGTGACCAAGCGACCCTGGATTGCAGGGTTATGGATGCTTGGCATGCAGACATTAATTGTTTCTTTTGCCGCTTCTACGTAGCTGATCAACTTATCGAAATAATTGTAGGCATTTAATTGTAATTTGCAGAATACCATTACTTCGTTGGTCTCAGCATTGCGTCTTTTGTAATAGTAAGCTGCTGCAGTCACAGCACAAGTAATCGCAACCGCAGCGGCCGACGACAGTATCCGTGGGTTCAATATCATTTTACGTGATTTCAAACATAAATATTAAATGGCACGTAGATAGACCAATCTAATAATTTTATGTTTCCAAATAAAATTATGAGGCCAAACCGTGCTGTCACCACCATCACTTTATTCAGCAAAAAGAAATGTTCATAATACCCTCATCGACTCTCATCCCATGTGTGAATGCTACCCTCCATCTGTTGGTGTGAACGTGAATAGCCAATAGTTAATCGAAATTCGTCTCAACTCATGTTATTAAATCGCTTTATAAAATAAAATATCATTGATTAGTCAGTAAATATGGATTATAAACTAAACAATGCACAATGTTTTATACTAACCTACACCAACTTCACAAACTATTTATTTTATGTTCCTCACTACAACACTAAAAATCGACAAAAATGTGTAGTACAAAATCGTCCAACACTATCCAGTAAAGATGGCGGAGTTTCGAAAGCAAAGGCGCGAATATTGACATCTTTTTGACATCACAGTTGTTATGTTGTGCATCGAAGTTAAATAATTTTTTACGGTTATATTTAGAAATATGGTGTAAAACTATAATTAAGAATCATGGGCATTACGGGTTTATTGCCATTTATAGAAAAAGCCTCTAGAAGGACTAATGTTAGTGAATTTAGTGGTTGTACAGTGGCTATTGATTCATATTGTTGGCTTCATAAAGGCGCCTTTGCTTGCGCTGATAAACTGGTACGAGGTGAAGAGACCGATATGTAAGTTCTGTTTTACTTATAACATTATTTTGAGGCAATGTTTAACACAAGTAATTTCATCTATAACCTATTCACGCGTGACTAGTCAAGTCCAACCTAAAGTTACGGAGAACATCTTGCAAAATTGTATGAAGATACATTTTGAAAGTACACACAACTATTCGTATTAGTAAAGAAAAAATCCTATTTTATTCTAGACGTCTGGCACTACTTTGAGATTGCTATTTTCATTCAATATTTTTGAAATTAAACAATCAGTATTTTTGTTTTTTAGACATATAAAATACTGCCTAAAGTATGTGACGATGCTGCTATCCAAGAATATCAAGCCTATATTAGTATTTGATGGGAGACACTTGCCTGCTAAAGCAATGACTGAATCCAAGAGGAGAGAGTAAGTAAACAATACTGAAAAGATGTAATGAAAGATAAACTGTTGAGCAAAAGACAACCTTATGATATATTAAAGATATGGTCATCTTTTGCTCAGCTGATGTATAATACAAGCCTTAAACAACTTCCATCCATATCTTTTCATTCATCAAACCTATGAAGCTATAGTTTTAAGTCAGGAGGAAAATTTTCAATGAAATTGCTATTTTATTCAATTTATCTTGTATCAATCTTATTCATCATAATTCTGACTATTTTTAGGTCCCGTGATATTTCTAAGAAAAGAGCCGCTGAGCTGTTAAGTTTAGGAAAGGTAAAAAAAAACATTCAGATACTCTATTTTATAGACTGTTGTTAGATTGTTACCAAATAAAAAGGATTTTTAAATTAGTGCTGTTCTCACTGTCATGGTTAATGAAACATTATCACTATACACAACTGTCCAGAACATAAGCTTAATAGTTGCACCCTCTTTTTCAGTGTTTCAAATTAATTGGAAAAATCCTCGATATTATTTTTTTGAGTGGAAAAATCATAAAAATGAGTCTTGGCTGAAAGGCTGTCAATACACTTTAACACATTTGTTTTTGCAACAAACCAGTTGTCTAATATACTACAGGCCGATATATTCCCTGCTTGTTCTTTAAAGACTTGATGCAATCAACGTCGAACCAGTCTACTCTGAATAGCCATAATTTAAAAATACTTCAATTGCAGATAGAAGAAGCCCGTTCCTACATGAGGCGCAGTGTAGACATCACCCACTCTATGGCTTTGAGCCTTATCAAGGAGTGTAGGAAACGTAATGTGGACTGCATCGTAGCTCCGTATGAGGCTGATGCACAACTAGCCTATTTGAATATAAAGAATATTGCACATGTTGTCATCACTGAAGATTCAGATTTAATCTTGTTTGGGTGTACTAAGGTATAAATTTTTTAAATCAAGTAAACATTTCCCATACTTCTATATGAAGCAAGCTTTATTCAGCATGTATTACTTCCATCAATTGAGAATTGAGAGTAATTCATAAAAAAGTCTTGTAGCCTGCAAATATTGAATTAAATATTGCAAATATTACTGAATTAGTTTAATTTAATTTATTAATTAGGATTAGTAATCATCATCGTCTTCCTGCCCCTTTCTCATTTCACGTGGGGTCAGCTCAACACATTTTCTTATTTCATTCTCCCATGTAATAATTTTGCTTTCTAAAATTACAGGTACTATTCAAAATGGACCTCGACGGAACAGGCACTCTGGTTGACACAACAAAACTACCTCTCGCTATGAAATGTCCCATAGAACATTATACATTTGACAAGTTTAGACAAATGTGCATTATGTCCGGTTGTGACTACCTGGCTTCTCTGCCTGGCATAGGACTAGCGAAGGCGCGACAATTTGTCACGGCTACACAAGATTCGAATTTTGCTAATGTAAGTATGTAAATAAGTTATTATCATCTCCTTAGCCTTTTCCCAACTATATTGGCGTCGGCTTCCAGTCGAACCAAATAGCTATAAGCAGCGACTGTCTATCGGACCTCCACAACCCAGTAACTGGGTAATACGACTGGTACTGTAAGACTGTTTGTCAGACATTATGAGCTTCTTACTAATAGCAACGACTGTTGAAGATATACAATCGACAGCGTGGACCAACGCTTTTACGTGTTTTCCGAGGCATGGAGGAAACTCGCTTTGACAGATGGACCATCCATAAACCAACCTCGGCAAGCGCGACTTAATCCGTAAGATCAGCCTGTGCGGCTGTAATTATTTAGCCACGAGTTCCTCACAGTTGAAATAGGTATTTGATCAAAATAATTGATGGTTTTTCATAGTCATAATGAGATAAGTAATTGCGTTGATAAACACGCATTGTATTACGCACCAATATGATCAAGTTTGGAGATAAGATTGTGTCAAAGGGATAAGGAGACAGGTAAATTCGTTTTTGCTTATCGCGTCTGCTATCGCCATCGTGCCGCCGCAGTAGTTTTTTTGATGCTTTAGGCATAGGGTGCTCCCACATCTATCGACGCGGACTCGGCTTTTTCCGTCGCCCTTTCTCTTTCTGTCGCTTAAAACTGCCATTTGCTAGACCGAGACAGAAAGCATAATGCGATAGCACGCGGCGGAATCCTCGAGGCGACCGCGTGCTATCGCATTGTCTCGGTCTAGCAAATGATTCCGCGTCGATAGATGTGGGAGCACCCATAGAATACCTCATAGTACAATGTACCTTTAGGGATCAAAAAACATCTAGGGAGAGCCCAGTTGTTGCAGAAAATGCTGTCAAACTTAGCTGGCCACGCTCTCGCGTGTCTATATTTTTAATCTCGTGACAAAGGCTTATTTTTTATGCTAGGTTTTTCCAGGGCAGAATGGAGCAAACCTCACTCTGAAAGAAATACATTTAATTTATATTCTGTTACCTAGTAAATGCATACTTTACACACAGTCACAATCACAGTATTCATAGAAACAGTACAGAATCCATGGAAAAGTAATTCAACTTTAAATTTCTATCAACAGGCCCTTAAAAAGCTACCGAGCTTCTACAATAAATCATCATTAGTAGTAACAGATGAGTACAGGGAGAGTTTCTTGAAAGCTGAAGCGACATTCAAACATCAGTATGTCTACGATCCTTTAGAGAGAAAGATGGTGAGACTCACTGAACCTGATGACGAAGGTAATTGTCCCTTTTTTGTACAAAAACATTTAATAATTGCAGTCATTTTAAAGGCGCAGTTCCGATCGATAGTACCCTCAATCACTTAAGCGTGGTAAAATCATCAAATGAGTCCTCCCGCCCCTTACTGTCAGACATCTACTGACTAAAATCCACTGTGTCCTTCAGTAGCCTGTTATGTTCCGGAGTCACGGTAAGGAAATAATCCTGCGACCCCGGCAGGCTTTGGCCCTCTGAAAGGGGCCCCCGTCATCATGCTGACGCTCTTTGAGGCGCTGACATCCGACGCCGCAGGCCACTGCGCTTGGGGCGTAGGGAGGACGCTGTCCTCTCTCTCTCGCGGCCCGCCTCCTCCTTCACGAGCATTACTGCTTCGCAGAAGGAGGACCCGCAATCACTGGCAAAATCGCTCAAGGCGAGGCCACATGATGCGGTGCGGCGCCGCACGGCTATTCGAGCTGTGTGGCTCCACATAACTGTGCAACCAACATAAAGAGCTGAAGGCTGTCGCTCCGGCCATCTCATCCGGCACGCTTGCGGTGCGACACGTCACTGCACCCTAACGCGTCGTGTTGCGGTACCGCTCTGGCTCCGCACCGTATCGTTATCGAATCGTGTGGTCACTCTTATGCCCGAAATTGATATTCTATCTCAGTTCAAACCCTGACCCGTTCTTATGTCTTCTTGTGAAAAACTATTCTATTTTAAAAATCATTAATAATTCTATTTCAGATGTTGAGCAAGCATTATGTGTAAATGCTGGTGAACTATTGGATTCTAAAACAGCATTTCAATTAGCTCTAGGAAATCTTGACCCTTTCTCTCTGAAGAAAATGGACGACTGGCATCCTGATTATTGTAGCAATAAGGTATTTTTTGTCAAATCCTGTCAGTTAGCCTACTTCTTCCTCTGTGTGTTGGACAGAAATTATCCCATAGTAACACATATAAGCATGGAGGCTTTGGAATTTATTGTAGTAGTAAGAATTTTGAGTATTGGTGAGAAATGGTGCTATAGTATTTTATCCATGTGCCTAACTTTTTACATTTCTTCTACATTGAGCAACACCTAAATTAATACTTAAAATTTATTGGGGTATTTTGCCTTTTTGTTGTAAAAAATGGGCATTCAAGTTACAGCGTATAATTATACTAAACCAATCATTATTTCAGAATGAACCAGTAAGAACGAACAACTGGAAAGAAAAAGGCGTGTGTCCACACCCTAGCATTTGGAGCAAGGAGTTCACACCTTACCTCAATGAGCCAACTCCTTGGCAGAAGAAAGAAAAGAAACCAGAGCCAATATTAGCAGTTCCTACTACTAGACCTAGAAAGGTTGTAAATCTAGTCAGTAAATTCGTGGCTGAAACACAGGATCAAGACGAAAGGTATGTCATTTTTATTACTATGAAAACATCACACATTTATTTATTATTAGAAAAATTAATAATAATTATTATGCCTAATTTAATAAAAAAACAAAAACAGCAAAAAGCCAACGTCACGCGGTGTTCCCAGGCGGTCACCCATCCAAGTACTGACCGCGCCCGATGTTGCTTAACTTCGGTGATCGGACGAGAACCGGTGTACTCAACGTAGTATGGACGTTGGCGGTAGCTTACTTGAAATGATCTATCTGTATCGAAAAAGTGACGTTATAAGACACGATTGACTGGAGAACTAACGAGGGATTAATTTATTTTTTAGCTGATCTCAAAAAAAATGTGTGATGAAATGTAATAAACCTATTTCTTTTTCTGTGGGTTTCTAAAACTTTTTTTACTATTTTCCAGTTTATCAATAGCAACTCTAAGCAACATGTATTGTATAGAACCATCAAATAAAAAACAGAAGATCGACAGTGACGAAGGTAGCGAAACATTTACACAATACTCTGAAAAGGAACACGACCAGCCAATTGCAGACGAGGAAACCTCCAACCAATTTAGTACAAGAAATGACAAATCTCCTATACTACAAAATAAGGAAAGATCTTTTAGAAAATGCCTTAAAACTGGCAGTTACTCCGTTTTGAAAAAACTCAGTAGATTCCCTAGAACAGTATTGGACAATAACGTCGTCGAAAGTAAGTTTTTCTCAAGTACGGAAGAAGTAAGTACTAACGAAAGCAAAGAGAGTATTACTATAGAAGAATCTCCAGAAAAAACAAGGAGGAATCCTTTTAAAAAAAGAACGGCAACTTGTGTGAAAGTTGAAGAAGATGTGGAGTGTTTAGAAGAAGATTCTCAAAAAGAAAACTTTACTAGTAATAGTTCTCCGAAACGATCTAGCAGTCCTATATTTGAGCCTAGTCCTAAACGTAGGCCGTTAAGGGCGGACTTAGATGTGCAGCTGATAGAAAATACGGAGACTGAAGAGTCTGTGATAGAAAATACTTATCCTATGGAAACATTAATTACGCCTACTGCGTCACAGGTAAGAAAATCAAATAATTTAGCACTTTAAATGTCCATGCATAATGAGGCCCGACATACAAGCATTTCATCGCAGCTACATTCTTAAGATTGCGGGACTGTATAAGCAGGTTACCGCGGCCTTGGAACGCAAAGGGCATTTGACGTAACGGTGCATTTTTTGACAGTAAGAGTCTGACAGACCCTTCCTTCCCCCGCACCGCCCAGGGCGACGGGAGGACTCATTATTCGATGATATTACAACCCAAAAAAAAAAGAGAGATTCTTTGCCCTCGTTATCAAAGCCTTTTTTATTCATGCTCTGGAATTTAACTTTGGGTATTGTGCTCAATCAGACTGCTCCCATTTCGTCAAAAAATCTCTTCAATCTCTTCATAAACATGCATTCAAAAATCAAGTGATCCAGTCCCATAAGTTTTTTTTTTGGGAAATTAAACTTTAATGGTACTTGACACGGCACAGGTAACCCGCGCAAGTGCCTCAACATGCTCAAGTTACATGCACCGTGTACAAGCATCCCGCGGGTAGCTTGATCAAGTAGCTTGCGCATGTTACTCGCGCGGGTAAACCGCAAACCCGCACCTTTACTTGCGCGAGTTACATGCGCCGTGTACAAACATCCCGCGGGTAACTTGTTAAAGTACCTTGCGCATGTTACTCGCGCGGCTAACCCGCACCTTTACTTGCGCGAGTTGCATGCGCCGTGTACAAGCACCCTCACATCTCATTGCTCTTATTGATCTCTTTGCAATGGGGCAGGCAAGTCAAAGATAATTGTAGATGGCGCCACCACTGCTTAGACCTAATCCGACCAATGACTTAGTACTATTTTGAAGTACTTTTAAGATTTGAACTGATTTGAACCAATGACGATGCTTGGTGCAAGCTATACTAGCGCCATTAGTTCCCCAGTTGCCAGCCCCATTTGGGTAGGTCTTTTAATGGTAGGATTTTAATGCTGTTTTATAAGTCCCCATTCATGCTTTTTACAGACATCCTTTGGTGCTTCACAAACAAATTCAACATGGTCTAGCAGTCAGTCTCGGCCAATGTTTGGCAGCCAGTCCAATAAACCGAGGACCAACTTGAACGGGTTTAAGAAGAATGCTCCTAAAGTCAATGGGATTAAGAAGTCTCCACCTTTGCCTACCAACCAACCTACTTTGCTCAGCAAGTTTGGGTTTCAGAAAAAGTAAGAAGGCTGAAAACATTTTTTAAGCATTTAAAAATCCATTGACAAAAAATCAAAAATATAAATTATTTGAATTACGTTTAACTAAAATGAAATTAAAATAATTTATATTTTTGTTTTTGTCAATGGATTGGTTGCACTAGCAGTAAAAGTATCAGGCGTCATTATCCTCAACGGAAGTCCAAAAATTGATGATTGGCCCGACCACAATATTTCGGGAGATCTGTCAATTCTTAACAACTAGATATTTTGATAAACATTTTCACATCTCTGCCATCTCTCTTTGCCACCTCTGTCTTGTTTCGACAGTTCCCACCACAGAGTTCGCACATTAGCATACAGCAGATGATGTAGTGTGTAGTTCTCGCTCGCAGCAACCGCCAGCAGTTTGTAGAGACGGCAATACGTTTAACAAGTGCTGTCGAAAGTGCGTCAGTTTCTAATGATGTATTTCTGTCGTAATGAGACTTATGGCTCATTTACATTAGGTCGTTATGAGGTCGGTCACCGAATGCGGTGGGCCGTATTCGGTTTAACGCTTACCTAAGTTGAGTTGTTTACATTGGTCGGTTAACCGAATTCGGCGACTTGATTGAAGCGGGCGGGCGACGGGCGGTGCACGGCGCACTCGACACCGACAACGGGCTCGACCGAATACGGCCAAACCGAATACGGCCAAACGAATACCTGTTTATAAAAGTCGGTGACCGAATACGGCCTGCAGCCGAATACGGTCTAACCGACTTAATGTAAATGCGCCATTAAAAAAACAGACCGAAAATGGTCTGTGCCGAAAGTTTTAGCAAAGCCAGAAGCGGCCCTTGATGTTTCAAAATTAAAAAGTACAGAGTATCATCGACAAAAATTCGGTCGACTGTAGTCAGTCAGCAAAAATAAAGAAAATTCTATTTCTAAAACGCCAAAATTTAACAAAAAGCTGAGATCATAAACCATACTTTTTTTACATTGTTTCTAACTAGATTTTTTGTTTTCAGACCTGTCTTGAAGAGGTGATGAACTGTGTAAGAAGAATATAATATAGTGTTGTTTTAAGTTGAGCATTTGAGATGTGCATTTTATTTATTGATTAAGATTATGAGCCGTTATGTTATAAATTGAGTACAATTTTATTAAATAATCGTGAGACAGACATGTGGCATTTGTTGTTGAATGTAATTATGTTTATAATTTGTGAATTGTGATAATGTAATAAAATACAAAGGTTGTAATAGGTAGTCATTTATTTCTCATTCCGATCTCAATTCAACACACTTTTCCCGTATTCTGTTTACTAATTATGGAATTCCGATTATGTGTAAACTTTTCCGAAAAAATCGCGTTCTTCTCAAAACTATACGCGTGTTAATCAAGTCTGGCCAAGATATATTATGTAAATATCAGCTCAAGGGTCCTTTAGATTTTTTCAAATAGATTTTGTTCTTTAATTTCAAAGAAACTGATCGCAAAAATCGTGGACCTTCGGTGACCACCTTATGAAGAACTTTCAGGAGTTCGTCTGAAGACCACAATAGATCTATTTTTTTTAACAAATTTTTAGTGGCATTTTATACTAAGAAGTTGCGAAAAAAAAAGTATAAGATATTGTCATTAACAAATCGATAAAAGATTTCAATTATTGTGCACAAAAGAAAGCAAAAAGCCAACGTCACGTGGTGTTCCCAGGCGGTCACCCATCCAAGTACTGACCGCGCCCGATGTTGCTTAACTTCGGTGATCGGACGAGAACCGGTATATTCAACGTAGTATGGACGTTGGCGATACTATGTTGAATTTATCATTAGCTATGGTAGATATGACGTCACGCAAAACTTCACACACTGTACCCTTCTTTTTTAAGGTGATTGCTTCGATGTAGCCCGCGAAATTCAATTTTTTTTACGTTTTTTGCAATTTGCAGGCCAGTGACATGTTGTAACTTTATAAATATTTGTGTTGCGCAAATAACAAGTATAATTTTAAATATAAAAATTGTCAAAAAATTCGCTCCATCAGCTCTCACATAGAAAAGGTGCATCGTAGTTAGATTTCGGAGATTTTAACATGATGCACCTTTTCTATGTGAGAGCTGATGGAGCGAGTTTTTTTATATTTTTTATATTTAAAATTATACTTTTTATTTGCGCAACACAAATATTTATAAAGTTACAACATGTCACTGGCCTGCGAATTGCAAAAAACGTAAAAAAATTTGAATTTCGCGGGCTGGTTGGAGCATCCCCCTTAAGGTGATTGCTTCGATGTAGCCCGCGAAATTCAATTTTTTTTACGTTTTTTGCAATTTGCAGGCCAGTGACATGTTGTAACTTTATAAATATTTGTGTTGCGCAAATAAAAAGTATAATTTTAAATATAAAAATTGTCAAAAAATTCGCTCCATCAGCTCTCACATAGAAAAGGTGCATCGTAGTTAGATTTCGGAGATTTTAACATGATGCACCTTTTCTATGTGAGAGCTGATGGAGCGAGTTTTTTGATATTTTTTATATTTAAAATTATACTTGTTATTTGCGCAACACAATATTTATAAAGTTACAACATGTCACTGGCCTGCAAATTGCAAAAAACGTAAAAAAATTTGAATTTCGCGGGCTGGTTGGAGCATCCCCCTTAAGGTGATTGCTTCGATGTAGCCCGCGAAATTCAATTTTTTTACGTTTTTTGCAATTTGCAGGCCAGTGACATGTTGTAACTTTATAAATATTTGTGTTGCGTGAAAAGTATAATTTTAAATATAAAAATTGTCAAAAAATTCGCTCCATCAGCTCTCACATAGAAAAGGTGCATCGTAGTTAGATTTCGGAGATTTTAACATGATGCACCTTTTCTATGTGAGAGCTGATGGAGCGAGTTTTTTGATATTTTTTATATTTAAAATTATACTTGTTATTTGCGCAACACAAATATTTATAAAGTTACAACATGTCACTGGCCTGCAAATTGCAAAAAACGTAAAAAAATTTGAATTTCGCGGGCTGGTTGGAGCATCCCCCTTAACGTCGTACAATCATCAAATGAGTCCTCCCACCCGGGCAGGACGGGTCCGGGAGGGACTTTCAGACTCGTACTGACTAAAATCCACGGTGTCCTTCAATAGCCCTTTATGTTCCGGGGTCACGATGATGGAATAAGTCCCGTGACCCAGGCAGGCTTTGGCCCTCTGAGAGGGGGCCCCGTCATTTAATGCTGACGCTCTTGAGGCGCGCGTGGAACACAATGCGCCGTCGACCCGGGATACAGCACGAATTTTTACTCTTTTCCAGTATTTAGGTACAGCGTTTCTTACTGTGTGAAAAAATGGAACAGCGCCTCTGGTGTGCGAAGAAGGAACTAATTTTTTCCTTGAAAATTGTCGATTTGAAATTGACAAAGTTCCAGTTTACGTCTCAAATACTGAAAATTCGTGTAGGGTACCGGTTTGTTCTCTCTTATCGCCGGAGTTAAGCAACACCGGGTGCGGTTAGTACTTGGATGGGTGACCGTTCGGGGACACCGCGTGAGGTTAACTTTTTGTTTTTAATTGAGTTTAAAAAACAAAATAGTTTATACCTATTTGTTTTCATTTCAGTACGCTCTTGGTGAGACCACGACGTTAAAAAAAAGGGTAGTGTGTAGGTATTCGGTTATAGTGAGCGTGAAGTTTTGCGTGACGTCATAATATCTACGATAGCTACTGATAAATTCAACATTAGTATCGCCAACGTCCATACTACGTTGAATACACCGGTTCTCGTCCGATCACCGAAGTTAAGCAACATCGGGCGCGGTCAGTACTTGGATGGGTGACCGCCTGGGAACACCGCGTGACGTTGGCGTTTTGCTTTTAGAGTTTTTTTTCATAATTATTGAATTAAGTATTTATTTCATTTCTACGTTGCGACACTTTTGGTTGTTAGGTAGGACGTGGGTGGACTTTACGGAATCGTAGTCACCACAAATGACCTAATCGCCCAAACCGGCCAATTGCTATGAAGACCTTAAAAAGCAGCTGCTATGAAAATGAAATTATGTTCAGAACATTCTGATCCTACGATACGGTTTTTTAATTTCTTACCATTGTTTCGAGTGTTCACTGGTTTGTTCTAAATTCAAAAATTCAAATCATTCACTAACTCTTATTGTAGTTGGGGAGCCCAGGAAGGGATTTTTGCTGTTACTCCAGCGCGTCAGATTATTATAAAGGAGAATCCTTGCACCCTTTAATGTACCTGTACCAAATATCAACCCTTTATCTGGTGGGGTTTGTCTGGGAGAACCCGTCAGATTAGTAAAAAAAAAACGATCCGCAGAAATACTCGAGCGCGTCAGATTAAGAAAAGGTAGATTAATTACGTTCAGAAGAGTGTATATTTCAATAATCTGACAATTTGAGCGAGGCATTAGGAAATGAGCGAGTACTGAAGTTGTAAAAAAAAAACGTCATTTTGAAATACTCGAGCGCGTTTCATTTTTTTTCTTTATTGAAGGTTACACTGTAAAAATCATACTCACTAATAATCTGACGTTTTCCATGGGGCGAAGTCGGTAGAATCGTGAAGAAAAGGTGAAGTACCAGTTAGTTCGCTACTATCGGTCGTGATTTAATGTATGTGGCGTTCCGAGCAATAATATGGCATGCCAGGCATGGAAAGAGGCCATTGTTATTGGTCATCAGTCAGGCAAGCCCAAGTCCGAGTCCAAGAGTTACCGTCCTATCAGTTTCCTGAATGTTCGCGGAAAAATCTAAGAGAGACTTATTCATAAGAGACTCAAAGATTACGCTGTTGTAAAGAGCCTCATTCCTGACGAGCAATATGGCTTCAGGTTTCGGTTCCAACAGATCCAGCGTATAGTCGAGCAGTATCAGTGCTGCCGGGCAGGGCGGGAGGGACTGTCAGACTCGTACTGACTAAAATCAACGGTGTCCTTCAATAGCCCTTTATGTTCCCGGGTCACGGTGATGGAATAAGTCCCGTGACCCTGGCAGGCTTTGGCCCTCTGACCACTGAACTTGGCACCTATTTAGATTTCACTTATTTTGTCTGTGAAGTCGTAAACCAAGGCATGTATCATAATTGAACTTGGCTCTCATTTGACATTTATGTTTTTGATAGGATTTTAATGATGTAGACGAGTTTCTATTTGTAATTACTACATTTAATTTAATTTTATACTTTTTTTATGCGTGAATGCAGTTATCTTTTTTATAAATTTATTTTAAGATGCTCAGAATAGCGATATCCCTCCGTTTAATTGTCAGATTATTATTCAGGAGGACTATGATATCAATTTGAACCGCCTGCATAAAAATCTGACGCGCTCGAGTATCTCGAGAATACGTTTTTTTTTTACAGTAGAAATATGAATTATTACTTTGCGCCACATCCAAATCGTCAGACATTTTAATACGTCACTTTTTAGGGTTTACTTTACATACACTTTGAATATCTGACGCGCTCGAGTAACATTTTTTTTTGGATTTTCAACCGCTTGCCACGGACAGCCCCCTCGAGTTAATCGTCAGATTAATATGTATTGGTTATCAGAAATGTAAAGCGCGTTTATACTATAAATATCTGACGCGCTCGAGTACTTCTGTACAACTGTTTTTTTTTTACAGTTTCAAAGCTCTTTACAAGCTCTCCCCCTCACTAAAATAGAAAACTTGTCAGAAACTTTTTTTCTTTTTAGAACATAATCTTTCAAATCCAATAGGTCTCCATGACGCTCGAGTAACTGCAAATTTAGCATCCTCGGCTCCCCTACTATTGTGAATAGAGTGTCGGATTTCTAGGTTTTTATTGAAGTCTAATGCAAACCTATCCTACCAATATAATAATTATGTATAACTGAGTATCTCTATCTATATACTAACAAATTTGGCTTAAAAATCTGCTCCGGTATTCCTAAACAACACATAGAATCACAAAGCCATGTCGCGATAACGCAACCCGAGATACAGATAACAGATTTGTTTTTATATTTCGAATGTTGTGGCTGGCCGGTAAAATTGGAAGCAAGCTGAAATAACATGGCAGTGCCATGCCGGATTAAAAAAAATCGGGTTTTGTTTGGGGGTGTTGTAGGGCGAATTTGGTTATCGGGTGATCAAAAGATTTGTGATAGATATTATTACAAGAGAGAAAAATGCCATAGAAAATAAAAATATGTATCATTGTTTTAAGTCAGACGCCTTGAAGAATAATAAGGTGGGTAGGTAAGAAAAATTTGCCAAGTTTGACAGTTTACCATACCGTTGGCTATCCTTTTGACGCGGCGCTAGTGTCTATGTCATTACATCAAACGGCATTAAAAAAAAAATGAACCAAGTACCTACCTACCACAAATCCGCAGTTCAGTCGTGGGTCGTGGTGTAATTTGGTGGTGCGGACTCCGATTACCTACCTACGATTTTATTCTTGACGTCCAGTCAATCGTAAGTACCTTTCATATTATTATATTTAAATCTCATTACGTATGATATTGTATATTGTATAGTGTGTTTGCTTACAGGGATATTATTTACTAAATTTTATCGACAATTAAAAGCCAAAACACCGCAAATGGCGGCCATTTTGGTACCATCACATTCGCGGTGTAGATAGAAATAAATACTGAAATTCAAATATTGTTCATTTAAATTCCAATGTTTAATGCTTATCAGCTCAGATCAAAGAAATAGGCAGATAGAGCGCTCAGAACATGCGAGTTGGTCCACCAAAATTAATACAAAATCAAAATCGAATACAAAGTCGCGACAGTACCAAGCTACGCGTCGTACCAAGCTGCGCGTCGTTGTTGTTGTTTGCCAAAACATGCCGTCTTTAACCATTGTAAAAGTTGTTCTCAAAAACAAAGAAAACATTATGGAATGTAATTCTAGGTATTTGTTTTTGTATTAACTTTGGTGGAGACACTCGCGTGTTCTGAGCGTTCTATCTGCCTATTTCTTTGATCTGAACTTATCAGTATTATAACAAAAACTTAACTTACAAGTACTTGGGTTCACATTCGGAAGTTTTTATAAAATAGTGTGTAGGTATGTATTTCGTTACCTACCGGCAATTACCTAGGTCCCGCGACTATGAAAGGTTTGATAAATTAGTTGAGCGCGTGTGAAACCTCTCCCGAGCTTAGCATAACACTAAACTGGCTGGTATAATGATTTACTGAGTGTAATTATAGCATGCTCAGAGCTATTATGACTTTAACAGCCAACGCGCCTTGTGAAACAGATAGGTACCTATAAGTAGGTAGGTGAGACTATGAAATTAGAATTGACACGCTAGTTTTTATTGTCGGTTTTCACAATTACAGGGTCACTGTTAGATTTTCAATGCTTACAATAATATTTATTTTGAATAGAGCAATAATGAACAGAACATGTCATAGAAAATCAAGGTGGTTTCGTTTGATGGAAAATAGTATCCTACAGACTGTACATACATAGGTAGGCAGGTACTGACTTTTTATCGTGGTAAAACTGTAATCCTCAAATGAGTCTTCAAGCCCAGGGTGGGTCTGTCAGACTCATACTGACTAAAATCCACGGTGAGTCCTTCAATAGTCCTTTACGTTCCAGGGCCAAGGTTACCTGATGTACCGCGAAATAAGACTGACTAGTGCAATTTTACGCCAAAAGTTCACAAGTGGTTACTTGTACTGGTCAACATCAGGACTTATGGGCAATTTTTTTGATCATTAGATAAACTAAGCAGTTAGTTAAAATCCTAAACAACAATTTCTACATTTTATAGGGAAGAGGAAGTTCCTACAGTGCTATTTTTTGCATTCACATGTATCTTGTGCTTTCGTTACAATATCTCCGGCGTGCAGTGCCTACTCAGATAGGCAAACATTGGCCAACGAAATAGAAATTCGGTCAGGAGGTTAATTATTAAACATAAAAAGTATACGCTGTTAATTTATACCTTTCTATAACAGCGGAGCTTACAATAAAAAACTTTTCCCAACATTCCTCAGGCTCCGGCTCTAAAAGCCGTTTTTTTCATCGTTCAAAAATTTCTCGCTGTTCGTTCAGAAGTACATAATAAATCATAATCAGCCTGAAAAGTTGTTGGCGAGTGACTTATTTCTCAATTTCAGCCGATACCGGCCTAAGGCCGTTAATAATTGATAAATTGGGGTGAAAAAATAAACTTGATGGTTGATGAGTAATATGATATAGTCTCCTGAGGGTTGCGTGGCTCTAAAATTGCGCTATCGAGTCATTTTGAATTATATTCACCTGCCATTGTGGGCGCGAATTCTGTCACGTTTTTGACATTTCATTTTTTTTTGTATGTTTTCGTGTAATGGAATTGTTTAGTGGAAAGTGAGTCTTAAGTGTGTTTTGAAGTGATTTTATTGAACTTTTCGTTTGTTTAAATCTGATACGATGATAGTCAATTTTCAGGTCATCGTGTGCTGGGCTTGAGTTTAATATACCTAATATACTTTAATATACCTAGGCATTAAAACATGCGTCGCGAATTTCAAAGATTTTCTGTACAAAGAAAAATGCGAACTGTGAGTGAGATTTGAACGTCCGACTTTCGGATTTAGTCAACCCGATGCCCTTATCAACCGAACCACCGAGTTTCCTACTTAAATTACTAGGTACCGTTAAAATTTTCAATCCATTACGGTGAAAAAATTATTGGTAAACATCTAGGTATACTTAATGCAGTTTCATTTAAATAAAACAATCTTTCGCGAAGTTTTCCTGTTTGTATCGATTACTACAACCCTGTATATTTAATTATACGGAACAAAAACTTCACTCCAAAAAAAAACTTCATCGAATTCGAACGCAACCGACTGCCAAAAAAATCTAACATTTCGCATCAGCAGAACTATTCCATCAGAACATTCGTATATTCAGTAATTTCAATATGGCATCCCCTATTCCTCATGCATAATAAAAACAAAGAAAAGTAAGATCCGCGTCGATTCCCACCTTTGGAGTTCAAACATCGTCAAATATCGGGCCGTATTACCTGCCCCCTTTGCCTCTTTGCCACCCTTCAATAAAATAACGCCCGGTTCAATTTCATTTACATATGGTATTGGAGGAGGCCTAAATTAATTTTGCACATGAGATCGTCTTACGTTAGGTACTTTTAAAGCTTATTTCTTGAAACCTTACCCGGTAGCGGAGGTGGAATCAAATGAATCTGATTTATTTTCATTGTATGTATGTTTTTTTTTTGTTCATTTATGTATGTATGTTTTATCTCGCTAAGTATGTAGAAGTCTTTTGTTTTGGGTATAGTGTTATTAAATCACTGTTAAGAAGTATCTAGTAATTTTTGATTAGGTAAGGGTGGTATGTAGATACCTTCATTAATACAGCTTGCCCAGAATTGTGAAAATATTGGGATAGTTTGATGTTATGATGTACTTCATTTCGAATTCAGCAAAAGCACAAGATCTTTTAACTGATCTACATTTAGCATCTCAGGAACTTTAGGAAACTTTTTTGCTTCCCTATTCAAATGACCTCAAAAACACATCGGGAAATACTTTTACAGGTCCGCGAATGCCACTCAAAATTTACATCAATTAAAAAAAGAGAAAATGTCATTTCAATTTCCCAAAAAAGAAACACGTCACAAAATTAATTACGAAATGTACATAAAGTATGCCGTAATTGTTGAATATTTGAGAGACAGTCGCATTAAATAAGGCTTAATGAAACGTCGCACTTGATCACCATTATGGCGCCTCAAAAGAATCGCACAATTTGTTGGAGCAGTAATAAAATATAGACTACTATTCCCTTTTTAATTCTTAAGTAAGAAAGGCAAACGATGTCACGCAAAATAAGACTTAATTTAGCTAAAGTAATGGATATTACCTCTCTCCTGTCGTCCTCCATTTTGTAAAATGTGAGATAAAAATTCTTGTATTAAGTAGGGGAGTGCCTGAAGCGGCCAATATAATTTTTACTCGTTTAATAATAAGGTTTTAAGCAACATTTTTTGGTTGTTACGTAGTACGATAAGATTGGTGTTAGTACGTTTGTGAATTTTAATCTTGAGGACGCAGATTTTTTCTTACTTAGGCATCAGCTTTTGCAGTAATTAAACAAACCCATGCAATGATTTGATAGTGAGGCCTTCCTGATAATGAGGAACTACTGGAACAAAAGTAATGTATAAAAAAAACGTCGCACAGTGTAGGGTTGTAGTTCACCATTATGGCGCCGGTCAGGAAAGAATCGCACAATTAAGAAAAAAGATTACAAGGAATTTAGAACCTCCTCCTTTTTTTGAATTTAGTTAAAAATAGTTGACGATAAAACCCTACCTTCCCAAAAAAATACCTATAAAAGCTGTAAAAATAAAGTTGACAAACTTACATTTGCAGTTGTCTCCGATACATTTTGTTTAAGAAAATATGATATCAAGTACATTTTAGTAAGTTGGTCGATTATTACTCGTAAAGTTGTAAAGCCTACTTAGTCATGATAATTTTCTTTTAAACTTCGTTATATGTACTACTATTGTGAATTTTTTCACACCCCCAAAATAACCTTGTAGCTGGTAGAGGGGGGGGACACTCGAAGCGGCAATAAATTTAGCACGTTTAAAGCTTAATATTTCACAAACGAATTTTTTTATCAAAAAATTGTTAATGGAAACTATCATTATTTTTAAAAGACCTATTTAATGATACCCCACACTAAGGGGTACGCGAGAAAAAAAAATCCTGACTTTACGTGTAAGTACTGGAGGTACCCTAAAAAAAAATATTTTACGAGATTTTATTTTACCACTTTTTCGGCACAACGAATCCGTATATTTACACCAAATTACAGCTCTGCAATATTTACTGTGCGTCTCTGAGCTAAATGACGGACGGACATGGCGAAACTATAAGGGTTCCTTGTTGACTACGGAACCCTAAAAAAGCTGATTTAATCTGACATGGTACCTTCTTGTAACATTTACGGATGTTATAACTTATCAAAATATATCTACTTGAATATATTGTGGAAAATTAGGGGTGAATTTCAACACACCTAATTGGATTATGAAGGTGAATCCGTGTCAGGCGACGAATTAAATACTTTTCAAAGTTGCGAGATTCATTTGACAGTTTGCCTGCCATTCTGCATTCTTCTTTGGAACATGATTTTAAAACTTAGTACCTGTATCTATTACCTGACGATACTCAATAATTTGTATGACATTTTCTTGAATGATGTAGCAAAATACTTACTTACATGGTATTTTATTCTACTAAGCATAATTTGCCTAAAATGATAATGTTCATATTGCTGTGTTTTACCAGTACTGCAGCCTCGCGTTTAATGTAGATTAATATAGATCCAGACCCGTAGCTGCAATTTTAAACGAAAATATTCTCGTTTTCAAGAGATTTGTGAGATATTATTGCAGTATTTTTTTTATATAGACTTGGTGTTGTCTCTAGTTCAGGTAATAGATGACAGCAGAAATTAAACAACAATAATCTTAGCCTTCTAATGTGAACAACTCTTTGTGTTACAAAATTACTTCCTTTATATCATCAAGCTCAAGAATTAAATACCTTGTTGAGAATTTTAGACACTAAATCTCACTTGTCAACCTAAAAAGCAACAAGCACCGAAACACTTCATCACCGAAAGTAGTTTAAAAGGACCTAAACTGGCAACACTAAGGGTTTTAAATGTACTGTTTTTTGCTAGCTTCAAGGGTAATTATTTTCTATACAACAAAAACGTTGCCCCACTTCTAATTTAATCTCTTCTTTAGCATTTGTCAAGAATATAATTTTGTTAATTATGAAAAAGACATTAATCTGACTCCTTTGACTCTTAATAAATTGGGTCAATCAATAAAGATTTGACGATCTGAGCAACTCATAAATAATGTGTATCTGTAGTAATTGGTCATCAGTATTGCTTATTGTTATTTTGTGAACTTAGTTGGTCCATGAATTGAGGGTCGCCATAAAACGATTCCTTAGACACCAACAAGAAAAGCTAACAGTACCTAAAATGGGGATGGCAACTGGGGAACTAATGGCGCTAGTGTAGCTTGTTCCAACCATCTTCATTGGTTCAAATCTTAAAGGTACTTCAAAATAGTACTACCTCATTGGTCGGATTAGGACTTAGCTATTGTGGCGCCATCAACAATTAGTTTTGACCGGCCCATTCCCCATTGTACGACTATAGAGATCTCATTTGCCTAATTTAATTGGCCTTAATCAAAATTTAATGAATAATTTTTAATCTTTATTTAACTAAGTAGTTTTCCGCCGCCGTTTTTTCGTCAAATCATTTTAGATGCGTACTACATATTTGGTTGGGGTAAGCATTCAAATCATTTTTTTTTGTTATTACCTGCGGTAATAATCTAAAATTACCTCTATCATTAATAATTGTACGATATTATCTATACAATTTGTAAATGAATAAAGAGATTCATAAAAAAAAATGTTTTCCTTTAAGCCATAGACAAGCGTCAGTCAGTTATTTATGGCGGGATTAAAAGCGGGAACGGCCAACCAATATGGCTACGGACGAGCGCTAAGCCGATGATTTAAATACAACCCATCGATTTGCTAAAACGCGAAACGTAATTAATCATATTTTAGCCGCCTTTAGAAATACTAGAGGTTTGAAAGGACCTATTAAAATATTGTAAAAAGGTGGAATAAAAAGCTTTGAGGAACATTTTGTATAGATTTTATCTATACCAAAGAGGTTTATGATACTAAAGAAATGCTATTGGGAGAAAAAATGTCATAGAAAAAATTTTTAACGTCTCAGGGACGTCTTAAAAGAAAACTTGGAAATATTGAACATAGATTAGTTAGTAGGTTCTTTTGGCTGTTAAATTATGTCAATATCAGGAAAGCGTTGTTATTTACCATTTAAAAAATTGTCTGTGGAAATTGTCTATTGATAAAAACAAATGACAGTAATGGAACTTCCTCATGAAGCGATTCGTGCGATTTGTAATTTCTACTACTTACTAAAAATGAAAATCGTCTTTGCTACTACGATATAATGATGCAATTCTATTGACTTGATAAAGATAGATTTTAAGTCTCTATTAAAATGTAGCACGGCGCCACGCTGCGTCGCGCTGCGTGTCGAAAGGTGTATCTTTTCGTGTAGGAAATAGAGTTAAGAATGCTCCCTCACCGCGAGCATTCACCTGTAATGTAACGTTAGGCCCCTCGCCCACGGCTACTTATTGCAGCGATGCTGTCGCGCGATTTAGCAAACGACTCAAGCTATCGAGCTAAGATGTGTATAGTGAGGACTCAAAGGCTCTGGCTGTCTCAGGGTCCAATATCTTTAACAATGGATTGGCCGAGATGTACCGTGATTTGGCTGGATGAGCCTCTTCATAGACTACCACAGTATGCTAATGAATTGGTACTAATAGTATTCTATACTATAGTATTCTACATAACTACGTAACAGTGAACCACCACGTCCGACTTTTGTGGGTCGATAAAACATCGAAGTATTTTTTTTATTATGTTTTCTATTATATTTCTACTGGGTTTTCAAGGTAATCGTGATCCTAGAAGTGAAGGGCTATTGCATGATCACAGTGGATTTTAGTCAGGAGGTTCTGACACCCGGTCCCTCCCGTCTTGCCCTGGGCGGGAGGACTCATTTGACGAGTTTACCACGGTAAAAAAATGTAATTATAATATTAATAAAAATAAATAAGTTCATTTAAAAATCCTCCAAATACCTAAATAATTGAATGTGTCAAAAAAATAAATCAAATGCGACTTGAGACTACGATATCGCAGCAAGGAACTTGTTTTCACTCGTAGCACTTGCTACGGCGTAGCATCACGCGTACTACTACGGCGTAGCCAATGCACGCGTCATGCTTGACTATGTTATTAGACGGTAAAATGGGGCGCAGATGCTATAGTTTCCGCCAGATAAGTGTGGAATAAAATACATTCACCCCCGTGTACCAATACATTGCAATATTTCAAAACCATTCGAAAAAATGTAACGAAAAATATCGTAGAACGACCAAAAGCTACGTATCGTGGTAAGAGGCGATCTTGACCTTATATTTTATTTTGAAATTCGAACGACGGTGTTATGAAATTCAAACTATGCATTATTAGGATTAATGACCTTTACTCAAAAATGCATGTAATGTGGTCATTATTTTGACAACCTTGTTTGAGCAAAGTCGCCTTTGCCGGAGTGTTTCAAGGAGCGGCCAGTAATGTTTTTGCTGGCCGCTCTAACAGGTCGGCAAAACATTGCCGGCCGCTATTCTGACGTTTCAACGTTTTAAAAAAACAAATGCAAAAAGATTTTATTTAAAACACAGCTGTTTGTATATAAAGAGGTCTGCACAAAAGATTGTATTCCACATTAAAAAAAAAATACAAAGAAGTAACAAAAGCGCGGTTCAGCGAAATTTTAATTTTTATTTAGTGACTTTTTTTTGCTATAGGTAAGTGAAGAAAATATACCTAACAGTCAAACACCGCATTAAAATTATCGCAAACTATTAGTAAGTAATATGAAACCCGGAAACCCGGTGTTGAATTTTAGTAACTGTAATTTTCATATTGTTATTTTAATTAATTTTCTAGTTAATACCTATATGTATTTTATTTAAATCACTTGCTGGTTTTATTTAGGTTAGGTACTTGCATTTTTGAGTAAAGCACTATACAAGCCTTGGCCCATTATGACTCTTCGCTGGTCACGCTATGATTGCCTCGAGCTAGCCTAGCTACGCTCTAGGCCTTCCAGCTTGGCCATCATGCAGCCCTTGCTGTCCTCACTGTAAAGGCCTCGGCCTCCGGCCTCGGCCTTTATCTCAGCTCGTCCATCAAGTGGTGCATGCTGACCGCGCTGTGTCGGCCTGGAGCTGCGCTAGGCTGCGCTGTCGGCCATCATCAGCGCGACCAGCAAAGTAGCCATTATAGGCCGCGGCAGTAATGTACTATTATTCCAGACTTATTTGGCGGGGACTGTAAAAATAATTTTCTTTTTATCAGACTTTTAAGATTAATTCACACAAACTTACACCATTTTTTCCTTAGTTCATAATACTTACTTTTTTCTCCATTTAAAAACAGCTAGTAATGATTTCATTGCATCTTCCATCGGGATTTAATTCCGTATCTCCAAGGCAACAGCACTAGACAATGGGTACCGATCTCATGGGCACGTCCTTGCTATGATATTTTAATTACAACGTTTACAATTCAAATCTTTTCTAAGAAACTGTTTTTGTCCTTAAATTGTTACATAGTTAACTGATTATTTATTTAGTAGTCTATAGAATCACATGAAGTTTCTTTCTAAGAATAATCCTACTAATAATTAAATGCGAAAGTTTGTGAGTGTGTATGTAGGTACGTTTGGTACTCTTTCACGCAAAAACCACTGAACCGATTTGGGCATACAGATAGTTTATAACCTGGATTAACACATAGGATAGTTTTTATCCCGATTTTATGTTCCTGTGGGATAATTTTCGAGTTGTAGCGGGTGAAGCAGTTGACAACAGCTAGTATATTATATTTTTAACAGAAAGAAAAGGAATGATCTAATAAGGTGGAATAATAATAATAAAAAATAAAATCTTTAACAATGGCAGTGCAACATAAAAGCTGATATAATAAAAATCCAAATGAAAGCATTAAAGGCATAACTTTCATCATTAAAGTGTAAAATTTAATCTGAAATCAGCGTGAACACTTATATTTTAAAACCTTTTCAGGACTTTTATTGAGTGGCATTAATTTAAAACCGTTCAATTTATAACAACCTTCAGATTTAAAGCTTACTGTATAATTTTGGCTTCAGTAACTTTTATTTAAAACGATGAATTGTTGAAAGTATTTTCTGATACGCCTGTGTCTGTCTAGCAAAAGTAAAAAAATGGTGGTAATATTTTAAATGGGAATTATTGTAATATCTTTGTATTACCTTTAAAATAATCGATCATACATTCAACTAGATATTTCCTATATATACTATCTTAAAAAATAAAATAATCTGCCTAGCCATTTCGCATTCCGCGGAATGGGGAAGGCAAGTCAAAACTAATTGTTGATGGCGCCACCATAGACTAGTCCTAATCCGACTAATGACGTAGAACTATTTTGAAGTACCTACCTTAAAGATTTGAACTGATTTGAACCAATGACGATGCTTGGAACAAGCTATACTAGCGCCCTTAGCTCCCCAGTTGCCATTGGAAGTGGGTTTTCGTTCGTTGGTTAATTTGAAGTTAAGAAAATACTCAATTATGGGTCTCACATAAATTTATTTCTCCATATACATATGTATAATTTTGCGAATCCACTGTGTCCCGAGACGCAGCGCGGGAATTTTTACAAAATAATTGTCGTCTACTAACGTTCTACATTACATTCACACATCGCCCCGCCAGCCATATTGCGTCCGCCATTTTAATTGCACTAAAATAATTATCATTAAAGCTAGGGCGTTAGATAATTGATTTCATCTTAGCAAAAAATACGAAACGCGGATTGGCGAGCCGTCACAAAATTTTTGTACTCGATACATGCAAGAAAATTAAGCAATTCATCATTATATCCAGGGCACTGTTGAACGGAGAAAAATTTTCAACGCGAACTCTTCGCGTCGAAAATTTTATATATTTTCGAGATCGAGTTAATTAAAAAAGTTCGTAATTGAGTGACGGATCCATTAGGCACATTATATTTCCTCCATTTTATTTTTTATAAATGTCACATTGGAAATATTTAAGTACTTCGGTCAAACGACCATTTTAATATTTAACAAGAACTTCCAAGCAACAATACCCAGAGACTGGCAAGTGAACAAAGTTAATTAAAAACATAAAATTACAATTAATCGGCATTCATTTACAAAAACAATTAACAACAAAGAATTTCATGAACTACATCATAGGAGATACACAAATAAAAATTAAGAACACATAAAATTAGTTGGTAAAATCAGTCTTAACATACCGAACATTATGTAGGTATCAATTATGATTTTATTACATGACATGCGCGCGTTTAAAAACAACCCTTTTGTACTAAATAATGGAATAAACAGCACCTTAATATGGCATAATATATTTAAACAATGAACACAACAATACCGCGCAACTGTAAAATAGTTGAATTATTTCATTAAAAACGGCACAGATTAAATAAAACAAAAATGGCTGACAATTTTATTTAATTCAAGTAAAATTATTTTTATTACTTGCTTTTACAAATATTTCATAAAATTAATGTAAATAAAATTACACAAAGGTACTGTTACGCGGTATTGTAGTACTGGGCTATTCGACATTAAAATATTTCCTAATGGCAGAATGCTAGATTACCTAAGCCTAAGAATGCAACACGAAAAACTGTACAAGAGATCGTTATGTGCGTTCGGATACGTTTACAAAATGAATAAGACGACGCTGTCGACGCGGCGAGAAAAGAACATACGTGTACAATACAAAAATAAGAAAAATAAAAGGAATGATAGTAAAGTAAAGCCTAAAATCACTGATTTATTACAAAAAAGTTTGTTCGATTTCATTAAGTGGCCTCCTAATATAAAAGCAGGTAGAAAGCCGGCCATGCTCACTAGCGTGTATATTACGAACCTCGCTATACATGATTCATCAACGAGTATTAAATTTTCACTATAACCTCAATTTAACAATTATTCTCATTAACTCTACGTACGTTTCGTATTTTTATTGTATTCAATATTTTTACTTTTATTATAGCTAAGTGAAACGATTGGCAGTTACGAATGTCAGCGGCCGATTATCCGACCGAATTCAAACGCACTTAGTATAATTTTAATTCCTTTAGATATGAGCCACTCTTCAAATTGTTCGCATATATCTACGTGTAACGTTTGAAAATTGCGTCAACTTTTTTATATTCCCTAAATTTCATACAAGCTCAAATTTAACTTATACGTAGGTAGATCGATACAAGTAGGTATATTGTATAAAACGAGTGAAAAACGTAAAAATCTTATACATTTACTATGCAAGGGGATTACGGTAAAAGATTAAATAACATACTACACTTAAAGATAGCTTAACCGTATAGTTCGGTAGCGCCCCCGAAAGGGGCGCGACAAGTAAACCTACGCTGGCTCAATAGTGGGTCCAAAAGGGGCAGACGTTGTAGTCATACGACATCCTCATTATAAATTAAAAATATATAATATTCTCTGCGTAAAATCCTATGAGTGCGCATTAATTAAGAATGTTAAATAAAAATCTGATTTATTCACGAAATTAAAACTTCTACATTTAGCGCCTATTTTCATAATTTACCGTAACAAAATCCAAAAGTGTAAATACGATCTTCGCCATTTTGATGGCAGTGCTGGGTGGGGCTAAAAATCATAAAAAACGTGGTTTTCGGACATCCAACGGATCATTATAGGAGGAATGAATAACTCGTCATTTAGAATTGTAACGAATTCATACGTATTTCTACATAAATTAGCAGTGGTAATGAAAAATTTGATATCTGAACTCGAACTTTCGCGCCACTTTTGTTTGTTTACATTTTTATTTTGCACTTGGATCACACACGCGAGCTTTAACTCCATAATAATAAAGATAAATATCATGCCAAATATTATAAATAACGTAAAAAAGACCAGATCTTGGCGTAATTCTCTAATACAGGGTAACAGGGCCAATAACACGTATTTTTCATTACCACTACTCAATTTGTATTCGTAATCGACAACCATGTTATTTTTTTTAATCGTAATGATGTGTGAAAGCGAGTATTCTAATCGATTCCATAATTGATTTTTTTGTCAACTCGAGTGAAAAAAATAAGGAAATTAGGAAATCGATTAATACAAATTAAAATACATTTGTTTTATGCTTAGAATACACTTATTATCTATTATAATATAGTTTGAAGCTTTTTTAATAATATTACGTACATTGTCATTCCCAAAAAACAATAATAGACAAAGGAACAATGTCAGATAATAAATGTTTGAATGCGCGGCAATTATTTTAATTCAAAAATTTTGAATTAGGAATGCACTCGCTGTGGTACTCGATGGTCAAAATATTATTTAATAACTTTTAATTTATTAGCTAATTTTTATTGTACATTTTATTTTGTACAATCAAATAATTTTTAATGTTGAATGAATATAGAATGCCTTGGATTTTGATAGGCTTATTATAAATGAGTTTGTTTCCTACCAAATTTTTTTTTTTTTTATCATGGTTAAATCATCAAACAACGACGATATAATACTAGACTCGTAACAACAGGCGACCGATGTCTGCCAACACATTAGGCAAAAAAGTCTTATATTCGTCTCATTTCGACCAATCCTGTGAGCCGTAAACATACGTTGAGACAGCACAGACCTTGAGTTAGCCAATCACAACGCAGTACCCCGTCCCCCTCGCTTACGTAGTACCTCAGCAAGTTGGCAGAATAGTTTGTGTTCTTTAGATCGTGCATGCGAAGTCTAGTATTATATCGTCGTTGTCATCAAATGAGTCCTTCCACCCCGGGCAGGGCGGGAGGGACTGTCAGACTTTTACTGACTAAAATCCACGGTGTCCTTCAATAGCCCTTTATGTTCCGGGGTCATGAAATAACTCCCGCGACCCCGGTAGGCTTTGGCCCTCTAAGTTCTCATTATGCTGATGCTCTTTGAGGCGCACGTGGAACACGACGCGCTGTCGACCCGGGCGTGGTCCATGGTCGGACAGCGAGTTGCCCTTTACTCGCTGTCCGCATGCCCGTGCCTACGATGGCCGGAGATCGTCTGCCGACTTCCGACGCTGCGGGCGCCTACCACTATGGTTGGGGCGGAGGGAGGACGCTGTCGTCTCCCTCTCGCGGCCCCAAACAAAAGATAGCCAAATTAATTATTTTATTGTACAAATTTGTTTCGTGAGATTGGTTTGGTCATGTAAGTATTACACGTCAGAAATCGAGCTTTTGAAAAAAAAAAAGAAAATGCTAGGTATTCAATTTTTTTACACTATTCGATGTCGCTGAGGATATAATTCGGTGAAGTAATGATAACTTGGTAAAATATTAACTAATATACAAACAATCAATGATATTATAAGTAAAAAGGTGTAGATACGTCATACGCGCTCAATAACGTAATGCGCTCAAATGAGGCTGATTCACACATCTTGATCTCAGTGCGACGTTGGCAGCGGCACTTCACGTACCACAGACTGAATCAAAAGTAAAAGTGACTCAAAAATACCGAAAATGCTGTCGTGTGTGATGAGATATTGTACAAATTAAACATGCAAGACTTCTAAAAGTCAAAGAATCACATAACATTCGTAAATATACTATTTATCTTTAATATTTTCACAAATAAAACATAACGTTTCTATAAATATGGCGTCGTAAAAGAAAGAGTGCGAGCACGGGTGCGAGCGAGAGGAGACGCTGACGTGCGGGGGGATTGATGACGCGTGGCGCTGTTTGTTTATCTAGCTGTCACTTTTTTTCTTATTGCGTTGTATCAAGCTATCCTTTTTACTTGTAGTGAAATGTAATGTGTGAATAAAAAAGTGTGTATCTGTGTTGCCGCTCGGCGCGGCACAGTTTTTTCCGTCGCTTTGTACGTGTATAACGCATCTATGACTTTATAATATCATTGCAAACAATAATTTAGTCATTGTACAGCAGAAGGGTCAATCTTCAATTTTTGAACTTCCGTTGAGGATAATGACACCCGATACTTTTACTGCTAGTGCAACCATCCATTGACAAAAAACAAAAATGTATATTATTTTAATTACGTTTAACTAAAATGAAATTAAAATAATTTGTATTTTTGTTTTTTGTCAATGGATGGTTGCACTAGCAGTAAAAATATCGGGCGTCATTGTTCTCAACGGAAGTCCAAAAATTGAAGATTGGCCCAGAATAATAACAAAATTCGCGCAAACTCACTTAAAGTTCGAATTTCAAAAAAATCGTCAATGTATTTACACCACGAAATGATAATAAAAATTTGAAATAAGAACACTATGTTGTGAACATGTAGCGAAACATTATTTAATGGAAAAAAATCCTTATACCTCAAGTTTGTCGCATATTTCTACTTCACAGAATATTGATAGTTTGATTGCTGAATTTATATTTCAAAAACTTAATTTTTATGATGTTATTTAATTTTTATCAAATCGGCCTCGAGACTTCCTTAAGGATTTTTCGCTATTCCTCATAGTTTAAAATTTAGCCAAACACGCCCCGTTGGAAATTCTAATTGTTTGTTACTGCAAGGAATCATTTAGAAGTACATACTCCCATCTCTCAGCATTAGATCCGAACCCGGTGTTTGTCTTTTCACGTTTTTTAGATCCGTTTTAAAAAGATAAATTGAAATTAATTAACGAAAACACAAAATGGCTATAAGTAAAACCATATGATTGTATTTAAGTTTAGAAGACACATAAGTATGTTTAGCCTCCAATGAAACACCGATAAATAAATTATTGCGTAAACGAAATAATAATTGAAAATTTGAAATATTATTAAATTATTCAGATTTAGATTCATAGACTTATTGCATGGACTGAGCTTTCTATAGTCAAAAAGCAGATAAATCAGTCCATGCTCTATGTCTTGTTTTACTTTTTTTTCATGTTCGATTATGTTGCGAGTATCGATTAGGCTGAATGAAGGTTTTTAATCGTTTTGTGAATATTGGGTTTACGGTCAGCACTAAAAAGAGTCATGTTGCAACATAGTTTTTGCAAATTTTTATCCAGACTTTGACCGTTATTATTTATGAAATTATGTATGAACACTGGCAAATCTAGTAATGTATATAGTAAGTTATTTTATTTATTTCACTGTTTAACCATTATTATCATGTGATAAGCTTCTTTATGTACATATTTTTCAGCATATCTAAATTACCTAGTTTTTGGAACGATGTAGCATTTTGTATGTTACACACATTTTACAACAGAATGAGGCAGTTTTATTGACCTCAACATGTTCGTAGAGATATTGTTCACAAACTTATCGCATGAAATAGCTGTAGTAACATATTTTTGATCAAAAATTGGATGCTGAAAGTTGACAAAAAATATTGTGTAATAGCTCAAATTTCGAATCACCTGGTCGACTCAGCTGATGTGTCATGTGTCAAAATATTGTCGTGCAGAGTGGTTAAAATAGTGTCAGATTCGTGGCAGTCACGTTTGAGTCACTCGAAGTGTCCTTGTCGTCCGTTATTTTTCCACGTTTTAATGAGAAGCATAAATTAACGGAAGAATAACGCTTAAGGAAAGAAAATTCTTGACATTATTTTTCGCAAAAGAGAAATGTAAAAAATTTCCTCCCGTTCTTTTTAAAAGTCTCCATGCATTTTTATCAGTTTTCATACTTATTACTTCGTACCGTACATAGTTCAGATTCAAATATAATTGAATCGTCATTTCCTTATTCCTATATCATTACCACACCGAAACATATTTATCTAACTACATAGATATGTCATCGAATCACGATCATCCTCTAAAAGCAAGCAGTGATTGTTCAAAGTAATCAAACATTACAAAAGTAACATTCCAAGTCAAAAAGCTGACTATACTATTGACTGTTCATTCGCAAATTAAAGAAATTCAAAGTTTGGGCCGCGACAATGTTTAACCTAACGTTTCATTTAGAAATCGTAGTTTATTTTTGTTTATTTATTATATAATACACGGTAAATCGAAAAGTTTCAAAATGAAGCTAAATTATGGGGTAATTTGTAACGTAATGCTAAATATGTTCGCGGCCATTTTAATATCCGTCACGTCAACATGATTGGCTGGTTTAATTGGGCAAGTTTTTACAACACAAGCAACACATAATTATGTTGGAAAATTACAAATATTTACATAACATTATGCACTACGCACAGGACAGACACAAAAATTCACACGACACAGCCGATTCGTCTAAAAGTTCTCATATAATATTGCAATAATGAAACGTGTTACCACAATTTACACTACTTAAACATATTTTAACACCCGATATGAAAAATAAACTTCTAATTACAGCTGCAATAACTATTTATACATTTTACAATATTATGTTTGTATATATGTGTGACGATCAGAATTGAATATCATATATCGCATAAAGTTATTATTTAAGTCTCTAAGCGCACTGTTCATTCACTAATGTTACGTTTATATTTGATCGCAAATTATATTTTCACGGCGTAACCATTACACTGATCATTAAATATTTTTTCAACCTCTTTCTCGTAATATAAATGCATCTAAGTATAATTCAACTGTTTATATGGACTTTAACATTTAAACTGTTCCGATTTAGAGACAAAAATAGCATGAACAGCTGCGAAAGTTGGACACATAGTCAGCGACGTTAAGACATAGCCACAATCCGCAACCAACACATCGTAAACACTTTATACAACCGAACTAACATCACGTATAAGATTTTACGAGTTCTCATCATGAATATAGAGAAATTTTATACCGTACTCAGTCGTGTTAACTTCGTAAATCACTGTGGTATGTGTTGACGTGTACTGAATATGTTTCCAGCTTATATTCTATCATAAGTTAGATAATAGGATAATAATTAATTATATTTATTACCCTTCCGACTCACAATCATGATTTTTAGTGGTCACAATCGTAAAATACATCATAAGTAGCGTTGCTAGGCACTCATACATGTTTTAGCCTCTTATACGAAGTTGAAATGACAGTCAGGCGATGTCGCGGGTACATCACTACTTTAGGGTCATATAGCGCGGGGACTCCGTCGATAGATATTTATTATCTGTGGCGAAAGCAGAACAAAGAAGTGTCGGACATTTTTATCAGTAATGGCGGGAAATAGCGAAAATGATGACAACTATTTCGACTATAGTTTTAAGGTGGGGTTGAATTTAGATGATGTAAGTCTATGTTATTTTAATATTATTATTGTCTTCATTTTTATGGCGATGTAGATTAAAGCATGTCAAAGATTTTTTGAACTATTTCAAATACAAATAATTATCACGTCACAGAAAATGTACTTAAAGTTACTAAAGCAATTAATTTCAGATCTATGTCCATTAAAAACTAAAGTTTACGTTCATTGAAACACATTTGAAAGTACTAAATAAAAAAAAATTGATTAAAAAGTTTGATTCTACGCAATGCCAGCAGTTCAGGGCTGCGTTTAAATCCTTTATCCAGTTTAAATTTATACTGACTAAATGTCAAACACCCCGTTTATGTACACCGAGAGGTGAAAAATGATACCAATTAAAATTTAATCTGCCCCGTTTACGGTCGTCCGCTGGTCTATGTTTTTACTAAATGGAAGAAATTTTTGCGACCTTTTTACCACGCAAAATTTTATCCTGCTGTCAGATTGACATTCAGTTTTGTTGTTTTGATCGATTCTTGCCGTAAAAACGAATATTATTTTTATTTTAGAGAGTGAATATTATTTTTGGATTATGGATTTATAATACACCGGCAAATTGATTATTTGTTCAATAAACTGAGCTGTCATTTGAATTTGACAACTAACATTGACAGAAACTTATGACTCCGTTCAGCGAACCCTCGCCAGTTTAATTTTTTTCCGGCGAAATACGGCCGAAGGATTTAAACGCACCCCAGCCATCTTTAGCGTATATGTCATATCAAACGTCAATGTCAAACGACGCCATCTTTCTTTACCTGTCATCGAATAACCGTTAAGTTAAAAAATGTGTTTGCATGAATTGTTCCCAATACTTCTTCGTTCCGAACGTATAATATTAAGTACATACGTAATGACGTTCGCGCGACAGAGCCCCTTGGTGCGCGTTTAGACGAGTTTGTCTGATCGTCAGTTGGCGTAGTGGTCGAAGGAGCCGAGGTATTCCAGAGCGGCGCGGTAGCAGAACTCGTATTGATCCTGTAGGAAATAAAGGAAATTAGTATTCAAAATTAACTGTGAAAAGTCCATAAGTGAGGCTTAACCGTATAGTTCGGTAGCGCCCCCGAAAGGGGCGCGACAAGTAAACCTACGCTGGCTCAATAGTGGGTCCAAAAGGGGCAGACGTTGTAGTCATACGACATCCTCATTATACATTAAAAAAATATAATATTCTCTGCGTAAAATCCTATGAGTGCGCATTAATTAAGAATGTTAAATAAAAATCTGATTTATTCACGAAATTAAAACTTCTACATTTAGCGCCTATTTTCATAATTTACCGTAACAAAATCCAAAAGTGTAAATACGATCTTCGCCATTTTGATGGCAGTGCTGGGTGGGGCTAAAAATCATAAAAAACGTGGTTTTCGGACATCCAACGGATCATTATAGGAGGAATGAATAACTCGTCATTTAGTATTGTAACGAATTCATACGTATTTCAACTTAAATTAGCAGTGGTAATGAAAAATTTGATATCTGAACTCGAACTTTCGCGCCACTTTTGTTTGTTTACATTTTTATTTTGCACTTGGATCACACACGCGAGCTTTAACTCCATAATAGTTAAGATAAATATCATGCCAAATATTATAAATAACGTAAAAAGGTACAGATCTTGGCGTAATTCTCTAATACAAGGCCAATAACACGTATTTTTCATTACCACTACTCAATTTGTATTCGTAATCGACAACCATGTTATTTTTTTTTAATCGTAATGATGTGTGAAAGCGAGTATTCTAATCGATTCCATAATTGATTTTTTTGTCAACTCGAGTGAAAAAAATAATGAAATTAGGAAATCGATCAATAAAAATTAAAATAAATTTGTTTTATGCTTAGAATACAATTATTATGTATTATAATATAGTTTAAAGCTTTTACAATAATATTACGTACATTGTCATTCCCAAAAAACAATAATAGACAAAGAAACAATGTCAGATAATAAATGTTTGAATGCGCGGCAATTATTTAATTCAAAAATTTTGAATTAGGAATGCACTCGCTGTGGTACTCGATAATCAAAATAATAATTATGTATTAGCTTTTAATTTATTAGCTGATTTTTACTGTACATTTTATTTGTACAATCATATAATTTTTAATGTTGAATGAATATAGAATGCCTTGGATTTTGATAGGCTTATTATAAATGAGTTAGTTTCCTACCAAATAAAAGTTTTTTTTTTATCGTGGTGAAATCATCAAATGAGTCCTTCCACCCCGGGCAGGGCGGGAGGGACTGTCAGACTTGTACTGACTAAAATCCACGGTGTCCTTCAATAGCCCTTTATGTTCCGGGGTCATGAAATAACTCCCGCGACCCCGGTAGGCTTTGGCCCTGTAAGTCCTCATTATGCTGATGCTCTTTGAGGCGCACGTGGAACACGACGCGCTGTCGACCCGGGCATGGTCCATGGTCGGACAGCGAGTTGCCCTTTACTCGCTGTCCGCATGCCCGTGCCTACGGTCGCCGGAGATCGTCTGCCTACTTCCGACGCTGCGGGCGCCTACCACTATGGTTGGGGCGGAGGGAGGACGCTGTCCTCTCCCTCTCGCGGCTCCAAACAAAAGATAGGCAAATTAATTATTTTATTGTACAAATTTGTTTCGTGAGATTGGTTTGGTCATGTAAGTATTACACGTCAGGAATCGAGCTTTTGAAATAAAAAATGCTAGGTGTTATATTTTTTTACACTATTCGATGTCGCTGAGGATCAAATTCGATGAAGTAATGATAATTTGGTAAAATTTGAACTAATATACAAACAATAATTTAGTCATTGTACATGTACAGCAGAATAAAATCAAAATTCGCGCAAACTCACTTAAAGTTCGAATTTCAAAAAAAATCGTTAATGTATTTACACCACGAAGTGATAAAAATTTGAAATAAGAACACTATGTTGTGAACATGTAGCGAAACATTATTAAATAGAAAAAAAAAACCTTATACCTCAAGTTTGTCGCATGTTTCTACTTCACAGAATATTGATAGTTTGATTGCTGAATTTATATTTCAAAAATTTAATTTTTATGATGTTATTGAATTTTTATCAAATTGGCCTCGAGACTTCCTGATTTTTCGCTATTCCTCATAGTTTAAAATTTAGCCAAACACGCCCCGTTGGAAATTCTAATTGTTTGTTACTGCAAGGAATCATTTAGAAGTACATACTCCCATCTCTCAGCATTAGATCCGAACCCGGTGTTTGTCTTTTCACGTTTTTTAGATCCGTTTTAAAAAGATAAATTGAAATTAATTAACGAAAACACAAAATGGGTATAAGTAAAACCATATGATTGAATTTAAGTTTAGAAGACACATAGGTATGTTTAGCCTCCAATGAAACACCGATAAATAAATTATTGCGTAAACGAAATAATACTTGAAGAAATATTATAAAATCATTCAGATTTAGTTTCATAGACTTATTGCATGGACTGAGCTTTCTATAGTCAAAAAGCAGATAAATCAGTCCATGCTCTATGTCTTGTTTTACTTTTTTTTTCATGTTCGATTATGTTGCGAGTATCGATTAGGCTGAATGAATGTTTTTAATCGTTTTGTGAATATTGGGTTTACGGTCAGCACTAAAAAAAGTCATGTTGCAACATAGTTTTTGCAAATTTTTATCCAGACTTTGATCGTTTTTATTTATGAAATTATGTATGAACACTGGCAAATCTAGTAATGTATATAGTAAGTTATTTTATTTATTTCACTGTTTAACCATTATTATCATGTGACAAGCTTCTTTATGTACATATTTTTCAACACATATAAATTACCTAGTTTTTGGAACGATGTAGCATTTTGTATGTTACACACATTTTACAACAGAATGAGGCAGTTTTATTGACCTCAACATGTTCTTAGAGATATTGTTCACAAACTTATCGCTTGAAATTGCTGTAGTAACATAATTTGATCAAAAATTGGATGCTGAAATTTGACAAAAAATATTGTGTAATAGCTCAAATTTCGAATCACCCGGTCGACTCAGCTGATGTGTCATGTGTCAAAATATTGTCGTGCAGAGTGGTTAAAGTAAAAATTAGTTTTACAATGTATTTTTAATGAACTTTTTCAGAAGTGTTTTAAAAGAATTGTTCAAATTTTGAATAAATCGCACTAAAGGCTATACTTTACACCGACCTTTACTAAGAATTTTAAGTTAGATGACTTTTGATTGAAGAATAAATTAATAAGTTTACAAAGCGTGTTTTTATTTTTTACGTAGCAAAATCATCAAATGAGTCTTCCAACCACGGGCAGGGCGGGAGGGACTGTCAGACTTGTATTGACTAAAATCCACGGTGTCCTTCGGTTATTCTAGCTTTTATTCTAGCTTTTATTCTACATCGTGATTGTCCTAGGTTGAATTGGGAAATTCTCCTGTATCTTGGGTGCACTTTTTTTCACTTGGTAAAATCTCTAAATGTGTCCTCGAGCGCCGTAGACCCGGGTATGGTCCCTGGTCAGGACTACATATAAAAAAAGCTAATAATATTTGAAATCCCTTAAATCATGTAATGTTTACCATTTGGGATTGGTTCAAAAAACCGGTTATAAACGCCCAAATGGCCGGTTCAACATTGCGCGGGGTTACATATCGGGATTTCAAATATTTTTTTTTTTTTTAAACATTATCAGGGTTCTGGCCGCGCCCAAGTCATGGATTATCCATATCCTTTATATGTAACGACCTTAACGACCGAGTCAAAACCGAGACACAGTTTTTCAAAAATGGAACACTAGTTGTATTCAGTAACTACCCTCCATTTCATGTAACAACATAAAATGCATGCAAGCTTCGCTGTCAACACCTTTGTGACCTATTTCTGTCCGACTCTTACTGCAGGCATAAATCACCCCGTACTGCGTTGAAGTAAAACACTAATTATGCAATTATAATTATGCTAGGATTTATAGCCCTTATAATTACTGTATGTAGGGTTCATAATGGAGCCAGTTTACATGTTTTTAGAGCGTTATTGGGGTGTTGTGGTACGTGCAGAATTTTGAAGGTGTGCAATTGTGCATATAATTATGTAGATTTTGAGGTCGCGTCGTTTAGGATTATGAGCGTGTAAAACTTCTAAGTCCTTATTTTTTCGAAATATCTGAACCCATTTTAATGAAAATTCGTACACTTAAGCAGGATACTTAATAGAACTAAATGGTTATCATAAAATATTTCAAGGCATTTCGATTTATGTTGTTTTCAAAATTGTTGTGTTTTTGGAAATCTTTGTTTCTATGGAAAATAGGAAACCATATTTTTAGAAAGTGTTCTCTGGTAGCAAGACTGCTACTTCAAAAATCCTGCCCGCGGATTGAATTTTTCCTTTCCTAAGAAAATCTTTGAAGACTGCTTCTTATAGCTCAGTCAGTAAAACCAACCAAAGTACTGAAATGGAACGTTAAATCCTGCTAAAAGTCAATTTTTTCTCTCAACAGAGAAGCTTTACACCTAACTTCAGCTTAACACTTTCACTGTCCGCGCAGCAGACACAATACCTAAACAATAGTCGTGGATCACATGTGATTCATCGGACAGGGAAGTGGCCGTTGAGTACCCGTTTCCACGTGCAGCTAAAACTTCATCATAAGGCTATAGTTTTAAGGTCCAATTTCCTCTTACCTCAGTCTGAACCATGGCTGGGCGTTGCGTGCGCAGCGTGCGCACAGTCTGGAACACATCGACGACTCCCTCATACTGCATACGTTCCAGGACCGTCGATAGTGTGATAAATACCCCAGTGCGGCCTACTCCCGCGCTATAGAAGGAAAAGAATAGACGAATTTGTTCACTGATTTTTCAAATATGGAGTTATAAAGACAGTACCCTTAGCACGAATTTTCACTCTTTTACTTTACAGTATTTACAGCGTTTCTTGTATGAAAAAATGGAACAGCGCCTCTGGTGTGCGAAGAAGGAACTAAATTTTTTTCCTTGATAACTGTCAATTTGTCATATTGTCAAAGTTCCAGTTTACTTTACGTCTCAAATAGTGAAAACTCGTGTTAAGGGTACAGAATAGAGAAACGCCGTTGAAGTTAGTGTTGGATATTTTAGTAGTTTAACATACGTATTAAAAAAAAACTGGATGTATATCAACGCTGAAATTGAAAATTATGAGTTGAATCAATTCTTTTCAAATTAATATTTATGAATTATTATTATATTTTATATCTGTGAAGTTTGCATTTACATTAAAAAAGAGACCGTTATAAAATCTATGTAAAGAGCTAAATTTTTCATGCAGCTCTTTACATCTTCACACTCCTTTTTTTTCAAAAAAAAAGGTGGAAGGAATGATCCCAAATTCGGGAAATTTTCTTTTTTTTTTGTGAAAACCCAGTTAAAAAAATTACCATTTCTGCGATATCATATTATTCTAGCAAAAAAATCGTGTTTGATTTGACCTTGATCAGAATCACTTTAGTGAGCCACTCTGCTACCATTTTCTCACAATAGTTACCTGCAATGTACAGTAATAGGTCCATCTTGTCCAAACTGCTCTTTAGTCTTGTGCACTTGTCCCAGGAAGTCGATGAAGCCTTCGCCACTCTTCGGAACTCCTTGTTCTGGCCAATCCGTGAACTGGAATTGACGTACCGTCCTCGATGACCCGTCGCGTGCGTCCGTTACCTGGGTAAGTTTGAAATTCGAATGTATTTATTCTTTTTTCGGATTTTGTTGGTCATGTTTTTTTTTAACGTGTTAAAATGAAATGAGTCCTAACCCCGGACAGGGCGGGAGGGACTGTCAGACTTCTACTGACTAAAATCCACGGTGTCCTTCAGTACCCTGTTATGTTCCGCGGTTACGGTAAGGACTATCCAACACAATATGAATATTTGAATTCGAACCTGCAGTTCCTGAGATTTGCGCGTTCAAACGAAACAAGTGCAGTTAAAACAATACCTACGAGTACAAACTCGTAACTTGGGGCCGTTATAGTGCTTTCATTTTATGTCTGTAATTGACTAAATTACAAATAAACTTTTTAAATATTCAATTTAAAACTTTTGATAACTTTAGTTTTGCTAATTTCAATGAAACTAAGCATCGATTAGCTCATTTAAATAGCGTTCAGACGTAGTTAGTGTTATCATTGCTCTATACTGTCGGGGCCGTCCGACCTCCACAGTAACGACGAACCGACTGGCAGACTATAAAAATAACATGACTTATGTCAAGAGCGAAAAAGGGAAGCCTTGAAAGACAGGTGAGACATAAGAACTATAAAAATATATCGTATTTACGAATAAAAATTGGTTTCTTTGATAATACACGACGAGAAGACTGTTCACATAAATATAAAATAAATATAGTTTTGGACGGACACTTCAAGTTTTAATAAATCATTTAAAAGAATGGTATTTTTAACCTATTTTCCAGCGCCATAAAGGAATGATTTCATACCGTAGTTTTTTTTGAAATTGTTAGATACTCACTTTTACATGCGAATGCTTACATAAAACAGCATTTCAATTAAGAATAGGAAGTCGTTGACGCCATATTGTTATTCTAATACTTACAGTCTCAAAGATTAACGAAAATCACATAAAAATAACACTAACAAGATAATAAATATAGTAATTACTGTTAAAATCAATTTGCACAAAGTATTTTTTTGATTAAACGTAAATGTTGTTACAATATGGCCTCAATCCTATTATTACATGAAACGCATAGCAGAAACATCTGCAAGCAACAATGTACGGCAAAAGAATACAGTCTTAGAACATTTTTATTCTATTTTCCGAAGAAGAGCCAATGACATCGACACTAAGTCCACGATGTTCAAACTTTAGTAACAAAGTAACAAGGTATTGGAAAACTGGAAGTTAGATCAATAAAGTTTTATCAGTTATTCAAGAATTTCAATTTGTTTGCGAGGGGGACGTACCTTGAATTCCCTCAAGATGTACTGGGGCATGTTGTACTCCGCTATCGGATCGACCACGAAGCATTGGTAGCGTACCGAGCGATCTGATGGCCAGTATTGGTGGCATTTTTCCTAGAAAAACATGAATATATGAATATTATAGTTAAAGTTCCCTTATGATATTTTAAAAAGAATATTGGGTATTTGACACCGCTTATCAATTGACATAGGCACTTATGCGCTGTCAATTTACATCAAATAATATAAGTAAATCTGTAAAATTATGGCTACCGCGATGGTAAGGTGCAAATCGCAATTGCATCTTGTGACATAAATAATTCGAATATTTAAAAATATAATTTAACAGTTTTTAGATAAATCAATAATCCGGTTTTATATAAAGAGTATTTTAGAAAAGTTGCGTGTTGGAATCATTTGCATATCTACAGTGTCAATACCCCCATTTACACAAAAACAAAATGAAGAAAGAGTACTTACTCGGCCCATCTCCTTCAATTTGGTTAACATAACAATGATTGTCGAGTTGTGTTCCCAAAGCATCCTCCAGAAGTCATCAGTTGTATCTGGCAGAGGACCTTGAGTAGCAATGTAGGCTGCTCTGTATCGGTACCCATCGACAAACGATGCATTGATATAGTCCGACCCATCACGAGGAGTCAGGCAAACCCGGGTCGACTCATACGGCAAGATATGCACCAGTCTGTTCTTATGCTTATTGCAAGGCAAGCTAGCAGACACAAATCGACTGGAATCAGCCTTCATATTCGCCAACTTCTTAAATTCCAATTCCATTCCAGTGATGTTCTCAATAGGGTCTACGCGCATCAGCTTTTGGATGTGAGCATGTAAGTTGCGAGCGGGAACTTCCGTATCGCCACAGATCACAGCTTCCAGTAAAGCGTCGTGGATGAATATGTATTGGTCTTCAGTCTGAACCATATAGTTGCGCTGAGCTCGCAAACAGGTCACGTGGCCGTAGATATCAACGGTGCGCTCATGACGAGCTCTCTCAAGCATTGAGTCGATAACAATGAAGCAGCCAGTACGACCAACGCCAGCGGAGCAATGGACGACCAACGGACCAGCATCAGGAGGGTTCAACGCTCTTACTCGTCGCAAGAATTGAAGGAACGGTGCCGGATGATCAGGAACTCCATGGTCAGGCCACGCAGTAAACTGCAGTTGTTTAATCTCACGACGCTCGCTACTATTTCCATTCCGTTCCACTTGGAAGGTTCGGATGCAATAGGTAGCGAGCTCCTGAACTTCTGCAATCGTAACTGTCATCATGCCATACGTCTCCGTCCCCCTGCTGGGCCAGTATTGGTCGCATTTGATTCTGGTTCTCTCCTCTAGTTTAGTCATCATTACGATTGTAGAAGTTCGGAGTTCCCAACACATCCTCCAGAAATCTGCGAGCGTTTCTTGGAGAGGTCCTTGAGTAGCCACGTAAGCGTTGTGTTTGCGATAGCCATCGCAGTAGTTGGCATTGATGTAGTCACTTCCGAGTATTCCGTCGATTGGCTGCAGGATAACACGACTATGATCATAGGCAATGACGTTAGCATAGCGGTTCTTGGGCTTGTTCACTTCCATATTCGAGTGATCCCACGTGAACTGCTGACCAGGCTCAATACTTTCATATTCTTGTGAGAATTTGAGGTTGTCGTTGGTTTTAAGTCTTTCTATGTGGTCCGAAAGTTCCAGAATTGGAATAGGAGGATGGGAAATCATAGCTGGAGTTTGGAAGTTCAACCGTCTCATTTCTACGGGATCAGATGGAGCTCCAAAACCAACATCTGCAGACATTAATGGTCTCGTCACTGCGGCTTGGTCAGGAGCCTTGCAAGGTTGACGTCTTCTCTTAACTATGAACAAAACTACCAAACATAGTGAGAGCATGAGGGCAGCAATAATAGGGCCGATAACCCACACCATGCCGGCTTCTTTCCTATTCTCTTCTATTCTAATCTCTGGATCTCCGTGAATGTCTTTAGGATCAGGTCTACTTGGTTCTTCACCAGGGGCGCTTCCCGCATGTCTAGCGACAAATATTCAGAAAATGGACTGGACGTATAAAGATGCTTTTGAGGAGTATCTACAACAGCACGGACGAACACTCGGTACCTTTTACTAGGATTCAATTTTCTGTTCAGAAAACCTTCATACATTTCATCATTCCCGAGATGGAACGTATACAAAATATTTCGTTGTAAGAATTTGGCAGCAATGTAGGGTGCGTTTTCATCATCTGTTCGAACGTTATTTTTAATTAAATCTTCTGTTAGGAACTGATCCGGATTCTTATGATTATGAGCTTTATCATCAGGCACTACAACTAGATAATAATGCGATATGGGTCCATATTCTTCGGAGGCTTGAGGTAGTATGACGAGTATTTCGTTCTCAACAACGCCGTAGAAGTCAGGCTTCACCATCGGTTTAGGCGCTGCCATCTGTGTGGTTACAGTGATCTTCGTCGGCGGTCGGTACGAATCGTCATTAGGTATGGCACTTACATTTACATTATACGTTGTGAACGGAGACAGATCATTAATCGAATACGACGTTCTATCATGCTTCACAATGATTTCCCTTCTTGGTATTTCTTGCGTTTGCGTCATACCAAGAGAGTCAACAAATTCTTTAATTGCATTGTAGGAAATCTTATAGCTAACGGGGTTTAAGCGTAACGGAGGCGACCATGACAACGTCATGGAATGAGTGGACACATCTTGAGCCCTAAGGTGTAAAGGCACTTCTTCTGGCTTGACTTTCACAGTAACCTTCTCTGATAACCTTCCAAGACCGTCTGCCGTTCTTGCAGCAACAGCGATGGCATATTCTGCGAACTTTTCCAAATTATCCAAATCAGCTGAGTGCGTCACGTGAACGCTCTTTTGCTGCCACTCATCCAGATCTTCGACTGGCGTCATTGTGTAGAATATGACGTAACCGATGATCTTCTTCCTTGAACGGAACGTTTCCCACCAAACTTCTACACTTGATTCTGAAGTCGCGACGGCTTTTACTGACATGGGAGCTCTACCGATGTCCCTTTCAGTATGAGCCGTCATGTCTTTGCTGAACGGTCCAGCCCCTTGATCGGTATACGCTCTAACTTTGAACACATAATGTGCGTCTTCTTCTAAACCAGTAAAAACTGCTTTAGTTAATTCTGTAGTCTTCTCTGCGACAGAGGATTGATCTCCTCTCTTGAAAAACTGTACATCGTATTTCTTAATCTGGCCGCTTCGGTCAGCACGGATTGGTGGTTCCCAAGTGATACTGATGATGTCTGGCGTTTGGAAGTGGTATGTGACATTCGTCGGTGGGCCTTTTGGCGCACCTTCGGGAGTGAGCCAGTATTTAATTGTCTCTTGACCTATTCCGATATGGTTTTTACCTGCTACTCTATATTCATACTGGACGCCTCTTTCCAAATCAGTTATTTTATACGAATGTACTTTAGTACCGGGGAAATTAATTTCTTCGAGAGGTTGGTCTTTTATACCATATCGGAGTCTATATCCTAGTAGATCACCGTATGTTTGGGATGGTTTGCTCCATTCTAACTCTATTGAAACTATGGGCTCTCTTTCCAAAACCCTGCAAAAGAAATTATGGTTCGTTATTGCTGTTCGAAATGTCGTCAAAATGTAATATGATTCGATAAATAATTGTGGCTCACTTAAGGTTGACGGTGGGCCTGTTTGGCACTCCGCCAGGCGTCTTCACCGACACCGGCGCACTTCGGTCCCCGTCCCCCTTCCTCGTGAGAGCTGCCACTTGCACGTTGTACCGCGTATCCGGTTGGAGCCCCGATATGTTCAATTCGAGAGTCGTATCGTCCATTACATTGAACCGCATCGGGTCGTTAAGAAGTCCCTTGCCCTATAGAAATAGAATTGCGGTTTAATATTTTGAGTAACCAATGCAAATATATTTTTTAAAGGTAAAAGGTACATACCTCTTCTCGTACTTCTTGCACGTGAACATGATATCCTCTAATGATTCCGTTTTTCTCTTTCTCTTGCGGCGGCTTCCACGTCACGTGGATGGACGTCGAGTTGATGGCAACGACCTTCACGTCTTGGGGCTCTCCGGGAACTGTGAGCACACAATACAAATGTGAGACATCCGAGCCGTACCTGTTTGCATTTCGACCTAAACTGCCCTATCAGCATCTACGGGAGCGTGCTAAAAAACTACCTAAAGCGACTTTCAAGGGCCTAAAAATGGAATTAAGCATCGGCGTCAAAGGCTTGTCAGTTAAGCGCTGCGATTGGTCATTAATCGTAGTTTTATAGTGCGGTCGGTAATCCCCGTCGTTGATGCTGATAGAGCACTTGGGTCGCGGCGCGTGCTACACACGCCTGTCAGCATCTCGATCGGGCATTTGAATACCAACACACACTGAGACATTATCATTTACGCCCTTTCACATCACCATAACCAATTAAAATCCATTACCTTCCAATCCACATCGTAAAGAACAACTAAAATCGTCAAGCTTTTACAAAGAGTCAACATTTAGTAAGTAATTCATCTATTAGTTTCCAAAGCAGCATTTCTATAACTAAAATCCTTAATTCACACACTGCAAGGGATCATGCTCCGGGACGTCAAGACTTGTGGGAATAAATTCAAAATTAAGTCACAGAAAAAGGTACACACCAAGTCTTTCAAATCATCAAAATGTCGTCTACGAAGACATGCTATCAGAGGTTACCGCTTGCAGTTTGTTTCAAAGTAGTCGTTAGATTAAGGAGCTAGGAAGATTATCTACAAAAAGCATTAAGGCACAAGCACAAACGCACATCGAAACAAGCACTATAGTAATTGGTACTCACTCCTTATAGCTGTACGGGGTTACCAGCGGCCCATACAAAGTCAGTGACGAGAGAAAAAAGAGAAAAACGCATTCAAATACATTTAAGACAAATTGTGCGAACATTGCAGGGCGAACGGAACTACTAAGTGAGAGATTACGAGTAGAACGCTTGTCGGCGAAATGGGGGGCACTCTTATTTTATTTCCTCGTGTATTTTGAGCTCTTTAGGAGGCGCATTCGGTTTAAGCCGCTTGGGACGGTCTAGGTTCGCGTGCATTGCCTTTTTCTGTTCGCCGCGCGGAACAAACGGGAACGTGAATTTTTATTTCATGAATAGAGTGCAAATGTGTGGAGTTTGTTTGTCACGAAGGATCTTTTTCGTGCAACTGACTGCTTACACGAGCGTTTAGCGTCGTTCGCAAAATGTTGAAGTAGGACAGAAAAAGGCAAGGTGCACACGTCAGGACCCGTTCGTCGCCCGTCGTTGCTTTGCAGAGAAGTCACTCACACGCACATGTATTGATTAACGCGAGGCGCCAGTCTATGTGTGTGTGTGCTTCTATGTGTCTGTCAATGTGCGCCTTCGTACCTTCTGTGTGTGTGATGCCTCGAACCTCGTGTATCCTCAGTGATGTTTGTGACTGTGTCAGAGTGTCCTTTGGCTGTGCTCTTCAAACAACTCGTCTGTGTTTGATATAATTCGGCTTGTACTTTACAGGAGAGATTGTTGTCTGGTCTATCACGCAGCGTTCTTTGAGCTCCGCCCGTTCGTTGTTTACGGCAATAGCGAACGTTAGGCATAATAGTATTCTGTTATGTCACAATATCTAGTGTGCATGCACGACGAAAGTCTGATAGAGTATACAGAAGAAAGAAGAGAGGCGAGAGTGAAACTGCTACTGCCAAGAAGAGGTAGCACAAGAGCAAGTGAGATAGACAGAAATAGAGATAGGAAGAGAGTAGCGCGTAGTCTAGTAACCGAGCTGAGCAGTCGGGGAGTACAGGCGAAGAGTGTCGCGGACCTATCCCTGGGATCCGTCGCGAGTGTGGCCAATAGGTGTACAGTTGTACTAGATAGGAATTTAGTCGGAGGATCCGGGGGACGCGGCTTCGACCCGCAGCCTTCCCGCTAATAGTAGATAGTAGTCAGGACAGTACAGTGAGTAAAGAAGTAGTAATTGTGAGTAGTTCAGTAGCATGCGCGCGTGTCGTGTGGGGACGGTATTGGTATTCAAATGCGGCGCTCGGGCCGTGGTGCGTGTTGAGCGGTCCGTATAGCCGGCTGTCGCTCGGGTCGCTCGCTGAGCTCCGCGGTAAGCGCCGATGGTCGACGACTCATCAGCGCTTACAGCGCGGCGCAGCGCTTCACGTTTGAGCTGCAAGCGGCTATACCATGTGTGACACACTCGTTCTCTCACCTCGTGTCGTCGCTAGTGGTGCTGAGTGATTCCTAAAAGTGCAGTATTTACCTCACGCAATCAAACACATTGTTACCGTAACCAATTGCGTGCAGCAAAACGTGAAACCTATCTGGTGCCCAGTGAAAACTTAATTGAACGAAAAACGGTGCGGTGTCGGTAAAGAAAGCATGCAAAATTGTGTCCATTGCTAAATACTCAACAACTGTGCGCCAAAATCAATAATATAACGGTGCCGTCGACACTATACCAGGTGCATTATAAACTTTGCATTTCAGTGAGTGCCATCTTAACGTGTGATGACGAGTCAGGTAACGCGTCATCAAAAGAAATCATTACATGTGACAAGTGAGTGGAAATGTCAACTCTATGTCGCTGTGCACAGCGACTATAATACAGTGAAACCAAAATGATCATCTGTGACATGATTATAGATATACATGGAAATATTATCGGCAAGCATAATTGTTACTTTTTATCAGAACTGAACCTCCTTGTTTAGAATCCTGCTATGTGCTCACAAAAAAGGAACAAAAGAAAAAATGACATTAGTATCTTTGGTAGTAGTTGTAGCGCAACGAGTTTGCTAATGTGAATATGAACTATTCCGTTATGGTATTAATGGTTTATTTGATAATAGCCCACCACCAATGTAAGACCAATAAACATTTGCACAAAGTTACGTTCACTCACGGTCAAAATAGAACTGCTGTTGGTGTTTATACATTTAAATAGATCATTTCAAGCAGTTCGATTTTCACTGTGAATGTATTATTTTATTTTACCATAAAATCATTCATATAGGATTTAAAAACAATACATATTAATCGTTAAAATTTTGCATTTTTCTCATATGAATAATTTTATACACCACTTTATACCAACTTTGTTAAATCCCATGGTTTTGTTAGTAAATATAGATCATGTATCATTAGAAATCATTGTCTTCGAATTTATGTTAAGGGAAAGATAATTATAATACCAGAGCAAGTACTAAAAGAATGCCATACCAACGCATTGAAATATTCATAGCTTATTCAAAAATATTTTAAAAGTAAATGAACTGCCAGAACTCCTCTGATATTACAGAGCCAAAGAACTTTGTTAATTTGAAAGATAATTAAATTATTCATCAATTATTAGCAATTAATTCTTTGGCCCGGGATCGCTCAATTTTATGATTTCATGTTTATTAACGCTCCCTCAGATTATATTAAAAAGTTCATTTATCAGGAGTTTTTTGTTCAGGAATTCTTTTGCTTGTTCACTTCGGGACTGAGTGAGGTCATAAGATTGAGCTGATATGGAACAGTCGGAAGGTTAGTGAATGTCCATGAGGTAGTGACACGTACCGTCTTCATGCGTGCGGACGGTGACGGGGTAGGAGGCGGGCCCGTCGCCCACACTGGTGCCCGCCAGCACCCAGATGCGGTACTCGGTCCAGCGCCGCAACTCATCCAGTACAAACGTCGTCTGATTCAGTTTGACGACCGTGGCCTCAGAATCCCCCCTCCCAGACTCCACACAAAGCAGCTTGTAGTAAGCGATCCGTCCGTTGGCGCGCTCGGCGGGCGGCGGCTGCCACGACACGCGCACGGCCGTGGGCGACACGGCCTGCGCCGTCACGTTCATCGGGGGCGCTCCGGGAACTAAACAAGCTCAACGGTAAGGACCGGCCGACACAGATCCGCGGATCGTGCCAACACCTGCAACTGAAATGACGCGCGAGCCACGCCGCGCGCCGCGTTATACCCGACACATAGCCGAACCTATCCGATGCAATCACTGAATGCGATTGAAACAAAAAATAAAATGTGCCCAAAACCAAAATGAACGAACGACGTCAGTCGTCAAAATAAACGAGCATGCATTTTCTGTAAGTGTGGTGTGATTGTAGGATCCGCTCGCCCATACATCTCTAAGTCTCATCCGTCACACTTCCCCTGTTGGAAGAAAATTGTGATGATTATGTTTTAGCTGACGACCCGGAGAACACTATGTTTTATCCCAGTGATAGATGGCGTGGCCGTCGGCAGATCGAGACAATGTGATTGATGGAGCCCGATGAACTTAATGACAGATGAGCCAAGATTTCCAAATGTCGTCCGCGTCGTCGGCGTTTGAATAAAAAATGTCATCCGAGGCGTTAACCTCGTATTTAAAGTCTGACCTACGAACAACATAAAGCTACTACTAAGGTACCGTGTACGCTTTCAATTAAGCAAATTGTGAACAAGTTCGACAGTTCCGTTGAGTCGCGCAATCAAGTTACGGCGTACACTTTACCGTTTCGACAAATTTACGATTACAAAACACATATTGTGATATAAAACTTGGTGCTTGTGCTGTATTACTGGCAGCGTGCCGGGCAGGTGCTCTTATGTGAAATATTACATTAGGAGTTACCTGGTACACCCACAATAGGTTCACTCTCTCATATTCAAGCGATGATTGGGAAGGAGCCACTTTGCGAATTGCACCAATAACAAAACGTTCGTGAATTCTTTACATACAACAGTTGAAAGCGTTTTCCATAAATTGTGTTGGTAAGCGGACTTTTATTGTGGAAAGCGAGTAAAATGTATTCCATATTGAAAGAATTCTGGATCCGTTTAGTTCAAATTGGGATTCATGTGATCTTATTTCTTGTTTTTTGATGGGATCCGTCTTTTGGGGTTTCTGGGAGCATATGGCCCATTCCCCCTCAACCTATCTACCACTCACTCTCCACGAGACGTCACTCCATGTGTGCGGTGTGTGACATACCGTATTGTTTGGTCCTCACGGCGATGGGGGGCGTGGTGGCGCCCTCTCCGCGCTGCGACCGCGCCGCCAGCCAGATGTAGTACAGTGTGTTGGGATACAGCCCGTTCAATGTGTACGTTTCTGTTATTGGTATCCGCCTGGGAGAAATTTATAATGAATAAAGTATTTTCTTGTATGGGAAGGAACCTTTATTTGTGGAAAAAAGACCAGCAATTATTTTTTGTTACTGGTTATATCGGCAGCGCAGCCCCACTCAAGATAATAATACAACTAAAATAAATTAGCTAAGTATTGCTTTTATTTTTTTGATCTCCATAATTATGAGGATAAGAACATAAAAATCAGCAGGTAGTAAGGACCATTTCTCCCAAAAGAAATTCAAGAACAACTCCTTACTTCCGATGGTTCTCCTTGGCGTACGTGTCGTTCCAGTACAGTTCGTAAGACACAATGTTGTCTCCCGCGTGAGCTGGTCTTCTCCACGAGAGGGTCACTGAAGTCTCACCAGCTTCCACTGCTATCAGGTTCGAAGGTTGGGATGGCACTCCTGGTGACAGAACACAGAATCAGGAATATGATTTTGCTTGGAAGCTTGAAACATATTATCTTTTCAAAATTATGATGTTGTTTTGTTGGAGGATCTTTAATTTTCATTTAAGTATTATGTTTTTTTTTTTTTTATCTGACTACCTAATAGTTACAGCCATTAGATAAAAATTAAACAAAAACAAAAAAAAATGTACCAAATCCACGATTTCCTTATACCTACCTAAATTCATTTGTTTTTGTTTCTAATCAGAATAATTGCTCATTCAGAGAGTGTACAGTACACTATAAAGTGTCTGCTTGTGCTCTAAACCGCAAAACTTTGTGAGGATGGATTTTTGTTACTCTTTCACGACCAAACTACTGAACGGATTTTGAAGAAATTTAGTACTTTTTAGCCTTGGATTATCACATAGGACAAGATAAATATTTTTATCAAGATTTTATGTTCTCGTGGGTAAATCGAGTTGAAGCCGCTGTAGCTAAGTATGATATAAGACGCAAGTACTAGAATGCAAGCCATTCTTAAGAGCCTATACTACCTCAAATGGCTTAGCAGAAACCTGTGATACGTCGAAAATACTACAGAAAAATAAACCTTTTGAAATAACTATATGGTAAAGTTAGGATTAATGTTAGGTCTTATGTGGCAAAAATGATTCCATAAATTTTCTCGATAGAAAAAAATCCCAAAGTTACCTCTAAATTGAACAATAAAACGCTGGCAATCAGATAATATTTAAATAGATCATGACAACATTTTTATGCTAACTGAAACTAACTATAAAGTTTGTCTTATGTTATTTACTTTTCGATTTCCAATTTTTTTACGCCGTAAAATAAATTTTTGCGTGTAGACAGCTAAAAGAAAGAGCAAGCAATAGTGCGTGGTACGTGCAAGTGCGAGCGAGTAAGATTATGCTGAGGTACTATAGACCCTTAATCAAGAATCTTCTAAATATATTTAACTCAAAGGTGATTGACTGGCATAGTGATCTATCAACGCACAGCCCAAACCACTGGACGGATCGGGCTGAAATTTGGCATGCAGCTAGATGTTATGACGTAGGCATCCGCTAAGAAAGCATTCTGATCAATTCTACCCCCAAGGGGATAAAATAGGGGATGAACGTTTATATGATACTTTGTACATAGATTCTTTAAAAAAAATCGGACAGGTGTATCGGGTTTCGACATCCCCGCGAACGAAGTCGTGGGCACAGCTAGTTCATATAATAAATAAAAATGAACACATACCTTGCTGAGTCTTCACCTGAACAGGCGCCGATATAGGTCCGGGTCCTACCGAGGTGAAGGCTTGCACGCGAATAGTGTACACGGTGTGAGGAATCAATTCACTGATCGTGGTCAGGTGACTGTTGTCCATCTGTAAGATAAACTTGGTTTTAACAAAGGCTTTGTTATAATTTAATAATTGCAAAAGACTTGTGCATAAACACCCAACAAAAAAGTACCCACTACTTTTTATAGCGTTGTCATCTGCCACCTGCCTAGCCTTTTAACAACTATATTGGGGTAGGCTTCCAGTCGAACCAGATGCAGCTGAATATCAGTATTTTACATGGAACGACTGTAACTGTAAGTAACTGGGTAATACGATACTCCATGGTAAGACTGGTTGTCAGACTTTAGAGCTTCTGACTAATGGGATCGGCTGTCAAAAATCTACAAATGACAGCCGGGAACAACGGCTTTACGTGCTTTCCGAAGCACGGAGGGAACTCGCTATGATAGATGGTCACCCACAGACCAACCTCGGCAAGCGCGGCTTAACCCGGAAGATCGACCTGTGCGGCTGTAATTATTTAGCCACGAACTCCTCAGATTTGTACCTAAATACATAACGTCATTAAAAAAAATAAGGCCCCTGGTATCAAAAACAGCGCTGGATTTTTTTAAACTTCTTTATTAGATTTCTCGAATCGTCATCAATCGAACCCAGAAAACCTGTACTTATAGGTTATACAAATATGTGTTTCGCGTGGGAATGGAGTTGGCAGCGTAAATATATTGTAGATGGCGCCACCATAGAGTTGTCCAAATCCGACCAATGACGTAGTACTATTTTGAAGTACCTTTAAGATGTGAACCAATGGCGATGCTTGGAACAAGCTATACTAGCGCCATTAGTTCCCCAGTTGCCATCCCCATTAAAGCCGCTACGCCAACCGTGCACTCTAACAAGACAATATTTTAAACGTACCATTTGTGAATTCCACGACTGTAAGTGCTGCGCAGGGTCCGTAGTGTAGTAGATTTTGTAGCCCTGCAAAATATTTTCTGTGTAAATATTTTTTTAAAGTAACGTTTAAGAGTCCTACACAACAAAGATATGGAGGTAAGATCAAAAAACAATCAAGGCATGTTCAAAAATATTATAACTCCTGGGTTAAAGGCGCATAATATATTCTGAAAGTTGGTAACGTCGCAAATAGCTGTCAAATATTTACTAGTGTTAATTAATTTAGCAAATAAACTGTATGAAAATAATAAATATGGCTCTGTAGTAGACTTATACATTGATATAGGAATGTAATTAAAACACTGAATTTTATGTCGTAACCGTTTCAGGTGTAAAAAAGGCATTTGGAAAGTTTCTAAATTCCTTTTTTACATCTAATTCATTTATTTGGTGTTACGATATTCATTAATATTGCATTCCCTTATCATTTTTTAGTGCACTACAGAGCCATATTTCTATTTCCATACAGTAACATTGCCAAATTAATTAAAATTTGTTAATATTTGACAACTATTTCAGAATACCTACTCGCTCTTCAGATTTCTACAAAAAAAAAACGATATGTACACTATTCCCTCAGCAACTAGAGCACTAAGACGGCCCTGTGCTGATTTCACGTCCTATTATACTTCCCATACCATTAACCAACCACTTGCGCTTCCATCAAAACCAAATTTACGATATCTAAGTGCCTATATCCAAACTTCGGGGTAAGGCGATCAAATCTTGCAATCTAATTAGAGCAGAAACTACATTTAGATTTAGTTACCGTAACTTGTCCGTTGGGTGTCTCCGGCTCATCCCACTGAATTACCATTGTACTCGAGCTTAGAGGACGAACTTGGACGTTCCTTGGCGCTGAACCGGGTTCTAAGAAAAAAAAAAAAAACAAATTGATAGTGATGTCACATTTAGTTTGGGCTGTAACCCCACATTAGTCGATTATTGTTAACCACTTCTGCATGCTTTTGTTTTATGAGATAAACATTCCATTTTAAACCTGTCTAATGTTTGTATGTATAAAAATTTTTGAATAAGTAATACATTTAAATCGTAAAGTGTATCTAAGATTTTCTTGAATTACTTATACACGACTTTCTAAATTGAAGTAACAAGTTTTTTTTTTATGCGAGAATACTAAAAGCCTTTTCATAAATATAAGTAATTCAATTTCAAGCTTGACAAACATGTATAGAATCCATCTTGAAAGACTAAGTAGGTACCCAGCTATTCATTCACTACATTTTCATAACTAACTGTTAAACATACGTCACAGTTGTTAAATTAGATACAATTTATAAAATTAACATCAATAACAAGCCATTAAGATGAAAACATACAGAACACAAAGATATGTAAAAACTACGACGTCTTTTGTAATAAACGTCATGAAAATTAAAGAGAAAAATAATGGTAGTCTGGTTTCATGAACCGTAAAGTGTAATGCCGGTCTATCTGGTGAAGAATTCCCATCGTAAATAAGTAGAAGTATCCAACATCCTGCCGCTGATAACTCAGACACAACACGTAAACATCCCGATGTTAAATTAAGAAGCGACTCGACTCATCTCAATTATCTACAGAATGAAAATAAAAATAATAGCACAATAACCGTCCGGGGTACAATGCCTGTCTTAATAGCATTTGTAATCGCAGCCTCTAACACCAAAAATGGGGCGTCACTCAATGAAAAAATCTCTTTTCTGTTTATAATACTCGCGAAGGGCGAAACAATAAAAGTTTCAGGACTGTGCAATATTAAAACGCTATAATCTTGTTTGGGTCCAGAATCCGGGGTCGCCGACGTCAGACCAAACTTTTCCTTTATTAGAAATGTAAAGAATATCAAAAGACCTGTTGGTAATTTTATATACCAACGTTTTCATTAGCAATTCATCCAAGTTTTTATTTTGTCTGTTTTGTGACATCGTGCTACGGGCCCGTGGGCGACGCTCCACGACTCAAATTTAATATATTTTGCTGAGGGAAATTAGATATGATGGTTTAACATTTACGAACCGAAAACGTTCGGGGAGCGGATAAAGAAATGAAATTCCACCACAGGGTAATTGTACGTAAATATTTAATATGTAATTGAGGTGAACGAGCAGAGTCACACCAATTTGTCACGTATCGCGACAAATACAATAAACATGCAAATTATTAACAGATTAACCCTTTGTCCAAGCGAGACTACACCCAGTCAACTGATTAAATGTATTAAATTACGAGACAACCTACAGAACATGCTAGCAACGCCCAGATTTTAGAAGTAGACCCACAAACAACGCCGTTAGGTAGTGATATACGGAAATTCATAATATTATACTTACTGGCACCTCCATACAGGGAATCCACTGCAAGAGAGCAAGGAAACAAATAACAGTATTAGTAAGTAGAAGTCACGTGAACAGTAACACACACATCACATAAACGGTGCCGCAGAAGATACTTTTAAACATGTGACACAAACTGACCGCTCATCTGAACCTAACATCGATAAAAACGAAATGGTGCATGATATAAAGAACAAAAGGTATTACGCACTACGACTACACACTAGTAACAAAAGTAAATGTGCAAATGAAATAAAAGTCTATGATAATTCATAAGCGAACTTACATGAAGCATCGGCGAATGTCGTACATCGGTTATACGCGCAGGCATGAAAAGACGGTCAAAGAAAATACCTTAAAACTGAGAATTGAGCGCAAGAAACGTAAAAGAAATCTATTTACCCAATTCCAAGCAAGTAAAATTAATTTTATACTTGACAAAATTGAAAGCGAGACAAGATAAATTAAATTATAACAAGCGTATGGGTAAATGCGTAGAAATGATAATATTTTCATCGTCTGTTATAAATTGGGATTATTAATAAGATGGCGTTATTAGGATGATTTATAAATCTCGTTCGTCATAAGTAAATGGAGAAGAGATGAAAATCTTGAGAGGGGACCGATAGAACATGATATTGATGTCGTTAATTGTATTAAAAGGGGTTCGAAATTCTTGCGAAACTTTACACTTTTCCTTTCAAAGGTTTTCGTTCCTTTCCTATAATGTCGGTAAATATAGACTTGCTTAGTAAGATAATAAAGAAGAATGGCAACAATTTAGGCAGCCATTAACAAAGATGGGGCGCTTGCTGAGTCCTCCTTTTTTCGTCAATGTCAGTTGCCACGTCTTGTATTTTAACCCACGTAAATTGGCGGGCAGCGCCAATTTTATGGTTTGTGAACCTAAGCATTTTCTTAGTATTACATTTACCTAAGTATTTCTTTTTAATAAAACGTGGTAAATACCACGAAACTAAATGCAATACAGCACACCTAGTCTGCTGACATCTGCTGTCAGTGTCATTTTTTTGACTTTTGACACTGACATTTCTAAAAAACGCGGTAAATACGTCAATTTACAGTTTAATACATGAATTTCGCCCTTATTTAAAAGAACATACGATCAGTTATTACACCCGCGATTTCCTTGGATTAATCTTGCCAAAAATCGGTGACTTCACTTATAAACTGTGCTACACTCGAAGTCACACACTCTTCTAGGGAAGCGTACTCAAGATGCGACACGATTGCAATTTCATCGATTCCAACTACAAGTGAAAATCAACCATACCACTACGACATAATATGATATAAAACACGTTGTTATCTACGGGTAGAAGAAAAACAAAACACGATCGCCACGATGACGTTAAGTCAATAGAAATGCAACATTATTTTCTTAGTAACAAGGTCGCTTTTCATTTTTAGTTAGTAGAAATTGCATATCGCACGTATCACGTCATTTCCCTAAGATTAAATTCTAGAACATACCAGTTTCTCCTGTGGTGATGACCGCTGGGGCCGAAGGGGGGCCTCTGCCGATGTTGTTGACCGCTATCACATACATCTCGTATTCCGTGTAAGGTGATAAGTTGGTCACCGAGTAGTACTGTGTGATGACTCCAGAGATCTCGCTGAAGGCCTGTTGAGGAGATTTGGATGGTTTTAAAAAAAGAACGAAGACCTAGATTATAATGTAGAATGACCAAATTCTTAGTAGTCCACTGAGATCTGAAACCATAAAAACGGTAGAAAAAACTTGAGAGGTGTCAAGGGACACCCGGATGGAACGAAGTTAACAAAAATAATCGTCGCAACACCACACTGTTCTATGTGAAATAGAAAGACGAAACGAAAATATCTGGCTTGCTTTCTATTAGAGAGAGAGAGAGACAGAGAAACATGTGCACGCCGCAATACGACAAGAGTCACGAGGAACGGGGGTTGAGTGAGGGTTACGGGGCGCGGGGTGCGGGGCGAGGCAAAAAAGTGTCGTGCCAACTTTTCGTAAGAATTTTTTCCGTCTAGCCCCCTTTCACAACGCGCGATAAGGAACTTCGTTTCAAAAATACTTCCGTTGTTCGATTAACTACTTATAACAAGTGAATGTGATGAAGTGGATCTCCAAGAGATCCAAGGAAAACATTTAAATATATGCGTAGCGCTTACTCACACATTTATAAAAAAGTGGCTTCACAAAAAATGTTACGTTTTGTTTGCAACACGTCATCAGAACATTTTATAACCTAAGAATACAGGCAACAAAATCTGAACCCTACGATGCTTGAGGCTGTCAAACTAACGACATACTTTGACATTGTCAAATTGTTGATGTGTATTTTGACATTACCAAACTATGTCTTATTTGACGTCTCAGCGTCATAACAAATTAATCCATAGGATACATCTGTAACCGTACCGTATGTACTAGCGATACATATTCTACTAGCGATTCGCCCCGGTTTCGAACGGATGGTAATGAATTTCCGACATTAAAAGATTTAAAAAAATCAGTTGAGCCAACCTTAAGCCCGGCCACATACCTACATCAGTTTTTTTTCCGTTCAGAATTCTAAATTTGTACGGGAAGTTCTACAAGTGTGTGTGTGTCGTCATGCACACAATTCACTGTGTTCCAATAGAAAACGGATCAGGATTCCTGATCAGGAACACTGATGTATGTAGCCGGCTTTAGTGACGCTCCGTCAAATAACTGACAGATGTTTATTTAAATAAAAATAAATAAGATGTTACGTCTTACCTGATTGGCGTATTTCGGCTTGTACTGTATGACGTAGTACTGTGGTTCTTCTGGGCCGTTGTAGGTCCACGTGAGTCGGACTGTGGTCGCCGTCACTTCTGAGGAACGGACCTCCGTCGGTGGACCAGGTAACGCTGGTAAAAAAAATGTTATTTTTGGAGAATATTGCATGGAAATTTAAAATGAGCCATTTTTTAAATGTATTTGGAACTTAAATAATCTAAAAGAAAAAAAAGTAAGTCCTCCAACTACATTAAAAATCTAGTCGACAACTCGGTCTCATTACAATTTCATTTCAGCGACTACGAATAAATGTCAAAAAAGTAGGTTAATTATACATATTCTAGGCAGATTGAAGCTGACAATTTTCTTAGAATATACGAGAATTGCCTTTGAAGGGTTGACAGCTAAGAAATTAATGTCAACAGTGTTAATGGCATGCCGTAAATAAACAAAGCCTGTATTGTGTGCACACATCACAATACATAACACACAACAATCATTATATTTAACGTTTAAACATTCATAAACAGTAATTGTCACATTAATAGTGGATACAAATTAATTGATGTTTAATTGTTTCGCTTTAATACGCTATAATATTAATGCATTGCGGCGAACAATGATTATCTGGATCTATAATTATTGTGATAGTACGGGTCGCACGAATAGGACACCCGATTTAATTATTGTAGTTTTGTTTAATGTTATTATTTATATTTATTAAATATAATTGTGTTGTGAGGAGATTTTTGTCTCTGGAGCCGTTTTAAATGGCAATGTCATTAAAATTGTACTAGAAAGTGTAGTATTTCTGGTGTTTGAAGTTCTTTTATTTTATCTATAGATTTTGGTCAGTTCTTAATATCATTAAGCTTCCGTGTTTACTTGACTTGTCCGCGAAAGGGGTAAAAATATAATTTTTAAATTATTTATTAACTTTCTTCAGCAATTAAAAAAGATCCATTTCTCGAGTTGTTTTCTTGTCTGTCATCTAGATTCTAGATCTACTTCCAACTCTACAGAAGTTTCCAACGATTAATCCGTCCATCAAGGAAAGTTAACGAACACTAAATGCATCAAACAACCTAATCCTTCTTAAATTAAATTGAGAAAACGTTGCTTCGAGTAACAATAATTAATCATTAATCAAGCTGACATTCGTTTGTCTCCCGGGCTCGCGCAACTTTCCAACCCTTTCAATTATGAATTATAACACTAATTCATAATGGATGTCTTCTCGCCTTGCCGCAATTTATCAAATTGATTTTCGTAAATCCCTCTTTCCACCGGCGAAGTTATTACCATAAATTTGCAACAGTTATCCCAAGAAATTATGAGTGTAATTTGATTTAGTCACTCATCTACTCGACTCGTAGTCGGGAGAAATTGCTCGGATTAATTTAAAGCATACTAGGGTTAAGTTGTGTTCGGATTTCGAAAAAGTTGTTGGAGAAATAGAGCGTTAGGATTGGTCGGTTTATCGAAATGTAGATTCGAAATTTCGAATGTTCAAAAAATTAACGGGATGTTTATTTTGAATTTAGTGTTGTGATTTGTCGGTATGAGTGAGTAGGTTAGTATTGACTCGACTCCGATATTGAATTATTAATAGATTCAACTTCAAATGATTGATTGGGATCTAACTTACTGGTTAATTAATTGGTATGCTACATCAATTTGCCGTTTCATACGGCTGTCAAAGGAAGACAGTTGTGATTTGACGTAAAGTTAACATCATGCTTGCCTTCATGGAACATTTGTGCGGGTCGATTATTTGGTCTATTTATCCGTGCGGCGAAAATCGAAATGCAGAGAAAATCAATTTTTGCAAGTGATGCGACTGGTGTCTAGCCGCACGGCTAAATGGTCCGAAAAATAGACTAATTAAAGACTCTTTCTAGCCGGGCACACTAACGGCATTTGCCGTCGATTTTCGAGAAAAGTCTTTAAATTTTAGTACAAACGTCCATTAACGCGACAATTACCGGCATTTCCCGTTATTGTGGCCCTACTTTAAAACAGTTATTCAACAATATTTGTCTTTTTTCTACTATAATAAACCTCCATAGAGATAAAGTACCAGCATGTATGGAGAAATTGATTCAAAAAGAAAATTGTATAAAGAAGTACTTACACTGCACTTTAACCTCTGCAACGGCTTCGATAACACCGAGAACACTGGCGGCTTCACACGTATAGTTTGCGGACTCCCTAATATCTTCCAACTTGAGGGTATTTAGGCCTAGAGGAGGGTTGTCTTCCGGCGTCAGCCATTTTGTTAAACCTGTGAGAAACAAAGTGTGTTGAAGAAAACTTATAAACCTAGTTTTTACTGTGTAAGAAGCATTCTAAAAAATCATTGAGATAGGATGACGTAGGAAAACGTTTTCTCTTTTAGTATGGACAAGCGCTCGGTAGAAGATCCTCTTAAGTCGCGCGATATCGCTTGATTTATGTCAGGCGAAGTTTCGCGAAATCGCACGACTTCGTCTGACGTCACTGCGGGGTGCGGACATAAGTCGTAAGTTGTCGCCTTATTTATCAGGAGAATTCGGCCGCCTTCGCTTGACATTTCGCCGAAGCATGTGGTGGTACCTTTGCCCCTAGTGTATCCTTGGCTTAAAGGCACAGCCCTTCTCCAGGGCATGCTTGTAATCGGGTATTAATTTCCGCTTGTTTACTACTACATGAGTAACCAAAAGCAGAAGAAGAAGAGCCAAAAGCACTGTAGGCTAAAATATCGAGAGAGCTGCTTTTAAACGGCTTTTTGAACTCTAGGATGGAAGACTCTAGGAAGGAGGAGGAGGCCGCTTGAGAGAGAGGACAGCGTCCTCCCTCCGCCCCAACCGCAGTGGTAGGCGCCCGCGGCGTCGGACGTCAACAGACGATCTCCGACCACCGTAGGCACGGGCATGCGGGCAGTGAGTAAAGGGCAACTCGCTGCCCGACCATGGACCATGCCCGGGTCGACGGCGCGTTGTGCCCCACGCGCGCCTCACAGAGCGTCAGCGTAATGACGGGGCCCCCCTCTCAGAGAGCCAAAGCCTGCCGGGGTCGCGAGACTTATTCCATCACCGTGACCCCAGAACATAAAGGGCTATTGAAGGACACAGTGGATTTTAGTCAGTACAAGTCTGACAGTCCCTCCCGCCCTGCCCGGGGTGGGAGGACTCATTTGATGATTTTACCACGTTAAAAAAAACAAAAGGATCATTCATATGACTAGCGACTGTCTTTCGATCTATAGTCGTAAGAGTAATTGCTCATAGGATCTCTTTGCTAGTTGGTTTATACTTAAATAATCAAATATGTCAATATCATACCTTTCCTCCATTTGACAGTGGGCATGGGCGATCCGAAAGCGACACACTTGAGGGTCAGGTTTCCGCCCAGCATCACCTCTGACTTCGGGGGCGGCGGTATCGAGAATTGGGGAGCAACGCGTCTTACTGTGGACAAAAGAATATTCATTATTAATTTATTTATATACTTCAGGCTTCAAGGCCCATATAAAATACTATAATACAATACATTTTGCGATCTGGAAATGCATCCGGTTCGACTAAAAGCCGACCCCAACATAATTGGAATATTGGATGGATGGATAATCAGAAATAGAAGTCAACAACATCTCACCCTCATTGTACCTCACAAATCACAAAAACGATTTACCTCAAACAGTTGACTTTGTACGTATCATTGCCTGTAATAAAGCTCAGTGGCGCGAAACAGGTTAACGATACAATCGTATGCGTTGACTAGCCAGTATTAGTGAGGTATTGCGGCTCCCGACCCGAATCATTACTCCTGATGCCGATTAGAGCCCGCAATGAAAAGGTAATTGACTGTAATTGTCGCTAAGAGTGCTCGTTCAAGGGTTGTTTGTTAGTAGATTTACCTATTTATTAAGTAACTAGGTGTGGGTATTTTGTGCGGGTTTACTACGTGAGTTCGACAAAAGGATTTGCGATAGACGCTTGTGCGACAAAAGTGTACTGCGACAAACTATAGTTCTAATGCATGCTTGAAGTTTAGCATTACGCTGATGCGACATGAAGAATGTTGTTTTATTGCTGTCGCGAATGCAACAATGTTAAAGAATTTTGAACGTGGTGGGTCCGCGGAAACGAGTATGGGGAAAAGTTTTCTATTTATTTCGAATTTATTTGCATACGAGAAGAAAACTATTCAATCAAGTTTAGAATCACAAACAACAGTGCACTTGTGAAACTTACAAACACGCCAAAAAGATTCTTATCCCACCAAAAACATTAAATGTAAAAAATGCTAAGTCTCTCGATGGGGGTGCTATGACAGGAAACCTCCACGTGCGCCCGTGGACTGGAGTTCCCTCTCGGATACGTCCAGGGGGAAGACCAGTTTTTCGGGCCGGTGCACCCTGGGATGCGGGCAAAAACTCTTCCTTGGGCACTGTGTGCCCAAGTGGTCTCTTTGCCCGTATGCAAATAGCCTGTCGTGTGGATGCTCCAACGCGTGTCCCTCTGATAAGCAGAGGGCACAGCGGCGGAGCGGGCTTGCGGTCGGTGAGTGATGGGTAGCTCGCCGTCCGACCAAGGACCAAGCCCGGGTCGGTGGCGCGTCGTGTTTCGCGCCAAATGCCTGCTGGGGTCGCGGGTTTTTTCTTAACCCAGGATACCGTGGCCCCGGAACATAAAGGGCATAGGAAGGAACACGGGTGGATTTTAGTCAGTAAGAGTCTGACAGTCCCTTCCGCCCCACCCAGGGCGGGAGGACTCATTTGATGATTTTACCACCTAAAAAAAAAAAAAAAAAAAAAAAAAAGTCTCTCGATGCAGTCTTCCCATCGTAAAAAGTTTTGAGATCTCATAGAAGCCAAGTCCTATTCAAGTTATTTTGTAGTTATAAATCAACATTTAGTAATTGTATCAATAGTTTTCTTTATATTATAATTATAGTGACTTGGCAATGAGCACAAATTAAAGGCTGATTGCTGCCTGGAATTATGTGCAAATGAATGTATGAGACTTGGCTGGGGCACTGCCGTGCCCCCAGATATCCATCAAACAAACACATCATATTGAGAAATGTGCATTCTCCAAACCTTCAGTCATTTACCAAGCCCTTCAGTTAAACAACCAAGTTAACCTTAGCCAATTAAAAACCTATCTCACATAATTACCTACTCATTTCTCTAGAGAGCGTACATTTTCAAAAGCCGCGCCATGAAAGGCCCTAAACACAACAAGCTCGTGACCTAAATGAGCGGGAAAAATATTATTTTATTTAGCACCGTGTCTTTTTGCGCGTTGGTATGGAAAATGTCATGTAATTTGGACTAGGTATAGGATATTTTTACAAAAATTTGAACTAACATACTCGAATGGCCAGAAACAGAACAAACTGTAAGCCTTATAAAAAACTGTTAAAAAATACAAATAAATACAGTCATTCATTTTTTTTTTGTTGTAAAATAGATTTTTTTATGTAAACAGGTGTTCTACCACGATGTGTAAAAGCGAGAGTAATCGCACACGTCAGCAGTGGACCCTTTATTTGTGACATTGAACCTTTATTTGTGACATTGCTAGACTTAGTTCAGAGAAAATGTTCGCGCACAACTGGGGACCTACCATGACCAAGAGTAGGTCCACCGTGGGAAAAAGACAGAGCTATACAAGTCGTATAATGCCATCTTGGGAATGAGATGGCACTATACGACTGCACGACGTGCAGTATTTTGGTACAATCGTAACTTTTTTTTAAATTACATCCTGCTTATAGTAAAAAATACCGAGAAATATTTTTAGTAAGTATACAAGCTGAGCTAATTAAAGTCAAAAGGGTTATTTCATTGTCCGCCATTGCAATTTTATGGAATGAACGATGCGAACCAGGATTCATTCAGTTTCGCAGATTTAATTAACGTTTTGTTTCCAATATAATTCATTTCATATTTATTCTTTATTGAGTTACAATATTGTTCAATACAACATTACTGACTATTTATCTTTGTCTACGGACACGTACATATTTTTACTCAAAAATGCATGTAATGTGGTCATTATTTTGACAACCTTGTTTGAGCAAAGTCGACTTTGCGGGTCTGTTTCAAGGAGCGGCCAGCAATGTTTTTGCAGGCCGCTCTTATAGGTCGGCAAAACATTGCCGGCCGCTATTTTGACGTTTCAAGGTTTTAAAAAAACAAATGCAAAAAGATTTTATTTAAAACACAGCTGTTTGTATATTAAAGAGGTAGGCCCAAAAAGATTGCATTCCATATTAAAAAAAAAAATTCAAAGAAGGAACAAAAGCGCGGTTCAGCGAATTTTTATTTAGTGACTTTTTAGCTATAAGTAAATGAAGTAATAAATGAAGAAAATATAGCAGTCAAACATCGCATTAAAATTATCGCAAACTATTAGTAAGTAATATGAAACCGGGAAAGTCGGTGTTGAATTTTAGTAACTGTATTTTTCATAATTGTTATTTTAATTAAATTTCTAGTTACCTAATTAATATATATTTTATTTAAATCACTTGCTGGTTATAAGTAGGTTAGGTCCTTGCATTTTTGAGTAAAGCACTATACAAGCCTTGGCCCACTATGTCTGCTTCGCTGGTCACGCTATGATTGCCTCCAGCTAGCTTAGCTATCAGTGCGACCAGCAAAGTAGCCATTATAGGCCGCGGCAGTAATGTACTATTATTTGGTGGATATTGTTCTCTCTATTATTCCATCTCTAGTGGATATAATTTGCCTTTATTTTATTGTAATAAATTAGATTTCACTATCTAAAAAACCTTTTGTGACTCGGCACTAGTTTCTATGTCATTACATCAAATTAGGACGTTCCGTCGTGGCTTCTAAAATAGTTTGAACAAGTTGATGGAATTCAGTTTTTTTAATAACACAATAAATCCTTTCGCGTATAACCTCTCTGTAAAAAAAAGTAAACTAACACCATGAATAAACCAATAGAAGCCTAGTTCACGAATCCAAGGCAATAGCTCGGGGTTATCAACGACAAGGACGTTTTCATCTGGCCAATTTGTGGCGAACGGCTTTCAATTTACAGGACTATCTCTGACTCTGTACTGGTTAGTCTAGTACCATTATGAAGCCTTTGGTTACTTTGGATTTTGAACTCTATGACTTTTTAATTGACGTTTATCTGGGGGCACGGCAGTGCCCCCGCCAAGACGAGCCAAGCGAAGTGCAAGGGCACTACCTACCTTTTCTCGAAGTGTTTCGTCGTTTTTTTTATATTGTATTGTAGCAGGAGGCTTTCTGTATTCTACTATTTTTGATGCGTGTGAACAAAGGCACATAAAAAGCATGGCCGCTGTCAAAAAGAAAAAGAATAGTGAAAAAAAAATGGCGTCATTCGTGTGATGCCCTTAGATCTCTGTTACCCAATTACGCTGTAACAGCTTAGCGGATTTGGATGTGATTTGGCACATTTAAGCCTGTGACCCAGATTACAACAAAGAATATTTTTATCCGTATACAGCGGAAGATTCCACTAATAATATTTCCGCGAAACATTTACTGTTGGACTCGGCTTAAAGTGTCCAAGTTGTCAAGAGGTTTTAACTTGAATGCAGACGAAAATCTAACTGGCGCAGGTGTATTATTAAGAGCTTGTAATTTTCTTACTTTAGTTATAGATTTGTTTAGCAGGATTTTGTGAATACATTTGGATAATCGGCAGTTATAAGGATGAGGCCCGAAAAGGCTTGATCTTTGAGTTTCGCGAACCTTATATCAAGGTCATATGCAGTTTTGAAAGGGCAGTTTTTAGAACAATTGTTCAGCAGATGTTTAAATATTTTTTGTAGTAATACGGTATACGTCTAGACTTAATTAAAACCTCTTTTGTAAGCAAAAAAAAAAGCGACTAAAAAACGCAGAACTCCAACAACATATTCTATCCTAATTAAAAAGACAACAGAGGTAAACGCTTGCAATTTTCTTATCCGTAAACGAAGAAAAAACATGTTCATTACTTCGTGTAAGGAGTATGTAGTACAAAAAAACAGACTAACTTGGACTAAGACCAGTCTGTGGTTCTTGGCTTGGTTTAATTAAGGTGAGACAAGGGGGAGAGGGGGGAGCTGGGCTTTTACACGATCTGTGGCGGCCATTCCTCACTGACACCAATGTTTGAAGGTTGGTACTAGTGAGGAGTTATTTGAAGGTTGGTGAAATTAACAAGTCTAGGAGTTCAAAATGAGCGAGGAAAGTCCTGGAGGAGTTGTCTTTGTACGCGAGAATCAGTCAGAAAAACTTGCGAAAGCGATCCGAAACTAACGCTTAAAAAAATTCAAATGTACAGTGTTGTGATTTTTTTCTCCCTAAATGATCTTAACACGAAAGCGATTTTTACACAACTTTTTATAATGCCTATCGTCATCGCCATAGGCATTCAAATAAAAATTCTATATCTGTCACTATGTGACTATCATTCTGTCCATCATAATTGAATCACTTTGTATATGAATATAAAAAGCCAGAACTTTAACGTTTACTATCAACAATTTAAGAATACCTACCACCTTCGTTCACCATATTTCGCCCTACAAAGCAACGAAACAAAGCAACAACGAAACACACAAAAAAAAAACTAAAATTTTCCACTACGTTAAATAAAAACCCGCTATTTCCTTCCACTTAGACCACCTACCCTCATTCCTGCTTGGGAAATTATTATTCTTTTATTCAAAACGCTTCCGGAACGCTACTTTGTTTTCACGATTAATTAAAATTAGTTGGAGCGAGCATAGACGCTCGTTTGCTTTTTTAGGACGAGCATGAAATAACGCTGAGAGCATTTCGCATCACTTATCTGGTTCGCATTAATTTATGAATATTTTGAGGGTACCAAATATTAGTTTTGGGGTTTAGTTTTGAATACGTGTGTGAAAATGGTGTTGGTAAATGGTGGCGCAAATTTTGATAAAGAAAATTTTGAATAGGTAGGTGTGAAAGAGGTTACGTTTTTGGGGTAGGTACCTAGTGATAAACGAAAATCCGTAACTGGAATCCCAACCCTACGCAGCGTGGTACATCGCTAGAGGAGCGGGCAGAGAGAAGTCAGGATGACGTATGTCAGCGCGGTGTGATTTGACAATACCGGCAAATTCAAGTTGCAAGATGATAATTATATTTTATTAAATAAATTGTATATTCAGTAATGATTCAGTTTTCCATTTAATACTAGGTAAATCAATGGCACCCTGGTTGAAGCGCAAGGGCCTCGTACTGACTACAATTCCATCCTGTTTCTTGGTTGTCTTTTGTGTTGCATTGAGCAACGGTGACTTTTAAGAAAAAATCAAAGTCATAGATCGTTGAAAATTGTTGCGAGCTGAAGTGGGGCTGGTCATGTCTGTCGCAAAACCGACGAAAGGTGGAGTAAGAAGGTTCTCGAATGGAGACCGCGTGTAGGTAAGTAGAGTGGGACGTCCCCGTAAAATGTACCGTTGAACTGAAGAAGGTAGCTGGCAGTAGCTGGATGGAAGAAGCGGGAGATCATGTGCTTTGGCGCTCCCTGGAAGTGGAGTATGTCCAGTAGTGGACTGCAATCGGTTGAAATGACGATGTTGATGACATTTTTAAGTTAATGACAGAAACACTAGCGCCGCGTCAAAAAGACTTGAGAAGTTGAGCGGACTCTACCTATAATTCCATATTTAATTCTCGTGACAGCTGTCACACGTCATAAATTCGCGCATGACAGATAAACCATAAATAAGTTCTGTTTTATGCTTACAACCTTATTAGTGTGGCTAAAGGTATAGACACTGGCCAGTAAGACAGACCTTGTATATCTCCTTTGGACATAAACCTTATAGCTAAGAAAATAAAGTACAAAATCGAAAGTAACATGTAAAGGATAGAGTAATTTATCTTTCTTTATGTTTTTCATTTCGGCTTCAGATTTTCTTGTGGTCTTGGTCTTATTACAACGGATTTTGTGCGAAAGTATGTTTGTATGAGACCTGTATGGAATTGGTTTTGTAAGTCAGGGATATTTTATTTGGGTCGTGGAACCGTCTGTGAAGTTAGCCGTGACTCGGGAACGCAAAAGGCAACTGAAGAATCATTTCCGCTTCAGTCAGAGTGAGAGGTCAATTGATGAAATTAACGCGAAAAAAAGGCATTTTTAATTATTTTTAAGATTTTTTTGTACTTTTTGTTTATTATAATTATTTAATCGATCATCACAAACGTTGTGTACCACTCGGGAGTATGAAAGTATAAACAGGACATAAAAAATACGTTATGTAATTACTAGTTTTTACACGCAACTTCCCTCGCGTTAATATACTATTTTATGCAAAAACATGAAGGCGATTATCATCTCCAGGTTACCAAAAACCTCTAAAGTAAAATTCATTAAAATTAATTCAGCAATTTAGATGTGAAAGCGTAACCAACACTTTCCCATGATGAGACAGTTTCTTTAAAGTTGCAAGTTAGCAAGTCATTTCTTGCATTTTATTTTCTCGCCTTCTTAGAAAATTAAAATAACTACACTCTTTTGCAAAAAAAACTAAAATTTTCCACCGTAAAAAAATTTACGTTCTAACCTACCCTCGATTTGAGTTAATTAAATGAAATTTATTACTTTGTCGTAGTCTGTATACTTATAATCGTGTAAATTAATGCGCGTGAAGTGGATTCGGGCAATTAAAAGAAAAAAAAAACAATGGATTCTTTAAAACCGATGTACACGCCCAAACAATATGAAGTGTTCGGCAATAAAGTCAAGATTTTTTTTTTGGGGTTTTTTAATTAAATAAAGTTACAAATGTAAAAACCTAATGACGATGTGACCTCCTCTTGCCGAAATCGCTGCTTGAATCCTTCTGGGCATGCTTTCCACGATGTTTTTAATAAGGTTTTGAGGAATACGCTCCCACTCTTCTGCAATGACTCTTCTTAGCTCCCTGATGATTTGTGGAGCAGGTTGCACTGATCTTACCCGTCTCTTTAGAACATTCCACACATGCTTAATTGGATTGAGGTCAGGACTTCGAGCTGGCCAATCTAAACGATGGATCCCAACTTCTTGCATATACGCTTCCACGTCGCCAGAACGGTGCGGGCGAGCATTGCCGTCCATAAAAATGGAATCTTCCCCAAGTGCAGTCAATGTGGGTTGTGCATATGGAATTAGGACTTCCATTATGTACCGGTGCGCATTTAATGTTCCATTTTCTATGAAAACTAACTCCGCACTTCCGTCGAATTAATTGCTGCCCAAAACATAACGGAGCCTCCGCCATAAGAAGTGATTTCTTCGAAACACACTTCCGCATAGCGTTCCCGTGGTCTTCGAAGCACTCGCCGGCGTCGGTCCTCTCCACACAAAGAGATTCTAGCTTCATCAGAAAACAATACTTTATTCCAGTCCTCCAGAGTCCATGAAGCACAGTTTCGAGCAAACTGAAGTTGAGCAAAACGGTGCTCACGGAGTAATTTAGGGCCCCGAGCTGGGCGGTAATTCCTGATATTGGCAGCCAAAAACCTCCTCCTGACCGTCAACAAGCTAACTTCTACTCCTCTTACTTCTTCAAGGCTCTTCTTCAGGTCCACACTTGACGCCTTACGATTCCGCAACGCCTGACTCACCAAAAAGCGGTCATCTCTTGGTTCTGTGCATCGTTTTCTTTCCTAACTGGGCCTTCTTTTGACCGAACCGGCCTCTTGATACCCTTGCCAAGTCTCTTGACAGTTGAACGACTCACATTTAGCCGCTGAGACACGTAAGTTTGCGAACAAACTTCTTCAAGTAGGGCTATAATTTTAACGGCCCTTATCGCTTTATCACTCATATCAAAAAGTGGTATTTAATGTAAAAAGAAAGATTAAATTGTTTAATTTGCAGAAAATATCCAAAAAGTTTTAAAATATCGTAATCAGTTAAAAATCGTTTCGGCAATTTGCGCCATTAGTAAAGCAATTTTAGAAAAATCCACATTAATCATTATTTTTCTTTTATTAATTTCAAATTTTAAATTTGGAACATAAAGAATCATGCGCAGGATGCTTTAAATAACATTCCACTACAACGTCCAATTTATAAAACCTATTTCTTGTTCTTCTTCATTGAAGACGAGAAAAAATTCTAAAGTGCCCGTTTTTTTTGCAAAAGAGTTTATTAAGAACAAACCGAGTGGAACTTCTACCTTTGAGCCACAGTTGGAAATAATTTGAAAATGACGCAAAAGGCACTACTTTCTCATTGCAGTCTTACTTCAAATATTTTGAAGTTTCTCTTACTTTGTACAAAGTAAGAATTTTACCTGAACTTACCTAACTTAAATACTCTTTAGAGCAACTCAAGTTTCACTAAACTAAAGAGAGAGAAAGGGAGATACAGCGTAGAAAGAGAAAAAGTTATACAGTCTGCGCCACGACTGACGTCTTTTTGACGCGGCGCTGGTGTTGTATATTATGTCATTACAATAAAACTGCACTAAAAAAAATATCATCACGAATTTTTGTGTCAAAACTCCAAATCCCTCCAAATCTATATTGTCTTGCAGCAGAGCCTACGTTCGCACATTTTACAGAAAGATTCAAATAAATTTATACGTGCACTAGCGAAAAATCCCGTTTTCAGACGGTTTCAAATTGTCGACCTTGTGGCCGAATGATTTTAAATATATTACAATTTGTAAAAGACGTTGTCTTGACAATAAAAAACATAATAGAAAAAAAAAAACAAATTTGTCTTTGGTGCATTCGTTCGGAAGTTATGCGCATATATTTACAAACATTCAAATTCAGTTAGAAATGCATTCAATTTTTTTATGTGAAAATCCAATAAAAACCCCATAGTTAGAACAATGACGTAACGTCAATCTATTTCCCTTTTCAGAAAAAAAACAGATATGTACGCAAATAAACGTGACGGAATAAAACGGAACGCAAATGGAAAATAAAAATATAATTGAGTGACAGGAGAGCAGGTGGCCGCAAAAACAGGGAGGTTGCGTGAAAAGGAACGTTATATCTCTATGGATAGATGGTCTCTTTGATTGAGCCCTTTTCTTGATTTGGGTAAAGGTCAGATTAGTACTAGTAGGTAAACAAAATTTGGGATGAAATAAACTATGAGTGGCGGGCACCTTTAGTCAGATATAAATAATACTTCCATACAATAAAATTAATCTATGGGGAGCTCGTGGCTAAATAATTACAGCCGCACAGGCCGATCTTCCAGGTTAAGCCGCGCTTGCCGAGGTTGGTCTGTGGATGGGTCACCATCTGACATAGCGAGTTTCCTCCGTGCCTCGGAAAGCACGTAAAGCCGTTGGGTCCCGGCTGTCATTTGTAGATCTTTGACAGTCGTTACTGTAAGTGAAGCTGTAAAGTCTGACAACCTTACCATGTGGTTTTGGAGATCCGATCGTTCCATGTAAAATACTGATATTCAGCTGTTTCTGGTTCGACTGGAAGCCGACCCCAATATATGTTGTTGGGAAAAGGCTAGGCAGATCATCATCAGCCTATAATGTTCCCACTGCTGGGACACAGGCCTCCTCTCTAGGAGAGGGAATGGGCTATAATCCACAACGCATTAAACCAGTGCGGGTTGGTAGACATCACGAATGACTTCGAATTATTGGTTCTAGGTTCTAGGACTATGCCGGTTTCCTCAACGATGTTTTCCTTCATCTGTTTTGATGAGCAGTTGATGAAATAATTTGACACAAAGTCATCCGTAGGCGGGGGCTCTAACCCACGACCTACAAATATACCAAACCAAGTCGCTGGGAAACACTAGTAAATAATGATAGGTTAGGTAGCTCCAAGTATAATAAAATTGAGGTAACCTTTACCAATATAACACAATCCCATAATTCCTATTCTCCCGCGTCTGTCCTGTGACATTGACGGAGGTTGGTAGCACACAAGATAAAAATAACGCCTCTTTGCTCAAAGAGCCTGAACACGGATCATTTTGTTTGTAAGCTATGAGTTTGAATGTGGAATCTGTTTTGAAATACTTTTTCTTACGAGGTATTCTACTTTGGGCACCCACAAAAATAGCACCTGATCTAATGGCACCTGAGATGTTACATATACGGCACCTTACTTTTTTCAGGTGCCTTAAGTAGAATGAAATGCGATATCAAAATCTATTCCACTTAAGGCACCTGCGAGAACTTTTGATAGGTGCCTTATGTGCAATACGTTAGGCGCTTTAGCTTAGTATCATTACAGCAGCCTAAGGTAGATCACCTCTTTCATACGTGTTAAGTATTCATATTACAATTAAATAGCGAGAAACTGGTGCCTTTCATTGTAATTTTGTGTCTGGATTCACTGGATTCAGAAGCAACTGAATTCACACAGTATTTTTACCTTTTTTTTTAAATCAATGGAAAGTCAACAAGACTGTAGAAGATATTGAGATATAGCCACAATAGCAGATTTTGCGTGAAAGAAGAAAGATCGCGTGTCTAGATAAAAGAAAATTAAAGACACACATTCATCTATCCTGTCAAACTTTACCTTTTATAGTAAAAGTAATATTTTATAGACACCATATTATAATAAACTCCTTGATAAATGTAAAATTAATGTCTAAGTTCATCAATGTTCAAGATGACAGTTGATAGTTAAGTGAGTTCTTGATCACTCATCGTGAGTTCGTCTGTAATTTTGAAGATAGTTCCAGTCAACTGCTGAGTCGATAGTCGAAAGATTGATCGGCGTTTACGGCTGCGGTTTAATTGATGAGCGGTAGCGGGTGGTAAAGACAACCTTCGAAAAAGAATGAAAGAGTTGTGCAAAAACTTAGCGGCTTCAGAATTAGATTGGATAAAACCTCCTAATATTATAAACGTGAGTGTTGAGGAGCTTTTTGTTCCTTGGTGTAGTAATGAGCCTACTTAGTTATAGCTGTATTTATTTTAATTAAGTTAATACGGACTGAAAACTATAATTGTTACATATATGCTAACTGCGGTTCCTTCTGTCACTTATAGCACAGGGAATCCTATTTTAAGTGATGGAGTATTATTGTTGTACCCTTTTACCTTTTAAACCAATAAACATATTTGTATTTGTATTTAATAGATACTTGTCTTCAATAAAAAACAGTTACTAAATACATTAATTGTAGTGGAACACACGTCTTTTTCTTACAAAAATCACGTCAAGGTAAAGTAAACCCTATCAGCAAAACAGTGAGTTTGTTTTGATGAATGTTTGTTATCGTTTCACGCAAAAAACTACTGAACGGGTTTGGATACAATTTGGTACACAAATAGTTTATAACCTGGATTAACACAAAGGATATTTTTTATCCCAATTTTATGTCCCTGTGGGTTAATTTTAGTGTTGTAGCGAATGAAACCGCTGACAATAGCTAGTTAAATTTAATGTTGAACTTTTTTAAATGTTAGTATTATTTTCTTCATATTTATTATATAATAAATAAAAGCGTTTATTGACCCAGAAAAATACATTCATTCAAAGTTGTTATTTAAGGGTAAGTGGCTCCATAAAATGTATTGCCATGAAAAAAAACTGATACTGATTTCGATCGTTACGTTTCGTTTTGAAGTTTGAATTTGGACATTGTATAATCTTAGATCTTAAATAGTTACCTATGTAGTTGTGGGATAAACGGGAAGGTTCCCATTAATCCAACAATAACCTGACGTCATCAAATAACAACACAGAGACCAAACTCAAACGAAATAACCCGTTATCATCACAAACCACATTCAGCCAGCAATAATTTGACTGTTAAACTATCAGCTCGACTGACAAGTAAACAATCCTTACCGGTAACAATGATAAATTGAGGTTAGCTACTTTACTTTGACCTATGTTTTCTTTGACATAATCAGGTATCGACGGGTCATCGATCATTAGTGTTAATAACAAGCATAGCTGTCAATTGGGAAGTAATTTTGGTTGAATATTGAAACCAATATTTACTTACTGATTGTTTTCTAGTAACTGTACTAATTCAATGGTGATAGATGAGCATGAGTTTATAGGTTCGATTTCCAGCACACGTAGCAACAGGATTTGTCGACGAAAGAAAAGACAAAATGATAGAACGTACATTTTTTTCTATCGTCGTCAGCTTGGTTATATTATTACGGAAAGTAAAAAAAAAATATAGCTTTACCTCTAAAAGATAAACGCTGTACAGGTAACCCTTATCTTACAAAAAGTGTAACTGCAAAATGACCTTTATATCAAAGTGAAATGTCTTTTTCACAGTCTTTAGTCAAGGTGTTCAAGAAATGTTTAACTTTTCTGTATATGGGAAGTACGGTGACTTTCAGAGAAAACGAAGTTAGGGTTAGTTTTCTCTGAAGCATAAGGTACATGCCAGAACAAGAATTTTTTTTGTTGTTGGTAGAATAGAGATAGAATTGGTCAAGCTACCACTCAGGGAAAAAAACTAGGTGTTCGCGATTCTTTTCCAGAGGCGAGTCTAGTTATGAAATCTCGGTGGCTTCATCCCAATAATCCGTCGATACCAAGGTACTTTTTTCAGATCGAAAAAAGGTATATTTGATTGTTTACCGTTGAATAACAATAGGTCGATTCCGAGATACCTGGCCTTAACTTTCAAATGAAACCTCTTATCCTGGGTGGAGCGGGACTGTCACTGACTTAAAATCCACTGTGTTTCATTATTTGCCCTTTGCGTCCCAGGGTCATGGTTACCTTTAAAGACGGTCCTGCAGCTAGATATGATTACCGAAGACCGTATTCTGACAAAATAGCAATTAGTTGGTACGCTTACGTCTCGACTCAAAAAAAAAGTTCTGTGAAATCGCAATTCAAAATATAAATTTTATTTATTTCTGTCCCTGAGCGTCCACATCAATAGTAGTGAATAAACAAGCAAGATATTATATTAGACAAAATCTCAAAAGCAAAGACGGAAAGTTTTCATCACAAAAATAAAATAAAAAGTGCTGAAATAGAGGAATCGTCTCCGAGATGAAAATAATCCAGTTCCCTTCGTCAAGTTGGAAACTAATTCAATAAGACTCACTTACTGCTGAGAGTTCTATATTGACGTGTGGTTTAAGTCGTAGTTTCTTTGAAAGTTATGAAGAAAATTCTATTGTTTCTTTCATTACTTTCAAGGCCGGGATAAATAGAAATTCTCTTGTGCTGAAAATGAATACATATTGCTATCACTAATTCGATATTTGTATACAACGTGTAACGTTAATAGCGCAAAACGAGAGGTTTACTCTACTCTACTACTAGGTGGGGTAACTCAGCCCATGTTACTGAATAATTTTTGTTTCAAGACTTTTGAAAAAATTGCTTTTTCATACAAAATGAGAAATTGATGGGCCCATCAGTATGAAAATCTTTTTTTTTTCCGAATTTCCAAAGTCTTACCACACGAGACGTTGTGTGGTATTAACGTTACACGTTGTATTACCAATCAACGACCGAGATTGTCTATTCTATAAGATGTCATATAAGAAGTAGCCGTTAATTTAGGAAACGAGATTTGGATTGAGATTCAATTTTCGGGCGATATAGTGGCATGTTCCAAAATATTTATCAACTAAAAGAATTATGCTAAAATACATTAATGGGCGAAAGAATGCTATTGAAACAACATTTTTTCTTATTTTTCGCCGAAACGACTTTAGACGATGCGGGGTGTTAGGTTTATATTCGCTGATAAAAGCTATGCAATAGCTTAAAAATCTTTGATTATATGTCTTATCGTCGCTTCTGCTTATAACTTTGACCAATCATTCAAACGGAATGATTGCATAGAGGTTTCGACAACTGTAAGTACACTTTGTTTTAAAGTCACAATGAATTTGTTGGAATCCAGTCAACCAGGGTTCCAGATTTGTAGTTTTAAAGGATCATAAGAAGATTTTGTTTGTTTGGTGAGCTTTCGACAAAATTGGAAACATATTTATTTGATAAAAAGAAAATAGTGCTAATGGTTTTAAGTTTAGTCAAACTAACCGGACTGAGTTCCAAATCCGGTGAATAATGTAGGTACTCCCAGAGAAATGTCTGGCTACCTATACGGGAACTTCTGGTTGCAACCGTGACAGCAAAACTCACACATGTCTAGTAATAAATACACACTAAGTAAATAGTAGAGATAACAAAGATTTAGTATTTATTACTAGAAATGTTGTAAAGTTAACTAGTGAGTCTTGCTGTCACGGTTGCAATCAGAAGTTCTCGTATACATTTCTCTGCGTTTAACTAACCCTAATATTCTAAGATCGTCTTAGATCAATTAATTGTGTGGAGCTAGTCTATTGCCATCAACTGTGTTTACCTAAATACTACCTCAACCCTTCATCATCATCAGCCGGTAGACGTCCACTACTGAACATAGGCCTCCCCCTTAGACCGCCACGCCGAACGACAATTCGCCACTTGCATCCATCGGCTGCCCGCGACCGTCACGATGTCGTCGGTCCACCTAGTGGGAGGCCTGCCTACGCTGCGTCTTCCGGTCTGTGATCGCCACTCGAGAACTTTTTTGCCCATCGGTTGTCAGTTCTACGAGCGATGTGGCCTGTCCATTGCCACTTCAACTTGCATATGAGCTATGTCGGTGACTCTGGTTCTTCGCCGAATATCCATGTTCCGGATTTTATCTAGCTCTTTCTATTGCTCGTTGAGTGAGTTTTAGTCGCTCTAAAAGGCCAGCAGAGACCTTTATTTTCCAGAAAAAATACTAAATCAGGATATCAAACTCTATCCCATGGTTAGCAGCAGATCACGCGACCACTGCCTAAGACGATTTCGTTTTCAAAGGTTAAAACTTATCAGCACCCTAATTTATGAACTGGTGTGAACGCCACCTTTAACCATTTGTGATAAGACTAATTCCAATTAGAAAAGTTACAGTAGAACCGCGATAAATGGGTGTGATAACAACTTGCTCACATATGCAAGTCCATATGAATTAGGCACTTCGTTTTATCACCAAAACTTAACTAACTTAAGTAGTTAAGTTGAACTAGTATGTCTTTTGAATTGGTAAGAGTCACGCGAATGACATTCGAATTGCATTTGGTTTTAAATCGATTGTATTTAAAAGTTGATAAAAAGTTCAATTATAAACTTTTAATCGTCTTTATCTTTTGTTAATTGACCCCTTCGTTGATCGATTGGTTATCGCAAGCGAGATTACTCATGGTTGGTTGAGTAAAAAAAACTTTGCACCACACGCACCACACTGGAATTTCTGCTGTGTTGTGGGTGCGTTTACAACATAATATTAACATACACAAACTCTCCAGAGCGGGATTACACCTACGTAAGTAACCCGTTTTCATTAAAAAAAAATACAAACATCCGAATTGAGAACCTCCACTTTTGGGAAGTCGGTTAAAAAAGAAAAGCCATAGATTCTAAAACGTTAATTTATTAGCCAATCGCCATCATCACTATTTTTGAAAATTTGTAAAGTTACAGATTCGCGAAAAAAAAAGTTAAAGACAAGTATTCACTAGTTCTTTAACTTTTTTGTAGTAAAACGGTACAAGTTAATACCAAGAAATCAGTGCAAACATAAGGCCAAGTAAAACTTCCCCCAGACAGATTAACCAACCGCAAAATTACGTTCTCAAAGTCTAAAACTAGGCAGTCTGAACTACCCTTACAACTATTTAACAATGCAATCAGTCCCGTTCTATCTAAATGTGTATGAAAGTTGGAGTAGCGCCGACACGTCGTGGAGACGCGACGGGGCCGCGGCGGGGCCGCGGCGGGGATGCGACGTCTACGCGACGTTATCTTGCTAATATATTGTGAATATTATTACATCTGTGTCCGTAATAGGTGGACTACTTTCAAAGTGTTGTACCTATTTTCTGAAGGTGTAATGCAATGATAGGGTTGAAAATGGTAAGAGGTAATGTGCAGTGGGTACTTGGCTCTTTTTGATATTACATTTTATTTTGTGTGACCCATTTTTTTATTAAGTCTTTGGGCACTGATGCAAGCTATCGGCCTGGTGAATCACAAATAACTGGCTGTAAAGACATGCAAAGGATACATCCTAAGAGTGCTTGTACACGGTGCATGTAACCCGCGCAAGTGCCTCAACATGCTCAAGCTACATGCACCGTGTACATTGTACAAGCACCCTGAGATTGATGACGCCGATTTCAAAGACACAAAGAAACGTCTCTTGTGTCACAAATTTTTCTTATTATTGTAACAACTTGTGCAATTAATTAATAGTCTTAAAATGTTTTCAGTCTATTTCTATTTCAAGTCTCAATTTGCGTCTTACTATTTCAATTAAAACTTCTAAAACAAAAATCTGCATAGTATAAGTTACAAAATTTCGAAACAAAACGATAACTGGAGCATTATTTGAGCTACCAATTTAAGTTCCAATTTATTATTCACTACAAAACTCGGCCTCATTTTGTTTAAAATATTTCCGGTCAAGCTCCCCCTTAAATTACGACTAACCAGCAACCACATGGTTTCATAGACAAATGACTTCGTGCCTCCTGCTCTAACTTATTGGAGGTTCAATCTTCCGTCTCGTTTTCTCATAATGATGGTCGCGTGAGGACATTAATGGGTCATCATTAGGTAATTTGACCGCGAGGGTCAGACTTTGAAGGGACTGGACTTCACAGGGTCTTTGATGCGGCCCGACCTCGCATTTGTAATGATATCTTAGATTTGTTGATGTCTCTCTTAAAGCGGTTTTGCGGTAATGTAAATAAGGGTGAGTATTATTTACGAATAACCGTAACAAAGGTCATAAAGGTGTAAATGGGAAAGTTTTTTTTTAAAGTTTTAGTGTTCATAACGTTTGTATGAATGAATGGTTAATGACTTTAGATTCTTAGACTGTAGAATTCAACGGTGGCGATCACCGTATGTCTTGGTTAATAATTATTTGCCATTCATAAAGGTGGGGTTCGATAGAGCTTTTGATGATAAGGATCGCACTTTTGATGTGGAGAAAATGTTGTTGATGATTTTAATTTAAGATTTATTTTAGAAATACTTAAAGGACTTATTGTTTTTAATAGTGCCTTTACTATTAGTCAAAAGCTCTAAAAGTCTGACAACCAGTCTTAATATGGGGTATCGTATTACCCAGTTACTGGGTTGTGGAGGTCCGATAAGCAGTCGCTTCATGTAAAATACTGATATTCAGCTGTATCTGGTTCGACTGGAAGCTGAACCCAGTTATAAAGTTGTGAAAAGGCTAGACAGATGATGATGTGTTGAATATTTGCTAAATTAATATCTTCAATAGGAATCGTTCGTGATTGGGTAAAAGAGGATTAACAAATCGTTTTGCGTTACTGAACTTATTCTCACCAATATTTGAAAACCAAATAGTTACGAGTAATTCTATTTATTCAATCTGTTTTTATCACTCAGTTGTAAACTTGTAACCTAAAAGGGTTGACATCCACTTACCTTTGACATAAAGCACGGTAGGTTTTGAAAACTCAGTCCCAATGGAGTTCTCGGCGACACACTCGAACTTGCCGTGGTCCTCCTCTTCACTCTTTACTATTTGTAATGTACCTGAAAGAGAAAGAAAATAAATTATTACTGAGTAAAGGCAATGTTCATTTGAGTTCGAATTCTGAAAGGATTTAGTACGATTTTGAATAACGAGACTTAACGGGATCCTCAGACACGATTTTCAAATTTTCGTCTGTAGTATTTATTACTCGTAAAATGTATTAAGATGCGTGCCTACTTTACTGGGTGTCAAACATTTTTAATTAACAAAACGGGGTGGGGTGTAAGATGGTGAAATACATTAACTGTTGACCAGTGTTTTACACGGACGCCACCAGTTGCCATTAGAATAATTTAGGAAATTAAATTTTTGACATGTTTTTGCTTCTGGCAAGGAGTGAATCCCAACTAAATGATCTGGCTTATTCATTTTTCCTTTTTTTATATATATATATATAGACTTTATTTGGGAAAAAAAAGATCACATCTTTAAATACGTCGGCTTGGTTCAATTCCAGTTTTTTGTCAGTCAGGTCAGCATTTCTATATTTTACAGTTTAGGGATAATTGAAGAAGTATTTAGCAAGTTTTAAGCGTGTCTGAAGCACTTTGCTTGTAGCTCTCCTCCAGATTATATCCGTTTCTAAGAACCTAGAAAACAGCAAATCAAGTCCCACTCGTGGAAATTTACATTAATATTGTAAATATTCCAACTGAAAGCCAGGGAGTCCCACGAGGACTAGACTGGACGAACTCGCATGAGTGGTTTGAGCTTTTCTCTTGGGCATAGAGGTCGCGCCAGAGACAAAATATAGACCACCTAATGTGCCTTTTTAGACTAATGTGGGTTGTTACTTTGTTAGAAGAAAAATGTTGTTAGTAGGCTATTTTTGTTGGGGCTAGGTTATGAGATGACGGCACGTGTTTTATTTACAGTTTTATTTTATTTATGAATTCATTTTTGTGAGGTTATGAAGATGTTTATTTGTATTTTATGCCATATCTGGAAGGAGGGTGCACTTAGTCGTAAAAGATGTCACGTCACGTCACCATGAGACGTTAGAAATGGAAGGAAGAATTCGCCGCGGCGGGTAAGATCGTCGGTGGCTCGGGTGGAAATGAGCGTCGGATGTACTGAATCCGAAGGTCTTGGGTTCGAGTCCTGCCCGCGGATCGAATTTTTCCTTTCCTAAGAAAATCTCCGTAAAAGATGAAATTAGTGGACAGTGGAGACTGATTTTTTGGAAAAAAGGCTCGGCTTTTGTCCAAGAGCAAGAAAGCACAGGTTCGTTTCTAAATAAAACCGAATATTTTAGATGCAAAAGATACATCGCTGTGACCAAATAAGACGGTCAATTTCGCACAAGGTTATTGTATTGTAGTATCATACTAACTACACAATATGTCATAATTCAACATATAATACTATGTCATAAGGCTGTTGCCAGTGGTTCTGCCCTTTGTAGCGGGCAGAACCGCTGGCAACAGCCTTATGACAAAAATTATCCTACGGGAACATCAAATCAGGATAAAAAGTAACATTTGAGTGATCCAAATTATTAACTATCTTTGTACCAAATTCATTTAGTAGTTTTGTGTGAAAGAGTAACAAAAATCCATGCAAATAAAGTTTCACGTTTATAATATTAGAAAGACAAGTTTTCAAAAGGTCACAAACATGAAAAATCCATATTCAAAACACCGAAAAAAAAAACATCATACTACCCTCACCCGCTGAAAATTATTACAAAAACGCTTACAACCAAATTACTCGGCAGACACGGAGGGCTTCTTAAGAGGTATTTTATTCACGCCAAGCTAAACATATACAGTGATTTATGGCCTAATAACAGAAGCGGAGAGGGAGGCCATTAGGGACTGGCCAGAGGTCCCGGCACTCCTGGGGGCCTTTATAGTGTTTCATAGGGCAGGGGTTCTCAAACTTTTCAATCGCGGCGCACATACAGTACCATTAGCACGAATTTTCACTCTTTTACTTTACAGCGTCTTTGAAGTATTTACAGCGTTTTATAGGAAAAAATGGAAAAGCGCCTCTGGTGTGTGAAGAAAGAACTAATTTTTTCCTTGAGAATTTTCAGTTTGAAATTGTCAAAGTTCCAGTTTACGTCTCAAATACTGAAAATTCGTGCTAAGGGTACAGAGTTTAGAATTTTTTCTTGGCGCCCTAGCTCGTTGATACCAGAGGCTTAATTATGAGTTTTCAGTTATTCTGACGTAAAGTAAACTGGAACTTTGACATTTTCAAATTGACCACTTTCAAGGAAAAAAATAGTTCCTTCTTCGGACACCAGAGGCTCTGTTCCATTTTCCCATACAAGAAATGCTGTAAACACTGGAAAGACGCTGTAAAGTAAAACAGTGAAAACTCGTGATAAGGGTACAGGTCGTTGTTCACGCGTGGTTTTGACTTAATTTATAATAATATAATATTCCACAACTATCACGCAACGCCATCTAGTCCCAAGCTAAGCAGAGCTTGTGTTATGGGTACTCGACAACTGATAAACATACTTATATATTTCTAATCACATACATATTATAGATAAATTACACCCAGACACAGAACAAATGATCGTGCTCATCACACAAACATTTGTCCTGGGTGGGAATCGAACCCACGACCTCCGGCATAGCAGTCAGGGTCACTAACCACTAGACCAACAGGCCAGTCAAATTCCTCTCTTATTTACTTACTTATGGATGTGTGAATCGCCCTTCATATGGAACGTTCATGTTACTAACGGAACTTTAACAACGGTGTAAACTTCAAGGTTAAAAACTTGCAGAGCAAAAATCATATTAAGAAACGAATAATGTCAACTTAGTATTTCATGTGAAAAATAAAGGTTTTCGTGTTAACATTCTGTGAAATACAGCAGAAGCAACAATGAACGAGGTCACTAGCCTATCGTTTACAAAGAACACGCCGATATATTACCTGAATTTCAGACTACAAACTACCTTACAATGTGAGGCAGTAAACTAAGGATTTTTTGGAAATTTTGTCGATGCACTGAATAGAAAATCTATTGCATTTTACAACGACATTTTTTTTTTAAGTCGTAGTGCGGGTACAGGGAACGAGATGGAACGCTAGACGACTTGTATACCTCTGTCTCTTTTCTACAGCCTAAAAACTCACGCTTGGGTGTATTACAACGTCTTAAAACCAGGCTTGTTCCAGTGAGTGAATGAGATGGCGCTAGATGACTTGTATAGCTCGTTGCGACACACAGTTTGGGAACCCCTGTCATAGAGGTTATTAAGTCGAATTCCGATGTGAAACACCTGTTTGTGGTAGTAACTATTGTTCATTAAAATTTTGGAGTAAATTATTTTGGAGTGGGTACGGTATTGCAGTCATTTTAGTGGTGAAATGTTGTGGGTAATGGCACTTAAGTGGAGTGGCGATCGTTTAAATTTATAGCTTCACTCATTTTCTCTCTATAAACAGATTGGTATGATCCGTTATTTGTATTGACACAGGTATTATGACAACATCAATTGGTTGCAAATCTATTCAGTCGGTATGTTAGGGTAGTGAGTAATATGGACACGCGTTTTTGGTTGGTTGGCGCATTGGTCGAGTGATCGACTCTAATGCTTTGTATCGTGGGTTCGATTACTAAACAAATATGAGTGTGATCTACATCCTACAGGTAATTGTTTCGGGTCAAACTATTTATGTGATTTTAAGTGTTTGTAACACTTTTTGTTGTGGGTACAACAAAGGAACAAACGAAAATTTAAAATAAACGGGCCAAGTGCGAGTCGGACTAACGCACTTAAGGGCATACCATTAACTATAAAAACGCCAAAAAAAAAAGTGTCTGTTGTTGTGGAAACCCCACCCTGCTAATAGCGGCACCATCTATAGTGACATTTTGAACGGTCTAACCATCTTGGTTCATGAAATATGGCCTGGTGACAAACGGACAGACCGACTTAGTAAACCTAAACATAACCAGAATATACCTTTTATCCTTTATCCTACCGACTGCGCCATGTAAATAAGTGATAGTAAAGGGGCTGCGTATTTAGTAATTCCCATTTATTTCTATAAAACCCACGAATAAATAACGTACGACATCGCTTCATACCACATTAGCCATAGACTACTAGTACTGTCATAGAAGTATCGATTTAGCAGCCACACACACCCTTATACAAGTATAAGTTAACCTTTCTTCTAATACAATAGAAGAATAATATGGCAATCTATCTGCCTGGCTGGTTTCAGTGATACAGCGAGTAAATCTCAACCTTGTATCACAGACATAGAGTAGTAATTGAGTCAGCAGCGATTGTGAATCCAATGGAATACAAAAAGAACTCTTTGAAGTCAGTATGTCAAAACTTTGAGCACGGATGAGTGAAACCGGGCATGAAGTTACTCAGATGTATTTTTATCTGATTAGAAGCAGTATAAAGTATTATGTAATTATAGTATTTTGTTTCAAATATTTACAAAGTTTTAATCACATAGCAGTTCTTTTTCGTGTAGCAGAAAATTACCACACTTTTAAGTACTGAATTTTTTCTTACTACATAACGTAAATAATACACTCGTGAGGAAAAGTATTGAATCACTTATACTACGATTTCGCGCGATCCGGTACATATAACAAGTTAAGAATAATTTACTTTAGACAGCCTTGCCACAAAAACTTCATCTGTTGAACACTTGTCTATAAAAAATGACTGCAAAACGGACCTTTCAACGTCATAATCTGTCATTTTTTTAGACAAGTGTTCAACAGACGTTTAAAAGTTTTTGTGGTACCACGTTAAAAGTTACCTTTAAACTGATACCAAATTCATTCACATCACGCCCTTATTTGAAGAGCTATCCCGGATCAATTCCAAGTAAGTAATTCCATATTTTTGCTTTGAAGTTTTGTATCTAGGTAATTTTACTTTGATCCTTTGACGCCATTTCACTTCAAATTATGCAGTTCAACGAGAGTTGTAAGAAGCACGTGGTTAAAAAAAAAATGCCGCATGGGTCAATTTTCAATTTCCGCGCTTGCCTGCGTCAGAAGATAAAAGAGTGGTCATCTATTAGACCCGGACTACTCTCAGAGTGGCGCGAATTATATCCTGCATGCGGTTTGACTGACAGATTTTAAGTTCACCGAAAGTTTTTTTTTTTAATTTTTAACTACTGTTAAAATTACAATATTAATTTCAGCAATAAATTATAAGGAGTGTTCAACTTCATTCCTGCTCATTCATAATCACATTTATAACAAACATTCATATCTTGACTTCCAACGGACGAAAATTTCGTCACAAAATGCTACCTCTTTTTTCGAGCATGCACTGGTCTAAAACAAGGCAACACAGGACTTCCGAAAAACTGTGAGGCCATGACAAAAAAGAAATGTAAACGACAGGTCTTTCACAAAGAAAATGTTATTACGATGAAACATGTTACAGTCCATTCGCAGTTCTTCTACCCCGCATACTTCGCTGGCAGCAACCGGTCTTACTGAGGTATTGTATTACCATTAGCACTTCGCGGGACTGTATATTCAGGTAACCGTGACCTTGGACCGAAAAGGGCTGTGAAAGCATCAATTTGGATTTAATTCAGTACGAGCTTGAAGTCCTTCTCATCCCACCCTGGGCGACAGGACTCATTAGAAGACGACACAAAAAAAAACGGGATTAATATTCAGTTGCATACGGTTCGACTAGGAGTCAACCTCAAAATAGTTGGGAAAACCGACCGACACCTCTGTCAAATTAAAGCAATCTTTAGATCCGTGACAATAAGGCCGCTTTTGCACTGCAGCTGTCAGAAGTAAAGTAACGGTGAAAGGACTGTATTAAGGTTTCACGTGTTTTGGACGCCATAGTTTCGACAAATGCTAAAAGAAAGAACGCGTGATACCCTCGAAATTGTATGAAAGGTTGTGCTTTGAAGTTTCTGGCTTGTATTTTTGGTTGTGTGGTATTTTTTTGGAATTATGGTTTAGCTAGAATTGTTGAGTTTTCCTTTGTTGGACATCAAAAGTTACCTTGAACGAAATAATTTAATTTTTCAAAACATGTTTTTAATTGTAGGAGGAATTTTGCAATTGAACTTTTTAGATGCTTTGACGAAAAGTGAAATGTTAGAATAACAAGAATAATTTTAATTCTTGTTAAACTAAATATAACATAAGAATATCATTTGCACATTCGAATCACAAGGAACAACGACAATTTTTGGACGAGAAAATGAAAATCATAACCGAAGCTGTCAGTCCTGCGTCGGGCGCCAAAATCCAGGGGAATCCCCGGGCGTTTTGCGCCGTAATGAAATAAAACTAGCCGTCGGTTTTCTACGTGGCGGGATTTGGGGATTTCGTGACAGCCGACGATTGCCCGGCCAGGGAATGACGAAGGTCGTTCATTTCTTGAATTTGAGACAATTGTGCTATTGGTCGGCTATTTGTGGCGGCCATGTTGGCGTCAATTGTCATGAGCATTTATGGTGTTGTTGTTATGTGCGATAACGGACGTGTTTCAACGGAGTGACTGCTGATTTTCTTTTACGGTTTATGTTTTTAAACCAATACGTAACAAGTGAGTATAATAGTTAGAATGTTTTAAAAAAATGGACTCCGAAAAACAAAATAATTTCACCGGTGAGATATTTTTTTCAAAAGTATCAAATTTGGTTGAGATAAAAAATAAATAACACCATGCGGTTCACACATTTATCAAATGATTTAATATCGACAGTTATGGGAACAGCATTGGTTAGCACCACCTGACTTTCTTTACATTTTAGTTCCCGACATTTTGAAGGTTGATTTTACGATTTAACTTATGTTGCTACAGGTGCTTAATATTTTTTTCAAAAAGGAGTATGAGGAATCTGCCTACTTTTTTATTATTACTATTCTAACTACGTTTGCACTCTGTTACTTACACACGCAAAAATTACTGAACGGGCTTGGATATTTGGCAGAAAGATAAGGTATAGCCTGGATTTCACGACAGTCAGCAACGATGTTTAAGATCTAATTTTACAAAAAAAAAAATATTGATCCTAAGATTGATATTGTTCATTTCTTAGAAGCTCCTTCACAAAATTGAAAACTTGACAAATTGCTTAAAAGCAAACAAACAAAATCAAAAGAAACCTAATACTTTATAAATGTTAGAAGAGGATAATGTAATCGATATTGTTGATAAGGCGAAAGTAAATCCTTTTGAATGTGTTGAATGAAACGCAGTGAAATAAAAAAGATCGTGCGCTCGACCATCGCGAGCCCCAAGCTTTCTGGTTTATATCTTAGTGTATGGTGTAAAATAAAACTCATAAACTACTCCACATTTTAGTTCTGAATACTGAAAATATAAAAAAAATTGAAACAGCTTTATTTATACATATTAGCTGCTGAACTGAACAGGTATTTTGTACAGTCGCCAGTAGGTAAACTTTCTACTATTGTAATGTGGTTGAAAAATCTATTTAGCAATTTTAAAGATTGAGGAAGGATGATGTGCTGGCGTTGTGTACAAATGAAAACTATAAACCTACTAAATAATAATAATAAAATACGTGAAACCGTAAACTATTCCACAAAGCAATCCGACTAGCCGAAAGCTCCTGAATTCAGAACAAAAAATCTTTCAGACCAAATATTTGTCCCTACCTGTTTCAGCTTGTAGTTTGCGATTGTAATAGCACCCACGACAAAGGGAATCCTAGTGCGGCCAAACGGAATCCGAGTGACTTATGTTATCTATCTTTATTTTCCGTCACCCCAAATCCATGGAATGTGGAATCGGTCTTTTCTTTGTTTTGGTCACAGCTCTCGGGTTTCAACAGGTTGGTATGTAGTTACGCTAATTAAGGCTTTGCCGTAGGATGCTTTTTGTTAGGTGAAACAGTACTCCCTGTTTGAAATATTGACCATGTAAAATCGGCTAATACGATACCACAACGAGATTTGACTCTAGGAACAGTTGTAAGGGAAGAGAGTGTGTGAACTTATGTAGATGTATGTATATGACTTTTAATTTTTGATCTAGTGAACTTTAGAATCTGTCTCTATGGTTATGCTTAATCAGCTTTTAATGTGGCCACTGTTGGGGTGGTGGCCTCTTCTGTGGTAGCGGCCTCCTCTGGGGTAGTGGCTTCTTCTGGGACTTTTGATCATTAATTTTATTTAACTACGGCAATAAAATAATAGTATCAGCCATCTTTGCGTCTGCGTACGAATAACATAAGGCTACTTTTGAATACTGTTTAGAAATATAGGGAAATATTGGTAAATGATGTATTGTCATTATTAGCTTCTAATATACCCATAGCAAGGACAAGATTTACAGGCTATTTCTGAAAGAGAATCCAATCTTAATGACTGCATAGAACCAGTATGGAGGCAGTTTTTTTTTCAGCGTGTTAAAATCATCAAATGAATCCTCCCATTTACGGCAGAGCGGGAGGGACTGTCAGACTCACATTGACTAAAATCCATGGTGCCGTTCAAAAGCCCTTTACATTCCAGGGTCACGGTAATTCGTCAGTCCTCACTCCTGCTACTCTGGCAGGCTTTGCCTCTATTGAGGGGCGCTAATGCTGACACTCTTTCAGGCGCGCGTGGAACACAACACGCCGTCGCGGGCATGGTCCATGGTCGGACAGCGAGTCGCCCATTACTCGCCACCCACACCTACGGTGACCGGAGATCGTTTAGCGACGTCTGTCGCCGTGGAGACGGACGCTGTCTCTCCCTTACGCAGCGCGCCTCCTCCTTCGTTAGCGTGACTGCTTCGCAAAAGGAGCAGACGTGTAATTTTCCCTATAACGCTTCACTTCGTACATTAGACCAAACACCCAGGTGTTGGAAGCTCAAAGGCGCGCCGTAGAGCCGAGAAGCTCTTCAGCCCCTTGTTTCAGAGCTCTTTGATACGGCAGCCGCGGCCGGACCGGATCGCTCTCGATTTACCGGATTGCCATAACATTCGTCCATCTTGTTATTTGTTAATTGGATTTTGATATTTAATGGACGTTAGGAGATAAGGGTCAGTTATGATTGTTTGATTGGCTCCGGTATGGGTTGGGGCGGTTATAAATATATTTAGATGGATGGGTGGATTTGGGACCCGGATGTGTGCTTTAGAAAGCTTCTATAAACGTTTTTGCGTTATTGTTAAAACAACACTTATCTTACAACAATTTCATGTTATTTTTTTAGAAAATAATCTTTTATTTTTTAGGAAATATGTCTAAGTCGTAGATTGATTAAAAGTTGTTTTATTTACAAAATAGCTAAGCTGCTTATTTCTTCTGCAAGACTTGTGAAACAGCTGATCCGGCAATTTATCTACAAAACCTACACTTTTCGATTTTGTAAAAAAATAATATCGCTTTATTCAATATTATGACGAGTCTAATAGTGAATGTAGTATCTGAACGTACTGATTAAAAACCACGTTGTTTCTGCTGTAGCCTTTTGAATTCCATGGCCGCGGTACCTTGATTATTCAGTCCCGCAACCAGTAATTGCGTTTTTTAACAGTTTACTGGTAAAAATAAAAACTAAAATTGTATAACATTTAATATTTCAAAAAAGTAGTATCAACAGAATTCTATAAACTCTGATTTTCTCTCAGATACTTTTAAAAAGATTTTCTATTTCCTTGCAAAGTATTGCATCAGTTTCCCCTTTTACCGCGCGGTGAACCAATCTAATACGGTTGCACACATTCTATACAAACACACATATACTACGCCACGTCAATTAACCATTCCTATTCACTACACCCTCTCTTATTAGAATCATTCAAACCTCTTTTACTTCCCACTCTATTTATTCATCCCTTAAACTCGGTGGAGGCATGAATAAATACAGTAAATTCACGAATAAATCACAAGGATTTAGATCGCTTGAAATTCTATAGGCTTCGTCGGTTTGACAACGATGCCTTTAACCCTTATCATGATACTCGTAGATCTGTAATAATACACGTCTAGACGAATGTAGGTGGGCTATAGTCTGTTGACGTGACCAAATTGCGTAAAGATGTTACCTTAACGGGGTCCCTAATAAAAGTGTTTTGTTATTTATAAGGATACGGGCCTTTCTACAGGTTATTTTGGCCGTTTAGGGCAGTAAACTTGATTCTATATTGTTTTAGGCAATAAATATTTTAAGGAAACCTTTCATGTGAAGATTTTTATATCATGGTTTTGAATACAATAATTAGGTTACGTCGACTTTTTATTTCACCAAAAGCGCCGACTTTAGACGTAACGCAAGATTTTTTATGTGCCTTTCTGAAAGTTTGTTACGACCTTTTCTTACAAATACCTTAACTTACGAATACAAAAAAAGGGCTCTAAAAATAACTCTACTTCTTCTAATCTCTTGTGTTTGTATTTAAACCAAAAACCAGCGGATCTCAGAATTGCAGCATCAACAAAACACACAACGCAATGCGGGTAGGTACACAAACATGACGTCAGCGGGGTGACGTGTGGTGAATGTATTTCCGTCGAGAGCGGATCTAATGGCAAACTTCTACGGTTGGCTCGCAAAGTGACGACAAAATACGTCAACAGACAGCAGGGGGCGTAATTAAAAGAAAAATAAGCGCTATTCATAAACGTCCAAGGGAATAGCGGGGTCGTTGCGGGTTTATATAGCCACCAGCTTGGGTTGAGCTCCCTCACCCTTTGGACTCTTACAAAAGTAGGATGATAACGGGATGCGGTTAGTTTCTTTCAAGGCTCAGATTATGATAGCCATCGGAGTTTATCACGCAGGCCCGTTTAATCTAGCTCTTAGGGACGGGAGGATAGCAGAAAGGTTTACTTTACGCCCCACAGAGGTTGATTAAGCGATATAAAGCGATTTTATTTCCGTGAGACACTTATGAGACCATCTTTCGCTGTCTTAATGAATGTCACATAAAATATAATTGTGCTGAGTGATTTATTTTCATGTGTGGAGAAACTTGAGGATTATGTTCCTTTAAACTTTCCATAACTGTTGGAATGAAAGCCTGAGGCGATGAGTAAGAGGATTTTGAATCTATAGCCAAAGTTATAAGGAATCGTGTGTGAATTATAATTACGCGTTACGGTTTGTAGTGGTTATATGTGTGGGAAATGATATAGTGTGTGTAAAAGGTAAAGTACAGGGTCTTTTGGTTGGATGAACTATGTCATTAGGTGTGGATAAGTGACATAATTAATCCATGTATTGATTGCAATTATGCTGATTTGTTTCATTAATTTGTTTGTGAAAGCAATATATTGTTGAGCTTTAAAATGTTATGCTTATTATAAGACCTAATGTGAACTGTTTTGATTCAATAATATATCTTTATCTACTGTTATTTATTTTATATTTATGTTTAATGAAAGCAATTTGAGTTTTGAGATGAAAATCGAACGAAACGAAACGGGAATCAGTTTGTGTTTAAATAATTATTCACTAGTATGGCACTTTTTGTTCTTTTTCTAGACAGTAGCCTGGAGTCAAGGTAAACATAATAGAGAGCAATAATAATCTGCATCACACACAAAATATGTGAAAATATAAAAAATACTTAAGAATATGTACACCGTCAGAATACAAAAAGTTGTCGTTGCACACTTGTCTAAACAATGTGTAACCGTAAAACGACCCTTACATCAATGTTAAATGTCGTTTTGCATCAGTTGAACACTTTTTAAAAATATCTGTCAAATATTTAAAAAAATGTGTTCAACCAATGTTTAACTTTTTAATTTAAGACGATCAAAAAAACTGTCGACGTCAAAACTACATTTGTCGTTGATAAATGGGTCATTTTTCAGTTACACTTTTTTTAGACAAGCGTCCAACAGAGGTTTATCAACAACTTTTATTTCACGGCTACCAAAGTGTGCTCACAGCTCCCGGCTTTGGCTGTAAAGTGAGCGATACATGTTCCCTGAAAGTTGTTGCGATAAACTAGATTTCAGCATGTTACTACCGTGGCAACTCGGACGAAATATTGCTTCAATAAACCAGAGATTTTTTACCTTTTTCCTAAAAAGATAAGCACGTGAGCGTTTTTAGTATCGAGCACTGATTTTATAGTTCACATTCGTTCTTTTCACGACTTTAATATTGTGGTTCGTGGGAACGTCTAAAAAGGCTACGGTGACCCTGGAACATAAAAGGCAATTGAAGGAATAATGTGTTTTTTAGTCAGACCGAGTTTGACAGTCTTTTCTGCAGACCATCCCAGGCGTCCAGTCTCATTTGATGATTTTATCACTTTTTTTTCTATCGTGGTAAAAAATCCACGGTGTCCTTCAATATCACTTAAAAATACTAGAAAAGAAGGTTGGTTTTCCAAGAGCAAGAACAAGTAACTATTTGTTTTGCGTTTTCAGATCAGGCAAGAGACATTGAAAGTTGTTTTAAGAAAATTAATTATTAATCCATTGATTTTGTGTTTGTATGTTGTGTACCAAAATAAAAGTACCAACATTCTGAAACATCCCAAAACTTCTATAAACGTCACAAAACTTGAACTATAACATTTACGACACCACACAAGAAATACGCGACCAGAACGTCACCATATTCCCACCACATATTAAAATGATCCCACTCGTAGCCAAACACATAGAAAAATGATCCCCACTGGATACGACAGCGGGGCGTTGCGCACCTAGTAAAAGGACCACTGACCTTAATCAAGCCGGGATACGCCCTACCGATGTTATTGTTGTTCAAATAAGGCCCAGCTTTTTGCTAGAACAACAGTGGGCCATACTGGGCCATGCTGGGCTATTCAAAGGACCGGCATTTATATGTAAATGTGTCGTAATCTCTGTGCTTTGTATTACGGTGGTTCTGGACCACGGATGTAATTTTAAGGGAAGAGGTGATAACTAGATAAGGTATTGTATTGGTGTTTTTCCTGTTTAGGGTGGCACCCCAAGGGGTATTGAGCAATTGGGGGGTGTCGTAAAATTCTTTTGCAAATATTGTGATTTATAATAAGGAAGATGTTTTACAAAAAGTCATGTTTTTTATTTCTTGGGCGACGAAGAAAGTTATTTTTAGTTCATATATATTCCATAAGACATTCGTTTTTTATGTAAAACATCTAAGTGAAGCAGGCCGAATATAATACACAACTCAACATAAGTCTATAATACGTTATCGATGAGGTATCGGAGATTTGCGTCGCGTTTATATACAAAGGGGCTTAAACTGTGTGGTGTCAAGCAAGCATAAGTGACTGTGATAAATATAAATGTTTGTTTAACAAATAGTCTACGTTTTATAGAAATGCTCAAAGAAGTCTCGCTTCATTATGCTTATTATCTGTGTAAAGTAAGTAATATGAACGGCTCACAGCGACCCGTAATGCCTCACTTTTTCAAAGCCAAGTATATGCCTGCCGGGGCCACGGAACTATCGGGTAACCATGGTTCCGATACGTAAAGGGCTATAGAAGGACACCGTGGATCTTAGTCAGTTACAATTCTGACAGGTGGGAGGACTTACTTGACGATTTTATCAAACTAAAAAAAAAGAAATAAAAAAGTTTAGCTATGTTTTATTATAGGTATATGCCTAGGCTGTTTTATTAAAAGAAAATGTACATATTTTTTAAACGACTAACTTTAAAAGGTCTGCCTGCCGCTATTTTCTAACATAATAACCAAAAATGTCTAAAGTTTTGTTAAAGTTAGCCCAAGTTATTACAGAATTGAAATTTTAGTCATATCGCGCAGCTTTTCATTTAATATCGCTCATTTTCTCAGTATCACAATACATTTCCATATTTTGTGAATTATAATAATTTTCACATTTACTTACTGTATCTTTTGAATAAGTCTGGGTAGTAATGCGGATAGCTTTCGTTACAATCGCTCTACGTTTTGCTAAACTGAGAAAATAATAACAACAAAAAACGACGGAATTATTCATAGACCTTTTGGTAATAAATTTCGAAATAGGTACTGTTTATCAGTTTTTTGAAGTACGTCAGTTGGGTATGTTTGTGGTTTGTAAATAAATATGTCTTCAGATGTATTTGAATTATATCAGTAGATCTATTATCAAGGTTAAAGTCAACAAATCAATTGAAGGTTATTTTCTAAGACAACATAGTAATATGTTTATTTTAACTGATACAAAAGATGTAAAACGTTCTACGCTATGCGCGTTTTTCAGCAAACAGGATATTAGTTTTTTCGTGTTTTTTTTTATATTCCACAACTATCACACAACGCCATCTAGTCCCAAGCTAAGCAGACCTTGTGTTATGGACTAGACAACTGATATACATACTTATGTATTTCTAAATACATACATATTATAGATAAATTACACCCACATACAGAACAAATGATCGTGCTCATCACACAAACATTTGTCATGGGTGAGAATCGAACCTACGACCTCTGGCATAGCAGTCACGGTCACTAACCACTAGACCAACAGGCCAGACCAAGTCAGGCCAGTCAGTTTTGCTAAAGTAGGTATTCATCTCAAAAGACATTGCAAGGCGCTTAGGTAATTAATATAATAAAACTAACCATCAAACATATTCTTAAACCTTTTTACGACCCCATGCGACAAGATTACACCCCTAAACATTTTACACGAATCATCAAAATGGACCCCATCTAGGGTGTTTAACTCCGCGACCCCATTATTGTCAACCGCTAAGTTTTACTGGTTCATTAACCAATGGGAGAAGCCGTAAACCATTGTCTTTGTTACGTTTATAATTACGGCCGTAATATAAAAATATTATTATTTCCAATAAAGGTAAGGTTCGGTCATAAAGCCACACAATCTGCGGTTCACTTTTATTAGACAAGGTAGGTAAGCGAGTTTTTGTAAGGGTGTTGTTACACTGGCGCTTTGGAGCGTGTTTGTAGTGAAAAGAGGGTCGAGCGATTTAAGAATATTGAATAGGTACTAACTTTGCCCGTGATTTCGCCGGTCCCCATTTCTAGTTCTTTCAATTTTATGAAAAAATGCCTAGAAGCTCCAGATTTCGACTGTCATCTTCTATCTCTGTTCTGAAATTCATCGAAGCTGGCAAAGTATTTCGGGCGTGAAAAAAAAAAACAAACAAACAAAATCAGTCGCGACTTATGTCAACCGGCAATTTGCTGAAATGGGCAAATAAAAAGTAAAATTGGTCAGAATACAGTGTGGGACTCCGGTTACGCCAAATTGAGTCCCACACTATATTCTGATCTTAATTATTTGTTTACTTTTCTATTTGTTTTTCTCTATATTAAGTTTTACATTTGCATTTTTCTTTTGCTTAAATACTGCACACTTGACGTTTTTCCTTTCTTCAATTTTCTATCGATACTTGTCGGTATACTCCGCAAGTCGCTTCAACAATTTATTTAGATCGCAGTCGCTTAAGCTGGTACCTTGTAGCCAAAAGGTAAGGCTTTATCCTAGGTGAGAACGCCACCGCGTTAGGAAAAATGAACAATAGCTATTTTCAGTAGAAAGCCGGGCTTTTGTCACAAGATAGCGGAAAACGCGATGAAACGTTTCGCTGATTTACGTACTGTTAACTTAATGCCAGATTTTTAATCTATACCTGGGCCTTTCATCAAGATTCGTTCAGCCATTATGGCGTAATAGACATATACCGTGGTACGACAAAAACTTTTAAACGTCTCTTGAACACTTGTCTAAAAAAATGTCAGATTATGACGTTGAAATAAGGTCCGTTTTGCAGTCACACTTTTTTTAGACAAGTCTCCAACAGATGTTTAAGTTTTTATTAGGCTGTCAAAGTTTCACATTGATAATTTTAGATGAATAGCTGTTTCTCTAGTTGACCCGCTGCTCAGCTGCTATAGATAGTAGCGTTATGTTATATAGGCTATCTATAGCCTTCATAGATAAATGGGCCATCCAACACAAAAAATATTTTGTAATTGGAACCAGCATTTCCTTAACCAACCTTGCGCTTTTAACCAAACAAAAAAAAACAAACTCTTCACCTTACAATTAGATAGAAGACATGATTACTAACTTCTGTATTAAAAAAATGACCTTTACTTCGTAAACCCTAATTGTGAAAGTACCTAAGCCAGTCAAGTATGGTTTATAACTTCAATATTCTAGTACCGACATAGTCATGAATTCTAAACGATTACCGTCTTAAACTTGATTACTACTTTTTATAGGAAAGATAATATTTTGATAGGATAATATTCCCTTTTTTCCCAGTGCTCAACTGCTCAACTAACTACTCAACTGAATTATGCCGTTTACATTTTGTTCAACTACAAACTGCTCAACTTAGGCTGCGTTTCCACTGAGGCGGAGCGGACCTGAGCGGAGAGAAATTCACCAATCACATGGCTTGAGTGGAGAAGAGATATGGATTTCAAGCCATGTGATTGGTGAATCGCCCTCCACTCTGCTCCGCTCCACCTAAATGGAAACGTAGCCTTAAGTTTGAAAAGTGGCCTCATCGTCTATCATTGATGATAAGATCTATCTGTCTCTGTCACCAAGTAATTATACTACTTTTTAATTTCTTTTTCAAACGTGTCCTCTCGTCTCTTGTTGGAGCGGAAGAGACTCTTAACCTTGACTAACTAAAGAGCACTCTATTCCTTCACTTCTACGATCTAAATTGATCTTCAAATCTCAACAAATGCGAGACAAGCCGCGTGCAAAAGCTAGTAATCCATGGGTATAATTAAAGGCTCTTAGATACCTATCTAAACATTGTTTAACAAAATCATTACCTTCCGTTTACCTGTTATAACACAATATTAGTTCCTCTTATACCTTATTGCCTAATCGCACATAACATAACTATGTGCCACAAAACAGACCGAGTATTATTAATCATTCATAAGTGCCAATGCTCTACGTTATCGATATAATCCTGTAACGATATTGCGATCGACTTAGACCACGGCCACACTACTGGCGACTGCGCCGAGTCTACGCGATTTCGTAAATCGCTTAACCTGCCCGGTACGGTCACACATTAAAATCTAGTTTCTGGTGTGAAAGGGTAACGGTTAGGCTGAACTGACTATTAAAACAATAGGTTTGAGTTTCCAACACGAACGAGTTTCGTCGTTTGAGCAAAATTTTTGTTGTTATTTTTGCTAGTCTTTGGTGGTGGCAGTTTTCTTTTGCTAGGTAAAATAATCATTAATAGGTTTGGTCGCTCAGGCAACTAGCCTTAAGCGACGTAGCGGGACGTTTTGATGGCTTCGCGCTGCTGAAATGCGACCACCTATTTTATCGCTTTGCCGTCGCATCGCTGTAGCCGTACCAGTGCGATCTCGGCCTAATGCTCAATACTAACATAATATTATTATGTAATCTTTTTATGTTCGCGGTTTATTTTTATAGCATATGCGTAAGCATTTTGCTATGCTATAGAGGTATTCTCTGTGCGAAGAAAGAGATAAACATAACATAACATCATGCCTGTAATCCTTGATGGGTTATGCAGAGGTTTTCCTGATAGTTACACACACATTTTACCAGAAATGTCTTGCTATATCAAATGTATAATCGTGCACTGAGGAACTCCTGATGGAAAACCCGAAAAACACTTTGCTCGATCGGGATATCTAATCCAGAACCATTTGCTCAGAAGTTACGCTTGCAATCACTAGACCGACAACGAAAGTAAAACTAACTTTACTGATTATTTTAAAGTTTTTTTAAAGTACTTTACTGACTTTGGTGATCGAAAACATATTGAGCAAACCTACATTTATATGATTTTTTTAAAGTGGCAACATATACAAAAAAAATCAAGTGCCCTGTTTTCTAAAACTATATTAAAAACATTTTCGGATGGTAATCATCAAATGAGTCCTTCCTTCCAGGGCGGGCACAGGAGGGACTGTCAGATTTGCACCGAATAAAATCCACGGCAATCCCTCAATAGCCCGTTACGTTCCAGGATCACTATTCACTGATGAGACCAGACTTGTATATGATTAAAGCTAAAGCCACGTCTGAGGCTTTTCAAACGGAACTAAGGATTTTTTAAGGTCTAAGAACCACTCCTAGACGCGGCTGAACTGACTCTGTCATAGAGGATGGCCACATCCTCACGCGATAAGACTTATTCAACAATAGTATGAGCTTTTTATTGCCTGAACGAGAGCAGTAAAAAATATCGCTAGAAAATGCAATATTCTATACAGTGCATCGTCGACAAAATTACCAAAAAATCCTTAGTTTATTGCCTCACATTGTAAGGTAGTTTGTAGTCTGAAATTCAGGTAATATATCGGCGTGTTCTTTGTAAACGATAGGCTAGTGACCTCGTTCATTGTTGCTTCTGCTGTATTTCACAGACTGTTAACACGAAAACCTTTATTTTTCACATGAAACACTAAGTTGAAATTATTCGTTTCTTAAAATGATTTTTGCTCTGCAAGTTTTGAACATTAAAGTTTACACCGTTGTTAAAGTTTCGTTTGTAACATAAAAGTTCCGTATAAAGGGTGATTTACACATCCATAAGTAAGTATATAAACAAGTAATTAATTTATTTCGTCAAAATGACGTGTGAAACCCGACCAGCAAGTACGTTATTACTGTACAGTACCCTTAGCATGAATTTTCATCATTTGAGACGTAAACTGGAACTTTGACAATTTCAAATTGACTTTCAATGAAAAAATAAGTTCCTTCTTCGCACACCAGAGGCGCGGCTGTTACATTTTTCCATACAAGAAAATATGCTGTAAATTCTGGAAAGACACAGTAAAGTAAAAGAGTGAAAACTCGTGCTAGGGGTATTGTTCACCTATGAAGAGTGGTGTCAATGACATTAATCTGTCACTTGCAAATAACGTTTAGTAATAAAATACTTTTTGCAAATATTTTTCAATAGAGTATTATTTATAACATTTCTATATAGAGTTATTTTCATACGATCATTGTTTATTCTTATCATAGGGTATCGTATTGTCCAGTTAGGTACTGGGTTGTGGGGGTCCGATAAGCAGTCGCTCCATATAAAATACTGATATTCGGCTGCATCTAGTTTGGCTGGACACTAATAGTTGGGAAAAGGCTAGGCAAATGATTTATTTATTTATTTAATACATTTAGTACAGCTACAAAATGCCATTAATGCTAAATGAAATTTAATGATCCTTTCATTCTGTCTCCGCACAGAATGATGATTGATTATTAGAAAACTCTCCTTCATAGTTGAACTGCATAATATGTGGTTCCTATATACTAAAATGCTAACTTACATACGGATGTATGAATCGGCCTTTAGCTTCGAACATGAATACACTATATCCGATCTCACATGCCATACCATTAGCAAATCCACTAAACTGTGGATCGATCACGAGCCTGCAGTTAGGATGAGAACACATATCCATAAGCTAAGAAACATACCTACATCCTAAAGCGCAGTTTACACAGTAAAGACGTGGCGAAGGTGAGTGGCAGTGGCGGATAGTCAAAGAAACCTAAAATGGACTTTATAGTTATGTCACATAGCATTGTTTTTTGTGTGAAGTAGAGCATGGCGGCAGGGAACCGCGTAAGCAATACTCTTTCTGACAAAAACGACGATATGCAACATAAATATAAAGGCGATTCCAAACAACGAGCTTAGCGGGGCGTGACCCTAGCGTGGCGTAATCTTAGCGTGTTTCCTTATATGCAAGTCACCACACAAAACACGCCACGCCAGTGCCGACTGTTAGCGGGACGACTTTTCACTAGCTGTTCGGTTTCTCTCCCGCTGCTCAGCTAGTTTTGTTCATAGCGTGATGTTATATACAGTATAGCCTATTTTATGGTCGTCCTTGACAAATGAACTATCCAACACAAAAACATTTTTTCAATTCGAGCTAGTAGCTCCCGATTAGTCAGTACAAGTCTGACAGTGCCTCCCGCCCCGACCTGGGTAAGTCAAAGTCAAATCATTTATTCCAATTAGGCCATCAAAGAGGCACTTTTGAACGTCGATTATTAAATTTAAAGGAAATAGGAAGGTAAGGGATTGATTCTACACCCATTCGCTAAGGTAGGTTGTATGGAGAAGAATGGGCAAGAAACTCCATACTTACTCATTTTTAAAAATGTTTCACAATGTTGGTAGGACTCATTCATGATTTTATCACGATAAAAAAAGCCGTACCGAGCTCGCTGCTTTGCAAAGGCTTTAAGTTCATTATAGATTTCTTTGATTACCCGCCACAGCCACACGCCCTTACCACGTCTCACCATATAAACCGTGCCTAACATGTAATAAGGTACAGCACCTGTGTATAATAACGTTACTAAGTTATCTACGTCGGCGACACTATTCCGTTAGGCACTCACTGGATCTTAGATCTTATATGACGTGGTGTAGAGGTTTGTATGGATAACCTGCACGTGTAGTATGACCGATTCTATTTCTATTCTATGAAGAATAGACAAAATAATTTTTAATTAAATTAGACTATTTTCTTGCTTGTAGACAACCGAAGAATAGAAAGAAAATAAAGATTCTACACTTTAAACGCCATGCTTAGGATGATAGAAATCTTTCTACGTTTTTCTTAGGAAAGAAAAATTCAATCCGCTGGCAGGATTCGAACCTGCGGCCTTCGGATTCAGTACATCCGACGCTCATTTCCAACCAAGCCACCGAGGATCTTACTTACCTAGGATTAATTTTTTCTTTCCTAAAAAAATCTTTGAAATTCGCTACGCATGCGTTAATGCGTTTAATATTTAAAAATATCTTTCTACGTGTTGTTATGTTGCCTATTCTCCAGTCGACAAAATTATTTCCAACGTGTTAAGCTAGGTGTGTTAGATAGTGATTAGAAAGGCAAGGGATATGAGAAAATACGAAGGATAGAAAAATAAAAGATCTCCTATTAGTGACTTTCTTTAGACAAAAATATTGAATTTTCTATCAATGACTCTAGACAGACAGTTTTTTACGTAGTAAAATCAGGGCAGGGCGTGAGGGACTGTCAGACTTGTACTGACTAAAATCCACGGTGTCCTTCCATAACCCTTTATGTTCCGTGGTCACGGTAATGTCTTTAGACTGACTTGACTAAATCCTTGCATCGGATCTTATCGGAACTTGTTAAAATTAAAATGAATTCAAACATCGCTTTGTGAGTTTTCCTTCAGCTGAACATTGAAGCTTTTCACAAAAATTATCCGCAAAGGCGATTGCAGCGGGCGCTGAAAAATCGAGCTGCAGCCTTGATATCTTTTTACAGCCATCCATATTTACGTCCATTACCGAACGAACGAAATATTCGAGTCGACCGAGGAGAAATAATCTACTCGAATAAATTAAAATTAATGAGATTAAAGGAGCCCACAGTGAGTGTTCCCGTGGCTTCCTCTAACTGAATTTAAATTACTTTCTCACCTCTTGCGGAGTGCATAATGGCATTAAAATTGAAATTATTAACATTTTAAGAGTACAGATGGACGATTTAATTGTTGCTGAATTTTTGATGCAGATTTACTTTAAAGATGTTGAGGAAATAATTGTTTTGTAAGAAGTGTTAAAAGGAACGGGAAAATTTTAACTGTTCTTTGCAATATTTTTGACGTGATAACGTCTTATAATTCGATGGCTACACGCACGAAAAAGAAAACGTCATGCGGCGTTACCTCGCTCTGTAGCGTTCCATAGCAACGGCCTGTCAATTGTTTGTGTAGCAACGTAAGTGCAGTATTGTCTTATGACGTTGTCACGTTCAACTATCGTCAGTAAACTGACTTTACAGACAACCGATTTTTTGCAGATTTCGGTTGAAGTTAGAAGCCAGAAGCCATGAAACTGAAGGCGATCAGCGCGTCTCATCATCATCATTTTAACCGGAATCACCACCATTTTTTGTAATACTTTCCGGTTCCACATCTAGGTGTTTCCCGCTTATTTAACGAGAGCATATCTAACGTTGTTTGTGCTTTGGCAGAATCATAATATAAATTGCAATAACATAGTTTATTTTACGCTGTTGGCGGTAGAGTTGCGTCCGCGCCGTGTATCTTCTGTGTGTTTTACGTCGCGACGCTTCTCTATACGTATACATTTTGTATGAAGGAGAGCCGAAGAGACATTTATAATAATAATAAATTTTTATTCATAAATAATAATAAATTTTTATTCATAAAACTTGTTACAAATGTATAGATTAGCCACAGATAGTTACTATAGTAAAGTCTTATATAGTGGTTTAATTAGTGCCTAAATTAAAATTAGTGAATAACTAAAGTATATTAATTATAGGTACACGATATTTAACTAGGGATTTCAATTATATGTAGCGACCTGCCTGAACTAAGTTTATTTAAACCTGTGTTTCAGGCCATCATCACTTCATCGCAGTTTAAATGGGACAATTATTTAAATTAACTAGATCAATTTACAGATATTATGTCTTCATCGACTATTAATGTCTCCGTCTTACGTCTTTTCTATGTGGCCCGCGCCTAAAGTATACGAATATAGTGTTAATGGCAAGCAATAGAATATAACATTTTACGAATTCTATCGCAAGTATTTAAAACTGCCTGAGGAGCCTTCTTTGGCCTCAACATCATAAGTTCGTAGGGGAATTCCACTTTTAAATGCCTTTACAAACACGCATTTAGAATTTACTTACGAACGTAGAAGAGGTACTGATTGAATTCAATATAATTGGGCACTAAATTATCGTAGCTATAAGAGCTATGTTTCGCTCTAATATTATTGCACTTCGACTGGCAAATACTGGCAATGTTTGGTAAGCAAATTCGCAATAATGATAGGATACATCGTCGATACGGTATTATTTGGATCCCTTGAGCATTCATGAGCTTGATATTTAGTACTGAATGTGAAACGTTGAATGAAAACACCGTGAAGATAAAACCGAGTTTGTCACGATGTTTTCAAACGCCGTTCAAGAAGAAAAAATATTCGAAGACATGTGACATCTACCACTCTGCACTAGGCCCACCCACGTGGTAGTATACAGATTTATTCCCTGTCTTAAACGAGAAGTCTGTGTCCCAACATTATAGGCTTATAAGGCACTTTATAGGCATGCTTATGCTTTGTATGTGAAATATTATTATGTCTATTTCATTAAAAAAAATCAGAAACACGGTCCGTCTTACCTGTTGAACACTTGTCTAACAAAACTGTCAACGACATTTCACATTGAAATAAGGGTTAGTTTTGCAGTTAGAATTTTTTAGCCAAGCGTTTAACAGATGTTTATCTTTTAGTAGTAAGCCGGTATGATTATGTCTATTTTTATTCCTTATCCGTTAAATGTGATTAATAGTCATAGTCATTAATAGGGATTATTTAAACTAACAGTCATTTTGTTGGTTACAGGTGTTAAAGCTTGCAACTAAAACTCAGTATTTTTATGTTTTAAATATCAAATCTCTTTACATTTTAGCTATGATTAAAAAATAAACAGAAAAAATACAGTCTCCCGTCTGTATATCCACATCTGGGCGTTTTTCGCGGTACTTAAAACTTGATATAATTAACATTTCGTCGGGCGCTCCTTATCATATTGTGGCGCCCAACCTCGAGCATACGACGAACTTTCATTAAGATTTGCAAATTAAATTCGTCTCTACGGCGTGTTTTAATCGCGCCCATCTTTTCTTAATTAAACTTAATTATAGGTGACACTAAGTGATGCAGGAGGTCGCTAAAACAATTTTGTGGAGTGCGGCCGCAATTATTTATGGTGTCGTGTGGTCGCGACTTTATTTCCAATTCTTGAATTGCAGCTTCCTGTTTAGATATTTTGTGCTTTTGTTAGTCACATTTTTTAATTGTTTGTTTTAAAATTTAAGAATTTGCAACGCAAAGATATTGTAGATGGCGCCACCCTAGAGTAGTCCTAATCCAACCAATGACGTAGTACTATTTTGAAGTACCTTTAAGGTGATTGCTTCGATGTAGCCCGCGAAATTCAATTTTTTTAAAGTTTTTTGCAATTTGCAAGCCAGTGACATGTTGTAACTTTATAAATATTTGTGTTGCGCAAATAACAAGTATAATTCTAAATATAAAAATTGACAAAAAATTCGCTCCATCAGCTCTCACATAGAAAAGGTGCATCGTAGTTAGATTTCGGAGATTTTAACATGATGCACCTTTTCTATGTGAGAGCTGATGGAGCGAGTTTTTGATATTTTTTATATTTAAAATTATACTTGTTATTTGCGCAACACAAATATTTATAAAGTTACAACATGTCACTGGCCTGCAAATTGCAAAAAACGTAAAAAAATTTGAATTTCGCGGGCTGGTTGGAGCATCCCCCTTAAGATGTGAACTGATTTGAACCAATGACGATGCTTGGAACAAGCTATACTAGCGCCATTAGTTCCCCAGTTGCCTTCCCCATTATTAATGATTAAACAAATATGATTTTTAATTGCACTTATTGTTCGTAAACATATTTTTTTTCAGAATAACGAATCAACAAGTATTTTTCGGAGAATAACCTTGTCTGATGATCACGTTTTTGATCTTTGAAACTTAGGATCGATATAAAGAAAAAAATTAACTGCTCTTAAGTGCAAAATAAAAAACGTTTTCATTAAAACTTAATCGAAATATCTAACGTTTGCTAAACAGACTGCAATCTAATGTCCGAAGAAGTGAAAATAGAAATCTCAGCATATTATTTAAAAAAAAAACTAGTTCTTATCAAAACACGTTAGGAGCGGTTCATACTATCGCGAGAATAGGAAGCAGTTGCGAGATACAAGGCGATTGGACATGCAAATTCCCTACTTTCATTGTGTTCCATACTACGTACGGAGAGATAGCGCATAAAGGTATAATGAAGATTCTTTGACGATAAAATGCAATATGCTAGTGTGTTCTAAGCCTTAGAGTTGGTATCAGTTGTATGAATAGGTTTATTTTGTTTTATATTTTACTAGAAGTTCACCCGTGACTTTGTCCGTTTGTATACAGAGTGTTTTTTTTATCGCTTTTAACTAAGAACATTTTTACAAGAATAATTGTTGACTGGCTTGTTGGTCTAGTGGTTAGTGACCCTGACTGCTATGCCGGAGGTCGTGGGTTCGATTCCCACCCAGGACAAATGTTTGTGTGATGAGCACGATCATTTGTTCTATATCTGCGTGTAATTTATCTATAATTATGTATGTATTTAGAAATATATAAGTATGTTTATCAGTTGTCTAGTACCCATAACACAAGCTCTGCTTAGCTTGAGACAAGATGGCGTTGTGTGATAGTTGTGCTTGTGGAATATTAAATTTAAAAAAGTACACAAATACCTACACAAACCATCGCAGGTTTAACAGCGGTATAGCCAGACACACCACTCTTACCATGAGGTATAAACGGTATTACCCAGTAACTGGGTTGTGGAGGTCCGACAGACAGTCGCTCCATGTAAAATATTGATATCCAGCTGCATCTGGTTCGACTGGAAGCCGACCCCAATATAGTTGGGAAAAGGCTAGGCGGATGACGGTGGCTAGAGACGTCAATTCGGTAATGGGAACAGCAAGATGTGGATAATTCAAACCTATGAGGAATAACGAAAGCTATTTAACTTAAAAATCACTTGTATAATTATGTAGAACTCGACAACAAGTCCAAAACTATCCTGTTTTTAAAGTCATTCAGTTCGTCACAAAGTTTCATTGAATTCAGTTGGTTTTTATCAAAAACTTTGCCCCAAACTAGTAATTTATCTCCTGAGTCGTGAGTGAATTTACAAACATAAACTCACGAACACAAACGCCCGGACCAGCAACAACTACTTGCAGATCATATAAATATTTGTTCCGTGCGGAGTTCGAACCCGCGACACGCAGTGCAACAGTACAATCGTTAAGCCACTGCGCCAACCATTCCGTCAACAGTGGGTTACACGTGATTTCAATAGATTCACCTCCTTTTATTTTACTTCGAAATTTGTCTATACAACTTTTTCTGGCATACCCACCTACTTCTGAAAAGTCAACGTGTGTTCTGAGAGACTAAGTTTGTATGCCCACAGGACTTACCTTTATAAACTTTATCTCTGTGTACATGACGTTCTTCCTTTTGAGTTTCTTCCAGTTTAGATATCGGGTTATTTTTGACCGACTTCAAAAAAAGTAGGAGGTTCTCAATTCGACTGTTTTTTTAAATATTTGTAACCTCATTTTGGTTGGATCTTGGTTAATGACTTTCTTTCGGAAGTCGGTGGCAAAAATGAATTAAAAAACAAAACCCGAACCGACTTCCAATTTATACTCACTAGCTGTGTTATTATATGTGTAGTTACTGTTTTCAATAACCGTTAACTTATCAGTTAGTTCAATAGGTTTTTCTAATTGAGTATGAACTGCTTTTTTAAACATATTTTCTTTAGGATCTCTCGTGCTTTCACAAATATTTAAACTCACACAAATAGCCTGATCCGGAACCGCTAAAAGTAGACCCTGCGGAAATCAAACCAGCGTCTCGCAACACAGCAGCAAGTAACTCAGCCACTGCACCGTAGTGTAGGTTTTAATGCTAGGCAGAGGCATCGGAGATGCGATGCCGATGACTTGCGGCCCGTCCCGGCTTCGCACGGGTGGACATGATATAAAGCCTATGTTACTCAGGGTGAAAGTAGCTTACTAACGGTGAAACAATTTTGAAATCGCACAGGAGTTTTTTAGTTTATTCATTACAAAGATACACACTAAAATATAAATCTTTCGTCTTTATAATATTACCTATTAGCGTAGACTATGTAAGTTTTAACGTGTCTTTTTTACATGCAAACCGTGACACAGCAACGCTCTTTGATAACACTAATACAACTATGGCATTATGGCTCCTAAGTACAGCTTGGCCCCTTGGCCAGAACGTCTTGAAACGAAACTAATCTGTTTGTTTGCTGACAACGTTTTAAAATCTTTGACATTTGATGTTAACAAGGAACGCAGGTTAGTTAGATTTATTATTGTGCCATAAAACTAACTTAACAAGTGAAAAAAACATTCAAAGTGCTGGTAGCGAGAGCACAGTGGCTACTTTCGGTTTTCTACTCTAATTTGCCAAGCTGTATAGCACTTTTATTTAGAGCAATCAGGACTGCATTTCTGTTGATTTTTTCGATTTGAGTAGTCATGTATATCCACATATTTAGTGAGAACCCACGCCTGGGTAAAAACCTCTCTATCTTTTCTGGTAACCTGATCGTGTGCCATCTAGAACCGGTCAATAAGAGTGCGCGTCTAGGTCGTCCATTTTCTGGGCCAACTTGGCCGAAAACATCCTATTTATAATTAAAGTAAAATGTCAAAAGGACTCACCATGCATCTTGTCATTCAACAGCGCGTATCTGGGGTTGGAGGCGACGTCCAGCGGCAAGGAGTTCCAAAGCCACCTGACTTTCGGTGAGGGGTTGCCAGTGGCCTGGCAAGGAAGGGTGGCGGTGTGGCCCACTTCGACGACCATCGTGGTCGGTGGTGGAGCGATGCTGGGGAAGCCGGGAGGGGCTTTGTCGGCTGCAAAGAAAGAAATATGCTTGGTTAGTTGTTTATTTGCTGAAATACAGGAGATACAACAATTTACGTCACGGTTTGACGTCACGCGGTGACCTGTGGCTGAGTGATTGACTGTTTCGTCAAATGGTTTTACGTTCCAGAGTCGCGGTAACACTTTAGAACGATACGCAACCCTTGAGCCAAGTCTAAGTTCGTTTAAAGGTATTTGATAATAGGTATATACTACTAGAGTATTTTAATAAAAAATGTGTATTAAAGGTGGTACATAGGCGGACTTAATGCCACAAGGCATTCTCTACCAGTCAACCTTTGGGTTAAATGAGAAAATATTGGGGTAGGGTTAAATGTATTTTTCTTTTGTTACTAAACCAAAATGGACGAAGACACACACTTTTAAATTTCCAATACGTCACAAGCGAGTGTAGTTTTCACTTGCTTCTGACGTCATTAGAATTTTGATGCAAAAATATTTTTTTGTAAATATGCATTAATTCAAAAAGATTTTAAGAAAAAATACGTATCATAAAACTCTTACTGACGGACAAATTTTTGCAATTTATAGATGCTCTCAACATGCCTATTAGACCGAAGACAATAACTACATCATGTCATTCTCAGCATTGAGGGACTGAATGAAGAAAAAGAAAGAGAAAAATACCTTCTAACCAATTCTATTTGATTGAGCAGACATAGGTTTTGTATGGCACAATTGTCTCCCAATTCATTCGATTACTCCTCTACTCGATTATTTCTTCAAATTACTTTCTAAGCCTAGTCCAATTCAGAAAATTAAGGTCCTTTTGTAACACAACAATTGAACAAATAAAAGCTGAAAGGTGAATGATTTCTTTCGAATTCGAAAAGTAAATACGCTGAAGACCAATTTCCCTTGGGCGATTCTTTTTTCTTCTGTCTTAAAATCTAAATGAACTAATTATACGAAATCAACATAATTAGTCGTAATAGTTGATTAGCAATTTGCATTCAATTTTGTTGTTCAAACAATGGTTGTACGAAGTGGACGGGCAGAATGCAAATACTCTGTATGTATCTTTCTAATATTGTTTGAGAGTTGACAAATGGTGGAGCAGCTTTGGAAAACAACGTTTTAGTTTTTGGATCTTTTGCATTTTGTTAAATGTTTCATAAATTATGTTTATTTAATGCTAAAGTGGCTCTTATTGTGTCGTGGTATATGTTTCTGTCTGTTTGTAAGTAACCGTTTCGAAACAAGCCGATTTTGATAAAATCTTGTTACTATGCGACTACATTAACAACGATGGCATGATGGCGCCATATTGTGATATATGACAAGCTTTTTTAACACTTGCAAGCATTATTTCTCACAAAAATAACATTGACAAGATTATGACTAGGATAAAATATACTGAAAGTTAATTTGCACTAAATGTTTTTCTGCTAAATTTATTTTTCAAATAAAAGTTGAGATCCATTGACGTTTTTGTTATTAATATGGTCGCTGTGACTAAGTTTAATACTTAGAATACTTTCAAATACGTTGCAAGCGAAGTTGCGGGTCCAAGTTGTTGTTTCAAACGGCTTTGCCAAAACCCGGAAACAATAAAGTTTAACAACAGAGATACCCTTACATCAACATCAAATATCAATATCTTAACCCTCAAATATTTGAACAAAACCCCAAAATGTGATGAAGTAACAATTTCGTTTATCAAACTCAAAACTTTTATACCTCAATAAATTATTCAATTAAATAATTTATCTATTAACGAAACACAAACTAGAGGAGAAATTCTAATTTTAAACAAAGCGATTCCATTAGCCGAGTCAGAATTGATCAGGCAGTTTGCACAGGGAATAGACAAGTTTTTGACATCAACCGCTTTGAAAAGTTTTCTCTATGAATTTGTAGGACGGTTAATTCAATACGACCTCTTTTCTTTCAAAAATAAATTGATGGTATAGTTATAGTAACTGGATTTACTTTGAGTTTAATTGGTAATTCATATTTCTGTTATGTGTTTAGTTGTGAATATTAATGGACTTAAATTGGTAATCAGCGTTTTCGTGTCCGATAAGTGTACGTAATAGACGTATCTTTAATCTCAAAATAGCGCCGACGAGTCTTTAATTTTAAAATCGTCCCAAAATATAATATGAATTAGGTTCTGCCCGTTCCTTGCTGTCTCAACGACAACAGCTCGTCCAACGACGTCCTAAGCCGAGGTTCGTACTCCGTAGGGGATGCCCTAAACTAAACGTGTGGTCGCTTAGTTTAATTATCGCTTTTAAGCCCTAACTAAACAAGGGTGGACGGCATGGTGGCATACAAAATATTGTTTCGTATTAATCTTAGTTGTTAAAATACTTTTACCCCATTGAAAAATAAACTAAATTACAACACCAGGTACAGTTACCAGCAAACTTAACACCCGCTGACTAATTGCGTACGGGGCGCACAGAATTGAAACGGAATTACATCCCCCCAAATCTTAAAACAGTACCGTAAAATTCGAAATACTGAAATGTTAATTCGCTAAATGAAATTCCGTCTCGACTCACGGCCTAACTGAACGAAATTTGATTAAGTTACAAAGCTGACATTATTTCTCCTAGATTGTACTTCTTCTTCTTCATCAGATGGAGAAAGTGTAAAAGCGGTGGAAATATTCTCCGTAGGTTCAAGTGGGGAGATTACTTTAAGAACTTTACGCTAAGATCAAAATGAAATTTATTGCCTGGTAAAACTCCCGCGATTAATTGGATCAACAGAAGGGTTTGGTCGGATCTTAAGTTATCCAATTCCGTGTATTGTAGTTAAATTGTAATCTAACGTTACTTGTTGAGTATCGTTTTTCGTTTTATTGGAATCCAATTTTATGTTCTTTGTTTTACATCGAAAGTTTAAACTAGATACTACGTAATCGGACTTTGTTTAACTAGTACGAATATTGTTTCTACTATCTTTAATATCTAATCTTGCCAGAGTGTTAATAGTTTTAATTAAGCAGAGTATCTAGTTATAATCTCGAGGGAAACTAATTTTAACCTCCTCAGTCATAATCCAACAGTTATGATATTCTAAAGCAAAAACTTTACTATTCCCAAGTTGTAAACTTAAGCCGTAAATACAGATCAGGAATCACTTCTCAGAATACCCTACAGCGGTGGCAAGTCGGATCCCTCTTTACAACATTAATTTAGTATAATATCCTTAGTACGAAGTGTGGCTCTTATGATATCTTACGAGGTCTAATATGAACCTTCCGTTGGCTGGACCAATCCCCAGTGATCGTCGGTTTCCTTGGGCATTAATAATAATAAAGCTATGTATAACCAGACCTTAGTCTCTTCTACATGATTTGTATCCCGACATAACCCAAGGTAATTATTATTTAAGTACTCCCCTAGTTACACGTTTGAGGTATATAATTTACATAATGTTGCTCGGACCGAAAATCATTTCATGTTCTTCAACTCTTTAATTATTAACCTACGGTTGGTGTAAAATTTTAATAAGCTGTTTTTGCGTTTTATTGAGGCAAAGTGTCTGGTGTTTTTATAACTTCATACACTTTTTATGGTGGCCTTTTTTATATGGCAGACGTTCATATGACATTATTTTTGATGACTGGAGTTAGGAAGTAGTAAACACGTCAATATTAATACGGAATTTACTCTCCGGCCCTTATGATGTTTGAGCAGAGTTTGTTTTACCAAAGTGCAAAAGCGCATAAAATTATGCCGATAAACGTAAGTGAATCGAAACAGTTCACCCTCAAATAGCACTACATACTTAACCGAGGAAATATAAACAAATCCACGTGTAACCGACTCAAGAGAAGAAATCTCCCTCAATATTTTTCTTTACAAATTGTTCCTCCCACGTTTTCTTGAAAACGAAAAGTCAACTGAAGATTATTCTCGTATATTTGCTTTGGGGAGGTGGTAAGGAGTTGCCATAGTAACGCAGAATATACGACAAGTCACCATGCACACGCGATTGTATGTCGGTACAATCCGATTACCGTAGATTGTTTTTGCTAGAAGGTTGTTCGTGATTCTGAGGATATTCTGTGACCCAAGTTCTGGGAATTGAGCGGGAGTAATATGTTGAATGCCGATGGCAAGGCTTTCAGTTTATCGAGGGGAGAAAATTTCGTTGTTTATCAAAATATAATATCTGTATATTTTACCAAGTCACTGATGTTGCTACGTTGTTTCATAAGTTGAAACATAATAAAACTCTATATTAACATAAAAATGCAATTACATATTGCAAATAAGAGCTCACAGAAGTCTTTGCAGCAGACAATTACCAAAATGCAATTTAAACTTAAAATTCATATTCCGAATTTCTTCATCACTGTAGATCTTAATCAGCGTAAGGAACAGTTACCCGACGTGAGTTGCATGTACGTTCATACTAAAACCTTCAGGTTCCAACTTAGTTCATTTGTTTGCAAGTTCAGTTTCTTGCACCATACCATAACTCGATTACGAAAGTTTAAAGACAATGTAGTGTTGGTATCACCTGACAGTATGTGGTTCGGGTGACGTTGCATCGTTGATATTATGCTGAAACTCTTCGTGATAACGAGTTAACAGTGCTTTTGTACACACACGTTGATAAACAACAAGTTCTTGATTAAAAACAGCCTTCAAACACAATGTGGAACTAATTTTCACATGATGAATGCTTGGACATATCCAAGGCATTTAATCAAATTCAAATGACAAACTGCAAAAGTTTTTGTCTCAAGAAAAAACTAACTAAACCTGCATTATGTCATTGAGTAAGAATTGTCACTTTAGCTTGTTATTAACTAAGTTATTAGCTTGTTAGTAGTTAATTTTTGACACATGTAATTTTTTTGTCTATTTCGTATACTTAGATGATGTTATAATACGTTCCGTTGGTTTTAATAATTGTTCAAGGATTATTTTTTTGTAAATAATAATTAGTTTGTACTTGTGCCGTGTGGCGTGTGATGGCTTGAATAAAATTGTTAAGAAGTCCTTAGATAATATTATTATATGTATTTTATTTTTGGAAAATGGAAAATGATCTCCAATGAAGTAATTGCAAATGGCGTATTGTCAATACAATTTGATCAAACAAAGATCAAATTGAATTGCCAATAGCCTATTTTACCTTCGACAGTTTTTATATAAATTCTATTGACAAGGGATAAAAAAGAATAACATAATACCGAATCAACACATCAAAAACATAAAATACCCATAAAAGTCAATGTTTCCGGAATAAAAAATTCTTTCACCTTTGCATTCTCGGTCTGCAGAAGTCTTTCTATTTTAATTCCTATTAAAAAGCACTTTGTTGCAATAACAGTAAGGTTTACAATCGCGTTACAAAAGCAGCCGACTGTGCGCCGTCATAAATTTATCGCAAACTTGATATTAATTACACCGTTCGCTCCCAGACTACCCACAAATTGTAATATATTGCAAACCTAGTTATATTACATTTCCTCAGTGTTCGAAGCTGTACCAAAGATTCTTCTTGTTTATTTTAACTTCTTTGAAACTCTTCCAATGAATATTCAATGAAAAATTCATAACATTCCATTATTAGAAAGGGGCCGGTTAGTTGGAGTGTAAAAAACTTGAGCTTTTTTATTTTTGCAACTTCGTTTACGTGTCAACTTTTTCTATTAATATTAGATGAACTTGATACAATATGCAAAGAAACTGCCTAAAGTGTTTAACATTACTGTAATTAAAAAAGGATGAATTTGGCTTGCATGTTTTTTTTTCGTGTGTACACCAATTTTTCCGTTATTTATAAACTGGTGTTCCCATTTAAATTGTATTTATTTTGCGTGAGTGGTTCATGCCTTCATGAGTTAGTTTGAGAGCAAATATATTTTCGTTTTATTTACGTTGATGACGTCACAATACCTTCTAGGTACGATGTGAAATCTGTATACATGGCAAGAATTTGGGTCGAATATCACAACTTATATTTAAATAACACTTTCGAAAGTCGTTTTAATAACAAAACCTTTGAGTACGTAACACGTACAAAAAATAACTCAGTTGAATCATGATCCGTTTCAAAGAACTCGATTGACTTTGATTACACATCGTATATAGAGAGAGGAGGGAGGGCTTTCAATCCCCTGACGTCAAATAAAAGGCCTCTTTGACATTAAGAGGAATGAATTCAATAATCCTTCATGGCGATGGTCGCTTATCGGATATGTGTGGGCCGTGAAGGCCCACCGACACATACAGCGATGATGTTGATAAATATAGCTGCGAGATTGTTTATGATAAATGGTGTTACAGTTTGAATGGCGGCTCGTGAATTGTATCTTTTTAAAGACGTGCATTCTAAGGGAAAATGGAGATATCATTTTATTTTTCTTGTGTTTACATATTTACAAATAAATGCTACTGAATGTATGTATGAAAGTGGTGAAAGAAAAGGGTTGATGTTTTGCCACGAAGTGAATCTGTTACATTTTTTTTTTAAACTCATACATTGAAAGTTAATTCGCCACAGCTACATTTTTTGCTGTAAACTTGTCACAGCATTGTCATTTTACATAATTTTTACTGAAGGCGGCGGCACCAAAACCTCCACGTTTTTGTTGAAATTTCGTCCTTAATACACTTAATTTTAGATCGGTTTAACAAGAACCCGTTCTATCACTGTCAATTCCCATCTTAATCTACACAAGTGACCAACATTTTGTACCTTTTTAGTTTACAAATAAGAAACAAATTTAAAAAGCAACAATGTTGCCATAGTGAAAGGTTTTACAGAGTAGATGCTATAAAACGGAGACGCTATTGCTATACGATATTGTAAGTGGCGCGTGCACATGGGACCAATACAGTTTAAACTTCCATTTATCTAATAAGGAAAAACAAACGGAACCATTTTGTATGTTTTCTTGCACGTTTTCTTCGAGTGAGTCTATTGTTAATTCTTGGCCTATATGGACAATGGGTTAGATGAAAAGGCCCTGGAACCAGTGCAGTGCAGTTTTTTATCAGTAAGATTCATGCAGTATGTTCCACTCCACCCAGACCGAGGTTTGGGAGTCTTAAAAGTTCAACTGGTTAGAGATTTTTATCTGACATTGCTACCGCTTAAAAATCAATTTTACAATAATAATAACAGTAACTATCACACAATGCCATCTGGTCCCAAGCTAAGCAGAGCTTGTGTTATGGATACTAGACAACTGATAAACATACTTATATAATTCTAAATACATAAATTTTATAGATAAATTACACACAGACACAGATCAAATGATCTTGCTCATCATTGTCATTTTGTCCTGGATGGGAATCGAACCCACGACCTCCGGCATAGCAATCAGGGTCACTAACCACTAGACCAACAGCCAGTCAAACATGAGTTCCGAAGCACTAAAGATACTTCTTCAATCATTTATACACAAAAATCGGTGAGTGACTGTAATTATTTAGCCACGAGCTTTTCCAAAAACCAATATTACACGTGATGTAACTAAAACATACAAGTTCCGCTGTTCTACTTGTAATAATCTACGCCTTCACGGAAACCATATCCAATCCTGAACCGCTAAAAACATGAATATTCCCTTTTTAAATTAAACAACGCTTCTGATATTTATACAGCAAAGATGTAATAGCAGCATATAAAGGTGCGCGTTCATCTTTAATTAAAATTTTCAAAGCCCTTTACATTGAACGGGTTTTCGACTGCCGATAACAATACCTTTATTATTTATGTATAAAAATTGCTTTTACTTCACAGAGTTAATTAAACCAATTAATTGAATACAACAGAAAGATATTGTGGTTGTTTTAGTATAAGGGTTGTTTTAGACGTACCACAACCACACAGCAACCGCGTGATAAATATTAGAATCTAAACGGGCCACATTTTGCCTTCGATATCAACCACGTCGGTGATACTGACCACATCGGAACCACAACGCAGTCATTAGCGACACCGCAAATTAGCGCGAGCGGCCGGCCTCAAGAATTGTGGTGTAATTACATATACTTTTTTTCGTGACGAATCAACTCTGTGACAAATATACAACGACCCATCGCAAGAATACCAATAACCACATCAACATTTTGCTGGAACCACAACACAACTGCAAACTGCAGCATTTCTATTCACACGTACCTAACCATTGCTCGACCACGTTTCGCTGCAATGTGGTGTGGACTGGTTACGTATGAAACAAGCCTTAAATAATTGTTGATTTGTAGCCGAGAATCGATTTTATAGCTTTTGTAATTGAATGGTTTTTGTTCAGAGTGAATTGGGGTCGATTTTGAGTTCATTATTCGAATTTGTTTTGATTAAATATTTCATTGTTGTGAAAGCGTTGAGGCTGAGTGTGGAAGCGGTATAAGGGTGAGCTAGACTGATTGAATCTTGCAAAATTGAATGATACTTATACAACGTGTAACGTTAATAGCGCAAAACCACTCGTGGGGTAACTCAGCCCATGTTACTGAAGAATGTTTGTTCTAAGACTTTTGAAAATTCGCAAAAAAAAATGATTTTACATACTAAATGAGAAAAAAAAAATTGCGCTTTCACACAAAACGTGTCCCCGATCAATTTCTCATTTTGTATGAAAAAGTATTTTTTTTTTGCGGTTTACCAAATTAGTGACTATGACATAATGGATGGATGCAAGTGGCGAATTGTCGTTCGGCGTGGATGTTCAGCAGTGGACATCTTCCGGCTGATGATGATGATGACATAATATTTTTGATTGTAAAATTCGTTTAAAAAAAATAATAGACTGAATAGTACAATCAGCCTCGTACCTCGTATACTCGTACCAATCTTATTGTCTGTTTATATTCTATCATGGAAGATTTTCTTGGACAGCACTTACATAATTATGATTTCGAAGAAAGTAATAACAAAACCATTTCTAACCCTTATCGAAAGTATTCGAAATTCGTTGATCAGAAAAAAAGAAGAAAGAGCCTTTTTTAATATCGAAGAAGGCTTAAATTTGATCACGTTATCGTTCGAGGATATTAAATTCGGAGTTAATAAAATACGATGACATTTATATGTTGAAGTAGAATTGATAAAAAAGAAAGGTATTCAGACAAAGGTTTATACTAAGAATTCTTTTTGACAGTTTGACAGCATCTGTCATTCGTTGAAATAAAAAAAGGTGTGATTTAATGACGCTGGCATAATAGTCAGCATCGGCTCTGTTCGCAAAAAAAAGAAGAAAAATTTCAAAGAAATCGTTCTTAATTTAAAATAATCTTTTGTTTAAATTAAGAATGTTTTTTCTTTATGTTTTTGAGGAACGAAGTAAAGAGTAGAGTATTGAAAAGTGCTTAGATAATAAATAAATATAGGCGGTGCAAAATAAAAATGCAAATTGCATTGAATCTTCAAGCTATAGAAAAGATAAAGACTTGTTGTTGATAAACTCTTGTTGAAGAAAAGTGTTTCGTATACCAAACGTTTTAAATCAGTTTTTGTCTAAACTCCTCGTGTTCTAATTTAGGGTCAGTGGCTCAACTTAGGGGTAGGCTTTGGCCCTCTGAGAGGGGGCCCAGTCAGGCTGCTAACAGCGTTTAGAAGCGCGCGTGGACCACGACGAACCCTTCCAACGTAGGGTAAAAAGAAAGTATGTTATTTGACTCCCGGATATACTACCCATAATAAATAAGTACCTATATGGATATATGGATGGGTGACCATCTGTCATAGCGAGTTTCCTCCGTGCCTCGGAAAGCACGTAGGTAAAGCCGTTGGTCCCGGCTGTCATTTGTAGATCTTTGACAGTCGTTACTGTTAGTCAGAAGCTCTAAAGTCTGACAACCAGTCTTACCATGGAGTATCGTATTACCCAGTTACTGGGTTGTGGAGGTCCGATAGGCAGTCGCTCTATGTAAAATACTCATATTCAGCTGCATCTGGTTCAACTGGAAGTCGACCCCAATATAGTTGGGAAAAGGCTACGCAGATGATGATGAATAAATACCTACTTCTCGATTTGTAAGACACTCGGGAAAATGTATTCTAAACATTTTTTGTTTACCTAAGATCCTAATCCAATCTGATTAAAACATTGAAAGGATCAATGGCACGTGTAACCATTTGAGTCTTCGGATCCTTTCATCGTGAAATAAAACATTTTCGTGTAACATCCCAATAGCTTGAAAAAGATTCAAAAGCAATTGATAGGCCTCTTTTCTCATTTTTGTCTAAAAAGTCCACATTATCTTAGTATGAATTACGATTATTATTATTTATTCTTTTTTTACAAGAAATAATTTACATTTATTATTTTAATGTACGTAATGATTTATAAAATAATAATATTCCACAACTATCACACAACGCCATCTAGTCCCAAGCTAAGCAGAGCTTGTGTTATGAGTACTAGACAACTGATAAACATACTTATATATTTCTAAATACATAAATATTATAGATAAATTACACCCAGACACAGAACAAATGATCTTATTTCAATGTACGTAATGATTTATAAAATATTAAAGGCAGAAACAAGTTTACCTGTGGATAGGGGAGCACCATTGTTTTGGATTGCTTAAGCCTACCGACTACGCGACTGACGTCAGCGAAACAAGGATTCAAGTCTAAACGGTACGCGACTGACGTCAGCAAAACCAGTCTAAACAAGCCCTTTCTCCTATAACACCACAGTAAACCCGTCACAAAGGCCTCCATTTACTTGATCAACGTTGGTTATTCTTCTGACGGATTTACCCGTCTGGGTATCGTCTTTCCCGGTACATTCGACACCATGTTATACGCTGAACGAAACTCGACAAGGCTTAAAGGCTTAACGCTGACTTGATTAAATATTTCGTCAGGTTTAATACGACTGGAAGATTTGGATTTGTGTGGATATTTGATTAAATTTTTCGGGCGGGTTGTGTGTGAAATGGTTTCTTGCGGGACTAGATTTTGCTCTCGGGAGAATGTGGTGTTTGAATATTATAACGACGAGAGCAAATAACAAAGTGCTATCTTCAAAATCATTATGTTTGTTTATTGACGTGATAATAAATCGATGACCGGCTGCACGCACGAAAAAAGTTTACGTCATGGCGTTACCTCGCTCTGTAGCGTTCCATAGCATCGGCGTGTCAATTGTTTGTTTATAGCAACGTAAGTGCAGTATTTCCTTATGACATCACATTCAACTAAGTTGTCAGTACACCGATTTTACAGACAACTCATTTTTTTTTTTAGCTTTGCCCCACACCAGGAATTTCTCCTAGTCGCTGAGCTATTGCGCAGCGTGTCACAAAATAAAATATTTATATGACCTACAAGTTGTTTCGGGTTGGGTGTTTGTTTAAATGAGTTTCAATGTTTGTAAACACACCCATGACACAGGAATAAATCATAGTGTGGGGTAACGTTTTTATTCCCACTTTTCTAGAATCTTAGCAAATGTTTAATACTAAATGCATTATGATATTAATTGACGGCACTCGGTAATAACTAAAACCGGATGTATCTCGGTCGCAGTTCGAATTTTTCTTCTAATGGTTTATCTTTTTCAAAATTTCCAAGTTTTCTTCATAGCTTCTCTTTAACAAAGTACATTCTTCATCATACTTATGTTACAAGTTCAACTTAAACTTGAATTGTGAAAGTATAAATAGTTTTGAATAGCTAAGAACTACGAGTAACTGTGGGCAATGTTGATTCTTTTCTGAAGATGAAGTGAGAAAGTCATACTAATGACTTTCTCACTTCATCCAACTTCACTTTTTTCTCACTTTAACCAACTCCTTACTGTGAAGAGAACTATCTCTTTACAGTGAGGAGTTCGTTCTGAATGTTTAATTATTATTATGTCTGTGTTTGTTTAGTATAACTAATTAAAGAATAGCGTTTATTGTATGGAAAATTGAAAAAGCGCCTAAGGAGCAACTCATCATCATCATCAGCCTATAATGTTCCCACTGCTGGGACCCAGGCCTTCTCTCTGTGAGAGGGAGTGGGCCATAATCCACCATGCGGGCCCAATGCGGATTGGTGGATGTCACATGTCTTCGAATTTTTGGTTCTAGGACATGCCGGTTTCCTCACGATGTTTTCCTTCACCGTTTTGAGAGCAGTGGTGAAGAAATAAATTACACAAAGTAATGCGCCTGCCTGGATTCGAACCCACGACCTACAGCTCGTAAGTCGGGGCCGATACCACTGGGCCACCACTGCTAAGGAGCAACTAATCTTTCCCATCAAACTAACGTCAAAGTTACCGTTTCTTTTATGACAAAAAACGGGAAAAGTCCTAAAAGGTTGCCTTACATGCGGAATTTAAAAGAGGTTATCTGTTTAAGTAAGGTAAGATTTATAATATCAGTAAGTTATATCAACTTACTGATATTATAAATACAGTTGAAATATTTTTATACGCGGATATAAGCTACTCTTTTCATATCTAAAATATAGACACGACAAAAGAAACGCTTGTCACGAACTGAGTCTATCATCAAAAGGGGATCTGCTAACAAAATGTGACACCCATTAGATGAAAGCCGCTAAAAAGTGAACTCGCACGGTCGAGTTACTCGCTCCAAATCCTACCATTTGTGAGGTTATATTTCTCGTGGTGCGTTTAGATAGGAGAGTAAACTTGAACTTAGCAAAGCATTTGGAAACTCAATGCTTAGGTTTAAAATTATTTTCATGAATACTACACGCATAGAAAAATGTATAGGAGATCTTCTGGTTGCAACCGTGACAGCAAGACTAGACTAGATATTACTAGAAATGTTGTAAAGTCAACTAGTGAATATTGCCGTCACGGTTGCAACCAGAAATTCTCGTAATGGTAGCTAGACATTTCTCTGCGTGTAAAACTATTCCGAAGATTTGCTTTTCTGTTAGGAAGCGATATTATTTCTGAGTGCAATAGGCTGTATATTTTTTTTATTTATATCATGGATATTAGCTATCATTATTGAGGTTTAGCAAGTCGGAAAACGTAATAGCGTGAGTGGGCGATGAGATGTGACGCGGTGAGGACTATAAGTTGATGTGAACGAATTCACGGGGAGAAAATGGCATGATATTATAATGTTCAGCATTTTTGGAATCTAGCAGAAAAAAAATGTTTTTATTACGCCAAAGAGGTGAAGAGCAAATTATATAAGATTCAATTATTTATCTGTATCTTCTCAAGTCAATTCCTTGTTTTGGAACTTTGCTTACATAAAGCATGATTTTATTTCGTCCTTAAAATATATAAAACATCTTCTTCTTCAGTAATGCCAACCCTAACGAAAATAACAACTTGCCTTACCAACCTTCGTTCAAACGCAGCACAATAGTAAAGTCGGAAGGGTCATTCCAGACAATGGTAGTTCAAATCTTGACAATAACACGGCGACAACGTGTCGAGCAATTTTCGGGCTTTTGACAGCTGGGATTACGCGTACAAGTGACGAATACACGTACTTACGCTGACTCGGCCCGTGTGGACGAGGTCTTATTTAATGACGTCATATTTTTCATTTTTGTGCGAGTGGATTTTCTTCAGGATTTAGGTGACAATGTTAGTTGAGAGGATTTTGAAGAGGTTGTGAGGTAAAAATGGTACGTAGAAGATATTTTTAAGGTGGAAATGTTTCTGAGCGTTGTTCCTATTTTCTGCTGAGAGTTTATTTATTGTGTGAGATTTTATTATTTTGTTGTATTTCATCTTACAATGAAAACGTGTTTTACAGTCGACCATATCTTCCTTTACCATCAGGCGAGATATTGGTCAAACGCGAGACTATCACTGAATTGTAATTATTAAAAAAAAGGCAAAAAATAGACTAATTTTCTTTGTCAGTTTTTTGACCGTTTTGTAATATATTTTATTTCATGGCATGTTTATTCATATATTAAGTAATTAATTATTTGAGCGCTCATTTATCATTCCCTTTACCTTCCTTTTTGTCCGACTCCCATAAATTCGATAATTCGCAGTACATGATACTGCGAATTATCGAATTTACGTAGAGTAAACAAAAAATAAGTAGGTAGGTACTTTACCCCTCTCAATAGTTAAACCGTTACAGCCCTGCGGTTTTTCTTTACATTTTCTGAAGTAAACACTCATTGTAACAATCAAAATCTTCCACTAACCCTGAGGGTAAAAAAGAAGTAGTTCTTTTGTCATTCAACCGTAACCTTAATTAAATACATCCTACATACCCTTGTAGGTTTTTGTACAGTCAGCTTAAAAAATAGGTAAGTATTTGGCTGATTTAAATGGTTTTGCTAAATATTATTTTTTAATTTCGCAAAATAAAAATCCGGGCTTGGCTTATATTTTTTTGTTTAATATTTGTTTCGCTTCTATAGAATTTTTCAATATATTTTTAAACGCATGCGTCGGGAATTTCAAAATTTTCTGTGAAAAAAAGAAAAATCCTCGGAAGCGGGATTTGATAAAATTAAAACATGCTAATGTAATCTAATGGTTGATGAGAAAGTAATTTTTATGAAACAATTTGTTTATAAAAAAGAACTTCTGGGTACTATAATATATAATATGTTGGAGAGTTAAATAAATGAAAAAAAAAACAACATAAAAATCTAACAAATCGGTTTTTTATTTTAGAGCCCACTGCAGATGCTTGTCGATTGAACAAATCAATACTTACAGTTGCCTCATTTGTTAGTTCCTCTCAATATTTTCGACGCTGACTGTACAAGTACCTCGAAAAGAAACGTCTTTTTTTCTGTATGTCAAAGGACTTGGATTTCTTTTGTAACGTTATGTTAAAGCTAGAAGCTTTTTATCAAGGCGTTTTCGTCTCTAAGATATCTCTTCGTTCTTACGAATATGTTAGTTTGTTATTTTTTTAGGATATTTTTAGGATCTCCACAACCCTTGTAACGTTTTTTTATTCTTTTAATTGTGAAAAGTGGTTAAAGGTCAAGATGTGTGCTCTTGGCCTAAAAAAAGGTCAGGATTCTTTTTTTTGTAAAGAAACGTAAGGACGTCCATTTGGTAAGACCCCTCTTTGAAGAGTGGCTAGATAGGCGTCGCGGCGACAGACGTTACCAGACGATCTCCGGCCACCGTAGGCAGGGGCATGCGGGCGGCGAGTAATGTGCGGCTCTCTGTCCAACCATGGACCATGCCCGAGTTGATGGCGCGATATGTGTTCCGCGCTCGCTTCAAAGGGCGCAGGGCGTCCTACACTACTTTTGCACAGTCTCGGTCTCCATACAGTGTAAATAATTGGAAATAAAATCACGTCTCGAATCACCATATCAAACCAAGGCAATCCCCCAATAATTCTCTTCTGCCTACCATAAATTCCAATCCTATCAAAATTTGCACACCGTAAACCGCAATATTGGTAACAAAGCAATAATCTAAAACTTACACCCCACAGAAATAAGCTGATTACAGGTAAAATTTAATTAAAGGAATAACAACATCATGTATGTTAATCTTCTTATAGAGGGTGTGTTAATTCTGATTGCAACATCAATTTATTATTTACCAGATGAATTTATACATTCTGAATTACAATTTGGACTATTTATTAAAGTTCAAAATCAGACCAAAATACAAAATAAACTAAGTAAACAAATCTCGATCGATTTTTCCATATGTTTATTTTTCAACTTTTAACTTCAATTCTGAGTATAGGAAGTACAAATCTTTTCTAATTTTGATGATACCTAAATCCTCAAAACATAATTAACCACAAGAAAACGTGAGGTGTATGTTACACCTCAAAGTTAACAGTCTCACCTTAAATTTATAAATTCCATTCAAAATAACGCAATCTCCGGGATATTGTTGATACCGGGAGGGGGACACGCACGCAAAATGCATAATTACCTTTATTAACATAGACTGCCGTGTGTACGAGGCTTTAGCCAGAAATTCTTCCGCGAGATTAGATGGGATACAATGATGGTTTTTGCGTAACGCATTTCTTAATATGGCAGATAAATCCCTTAATTTTGTTGGCGCCCAACGTGGGCCGCCATAATATGTTGGTTTTTGTTGGCGCCCAACATGGGTCGCCATAATATGTTGGTTTCTGTTGGCGCCCAACATGGGCCGCCATTTAATTTTGATTTTGTTTGGCCAACGTTCCTCTACGATGTCAGTGAGCATTATGATCGTTGGGAATTAATTTCTGCTTATTGAATAGTGTGGGTGAAATCAGGATTTGTGAAAAAGTTTTTATGAACTTCTGAAAGTGTTGAGAATGAGGTTCGGAGATCGTTCATTATTGCCATTTTGACCTGAAAAGGTCAAAAGAAAAGGCAAACAGAGAAACATTGAGGACACAATTTATTCCGTATCTGAGAATTTGTATTTATACATTAAAATTGAGTTTAACAAGTCTACATTCTGGCTACATTCCTAGATTTTTAGAGAAAGTAAAAAGTTTCTAGACAAGATAAAAATAAACCCTGCTTCAGAGACTTGTAGTTACTAAACAAGTCCAAATAAACGCAAGCACACACTTAACTTAAACGCGCACGTTTACGTAAAATGAAGCTAACACTAGCCTTCTAATATAAACGAAAACCATTCAGGTTATTACACAAGATTGTCCTTGTTGCGTAATTTGAAAATCTTCCGCGCGAACATTTTCATACTCACGAGGTTGTGAAAACGAAACGCGTATGGAATGCGTTAATTCCGCGACTTGAAGGTGAAGTAGGGCATTATAAGAAGGTACTTTACGTATATTGTATCATAGAACAAGGAAGTTTAGAAGATACGTTCCGTTTAGTTCTAAATGACTTCAGTTAAAGATCGTCAAAACGTCGATGTGCGTCGCGTTGGGGGACCGGAAAAAAAGTAGAAAGGAAATAATTTGAAGCGGTCCCCCAACGCGACGTAATTTTTTTTTAATATAATTATTAATACTTTATGATTGAGTTAATTTTTTTTTTACTTTTTGAACGGAACTTGTTTTCTGTGTTTTAAAATTTTTAATTTAATTTTTTATTAACAGAGAAATGTTTTGATAAATAGTGAAATGTTGAGCAATAGACTTTAAAATTATATTTTGCACGTAAATTGCCCTGTAAATGCAATGGTACGAGCCAAGCTACTAGAAACTATTATGAAGGTTGACAAGACAGAAAACCTTGATTTCGACAGCAAATCTTGGAGATTCAAGCAATATTTATAACCGTTATAAAACGCTACGTTAACTACTCGTATTTAGTTAATTGAGCTACTTTTTGTGATAAAATTCTTAATTCTAAACAACCCAAATGAGCGTCGCTTCTTTGCAAGTTCTTACTCTATGGCATTATTAAACACCTTAAATATTAATAAAGGTTTATATGCGGCGGAGAGTTTGTGGTACATTTGTTTTCAAAATTAGAATATCTGGGAGCTTAGAGAAGCCTTTGAAAGGAGAATTTACTTGAACTTCCGTTTTGTTGTAGCATTAAGAACGTATGCTGGTGAAATTCGCAGATAAGCTGTTGTCACGTGTCATATTAACTAGTTATTATTCCATCCCGGATTCTCGGCTGTTCTATATCATTTAAAAAAATATTTTATTCCAGAAAAATCCTTGAAAGTGCGAAACAGGAGTATGCTATTTTTTCTTTTTTTTAGCGTCGTAAAAGCATCAAATGAGTCCTCCCACCCCTCACTGTTAGACTTATACTGACTAAAATCCACCGGGACTTATTTCCTTACCGTTCCGGGGTCACGGTAAGGAAATAAGTCTTGCGACCCATGAGTATGCTATTTGGTAAATATTAATAAATGGGATACATAAATATCTTAATTTCTAACTGGAAACATCCATACCAATTCACTATTATTTTTGGAATTTTCAGTTTATATTAAAGAACTCTATTAATTCGAATGTCTGTCCTAAGTGCAAAATATTTACGAGTACGTGAAAATAATAATATTCATCCAAAAATATGCAAACGTTGGACTTTCCATGTCTGTTATTTATCGCCATGGTACTACTGACAATTATGTCCCTGCGGATCTCTAAACATAAATAATAAACATTACTACATTCAGAAAATATTTCCATTATGCACGGTAGTGCCCCCGCCAAGACGAGCCAAGCGAAGCGCAAGGGCACTACCTACCTTTTCTCGAAGTGTTTCGTCGTTTTTTTGAACCCTCATAGAGTTGGTTTCCGATGTACCAGAAAGTTCATATTCGCAGGATATGATACCAATAATAGACTTATTAGGCATACAAAGTATCAATAGAATAGCTATAATACTTTAGATTTTCTTGATATCTAAAATACACGGATTTCGTCACTGACACACTGATGATCATCAAAATGTTTGGGTACTTCCTGAAGTGCTAGAGAGCTGAAATTCGGTATGTAGTTTAAGTTTAGTATACAACCAACAAAAAAATTCATAAACTTATAACTTTCGCCCCCCATCCCCCTAAAATAGGGGGTGGAAGTTAGTATGAGACCTTACAATGTTGGGGTACTTCCTGAAGTGCTAGAAAGCCGAAATTCGGTATGTAAACAAAGTTCAGTATACAAAAAACATCCCCCATCCCCTAAAATGGGGTGGGGGGGTTGGTAGTTATTTCTAATGCACTTCTACAATATGGGTATCAAATAAAAGGGCTCATTGAGAGCAACTTAAAAAACATTGTGACGTCATTATAAATCCAATATGGCGGACCATCTAAGATGTCGGAATAGTTATTTTTAATGCACTTCTACAAAGTGGGTATCAAATGAAAGGGCTCGTTGAGAGCAACTCGATGAATAATGTGACGTCATTCTAAATCCAAGATGGCAGAATAGTTATTTTTAATGCACTTCTTCAATATGGATACCAAATGAAAGAGCTCGTTGAGAGCAACTCGATGAATAATGCGACGTCATTCTAAATCCAAGATGGCGGAAAAGTGCACTTCTACAAAATGGATATCAAATGTACCAGCTCGTTGAGAGCAACTCGATGAATAATGTGACGTCGTTCTAAATCCAAGAAGGCGGAATAGTTATTATGAATGCACTTCTGCAATATGGGTATCAAATGAAAGGGCTCGTTGAGAGCAACTCGATGAATAATGCGACGTCATTCTAAATCCAAGATGGCGGAAAAGTGCACTTCTACAAAATGGATATCAAATGTACCAGCTCGTTGAGAGCAACTAGAAGAATAACGTGACTTCACTATAAATCCAAGATACTAGCAACTTACAAAAAGAACTGAAATCCCACCAAAAACATTTCATGTAAAATGTTGCCAATACGAGCACGAGGTTTGCCTTAACAAAAAGATATCAAATCTCATGTAGAACCAAGCTTCTGAATCTACGCGGCCTAACTCTACCGACCCTAACTTCATAAATTCAACAGTCATCAGTAAAAATGTATGGCTTGGCTGTTTCGTTACTTATTTCAAAAACTAAATAAACTCTTTTGCAAAAAAAACGGGCACCTTAGGAAATTTACGTTCTAATGTCGATTTGAGTTAATTAAATGAAATTTATTTATTTAACGTAGTCTGTATACTTATAATCGTGTAAATTAAAGCGCGTGAAGTGAATTCGGGCAATTAAAAGAAAAAAAAACGATGGATTCTCTAAAACCGATGTGTACACGCCCAAACAATAAGAAGTGGTCGGAAATAAAGACAAGAACGAAACTACTAAATTTTCCAAACATTTTACATGAAATGTTTTTAGTGGGCCAAAAAATAATAACATATTATTATAACAAAAATAAATATATAAGTAAGCAAAAAAATACGTAAAAACAATAACAAAACTGCAAGTTTGGCTATAGTTTTGTTATCTACTTAAGTCAAATATTTTGATAACCACATCAATGATGCCATATTATTTTATTCCAATCTAGTTTTTTATCGAGAAATACACATCAGTTGCTCGACAGAAGATTAGAATAATTGGAGGTACACGAAAAGAAATTTATTTTTATATATTTTGTAACTTTTGTAAAAATCTGCGATTAAAGTGACGTAGACGAAATTGAGCAAATTTCGGACCCACATTTAAAGTTAAATATTAAATATTTATTTTGTTATAAAGTATTCAAGTTTACTTTCTCATACCATAAGTTAAGTTTCTCCTTCTCACAGAGAGGAGGCCTGTGTCCCAGCCGTGGGAACATTATTTTTTTTTTTTTTTTTTTTTCCTTTATTGGCCAACCAACAATTGTTTACATCGTAAATATTTTAAATAAGGATCTATCATAAACTTAGCTAATGTAACAATTTCTTACAGGCTAGCACCGCATACTCCATAACTTATTAAGTAGCTGTGCCGCAATCACTATGCTATAAAAACACTACATACCTTATAACTATTTAAACATAACAATTTAAATATAATATTATATTGCGGAACGATATAAATAATAACAAGAAAATAGATAAATTTGAACAAAACTAGCAGAGGTTACAATTAGGTTGAGAAACTATTAAACATTTTTAATTGATTAATTAAACATCTTCATCTTCAGTAATTATTCTATGGAACCTGGAATACGAGTCGAAATGAACATCAATTAGGTCGCTATATTTATTTAATAATTTACAAAGCCGAGGAACAATCGAGTTAGCACCAAGTACTGTTCGGCGGAGTGGAGGATGCAAAGGAGTAATAGGAGCACGAGGGAGTCTAGCAGGAGCCCGAAACTGAAACTTTGATAGCAATTGGGGACAGTCTATTTTGCTCCGTAGTAGCTTATACAGGAAGATAGAATCACTGATTCTTCTACGTTTCTCCAATGAAACCATCTTAAAATGAGATAGGCGAGATTATAGGCTGATAATGATTCAAGTTTAAATATGCGAAGATCAACTATATAATTAAGAAATATTTGACATTAACCAAACTTCGAGCTAAATATAGACCTAACCTTTATGGACTAAGAACTAAGTGAGCCACAGTAAATTAATTATATCTCCAAACTGTTAACCACCCAAATATTTCAAGTTTAGACCGTCACGGAGGTAGCTTAATATCTAGTCTCAGATAGAAGGTTTGACCCGGTCAAATAATCCCCGGGATGTCCTGAAAAGACCCGGGTACTCCGGGTAGCTTGACAAGAACCGGGTCGGACAGCCGACATGCAAGACTTGCTCAGCTGCGTTGGTCGGTTTATTTGAATATAAATTACATTTTTGGGTGTATTGAAATAAGGTATGAATCATAATGATAGGTATTAGAGCAGTGGTGGCCCATTAGTATCGGTCCCGACTTACGAGTTGTAGGTGGGTTCGAACCCAGCCAGCCGCATCAGGTACTTTGTGTAATTTATTTCATCACCACTGCTCTCAAAACAGTGAAGAAAAACATCGAGAGGAAACCGGGATGTCTTAGGACCAAAAATTCGAATAAATGTGACATCTACAACCTGCACTGGGCCCGCGTGGTGGATTATGGCCCATTACTTCTCACAGAGAGGAGGCCTGTGTCCCAGCAGTGGGAACATTAAAGGCTAATGATGATGATAGGTATTCTAGTGTATCCCAGCATTGGATGACCGACTGAGACAGACAAGCCTATAATGTTCTCACTGGTGGGATACAAATCCAATCTAAGGAGAGTGACGATACGCGGCCGCCTGGGGCTAATGCGGTTTGGTATATTATTGGTGCTGTCACATTTTCGACCCACGACTTAGCGCTGATAGTTGAAATTCCATTACATATTATATTTAGTAATGTGCCTAGAACATAAGCATTAATATTGGCTTTACCAGAGAAGTGTTCTTATGTCATACACCAAGTCTTAGGGCCAGTTTTCACGAAGCGGTAAAATTTTCGAATGCTTTTTTAAATAATCAAAAAATAAAGGCTAGGAGGATCGTCTATTACATAGGTCTGATCTTAAACTTGAGATTCATCTCTATCTAATCTTCAGCTAGTTAGAAAGAGTCTCAGGATTAATCAAAACTCCACGCTGACGTAACGCTTTTTCAACTTACATGTGCCGAGAATGTGCCAGTGCTCAATTTTATACTGAAATCTCATACTGAAACAGTCTCTTATTCATCAATATCAAATAATGCTACAGGCTCTGTGATATTCGTGGCTAACTACCAAATATTATGTTAAGGGTTGAACCATATCTGGCAGCACGGAATCAACCCTTAGTTGTACTATCGACACGAAAAAAAAAGAAGCGACATCAAAAAGAACGCGACGTTTTTTCCGCTAGGTAGAAACTGACCCTTAAAAGTCCAACCCACACAAACACAAATTTTCCGGTCTAGCAAAAACTCGATAACGCGAAAACAGCAGAAGCTAACGAAATTGTAAGTCGAAAGATTGACGACAAACTTACTTTCGTTTGTTGAGGATTAATCAAAATTCGAACGAAGAATCAAAATTCGAAGACGTAGGTAAAGCATTTTCAACCTACATGTGCAGAGGATGTGCGATTGCTCAATTTTATACTGAAATCTGAAACTGAAACAGTCTCTTATTCATCAATATCAAATAATGCTAATCTGTGACGTGGATCGATACAAAAGAAAAAGAAGAAGCGACATCAAAAAGAACGCGACGTTTTTTCCTCTAGGTATAAACTGACCCTTAGTCCAACCCACACAAACACAAATATTCCGGTCTAGCAAAAACTCGATAACGCGAAAACAACAGAAGCTAACGAAATTGTAAGTCGAAAGATTGACGACAAACTTACTTTCGTTTGTTGAGGAAATACATATATGCGTGAAGGTTTCTTTCAGGAATATAACTCGATTGCTGGCTTACCGATACACTGGCCCATTGCCTTTATATACAAAGTCTGATGGAACAAATTGGATAATGTATCTCTTTGTATGTGACAGTATTATTTTATTAGAGTAACGTATGTCAAAGGTAAGGTTTTGGCTTTCTGTCTTATGTGCCCGAATTAGGTTTCGGGACATTGATGGGGGTTTTTTGTGTTTTTATTCGGGGTATTAGAGTGTTTTATTGTGTACTTAATTCTTTTTTTTTACAGACTCTTAAAAGGAAAAGATTTTTAATAGGTTGTTTTTTTTTACGCTCAAATTAGTATAATTATATAAGCGAGTAGAAAAATGTTGTTCTTATACATTGGATTGGCAAATCTTTCTGTTACAAGAGATGTTTGAGGACATGGTTTTCCCGCTTTTGTGACGTAAAGTAAACTGGAACTTTGACGTTAATTTGAATGAAAAAAAATAGTTCCTCGTTCATACACTAGAAACGCTATATTTTTCAATACAAAAAACTTAGTAAATACTTTATGTACGATGTAAGTGAAATATAGAAATCTTGTTATAATGCATCGAGAGATCTCATTGATGATAATTTATCAAGAAAAACAGATTTTTGGGTAGGTACTGTAAATACTGTGTTCTGGGCTAGAAATTAGATGCCTTTGTAGAAATTATGTTGTGTGTATCGAGCACCTTTTCAACACACCAATTTTATTATAGGGATACCGAGTGTGCCTGTTTGACTACCCCAACCCCATGTTTGTAACATACTCCCAAACAATTTAGGACCAACGTTTTAAATGCATAAAGTCCAAACTATTTACCCAAAAATAACATTCCTTCACACAGTATCATTACATACATATCAAACAATAAGTGTCAGTTTCCCGTGACATTTCCTTCTACCCATCCAAACTTGACACGGGAAAAAAACCCGTAATACCCTCATTGTTGTTATTAGATTACTTTGAAAGTACACTCGGCTGAGAGCATACGTGTGTAGGTAAATAAGCTTAGCACTACCGCATTCGTACAGTCGACCCGAGCAAGAAGTAACACTTTGATCTTTAGCTAGCCTAGAAGAAGTATGGAGTTTGAATGGAGTAAAATGCCAGCTTATTTTGGTTTTGTTATTAAGACGAGTGGTTGACTGTACGAGAACGTAACTGCAAGAATAATAGACGATTTGATGTTGTTAGGCAAAATCGGATAATGTTTTTTTTTGTAGGAAAGGTGATCAATCGGGTTTGGTTTTTTTGTGGGTTAATATATATATAAATGACGAAACTGCTCGTAATAGATTATTCTGCGAAATAAGTTCAGGAGTGAATTGAGTATTAAGATAGTTACGCGATCATTATACATTCTACCAATTAATTAAGAAACAGAATAACGGGGGTTTCTTGGCATTTTGTTGTTGGCATCACATATATTTAAAAGTGTAAACAGCCTTCAAAAAGCCGAGAAAATTCTAGATGAATATTACGGTCATAGAAATTATTAATTCAGTTACAAAACTAATTTCAAAACCTTAAACACAATGTTCAAGTTACAAACTTCGTCAAATGATTACAAAGCCACAATCGAAAAACAAAAACAAAGAAAATCGAACATGGATTAGACAGGGTAGCACCTTAGGTCCAAGAATTCCTGGACGTGCTTAATTTTCTTTTCGCTTTTTTTCGACGAACTTAAGCTGTAATATAAGCTTCTGGCATAAGGGACACTTCTTTTCATTACCCCGGAGACACGTTGCCTGCGTCAGAGATACGTACAATCACGCTCACAAGTGTTATATGAAAAGATCTTTTATTTCCTTTGTGAAATTGTGTTTTGTATACCGAGCTCCGTAGTGGGAATTCTGCTTGAATACCTTTATAACTAGGATATTTTATCCTGGCTTAATAATTGACGGCTGCGTAAACACGAAATGAAATTGATATCGAGTTGTCGGGTTTCATTTTGTCATAAATGTAGAAGCGGTATTGTTGGCTATCGATATCCACTTTCAAGCTTTTTGTTTCATTAAATATTTATATTTTGCAGCGAAAATAAATACGAATTAAGTAGGGTAAAAGGGTATTACCATTAGTCAATTGTCGGTTTTTCGATATTAATCGTTGAAATAACGTGTTGTTTTATTTAATTTATGGTAACTGAATGATGTTTTACGATATTTTGCGAGAATTACGTTGGAATTTAATCAACTTCACGGACGATTTCGCTTCCATTGTTGAAATGCTCGTTTTTATGGACGTTTCATGCTTTTATAAGAGTTGTCTCATTCAGGATAAAATAGTTGGTGTTTTTGTTAATTAATTATGCTTGTTTTACGATTTAAATAATATTTCTCATGATTTCTGCACTTTTATGATTTGCATAATAAATATAGTTTCCATTTTATCGTAGGCGCTTCATTTAATGCAACAAAAACATAAGACAACATTTAAAATCCATATTTAAATCAATTGTATAGTTTAGGTGAATTAAGCGATCAAAAGCGCATACTGTGCAGAATACTCGCTGATATTATTATCTCATTTTTTCTTTTTACTGATTTTGTTTGTATTGCTTACATTTTTTATTTTTATTTTTTATAAATATTTATAAAAAAAAAAGATTTATTTCAGGCGAGATGCCCATACCAGAAAATAAATAAGAAATTAAGTAGAATTAGATTAAATTACAAAAAATTTGATTTCTAAACTTATCTCTAAAGTTAACATTAAAACAAAAATTAAATACAAATAAAATTAAATAAATCAATTGAAAATAAAGATTGAATTTAAAGTTATTAAAAAAAATAAAAAAAGTAAAATATATAAAATGATTTGTGCGACGTGAGGTAAAACGTAGCTGATCCATTAAAAAGTTATTTGTTAAAAAAAAAACAAAGTCATGTCTATATTATTCAATTTTATACTTACTAAAAATCGTACATTAGTTATTTTGAAGAGCATTCAAAATTTTGTGGCACGTGCCAAAAATCTTCCACAAGGCCATTGAAACTTTAATTTTATTTGCCAAGTAATAAGAACCTCATTTCGGATTTACTAAAATATTAAAGAGCGTGCTATTAGATAAAGTTAATCAACTTAAAATATGATAATTAATTTGTTAAGAATTTGTTCTGAATTTTCGATATTTTGGTAGGGTATATTATTTTGATCATTAAATTTTAATCAAATAAAAACTAAATAAAGTACGTCTGGAAATACTAAATTGATACGCAACTATAATTATATTAAACTATTTTTTTTTTTGTATCATACCATAGTCTGTATTATATAATAAAAGAGTTATTAAACATTTGATTTATATTTAAATATACAAATACGTGAATGAAGCGAAAGAAAAAGGCATAAATGGATCGTAGCAGGTGACGTTCTGCACTATCTGCCTGATATTAAAAAACACATAAAAATCTGTTGAGGACTTTTTGCATATTTCGCGAATAGACAGACAGATGTGGCGCGAGACTCTTTTATAATATGAAGTTGTAAACATAATCGCATGTCTCTTTCTCACGGGGGCCTAACAGATTTTCAGGCGGTTTTTAATAATAGAGGTACTTATTAGTTCATGATGAAAATTATGCGTAAATTATTGAAATTTTGTAAATGGATTCAAATACGACGATAGTTTTTGAAAATGTCGAAAAAAATAAGCCGGCTGAAGCTTTAGGCGAAAACGCGGTGATGAAATATATAAAAAAAATGAAGGCATAATGATATTTCTAAAATTTTTTCAACATCGAATCGATGCTCGAAGGTCACTAGTGTTGTATAAAATCAAGCACAATTTAATATTTTCACAAAATATACGTGTTTTAATTAGAACTAAAAAGTGGTGTTTTCATAAAATATAAGTTTTGTGTATACAGTCGTAGAACAAACTAGCAATACATAGTCGAAAAGTTTAAAATACTGTTGTGTCGACCACAGAATACTAATTATTATTCTACACAGCTTCCACATTTATTATGTAAAATGTAAATAATACGGTCTCTTAAACTATCGTAACTTTGTTGGCGTTGTAAATATACGTAGTTTGTTTTCCAATCGTTTTTGTTAATTGACTTGTAATTACTAAATAAATAAACCATATCAATAACTTCGTTATTTATAATTACACATATTACTATTGTTACATATTACTATTGAGACAAGCCGTTGTCAGCGGCTTCACCCGTGTTCAGCTTGAAAATTATCCTCGGGCATCATAATGCCGGGATGAACGTTATCCAACGTTTTATAATTTTTTATTTCCAGACTATAACCTGTCTATGAGTCAAACATCAAGATTCGTTCAGCCATTTTGACGTGATTGAGTAACAAACATCCATGAATTCAAAATTTCGCATCCAGCGTCAAATTAAAATTAAATTTTATTTCAAAGTCGAAATAAATAAACATGGCACTTTACGTTTACGGGAGCAAATTTTGTAACATAGTACCTACATATATTTTTTATATCAACAAACATAATACACCCCGGTATATGTACTCCAATTACTTTACAGTTTAATTTAAAATATATTCCATTCCGTTCCAATTCTTGAAAGTCTGAATTTTCACAGTGAAACAGTAAACATTTTCATTTTAAAATCTCAATACGATTTTTCGAAGTCCGTATGTGTTCGACAGTACGAACGTGCTGTACGAGGAGAAATCGCCATTCTACGCGACTGTACCACGTCTGGTCTCTGAGATAGTGTTAACTAGCTCGCCGGAAGACAGGTTTACAGCAAAAAGGCGATTGCACGCGACTGTACCTTAGAGACGGACGTCGAATTAATTTAAAACATCGTTTTAATTTTACATTTTGTTGTTTAAAGTTTAAAAAGAAATATCCATTTTCAACTTTAGCTAAACGGAGGTACGGTTCACAATGCCGTTTTATTTCATTTTCTCCTCGCTTTTGTTGACTGACGATTTTCTTTTATTGTTCTAGAATTATTGTGAGACTTGTAATCTGTAAGCTTTTCTCTTGAATATATTTTTAAGGTTCCGTACGAAAGGACACAACGTACAACGGGACACTAATAATATTTCCGTCTGTGATTTGTAATAGGTAGACAGTTGAAATTATCACCGATGTATTTTTCTATTACCAAAACAACAAATAATTAAAATTATAGGAAGCTTACCTACTAGAAATATAGTTTTCCACTGTCCTTATAACTGCTAGGGCGCTATATCTCATAATCCGATCTATTTTTTTTGTGTTGACAACGCTCTCCCACACTAGGATTTTTTACCGGTGTAGTGGGTGCGTTTTACAAACATAGAAACTCACATACACAAACACCCAGACCCGGAACAACTACTTGTAGGTCATACAAATATTTGTTAATACAAATATTTTGGCCAGTTGTTTAGCCATTGCGCCTACCGAGCGCCTAAAGTCCGGTCAGAAAGCAGGAGGAATTCCGTACATTGACCTATTATTACCTGTCCCTGTCACTCCAGCATACAATAATATTATGAGTCTCGCTTGCACAGATGGCGGCCATTGCATCTGTGCAAGCGAGACTTTACTATAATATAACAACTAATAAAAATAAAGGGTACGGGACACTTCATGCGCGAGCCCGACTCGCACTTGGCCGTGATTTCGTTTCATCTCGGTTTTAGGACCTTTCTAGTTTAACAGTTTTTACTTTACTCTGACTCATTAGCGTTTTTTTCTATGGTTAGCTTTTTAAAAAAGTGACAAGGAGCTCTTTTTGTCCTGGGTTTAAGACTACTGAGAACGAAAACGTTTTATTTTAATCTAATGGGTTCTTTCTTCGTATAAAAGACGAGTAAGTTTTCATTATATCTAAGCATAATTATATTTAAAAGCTGAAGATTTTTTTTGGTTGCACGTGCTAATGTCTCTACTGCTTCGAATTTGATAAATCTTTTTGTGTTGGATAGTCAATTTATCGAGGAAGGTATGTATTATCACGTATTGAACGACGATGGCAAATATAAATTAATGCTTATATTAATTTGTAAGGATAAGTAACAATTATTATTTTTGGAACGAAGTTCCTTATCGCGCGTTGTGAAAGGGGGCTAGACGGAAAAAAATCTTACGAAAAGTTGGCACGACACTTGTTTGCCTCGCCCCGCACCTCGCGCCTGCACCCCGCGCCCCGTACCCCTCACTCAACCCCCGTTCCTCGTGATTCTTGTCGTATTGCGATGTGCACATGTTTCTCAGTCTCTGTCTCTAATAGAAAGCAAGCCAGATATTTTCGTTTCGTCTTTCTATTTCGCATTGAACAGTGTGGTGTTGCGACGATTATTTTTGTTAACTTCGTTCCATCCGGGTGTCCCTTGCCACCTCTCAAGTTTTTAATTTCTGCCTAATCCCATTGAAGAAAAAAGCCTAAGTTTCCGTATTTCTCAAAAAACAACTTTTCAACGTAGCTACACAATATTCTCAGCAACATAAGAAAAATATAACGAAGAAAAGTTTTCATAAAAACTTCAACAAGTAAAAAGTACTTTACTAACCAGCTGATAATATGGAACATCACAAACTTCTCTTACTTGAAAACAAGTACTAACTCGCGGTACGTGTATCCCGCTTACAAGTATACCGGTACATACCGGTATACTTGTAAGGGAATAGAACATAATATTAAAGAAACCCCTCATCCGTTCCTTGCCTGACCCAAATACATACATACTTGAAACAAAGTTTCAACATCTCATACAAGTTACTTCGAGTATGGGTCTCAAAACATCGAATACACATCGGGACAGAAAAATCGAGCGCTTCTTGTTTTTTGTTTATCGAAAGTGCAGCTTCATCGATATTGCATTGTAGGTGTGTATGTTGAATCTTTGCATAATATTGCTTTTACAATATCTTGAGGTGACTTGAAAGTAAAAAAGAAAGGTGATGGTTTTACGCTTTTTTTTATCGTGTTAATCAGCAAATGAGTCCTCCTACCCAGGGCAGAGCGGGTGGGACTGTCAGACTCGTACTGACTAAAATCCAGGGGGTCTTTCAATAACCTTTTATGTTCCGGGGTCACGGTAATGGTAATTCGTGAGTCCCTTGAGCACGGCAGGCTTTGGCCCTATAAAGGGCCCCGTAATTATGCTGAGACTCTTTGACCTGGGCATGGCCCATGTCAAGCGTTCAATTTCCCGTAAGTAGAAAATTAATATTTATATGGTATATAAATAGTTTTTCCGGGTCTTACTTTTATAAACATTTAAACTAACATAAAACGCCCCACGAAATTGGAGTTATTCCTAATGTCTCAATTTTTGTAAAAGCCCATTTCTGAAATAAAATATTATAATACGTATTAAGATAAATAACACTGTAAGTAAGTCAAAAGTACGAGTTTCGAGATCAAAGCAAGGTTTTGTACATTATAATTTAGATAAGATTTAGAGACACTAAAGTATTTTACTCCGCTGTAGCCGAAACGTTAATTTATATTGTCAACTTGACATAAACTTCCAAAGAACCACTTTAATAGAAAATACCTAGTCTCCGCTAAAATTCATTACATAAACCCAAATTGTGTCTTTGTTCGACTGTCGAAAAAAATAATTATGACTTTGTAAACTACTTCTGAGTTAATATCTTTACTTAGGCAAAACTCATTTCGACTATATTTTTTACATACAAAAAACGTGGCTTTTTCAAATTATATTAAGCCACATTATATGGGCATGCGGACGGCGAGTAATCGGCGAATCGCTGTCTGACCATAGACCTTGGGGTCGACGGCGCGTTGTGTTCCACGCGCGTCTTAAAGAGTGTCAGCACATTGATGGGCCCCCCCTTAGAGGGCCAAAGCCTGCCAGGGTCGCGGTACTAAACAGCAACAGTGAAGGCAAAGGGCTATTGAAGGACACCGTGGATTTAGTCAGTACAAGTTTGACAGTAACTCCTGCCCTGCCCTAGATGGGAGGACCCATTTGATGAATTTACCACCTAAAACAAAAAAAAATGCCAAAAATTCACATCACTCTGAAAATAATACAGTTCTACTCGTATTAAGGAATATTTCTTAAAAAAAGGTGTGTTATCTTTCTGTGCACCGATGTGTAACATAGGAAACGACAAGTAGCAGAAAAGTATTTCTGTGAAACTCAAAGTGAATTGGATTTGAAGCAAGATGAAAGTCAGATAAGTTATGTACAACTATTTATAGGAATAGAATGGACAATCAGATGCTTATCATACTTTTATTTACTTGTAGTTATTTGCTGGAAGAAATATGAAATGGTGCGGTAAGAAAATGTAACACAATTGTAGTTACGGGGAAATGGTCTTACTATACCTTATTTTGTTATCGATTTAGAAAAAGTCAATTACAGAAGAAAATTTCATCAAAATTTCTATACTAAGTGTTCCCCGTGGCTTCACCTCCACTGCTTAGTTACAATAGATCGCAGCGTTATGATGTTTTATAGCATACAAGCTATAGCAAATTAAGGAAATTAAAAGGAAATTAAATAATAGATAAAGGCTATCCTTATCAGCCGGAAGACGTCCACTGCTGAACATAGGCCTCCCCCTTAGACCGCCACGCCGAACGACAATTCGCCATTTGCATCCATCGGCTGCCCGCGACCCTCACGATGTCGTCGGTCCAGCTAGTGGGAGGCCTGTCTACGCTGCGTTTTCCGGTCCGTGGTCGCCACTCGAGAACTTTTCTTCCCGATCGGTTGTCAGACTCCAACACAAAAATAGTTTTTAATTCGAACCAGAAGCTCTTTAGATTATCGCGTTCAACCAAAATACTTCATCTTTATAATATTAGCATAGATTAGTTTTTAAACATTCAAATATTTAAGTAAAAATACAAAGTCATGTATTAAACTCACTCAACTCAAGCAATACTTAAAATTAGTCTCTACTAATCTAATGGCGTGCATCTTGTTTTTCTGTAACACGGTCCTAAGTATTCAGCACAGCATAAATGCGCGAACTAATTAAAACATAAGAACATCGTATCTCATAATCCGGAGTGTCGTGACACTACACACTAGTGTCTTCTTGCCGACGGTGTCTGGAGAGCACTCTACGACACCAAACGAGCACAGTCCCGAGCCGCGGAGAGCGCTTTAATTTGGATCAAATATGCTTGATTTTTTAATGAATACCTTCGCTAGGGATTCGCTTTTTTTCTCTTCTTCTACTCCTAAATTGAATTTATTCAGTGAGGCGTTCCACCGTTCCTTTGAGTCAATAAAAAGGGAAATTTTACATGTGCCTCGAAGATTAATAACGAGATTGGAGACATAAGAGTCTTATTAGGTGGGCTTCTCAAAGGAATTGATGAAATATTTTCCTATTTATACAATGTTTATACAGTTTTAAAGATATTTTAAAGACTTTTGTGAATAGGGGAAATTTTGTTACTTTATAGGTGGAAAGATAAACCATATAATAGCTACATGTATAGATTCTTGAAGATCTCTATTGATAAAAATGGAGTTTTGCTAATTGATGAATGCACGTTGTGATTAAAGAACTTAATATCCTAGAACGCACCCATAAGTAGAAGTTTTTTAGTAATGAGAAATTAGCAAGTACCTATAATTCCAATCTCAAATAACTACGAATATTGTATTCGTTTATTTATGAATATTTATTTATAGAACTCAGCACGGCTTCGGAAAAGACGTCAAGCCCTTTATCAGATTTCAAACATGTTCTCGACTTCCAAAACAATATTTTTTGTTCCGCAGCGACGACAAAATTTAATAATTCACAAAGTCTTCACCAATTCGGATGGTCTTCATTCTGTTTTTCAAGGTTCTACGCCTGTCGGATGATACAATTAAGTAAACCCTGTAAACTTTCAGTTTCAGCGTCGAAATTTTGACGAATAACAATTTCTATGGGTCGAAATTTGTTAAGTTGGCAAATTGTGTTCGTTGTATTGCAGCTAAAGGATTTTGATTTATTTTGTTATGAAAGTATATTTTTCTATTGTCTATAGAAAATTTAAAAGTTTACTAATATTGCTGTTACACTACATACGATACTAATTAGCCCCAACAAAGTCACAACCCCAACCTCTTAACCTCTGTAACTACCCATTTATCTTCCAACAAACACATAATTCAACAGTGTTCACATACATATACATAGTAAGCACAATAAGAGCTTCATTATTAATCCATATATAACCGTGATGCGTGTCAGGACAGACGTGGATTGACAAACATCTCCCGCGGCGATGCACGTCGGTGCAACGGACAGATGGCGCCACTGGGAGAGTGTGGTACCAACTGGACTTTTTGTACAGGATATATGGAGCAGCTTTGAAACAGGAGTACTGTCATTTGTAGTGCTAGCTAGAGCAAAATAACAGTAGTTCTGGTCTGTGGGGCACAAATGCAAAAGTATATCATCTATGTAAACAAAAAAGAAATTCGGTTGTTTATACTAGAAATTCCTAAATAAACCAAGGTAAAATAATAAAAAGTGAAAGACTGAGTTTGTTTTAATAGAATTTATTACAAATAAAACTTGCACAAGTTGAGATAAAGGTGAAAGATAATTTACGACTAAGAATAAGAAGCTCATGAAAACTTATGCCTGTATCTACATAAACAATATTACCAATAACTTTTACCGCTTACTTCAAATCCTTCATAACTACACTTCACCGGTTTCACGTAAGAAAACCAGAAAATCAATTGGCGGAAAACTCGAAGAGGAAATCAAGCATGAATGATTGCACCAAGTTCGGGGGAAATTGTGTGAATCGATGTTAGCAACACCAGAGGCGTTTTAATATAAAACAAACGTAACAAGCCGACGATACTGATAGGAAGCTAAATTACACCTCGTCTCGACACAAACTGCTGTAATCACAAACAATTTCAAAGCGAAGAAGATTGCTGCGATTCGCAATATTGTAAGGGAGATGATGCAAGGATAAGGCGTAAAGCGGATTTTGGGATTCTTAATGTAAAGACCAAAAGAAATAATGTTGGTGTAATATGTTGTATGAAATAAGAAGTTCTCGTTACATTTGCAGCTGACAATAATTGTAAACAAGTACCAGTTAGTGAAATAATTGATAAAGTAGAAATTATAGTTGACGTTAGGTTGGTAATACAAAAGGCTAAAGTAGCCATTTTAAGATACTTAAGAAGCAAACTATATGGCAGTCATAAAAAAATTCTAATTAACAGAATCGCTACCGACGGCCCTTTGCGCGTACCCCCACCCAATGGCTTATAAGCAAAAGGAGAGAGATCTCTTAAAGTGAAAATACAGATTGCGACTTTACAAAATGTGAGTACGTAGTTATTTTCTCGTGAAAATAAACTTAGCGCGTTGATGGTACGCCCCGAGCCTCTCAGCTCCCGCCAAATTTTATTGTAATAAGGGTTAATCAGGAACTTTGTTAATTAGGCCAGGCGAAACACGGTGTGAACTTTGACTCGTAAAAATGTGCAGTTTAGCGTGGGCTGTTGTGATTTTAATTTGTTTCACGTGTAGGCCTTATTTGTGAATTGGTATTTGTTTAAGAAAGTGAAGCTTGAAAACAGGTTGCGTCGTATTCCTCACTTACTTTTGGTCGTAAATATGGAACTTGGAATTTTAGCTTAGGCGTTCTCTGCTGTGCGACTGTCGTTTGCCTAAACTTCAAGCTTCTCATTTAAATCTGTGTACAATGGCTTTGATATTATTCCGTAAATAATAAGAACTGAAAAAGATATTCATCTTTGTCACTAATTTCAATGACGATATCATTTTCAAATTACTCATCTCCCATTTTCGGCAAATTTGATTTAGAAGCCTTCACATGACCGAAAAAATTACCTGCTACTGTAGTAACTCACTTTATATAAAAAGCACCCATTTATATTATTTTTTCACCTTCAAAAACATGAAAAATAAAAACACGTTCACAGAAAATTGACTTTCAAGTGGCATTACACTCAATCTAAATTCTCCTATTGAATATGTTCGTGTAATATGCGAATACTCGCGAAAAGCCATTGCATTCAAGTTTATATTCGTTGTGACGCAAATTCGATTTGTTGCATCGAATAGAGTACGTAGTATATTCTATTTATTATGACTATATTTCGTTGGGTTTTCAGTAGAAATATTTGAATGTGAAATGACAGTTTTCAGTATATTTCCTTGCGGTGCCGTGAAATTTGTTCGGTTGAGTTAGATAGGCAAATAGTTTTCAGTATTATGGGATGTTCAGTTTGTTGTGTTACTTTATTTTCTACGTCATTTCTGTAAGTACTGTTGTTTGGATTCCATTTGCGATTAATTTATTACTTAATGTATCTGCTTGGAATTCACAGGTAAAAATTGTACTCTATGAGAGACTTAGACATACCTTGCAAAACTGATCGCACATTTGTTAGGTACGCATGTTTCGCATTTTAGAATTCGTCGCATGAAATCATAATTCAATCGGAAAATTCTTTCAGCTTCCGAATCATGCTGATGATGTCATAATTTCATATAGAAGCGCGTACGGTGCTGATAATGTTTTTTTTCTCGTGGTAACATCATCAAATTGGTCCTACCACTTAGGGCAGGGAACAGCAGAACTGTATTATTTTCAGAATGATGTGAATTCTTGGCATAGTTAATTGCAATGCCTTTTTAGCGTGGTAAAATTATCACATGTGTGCCTAGGACAGAGAAAGAGTGACTGTCAGAATTGTATAATGATTAAAATCCACGGAGTCCTTCAATAGCCCTTTACGTTCCGGAGTCAAGGTAATTCGTTCGTCAATCTCCGTCGAATTTTTTGTGGAATACAGGCATTATGTCTGATGATCTTATATTTAATTCTAATGGTGCTTCTCAACAAGAAACGCACGAGTTACACTAAACTTAAATTCTCCAATTAGAAATTCTAATACAAAATAACATTACCAATATCTGCAATGGACATTATTTAGCCTTAGGCCGTTCGGCAGCCAATCGTAGTAAAGCTTATTTTAGCCTATTTTCTAGTTAAATGATTTATTGTTCGCTGTGTAATGAGAAATTATGGTTCGTTGTTGATTTATTACTGGTTTAATACTGTTACGGGCTTAATAAAGGGTGGGTAGAACACTCAATCATACATTTTAATATTTCATCAGAACGTTGTTTTTCATTTTAATCACCTCATTGTGATTGGTACGCTCAAGTTCACCGCGCATTATGTCTCTTCAAATGTTTTTAATATTGTTGCTGATTAAAACATACTGAGAATTGACATTACTCATTTCATACTGAATCCTTTAATTAGCGTGCTGTAGTTTTCAGATGTGTTAACTTCACCGAGGTTAAACGTCTTGATCATAGCAGGTGATGAAAACGGATCTTGTCTTAGCTAAAATTTCTGTATTTTACCAGATAGTTTATACCTGGATTAACACATAGGATAGCTTTTATCCCGATTTTATGTTCCCGTGGGATAATTTTCGAGTTGTAGCGGGTGAAGCCGCTGGCAACAGCTAGTGTTTTAATATTTTGGCTAATTAAAACATAATGAGAATAGACATTACTCATTTCATACTGGATCCTTGATATTTTTATTAATTGGCGTGTTGTAGTTTTCAGATGTGTTAACTTCGACGAGGCTAAAGGTCTTGATCATAGCAGGTGATGGAAATACGGATATCTTGTCTTAGCTCAAAATTTCTGTATTTTACCAACGTACTTGAAGTATTTACCGCATTTATTGTATTGAAAATGAAAAAGCACCTCTAGGGTGTGAACGGGATATTTGTTCCATATCTTTTGTTTTTTATGTGTAATGGGTTTGCTCTTGAGCTTAGTCGAGGTCAGGAGTGACTAAGGCAAGATCGACGTTGGAGCGAGCTTATAAAGAAGAAGCCTGTTCACTTTAACTTTGAAGAGATTGGACGAAGTAAAAATTTATGAAATTGTATGGCTCGCTTTTGCAATTATCGGGGCCGGCGCCGGCACGGCGTTCATACATTTTTGCTGCCCTGCACCGGCTCTACACCGGCACCGTCGCCGGTGCCGGTGCCGTGCCGGCTAATGGAAAAACACCCATTGCGGTTGTATGTGTTGGGAAACACAGAAGCAGGCAGAGAGTTCCACTCTTTCGCAGTCCGCATTATAAAAGACGTTTGAAAACGCTTAAAAACGCGCTTAAGCGCTTTCGCTTGATTATAAGTAAGTTATTTTCCATTTTATACGTTACAAAACGTGAAAAGTTTTGCTAAAGGGAGGAGAAGCCCCCCCCCCCCCCCTCTGTAGTTTATGCCTACTTACCTAATTGTGTTTAATATAGATTTTGCTCTTTCTTTAACAACTGTATGGAGCACGTGGAAAGCAACTTTCCCAAGTATCGGAAAAAAGTCCATTGTATGACGAAAACTTTTTGGAGTAAACCTTCCATGCGTGAAGTAAATATGATAAAAGTATTACATACTTGTGTAGGCAGCATTTGCCTCGTGTATGCGATATAACAAGGCAAACAAAATTAATGAAAGGCAAAAGTTGCGTGAAAATGGTTAGATTTGATAGAAGAGCTGGTGGATATTTCCACTAAGAGTTTTTCTGAACGTGTCTTTCGGGATTTTGCAAGAGACCAGAAGGTGTATTACAACATTATAAAACCAGCCTTATTCCGGCGAGTGAAAGTGACAGAGCTATACAAGTCGTCTAGCGCCATCTCGTTTACTCACTGGAACAAGCCTTGTTTTAAGACGTTGTACATGACATCAAACTAGAGAGATTGAAAAGAGACCTATACTCAGCTTTTGGTGGCTAAATATTGAAGAAAAAGATATTAACACATTTCATCGAAAGCTGAAAAAATGATAAATATTTTTCGGCTTCAAATTCTTGTATGTTCATAAATAATGGCTTGAGTCCATAAAAGTAGCAAACAAAACATTTATTTGACAATAAACAGACAGAAACATCAAAACAAACACCCGTTGGGGCCATTACTATTTTTACTATCAATATTCCATTCGAATAAGAATCCTAAAAGGGTTATGTGTCACAAAATATGTTAAGAGGGCCAACTTTATAAAGTTTGTCTGAAGCATTGGCGCGGATCGATACGTATACTCTGTAAGGATGCACTTGCATCTAGTATCGATACTTTGGATCGATTGATTGATGCCTTCCAAATTATGCGACGCAATTCTAGGATGCTATACAATTGTTTTCTAATTTGAATTTCACTACCGGTGGATTGCGCAACACGGTGTGTGGTAAAATCAAATAAATGTTTGAAATACGCCACGAGGCCAGTGGCGAACTCGCGCACTTATAAGTAATTAATTTTGTGCCTCACATCGTACCACCCAAAGCTTAGACCAAAGTTGTGAACAAGCCCTAAGAAATTAAGTAAAAAACAGGAATGTTTGAGTACTTTATTACTTTCTTTTTTAGTACTTTCTATCTCTAGTTGAAAATGGTTGCAGCTGACAACTCGCTAGGGTAGGATACGATCCGTTAATTCTGATAATACAAATATTTATTTACATTTTAAAATGTAATGTTTGTGGATCTTACAACGGCCCTTATATCTAGCGGATGGCCCTTCATCTTATGGACTCTGTACATTTTTATCGATATCAAAGTATCCACTTGGATGGTGCATCACTATTCTGTGCCCTGTCCAAACTGCTCGATGCATAGTTTGCTAGCATTGCAAACGTTCGACAAAGGGCCCCAGTATATTCTGCAGTTTCAAAGTTGATCTTATACTTTCATAGTTCTCTTGTTCCCAAGAATGGTTAATTTTCTAAGAATTTTCTCTCAATATTGTTGGAAATGTTTTCATAACATTCTTTGGAAGAGCTTGTTGTTGTTCTACATTTTTTTTAATTTATTTTGTTTTCCTTAAAAAATAATGGAACTTTCCTACGCATGTTTTTTTTTGCTAATTATAGTGTGTAAACGACGATGTAAAAGGAGTAAATGAGTTTCATAGTAGATAAAGGCACAAGGACACACAAGAACATCTATAAAGAAATAATGAAATATACGCAAAAAATATAAAAAAGAGAAAATACTATTATATACAATGTATTTGCCCTAATATTTTTTTGTCTACTCTGTGGAAAAGTACTTGGTTTGACACTTATATTATTATTAATTTCCTTGATCCATGTACTTCTTTATTTCATTTGGTTCATGCACTACCATTCCCACATAACCACACTATCTAAAAGTCGTTCTAATGCGACATACGCCACTGAATTTAGTACCATTACCCACAAAAGCTCCTGGAAAAAATATGGCGCCGTTTGAGCTCGAATTACAAGGGCTCAGCGAGATATGATTGGTATAAGTCATAAGCGGAATCTTGTGCAAGTTAGGCAAGAATTTAGCATAGAGCCTTTGTTAATAAATGACAATACCAAGTGTTACGAATTATAAAAAAAAGGTATTTTTTTTAGGATCTGATGGGTGTTATGCTAGCTAAACCAGTATGTTCGTATACATGTAGCCACGTACGACTATTTAACTTTACGAGTACAAATATTTTATATGGAAATATTATGTTTTGTTGTGATACGTCGTGTGACCTCCATTTTTCTGGGCAATTCTCCTTACCCTACAAAGCAAGACACGAATCTACAACCGCGCTTTCTTGGTATCAGGAAATACTTCTCTTACAATAAGCTACATTATATTACAAAAACTGCAGTCCTAAATAACTCAGACTAATAATACTAATCATAATTATAAGTGTTTGAATTAGTATGGGCGCTTACACTAACATTAGTTCAAACAAATTAAAACATGCTTAATATACCGTTTATAACTGCCTAATGTATTCCCAAACACGTCTTTTAAAATACTTCCTATTTAACATACAGTATTCGCATTTCCACCTGCTTTGTTTACTCACCTCATTAAAATACGCCACGTTACGCTAACATTAAAAGCGACCTAATTAATTATACATTTCCCTTCCGCCATTTTTCTCTAACTTGGACCGAACTCCAGGGCTTTGTTTCAAGTGGTCGCATTTATTCCCCGCATGTCCGTGTCCACTTTAATTACGGATAATTTATATTCAGATTAACTGAGACGGCAGGTGCTGTCGCGGTCTCATAGTCTCTATTATGCAGTATACGTGATTTTAATGGCGTATCGAATTTCGTGATAGCTGCTACTGAAATTGGAAATTATATGGAGACGTCATGAGGTGGGACAAAACAAACTCGAGCTTTTTTTATCGTGTTAAAATCATGAAATGGTCCCACCCAAGAAAGTGCGTGTCGGGCCACGACGATGTCATGAGCGAACTGATTGCTGAATTTATTAAAGAATTTTAATTGTATGGGTCAGTTTTTTTTTTAGAGTGGTTATTCGTCAAATGTGCCCCCACCCAGGGCAGGGCGGGAGGGACTGTCAGACTTATACTAACTAAAAATCCACGGTGTCCTTCATTAGCTCTTTATGTTCCGGGATCACGGTAGTGGAATAAAATCCGCGACCTCGGCAAGCTTTAGCCCTCTGTGCGTCATCTTGCTGACACTCTTTGAAGCGCGCGTGAAAGGCGGCGTCGACCCGGGCATAGTCCATGGTCGGGCGGCCCATTACTCGCCGCCCGCATGCCCGCACCTACAGTGGCCGGAGATCGTCTTGCGACGTCCGACGCCGTGGGCGTCTACCAGTGCGGCTGGGGCGGAGGGGAGGACGCTGTCCTCTCTTTTTTCACGGCCCGCCTCCTAACTCGAGTCTACTTAAGAAATATTAGAAATAGGAAAAGTAGTAACTTTAAAGTTTCGCCATGCCTTTCGAACAAAGACAGTTTTATAAGAGTTTTGAAGAAAATTCAGTTCCTAGAAGATGGATAGTACTCAGTAATATTCAACCTTTAAAGAATGAAACTCGAGAGCACTATCTAAGGATTTTTCTACGAAATACTGAAGTTTCACAATCACTATAATGTTCAAACGACTTCTTATATGACTTCCTTGCTAAAGCCTTGCCTTTACCTAACTATGTTGGGGTTGGCTTTCAAACTAACCAGATGCATCTGAATACCAGTTCTTATACGGAGCGATTGTCTATCTAAGGCCCTAGTACGATATTTCACGTATTTGTGAAGAAAGTAAACGGAAACTTTGACATTATTTTGATGAGAAAAACTAGTTCCTGAAAACTGCACGTGTTTTTTCATTTTCCATACAGTTTACGTCGCAACACTTCAAGTACACTGTTCAGCCGAATAGTTAGAAGTCATGTTAGGCCATCTGATGTTCACAGTCGAGTTACTAAGTAATGTGAGAATCTTTCGAAAGCTGTTATCAAACATGTTGAAATTGGATTCGGTATAAAACTCCCTTCAAAATGTGTATGAAATGGAACAAACCCACCACACTATTCCCAAACCACTGCAACTCCTGAGAGCCAGAATCAACAGTGTGAACCACCAGAAAAGCGCCGAGACAATGAAGCCCGGAGAATGAATTTACCTATCTTGGATCCTGCAACGAAATTAATCAGAAAATAATAGTGGAGGAGTAGGAAAAATGTGTATGTTGAATCTGCCCATATCTTAGTGTCTTCAGAATATCATCATCTGCCTGCCTTTTCCCAACTATATTGGGGTCGGCTTCCAGTCGAACCAGATTCAGCTGGATATCGATATTTTACATGGAGCGACTGTCTATCCGACCTCCACAACCCAGTAACTGGGTAATACGATACCCCATGGTAAGACTGGTTGTCTGACTTTAGAGCTTCTAACAGTAACGACTGTCAAAGATCTACAAATGACAACCGGGACCAACGGCTTTACGTGCTTTCCGAGGCACGGACAAAACTCGCTATGACAGATGGTCACCCATCCACAGACCAACCTCGGCAAGCGCGGCTTAACCCGGAAGATCGGCCTGTGCGGCTGTGATTATTTAGCCACGAGCTCCTCAATAGTAGAAATCTTTCAGAATATAAAGACGTGTAAATCTCGATTAGGACTGAATAACACAGACTTAACCCACAAATCTTCGAAACACCTCCCCTAATGTCTTAGGACATAAATTTTAAACCTATAGACCTAATTCTGGCGACATAAACCAGATGGCAATCAGCACACTGTCTGACTTACAACGATGTTGCTCGTGATTTACTATAATAGGCGTTAACATCGGGCTTTGGGTTCGATATAATCCTGATAGACTGTCATAGTTTGGGTTGGGAACGGGTCTTACTGATGGCGGGAGCGAGAGCGTTAACGGTAAGTATTAAAAAAACAGTAGCAAGTGAATTTCTGTGTTGTCTTTCTCCAAAATTCTGGAGTTTATGTATGTGTGTAAGTGCAATTTTGATATACCTACCTAATTATATATTTTTTTGTAAACGAGGCATCAAACAATAAGTTTTTTAAGTAGAATGATGATCAAATGTCAATAGACAGCCTTTAAAGTCATTTCGGTCATACCTACTGGATATAGACACAGGCAAGAGATCATGTGACCCAATGTCTAGCAATAGACTGCAATAAGCTGAATATATTAATTAAATAGTAATTAGCAACCAAACACAAAGTAAAGGACGCAAATTAAAGACAGTGAAATGGCTTTTATTGGTTTACTAATGCTTGAATTGTTTTTTAATCGACTTGAGATGCACCTCTCAATTGAAGTCGTTTGGTGCTTCCAAAACCTATTTACTGAATGCTTAAAAGCGCTAGTTAAGAAATAAGAATTTACTTTGGAATTCAACTAAAAATCAGTTCTACTTCTTACTAAGTCTGAAGTTCAAAAAATGCCTTTTATAGAAATGTAATACGAAATATCAGCAGAATAGATGTGGATTTGTATCGCAAATTTTATTTCTTCTCTTATCCTACTCTTTTAGCTTAGAATAGCCTAAATATGATACCAGCCTGTCACATCGATGATAGGCTGGTATCACACTAGCTATCGAGCTATCAGACTCTTTAAAAATCTTCTACGTTCTTTGGTTGCTCGTCACAGAGCCACGGCGTCCACGACAGTTGGTGAGCTCGAGTTCGTCTCGCGAGCCCGCCAGTCTCCGCTTGCCCGCTTGCAGTCTGACCTAGCCTCATACGACGTAGTTCGTGCATACCACGAATGATACGATTTTGGTAATATAGTAAAACATCAGATTATAGACTTACAGTCGTAGTTTAAAGGCTTACAGTCTTATCGACTAATGCTTAGTTCGTTACATTGTTAAAGTATCGTAAGTCTATGAAATCTGTTCAAGATGGAGTTTAATGAATGTTGGCGAGATCTGTATTTGTGAATTTATAAAACGACTAGCTGTTGCCAGCGGCTTCACCCGCTACAACTCGAAAATTATCCCACGGTAACATAAAATCGCGATAAAAACTATCCTATGTGTTAATCCAGGTTATAAACTATCTGTGTACCAAATTTTTGCCAAATCCGTTCAGGGGTTTTTGCGTGAAAGAGTAACAAACATACCTACCTACATACATCTATGTGTATGTAGGTATTTTTGTTACTCTTTTCTTTAAAGTTTGTGACACAAACTTACACACACAAACTTTAGCATTTATAATATACCTAAGTAGGATATTGTTTTACTGCAGCACAAAATAAGGTCGAATTTGATTATTATAACTGATTTTTTAAACAATGCCACTGACTATCATAAGCTAATGGTTCTACAAATAGCAGCGCGGTCCGATAAAAGAATATAAATTCTGAACGCAAAAAAACTTCAGGAGAAAGAAAAACTCCAAAGTTCCTATTCAAAATTGCACCAAACTTATTTGGTGACCGTAAAACGAATTGTGGCGTGCCATTGATCGGGGTGATACCATTGTGATTATAACTTCGTCCGTAATCGGATCAGGGCAGCGATCGACCAATCAAAACTTGTGGATATTGCACTGGAATACGTGTCGTAATTCACGGAAATATCTTTATTTGAAACCGTTAGTGGAATTTCAATATGATTAAACTTTTACTAACTAGGAAAATAATATAAATTTTATGAGATAAGTATATGAATATTGACGAGGCAAATGGAGTATGAAAAGATCATGACTGATGCATTCTTTAGTTTTTCTTCTGGCATACAATTTTACGTCTCATATTTTTAACCAATCTTCAAACATGTCATGTTTAAAGTATGGGATTAATGGGAAAAACTAAGGACCAAGGAAGTGAAAGTTAAAATACTGTTAGCAGGAATGGTTTTAAAGCTGGACGACTGTACCAGTGCATTTTGAAAAAAAAAAAACTATTTTATTTTTAAAGCAATATAGGTTTGGTTCTTCAACAGATAGGTATATCCCGAATTATCTAAATTCCGTTGGGTACAGGTTGAATCCATACGATCTAAAAATAAAATATGAGTATATTTGAGAAAGCTCTAACATTTAAACCTAAAAGATAGTGAAAAAAGTGCCATAAGGTACACCACAGCATGGCGTTTGAGCTAAACTTAGTAACCTACATAACACAAGAAATTATACATTAATATACGTACGACAAATCATATTTGCAGTGTGGGTTACCAGAACGTTATATCGCCTGAAGCCGCTCAACCCCATATTAATTTACCGAGACGTATTCCTAAACAAAACTATCAACTAATATATACCTACATAGCAAGTTTCTAAGACTCGATTATATCGGCTTCATTCGAGCAACTGAGAATCGGTTGCTCGGTTACTACTCGAGGATTTCTGTGAATCGCTAAAGAATCGTTTATAGGCCCCTAACCAAACCGAACTTCGGGATGTCCCTGAAATCTTGGTATAGCGAGTTTTAGATTTGGTGAGCATTTATTCATTTTGGTATACAAAAAGAATTATTGATGAGCATTTAAATTGTAATAATATTTCAAATGATTCACACCGTGAATCAAAAGTTGCGACCGAAAATCAAAATAGACGCGTCCACACGAGGCATTTGCCGCGCGAAGCAGCTCGGTGGCTTCTCGATCTGCAGGCGTAGCATGGCGCCCCGTAGAAAGGGGTTTTGTCGACGGAAGAATAGACAAAATGACAGAACGTAGAAATATTTTTATCGTAATGTAAAAAATATGAAAAATAAACGTACTTATCTTCAATAGTGTACGAATGGTGTCATATTTGTGCAAAAAATTGTCGATTTTTGTAGAAATAACGATAAATAACTCAAGTCTTTTCTTGGTAGAATAGAGATACGTAGAATCGCCGGGTTATGGGACATCTCGCCCACGAAAAAACTGGCCCACAGGCCAGATGTCCCCTTTTTAAAATGTGCATGGGTATATTCGCCCGGATCAATTTAGTAGAACGGGCCAGATGTCTTCTATTAAATAGTAAAAGCTAGTAAAAGGATATTTCGGCAAAATCGTATATGTTTAATTAAATATCTGTTCAATAATAATATAATCAGCAAAAGTACTAGGCAAGCATAAGTTCAAAGTAGTATAATTATTTATGTACTTAAATAATAATTCTAGGCAGGAGGATTATTTAAGTACATATCACTTTCACACACATCTGGCCCGTTCTACTAAATTGATCCGGGCGAATATACCCATGCACATTTTAAAAAGGGGACATCTGGCCTGTGGGCCTGTTTTTTCGTGGGCGAGATGTCCCTTAACCCGAATCGCCATGCTATGCCTGCTGTATGGACGTGCCTCGGCCGAGGTAAGGGATCTTTCTCAAAACTATACACATAGTTCTTGACGCAGTGGCTCTTGTAGCACGACTGCTACAAGAGCCACTGCGTCATACACGGACAACTTGAAGCAGTCAATACCGACGTATTGACTGCTTCAAGTTGTCCGTGTATGGCCAACCTAAGAAAAAAGGTTCGGTCTGGAAATACAAGCCTGAATAAAAATCAGCAGAATAATTCATATATTATGCCGTTGAGAAGAAATCAAATACTTCACTTTCTTTCATCTTTGTATTTCATTCGATATTTTTGGTCACTGGCCGTTATCAAAGAGGCTATAACTTGGCTCTTATGTCGCTTTATTTATGAGTAATATTTATACAAAAGAGAACTAGCCACTGAATAGAACATATTGATGATTAACTAATAAAACAAACTAGGGGTTGCCCAAAACTACAACAAAATCTATTCAAAAACCTCGCAAAATATAATACAAAACAGAATTTACGTCAAATAATAAAGTTACAATTCAACCCTCCACTGCACAAATTCTCAGAATTATGGTAACTATGTAACCGAGGGGCCTCTTGTACCCCACTCTTAGACGTCAATCATCTCCGCGTTACACGCGTGACGTGAAGACGTCATACATACGTCTACTTGTAGCAAATGGATTTGATTGTATGACCTTTATGAGGAATCCTTGTACGTGGGGTTGCAAAATGTTAAACCAAATTATGTAAGACAGAGATTGAAATGTCATTCACTTTGTTTGATGAAAATTAGGGTAGTTTGAGGTGTTTTCAACAATACCTTCTGGTTTCCGAAGCACGAGAAGAAGAGTTAAGTAAATAATGGTTTCTCATTCAAAAAGACGCGACTAATATTTATTAAGAGTCATAGCTAACGCAAGGCGGTAGGCAGAAAAAAATGTGCAAGAATAAGATTTGCATTTTAATAGAAGTCAAGTTTTTCTCATCTGACCAAAACTTCCGGCCAGTCTCCGGTACGCAGGGTTAAACCAATTACATGGATAGTACAGATTACCGATTAGTCTCTGCATGGCAATTTTTGACACATAGTGTAATAAAGTATTTGGGAAAGTTCCAGTCTAAAATCAATATTTTAGACCGGTGAGTATTTTTCCATAGCAAATTTTTCTGTTTGACTATTTAAAGTCACGTACAACACAGTAATACATTACTATTAGTTGACTTTTACAACTCGAACGGAGTGAAAAGAAATGAAAGTGGTAGGTAAAGTTTAAGAGGCAATATATCATTATAACATTTATGTGAAAATGTAGTTTATATAATATTGGGTCTTGTAGCTGAAATATTCACTGCACAGGAAAATATACCTTACGATACCCGTTTTTGTAGAAACATACATAGAAATACATCAGCCCCTAGTTGTAATTTTTTTGACGGAAGAAGTTGGTCACCTTTGTCTTGCGTAAGACATTTGAGTTTACTGTATTGCCTTTGGACATCAATATATTAGCAAAACATCAAGATTTATTTAACGCGGTTACGCTATTGGTGAGCCTAAATGATAAAAAAGAATAAAGGATTCTAATAAAACAACTCCTTTTAATGTAGAACAGAACTGAACATTTAATTTTAAAATCAACCACCAAGCCATCACAGATGGCAGCACATGTATGTGTAATCGACACACAGATAATATAACATTTGTCATAGATACTTAAATTGGATATTACTTTTCTACAATAATAAAGTCAACAAGGTATTAAAAATACAAAATAAATATTCCCAGTAACACGAATTAAATTCTGTTTGCATTCATCTTGGCTCCGTCATCAGTTCCCTTTGTTAAATTTAAAATTACTCGAAATCATTCTACGGTAGGATTACTATAAATTATGCAAAGGCCGCGAATCCATTGTGCAATGCAACTTATTAAAATTATTATACGAGTAATTTTTAAATGGGGCCTTTCATTAAATTAAGGGGCCTTTTATTGTTCGGCCACTGGAGGGTTAAGTCATTAGTGAAAGAGAAACAAACTGAATTATAAATTGGAATGTTGATGGAAGTTTTTAATACGTGTTTGAATGTTTTGTTTTGATGTCCTGTTAGGTGTTTAATATTATTTGTCGTGGATGTGACTGCGTTTATTTATTTATTACACACATAGATATATACAAGAAATAATATACAGAGAACAGCACAGAATTATTATGTCATGTTTTCATGATTTGCATTTTATTTTATTGTGTTTTTTATCGACGTTCATCATAAAGATTCATTATGAAGAGACTGTTTTAAAGTTGTATGTTTTTGTTTGTAATCTCCAAATTACTTTTCGGTTTAAAAATATTTCAATGATAGAAAATTTAACTATACCGCAGAATGTGTTTCATGTTAAAACTAGAAACTACACGTGGACTAGTATCTGTCGTGTAATTATTATGAAACAGTTATAAATAAGGGTACATTATGTACGGTACTCTATTTTCCTATAATTAAACAAAATTAATTGATTGCTTTTCTATCGACTCCAACAAAAAGGACAATAACCAAAAACAACTATTATAACCTCGTTTCGAACGATCAAACTTTAGCATTCGAAAATAAATTAACATAACAACAACAATAAACTTTCCAGACACTCAATAAAATTCAGAAACAAGTAACAAAATTACAATAATTTATTGGTAAACGTATACATTTTAAGAGCGCGGTAACTGTGATTTTATTTTACATGTCCCGAACGGGGTCGGACTAATGTCCCAACGCAATTTTACGTTGTTTCCTTTGGGAGGAGCCCTCTGATCGTGCGATCTACGTGAGGGCACGATATATAGGCGGTGCGTATGTATACATATACAGGGTGTTTCTTTAAATCCCATACAATGAAAAGGATCATTTCATTGTATGGGAAGGAAAATGTCTGGGCAACAGAAGTGGTTCAAAAGAACAGTAAAGTTTCTTCTAACAGCATAAAGTTTATCAGTAGTAGTCAGTATTTCATTAGATTTGACCCACTTCTGTTGCCCAGACATTTTCCTTCCCATACAATGAAATGATCCTTAATAGACACTAAATCAAATAACATCATAAAAAGTGAGTTTTTTTTTTCAAACAATTTGTATGAAACAATATTTTGCAAAATTTCACCAACTTCCGCCGTCCCGATTTTTTTCTTGTCATACAATGAAATGATCCTTACATGAAACAGGGTAGAACGGCACTAAAAAAATTTTTTGGCCAATTTCACTCATTTCTGTGGACAACACACACTTGACCAAAAAATAAAAAACGCCAAAATTGTCAACATCAAAAAAAAGCTAAAGGTTCCTATGAAATTTTTCCCGTATCTCTTATGGATTCGTATTTCTCCCTTTTGTCCCATTTTAAAGAAACACCCTGTATATGTATGTACTCGTATGTATGTAGATACACAGATATGTCTAAGGTCAGATCGGAAATCGATTAGATTTTGTGCTTGTACGAAAATAACCACGGACGAATAGTTTCAGACTTGTAGCTCAAAGGCCGATCTATAAATAAATGTTGTCCCAAACTTGGGATGTGCCCTTTGTAGTGGCTGTGTACACAAATAACTTATATTATTATCTTCACAAAATTCCTTAATGGCTAATTGACGTGTGTCACCTTTTAGATTTTGACATATTCACTAACTGGTTTGGCTTCCGCGCCTCTTTCTAAAGCCTCCGCTTCACAATCGGCCATGATGGCCGTGTTTGCCGAACAGAAGGAGACGGCGCTATACTAAGAATCGAGATAGAATTATTTGCATCTTGCTTTCTGGTATAGCGCCTCTGGTATTGTGAAGAGGAGGCTTAAAAGTTCGGCTTAGACCCGTTTTCCACCTAAGCGGATACATCAATCAGATTTCCACATCTCTCCGCTTAGCTTCGGTGGAAATCTGATCGGTTACTCAAAACGCATCCCCTCTCGTCTCCGCTCCTCTCCGCTTTGGTGTTACTCGGACGTTAAGGCTGCGGTTCCACTGATGCGGAGCGTTGCAGAACGGAGACGATGTTGCACATGGCTGGCCACGTCACACATGTGTATTCAAGCCATGTGATTGGTGAATCGCGGCACAGCTCTTCTCCGTTGCGCGTCAGTCGAACCGCAGCCTTAATCAGTTTCTCTAAAGAGCGTGGCAACCCTAGGTCACTTCACTTCTTCAGGCGAGTCAGAGACAAACGCAGTATTGTATGTGTAAACAAAGTTCATAGAAGATACGTTCGCTTTGCTTCTAGAAAATGAAATCCAGATTTGTAAAATTCGCCTGCCGGGGTCGCGAGATTATCTCATCAGGTAAGGTACCCTGGAACGTAAAGGGCTATTAAATGACCATGATTTTTAGTCAATACGAGTCTGACAGTCGCTTCCGTCCTATCTTTGGTTTGGAGGACTCATTTGATGATTTTAACACGACAAAAAAAAAGAGTACAATTCATAAACAAAACTTAAATACCTACCTAAATTATTTTAGTTGTTATTTTATGAACATCTGTAATCAAGGTTTTTGTAGATTCCTAAGGATTCTATCAACAACAATTCCGCCAATGTTTCTTTCAATAAGGTGCTCTTTACATATTGCAGTGCCCAGTAGAGCAATATGTATCGATTCCTGTCGCACGAACTTCGAAGTGGCCCATTCTTCTTTGTCAAGTGCTACTTCTTTAGAACTGCTTACTCACTATGTGCATGCATACGTCTTGTTTGCAAGAATGAAACTTGATCTTGACCGATGTTTAGTTTTAAGGTTGAATTTAATCAAGAATTTTACGTGTGAAGCCAAAGTGGGTTTGCAACTTCTTGGCATCAATGTTTTTTTTTCTTTCGCCAGTGATGAAATTTTGGTCATTAGTAGACCATAACCTAAGAAGTTCGTAAAAATAATAAAAAAATTCTTAACCGTAACTAACCAGAGATTCGACGGTCTTTATTTTGTTCTAATCTGGAGTTATTTTTAGTAGGTAGTACAAAATACAAACCATCATATCTCTGGTTGGTTACGGTTTAGAAACTTATTTTTTTTTCTATGGACTTCTTAGGTAGTAGTCTAATTATGGCCAAAGTTTCATCACTGGCGAAAGAAAAAAAAAATGATGCTAAGGTTCGTACTAAAAGTTGCAAACCCTTTTCGGAATTCACGAAGAAAATGTGTTTCAGCAAATATCTAATTAACCGATTCGTTGAGGAGGGCACGTTTCAGTGCCATCACTTTCTATTGCGTGTGGAGTTAGGCACGGATGTGTGTCATTTTAAAGTCGATGGTAACTTCTTCAATTTTGTTCGAAACCACAGGGAGAAGTTAGCGAAATTAGACATCGCAACGAATCGGTTAAATCCTGGGATATATAGTATTTTTATTTAAAAGCGTTTTATCCTGCCCTATATTATATCTTAAATGAGGAACCCTGGATTTTATCTACAATAATATCTTAAACAAAGATTTGTATTGTTGTTCCTAAATGAATCAACTCAAAAATGACTAGGTAACAAGTAGCAAGTAACATCCTACTAATTAATATTATAAAAGCGAAAGTTGTGAGGATGTATGTGTGGATGTAGGTATGTTTGTTACTCTTTCACGCAAAAACCATTGAACGGATTTGGCTAAAATTTGGTATACAGATAGTTTATAGCCTGGATTAACACATAGGTTTTATGCATTTATTGATTTTATTCGCATGTGGGGTTTCTGCAAGCCGCATTCTCACAAAAGACGGATATAAAGAAAAACTGCAAAAATATAGTTCCTAATATTTTCCAAACACATGGAGAACATTCATTCATAAGATCCTTTTATTCTAGTTCAACAAACATTTGCTAAGTCTAGAACTCTAGTGTCAAAGACAACAGCTGCTCTATAATAAAAAAAGAAATTTCATAGACAAAAACCAACCAGTACTTACGTAAAAAATAAAACGTCTCTCATTTCATATTATGTGTGTGTTCAATGGGTTCAGATTTTCCATGAAAAATAAGGCTTCATATAAATATACAGTAAACGTTTAATATAAAACCCGTTCTTCGAAATTATTTTGAAATATCAACACAGTTCGTGTCACAAGCACAATGGAAAGGAACATAATATGTCATGGCATTTTGGTTTAAAAAGTGTTAACAATAAAGACGAAATTCGTCTAAATGGTGATCATCTTGCAATATAATATGAGAAGACCCTAATAATTTTGAGTTACAAATAACTATTCATACGAGTAGACTATGTCAAGGAAATGGAATCTGCAAAAAGAACATCAACAGTATTTCGTCTCTAATTGGAGGAATGGTAATTTCGGCAGCTTGAACCGAACTTCGGCCGAACATTTCATTTGAACCGAATGTTCGGCCGAAGTTCGGATTCGGTTCAAATCACATTCGGCCCGTCTTTATAAAGAAGTCAAAGATTATCTTTAAACAAAATTATAAACATGGTGAAAGTTCGTATTAAGTTTTCATTTAATTTGAGCTTAAACTGACAGCCTATTATGAGATAAATGACAGTTTTGAGTCAAACAGAGAACGTTAAGAAGACGTCTTTTACGACGACACTGAGAAGATAAAAAAAAACCAACTACATTCCATTTTTTAAATGGAGACAGCTTCATTAAAAATCCAAATAAAACATCTCAGTTTTCATCTCTTTTCACGAAACAATACGGCTTTGACTTTTTCACAAGTCAACTGAAAGTTTCACAACTTGACTACGGAACCAGAAAGTTCTGAGAGCTGGAAGAGTAAATATTGTACAATAATTATGATGTTATTAGCGTTTGCCTGCGGTTTTGCTCGCGTTCATTTAGAATTTGACAATCAAGTGTGGTTGTGTTCTGCATGAAATAATATATTTTAACTATGGCTAGAAACACGCCATCTATTATCATCAACGTTTTTTTTATTATCATTTTTTGAAGTGAAAACTTCTTTAGCGGCGTTGTACACTTTTTCTGTAATGGGTAAAAAATTTAAAACTCGCGTCAGGGTCACGTGACCAAAACTCGCGTCAGGGTCACGTGACCCTGATCGAAAATGAGTAAGACGTCATTCAAATTAAAAATAAAACATAGTAACAAAAAAGTTTTCACTTCTACCGGCACTCCTGGAGTGCAACCTTTTTTTTTTTTAAAAGAGAGTTTTAATTAAATTATCGTCGATTTATGGCCACTGGGCAACTTTTCGATAGTCATTTGTTTTATTCATGAGAATTCAAAAGTTTTCATACGATTACAACAATTGCTGCCGCAACGCCACAGCCTAATAAAATGCGAACGTTATTACCGGTACACCCTTTATGGAACATCAAAGTATCAATTAACATCTTTGCCGTGTTACGTCACTTCGGAAAACAACTTCGACTAATTCCCCGCAAATATATGCAAAGGGGCTAAATGTTCCTTCCGACAGATCTGAATTATGACGCAATTATCGCGATTTAGTCGTCAATTACACCGCGACAAGGCGACGCAGTAAATCGGGAACTTAGCTTATCACGATAATAATTCCGTAACTCTCATTTACAACGGGAATTGTCATTGTATTTTGTCGGTCGTCGACAATTTTCTTGGAGCCACAGAGTGAGGATTTGCAGTTGGATAATCCGGGAGGATTTGTTTAATGTTTGTTTTGGTTTAAATTATGTGCATTTACACGAATTATGAAAGTTCTGAGAAAGTGTTTTATTTTTATATCTTGGACTAGCAATCCAAGTAGAATTCTAATGCTTACCAAAGTTGTAAATGTAAAAGGAGCCTGTATATTCGTTAACCCTTACCGATAAACGATATGTCAATGGATCTACTTAATGATAGATTAACACTTGGTTTAGGACGCACGATAAAATAAACTTTATATCTCAGTGACGCTATGGAGAAAAAACTAGTATTATTATGTCTAACTAGCTTTTAGCCGCGTGTGACGAGATTGTTATAATACAGATATAAAAAGTAACCAATGTGTTAATCCAGGTTACAGACTATGCGTACACCAAATGAAATCCAAATCTGTACAGTTGTTTTTGTGTCAAAGAGTAACAAATATCCTTTCATCTGGACTCACTAATGTTCACACTTATAAAAAAAGTAAGATTCTAATGACATTATCATCAATAGACATCAAACGAAAGGTCTCCGCCTATCAAAGCGGTGAGGACACGGCGGTGCTCCGCCCAAGCTGGGCATATCTGCATCGTATGCTCCACCGTGTCCTCCGGGCGATCCTCGCAAACCCGGGCGTTTCCTCCTTTTTTATCATGCACAGGATTACCACCCGAGCTGCCATGTACGGTGAACCTGTGTAGCGGTATTGAGGACGCCGTATGGGGACCTATCCAGCCACTCCTCAAAGTTATACAGCCGCGACTGCGGCTAGCCCGTACCTTTTTAATGCGATATCGTTCTCTCCAGAAAGCGCCGGAGTCTTCCCGCCGGAGTCTATACTTCCGAGGCATTAGGATCATTCCGCGCCTCCACGCCCACTCGTAGACGCCAGGAGGGCAGTCGCCTCCAGATCCCAGGGCAGGATCCGGCAAGGAGGTTGTGAAGAATTCGCCGGCGATAAGTGCGGTATCCTCGGATGCATTCGGATTGCCATGACCCTGTGTTTGGCATGCGACCAGCTTCTGTGGCGCGTTTTTTTCAGGGCCCACACGGTTGGTCCCGTAGAGGGCCATGGACCGCACGACGCCGGCGTGTAACCTCCGGTCGTTCTGGCCCGCCGATATTATTAATTGCTGATGCCCGATTCAGCCTTGGGGCCAAACGCGAGAAATGCTCCCCGAAGTTCATCGGCTGTCGAGTAAAAAGTCCCAGGACTTCATCGTACCGCCGACGCCGATGCGAACCCCCCCGACCGTTAGGACTCTGTGTGGCGCATTCAGATGGCCTATGAAAACACATGGCCTCTGTCTTGTGCAGCGCCACTTCGAGTCCCAAATGCCGGTTCTCGACGACTATCCAACCGGCCGCGTCGCCAAGTCGGCCGCCGCCTGGTGCGACACTCCCTCCGCCACAAGCGTGTCGTCAGCGTAAGATCTAGCTGACATCTAGAGGGAGGTCGCCGCGCAGCACCCCAGTCGAAAACGATTTCAAATGACACAGGTGCGGTCCCGTGACCGATCCCTGTGGGACACCGTACGACATCTTTCGCCGGTTCCACTCTGACACGTCCGGTGACCGGGGTAGGACGGACTCTGTCCGTCAGGTGTCCTTGACCGTGCGACGGAAAAAGGTCGGCACCCGGTGATACCGGAGTGCCTCCCTGATTTGCAACTCCAGGGCAGGGTTTGAAGCAGCGTTGGAGATGTTCCAAGGACACCGCCACGACGACCCTGCCCCGGGCTACTGCATCCCCCGTCGTGAGGGCTCTAACGCGCATGATGGCGTCCACCGTAGAGCGCCCCCTGCGGAAGCCATACTGGCTTTCCGACAGGTTCGGGCCCACATGTAGTATAGGTGCCCGAAGGCGGTCTGCAAGCTTACTCTCTCAAGGAGCGTTCCACCTCGTCGAGCAAACGATGGGCCGGAATGCGGTCGGAGAGTCCGCAGGGCGCCCAGGCTTCTGGATGAGGACCTTTTCCCCGTCCACATATTGGGAACGAAGCGGGAACTGGCCCGTCGGTATTAACACGCGCTAAAGAGCCCCCCCAGTCGAGGCCCGAGAGTCCCGAAGGCCAGGACCCAGGCTTTTCCTGGCAGGCCTCGGGTCCTGGGGCGGTATTCTTGGCTTTGAGCCGTTGGAACCGCCACTCTCAGGTCTACCTCGGAACCTCTGGAGCATCGTAGACGTCGTCGTCGCTGTGGTCCGCGTTCGCGTCAGCTTCGCACTCGCTGTCAGACTCCGTCCGAGGCGGAGCTGCCATCGGCGGGGGAGCATGGTCCCCTCGCGGTGGGAACAGGGCGCTCACCACGTCCTCCACGAACTGTGGCTGGAGATGCGTCAACGGGGGGCCCAGGGCGGAGATCGCCTCGCACCCACCTGTACGGCCAATGGGTCCCTGTCCAGGACCAACTCCTTGCGGGCCTGTTTTGGCCCGCAAGATTGCGTCGCGGAGGGCGGCCTTCGCTGCCCTGTAGCCCTCATGAGCTCCGCCTCCAAGGCGGCCGCATCCGGAGGTCGGATGCGGCGCCTGCGGAGCCTGGGTACCGGCGTCGCGCGGCAACGCACGCCTACGCAGCGATGCTAGCTCGCGCGACCACCAGTAGAGCTGACGCCGGGCGCGTCCTTGCCGGACCCGGGGCATGGCCACGTCGCAATATCGACATGGCCTCCCGGAACCACTCGGCCTCGTCGTTTATGTCAGCAGGCCTTTCCGGTGGTGACACCCAGGCCTGCACGATCGAGGCTTCCAGGAATAGCTCCCGGTCCAGCTGTTTCAGCGCCCATCGCGGACCACTTGGGTTCCGTCGGACCGGCGCGTCAAAATCTGGGCGGAGACGTCAAACCGGATATACCGGTGATCGGAGTAAGTCTCCGCCTCCTCCACAACGCGCCAGTCGGTGACGCGCGGCGACAGGGCGGCGCTGGCAAACGTTACGTCTACCACCCGACTCGTTTTCCACCGCACGCATATTGGGGACAGAACCCCGGTTCTCGATGACCAGGCCCTGCGCCAGGGCCCAGTGCTCGAGCAACCTATTTTTTCCGTGTACCGGGAACCCCAAGCCACGTTCTTGGCGTTGAAGTCCCCGAGGACGAGCACGGAGAGGGAACCGAATGCGACGACGACGTCTCCCAGCTCCACAAGGGAGTCCTGGAACTCGGCGAGAGTTCGCTCGGGAGAAATACACGCCTACCACGACGATCTCCCCGAACCGGGCTGCGACGATCCCGTGCCCTCTCTCAACACGATCGAGGGGCGGGGTACCGGCGGCGGCCGACGAAATAATGGTCACCGAGCCGTCCAGGTCCGCAACCCAGTCGTTCCTGGGCTGGACAAAATACGGCTCGGCGACCACGGCGACGTTTATCAACCACTCCGCCATGCTCTTGGAGCAAAAGATCCTGAGCAGCGGCGCAGTGGTTGATGTTCGCCTGGAGGAAGCGCAATGGAGACATTATTCTGAATCCATTGCGGCCTCCTCCAGGGCCCCCTGCGAGGGCGCAGCCACGGCGGCGGCGGCGGCGGCAGCGGGAGCGGCGGCGGCGGCGGTGGCAGTGGCGGCGGTGACGGCGGCGGCAGAGGGCCTACCTCTGCGCCTGGCTTCGGTCGGTGGAGCGCAGGACTTTCCCCCAGCCCGGTGATCGGCCGGCTTGCCAGCCGCCTCACATGCGAAGCAGTGAGGCGGGGCGGAGCACGAGCCGGCCTTGTGACCGGGCTGACCGCAGCGGAAGCACCTATCGCTGCGGTCCACCTCCGAGGTGCAGACGCATGCCGCGTGGTTACCCACTTGGCAGCGGTAACACCTCAGGGGTCGGGGTTCCAGGATCTTTACCTGCGCTGACACCCATCCCACCAGGAGCCTTCGGCCCTCCTGAATCTTTTTGGCCGCCGCAACGGGGCAGCTAACCGTGATGGTCTGCAGCCCCGCAAAGCCAGGACGCAGGGCGCCCGCCCTCACCTCGTCTGAGGAGCACCCCCCAGTCCCGGCAACGGCAGCCACCACGTCTTCCGCCGTCACGGAGTCATCCAGACCCAGTATGCGCATGTCTGCGCGCTTTGTGGGTCTGGAGACTCGGGCCTCTTCCGCGTTTAGGGACGCTCTGAGCCGTTCGGCCAGAGCGTCAGCGGTTTATTTATATATCTTGGACTAGCAATCCAAGTAAGTAGAATTCTAATCCTAAACAATGTTATAAATGTAAAAGGAGTCTGTACATTTTTTAGCCCTTACTTACCGATAAAAGATAAATGTCAATGAACCTACCTAATGATAGACTAATACCTGGTTTAGGACACTCGATGAAATAAACTTTATCCCCCTTACTTATAAAAACTTGTATTGCTTAGCTACCGATTAAATATCACCTGTCCTTGTCATTTCTATTTCAATGAATAAAGATGCCAAGTGACTTAAGATCTATTTCAGATAAGTAACGTCTAATCAATGTTTATAAGTAAGGGGGTTAATCTCGTTAGTTTAACCATGTGGCGAGTGACGCTTTGTCAAACTAGTATAATTATGTCTAACTAGCTTTTGGCCCGCGTGTGCGTTTGGGATAAAAAGTAACCAATGTGTTAACCCAGGTTACAGACTATGTGTACACCAAATTACATCCAAATCTGTACATTAGTTTTTGTGCCAAAGAGTAACAAATATCCTTTCATCCATCCTTATACACAAACGTTCACACTTATAAAAGAAGTAAGATTCTAATGACATCATCAATAGACATCAAGCGAAAGCTTTCTCAACAAAGTAATAAATTCAAAACTTAATATCAATCTATTACAGTTACATATCATCCTCAAAGCGACCAACAAATCAGTATACCAATTATCACGCCGACCCCATACGAACCAATTAGCAACATTGACCTACCGCATATCGCCAGTCTGTGGCTCGTTATCGCCCAACTGTCGGCCTCCGCTTTTTAATGCTTATTTATTGAAAGCCCAGAGTCTTGGGCCGGAGTTATATTCCGGAAGGATCATTGTGTCCTCGCCGGCCATGTTTTATGTTTCGCCAGGCAGTTACTTTGAGCCACAATAGAAAAGGAATCACGGAGGTGGTGAAGAATTCAAGGTGGTTGTACGGTTTTATGGAGTGCGTTATTAGGACCCTGTGTTTGTATGGTAATAGAGTTATGTGGCAGTAGTTTTTATGGGAATGGTTGTCTATTTTGGGGTATTAAATAGAAATAATGGTCGTTCTTGTGTAGATATTGTTGCAGATTCGAAGCGCATTAAAGCGTTAATTCACTTTGTCTTTACAATGTAAAAATACTCCAGACATAGACTGATCATGCCGGATGTGATCGACCAGAACTCCGTGTTTTAAAAAGTAAATATCACATAGCGGTTACCTATAAAAAAATCGCATAAAGGAACTCTTTTTTTTTGGGCGTAAATCATTAAATGAGTTCTGAAACCGACGGCAGGTCAGGAGGGACTGTCAGACTTGTGCAAAATCAAATTGTTGAAATAAAATCTAGTATCATCCTTTTCAAGGAATGCACTTAATTACAAGTCACCCTGTATATTAATATTTCAAAATGACCATGGCCCCGTGGCTATTGAAGGACACCGTAGATTTTAGTCATTACAAGCCTGACAAGTCCTGCTCTGGGTTGGAGGACTCATTTGATGATTTAAACACGACAAAAAAAGTGACCACTATATTATTTTTAAACGTCCCTTACCGTTTGATGCAGCTATTTTATTTCTAAAATCCTACACCCAAGCTATAAACATCGATAAAACTATATACCTAGAGTATATTTTATTCTGCCATCCTTTCCACGAGGCAGGATAACATGTAGTATATATGAAGTTAAAGATAGGATGAAGCTGAACGTCCTAGGACGTTCTAGGTCGTAAACATTCGACTGAATTTTGGTCTAGTCTAGCTGAGAGTGGACAGTTACGGCTAGATATAGTCGTTCCTTTTAGTGCTTTCCACATATTGGGAACTATATAGCGGTTTCCGTGGGTATTAAACATGTTATGATGGCATTTTGTGTTGGAAGTAATAATATAATATTGTCCCTTAGTATCTAATCAATTAAGATATTTGGGCATTATCGAATCCGGAAAAAAAAATACCCACAAAAAATACAGTAATTTATACAAGATAAAAATCTCGTATCAAAATGTTTGTGGCTACGTTCCGCAGAAACAGCTGGACCGTTTTTTTGTAGATTTGGAAGGTAAGAGAATAGGTTTATTATTTATGTTCACCCTCCTACGCACTATTAAAAAAAATGATATTGAGTAAAGCTCAGCGAAGTGGGCACGGTTCACCTAGTAATATCGCAGTGACTGAGCGATCGACAGCTGCGCAGCGTGTCGCGGGTTCGATCGCCGCAAGGAAAAAATATTTGTGCATGATCTATGTTGTTGTTTCGGGTCTGGGTGATTGTGTATGTGAGTTTCTATTGTTGTAAACGCACCTACGATACAGAAAGAAATTCCTAATGTGGGGCACCGTTTTAAAAACTGTTTGCTCTTAATTCTGGTCTGGTACATTCTTTGACAAAAAATGTACTAAGCTTTATAGTTCACCCGATTGCGAGAGAGTAATCACTTTCACGTATTTGTACTCGAAAATCGTTTTAACTTTCCGACTATCGTTCATAATATTGATAGTATACCATTTGGTCACATTTTGTTCTAGTCACGTTGTAAGGATGAAAAATAAGTACTTAATTGAGAAAAACTTCGCAGGCAAAATATCAATTTTTACCTTCAAAAATCTTATTACCGTCATGTTTTTAAAAACTGTAGTTAAAATCTTTGTAGGCTAGTTTCTAGCAACTGTTAATTGCAAATCTAGTTATTCCGTCAGGTAGAGTATTGAAAATAACTAAAATAATGAGATTAGTAATATTTTGTCTCAATAATGATAAAACAAAGCTAAACTCGGAAGTCTGTGACATCAGAATGCACTAAAAATTATACCATGGCGAGGCGTATTGTGAATTTAAAAAAAAAACATCGTCTCCACCTCCTCAATTTTTTTTTAAGAAAAAAAAAACGTTTCATATATTTTTATTATAAACTTAAGTATTTATTTTTTAGTGGACCAGCCTATATTGTTAAAAAAAAAAGACTTACACCTAAAACTTACCTTCGAAAACAGTCAACGTAGCCACAGCTGTGACGGCGTCCCCCACTCCATTTTCGGCCACACACTCGTACGTTGCGTCGTCACGCTGCGCACGCACAGGTTCGATACGAAGCACGGCGCCATTGGCTGCAGGGCCGGCCGCTGCGTCCATTGGCGACACTTGGTAGCGGGATTGCATGCCTGTTGAGGAAGATCGTGGAATTAGTGGTGGGGTGAAGAATGGCGCATGTTATAGGGGCAAGGCTTTAGTCATCAACGAAACAAAAATTCCGTGGCTGGTACTAAGAAATTCCTTCAATTGAACTTTTAGAGCGTCAGAGGCATAAGTAATGAACATTTTGTCGACACGACTTTTTTTTTATTGAGCCTGTTCTGTGTCCCACTTCTGGGCAAATACTCACACGACACGACTTAAATATAAAAAAAAAACCCGGCCAAGTGCGAGTCGGACTCGCCCATGAAGGGTTCCGTAGCAGCAAGTATAACATAATATAAACGTTCTTGTAGTTGTTTTGTTTAACTTTGAAAAGTAAATTGCGGATTACGGTTTATGACGTATTAAAAAAAAAATTACTTGATCTTGTTCAAACCAATTTTCAAATGAAGTTTGCATAGTAATGTACATCATAATTATATATTTTTTTAGATATATAATTCTCTTATTTTAAAAGTTACAGGGTCCGGAGGACACATTTTACCACTTTGGAAGTGTCTCTCGCGCAAACTGCTCAGTTTAGATAAAAATGATGGTAGTAACCTCAATTTCATTTTTCAGGACCTATTCTTAGATACTCCCGTATATGACACTACACGTATGGGATACTCGAAAAAAAAAATTGAGTTTCAATTCTAAGTATGGGGGCAATCCCATCATTAGTTTTATTTTAATTTTTGTGTGAAAATCCTAATGTGGTTCACTTCATAAAAAAATTAAAAAAATAATAAACCGTCCTTTCCGTTTTTTGCCATTTGGCTACGGAACCCTAAAAACATTAGCGAAGAATACTCAAAGTATTATCAGCATATAACACCAAGGCAACGTAGTCTCAAACCGTGTTAACTATGAATTTACATATACAGCGTAACTATTTGCAGAGCTATATTGTAAATCCCATCAGACTTCTACAGCCAAGGCATGAGCCACACAATATTATCCCCAGAGGGAGCTTTAACTGGAAACCTATATTAAACGAGCGCATTTCTGGATAACAGTAGTCCCTAACTGAACAATCAAGCTGTTTCTATTTTACAGAATTTTACAGCACTGTTTTAATTGTGCTTTCAACTTAAAAGCAGTATAAAAATAAACTTTAATGACTGTTATTCAACAGCAGTATAATAACACCAGAACTTTTTAATATTCCTTTGCCCGACGAAAAGCAAACTTTACAAAAAAAAAAAAAAAACACATTTACTTTCAATGAAAAACTTTGAAAACGTCTCGGATTAATGTCGCACTTCTTCTGCACATCCTTGCACTTTGCATTTCCCGAGATTGCTGTAACAACAGCTTACATACTTTGCAGTCGTTGTGAATTGTAATCTTTAGGGAATAAAGTTTAAATTGCATTGCACCAGATGTCGTGAGTTAGCGGGAAGTTGGACGTAGGGGTGTTATAGCGCGGGACTTTTTGGCGATTATTCGACTAATTTCGGACGCTTGGTTTGACCGTGTTCATTAAAGTTAGACTCACTATTCGGTTTGGAATTTTGGTGAGAATAGCTCTAGAATTGTTGATTTTGAGATTTTGGGTTATACAGTGAATTATTTAGGTAGTTGGGTCTAGTTAGAATTTAATTTACACGTTGGTAGGTGCTAAATGTACTTGGCGGTTTAGTGGCTGTCTAGCGTACACGTTTATCAAATTAAATGTTGTTATAAATGTAAATTTACTGACTATTATTAAATTGTATCTATTATTCATTACTTTAATAAATCTCTCTCCATTGTTAATATATTGTGTTAACGGCAACTCATTTCGGAATATCTATCAAAATTATTAAAAGTACGTCTTTAATAAAACGACCATCTAAAATTAAGTATGCATAAAAATTACCCATATTGTCTGAAAATGTCATTAGCAGGAAACTAGCACTCAGCACATCCCTAGTTGCCCGCGGGGCGGGACGGGAGTCCGGGACGACAGAGCTAAATCGCCACCAGTGGTAAGCGCCAAGAAAATGTATTTCACAACAAGTGAGAATAATAGTTGTCGGGCGGACGTGCGATTTTTAACACATTTTTGTACGTCAGTTAATGCTGTCGGAATAGTGGAAAGTTATGAGAATTTGTGTAGTGAACTCGGTTTATTGTGGTTGAATAAGGCCAGGGTAAGTTATTTGGCGTTTGAAGCAATTCCGTAGCTAAAATTAAATTTTGATCGTGTACGAATTCACATCGCGAAGGTTTAAAAATAGTGATGAAAAAGATAACGAATGAACTAATTATTAGTTGTGTAAAAACGAAACATTACATTAAGAGTTATTTTTAATTTATTAGAATTAAATCACAGTTACTTTTTAAAAGCCAAAAAAAATGTTGGAGTTACAGACAGTTTGTTGAAAACCCGAAGTAAACAATTCTGCATCAGAAAGCACGTGAAACAGAACGCAAGCAAACAATCAAGCCATTAAGCGGAGAGGAATCTCGTTCCCGGAATTATTTATGAGTAGAGAAATACTCGTTGAAGATATATCATGTAATAATTTATTATCGTCCGAATATTCATGACGTATATAGTCATATTTGCGGGATTTCGGGGTATCCCGGGATTTTGGTGCAGCACTAATTTGTAAAAGCGTTGACATATTGTTTTTAGTACGTTACATCGGGGACTCAGACTGATTTATAGTGCCATGTTGTATGTAGTGGATGGATGTATTTTTTGCTGTGAAACTATTTGTATTGGAGCTACGAGTACAATCAATTTTAATGGTTCAATCAACTTGCTAGGTTGTATTCAATATTGTTTACGAGAATTCATTAGTCAATATGCGAGGTCTTTGTAAAACATACCAGAATTTATGAAATCTCGCACTTTTTTATACGGTTAAAGTCAGCAAATGAGTCCTCCCACCCTGGAGGTAGAGCTGTTAGAATCTTCCTGTCTTAAAACTGCCGTGTTCCTCTACGCGTTCCAGTAATGCGGTGTCTTTTTAAGATAGTCCCATGTCACGGTACACGGGCTAGAAATACCACCGTTGAATTTTTTAATTTACCTGACACCTTTTGATGGTTATGATCATTGTAGGAATCAAACAAAAAAGTGTTACGACATAACTACTTAAAAGATAATGTTTGAACGCTTCAAACAGCCCATTTTCGTTTGTTATTTCGCCGTCAAAATGATAATAAATTCCAACCATTTTCTTCCCACAACCTCCATATTCCTTTAAAAGCCACTATATCAATCCAGAAGCATACTCATACATTCTGAACTGAGCTATCAATCATACATGTATCTCGCCTGGAGTCACCTGTCAGTTACGGCAACAAAATGTTTTGACATTTGCTACATTGCTACTATTGGTATACTATCATCTATTCATCCTTTCTTGATTTTGTTTTGATTTCGTTTTCCAAGTTAAGGCCGAGACTCCACCAAAGCTGTGCGAGTCGAGAGGTGTTTTGAACAACCAATAGAATTGCGTTGCCGGAGTGGAGCTGTGTCAATAACGCAATTCTATTGGTTGTTCAAAACAAGTCTCGACTCGCACAGCTTTGGTGGAGTCTCGGCCTAATAAAAGTATTTATGTAGGTATGTCACGTCACCGTCCAGGTTCAGTTCAAAACCAGCGTCGAGCAGTTTTTGCTTAGCTTTTCACTCTTGCAAAATGAGAACCTGTCCGTTCAAAAATCTACTCAACTGTCAACGTGTTTGTCGATTCTCAAGCACACAATTGTACAACACTAGACGAATTCGCGGGCGCGGGATCTAGGGCTGGTAATAAAAATTTAACAGTCGTAAAGCAATATCTGATACACGTGGTCAGAATGAGATGGATTATAATTATTATGAGGTCTGTTGCGGGAAGTAACTGAAAATCTGCTTTAATAGACTTCGGCAATACCTTGTTCCATATTTCATAACCCACGAAAGTCACTTCTAGTAAAAGAAATGCATAAAATAATAAAAATGAGAACCACACACGCACATGATATAGGAAAAATACATATCGTGGAACTGTCAAAACAAGATACAGATTCCTGAACGCAAAGGGCAAAATATGAAGAAACAGGTTGGTATTTAGTCAGTAAGAATATGACAGCTCTTTCCTCTAAAAAAAAAATATTGCGCAATTCGACCTAGCGCATGCTTAGCTAGGTACTACATTTTTTCTAGGACCAATTTCATTTCCTCACGGCACATTTTTGATAGAAAAAATATTCCATACCCTATGCAGATTACATCGCCGGTTTTTCGCGTTTCCTTCATACAAAATTCCAGTTTGTTTTTTAAGCCCGGACTCAGTGCAGAGGCAACACGATAACTCTTCAAATAAACACGGTATCGGGTGAATTTTCCAACGAAGCTGAAGTTTTACACGTTAGCGCTGTGCTAAAGTGTAAAATGTGTCTTCTGAAGAGATGCTTGCTTACTATCGCATTTTCAGGAACAGGGAAGCAGAGTGAGCGCGAATTTATTTTTGTAAAAAAAAGTTCCGATCTTTTTGGACTTATTTTTCGTTTAGTAACAGTTTGTTAGCAGTACTAAAGAGCTCAAATATCTGCTTAAAATTTATCTGTTTCAGACTGCCTGATAGAGTTTATGCTTCGAAAGCAGGACTTCCAGCATCATAAAATACTATGTATGTTCTATGTGATCTTTCAGTATAATCTGTTTGACGTTTATAAAATAACGTACGTAAAAGTATCCTAGGACTCTCTTTTTTATTTGACAGATAAAATTCAGACGAAAAAAAAAGAACTATTTAATAATAAAGGAAAAAACGTCAAGATAAAACTAGGCAAAGATCATAAGACTGTACGGCTTAGTATCACAGCCCATCCCTATCTGCGGCGGGGACAGGCGTCATCCATCATGGCGGCCGACATGTCGACGCGACTCGTGATTGTCAATCTAGCGTGTGACGCGCGCCGTGACTTTGCTCCGTCGTCGGTTTTATTGCTCAGTTTGTTGGAAACGTTACGTTCAAATTGTTTGCCGCGTGTAGACCCGAAAAATGGCGGCTAAACCATTTAGAGGTGGTTTTCTTTTGAAATTGTTTTTGGCTGGGTGAAATTTGTGGAAATGAAAAAGTGCTACAAAATGTTTGGGGTTTGTATTTGGTTCTTCAACTTTAGGATACCGTTGACTTGATCAGAGCACACGTATTTCTCGAGTCTAAAATTGTTAACTGATTGTTTTAATGTTTTTTTTTTTAAGTTTAAAAACCAACGTTGATACAGTAGTTTCCAGGAAAAAAAATAACGTGTTAATAAAATAAATAGGATTATGTTTGACACAGCGATTTTAACAACCACAAAAAGTTTTTAGCTCGGGGCAACTATTCGACCTGGCACAGCTATCAGAGAATTTAGTATGCCACCACTGTCAGTAAAACTCAATAAAATTAGAATTTTATGGGATGCAGTTTCGATTTAAAAACAAAAATAAAATTACGCCATTCAAAGTCATTACTTACGGATTGAAAGCTGTCAAAGTTTGACGCGGGTTAAACGTTGACTTACGTACTTCTTTGCTATAATTAAATAAGAATTTGTTAAGCTCTGTCAAACATTTTAATAATGGAATATTAAAATTGAATTAATTTATCATGTGAACCTTGTGTTGATAATTTATTACAATTTCTTTTAAACAAAAAATAAGAACTAAGTATCTCGTTTTTTTTTGCTTAGAAAAACAGTTTCTTTACCCATGAATATTGTAAGCACATCACTATCATTTATTTTGTTCGCCAACATAAGAAAAACAAAATAAAACTTAGAGACAAAAACACGTCGCGTAACTGCCACAGACTATAAAAGGTCACGTGCGAATGTGTCAAACTATCTAATAGACAATAACTCAAGGAAACAGATAAACAAAATTTTGTTATTTTTTACGTTTTCGTATTGCTTTCCTGTTGTTTTCACGGAAGATTTGGCTTTGTTTTTTTTTTTTTAATTTAAATCTATGTTTTCCTGTGCTGTTTATTGGCGAGAACGCTTACATAAGTCACTTTACCCATTTTACCCAGGATATTTATCCAAACCAGGTTGATTTTCACTTGTAGTTGGATTCGGTCGAAGCCTACAAGTAACAATCCGTATTTTGTAGCCGTAGAACATTCTATAGTTGACTTTTGACAGACTATCAGTTGAATTTGAGTAATGAAAAATGAAAGTTCATCGAAATAAGAAAGTTGAAAGCTTAAATGTGGGAAGGTGCTTGAGATAACCTCACTCAACTACTACCAACAGAACAGTTTCTAAATATCCCCACAAAAAATATCAAGAAAACCAAATAAACAAAAGAAACAATTCCATGCTCAAAGGAATCCACAGCCCTGACAACCTTTGATGGATCGCACGCGTCGACAGTCGGACAAATCGTAAGTAACTTTGATATCGTTGAATATGGAATGAGGCCGGTGGGTGTAAACGCTTCCATTACTCTTTTATGGTCGCTGCGTTCAACCAATGATGTACGATTACATTTTTCATAGAAACCGATGAAACTATTTAGAGGGTCTGGCCAAAGAGGGGAGGGAATGAAGCCGGGAGGGGTTGCGTGCGTATCCAACAGCCTCCGATACGTTTTTTCAGCTCATTGCCCACAGCTTATAGACATCATTACCGGGTAGGATATTTATGGGATAAAAACGTGGCTTTACATTTCAATCAAGGATAAAAATAGTGGAAGTAATGGTCTGTACTTCGGATTTGTGATCTGGATTTTTCTTCGGCTTTGTCCAGGTTTTGAGAAGTTCGTGAATTGTTTGCACTTTTAGTGCTCAAACTGAAAGTTTGCTTGTTGCTTTTATGGTTTCGTTTTATCTAGAAATTGTTTGTTGTAAATGGTTTTGGGTGTAATGTTATTTGACCCATATTTTCACATTCCATTTTTTATTTACTGTTGCTTCCAATCAAAATGTCATAGGATACTGAAATCTTATGAAACATACTTTCAAACTGTATGAAGAAACAGTACATTAATTTTGACCAATTTCTAGAGACCAGATTTTTTTCAGATAGAATTAAACCATTATTGCACAAAACTAAGTCAAACAGAATCATAAAAATAAACAAAATATGTTATCATAAAAAAGATCTACAGCTTCTTAGAAAGCATTTGCGTATCCCTTATGGATTCGGATGTCCCCCGTTGGAAATATTGAAGAATGGCTGTATAGTGAATACTTACGGCTTGTGTTTAAAGTCACAAAATTAGAATCTATTTCAACAAAAAAATTGAAATACCTACCAATATGGATAAATTTTCACCACACTGTGTATCATAAAGTATTTTAGAAATAAACCAATTCTCTGTAATCATAAAAAAAGGACTAAACAGGGTAGACGAAGCCCCGCTTTGCAGGTCTTCTATTCCTGTTTGCAGGATATAACCAAATCGAATTTCGGGATATCTCTGATATCTTGCTAAAGCGATTTTCAGATTTGGTGAGCATTTGTTCATTATGGTATACAAAAAGAATTATTGATGAGCATTATTTATAAAATTGCAGCCTGTACTTACTAGAGACTCGTTTGCCGTTCTTTCTCCACTGTATGTTTGGTATGGGATCTCCTCTCGCGGCGCAGTAGAACGCTGCGATGCCGTTGGCTCTGACCTGCAGGTTTCGAGGTCGGATCGTGATGTCCGGCGGATCTGTGAAGGAGAAAGGAACTTTATGTAGTTGGCAATAACGCTGGTTTTGTTGTGAAATTAATTAATATACAATTATTGAAAAGATAAATAAGAAACAAAAAAAAAAAATTACAAATAGTTCAAGCATAAAAAAATATTAAACTAAAAATAATAAATAGAATATTTGCTGTGTGCCGGTTAAAATTTTATTGTAAATCTAAAAATCTTGAAATTAGTTTCATAATAACATCACAATTATCTCGTAGCAATAGGATATTTAAAAAAAAAACAGAACATCTGCGCGGTATTCTACAATTTTGCCTATCCAAAAGCACCATGACATTACACGGCAAAATCCTGATTTCCCTGAGGTGCAGACAACGGTCGCTCTATGCAGAAATAATAAGAATTGAATAGTAACTATGTGAAACTATGTGAAAAATAGTATAATACGAAGAGTTAAATATTATGTTGGTACACATTAGTCCTAGGGAGAGTGAGATAGATATAGAACAAGGACGAGATAGATACTTTTTGGCGTCGTCGTACTTTTGTCATTTTAGCTTTTACTTTTTGTTTTATTCCTGTTTTTTGATTTGTTTATTAAATACATTTTCTTTATTTTTTCCAGAGACTTTTGCTCAGCAGTCGAATGATAAACAATAAAAGAAAACGCAAAAATCTCATCATTCCGAAACTACGTAAAGGTGCACTCCAACTATTTAAATCCAATTTGCAAGTACGACATTCTGGACGTAACCCACTGTAAACAGTTGCGACAAATAAATTTAATTTCTTGAGCGAAGAGTCGCTGAAAGTTGTCTGAAAGTTTCAGCTTCCACGACACACGGAGACAATTCCACTGAATTGTGTTCCACAAAATTACACAGGAACCGGGAGTCCCGCGGTACGTTTTCATTATTCGCGTCTCGACGGAGATTAATGGCATTATCTTGTCGAAAAATGCGAGCTCAGCTACGAAACAATTATGTACACGTAGAAAGACTGTTCCTTCGCTGTCCCGTTCAACGATCCAGAAATACGTATCTAAAGGGACCATCTCTAAAAGAACATTGGCCAAACGCCGCGGGAGCGTTTGATTTCTGAACTAGAAAATGAAATCCCGTTTAGTACTCCACGTATCCCCCAGGCGATACGATCGATTTTCATATTAATAAAAGTACAGATGAACGTATTTTTTCCAGAACTGTCATACAGGAGTTAATGTATTCATAGAATGGACACCGCAGAGGGGATCAGATTAGAGATATCAAAAAAGGTAGATCGGATCTGTGCGATATCCCAGGATATTGGGGGGTATGAAACAATTCATACTGAATCACGAGGTCGGCTCCCAGGGTGATGCTCGGCCGAATTTGTGGCCAATAGGTAAGCAACGAATCGCAAAATAAGGTTAGATATTGGTACAAACAGTCGCGATCATTCCATGATTTCTTGTCTTGTATCATTTGCGAGTTTTGGACACTGACACATCATCTTTTCTTTGCTTTAATATGCTTTAAAGGTTTCCAATTATTTCTGCTTCAACTATTGTGCTACTTTTACTTCCTTTGGAATGGCATAAAATCTTCTCAAAAAACAATTATTACTGCATTTGTATTGGCACCAACTTAGTGCATAAAATAGCATGTATTTAATGCTCATAAAATAAGGTGCACATTTTATTACTGCAATTCTAAGTATCTACGCTGCACGATAGAACTATTTATTCTTCGTACAACCCAGTCTTAAAATATATCCCACTTTATTTCTTTAAATAGTGGACAATCCTTTTCGTTCGTGGCGCAAATAAAAACGTCATCTAAATTCACGCGTGTGGGACCTGCTGACACACTTAATGGTCACACATTCGATGTCCAATTACGAAAGATAATGAAAAAGATTTTTATGGGTCATCACTATTCTAAACATTAATACGATGTTTAACTTGGCCAGTGCTTTTTAAGCGTACTTTTAGTGTTACGTAGAATTGTTTATTTATTTAGGGATTTCGGATTTTTTTTGTCGTTCGTAACCAATAACGTTCCTATATCTGGTCTTTTGTGGGAGGGGTCGGCAAAAATTTACTCTCAAGCTCAGTGGGGGCACGCGGATTAACATTGATACAAACATGAAACTCCTTAAAAACTTTTAGTCTAGACTAAAACACTTTACAACTCCTAAAACATCTATAAATAAACGTTGTAACACTGAAATTCTTCACGAAGCTTAACGTCAACTTTGCTAACGTGACATTAACTGTAATCCAAGCTTGGTCCACGCACCTAGCCCATTCAAATATTTGCTTTAGAATCACGTTCCCGGGGCGTCGGGGAAAACTATGACGGATATGTTTATTCGTCGTTGGCAGAGGTGAATGATCACGTTTTATATGTGAGCAGGATTGAAACGAGCGGCGGTACGTGACGACGCACGCATTCAGAAAAACAGCGGCCATTTTTTTTCGTCGCGTGATTCGCGCCTGCCCCTAACCGGATTAAATTACAGCGAGTCTAGACACCACTGAACGGAGTTAAATTGCTAAACTGATACGCTGTGAGCACGGTAGGTTTTGGAAGAAATGGGCAATAAATTGAATCAAGGTAAACAGAAAGAAGGTTGTGTTTGGAAAAACAGTTTTGTAATCTAAGTGCTATAGTTTTGCTTGTGGTGCCAGACTTAAGACAGTAAATTAAGCCGAAAATCTCACTGCTTCTACTAATTTTGGAGTGGCCAAAGTCCTTCGTGCATACAGGCCAATATAGATAATCAGTTTTTCATTAATAATAATCGGCTACCAAAAAGTTTACAGGTTTAATTGTTACTTTATTGTTTTTTTTTTTTACGAATTTTGCCTTTAACTTTTTTATAAAGCCCATTCTTAAAAATAACGATAAAACTTATTAAAGTAATGCTTCTCTAATCTGTTTCTTCATCATTATTAATGCGTCTAATGCTTAAAAAGCGTTCATGCAAGCTCATCAATCAATGCAAATTCCACGGTTGATACCAATTACCGATTGACGGCATAAAGTTCGCGCAAACGTGAAACTCGAACAACAAAGAGAAATATTGCGATCAATTATTATCGAGTATTCATTATTCAGCTGAACGAAATCGTGTCGTTGCCATCTCGATTGCTTTATGATAGCACTTGCGATTCGATAATGCCGAGTTGTCGAATCGATGCTCGTTTGCATTGACATGAAAAATCGACTGAGTCTTGCGCAACACTATTTAGAATTTAAATTAAGAATTTATGGGTTGTTTATGTGATTCGATTTTTAAAATTTGTTTTTTTTTTTGAGGTGACAGTTTCTAGCGGCCAGTACATTTTGACTGAGTGACAAAAAGGGTCAGGGAGCAGTATGTCTACTTCTGCTACACTTCTGTATTCCTCATTATTTCAGCAGAGACTTAAATCGTGCTGGACTTTGATGTTGCCAGTTTTTTTATGTTTCAGTCTAACGTATTTCAGTATGTTTATGAATATAATATTTATCTGTTCGTGAACGGTGTCCGACCCGCTTGTTCGAACCTTAATTTAGTATTTAACGTACTCTGTCAAACGATTCAATCGCTCGAAACGGTTAATTAGAGCACTCAATATTTGAATACCAATAAATTTCCATCGAACACAACAATACAAATCCAATAACAAAAGCCATTTAAAACAAAGCGTGTTACGACATTTTTTATTTCAAATTATTACGTCGGTGTAATCAATTTATGACATTGTCGGATTTAATTTTATTGTACAGGGGCATTTCATTACGTTCCCCAATAGAGTTAATCGAAATGTGCATACGCCGCTCGGGCGCATATATCCGCATAGGCAATTTATGACAATAATCTGGACGTTTCCGGATATAACCGGTTTTGCGGGTCGAATAGAAGTGTATTGCGATTTAAACTGTATGAAATTTATTATATTGAACTGCACGGCGGAGTATTCATTTGCATAATTCTATTTGGACGCTGAAAATTGTGAATAACTGAACTGCTACTTTGTATGAGAAAATTGGGGATTTCGACACTTGCTGTATAAAATACTACGATGTTTATGTAAATTACTCAATAAGGACACCACACAGCAAATAACAAAAAAAAAAAAAAAAAAAAACAAAAACCGATGATCGAAAAAATACAACACGCTGTGTAACGCCAAAGGAGAATGCCCATAAACTGAAACAGAAGAATCATTAGTACAAAACTTACGTGTCAAATATCGTATATAAATATTGCCAGTGTCGTTGACAGTTGGCATTTGTGGCGCCAGAATGGGGGGGAGCGGTGCTTCTTCTATTTCTTCTGTCACTAACACTTCTGGGGGCTCCGTCTCTTCTTCTTCGTCTGTTAAGAAGAATTTGGTTTTGGGTGCGCGAGCGGTTGTCGTATTTTTGCGGTTTTATTTTTTATTTTATTTTTTTAAAGGTGGTTGTGACGCGTTTTATATAAGTTTTGATTTTGCCTAAAATACAAATATGACTAAAATACATTGGTATCTTAAATAATACATTACATCTAAGCATGAATAATAAAAATTAAAAAATGTGGGTTTATTCAAAGTCATCATAAAAAATCACTGATTAAATGGAGGTTTGTTTTGCTATATTTTTTTTTTTCAAACAAATATGTGACTCGTCTTATTGTACATTCTGCATTGCGTCTGGCATTTGATTTTTTATCCTGCACTGGATATCAAGCTCTCATGACTTAGGCTTAGTGTTCAAAATTCAAAAGAAACACATCTTATAGCATCAACAAAGTGCATTTGATTTTCATTACTAAGCAGAGCAAGTTCCAGAGATCGCCGTTGTAATCGAAAGCTTACAAAGAAACCATGGACGATGCCATTGTATAAACAAATATTCCAATTGATAAAACAGCAAATAATTTATTATGACTGTGAATTTACAACTAAATGGATTCACCCGCAAAGAGTTGATAGGCATATTCATTATCAGTTAGACCATAATTTAGATAGTTCGAAATGTTGCTGTCATTTTAATTATTATTGTCTAACTGCCATGGAAACAGGCTATTGTTAATTGTAATCAACAGACTTTAATTATTCGAGGAATAAAGGTAACTAATTAGCTAAAATAGTTGACATAAGCTAATGATTGTTTGTTTGTAGTCCAAACATTATTTGTGGATCTAATGGTGGATGCATAATCAGGCTACTATGTTTCCATTGCATTGCAGAAACAAGATCAAATACGTAGAAAAAAAAAATAGAGCATCGAGATATCCAATCCGGAAGAGATATTTTCGTTAGGAGATTTAAGCTCTTTTTTGATGTTTAAATTTTGGTTCTTTGGGTAATGTGTGAATTGTTCACAAAAATAAATGAAAGATTCGTGGAAGTCAGCTGCGGTTCCGTTGGTGGGATAAGCAGAAATAGTCGATCAAATGCGTAGAAAAAAATTTTTTTTGGGCATCTGAGAGATATCTGAATCTGGAAGAGATATGAAAATACTTTGTTAGGAGATTTTAGATCTTTTTTTGATGTTAAAATTTTGTGGATCAAGTGTGAATTGTCCACAAAAATAAATGAAATGGACCATTTCTTTTTAAATGCCTTTCGGCTGTGTTTCGTGTAAGAATCATTTATTGTGATTTTTTATAAGTTTCTGTGGTTCTGTGTTGAGCAACATTTTCTTTCAATAGATGAAGTATTTCAATGCGGTAATTCGGCAATTTTGTTGATGCCTAACACATGTTTGAGAGAATTATCTTATTAGCTTACATAAAGACCGTTCTTCATTTATATATTCGAAAACAAAAACGGGAAGACAAACATTACAATTACAATCTGAGCCGTAGTTCGACGAGTTTTCATTTTGGTATTTCTCGGAATGGTCTGCAAAAAATGCCAACTATTTAAAACAGAATAATGTAAATGCTTACAATATTTCCGCATTGAGACTTCAACTGAATTCTTACAGCATCCCAGAGATCAAAACAACAACAGAACTCCCAACGAGACAATAAATCACCCATTGTTATGACCAAGAGAAAAAAAATCTCGCACCGAGATCTCGATACTCCAGTATCGATGCAATAAATAAACATCGGAACAACATCGATTATTGAAAGATTTATATCTCAGCTCACTGACGTATATAGTTCTGCCATTATTCATATCGAGTTTCATTGTATGAAGACACGATAAAAATGGATAATGGGAGTACCCCTTTATGTTTCGATCTGGAGCGAATGGAAACGAGTTTCTTTTGAATTTTATAGTGAGCGGAGTAGAGGAGTAATGTATCGTGGGCAGAATACTCGTTGGAAATATTAATGACGCTTCTGTTGGGTTTCATCCTTGTGAATTGGTCTGTTATTTTCGGATTGCGAAGATTGTATGGTGGAAATGTTTAATGAAGAATATATTGGTATCAAAGTAAAGCGGGAAAATCGTTGAATGAAATCTGCACAATTTTGAGTTTTTTATTTTGGTTATAGAAACTTAAATATAGACTGGTGACCATTTGGGTACGGTAACTGAGTAAGAATTAATACGTTTAAAGGTTAAGCATCCTTAACCATTTTTTTTTACTTCTCCAAATATTTAACATAAAAGATAGGCAAATTCCGAAAGGTGAATGAACTCTTCGGAGTTGGTCTTTCCCATCAGTTTTTCTCAACGTTCCTTATCAATTTTCCATCAGTGGTTATCTAATTAAGTACATATATGAATTATATTCGCGTTAGAACTTAAAAAAAAAATTGAAGGTATATTTTTAATCGATTTTAAATGATACACACACTTTATTCTGATCTTCAAACCCAGTAACTAACAGACAAAACCCAGTAACTAACAGAAAAAACATCTAGTTCCAATTTAGATCTCGACACAACACAACTTGAATCAGCCAATCCAGGCAAATTGATTACTACAGTGCTAGCAGACAATACCTTACCCATAGCTATCTGTACCTAACTGAGCTAGGAACCCTACGTAGTATGTAGTCTATAGTGCTTGAATATGCGCAAACTGAGCAGTCAATACGTTATTGTTGTTATGTCTGTACTTGAAGGTACGTAGTGTAGAATGACTGAAGAGTTTGGTGTCCTATTCTATTTTTTTTTTCACAATTTTACCTGTGTAACTGGCGATATTTCTTTTGGAATTCGAATGTGTTTTATAATCTTAGAAGCTGGGTGATCATACCGATTTCTGCCTGCCCGCCGTTTCCCAACTATGTGGGGTCGGCTTCCACTCGAACCAGATGCAGCTGAATATCAGTATTTACATGGAGTGACTGCCTCCACAACCTAGTAACTTGGTATACGATACTACATGGTAAGACTAGTTGTCAGACTTTAGAGCTTCTGACTAGCAGTAACGACTGCCAAAAATCTACAAATGACAGCCGGGACCAACGGCTTTACGTGCCTTCCGAAGCAAGATTTCTATTGGTCAAAAAATAAGCTTCCTTAAAAAGAATTTGAATGTTCTATTAAATTGTAAAAAAATCATGGTTCTTCTGACCGTACAGACAGATGTGTTGCTGGGGAGTTTGTTCCGCCACTTCTTCTTCCCAGCCAAAATACTAGGAAGTGTCGAAGGCGCATTGGGGTACGTCTATGTCTTATGTAAAAATTGATCTTTCTAAAAGTGCTGATAAATCAGCCTGATTTGAATAAGTGAATACCTTTAGGAGATACTTTCCAATTGAGTTTGCATTTAACTTCAATTTAAGATGAATAAAATGTGCAAGAATGCGTGCTTCGAGGCATTTGTGACAACAGAGCCGTAGCACATCAAATTATTACTTTCTGTAAATCTTTTTTTCATTAAAGTACTAATGTAAACCTATTTTGTTATTATAATTTACGAAAAATACTTTATCTACTCTCATATCGTAAACTTCGAAATACAAAACTCAAAACGAGTTTATAATGACATACTTTATACCATAGAGTATCGTAATTAAATTAAAAAATTAAATTATAACACTGTTTGAATAACAAAACAATGTTAAAATTTAATTTTTTTTCATTATGATACAGATTACTGATCATAGATACATTTTTTTACTTTTTTATCTGTGGCTGCGCGCGCTTTCTAAGGGAATGTTGGGATTTTGACGTTTGTGTTTCGGTGGATGACATGGTGGATGATTATTACCTTCCCTTGTTTATTAATTTTTATCTTTTATTTGATATGTTCGTGTTCAATGAGAGTAGATAAAGTAGTGTATGAAACTGTACATAACTAGGTATTATACCACTCGTGTGATACTATTATAAAACTCGCTTCGCTCGTTTTATAAACTCACACTCGTGCATGATACCCCTCATTATGTACCAGTTACATAAACTACTATTCTATCACTTGGTAAAATCATTGAGTTCTTCCTCCCGAGGTGAAGCGAAAAGGACAAAATCCACGTTGTTCCTCTAGTAGCCATTTTCACAATCCCGGGACTCGATCACATTATAATTCACAATTAGAAACATTTCCATTATTCATTAAAAACCCAAAACACGTGATATACAAAATGTATTTCAATAACCAGTGTCTATCAATGGCTACTAACTAGTTCCTCACCTTCCCTCCTCATAAACAGTCCCTCTAACAACAAGACGTCACTCAGAATTCCCTCCTCCCAAATGCCTCTAATGAATGGCCGTCGACTCGCACAAAAAGGTTAAAAATAAACACTACAAAGAACAATGGACGTAAAACAAAGGAACTTGCCCTTTAAAGGCGAAGTGAGAAAATACAAGGAAACGTTAAAAGACTAACTCAGTACCCTTAGTACGAGTTTTCAGTATTTGAGACGTAAACTGGAACTTTGACAATTTCAAATTGACAATTTTCAATGAAAAAATTAGTTCCTACTTCGCAGACCAGAGGCTCTGTTCCATTTTCCCTTAGCACGAATTTTCACTCTTTTAATTCTGTGAAGTAAAAGAGTGAAAATTCGTGCTAAGGGTACAGTTGTGATTTGTGTTACAGAAAATTAAGTGTCTCAAATTCGATGTGCTGAAAAGGCAAAATCCGGTGAATAAGTAGCTGTCCCAACATATGTCCTGCCTTATTCTAAGTTTCTTAATGTCCTGAAAAGTATTACATGACCAAAAAAGAGGCAGTGACCTCTGAGTTTGTTTCGGCTGTTTCTTCTCAGAGTAGTCAGTTAAGAAACAGCGGCCTTGTCTAGTTTGTTTAAAGAAAACGTGTAAGTGTTTATAATAACCTACTTGCAAAAATAAATATCGAAGTTAAGACACTTTTTTAATTGGCAAAACGTCAGAAGTATAAAGTACAGTCTTTACTTGCATCTGACATCACGAGGCTCCACTCTCTTTTGATGCGTTGGGTTGTTGTAAATTCGCCACCAAAATAATTCCCCACAAAAAATGTATGTCCCTATAAATTAGCCAAAGGTTTTTTTTAAAATTTTGATTGTTTACAACAATCAAAATTAAAAAAAAAATCGAACCTTCTTTTGACGCACGGGGGATACCAGTACAATTAAAAATATATATTCGAGCTCAAAAGTATCAAAAAAGAAAGAAAGAAGAAAGAAAGAAAAAAACGTTTATTGACACATGCCATAAGTACACACAACATAAACATAAAGAAAATATATAAAAGACAAAGTAAAAACGCTAAACTATTGTGTGACTCACGGCTGCGCCAAATAGACCCAGTTCAGCAAATGTCGGACAACTAGTGCCCGACGCTGGTTTTCAACTGAGCCTACGTAGTGAGTGCACGGACGAAAATCAGCTCTGTTAAAGAAAATATGTATATATATATAAATATGTATTAATATTATGTACTATATCCAGTGTGTATATGTAAAATAAAATAATATGTAAAATAAATAGTGTTATCACCGCAATCATGAAGGGTCCATTTAAAACTAGGTATTTAAAACACCGTTATGAAGACAACACTATCGTTAGTCTGTAGCATCACACTGACACTGCATCGCTCGCAGCCGGGTGTGACGCACGAGTCACTGATATCTGTGCTTATATTTAAAAATAGAAACTAAAAAATACTTGTAGCTGCGGGTATTCTAATAATTTAAAATAAGTGAATAAAATTAATAATTTTGATGAGGAATATTGATAATACATAAAGCAATTTTGTATGCAACATTGAAAATTTGGAAATAATAAGTAGGTAAGTGTCCAAAATACCATTAATCAAGTTAATTTGTCGGTATGTTTAGACTGACTAAGTGAAAAAAAATGTACCTATTCTTTGTTGTAGTACGTGGGAAGGATTGGAAAACATTCGAAATAAACTTGTGTTTCGGATGAGCGGCGCATTCCGACACTTTACGGTGTAGATGCATGTTGGCCAGCAACATTAGGTGAGTTGAAGCTACAACATGCAGCGACTAGCTGCAGTGTACGAAATAGTGGTCAAAACATAAACTAACGGCATGTTTCCCTGTGTCCCAGAGGTCACCAGCATCAAAGGAGCGCGATACGGAAGACATAACAGGCAACTCAAAATCCGCGTCGTAAAACACGGGAGGCAGAAATATCATTGGGAGGCAGTGAGGAAAAATGCTTGCACGAAGAATGAAAGAAAGAAAGTGCAAGTGAAAGCCCTTATGCTAAAGCTATGTATATCTTATATTATTGTTAGATATTTTTGCATTATTGTACACACTACACTAACTTTACACCACATTTCACTCAAGTTGTTACAAATCTAATTATATAAGTGAGAGATTCATATTGACCATGTCCAGCTTTCGTTGTGCGTCAATCAAGTACAGGCGCAAGCGTTTTTTGAAAATATTGGTCGAGTTGGAGGAGCGAAAAACGAGGACACAATGTGCAATCTAAACAGAAAGTACTAGGAGTACAGGATCAAAACTTTTATTCGAAGCGAATAATTTTTGTGGCAAACTTGCAACAACCCGATGCGTTGTATCTTTTTAAATACGCATAGGTTTATTGACAAAAGAAAGTCAAGTCCATTATTTGCCGGACTAACTTTTGCCATTAATTCATGCTATCAAATTGCCTATTAGTTAAATTGTTTTCGTTCTACGGTTTCCTGTTCGGAAATGTAAGAGGATTAGCAGCCATATAACATCAAATCATTTTAGAATCTATTAGATTGTCAATCTATGTCGAATGTCCATCAGTCACCAGCTTATTGTGATTCGCCTTTACAATTATTATCGGTATAAGTTGTTACGTTTTAGGACCAGTACCCTTAGCACGAATTTTCACTCTTTTACTGTACAGTATTTACAGCGTTTCTTGTATGAAAAAATGGAACAAAACCTCTGGTGTGCGAAGAAAGAACCAATTTTTTCCTTGTAAATTATTGTCAATTTGAAATTGTCAAAGTTCCAGTTTACTTTACGTCTCAAATAGGTAATGAAAATTCTAGCTAAGGGTACAGAAGCCTTATCATGAGTTTTAGTTATTCTGACGTAAAGTAAACTGAAACTTTGACAATTTTAAATTGACTCTCAAGGAAAAATTTTGTTCCTTCTTCGCACACCAGAGGCGCTGCTCCATTTTTCCATACAAGAAACGCTGTAAATACTGGAAAGACACTGTAAAGTAAAATAGTGAAAATTCGTGATAAGGGTAAGTACAGAACCAAAAAGTAAAATGAAGTGATGCGCCATGACCGCGGGTTGACGGTCAGCCCGATCATGGCACTTGCAACAGCGTCGAAATATTGGGAATTCAAACCAATACATAATCACGGAATATCAAAATTTCACCTATGGTATGTAAGTGCGTGAGTGCTATGCCGGAAGTCGTGGGTTCGATTCCCACCCAGGACAAATGTTTGTGTGATGAGCACGATCATTTTTTCTGTGTCTGTATATGTATGTATTTAGAAATATATAAGTATGTTTATCAGTTGTCTAGTACCTTGAATTAAGTAATAAACGGTGATAAATTAAAATAGTTTCTTCATTAATTGTTATAATTGCATTATCGCATTGATATCAGATGACCAAACGCTGCTGGACGTTACAAAACCAGTGTAATTTAAACTGAAAAACTATAAAATAAAATCTTAAATTGCCAGCAAACTGTAGAAAAAGAGGCAAGGTGTGGGTAACTTAAAGTCGTTAGCAGAAATAAATGGGATCGCCACGGATTATGTGCGATTGAATTGGCTTCGACTGCATAAAGATGTTCGGGAAAATAGTGGTGCTAAGTGGCCAATACGGTAGACAATTCCTACCGTTTTATTGGTACAGTTGATTGTATTTCTTAACATTATGGATGAAGATACCCTCATAAGGAAAAGACAATGTTTTATAATCCTTAGATTATTGCTCCTGCTGGCGTCGAGGGCCTAACGAGCTACCGGGGCTATTGAAGGACACCGTGGATTTTAGTGAGTACGAGTCTGACGGTTCCTCCAGCCCTGCCTTGGGTGGGAGGACTCATTTAATGATTTTACCAAATTAAAAAAAAAAAAAAAACAATGGATCATTGCTAGAAGAGAAAGACTTGCCCCTGGCTGAACGCCTTAGATTCTAGGCATAATAGGTTTCGTTTATTTTCTTTTCTTTGGTTAATTAAGCACCATTTAACCTCATGTAAGTTAAAGGCTAAAATTTAAATGCAATGTATGAGTGTACCTATACCAAAATGGATATAGGTCACCAAATCTAAAACTCGCTTTAGCAAGATTTCAGGGACACCCCGAAGTTCGGTTTGGTTAGGTTCCTGTGAACCTTGTACACAGATTTTTTTTATTACACATAATAGATTTATTTCTTTATTGCTTAGGAAACGTTATTTGGTGACCATTTATCCATTTTGGTAAATGTTTAGAATTTTTTTGGTAGTAAAATAGGTACTTTTTTGGGTGGTGTTTAAACACAAGTCCAAGTTAAATTGCAAGAGGCCACACAAAAAAATATAGAGATGCTTAAAGAAAATCTCACGGTGCGATTTCTCGAGTTAGTCAGCAAAGGTCTAACGTTCAAAACGAGACTCAAGGCGAGAAGTCACGACGAGACGTCAAATAAAGCAAAAGAGACGGAGAGAAACTCTCTCTCCCATTCATGGTTCTCGGGTGTTCTCGGGGTTTCTCGGCGTGAGTCTATCGTGAGGCTATAAAGATACTTTGTCCCTTTCAAAATTTCTATTCGTCTCACAATTTTAGAACAAAACCAACACCGATTCCTAACTAATCGCACCATATAAAGCTATGATCACAACATCGGTACATCGTCAGAGGAACACGCGGGCGCGATATATCATGGAACGCGGGCGATACGCGAATAAATCGGTATTCTATCGCCCCGGGGAATTTATCGTGCATTCCGTTAATAGCTAACATTAATATGAATCGCGCCCGCTCCCGCGAGGCTAATGTGCTACGCTCTGTTGCTTGTTTATGTAGACAGGGCTTTAGAAATTTTGGCGATTATAAATAGAAAAAAAAATGTTTTGTGAAAATGTAAGTAAGTAATTGGGTGGGGTGTTTCCGGGGAGCATCACCGAGATTGGTTTAGTAAAGTCCCTCCCGTCCCGCCTTGGATGGGAGGATGATGATTTTACATCGCTACAGAGTAGAGCAAGAATTTAACTACATATAGTTCTTTAGCTTTCATTCATAAAATGAAACTGATAAGTCCTCAATCAATCTAAAAACAAAAAAAAAAAAATAGAAAGGGGCAAGTTTTCGAAAAAAAAGGTACTTAACTTTAAGAAAACTTATCCCATGTTGAACTATTATGGATTCATAACGGCTTGACCTATAGTGCGCTTCACCTAATTTTCTCCAAACATGGATTGATACACTATTAATTTAAGCCGCGTTTCTAACTCAGAAACTCAACATTGTTCGTCTCTACCCCAGTCAAATAACATTCTAAAACTATGGATATAGCTCTAACAAACAAAGGGCTACTGAGTAACCAAATACTGGTGTATAGTTCAGTACAAAATAGGCGAAGCTGCAACGTCGGCACGTCACTCACTGAATGCAGTACCTGCCATATTAAATTCCTGTTGAAACCAAGCCATTTTTCAAATGTAATAATATTGTTTTAGAACTTATCCAGTACCCTTATCAAAAGTTTTCACTACTTTACGTTATAGCGTTTTTCCAGTATTTACAGCGTTTCTTGTATGGAAAAATGGAACCAGCGCCTCGGGTGCTGAACTGTTTTGGGAAAAATACATGATTATTTCTACATGGTTTTGGTGCAGACTTAAGTAGTATTACTTAGTTATGTACTCACTGGGTTATGGATGTGACTATCTAAACATATTCGTGCCCCTGTGGCTAAAAGTTGACTAAAATAGAGAGATTTGGAAAGTGAGTAGGCTTTTGCCCAGCCCGGGAAGTTTAAAATTGTTCATATAGGTTTTTACCCTCGTTTTTTCGACTTGAAAATATTGCTATTATTGCTAGATGGCTTAACAAAAATGAAAGGAAAATATTCAGTAGAGAGTTCAATATAATCATGTTTAATAAAGACCATTTTCGTAAGACGATCATAACTACACATAGTATCTACTCAAACATCTTCCCAAGACAGATATTTATATACTTGCTATCATGCAACATTTTACCGCCATCTAAAGGTGGTTCTTCGCTAAGGAGCCGAGCATATGCCGTTAAGTGTGAATGTTCACCAATCACTCACTTCGAACGCATTGCAAATCTACGTTAAAAAACCGTCAACAGGCGAAACACAGTCGAGCATGAACTAAAAGCTCGAAGCGCGCTCGTACGGGGCTTGTAAGTAATAATAATAATATTCCACAACTATCACACAACGCCATCTAGTCCTAAGCTAAGCAGAGCTTGTGTTATGGGTACTAGACAACTGATAAACATACCTATATATTTCCAAATATACATACACATATTACACCCAGACACAGAACAAATGATCGTGCTCATCACACAAACATTAGTCCTGGGTGGGAATCGAACCCACGACCTCCGGCATAGCAGTCAGGGTCACTAACCACTATGCCAACAGGCCAGTCATAAGTCAGTCCACACTACACGAATTTGTGCTGGACTCGTGCTCGGCTCGCAAGCGTAGACCCACCCTTATAAAGAGGGACCGTCGGTCGATAAAAACTATATTTACATTGTATTCCTATCCACGATACCCTCAATGTTTCATACATAAGATGAAAGATGGGTCCATAAATACGATCCATCGTAACAACTAATAGAGTCTTCCTTAAGGGCCATTAAACACCAACTATGGTTTCCATTCGACTTTCCCTTAATAGTACATGATATGAAACTTTTTCCTACAGATTTTAATTCAGTGCGTTTGCGTTTTAGCAGCTTTTTGTATGTTATTTTTACTTAACGGCAATTTAAACGTCGCTTTTCAAAAATATTTTTAATATCACTCGGGGCTCTTGAACGCAAAGGGCAACCAAAAGAATCGGGGCGAATTTATAACCACTGCATTATCATCAGAAAATAACTCCATACAGGCTTCTACTAATAATTTCCCCGCAACACATTCAAAACCACTTAAAAACCTTATGCAACTCTCCGCAACATACATCCATCTATCTACATACACACACACACACACCCACACTAGATACGCCACATCTACGTTAGAACGCGGTTCATTAGCAGGATACGCTCTCAGAGTGCACTTCTAGTTTTATAGCGCATAAAATGTCATTGAGTTTGATGGAGTCGCATGCGCAGAATCTAGGTCTCACTTTAATGCACTGTAAACACGATGTGACATTAAGAATTTTGATCACATTTTCTTGTGGGTGTTTTTGTTGCGTCGTTTTGTAGTGTGGGTGTGTTTTGGTGGTGTGTAAAACTAGTATGGGGTGTAGGATGTCTTGAGAGTGTGTGAATTCTGGAATTTGGTATAGGTCTGGAGTTTACGTTGTATGTGTACTGAAAATGTAGTGAAAGCGTGCCAGACAGGTGTTTATGTATTTTTTGGGGTGTTAAAATCAAATGAGTTTTCCCGATTAAATAGCATGGAAATACCTTTACATATTTATCGTAGCTTTTTCGTTTAACAAAAACTCTTCACATCTCTAAAATGGGATAAAAATAACAATGTCAAAGTTGAAATTCATGATAATGAATATGCCTTTATACATACTTTACAACTTAAATTACAATAATCTAGAAGCTTAGAATAAACTTAAATCTAGCTTAAATTTAACTTAAAAAATACTTACAAAAAAGAAAAACAAAATGAACTGACGAAATTAACGGCATTACGAAAACTACTCAAAAATTCTTGTATTTGTGTAGTAAAATCGGTATTAAGTACGTGTTTTTCTTTAAAACGTGTTTCGAAAAATGTATAAGATATGTCGTGAAGACTTATATTGTTAACAACGTCTTTTACGAGCACATTATGGTCACGTGGCTGAAATGTGCCGGCGTGAGGCGACGGAATAAATGTACACTTTACATTTAGTACCTTCTACGTAGGTATGTTGGTAGAATAATTAGGTACCTAAACATTACGGAGTTAAATCTTGGGGAAAAGAATAGGTACATATTTTGTCTTCTGTTTTAGCATATCATGACACTGAAGAGACAGACAGAGTTTTGTGTACGGAAGAAAAGACAACATTACAGAATGCAATAAGATTTCTAAGATGGCGATGATTTATTTTTTATTCTTCATTCGGGTTTATGGGTTTTGCCATACTCGGACAAAAGCTTTGCCAGTAGAACCACGGGACAAAAAATGATCCGTGGTACTAACAAGCAATCTAGTAGTACCACGGGTAATTTTAATTAACCCGTGGTACTACTCACTTATTTTATATTATAGATGCAATCTCCTTATTGCTTTGCACTAGTTTTTATTTTTAGTTTTTAAAATAGTCATAATATATGAGGCCTCTCGCCCTGTGTGGAGTGGAAAAGAATGTCGGACTAGTAAAGAACCACGGGCAAATTCCCCGTTGTACTACTAGATCTCTTGGTAGTTACACGGTTATTTTTTTCCCGTGGTACTACTGGTAGTACCACGGGAAATAAACGGACAAAAGTAATTAATTGTCAAAGAGTATAACTTTATGTATATTGGAAGAATATAGATAGAATTGGTAATGCTACGAGGGCATGAGGGTTTGGAGTGGAATTTTGTTGTAGTTTCACTGTTTTATCATACTTTAGTTTAAATACAAATGTATGTACCATATATGCATACTTTCAAAACGTCTCAAGTAAGCATCATTCCTATTGGCCGTTTTCTATGAGGAAGAATTAGTAAGAAACATATGACGTCTACACTATGGAGCGCTTTGGTAACGCGCGTTTTGAGAACGGAGCTGTGATACTAAAATGAACACGTTCGTAAGCTCGCGGTTCTGTTCAAGCGCACGTCGATAACTAAGCGCGGTGTATGTGTACGTTGCATGCAACACCGAGCTTTCAGTGTGTGTTGGCTCTCAAGCTTTGCAATATGGAGTATTTAGCGATATACGGTAGCGATTAAATAATGCCCTAATATTATCTATTGGAAATCTGGTATGAATGAGTTAATCCCGGCCAATGAGGGTTTTAATGTAAATTAAAAGTTACAGATTTTCTATGCAAAGAAAAATTCAAGCGCGAACTTGAACCTGCAACCTCTGTATTCAGTACATCCGATACTCTTTCTCACTGAGCAATCGAGGTTGCTGCCTACAAGGGTCAAATCTAACATTTTTTTCTTTCCATACAATATCTTTGAAATGCGCGACGCATGTGTTAAACGTTTAATATTTATAAAAACATTTAAGCTATTGTCAAACAGACAGGCGTGGCGAACGTGAACCGAGGCGTTTTTGTTTGTAATGTGACTGCATTCAAACAATTCCATACAATTCAAATAAAAACGCTTCGGATCACATTCACTTCGCCTGTCTGTTTGACAATAAGTAGCTTAAATGAAAATTTGTTATGTTATTAATGAAAAGATGAAAACAGGGCTCATTGGCGCACATTGGGAGAGGCCTATGTCCAGCAGTGGACAAATACAGGCTGATGATGATGAAGTTAATAATTAAAAATAATATTCTATCTATCTATCTAAACCAAAATCCATACGCAATATCCAATACAGCCAACTCAAATTCCGCTCACATAATAAAAGGTAAACATAGAACATAAACCAAAAATAAACCGCGCACACGACGATTACCAATACACGACGCAGATGTAATATGAAATTCTTAGCTCCGTAAAATGCGGGTATTTTGACAATAAACCTGCGAGGCGGAGTGAGTTATTCAAGTATTCTGGTGACATGGCAACTATAAGAACTTGGAGCTACTATAAAAGCATAAAAGTTACTTGTGATTCTTGTGGTGTTTTGACTCTATAGGTCGAGATTTATGAGAGCTACCATTGTTTTTTCTCAGTTGCTTTTTGCATTCTAGTATCATTTTAATACCACCAAGGTGGTTGCGGGACTAACTAATACCGTGACCCCGAAATGTAAAGGGCTATTGAAGTACACTGTGGATTTTAGTCAGTACAAGTCTGACAGTCCTGCCCTGCCCTGGGTTCCGAGGACTCATTTGATGATTTTACTACGGTAAAAAAATACTATCAATGTGACACAAAAGAGAACAACCCGCCGTTTAAAAAGTGGCTACAGACGCCTGCAAGACTATAACAGGTATCGCTTGCGTGTTGTCGACGTGAAGAAAGAAGAAACGAAGTGCTGACAGTAGGAGGATAATAGTTACGGGCCTTACAAGTGTGTGTTAATAATTTTAAAAAGAAATATTAGATATACATAGCAGTGTTAAAACTCTCACTCATTTTCACACTGTCTGTGAAAATGAGTGAGCCGTAATTCGATGAGGCGAGAGCAAGGCAAAATTGCTAAGAAGACGGCGCGGGCGTAGCAGCTTGTGTGATTGCTACGAGGAAGGCGTAGCGGCTCCAGTGATTGCTACGGCGTAGCTGATGGTGTAATGTCTGGTCTACCAATTGCTACGTGAATGTATTTCAAGAATGATACTAGACTACACTTTTGAGAAGGTTAAAATTGTTCTGAGAAACTGTATTGACTTCCTTTACGACTGCAGTTTTAGACTAAATACATAGTTGTAGTTCATTGGTCTTATGACTTCTTTGAAAAAGTTCTAGTAGTCAAACAAAAAATTGTTAAACGTGAATCAACTACATCCCCTGTCTACCAGTTCATCAAACTTGGGGCTTGTGTGTCCTCAGTCGTATTCCAACGTCCATGAATACACGTATATGAGCAAAATAAAGCCGTGACAAGATTTTCTGCTTACCATAAACAATATTACTTCAAAATATTGTGTGCACAGCTTCAGTGTGTGCCGTGCATTAGCGGAATTACCTTAGTATATACGTTTTTTATTTTTTTTCGCGTTATGACATGTAATTTTGTATGTGACATTAACAGTATTAAAAGTAAGAGTATGTTCTGTCTGATTCTTGGTGTGAGGGCTAAGATATTTTTATTTATATTTTAGCAACGGTAGTAAGTATTATTTTTGAACAAATCATGTTTTATATTACTTAAATAAAACATATAAGGCAGGTATATGTTTTATTTAAGGAATTATATATTAGCCTTATTAATAAACGTGGAATAAAGTTACAACCAGGATGATCCTTGGATTAACCGTACATTTTTTAAGGATTAACCTTGGCGTAACTTTAGTCCACGTTTATTAATAAGGGGGTTACTGTATCAAATAAAATAAATTATACAATGATCAGTTCTTGTATCCAACTACTATTAAGATAAAGAATTACTACATACTAATTGAAAAAGTTGTAAATCCATTCAAAATGATCTTCTCGATGACACAACAAAAGAAATTACAATAATTGATAATAAGATATCGCCCAGAATATCAGAAACTCGTGCCAATTATACTAACCTTACTATATTACTACGAACTCGTGTAACTTAGGGTGAATACACATAGACGCGCTGCGTTACAACGTTACTTTGCAGTAAAACGACACAATCATCATCATCTGTCTAGCCTTTTTTCCAACTACTGAAGCGACACAATATTACCTTTATTTACTACACGAAAAGGTACGCATTGTAATGACAGAGTAAAAGCGAAATGATAACAATAATGAAAATTCCTAAGTAATCACTAAAAATACATTATTTTAGTTAGGCCAATTCATTTTCAGAGTGAAACTGCAACAGCAGATTTGTTATGTGATTCGCGACTTTTTTTATTTTATTAGCGCGGTAAAATCATCAAATGAGTCTTACCACCCCGGGCAGGGCGGGAGGGACTGTCAGACTTGTCTGTCTAAGTGGGTTCTTGTGGGATAAAGAAAATGAAATCAATCTAGGTTTCATAATTACTTTCAACGCATTAACGCGTGCGACGCGCATCGTAAAGATCATTTTTGAGGAAAGAAAAATTTCAGATTGCAAGTGGGATTCGAACCCGCGTCTTCTCGAAAAGCGTTCAAAATGAGGAATAGAGAATTTCGGCTTGCAGGTGTGGGTTGCAATGGCCTAGTTGGTTGAGGCGTCTGGAGTACCTATCCAGAAGACGCGGGTTCGAATCCCACTTGCAATCTGAAAATTTTTCTCTCCTCAAAAATCATCTTTAATCTAGGTTTCGTCAATTTAAAATTACATAAGAAGGCGAAAGGCCTAGAAAAGGAACTAAGTAAAGACTTTATAAAATAGTCTTTGTTACTTTTCTAGGCCCTTCAGCTTCTTAACACCCTGTTTCACTTGCTTCCTTTCGTCGAAATTTGCGTTACGGTAGCTCTTGACATGCTCTCAGCAACGACTAAGCTTTCCTACGCCAGGGCTGCTGCAATATACGTTTCCAAAGCCAAACGCCACGCCGCGTCGCGCCTGTATATACTGACCCTAACACTCGGGACCGAGTTTGCATAAAGAGTACTTATATAGGTAGGTATATGTACTGTTATTGTATGGCTCACTCGACGCGGTGTGGCTCGTGAAAATTGTGTAAATGTACTCATATAGAGGGTAGAAGGGAATATGGCTTGGAGTGTTTTGCTGTTAGAATAGGCGAGGTAATTGAGCGATAGTAACAATGTGAGTTTCCACATAGTTATGTACAGGGCTCTGATTAGCGCAATGGCATAGGCTAAGGAGTTTTATGGTAGTTACGACAAAGAGTAATCAGACTTTTTTGAGTTGTAAAATTAGCTAGTCCCTTCGGTTTTTCAAACGTGTAAACACCCTGTTACAACTTGCTTCCTTTCCTCGAAATTTGCGTTACGGTAGCTCTTGACATGCTCTAAGCAACGACTATTGATTCCTCCCGGGTTCAGGGCGGGAGGGACTGTCAGACTTGTACTGACTAAAATCCACGGTGTCTTCATTAACCCTTTACGTTCCGGGGTCACGGTAGTGGATTAAGTCCCGCGACTCCGGCACGCTGACGCTCTTTGAGGCGTGCGTGGAACACAACGCGCCGTCGACCCGGGCATGGACCATGGTCGGGCGTCGAGTTGCCCATTCTACACTCGCAAACGCCAGAATCAACAGTGGCAACCACCAGAAGAGCGCCGAGACAATGAAGCTCGACGTGTCCCGGAGAATGAATTTACCTGTCTTGGATCCTGCAACGAATTACATCAAAAAAGTGGAGGAATAGGAAAAACATGCTTCTTTACATGTTTCTCTACCTGAGCAGGTTACCGTGAACCGGGAACATAAATGACAATTTAAGGAATAGGGTGGATTTCTAGGCAGTACGATTCTGACAGTACCCTTCAGCTTCCCCAAAAGCGGGGGACTCATTTGATGATTTTACTACCAGACCCAAAAACAGGTCTGCTGGTCTAGTTGTTAGTGACCCTAGCTGCTATGCCGGAGGTCGTGGGTTCGATTCCTACCCAGGACAAATGTTTGTGTGATGAGCACGATCATTTGTTCTGTCTGGGTGTAATTTATTTATAATTATGTGTGTATTTAGAAATATCAGTTGTCTATTACCAATAACACAAGCTCTGCTTAGGTTGGGACTAGATCGCGTTGTGTGATAGTTACAGAATAACACATTACATTTACATTACTCATTTGATCATTTTACTACCACACCTAAAAACAGCGTAGGTATCTTTAGCTTTTTGGACAACTAATGTTAATAAAAACGGACACGAATATCTTTATTTACTTATCTTTACTATTCTCTGAAAATTTGGGTTTGTGTATGGGTTTATTTAATTTTGTTTCAACAATTTAGCTAATTCTATTGGGATGTCAGCTCATAGATAAGCCTACCCATTACTTAGATAAGATTAAACAAAGACCATTAAAATAAACCATTCCGTAGTTTCAGTTTTCAGGTGAAACACGTAACAATGAGTGTTTCAAACAAAATAAACTTTTATTTGTTTTTCAACGAAGTAAAATTCATACTAAAAATAAAATAACACCACGCCATTAATCCCCAAAGGGTTAAGCAAAGTTGTACACACGGTTACGCATCAAGCCATTAAAACCAGTACAAGTTGACCGTTGAATATGCGAAAGGTTTATACAACAAGAGACCACGATAATCTGGCTTGGTAAAGCTTGATGTGTAAGCCACGCTTCGCCAGTTATATTTAAAGCTATTGTTAGACAGACAGGCGAAGCGAATACGATCCGAAGCGTTTTTCTTTGTAGTGTATGGAATTGTTTGAAACCAGTCACATAGAAAAGCGAAAGCGATCCGATAGTCTATGTGACTGGCTGCAAACAATTCCAAACATTATAAACAAACTTGACCTAGACTAAGGTCAAGAGCAAACCCATAACACATAAAAAAAAAACAAAAAAAAAAAAAAAACCGACCGAATTGAGAACCTCCTCCTTTTTTTGAAGTCGATTAAAAACGCCTCGCTTTTCGTTCGCCACGCCTGTCTGTTTGACAATAGCTTAAGTCTCAAGTAAAAGGTGACGAGCCTTTTCCCATTAACAAGGAACCAAAATACAGAGTTCATGACTACTAAGGAGGGACTGCCATACTTGTACTGACTAAAATCCACGGTGTCCTTCAATGGCCCTTTACGTTCCTTCATATGCGCCGCCGACCCGTAGCTCTTTTAGTATGGACGAGCCCTCGGTAGACGATCCTCTTAAGTATTTTGAACTTGTGTATGGAAGTTTTGTTTCTCGATTTGCGGATTAAAGGACAACCTTGCTTTAGACGTCAAGTCACGGTTAGCTAAGTGGCTGAGCGATCGTCTACTGCACTTTTTATCGTGAGTTCGATCTCCAGACGGAATAAATATTTGTATAGTCTGTCTACAAGAAATTTTTATGAGATTTGATGTTTTTGTATGCAGGTTTTTATGTTTGTAAATGTGCCAACTATCCAGGAAAAGTACGAAGTGTGGTGCAATGTTTAAAAATAATATAATCATGTTTTTTATCAGTACTTGTATTTTAAATGATTTCGATCAAAAAGGGTATTCGGCAATGGATAAACCACCTTATTCGAGATTTTATGTGTGCTTATACTGATATTCGACATAAAAGAAGCCATTACACATTCATGAATACCACAAATTATTCAACAAAAGTCGAGGCGTCAAATAAAACGTCTGCCTTCTTTCAAGTAACTTTCAGATTCAAAGTAAATAAGTACCAATTTCTCTGTTTTTTCAGGCTCACAAGGACGGCTGATATTTCCCGATTACGGGGAGGTAAGGGGGTGAACCCACTGTCTTCAAATATTGCTATGCATATTGCATGAGGGGCAATAACGTGTCAAAGTTTTGGGGCTACTGGAAAAATACGGGGTAGTTACCGAAGCCTTTTCATCCATCAATTTTAATGGTTTCGCAATACGACATTGTTTTTTTTTTCACTTCGTCTGCGGTTAAATAAGTACTCATTATGTTAGTAATTTCGATGACATTATTTTATTTTATCTGAATGCAGTCTGTGTTATCAGTTTATCACTGTTTGTTTGTTCTTAATATTGAATAAGTCAAATAATTTATGCATTTACGCTTCCACTAAACGTGAATACGTTTCTATAATTTAATATTGGTTTTGAATTTCATTTCATAAACATTCTCTAATTTTTATACTGTATCAAATGCTCTTAAGCATCCACTTATCTTCTTACTATATTTTGTGTCTTCCTACTAACTATATAGGATCAGCTGTTCAGTACATATATGTCTGTTTAATGTACTGAACCGCTGATATTTTTTTCACGATTTCGTCTTTGCTCCCATAATAAAAATTGTTCGTTATCATGAGCACAATCACGTGTTTAAGTATCGTACACTAATTGCCAGTCACGCTATATAAATACAATAGTTTGTGCGGATGGATTTTTTATTCTTTCACGCAAAAGCTGTTGAATGGATTTAGAAGTTTGCAACCTGGATTAACACGTAGAACACCTTTTATCTATAAGCCAGAATTTTTTTTCCTCAAAGAATACATCAAAACAAAAATATTTTTCATTAAACTAAGTAAATATTTGGTCGTAAACTTCACTTCACACACACACACACACATGCACACGTTCATAAAGCATCGTGTTCTCACGTTACGCACATTTACATAATTATGTTATGTTGTGTTATGTTGGTGGCACATTTATGTTGGTACGTCACACAACCCACCTGATGCCGTGAGGTGTTTATGTGGTGACGTCATAGGGCTGTCAACATGAGATAATGGTAGATAGAAATGTTTTATTATACAGCTATTATATGGTACTTACTTTTACAGTCAGTCAGTCAGAAAAATTCTACATGTATCATGTTCGCAGCTAGTATTTTTTTAGTTTGTGATTTGTGACTTTAAAAAATAGTTAAGTGATAGACAACCTTGCTTTAACAAATTGAAATGAAAGTCACGGTTGGCTAATTCTGGTTTATGAATAGAAACCGCTGATAGACGATCGACTAGCTGTTGCCAGCCTTCGTGAGTACTCGAAAGATCCCCGGCATCGGGAAAAAATATATTAATGTATAGTCTGTCTACAAGCCAAATCCGTTTGTTCTGAAAGATTTGCTGCTTTTGTATGGACTTTCGCCTTTTAATGTTGTAAATTTTGACAGCATGGTTGGCGTACTGGGGCACTGGCGCACAAGTTCTGGTTGCAACCGTGACAGCAAGACTCACTAGTTGACTTTACAACATTTCTAGTAATAAATACTAAGTCCCTTTTATCTCTACTACTTAGTATTTATTACTGGAAATGTTGTAAAGTCTATTAGTGACTATTACTGTCACGGTTGCAACCAGAAGTTCTCGTACTCGTATGGGTAGCCAGACATTTCTCTGCGTGTACCATTTCCACACTGATCTTTAGTTAAATTAGTAATTAAGTAATTATATTTATGTAGTTGTTCCGGGTTGGAGCGTTTGTGTACCACTGGTGAATTCCTAGCGTTTTGATAAAATAACCAATAACTGAATCAATTACATGGTTTTAAAACTATAATATCTCACAGTCGCCCTTATTCAACTTCGAATTATCATCTCCTAAACTCGAGAGACTTGCGTAAGAGTCTCCGTCTCTGCTCATTCACGCTTGGCCAATTTATTTTTCATTTCAAAGATCTCATCGATCAACTTCAAGGACACAATTCAATTGTTTTCCCTTCGGAAGTGACAACCCTGCAGGTAAAATCTAATTATATCTTGAGAAAAATGTGGGAACCATAAATCATCTTACATCATTCGCTAGATGAAGATTCTGAAGACAATTTTAGAAACTAGTTATTTCCTTGCGTGGTTGTTGAACGACATAAAAAAAATCCGTTTGTTATCCCACGAGAAATTATCTATTTAGCGAATATGATACCAAGAGTGCAATATTCTGAGACCTAATAGAGACCATGTGCGCCAAAATTACCCTAAATATGTTTAGTCGTTACGGAGTGATTAAGTAACAAACATACAACTGAAAAAAATTCTTGAAAATAATTTGAAAACGTTTTTAATGAGTAGGAAGTAGGATCGGATAATATATGCAGGTGTATTATGTATGTAATATATTTATATGTACATTATAATGATTACATCATAACCGTTTCGAAAGCTTTATGTGAAAAATATTACATTCGTTTCATAATTAATTGTTTTAATGTAAAAATTACGCAAATTAGGAGTCGACTTAAGCTTTCCTGGACTATTATTTATTTTCCTTTTATAGCTCAATTTAATTGCAATATAATTTTTATTGTTACATGGAATTGCGCAATGGAGGTTGTGTGGTTTACAGGAACTTTTCAGATATACACAAAATAAACAGTATAATAGTAGTTTATGTAACTGGTACATAATGAGGGGTATTATACACGAGTGTGAGTTTAAAAAACGAGCGAAGCGAGTTTTTTAATAGTATCACACGAGTGGTATAATACCTAGTTATGTACAGTTTCATACACTACTTTATCTACTCTCATTGAACACGAACATTATCAATAAAAGATAAAAATTAATAAACACTAATAATCATCCACATGTCATCCACCGAAACATAAACGTATAAAATCCCAACATTCCCTTAGAAAGCGCGCGCAGCCACAGATAAAAAAAGTAAAAAAATGTATCTATGATCAGTAATCTGTATCATAATGAAAAAAAATTTAAATTATGCAACTGTTAGAGAAACACGTGAATTTAATTTTTTAATCATTACGATACTCCATTAGCCAGAACTCGTTTTGAGTTGTGTATTTCGAAGTTTACGATATGAGAGTAGATAAAATATATTATCGTTAATCTTTGTTCATTAAAAATAAATAAGGCTTATATTCATTATAAAAAAGCAGTAATAAGAAGCATTTACCTAACAGCTGATTTGTATAAGCTTTTCTTCCGCACAAGGATTTTTATAATCAGTTCATATTTCCTAATTTCTCCCCAATTATGCCTCAACGTCGTTTCTTAAAACTGTATTTTTTCCCACTTACATTATAACATCGTCATAATTATTTAATTACCAGTTAGGTCGACTAATTGTACCTTAATTGCTATCAAAAACAGTTGAATATTTGACTTGTAATAGTTACTTAATTATAGGCTGGTAAGTACAGTCGAGTTCGAAAATATCTGTGTACTTTTGAACCTTCGTTTAAGTAACTAAGGTTTATAAGTCTACAAATATTTTAGTACTCGACTAGATATACATTAAGTAATCTAAACTTTAATTTTTATTTAAAGTTTATTTCACAAAATTATTATTCATAGTAATAGTATTTTTTTAGGGCAGTATTTGTAGTAGGTAATAATAAATGAAATTCATATAAAAAAAAAATCCATTACTTTTTCTCCAGTACAGTCACAAGCAAAAGTGCTGGACAAACTCTTATTAATATTCAACGGTCGATGACCGCGCGTAATGAAATTAGCACAACAAAGCGAGACGAACGTCGCCGAACGGATTGTTGTGCAAATATTAACATCGAATTTGATGTTAACGACTACACGTTGGACAATAAACATTCTAATCTGTAGGTGGCAGCGATTTAATTCAACTGGCGAGGTTGTTGAAGAGGATTTCATTGTGTGTACTACTGTTTACATTTGATGTGTCGTTGGTAAATAAATCAATACTTTACAGAGTAAATAAATAAATATTAAAGGTATATTCGATATATTTCGTGTTTTATTTCTGTATGACGACAGTTAATGTGTTTTCCATTTAATAATGTACATATATTTGTGTAGTACATTTTAGTAGCGTAAAATATAACAAAAGTTAATAGGTTAGAGCCACAATATCAAACACAAATTTAATTTCAACAAAAATGGTATTTCACTCATTCGAAATATTTCTGGATGACTGTACAGCAAGGGCTTCCACACGACAAAGTACTTGTTCACGTTGGCGCGGGCGCGTTGGCGGGTGCGGTCGCGAAACGTGGCGGGTTCGTGTTCACATTGGCCGCCAGGCGTTTGCCTGGCTGAGATTTAGATTCTAGCGATAAAAAACCAACTTACCTGACGTCGCGAGTGAATCGCGCGCTCCGCCGCTAGTTCGACGTGAACACAAAACATCTCACGCGTTTGATATTGACACGAGCGGCGCGCGCGCGCCAGTTAGCTTGCCCGCTACTTACATCGCACGTGCGTCGTAGTGAACACTTGGATATTATGCGCCATATTGATATTTTCAACGTGAACATTACAAAGACATCGAAACGCAAATTGGAAGAACAATATCAGATCTCGAGAAAGTTTTCCTAAAAGTCCCAATTGAAACCGATTCAGTACGAATTGAATTCCAATCGAGAAAAATAACAAACGTCTTCAATCGCGATAAAAATAAAGTATTAGTGAAAAATGGAATCGGATTCGAATCACGCGTAATTGTAAGTAAATTAAAATGCGGCCGGCCGCCCGGTTCGTTTGTTAATACAAATGTTTAACTTAAATTCAGACCAGTCTCCGCTCTAACTCATTAGAATCGCTCTGGAGCTTCGGAGTTATTTATGAGCGTTTTTTTTTTATTTATCGTCGAGCCTAAAGGGGTGTCGTTTGATTCGATTATGCTTCGCGAGAGGCCGAATGTCCGACTCGATATTAAATTGTCTTCGGTGACATAAATCGTGGACCTTTTCATTGTGATTTAGAAACGTTTATTTTTCGTCTATGTGAGATGTTTTTTTTTGTGATATTTATTTAACTTTTGGTGAAAGCCGCCCTTAGTGCTGTAATTATAGTGATATTTTATTGTTAGATTTAAAATGAGAGTGGATTTAAAATTAAGTTCGTTTGGGTGTGAAACTTTTTGTAAACTGTGTGAGCTTTTTATTTGCTTTATAAATGGATTTCAATAATCTTAATGTGTCGTTGAATAAAATGTTATTTTAAGATCAGACGATAAATTCTCGTAACAATAGAAAAGTTCGTATTCTCAATAATTCGAAAACGTTTTTAATGAGTAGGAAGTAGGATCGGATAATTTGCAGCTTATTATGGTATTTAATATATTTAGTGCCGTGTACTGTATAATGATTACATCATAACCGTTTCGAAAGCTTTTGTGAAAATATTACATTCTCATAATTAATTGTTTTAATGTAAAAATTACGCAAATTAGGAGTCGACTTAAGCTTTCCTGGACTTTTATTTTATTTTCCCGTTATTGCTCAATTTAACTGCAATATAATTTTTATTGTTACATGGAATTGTACAATGGAGGTTGTGTGCTTTCCAGGAACTTTTCAGATATACACAAAATAAACAGTATAAAATATATTATCGTTAATCTCTGTTCATTAACAATAAATAAGGCTTATATTAATCGTTAAAACCCAATAATAAAAAACATTTACTAACAGCTGATTAGTATAAGTTTTTTTTTCTACACAAGTATTTTTATAATCAGTTCATATTTCATAATTTCTCCCCAATTATGCCCCAACGTAGATCCTTAAAACTGTATTTTTTCCCACTTATACTATAACATCGTCATAATTATTTAATTACAAGTTAAGTCAACTAATTGTTCCTTAATTGCTATCAAAAATAGTTGAATATTTGACATGTAATAGTTACTTAATTATAGGCTGATAAGTACAGTCGAGTTCGAAAATATATGTGTACTTTTGAACCTTCGTTTAAGTAAGTAAGGTTTATAAGTCTACAAATATTTTAGTACTCGACTGGCTATACATACCAAACATACCATATTATAGGTATACCATTAATCTAAATTTAAATTTTTAACAAAATATTATTTCACAAGATTATAATTCATAGTAATAGTATTTCTTTAGAACAGTATTTCTAGTAGGTAGTAATAACTTAAATTTATATTAAAAAAAAACACAATACTTTTTCTCCAGTACAGTCACAGGCAAAAGTGCTGGACAAACTCTTATTAATATTCAACGGTCGATGACCGCGCGTAATGAAATTAGCACAACAAAGCGATACGAACGTCGCCGAACGGATTGTTGTGCAAATATAAACATCGAATTTGATGTTAACGACTACACGACGGACAATAAACATTCTAATCTGTAGGTGGCAGCGATTTAATTCAACTGGCGAGGTTGTTGAAGAGGATTTCATTGTGTGTACTACTGTTTACATTTAATGTGTTGTTGGTAAATAAATCAATACTCTACAGAGTAAATAAATAAATGTTAAAGGTATATTCGATATATTTCGTGTTTTATTTCTGTAGGATCAAAAGTAAATGTGTTTTCCATTTCATAATATTTTTAAATATATAGTACATTTCACAATATCAAACAACAAATATAAATTGGTAGGTTGTAGCCACAATACATATTATTATTTCAACAAAAACGAAACCCTATTTAAATATTTCATTCATTCGAAATTTTTTGGATGCGACTGTACAGCAAGGGCTGTCCCGCACGACAAAGACATCGAAAACGCAAATTGGAAGAACAAACGATATCAGATCTCGAGAAAGTTATCTTCAATTGATAAAATATGCCACTGAGCAGTCCCAATTCAGGAAACGAAACCGATTCTGTCTTCGAATTGAATTCCAATCGAGTAATAACAGAACGTCTTCAATCAGCGATAAAAATAAAGTATCGTAGTAAAAATGGATCGGATTCGAATCACGCGCACTTTTAATTCGAGTAAGTAAATTAAAATGCGGCCGGCCGCCCGGTTCGTTTGAATACAAATGGTTTAGGGGTGAGCACTTTCAATTCAGACCAAGTCTCCTCTCTAACTCATTAGAATCGCTCTGGAGCTTCGGAGTTATTTATGAGCGTTTTTTTTTTATTTATCGTCGAGCCTAAAGGGGTGTCGTTTGATTCGATTATGCTTCGAGAGAGGCCGAATGTCCGACTCGATATTAAATTGTCTTCGGTGACATAAATCGTGGACCTTTTTATTGTGATTTAGAAACGTTTATTTTTCGTCTATGTGAGATGTTTTTTTTGTGATATTTAGTGCTGTAATTATAGTGATCTTTTATTGTTAGATTTAAAATGAGAGTGGGTTTAGAATTGAGTTCGTTTGGGTGTGACACTTCTTGTAAACTGTGTGAGCTTTTTATTTGCATTTTTAATTGCTTTATAAATGGATTTCAATAATCTCAATGTGTCGTTAAATATAATGTTATTTTAAGATTAGACGAGAAATGTCTGTAATAATAGAAACGTTTATGTTCATATCTATATACTTCTTTTTTATTGTCGCCGACTAGAGGGGTTGACGCAACAAAATTATTGTTATGGAAATTTTAAATAGTACCGTGGCTGAATGATCAACAGTGGGGCTGCTCTTTGCGGGTTTTTTTCCAGACAGAGCAAATATTTGTAACCTATAATTGTAATTGTTTAAAAAAAAAGGTATTTATAAGGCTGGGAACATAATTACCAGTGTGCACGGTAGTTCGAACGACAGCCGGCCAGATTCCCTCGTCCTCGTCCCTCAGCTGACGGACGCGTCCGATAGTATGTTCGCAGCTTAACGCTGCTTTCACATTTGGGCGACAGACGCTGCTTATGCGCGGCTGTTCATATAAAATGTGAAGAAATGTGCTTCTGCCGCGCTACTGTCGCGCTGCTAACGTCTTACTGTGAAAGCGGCCTAAATGTTCATAAAAGCAGCCACGACACACAAAATAAATTCCTAGTGTTTCGTCAGATTTAGAATTCGTCGTAAAGCTATTCATATTAAAATAACAAATTCTCTTTTACCCGCTTAAATTCTTAAAATTTTTCCTGCCATTCAGCGCTAAACACTGCGGTAAAACGTATAAATTATGAACAGGAAAGGAAAGTTTACAAGTCGTCTTATTGACAACGCATTAAATATTTACATAGATTTCAAAGATCGGTTCACTTTAGAGGAAGTTACCTTTACATAAGCCTATTAAGTTAATAAGCAATTTACGTTGGAAGTGGAATACCGTAGGTTTGACTACAGAGGGATTTAAGCTGTGCCCAACGCGAACAATTTATAGAAGCTGAGATATTCTTTAACAGAAACCTATTAAGGTTTCATTGTATTCATCTTTATGGACAACCTTTGTAATTGGACCCAATCTCAAATTGCAACTTACTTTAACTTTTCTTACTTATTTTTTATCCCCCTTACTTATAAAAACTTGTGTTGCTAGCTACCGATTAAATATCACCTGTCCTTGTTATTTCTATTTCAATGAATAGAGATGGCAAGTGACTTAAGAGCTATTTAAGATAAGTAACGTCTAATCAATGTTTATAAGTAAGACCCTTCATCTTTAACTTAAAATTTTAATTAAAAAAGTTAGTTGGAAATCGGTGGCAAAAAGTTTAACTAAAAAAACTATAACAGGCATATAAAACTTTGTGTTTTTTTTTTAAGTAAGCTTATTAATTTTTTAAAAAATGGCCGGGTCGATGCCGACGGCGCGTTGTGTTCCTCGCGCGCCTCAAAAGAGTGTCTATCAGCATAATGACGGGGCCCGCCTGCCTGGGCCTGCGGTGGTCGCGGGATTTATGAATTACCGCGACCCCGAAACGTAAAGGGCTATTGAAGAACACCGTGGGTTTTAGTCAGTACTAGCTTCCCTCCCGCTCTGCCCTGGAGGACTCATTTGATAATACTACCACGACAAAAAAAAGTCGTCATCGAGATATCGGAAAACAAACATTAAAAAAGATTTCGAAGCATTGAGAAGCTCCTTCTCTTTTTCAAAACATCATGAAAAATACTAACACGTGTATCGAGTCAACTTGCCGACTTATGTACCCGATAATTCAATAAAAAAGTTATTAGAACATCAACAAGCGTAAAGTCAGTAATGAAGCGAAATGCGCAGTTAATTCAGCGTTTGACAACAAAACCATGGTTGAGCTCATTACCTTTTGTTCAGCTTGATGCCTTCGTGACGTCACGTCGGTTGTGACGTATCATTATGGCACGCTTCACTATCACGGATGATTGAACAATAATATCTACTAGCTTTACCCACGGGTTCGCTCGGGTTAAATTACAACTTGGAAATAATTTTGGGATTATTAGCACTATCTAATATCGTTAATGTTTTTTTTTCCAGGAACATTACTATTTTTTGGGATGAAGAGGGAAAACAACTTTGGATGATTTATAAATACAAAAGAGTTTGATTGTTTGTTTGAAGGCGCTAATCTCAGGAATTGTGATTCGAAATGAAAAATTATTTTGTGTTTGATAGCCCATTTGTCGAGGAAATAATTGCGATATAAGTTATAACATCACGTTACGAACAACAGCTAGTTTGTGATAAAAAACAAACTTAGATTGTTTTTTTCTCTCTCTTAACTAATGTAATCTATTGCTACTGTCTGTATTGACGTCTGTCTTAAGTGATTCTTTCGTAGCTTGCGTCTGTTAAAAGCCTAAGTAAGCCCTCAAGGGATACGTCCAAGTCGTTGTAAGTTATAAAGAATAAATTATTTACGAAAATGAGCAGATATTCTCGGAATTCACATTACTGCCAAATTTATTAACTATTTTGTTCAAAATAAATGGAGTTTTCCCGGAATTTATTGAAAGGTTCATTTAGATTCAAAATATTGATGATGTCTAACGTTCAATGTTTTTTCGAGAGCCTGTCAGATAGTTCTACGAAATACGATCAATTTGAATTTTTATGATGTTTCTCAGGCTTCTAGAAAAACTATCCTAAAACTAGGTACTTTTAACTTTGGCATTTTTACACGTGGAGCCCAAATGGGAATTAGATATACGATGTTCAGATTATAGTAAAAACAAAAATATACTTTAGTTTTGCTAAAAAATACCATTCCATTAGTCTTATACAAGGTGAATTTTCGAACTGGGCGTGGATGGCTATACCCGAAACTATGAAGAATATCGATAAATGCTGAAAGAAGTCTCGAGGTCGATTTTGACGAAAACCAAAACTGCATTATTGGATTTTAGATAAATCAATAATCCTGGCCAGGAAACAAACCCGCTGATTTTTGGAAAAACAATCACACCCTATATTATAACACCATTTGATAGTGTCGCTAATAAGAATCAAATTCTGGGAAGTTGTGATATACGGCAAACTTACGGGCTCCACGCCCAGTTGAAAAATTCTCCTGCTTAGTCTAAAATACCTTAAATCCCAGTTTAAAGTCTAATTTATGACGTAAACGAGGGCGTTTACGTCATAAATTATCCCACGGACACTAGCAGCTTTGCCCTCAAAGTCGCAAGCAACGCCTAGTAGTCTAAACAATTGACTATCAACAACAGTTCGAAAATCGAAACCTCGTGTTCCACGAAATTGCCAACACTATCCGTAACCAATGCTATGGCAGGGGTAACCAATAATTTCATACCCCGACCCGATTATTAATAGTAGCAACACTGGGGTTATTTATTGTGAATAAAACAAACTAGAGGGTATTTTCTCACCTACAACATGGAGGGTAGTAATGACTCAATGTCACGTGATCCTGTTGTTTAAGCCAAGTAATGGTTTTTGGGAATTAAAAATTGTTGTCACGAATTTGTGTGGGTGTAGGTCAATAGTTTGTTAATTATGTGTATAATCAGTGAGTGTCAGTTTAAATACTATAATTAATAGGTGGAAAATAATAACAAACATACAAGCATGAGTGGGTCGAAAGGGCATATAAATAGAAAACATTTCTTTTTCTAAATGTCACAGTAAATTATGTTTATTTAATTTTTTTTTATAAATCCAAATGTTGAAACTTATTTTTACTTGACAATAGCTACAAATACTATTTTATATGCCACAGGTATTTTTATCTGAACTATAACCTACTACTAGTTGTTGCCAGCGGCTTCACCCGCTACAACTCAAAAATTATCCCACGGGAACATAAAATCGGGATAAAAACTATCCTATGTGTTAATCCAGGTTACAAACTATCTGAGTACCAAATTTTAGCCAAATCTGTTTAGTGGTTTTTGCGTGAAAGAATAACAAACATACATACATACACATACACATACATACATCCTCACAAACTTTCGCATTATTTTGTAATGTTAGTAGGATAGAATACGTCTTGTAAAAGCACCACACGCGCACTAAAGAGCTGCCAGTAATGTGACGCTACCTCGGCAGTTTTTGCCCCTCCAAGGGGGCCTCTCTTTGGGGCAAAAACCGATGGTTGGAGGAGAGCATACCTTAGGGGGGCAAAAACCTGCCGGGCAGCGGGTCTTATCAGGTAACCGTGAACGCGGAACGTAAAGGGCTATTGAAGGACACTGAGAATTTTAGCCAGTACTAATCTAACAGTCCCTCCCGTCCCGCTCTGGTTGGGAGAATTCATTTGATAGTTTTACTACGTCAGAAAAAGACATTTTGCCAGTTATTTTAAAGTCTAAAATAATAGGGTATTAACTAGACAAAATATATTTTCATATAAAACGTAGTTTAGCTTTCAAAACTTTAAACAAAAATACGGGTGAATATCATAGCATTATCGTATCGAGCGAGACGGAGTCAACAGCGCTCTGAAATCGATGCTGAGAACGCTTGCATACGAAATGCACACATTGTGACGCTCCCAGACGCCTTACTGCCTTCAATAGCCCATTCCATGCGGAATAGAATGTACAAATCTTTAGCATACTTGTGGATACTTTGAAGGTACTATTTTTGGGGCTATTTTTTACTAACAAGATTGTTCTGTTATCAGTATAAGGGTAGTTTAGGTAACTACCATGCTGGTATCGAAGTCGCAAACGAGACTGACGCATGGGGATCGAATTCCGGGTCGGGTGTGTGATAAGTGGAAGTGCTATTGAGTTCTTCTCGTGAATCGGAAAGCATGTTAATCCTATATAAATTTTTCTAGGGTTGTGTCGTCGGGTTGCCATCGGATGGCGATAGAAGAAAGGGTAAACCAATGCCTCGGTAAGGCTTGGTCAGTCACGCTTAAGAGCTTTCATTTAATTGTTTACCTGTCTGTAAAAGTTTACCTATAATAAATGACAACTACAGTTCCCAGACTACAGCAACAAATGAAAGCCAGAACCACTAGAAAATAGTAGAAGCAATGAACCACCGAAAATAAACCAGGACAAAAAATACAAAGGAACAGAAGTTCACAAATATTACAAACACATTGTTAACATTGTTCAGGGTTGTCGCTCGAGGAAATAAGGTCTCCCATAATGAAACAATATACCCGCAATCAGTATAAAATATGTAAGGGCACATGCCCTCCGAATAAATGCCACAAGTAAATTATCTCAGGGCTTTTAATTCAGCTTGCTTTCGACAATAGACCGTATATCAAAGTGGTAAGCCTGATATTAAATTGGCCTTGGTTTGGAAAAAGTAGTGCTGTTTGAATAGGATTACTGGAATTGTTCTGAAATAAGTAGGTTTTTTTGTGTATAAAATAATATCACAAGAACTGTGGGTGTATTTTTGTAGTTCATAGAAAACCTATGAGGTATAGAAAGTTGTTTTTTTGGGTCTTGTGGTCGTTTATTTACGGGAATGTCAAACATTTAACTTAATTAATTGTACTTCGAATCACAAAATAAAAAATTGCTTGTATCTACTCGATCCAACAAGACATCTAGTGAGATTGTAGTGAAGGGCAACGTTTATTTGCTTGAAATAAATTTCCGATAGCTAGGATTTTTACCTGTATTATCATTTAAAACACGCACATAAAACGGTCTGGATAGAACTAGATCTAGTATCATAATAAGTGCTGTATGGGATACGAACCTGCTATAGCACCAAATCGCTCAGCCATCAGTGTCGTATTGAAATTTTTGGGACAACTATTTATTTCTTTCCTTTTTTTCAAACTGTACTTGAAGAAATCTTATTTTACTGATTATGTATTAAATTAAAAAAAAAACTAGTATTTCATTCGAGGACTCGATTTCATGCAATAATTGAAAATCTTTATAGATATATATATATATATAGATATTCAAAACTTCATTTCAAATCAGCTGATAGAACAGAAAATAAAAGGTATCAGCACACCTCCTCGATAATGAGGTGAGATACGATTCACACTTCACTGACTTTCTTCAGATGTTCGTTATATTCATAGTACGCGAGCGATTTTAAGGGCATATCTTTCTTATGGATATAGAGTGTAATATCCGTTGCACTGCAGTGAATTTGCAGGTTTATTTATGGGATGCTTGCGTGGATTTTATTGATCTGTCTGAATGTCTGTGCTTATTATTATCTTTCTATCGTAATAAGTATGTCTAGGTCTTTTTTCATAACTTAAGGATCTCCGTGGTACTACAAAAACTTTTAAACGTCTCTGTTGATCACTTGTCTAAATAAATGTCAGATTATGACGTTGAAATAGGGCCGTTTTACAGTCATACTTTTTTTGATAAGACAGTGTTCAACAGATGTTTAAGTTTTTGTATACATAGTAAGGCTGTATAAGTCTTAGTTTTTTTTAGTCAGAGCGAGAAAATTCATATGATAATATATTAGGATCTTCCAGAAAAAAAAAATAGATATCTGGTAGTGCACCAATGGTGGCACAGTGGTAATATAATTATGTGTACATTATTTCCACGGTCGGTCGAACCCCGCAAGGCTATACTTTGCGTAATTTAGGTAATCAATACTGCTCTCAAAACTATGAACGAAAACACTGTGAGGAAACTGACTTGTCCCAGAACCAAAAGTTCAAAGACATGTTACGAGTACATCTAATAACCCGCACTAGGCCCTATCTCGTCTGATGGCAAGCGAAGATATGGTTGACGGTGAATCACGTTTGTCTAGAAGTACCCTATACAACCCGCTTAACAGTCCACTTCCTATCACAGTCAGGAGGAGCCTGTGTCCCAACAGTGGGAACGCTATGGTCACTCTGGTAACCTCTACCTCTACCTAAAATCAACCTATAATGTCGATCAGAATCGAGACTACATTCACTTCTGTTATACAAAGCTTAGCTTAGAATCTTTTCAATACATATATAAGAGTACATAATAATATATTGTTCGCATGTATACATAATGTAAGAAAGTCTACATAGCGTCGTAAGAGCGAAGTATTTCCTGACCATCAATCTTTCGCGTCGAGCGGCCGGCAGCGTTGGAAAAATACTTATTATCGTTATTAGGCGGGCTACACACGAGATTGAGGACGTACGATATTAAGTTGTTTTTGTGATGATTAAGTTTGTAAGTTGCCTTATAAAAATGGTTTTGTTGATGTACTACTGATATTTGATTTATTGTATTTCCCTAAAACACATGTCTATAAGTTAAGAAATACTAATACTACGAACATAATATTTGCATGAGTTAATGAGAAAACTGAAGGTGCTTTCTACCTTAGTGTATGCAATGTAAAAATATGAATCTAAAATAAAGTTTTGACGTAGATTTCATTTGTTTCCCCAAATTGAGAGCCGCCTTCGCGATCAAATCACGTCGAGTATACGCTGCGGGGATTTGAGTACGTTAGTTATTCAGTATATGAAATATTTAACGTGAATAAGTATTGTTATTTATTTACATTCTTCCTAAACCAGTAAATTTTACTTCCGCAAAATAAGAATTTTCCACAATAAAATTATCAAAATACAAACGGTATCAAAACTTCAGCGATTTTAAAGAATTTGGAAAATCCGGATACATTTCCTAACACATTATTCACATACATTTGAATATATTGTTAAAGTCAGACATCGCAACGTAGCGTTAGCTACGCCGTAGATTTATGTGCTACGGCGTAGCAGCTCTACGAAAACATAGCGTCTACGCCAATTGCCGCATAGACTTACGAGGGTTAATTTTTTAAATCTCAACGCAGTTAAGAGGGGAAAACGACTCATTTAAAACCTTTTTTATAGACCGTAGAAACAATTAGAGAAGCCAAGAAGCACTTGGTATTTCGAGAGTGAAAAACGGGATTCCACCGCGGCCATTTTGGGCAAACGTAACGGTCGTGTTCGCGATAAAAGCAATTTAAATTAGGACATAAAACACGTCAAGGGATTGTCAACGAAGAATGGAGTGAACAGAGCCTGGGACAATTCATTTAAGACATTTTAAGTCGGCATTTTGGAATATAAAAGGAAAGTTAGGAAGGATTTTGGTATGAAAAGAATCGTTGGAATCACGATTTTTTTTCTCTTTTCTGTCTCATAATTGTGGGAAGGGTAATTTAACTTGAATACATAAATTATGCGACAGCGTTGGTGTAGACTTTGAATGGGAGTCGGTGGGCATTATGTCCTTTGACGAAACTAATAAGATATTGCCTTTGTGGTTATACCTGTTATATGTTAATGTAGCTGTGCACACCTTATTGTTACGCTGTCAGATTATACCCCTTTCGTAGATGACATCATTCTAAGATTTAAATTATTAGGTAACTTAGCATAGCTGTCGTTGTTTATGAACCGGAAAACGGGAATATCAAGGTTTGTCTTATTTTTTTGGGTGTAGAAAGAGCTTGTAATCTTGTTCCAAACACTTCCAGTGAAGAATCTCATGTACTCTTAAAATTATTCAGATTATTTTCAGTCTATTTTGAAAGTAAGTAAAACAACAACTAATATAATAAAACAGGCACGTTTCACATTTTTAATCGACCTTCTAAACCCAACATTAAAATTCAAGAAAACTCAATCATGACATTAAAAACCAACGCTTAAAAAATCATAAAATTATCCTCCAACCGAGATAGATTCAACGACTGATTAAAACTTAACGATTGACGAAGCCCAGAATTAATTACACGCTTCAGAGTTTAGTGAAAAACTTTGAGAGTCTACGTTTAAAGTTAACGTTGATTTAGCTGCTTTTATTGCGAAACACGGAAGATCTGTTGACAGCCGATGAGGGTGAATGCTTTTAATCAACTGATTAAGAACGTGGTATTCAAGAGAACGTTTTAGTGAAAATACAATCTGTAACAGAAGTCTAACTCCTACTGGAAGGAGGCATATGTTTTGGTGGGAAATGAAGATTATGTCCACGAGTGGCACAGAGAAGGCAAGAAATAAAAAACAACTACTACTGGAAGGAGGATGCATATGTTTTGGTGGGAAGTGAAAGGAGATAATGTCCACGAGTGGCACAGAGAAGGCAAGAAATAAAAAAAACAACTCCTACTGGAAGGAGGATGCATATGTTTTGGTGGGAAGTGAAAGGAGATAATGTCCACGAGTGGCACAGAGAAGGCAAGAAATAAAAAAACAACTCCTACTGGAAGGAGGATGCATATGTTTTGGTGGGAAATGAAGATTATGTCCACGAGTGGCACAGAGAAGGCAAGAAATAAAAAACAACTACTACTGGAAGGAGGATGCATATGTTTTGGTGGGAAGTGAAAGGAGATAATGTCCACGAGTGGCACAGAGAAGGCAAGAAATAAAAAAACAACTCCTACTGGAAGGAGGATGCATTTGTTTTCGTGGGAAGTGAAGGAGATTATGCCCATGAGTGGATGGATTTAGGAATGAGGACGCATGGGTGGTGGAAGGAGGTTATACCCAGTACGGGAAAAGAGTAGGCCCGAAAAAATAACGTATTCTTTGCTTTGTTTTCCCGCTATTTTCCATATTACTTAAGGTCCTGTAGGTTAGATACTTGTTTAAAACCCTAAGTAATATGATAACAAAAAGTTTCAACAGGGTTTGTTATTTCGAATGGCTGGCTGAACAATTTCATTTAACATGAAATGTAATTTATTTTGCAAAAAGGTTGTTAAAAAAAATCTAGTGTTTTCCAAATAAAATGAGGCTGAGTCTTTTAGTTAAGTGTCATCTGTTGACTCAACTACTTTGTAACACTAAAGCTGCGAACAAATTATCGGACGCGTCCGTCAGCCGCGGCAGCGAGACGCGTCTTATTCATTATCTAGCCAGTACATTGAATACCACACTGTACAAACTGTCGGTCGTAAGACGCGGGCGTCCGTTCGTTGAGCGTTTGGACGTCCGAACAGAATCCAGGCCGGCTGTCGTCCGAACTACCGTGAACACTGCTAAGCCGCGTCCCTCAGCCGCGGCTGACGGACGCGTCCGATAATTTGTTCCCAGCTTTACACTAGCTGTAATGCACTGTAGGCATTCCGCAATCAAATGGTACTTTATAGGCCCGGTACCATCGCAGGCATACAAAATAGACCATTGTATTACTACTATCAGATACAAAAGTTTAGCAACGAATAGAGGACAAACATACTATTTTTTAAGTTAACCTGTTTCATTTCTTAAATGACCAGCTAACCTTTTTTACACTGCACAATACATTTATATCTATTGGAATAGACGAAATTGAACACCCTACGGCGGAGCGCACACAGTAAATAATACCGTCCAAATAAGACACACCGACCCGCACAAACTAACGCCTCCTACATTATATAGGGAAATTTATTCGCCACTCTCAGCGCCCGTGTGTCTTCCGCTTAAATAAATGTTAATGAGCGACAGCCCATAATGAATAAACGTTTGATCGAGAATTTGCTATTCCGCTCGCACTTTGGCTACTTTACAAGGACATACAGAAAGTCCACTATAGAGGGCTTGTTTGATGATTTTCCACCCCTAAAAAAAGACCCGCAAGCGACATTCTTCGTGACGCGATGGCCACTGCAAATTATGTAAGGTGGCGATTCGCATCGGGACAGAGACAGGAGACCGCGACAAGAGATCGCAACTGATACTTAACATTAGGCAATGTATGAGTGGCAGTTCACAAACGAGACCGACAGGAGACAGATACGGTCGCGATCTCCGGTCGCGGTCTCCTGTCTCTGTCGCGGTGCGAACCACCACCTTTACAGTGACGCGACGGCAGATACCCACCACGTACAAAACCAGTGACATAAGCACCTGTCGCTTGAGGCTAATAGCATCGCTTGAGGTCGTGGCTGAGGCGTCACCTCATGTATAATAACGGCCCATTTTCCAAAAACATTATTAACCCGGTCACACTATTCTAATGAGTCATTATATTGTTTTTATTTTTATTAGTTAACAAAGTTCGTCTTTTCAGGTTTACCTTCTGTATTTCTCTGGGTAATGTTCTGAGTTCTGACCTTAAGGCTCTCATATTTTGCAAAATCGACGTCCGATGAGCGGGGAAAGTTTGACGATTTCCCCGCCACCAGCGCCACTGTCGCGAAATTATTGAAAACCTAAGTTATAAGTATTTCATTTCTAAAACTTCAATATTTCATACAGTGTTCCCTTCACGCAAAATACATTTATTACTCTAGTAGAAATATTTTATCACAAGGATGTCAATGCATTTACGAATACAAAATGATATAAATACCTATTGATGCAAACAAGTATTTTTTATATATATTCGTCCATTCACAGACCTAAATATATTTTATAACATTTTGACACAGATTTTGATGTCCCCAGATAACAAAAAAAAAACTACTATTTTTTAGAAAATTTATGAGCATTGGCATACTGTGCCAAAATGACAATACCCAATTATCTATAATGCCCCAACCACACGAGCGGAGCGTTTTATTAACATGCGTTCACATTTTCACAAAGCGGGACGCCCTTCACCATCTGGTGGTGTGTACCAGTACACATTTTACGAATAAAACATTTACTGATTTGAATTTAAAAACATATTTTTTATCTCTTTTATCATCAATTCATCATCATCATGATCATACGATGTTTTGTGTATAATTTAAGAACAATTTTTTCACTGATGCATGGAAAAACATTATCAAAATTAGAACTTCGATAAATAAATGTTTATTAAAAAAAACTACAAAGAATATGGAATTTATATTATTCTAATTCTATTATGCATTTAAATTACAACACCAAATTATTCATAAAATGTGTTTAAAAGTATAAATTTTAAACACATTTTATTTTATTTTGTTGTTTATTTATACAACAAAATTGCAGGTTTTTTGTCCGATCGCCATAAAAAGACTTCTTAACGTTTCTGGCGGGAAATCAGAATGTTACAATACTAATTGGTTGATATTTATTTTTGGGGTCTCTGAAGACCCCACGCGACGGATCAAAAGATGGAGAACTTTTGTTACTGCTGCACTTTAGCAGCTGGCTAAATGAAGTAAATGATGGTAGTGTCATCCTCTATTCGTTCTATTAGAGCAACCAAAATTATAAATTTCCCGCGAACGTGCCTTTCCCATTTTTTTGTAGGATAAAATATCACACTTCATGTAAAAATAAAATTGCTATTATTTAGAAAAACTATTACTAAATACAATATTAAAAAGAGTAATTTCTATGAAACTAATGCAGTGTCGTTTAGGCGATGCTAATTCCTAGTAAAACAGATTGTGGACGCGCCACAAAACTTGAATCACGATCACTATTTTTTTTAATTTACTAATTATTCTTTATATTCTAGACAAGTACGTCTAAATTCTTTAAAAAAAAAAAAAAATTTGGTCTTAAAAACATTATGATTTTCAACCACGTCGCAAAAAAAAATTAAATAGAGCGACAAACAACTTGTACTGAACACATGGTGAGACTGAGCAACAACCACCGATTTTTCATCGCATTCGCAGTACTTTGTGGCCAATCGCACAAGTGTTTTTTTCTGGGCATGGGAAATAGAAAAAAATGTATTCCCATATTGTATCTGTTCAAACGTCAACGATTATAAAACGCGGCGTTTTTGTTCAAACTCCATTTGATTTTAAATGCTAGGCGGTGACAGTTAAGTTCAATTTTATGTACCTTTTTGTTAAAACTCTGCGTTTTTTTACGTCCAAAAAACAGCGCTAGTGAGAATGGAGCTTTATGCGATATTTAACAGCGTTGTGGGTGTTACTCCTTATTTGTAGGTGACATGGGTGACATGTAATCTTGAAGTATTCAAAATATTGACAATACAGTAATTTTCATTTAATTATTTTAATCCTGTTTCTTCGAAATTGTTATAAATCTTTGACGAAATGAAATAAATAATAATAAAAGTGAAGTGCATCTTATCCTATATTGCAATTCGATACCATTAGTGGTTGTTTTCAGTTACATAATTATTGTTGACTGAAATTCAGTACTAATAAGAATAGTTCACGTGAAATGTTATATAGATCCAAAAGTATTGGACGATGGAGAATGCAAAATATTGCAGAACGATGAACAAGAACCGTACTACGATATCACGATAACATTGATATAGGTACCTGTGAGTAATTTATTATATTGATAGAAACAATTCGTAATGTATATTATACGTATTCTAAAATTCTCATTCTCTCAAATCCCTTATTTGCTCCGTACATCAAGAATGTCTGTGCGTCAGAAATTTCCTGCAATTAAATTCAGTAAGTTCGGTTTCTTTTCAATATTTATTAATGAAAATAATATGTTATTGAAAATAGAAAGTTTATAGGTCTATTTTACAGCCATGTCCGTTTAATCAGGTCCCATTAAACACAGCGTATATATGCCTAAACATATTTTGAATAATCAATAAGCCTACGCTATCTTTTTCTCAATTTCCAATTTTTCTATTACGAAAATCTGACAGCCCCGATCAGAAAAAAAGTGTCATAGGTCTAGTCTGTAAGAGCCACGCTGGCTGACTGCAGGGTCATCAATCTTCTAACTAAAAGCCTGGCATGACTTAGATCATTATACTAAAAAATTGTGGAGTACCAAATGTAACTTATAAATCTTCTTAGAGATGTATTTTTTAATTTAGTAGTATTATAATACGAGAGTTGCGCTCTGCTGACTATAGATGTCGCTACTGTAGCTTTATACTACTATTTATCATGTATTTTATTACGTTTCTAGTTTAATGATGTCCCTGTCGTTTTTCAATATTTATATAAGTATGTTTTTCTATTTCGATATTTTCCCAAATTATTAATAGAATTCTATAATTATTTGGGCTACCTACTGGTAACATTAATTTTCACTCATTCGCACCTTCGGTGGAACAAAGACGTAGCAGCTCATTTTTAAATTTTACAGGAGAAGACTTTTAATTTTTTTTTTGCATGTTTTTCCTCGGTTCTGGATAACTATCTAAAGAAGGTTTGAAATCTTCACATTTAATTTATTGTTTTTTAGTTGGCTATACTTATACGTAAAAATCTTGTATTTAATTGCCAAAGAAATCGCACTTAAAAAAAAAAATAAAAAAAATGTCCTGAACTGTGACTTTGTTGCACTCTAGAAGTTATTTAGTTTTATGAGTTATGTTTTATGCCTTTGTTGCTCCAAGATTGAGCGAAAAAAGACCTCAATAAAGTCTCGGGCGAGGGGGCACTACTTACAATGAAACGGTGTCGGCCCAAAACGCATAAAAAACCGCTGGTAAATGAAAAGGCACTTTGCCATCTAGTGTATTTTCGAAATACTTTCGCGTGATGTCTTTGTTGCCCCAAGTAAAGGCATGGTTTATGGTGAACGCACTTCTTTAGCCGCACCGCAGTCTCCGCACTGTTTTCTTACCGAATTTTTGAATTTGCGATGGGTGTGCGAGGGATCATAGAACTTCATAAAAAGAATTGGGTAAGAAAACAGACTGCGGAGACTGCGGTGCGGCTAAATGTGCGTTCACATTAGAAACAATTTGGCATACTTTTTTTTTTTTATTAGCGTGGTAAAATATCAAGTTGAGTCCTCCTACCCCGGGCAGGGCGGGAGGGACTATCAGACTTCTACTGACTAAAATCCACGGTGTCCTTCATAGCCTGTTAAGTTCCGGGGTTATTTAGGTAAGGGAATAATGCCCGTTGACCCCGGCAGGCTTTGGCCCTCTCGCGGGCGAGGGGGCCGTCATTACAATGACGCTGTTGAGGCAAAACGCGTGGGACAAACGCGCCAATCGACCACAAAGGCATGGTGCCATTAGTGCAGTTTCGAGATACTTTACGCGGATGTCCCGTTGCCCCAAGTAGGCATGGTTTAGAAACAATTTGGCATACTTAGGTCGATTTTGCGACATTCCCGTCGTCCACTTGACGCGTCCCACTAGTGGGACGAACGGGAATACAAAAATAATCCTTTAATTTGTTCCCGATCTGTCCCCTCCTAATTCAAGAGGGGACGAACGGGAATAGTTCTTCGATTACTGCCATTCGTCCCACTAAAAAGATTTGTGCAGAAAATGCCGGGCGCGAGTTGTCTTCGTATTTTGTTTGCCTTTAGGACACTTCGGTTCTCGACAAGCTGGGCTATAAGTTTTGCTTATAACCGTATGCTCCATTTTTATAAATCCGCAAAGTTCGAAAAAATGTTGGTGAAAATGACGGATTTTTATTCCATTTTTGCATCAGACCAATTTACCACCGGTCTTATATTATTCCAGTGGGACCTGAACTACAAGCGGTAGGTCAACGCCATTACTTCCCATCCGTCCACTCAAAAAATGTAGTGGGACCATCGGGAAAATTAACGAATTCCCGTTCGTCCCCGACGAAGTTTGGATACTTAGGAATACACGGATTTTGCAGTTTTGGCTATTTGTGACTTTGTTGCACCGAAGGTGCGATGTCTTTTCAATACGTCAATAAAATGTCAGTGTCACATTGCACTTAGCAGAAAAATTTGGATTCTCGTTTGGTGCGGCTCGTTATTTTCCTGCATTTTCTGCTTTTGGTCCTATTCTAAAGTAGTGTATCCGTGTGTTATTTCCATGCTAATAAAATTCTCACTGGAAAGCGAGATACTATCAGTGACATCGATAAATATCAAGTGGCTAGAAATAACTGTAAAAAACACTGTAAAAGGCCTCATAGTTGGTGAAATAAATATAATTACTTAACAAATTTGTTTTATTTTTTTACTAATGTGGCATATAATTATTAGTCAATTAAAACACTAAAAGGAATGAGCAAGCTTTGTATATACCTATATACAATATATATATAACTATATACAGAAATGTTGTCGTCGGAGAACACTAGATGTCGCTGTTGTCCATTGCCCGAAAAACCCGTGAAGTTAGATCTCTATGCCCTATTAGTAAAAGTACTCTGTGGCTGACTGATTCGTCAACGAGCGACAGTGATGACACTACTTTTGAAAGGCAAAAGATGAGAGGACGATAGTGAATGTGTGCTTAGAATAAAACGGCGTATGTGCCCAAACACATTGACGTCTTTTTATAAATTAAAATTGTTATTAAATGAAAAAGTAACCTGATAAAGTTCTGACAAACATCATTACCTATTTATTGATATATTCTTCAGGACCAAAAGTTTGATCTACTTCAAGTACCACTCAAAAAACGTTAAAAAAATCTCTATTTTCGCGATTTTTTTTGATCGAGTCAAGTTATAAATATCGCGTTTTCAACTGGAAAATAACATAGACAGTTTATTGAACTATAACATACATTTTTTTCAGATCGAAAAACGAATATTTGATTGTTTGCCGTTGAATCAAATATAGGTTGATTCCGAATTACGTGGCCTTAAACGAAATTAAACCAAAGAACTTGGGGGTTGTTTTAAAAGAAAACTGTTGATCGTAATAAGAAACGAGTTTGGAATTGAAAAAACAAGAACTTCCGTTACTTTTCAGTAGTGTCCGACCGAAACTGATTTTTCAGCCGAAACCGAAACCGAAACCGAACCTTCGGCCTTGCTCTCAGTTTCGGCCGAAACCGAAACCGAAACCGAAACTTTTTAAAACTTTTAACATTTTGTTTTTTTTCTGTTTTTTTTTTTGTTTTTTTTTTTACATTTATTGGCACAAGAAAAAGTGTCAAATACACAGAGCAATTTTTGAACTGGGCGTGGACGGCTATATTTTTAACTATGAGGAATATCGAAAAACGTTGAATAGAGTCTCGAGACCGATTTTTCCGAAAACTAAAACTGTATCATTGGATTTTAGAAAAATCAATAATCATGGCCAAAAATCGAACCCGCTAATTTTGAAAAAAAAAAACACAACCTGTATTGTTACACCATTTGATAGTGTTAATAGTAAGGATCAAATTCTGTGTAATAATGAAATACGGCAAACTTATGGATAGATAGATAGACGATATTAATAATTGCTATTTTTCTATGTTATCTAACTTCTACTGTCCATAATCTATTCGAAATTATAAAAAAATCATTGTTTCCAATGTTTCACTAGATTAGAAGTCTCAACAATCGCACTATATTAATTTAGCAATACGAAATAACAGAGACGTTAGACTAAAAAAATTTGCATTATTTCAAAAAAGAAACCGTTAACTTAATTATGTTTCGAATACCGCCTAATCCTAATTCTAATCGCCTTGACGATTGATAAGTTTTTAATCATTAACGTACGTAACAAATATTTTTTATTAAGACATGAATATACAAGACTTAGGTATTCTTGGCAGTAAACTCAAAAACATAACCTCGTCTCACGAATAAACGGACGGTGGCAAACTGAGCCGGGGTCCCGCCGGCGAGCAAGTACGTGTTAGCTACGAATTTTACCGAACGACGCACGAAAACGCAGGAACACTTGAGTTTCGGCGGGGCCGAAAGTTTCGGCTATATTTTGGCCGAAACCGAAACTAAGGCCGAAACTAGATATTTTGGCCGAAACCGGCCGAAACCGAAACCGAAACCGAAATTTCGGTCGGTCACTACTTTTCAGTGCGTCTTGTTTATTGTTTGTTTTCGAAACTTGATAGCGGTATTTTGGGAAAGATATGAATTGGTATTTTTTTCTTATATTATGTAAACATGTGCTAATTACTCTGGATGTTTTTATGTATCATCCCTACTTCCCTATTTTATTACTTGTGTGAGTCTGTATGCATGTTCCGTTTTCACGGCAAAACGAGCAGAGGAGACGAGCGAAGTCGCAGGCAACAGCAAGTTACTTACTTCTTAATAGTTAAGATGTTATTTTTTTTGAGGCAAGTAAAATTCAGTTGCAAGTGGGGTTCGAACCCGCGTCTTCTGAATAAGACCTCCAGACGCCTTAACCAACTACATACTACGCCTGATACAAGGTGCACATTGTGATGCTCGATTGTCTTCACTCACTGATGAAATGTTCGTTTCTGTAAATAACGTTACATTACAGGTGAATGCTCGCGGTAAGGGAGCGCCTTTAAATCGCAAAAACACTTGCAAAGATACCGTATTCAAAGAAGTATCGAACAAGAAGGAACCAAGCTTTTATATACATTAAAACTTCCCCGCGAAACTCCTTGGAGGCTCTTTTATACTCAGAATAAAGAAAAAAAACTTGAATAAAGTAGGCATGCGAACTAACCGATTACAGGGCTTCGATGTGTAATGCCGAGGATTTTTCTTAAGAGAATTGCGCTTTACATTGCTTGTTTTGTACCACCACTGACGTTTTAGAGGGAAGTAGGGCAGCAATGGATCTACAGTAACTCGATAACTTTGAAATGAAGTATTGTGTACGTGTTTCAAGTGGCATGAAGATAAAAACCAGATTCAGAGGCTAACGGTTGAGTATCTCGTGTAAGGATATAGCAATTTTGAGATGAGACGATATAGGTTAAATACTAAATAAGGTCATTTAGTTAAATAACAATAAATTAAATAACATTTAAGTTTGGAGTTTCTTGCCCATACGAACCTATCCTTGTGAAAAATCATAGGTGTAGAATCAATCCCATCCCATCCAATTTCCTTTTATTTTAATATTCGAAGTTCAATAGTGCCTCTTCGATGACTTAATTAAAATAAATGCTTTGACTTCAACTTTAGATTTTGCGTTTAAACATATTCAGCCTCTTACGTTATCACTTCTAAGACACAGACTTGCAAGAGCAGAGTGAAAACATGTCTTCGATTTTATTTGGACTGTTAGACTCGTACTGACTAAAATCCACGGTTTGCCGGGACCCGTAAAGCGCAGCCCTGGAACCAAAACAAACAGACAGGCGTGGCGAACGCGAAGCGAGGCTATTTTGTTTGTAATGTACGCAATTGTTTGAAGCCAGTCACATAGACTATCGGATCGCTTTCGCTTTTCTATGTGACTGGGTTCAAACAATTCAATACATTACAAACAAAAACGCTTCGGATCGCATTCGCTTCGCCTGTCTGTTTAGTCAGTAGGAGTCTCACAGTCTCTTTCGCTCCACACTGGGTAGGGGAGTCATTTGATGATTTTTCCACCCCAAAAAGAGCATTTATTTCAACATACGAGTAAGAACTCACACAAATTAAAACCGACTCAACCGACAATTGTTCTAATGAACAACATCACTTAAGGAAGTCACTCAAAAGAGTAATTGAAGCCAAAAACTTTATCCGTTCTTACTCCAGTCAAATAATTACTGGGTATGTATGAAACTCGCCTACAATTGTCCCTGAAACTTCTGAATTAAGTGCCCTATGTATTTATTTTATTAAAGTACCCCCTTAAAAGAATTTCGAAGGAAACTTTCAAGTAATTGACTGTAACAGGGTCAAATGATTCCTTTTAATGGATTTTTAGGCCAACGCTCCGGGTTTTTACGACGAAATCTGATTATTCAGACACCTTTTAATTTAAAAGTGTTTATGAAGTGGCTCGGTATTGGCAGTCCGTTGAGTTTTATTCTTGAAAGGTACGGGAATTATTTTAATTGATGGACGTCTTTTTTTTCCTTTGAAAAACTTTAAGGCCATACGATTTTGTTATGAACTACTTTTGGTATAGTTTAGTTCGAAAAACAATCAGCTGTTTTAATAATAGTAGTTCGATAAACACTCAGCTGTTTCAAGGTTTAAGTAGTTTGAACAAATCAGATGATTAAACGACATTTTTGATGATTGAATTGCTCACAAGCTATTTCCCGCAGAATTGTTGCTGCAAAGTCATGTAACAAACATCCATACATCCACATAAACATTATCATACAAGTACGGGCTTCCTCCCTTAATACCATATATTAAATAGGAAATCCAATTCACTAGTATGCTAATAAAAGACACACCCTCTAAATGATTCACTATGCACCTCAAAAATACAGCATGTTTCCAACTTCCCACACGGGGACTTGGGGACGTGGGGTGACAATGCTGCACATAATGAGACTGAGACAAAGGGTTCCGCACAACTATCCGATTTAATTAAACTACGAGACGGGAACAACGCGCAGATTTTCAAGTTTGCTCCACTTTCAACCGATTTGAGAATTGGTGCGGATATCAAGATTGCTTGTGGATATGTATTTTGCATGAACTTTGTACTAAGACTTGCTTGCTTAAGAGATTATGTCATTGAAAATGGTTGTGGCTGTAAATAACGTCGTAGGAGATTCAAATATGTCAAAACTATAACATACAAACTTTATTTTGTTACCTGAAAAATACCTTACTATGTACGCAACGTACCCGTTTGTTTATAATAACTTAATATCTGGTTGACCGACCTTCGCTCGGTTTTTAAAATGTCTATATCTTGGGAACCGAGCTTTTCTCGAACCTTGATAAATCGATTCCTTGAGCCGAAAAACCCCTAATCTGTAACTTTCATGAAAATCCTTGGAGCCGTTTCCGAGATCTTGATTATACATAAATATACAAGAATTGCTCGTTTGAAGATATTAGATATATAAATATACAAGAATTGCTCGTTTAAAGATATTAGATAGATAAACATCATCAAACAATTAAATAAATATCAAAAGTGTCCATGATAAAAGATATACAGATAAATAGATAAAATCCAATAATTGATGGACTTATAAGCTATTCTAGACTGACTTATTATTAATTGTCATCGACACATTTTGCCCAATGAACTGTGGGCTAAAATTATCACCATGTGGAGCCCTGACACAGCCAGAAGGCGTTGCGGTAGACCTCGCAGAAGATGGCGGGATGAGCTGGACAAAACTAACAACCAGTGGTCCACACTAGCCTTAGATCGAAAGCTTCCTTAGCTGGAAGTCATGGGGAGAGGCGTTTGCCCAGCAGTGGAATGACGCAGGCTGACAGTAACAGTAACATTTTCAAAAGAAAACGGTGCATAAAAAAATCAAGTCAAATTATGAAAAACCTATACATACTAATGTACCACTAAGACATTTATACGAGCAGAGATCGCGAACCAGGCGAAAACGGAACGTGACAGATTCCAGAAATAACGGAAAATTCCTCCTGTATTTATGGTTACATTTAAAATTGGTTGTATTTCAACCGCGGTTTGAGGATCTCTGGCATACTGGTATATTTATCTCAATAAAGTTATTGTAAATCTCAGCAATGGTTGTTTGTTTTAGTGTGTAAATACGGCATTGTTGTCTCTGGTTAATTATAGGAGCTCCAGTTCTGGTATTTGCTTTGAGAAAGTCAACTTAGTTGTTTTAACAGCTAGAATTAAGATGTTAAGCATTTTCTTCAAATAAGGCTTATATTGTAATATTTTCTATTAAAGGTGCTATTTATTTGCTCTTTGTAATCAACACCTTTTAAAAATACTTAAAGCGATTATTTCTCGGGGTCGCGGGACTTATCTCATTACCGTGACCCCGGAACATAAAGGGCTATTGAAGGACACCGTGGATTTTAGTCAGCACGAGTCTGACATTCCCTCCCGCCATGCCCGTGGTAAGAGGACTCATTATTTTGATGATTTTACCACGCTGAAAAAAAAGGGATTAGTTCTATTGTCGACCTAATTCTTTTATAATGTTATCTGTTGCTGTATTGCATTCACAATTAACAAGAGTATAATGGACTGTTGCGGGTTCGATGCACGTAGAGAACAAATGGTATGATATACCAGTAGTTGTTCCAGGTCTAGGTGTTTGTGAATGTAAACGCTTGTAAACGCACCTGTGACATAATTATGATTAATTCCTATTGTGGGGCAGACGGTATCTTTTTTAAACCGACTTCAAAAAGAAAAAGGGGTCCTTAATTAGATCGGGTTCATTTTATTTTTGTACACCTATTACTCCGAGGTTTCTTCGCGCTTTCGTCCGAGTTGCGCGATTCTGTTTTGCTCGATGCAATATACTTGTCGTTTGTTCCCATACAATTTTCATTCGGTTTGTAGTGTAGTTTTTATTTTATGCGCATTTTTTTTAATGTACCTACAAAATGTTATTCCTTTTCTGTCGAAACCTAATAATCCTGCAAAACAGGTCTTCCCATCTCCATTTGCCAACATATTGGCAATATTAAAACTAATATCTTCACGTTGGTACCAAATTCACGACGAAAGGTTACAAGGTAATATATTTTCCATATATAAGAGTCGTACAAACGTCAGAAAGCCCTGAAAACAGGTGAGGCCTTATTAAAGATAATTCATTTGGTCTTGTTTAGATTGAATACTTACAACTAATTACTTTTATTGGCTACACTACTCGTATTATATCATCTAAGTAATTACTATGAACGGACGTACATTAAGTTAATAAGACGTAATGTCTTAGTAATTATTTTATTATTAGTTTTCGTCTTCAGTCCAGTCTTCTGTCCAGATGGTGATTAGAAATGTGGCATCACAACCGAAAAACTGGGACAAATATTTTTTTGGTGAAAAATTATCAAATGAATTCTGGAGCCCTGGTTGGAAATCAATAAATCAGAAACAAATCTTTGCTTTTGCGTTTCAGGACCACAATTAACTCCTAAGGTAAGAGAACAGCCGATCAAGGAAATTAAAGTACCGTTTGCACGTGGTGGAACACTCATTAACCTTAACAGCCGGTTAATACATGTAACAAGGCATTTACTAACAAACAGAGTTAGATGAAACTGGCCCTAAGACATAAAAAAGTTAATTGACAAACAGAATCATCGACAGGAACACAAAACTTTCGCAATATGTATTTTTACGAAATCAATAGATTCCGATAACGAAGTTAGTGTGAACTTTCAAAGAATAAACTCTGTAACTTAAAAGACTGAATCTTAAAATGACACAGCAAAAAGTAGACCAGATTTTAACACCACTTTTAAAAGATATAAGGCATTCGGCCCAAACAAAAGCAAACCGACGGCACTGTACAAAAGGTTCCATACAAACTCCAAGTCTATGCGAATCAAGATTTTCCTTCCACTTTCTGAATTAGTTTACCTTTCATTTTCGAAGCGCTCAACGTTCAAATAAAAACAACGGCGGTTGCTTTTGCAAATTAAATCTATAATCTTCATGGAGATTATAAAATATGTAGGTACGGGATGGAGAGGGTTAAGAAGGGAATTATTAGGGTGATTCGAATTGGCTATTTGGGGTTGAATTTTTCAATACTGATGAGGGCGTATATTGTAAAAAGTATTTGGAATGAGAACAGAATGTAAGCCATTTATTTTTGACTATGTGGCGGTCTTCATTTCGGTTTTAGTAGATGATCTTTTGCCTTTGCGTAATGAAGTGAGACACACACTTATCGATGAAATGACCGACAAGCGTGCGCGCAACTCTTAGCCCCTTCGTACACTACGCGACGCAAGTCTCTGATACCTTACGATTTTGGTATTCATTGACGCGTGCTTGTGTTCGAACCTCTATGGGTTTGCATTGCGATAGCCGCTTGGATACCGAAGTCGTAAGGTATCGGAAACTTGAGTCGCCTTTTGTACGAAGGGCCTTAGCGTGTCAATGATAATCTGAATTGAGTCGGCCTGGAACTGGGCCACAAATTTAGCGCCTTTAGAAGAGTATGTCAGCTACCGTAACGAACAATCGGCAGGACGCAGAGTACGAATAAGAAGTGTCTCATCATTTGTAGATTTGACGGCACGGTTGGCACAGTGGCTGAACCATCCACTGCTGGGCACTAGCGTCGCGGTTTCAATCCTAGCACGACACAAATATTTGTAAGATCTATAAGTAGTGGTGCCAAGAAACTTGTACTGACTAAAATCACGGTGAGCCCTTTACGTTCCAGGTTCACGTTTACCTGGTGAGACCGTCCCAAGTCCCGGACAAGCACCGCTTTACCCTGAATGGCGGTCCGTATGGGTGTTTTGATTTAGAGTTAGAGACTAGCTAACTTATTGCAGATGGCGTAAGACTGGGTGATGTCACCTTGGGTGATGAAAACCAGCGTCAGGCACTTAGCTGCCTGACATTTATGCTGAACTGGGCCTGTTTGGAGCAGCCGCCGCGGGGCAAACAAATATTTTTTTACAAAATAGTTTTAGGTTATTTTTTATTTTATTGTTTTTTTATCACTTTTTCATTTTATCTCTTTATTGTGCTATGACCTGCGTTTGTACCAATAAATGTTTTTCTTTCTTTCTTTCTATGTGGCGCATTCTGGGAGATGCCTTTGTCCAACAGTGGACTGCGATAGGCTGAGTTGATTGATACTTTTTGATGGAATATCAAATTAAAAACTTCCTTCACAATTTTCAAGCAATGTCTTCAATGGAAGTCTATGTCCTTAGACATTGTATAGTCAATCGGATTACATTAGAAAAAGAAAACGCGGCTTAAATAAATGGGCACATCTCGGTGCGAGTCCGCCATTTGAATTTACCCTGCTAAGTCGACTTGTCGTAATTGAAACGAAACTCTCGACTTGACTTCGTTCTTACAGTCTTTCTGTAATTATTTTACCCCTGACTTGTCAAAATTACAGTGATGTTGATTTTTAGGTTGCTATAACTGTCAAGACTACAGTTTTATTTTCTGTAAAAAAACGTGGATAGTTTTTGCGCACCAGAAATTTCTGTAACATTTAAAACCCACACATAAATAGCCAAACCTGGAACCACTTACTGTAGCAACGCCATAAAAATGTGTATTTGTTCCGTGCGGGAACACAAACCATGGCACACAGGAAAGAAGTCAATCGTTCAGTCATTGCTCAAATAAAGCCATAAAGTGAACTTTATTCTCGATGAAATAAGGTTGCTAATACTGCCGCAGGTAAAATAATTGTGAATGTACTGTAGCTGTTAATGTGCGTTCGCCCTTACAATGTATTTTTTTTTCGCAATGATTCGAGTTCTTATTTCTCTTTTTATTTCACTTTCATAAAGCGTGTTGAGGTTTTGTGTTCTCTTTTATTTGTTTTTTAAACTAACTTCGTAGTTAATAGAGGTTAATATTTGTGTTGTTAATTTTTTCTTTTGTTTGTTGTTTTAGCAGTGCTAAAGGAAATTTTGTAGTTTTATTTTAATTTGTTATTGTAATATTTTGCACTTCGCCTTTAAGAGGCAATTTGTCATAAAACTAGCGTGTAATTCCAATTGTTGTGGAATATATAATATATACTTTCGAATTGTTGGGCAAACATCTTTTTTCTTACAGGATAGGTTTCCACAGTGTAGATTAAACACCTGTTGAACACTTGTATAAAAAGTGTCACTCAAAACAACCCTTATATCAATTTCAGAACCCGTTTTGCAGTTTACAGTTTTGTTTATACAAGTGTTTAACAATGTTTAACTTTCACGTAGTAAGATGGTGAACGTTTGTATAAACCTTAATTTTCGTTAGTGTGACCCCAGTTAGCATTAAAACTTCAACCAAATCTTAAGAATTAAAATCCACCATACGCTCCCCCCCATATTTCACCGTAATCCCAAAACCTGGCACAGACTAACCATAATACGTGTTATCACGTGGACCTACTGACAAATTGGCTTGCCATGAACTCCGGACTTCCCCTCTCGTAGGTACACTCCGGACATATATCACACAGATAAGACTATTACTCTGTAACCAGAGATAACTTTTATTGAGTTGAATAACTGCTTGTAATATTTTGTTCGATCCGGTTTTGTGTAAAAAGTGCTATGTAACATAAGATAGCCGATTGTGCAGTGTGAACTATAATATATAATATAATATTCCACAACTATCACACAACGCCATCTAGTCCCAAGCTAAGCAGAGCTTGTGTTATGGGTACTAGACAACTGATAAACATACTTATATATTTCTAAATACATACATATTATAGATAAATTACACCCAGACACAGAACAAATGATCGTGCTCATCACACAAACATTTGTCCTGGGTGGGAATCGAACCCACGACCTTCGGCATAGCAGTCAGGGTCACTAACCACTAGACCAACAGGCCAGTCAAAGTGTGAACTGACAGTTAATGGGCGGCCATTTTCTTTTGTGGACGTCTTAAAGGCGAATGGAATGGAATTACATTGGAAGGATGGAGTAAGCATTTTCTGTGTTATAATGGCGTCGACTTTGTTTTAGTCAGCTGTGATTTGGTCTCACGGAGAGGAGGCCTGTGTCCCAGCAGTGGGAACATAATAGGCTGATGATGATGATTTTGGTCGCGGCAGTAGGTCGGTTGTTTGTCCGATTGATGAACTAAGGGTCAGCTCAGACCGAGACGTGAAGCTGCGTGCACATTTCAATGATCATTATTATATATATTCAAAATCTAACTCTATTTCCTAGACTAAAAAAGATTCACCTTTCAGAACGCAGCGCGGCGCCTGCATTTTAATAGCGACTCAAAATCTAACTTTATTTACTACACGATAAGATACAAATTTACAGAACCGTTGCGACGCGTCGCGTCACGGTGTGATCAGTACCCTTAGCACGAATTTTCACAGTTTTACAGCGACTTTCCAGTATTTACAGCGTTTCTGTATTAAAAACTGGAACAGCGCCTCTGGTGTGCGAAGGAGGAACTAATTTTTTCATTGAAAATTGTCAATTTGAATTGTCAAAATGTCCAGTTTACGTCTCAAATACTGAAAATTCGTGCTAAGGGTACTGATAACACCGTAATGCGACTTTTTTCTTTAAATTTTTGACACATTGCTCCTCACTAGGAATTTCCTTTATATCGTGGGTACGTTTACAAACATAGAAACTCACTACACAAACACCCAGACCACGGAACAATTACTTACAGATCATATCAATCGGGATAAAACTATCCTATATGTTAATTCAGGTTATAAACTATCTGTGTACTAAATTTTAGAAATCCGTTCAGTGGCTTTTGCGTGAAAGAGTAACAAACATACCTACATACACATACATACATCCTCACAAAGTTTCGAATATAAAATATTAGTGTAGTAGGATTTTGAAGCTCAAACATATATATCCCACCAAAAAACAAGGAGCCGTATCCATAGTCAGTATTAAAATAACACAAAATGCAATATTTTTATCCGTTCCAAAAATAACCGATTATTTATATTCCAGCAATAATCTCACTCTCAAAGCGTGGCCACAGAACCTGGCTATCGTCACAGTCCATTGTTTTTGACATCAACACCAATATTTACTTGAATCCAATCGATCAGTGTCAATAATGTCGTAATTGGGTCGGACGAAGTGGGTCAGTAAATCGTGAAAAACGTAAAACATTGTTTTTCGTTACGTAAATTATTGTATTACAGTTTTTTTACTTTTTATGCAGGGATTTTTTTTTAATTAAAAAAAAAAAATTGAAAAAATGTATAAAATGAGACTGCAACATTTTAATTAATTGTTGTTTTTATGGCAGTATCGGTTCACCTGATACATATAAATAACTCTATTATTGTATTGTTTCTCCTTTACTTTTCTAATCCATCCGAAGGTTGTCTTGAAAAGATCGCTTTTAGCGATAAGACCGCCCATTATGTCACCCTATTTATAAGATATTGTCGATTGGATGTTTTTCTGTAATTTTTATGGTGTACATAATAAAGAGTATTCTATTCTAATACCTTAGACAATTAAAAATTTCAATGATTGTGACTTTTAAGTCACCTAAGATGAGGATAACCAGAGTGTTTCAAATTGTAAAACATTGTTTTGATTCAGAAGCTGTCGTGGAAGGTGCTAAAACGGTACCACGTTTATCTCATAGATCCGTTGACATCATGTTATGATGTATGAGTGACCTTGGTTTGTCTATTTTACATACCTACATCTTTTACATGTTAAATACAATGCAACCTCGATTTCAAATCGGAAGGGAATAAGTAAATATTCGTTAAGTATATTAAGTAATTCGTTGAACTGAGGTTCGTTATAAAGAGGTAAAAAAAATTTTTTTGTACACCTCACCATTATGTTCTCATCTAACTTCTACTAATAAATAAATGATTACATTTTTTTTGTTTACATTACATTTAGTAGGTATGTATTTTCTATTTAAAACAATTAGGTAGGCAGCAAAATTACAATTTGCTTACTATGAAATTGTAAATAAGTAGATAATAATATATATATATATATATAACTTAACAGCTCATTGCGCAAACTTTTCTAAAATAATATCTATTAATAATATAATATCTATTATTAATAATAATACAATGATTTTAACTGCTCTGCTATCTGCACATTTTTGTGTAATTCACTAATAATACATACAGTAATATTGTATAATAAACGTCTTTTAAACAATACCTACTTTAAAATGTTTTGACTTCATTCATATTCAATAATTTGCAATTTAATTTTTCCTGTACATATTGCTAGTAAGTTTTTATTTATAGTTTGTACAAATAGGTTTCGCAAAATAAATAATATTTCATTTTTGAAATAAAATAATAATAATTTGCAATGAATTTAGATGAATGCCTTGCACAAATTATAATAATAATAATTTATTTACTTCTGAATTTAAAAGTTTTTTGTTAGTACCTAGTACATTACTATGTTAGTATTTATATTCCTTAGTATTGAGGTTTTATAGGTTTTATAACATAAAAATATAAAGTTCAAATTATATTGGTTATCGCTTTGAGAAATTGTAATAACTATTTAAATGTGACACTCCTATAGATCAGCACTAGAACAGTAAAGTACATACGATTTCCTTTTTAGAATTTCATCTCAGGTATCCGCGACATCGTGGCGCCCACTCCGAATTAAGAAATGAAAGGCGGTGAGCATAGTGAGTATACATGATCAATTAATTATCGACTGTATTTATCTAGTACATATGATTGAATTACTAATCTATCATTGACAATATATTAAAATCTAGCTTTGCAATATTTAATATGATCGCTACCTTAATTTATAGTAGTATAAAAAGCGATCACTGAGGAGCGTATCCAGAAATTTTGTGATTTTCCGGTGTGCATTATCAGTGTTACGTGAATTACGTTTTGTGTTGAGTGACAAGATTGGTGACAATAAGTATGTATGTACCTATTTAATTTTTTTAAGTATAATATCTAGTCTTGAATTTTACATAGTTTTCAATAGGCAAAACGTACTATGTGCAATGAATGAATACATACTTTATTCTAAAGAATCATTATATCATTTTAGGGCATCTCAAAATCCTTTTGACTCTGACAACGAGATTACTTTACAAGCAAGCACGAGTGGTGAAAAGCCTCAAAAATCCAGGAAAAGAAAAAGCAGCAACAACAAACTGAAAAATATCAAGAAAACTGCGCCTGCTCGTGATTTATCCGAAGAGTCTGAAACCGAGGCAGTATCAGCTACTGTTCGAAAACAATCCTCAATATTTTCAGATTCTGAGGTAAGCATAATAATCATCTAATTAATACTTTTTTACAGTTTCACATTCAAGATTCTTGTTGAACAGTGTGTTCTGGTAACAATCGTTTAATATATAATTTTTGTACCTGATGTTTCCATCATCATGTTAAAATGTGTTTAAATGGAACATGTATCTTACACGAACATATAGTACCTGCTATTTGTTTACATCTACCTCATTTGTACCGTTTTATAAAGCAGTAAACATTTAGCGAATTTTTTTTTGCTATGTTGTTTAATTAATTTTATTATATTTTCAGGACGATGGAGCAGGGCCTGTTAGAGCTGCTGCTCTAAGAAGTTATCTAGCACGGCGCGTGGGTTCCGGGTACACCCTGCAGCGTGATCCAACTCGCAGCGGCCAGTTTTATATTGAGCTGAGGGTCTACAACAGTAAAGAAGCAGAGACGCTTGCAGCTAATCGTTGGAAGCGAGCGCTTTTCACACTTCGGTCATCACATGACGACCGCGGTCCGGTATGGAAAGCTCTTACTGAATTAGTTAAAGCTGCTAAGCAAGAGTATGCAAATATAAAGCCTATATTATATCCGTCAAATGTTTTCTAAATTGCACTATAATATTATATTATTATTTTTGTTTACTCTTGCTTAGATTAGTTAATCCTGTATTCAATATTAAGTGTTGATATATTGTAATAATCAACCTTTTTTAAATAACTATAACATGTTATTCTATATTTTGTAGTAACGATTATCTTATTTTTTATTATAGGTATGTTTTTGTAGCACTTAATATCTGCTTCAGATTGGAATTTAGTATTGACCCTTTTTCGGTATGATATTACAATATAATGCATTGTGTTACTTAACAGGTCTATGACAAACATTTATTAAACTCTGAATCTCTGATATATTTCAATATTATTTAAACTATTTAAACCTAAACTAAAACCATCTTAAGATTTAGAAAACTAGAATATTAAATATTCATCATAATAATTTACTTTTACATTGATTACCTTTCTTACAGATCTAAACCAAAAATTTATAAAAAACTCTGAAATTCCAATATTGCTCAGAATTTATGAAACTCTGAAATTCAAATATCGAGAAATCTAGAATATTAAATATTTATCATAATAATTTACTTTTACACTGATTACCTTTCTTACAGCTCTAAACCAAAAATTTATAAAAACTCTGATATTCCAATATTGCTCAGAATTTATGAAACTCTGAAATTCAAATATCGAGAAATCTAGAATATTAAATATTTATCATAATAATTTATTTTTACGCTGATTACTTACCTTTCTTACAGATTTAAACTAAAAATTTATAAAAACTCTGATATTTCAATATTGTTCAGAATTATGAAACTGAAATTCAAATATCGAGAAATCTAGAATATTAAATTTTCATCATAATAATTTACTTTTACACTGATCACCTTTCTTACAGATTTAAACCAAAAACTCTGATATTCCAATATTGCTAAAAAATTATGAAACTCTGCTATTCAAATATCTAGAACTATTAAATATTAATTTACTTAAGATTACCTTTCTTACAGATCTTAAACCAAAAAACTCTGATATTCCAATATTGCTAAGAAATAAGAAGAATTTATGAAACTCTGAAATCTAGAAATATTAATTATTCAACATAATAATTTACATAATCCAGTATTGCTCAGAATTCATGAAACTCTAAAATTCAAATATCTATACATTATTTATTATTATGAATTAAAAAAATAAAAGCTCAAAGTAGTATAAAATTCTAGTTATCGAGGTTGATAATATTGATATCTTGCTCTATTCTTTATAAAAATGAAATTCTGTCATAGTTGTCAGTTACATGTCTCAAAGTCAAATTATTCATCACATAAGAAAAGTAACAAACATAAAACAAATTGTCTACTTCGCACTGAATACGAAAATGTTCAGCTGATAGCCAGTGCTTTCAAGGACAGAATAGCTAGCTATAAAATAAATCCTCAAACCACTGAAATAATAACGCCTGAATTATTTTTATCTAATGTATTCAACACCATTTTTAATTTATTACAACCATTATTACAAAAACATAAATCACTAAAGATAAACTTTGAACTTTTTGTGCTATATTTACTTCCTAAAAATGAAGAACTATCTCTAAAGTCTTTTAATACTAAATATTCCATAGTGAATCAAAGTACAGATATCATATCTTTATACAAAGATTGCACACAACGATTAATATGTAAGTGCTTAGAGTTTGAATTATCAGAATCTGGTTGGACTATAGAGAAAATAAGTCATTTAGAAATGAATATTGCAAAATATAATCCTTTGAGAGCAGGAAGTTACATAGCTTTACCTTCGAGAATTAACAAAATCAAAGCATGTCTCAATATTCAGAATATGGATAATCATTGTTTTCTTTGGTGTGTCATTGCTCATATGTATCCAGCTAGAAATAATCCTAATAGAGTTTCATCTTATCCGCATTATTCTAAGATATTAAATACTAACGGAATGTCTTTTCCCCCAACATTTGAAGATATAAAATGGTTTGAAAAACATAATTTTAATATAAGCGTGAATGTTTATGGTTTGGAAAAAAACAAAACTATAACGGGCCCATTATACAAAACTAAACAGCGAAAGTTAAATCATGTAAACTTATTATTTATTAACAAGAATGGTAAGAATCATTTCTGCTTAATTAAAAACCTTGAAAAAATTGTTCGCAGTCAACTTACAAAACATAAATCTAAGATTCATCTATGTGAAGAATGTTTTTTATATTTTGAAACATCGGATAAACTAAATAATCATAATTGTGGTAGATTGCAAACCGTTCTTCCTGAAGAAAATAGTAAACTTAAATTTTCAAATTATCAGAAAACTCAAAGAGTTCCAATCGTCATTTACGGAGATTTTGAAAGCTTATTACGTGAATATTCAGATAAAAGTAAAAGCCAATATACTGAAAACATTCAAGTTCATGAAGCCACTTGTTTTGCTTATTACATATGCTGTGAGTCTAACCCTGAATTAAATAATTTAATATCATATCGTGGTCCAAATTGTTCAAAAAAATTCGTTGAGTCAATTATCAGCGACTCTCAAAGATTGTATCAGATTTTGTCAATGCATAGAAAAATGTTACCATTGACGAGTGAAGAATACCATTCCTTTAAAACTGCCGTAAAATGTCATATCTGTAAAATAAAATTTACATCTGATGATCATGTTGTTCGTGATCATGATCATTTCACTGGTAAATATCGAGGACCGGCTCATAATAAATGTAATCTAAATTCTAAAACATGTAATTTTATTCCAGTTATATTTCATAACCTTTCTGGATATGATAGTCATTTATTTATCAATGAAATTTCTTCAGTATGTGGTTACATAAATTTAATTCCAAAAAACAAAGAAAAATATATTTCTTTCAGTAAGTTTGTGCCACTTGATTCTAAAAACACAGTTCAACTAAAATTTATTGACTCTTTTAATTTTTTAAGTTCTAGTTTGGATAATTTAGCGAAAACTCTAAATGTTGTAGATTTTCGGCATTTAAAATCATTTTTCATTGATGAAGATTTACTGAGATTGTGTCTAAAAAAGGGTATTTATTGCTACGAATATATAAACTCTTGGGAAAAATATGAAGAAACACGATTACCCGATCGAAATAAATTCTATAGTAGACTCACATCCGAAACTGTATCAGAAGAAGATTATAATCATGCATTAACTGTATGGAATAAATTTCGCATAAATAATATAGGAGAATACACTGATTTATACCTAAAATGTGACGTGCTATTATTATGTGATATTTATGAAAAATTTAGATCTATGAGTTTAAAGCACTATGGGCTAGATCCCTGTCATTATGTTTCATCACCATCATTAAGTTGGGATGCTATGTTATTAGTTACTAAAGTGGAATTGGACTTATTATCTGATATAGAAATGTATGAAATGCTAGAAAATGGCATCAGAGGAGGGTTGGCCCAGTGCTCGTTAAGATATGCAAAAGCTAATAACAAATACCTGCCAAATTATAATGAAGAAGAACCTAATACTTTCCTAGCTTACTTAGATTGTGTTAATTTATATGGTTATGCTATGATGCAAAGATTACCAGTCGGAAATTTTAGATTCCTTACGGATAGTGAAATTATCAAATTCAATATTAACTCTATTTCATCTGATAGTGATGAAGGTTATATACTTGAAGTAGATATTCATTATCCTTTTGCAGTACACGACGAACATTCTGATCTACCATTTGCAGCAGAAAAAATAATTCCTCCTATGCCATGCTCCAGTAAAACAAGTAAATTAATAGCTAATCTTTATGATAAATATAAATATGTTATACATTATATTCATTTGCAAGAGTGCATAAAACATGGTATTGTAGTGTTGAAAATTCATAGAATACTTTCATTTACACAAAAAAAGGTCTTAGAACCATATATAACTTTAAATACTCGACTCAGACAGAAAGCTACTTCAGATTTTGAAAAGGATTTTTTTAAAAAGCAGAATAATTCTATATTTGGGAAAACTATTGAAAATAAAAGAAAACAAGTTGATGTCAAGTTAGTTAACGTATGGAAAGATGACTTCAATAAAACTAATAAAGTTAATGGTGCTGAAAAGTACATAGGCGCTCCTAATTTCAAAAACCTTGCTATAATTTCTGAAAATCTTGTTGCTATTCAATTACAACCAGCAAAAGTAGTTTTAGACCGACCAATATATATGGGCTTTACGATACTGGAACTAGCAAAGAGTCACCTATATAATTTTCATTATTCCGTAATGAAAAAAATATACCAAAATAACATTCAACTATGTTATACCGATACCGACAGTCTCTTATATTTAATACGCACCAAAGATTTCTATGAAGACATGAGAAATAATATTCAATACTTTGATACAAGTAATTTTAAGATTAACAATATTTATGGAATACCACATTGCAATAAACAGATACCCGGTTTCTTTAAGGATGAAATGGGTGGAGACGTCATATCAGAGTTTATTGGTTTGAGAGCTAAGCTGTATTGTATTAATACGCTGAGCGATATAGTTAAGAAAGCCAAAGGTGTAAAAAAATCTGTTTCAAAAAAAATTACCATAAACAAATATAAGAATGCATTAAATTGTAGTATTAATTTTAGATACCCCATGTTTGTTATAAGATCTAAAAATCATAAACTCTACACACAAAGAATCAATAAAGTGGTGCTTGATGGAAATGATGACAAACGTCAAATAAAAAAAAATAATGCTTTTACTTTACCATGGGGTCATTATAGTTCTCTATTCTAATCTGAAGCAAAGATTTATTACTATTTTCCTTAACAGGATAATTATATTTGTAATGAAATTAGCTAACATTAAGTTTGTATTTTTTTATTTTAAAAATAAAATAAATATCTTGTATTCAACTGTTTTGTGTTTCATTTCTGTTTTTACAAATACATAGCGACACCTACTTCGCGCTTTGAGAACTCAGCAAGTCCTTCATCATGCAGCAGCAAAAGGTCTAGCGCACAAAGCTGGAGGCACTGCGAGGGTACTTTAAGATAACAATTTAATATAAACCTTACCTACCTTGATATCGGTCGCGCGCATTCTCTTGTGGTAGCTTGAGTGCGCTCGGCGAACCGTGGCCAGATTTATTCTTATATTGACCGTATGTCAAAGTAGTTAAGGTTTATATTAAATTGTTGTCTTAGAGTGCTCTCCCGGTGCTTCCAGCGGTGTGTGCTGGGCCTAACGATGTATGTTGGATCGTTGTATATATGGTAACGATGTGTGTAAACTCTGCTTGCGCGATGTAGGACTTGCTGAGTTCGCAATATGCAAATTAGGTGTTGCTACAAATAGATACCTATTTATGTCGAATATAGAAGCTATGATAACCTAGTGATGAGACGGTGGGACTGTTAAGTAAAACGTCTTGAGCTCGAACGTAAGACACTCACCGACTTTTCAAATGTTATGAGCGTTTTAGTAAATATCACAGCTTCCGTGTTTCGGTAAGCATATGTAAAAATGCGGGTCCCATGCCTGATCTCTCTCCAGTCGTGTGGGATTGTCATCCTATCGGGCTGTGAAAGTAAGGTAACAGAGACTGCATCTATATTTGTACACATGCTTTTGCACTATAATATGACTTGTGTCTAGTGGCACTAGCCTCTATGGTCGAAATCGATCAGGAAGACATTACTTATTTATCTCGATTCAACTGAATAATGAAACAATTAACTATATGATTAAATCATTTACTTTAATTTTCGCAATAAATATACAAACATACCTATCACTAAACTATTATATAATAAACTATTACAAAAACTAGATAACAAACTATTGCTGTACGCTAAACAGTAAATAAACTTAAGACTATTATTTTATTTATAAATTAAAACATGCATTATAAAAGTATTATTTACAAGCTAAAAAAACAAATAAAAATCTTATTCTTTATCTACAACTTAATACTATTAATTATGAATCTATCTTATTAAGTATAAACTTACTAATCTATTTACTTAATTTCTTCACTATTTTACCAACTAAATATTCAGTTTCAGTCATAATGTCATCATATTCACTAGTTACTAAATATTGCACATTCACATTTGCATTGTCAGATGAGATTTCATCCAAATTGCCTCCATCCAAATCATGAATGGTAATTTTTATTATGCGTTGCACACGATCCGATTCCTTGCGCATGATAAAGGATTTAGCTTTAAAAGATTTTGATTTAATTTTCCTCTTCTTTATTGTTTGTCCCTCTGCTCTTTGATTACGATATTCCTCATGTGATGCTGCTGCCACTTCAGCATACCAGCTCTCCCTATCTTGAGCATAATTAAAAGGATGAGCTATAGGATCAATGCTATCCATCACGTTCTGAAAAAAGAAAACCTTATAAGTGAAAAGCAGCAATTAAGAAAACTATTTAATAATAATGGAAATCTTCATAAGTTACTCACTTGTAAATCTCTTCCCTCTAGCTCGTTATTTGGTAAAGAATTTAAGTTAGGATCCATAATTTCCAAAACCGGACTGTAGCACGGTGATCTCGACATGATTCTGAAATTAATAACGATAGTAATAACATTGTGTTAATGAAATTAAAAAGTATAAGTTAAATATTATTGGAAAATACTTACCTCAAAAAACTAAATTGTAAACCAGGGACCAGTTGACTCAAACCACAACTGCAGACTGAAGATTCTTTATGATGTTAGTTAGATACACATTGCGTAATATAAGAATAATTTCTCAAATAACATAATTGATACTTGCGTCATTTTAATAATTGATCTTAACGATACAAGTCTAAACCTGTCAAACTATGATGATGTGTTTTATGAATATCCCATAGGAGCAGTCCTAACTGTCTGATATAAATACCATCTCCATATAGGTAACTTCGAAACTATGAACAGGTTTTACTTTCTTGCACTCAATGTATAATATAAATATGTAGGCTATCTATTCATTGTGGTAATCGGCACAATGAAGTTGATCAAGCAGCCCATATCTCTGAAGGTTAATAATATCGATTTTAGTGAATCTTCTCGCCCAATCAGACACAGTGCTTTATTGCCTAATACGATTCGATGTATAATATGTGGTCCTTCAAATTGTGGTAAAACTAATGCCATGATTAGTTTACTGTTACATGAAAATGGTTTAAAATTCCAGAATCTTTATCTTTACTCAAAAACTAGTTTTCAGTCAAAATATCGTTTCTTAAGAGAGGTGTTGAGAAGAGTACCTCAAGTAAAATTCTTTGAGTTCAGTGATGACAAAGATGTTATATCTCCGAGTGAAGCTTTAACAAACTCTGTATTTATTTTTGATGATGTTGCGTGTGAAAATCAAATAAATATTCGCAATTATTTCTCTATGGGTAGACACAAGCAAATCGATTGCTTCTACTTATCACAAACCTATTCAAAAATTCCAAAACAATTGTTACGTGATAATGTTAATTTTTTAATAATATTTAAACAAGATGATGTGAATTTAAAGCACATTTATGAAGAACATGTTAGCACTGATTTATTATGGAATCAATTTAAAGATATTTGTAAAACAGTGTGGAAAACTCCTCATAATTTTTTAATCATTAACAAAGAGTCCCCCATAAATAATGGAAGGTACAGACAGAATTTCGATACCTTCTTTAATTTTGAATGAAGTTAACTAAACATTTATAAACGAACTTCCTAGGAATACAGTTTAGTGCGAATCTATCCTTACTTGAATTCACTTGTTATAATAATAAGATGGAGAAAAATATTAAAAAAGAATTAATGAAGTCTGTCGATTCCATAAAAAGTAAAATAAAACAAATGAAAAGTCAGGAACATGAAATCAACTTATCGCTAGATAAAATATTCAAACCTGTTTCGGAACCCCTCAATACCCTTGCGAAATCTAAAACTCTAGAAAACAATGAACATGTGGAAAATATAACATCCGGGAATTCTATGGCAATCGAGTCAACAGAAAATAGTTCAAGCTCTTCGTATAAGTGTGATGACTTTCATGATGCTATATTAAATTCTGCAAGCACTCCTAAAAATAAAGAAAAAAATTACATAGAAACTTCATTGGAAACTAAAGATATTCATAGCATTTATGATGGCGTGAATGTGCCTTTTGGAATAAGAACTGAAAACAAAACTTTAATGATGGGCACTGCGGTAGTTTCGTTTTCTAAAATCGAAAATTTAGATAATGATAGTATTATTATGGTTAAAATTGGGGACAAAACTTATGAATTAACTCCTGGGCTAAAAGAACTTTTACTTCAAAAACAGCCTGATATAAAGATTATAACGAACAAAGATAAAATTGTCTATAAAGATATTTTATATCACACTAACGCTCACAAAAGGGATTTTAATCCCATAGGGCAAATTAAAGGTGATAAAGGAATGAAATATCGTCAAATAATCAAGCCATTATTTTCTGATACTTCATCAGAAATAAAACAAATTAAGCTGGGAGGTAACTTGCCAAACCTTAAAAAATATAAAATGCATACTGACTTGGTGTATTGGGATGATCCCAATGAATTAGTGGAGAGATTAAAATTATTAGTAGCTTCTAGAGATGCAGGTAACACAAATCATGATAATGAAATTTTATCAATAATTGAGGAATTAAAAGAAGCTAACATAATTAAAGAATAAATACTGATAGCAAACTGCTTTTGATTTAGTATTACTAAACCATTCATCAAATGATATTTGCAAAATAATAAGTGTTAATATAATAAGTTATTTTGTTTTTTTTTTTAATATATAAGAAAATGTACGGAAATTTCTAAATATGAGTAAGGCTGATGTAGTAAATGAAATTCATAAAAATGCAAGGGTGAACTTTCTGCGAAGAACTGTAATTATGAAAGATATTGACGATCTATGGCAGGCTGATCTAATTGATATGCAATCAATATCTAAAGAAAATAAAAATTCTAGATTCATTCTTACAGTTATTGACACATTTTCGAAATATGCTTGGGCATTCCCTCTGAAAACTAAGAATAAACATGCTGTATATAACACTTTCAAAAGGTTGTTGGATGAGGGTCGTAGACCTAAAAATCTACAAACTGATAACGGCACAGAATTTTATAATAATGAATTCCAGAAACTTATGAAATCTTATAATATTAATCATTACTCAACCTTTTCCACAAAAAAAGCTTCAATAGTCGAGAGATTCATCAGAACATTGAAATCAAAATTGTATAAAGAATTTAGTTTAAAAGGTAACTACAATTGGATAGATAACACACTTAAAAATGTTGTTTATAAATACAATCACACCCATCATCGAACAATTGATGAAATTCCTGCAAAAGTCAGTAATTTTAATAAAAAATGCATACTAGAAAAGTATGAAAAAATGGTGAAAAATGACACTATAAAAAGCAAGTTTAAAGTGGGTGATTATGTACGTATCAGTAAGTACAAAGGAACATTTGAAAAAGGATATACACCTAATTGGTCAACAGAAATATTTAAAATTCGTAAAATACAACACACAACTCCTATCACTTACTTAATTGAAGATACAATCAGAGGTCAGCCTATTTTAGGAGCATTTTATGCGCAAGAGCTTCAAAAAACGATACATCCTGATATATATTTAGTTGAGAAAGTTATTAAAAGAAAGGTAATAGGGTTTTCGTAAAATGGTTAGGGCTGCCTTCTACTGAAAACAGCTGGATTGATAAGTCGAATATTGTATGAGAATTATTAAAATTAGTCGTCCCCCCCGTTAAGGGTCGAAGTGATTGTTTTGTATTTTCATGTCTATTTAAGGAATATTTAATCCCCCCGATTGATCAGTCTTATTATGTGTATTGGAGAAAGTAGTCTTCTCAACTGGCTTATAAATAACTTACCATTTGAATTACACTTACCAGGATACAATTATTGTGGGCCTGGTACAAAATTAATTAAGCGACTCAAACGTGGAGATAAAGGTGTAAATAAATTAGACGAATATTGTAAAGACCACGACATTGCATATCACAAGTCGTCAAATTTAAAGGACCGACACAAAGCAGATTTAATTTTGTTTAAAATGGCGAGAAAACGTGCTTTTGCTCCTGATTCGCATACAGGAGAAAAAATTGCAGCCCTTTTAGTAAGTAATGCTATGTTAACAAAAATTAAAACAGGTTCTGGTCTAAAAACACGTAATCAAAAGTCTTCGAGAAAAATTGTGTCTGGAAAAGGAATTAAAAAGAAATTGAAAAATGTTATAACTGTTGCTAAAAAACGTATGAAAAAATTAAAACCAAAATGCAAGAAAGTGGCAATAGAATTAGCAATGGCTGCTGCCAGAGAATTAGCGGATAATTCATCTATTAAACTTCCTCGTGTTATTCCTATACCAAAAACTGGTGGAGTATTACCTTTGATTCCTATTTTCGCGGGATTATCTGCTGCAGGAGCTTTAGCAGGCGGTGCAGCTGGTATAGCAAAGACCATAAATGAGTTCAAGATGGCCAAAAAACTATATGAGGAATCGAAAAGACATAATGAAAAAATGGAAGCTCTTTGCATCGGAAAAGGGCTACATCTTAAACCACATAAAAATGGACTTGGAATTTTTGTATCAAAAGCAAAAAACTAAAATATAGGCTACCCAACCGCGCCTTAACTAACTTGGACATTTTGAAGTATGGAAGTAATATTCCCTATTTTAGAGGTGTTTTTATGAGGGATCAACTCCCTGATTACCCCCTTAAAAAAGAATGCGGAGTATTTAATTTAGACAGTTCTAAAAACCCTGGTTCTCATTGGGTAGCCTATGCGAAAGACAATGATTATATAGAATATTTTGACAGTTACGGAAACCTTAAGCCTCCAAAGGAGCTAATAAAATACTTGGGGTCTAAAGTCCGGTACAATTATGAAAACATACAAGGTGATCATCCTTTCAATTGCGGACATCTATGTTTAAAATTTTTAATGAATTTTTGGAATAGAGACAAAATAAAATAACATGATTTCATAAAAGTGTTCAGTATGCAAAAATGTCTATAGCAGTGACGATCTCTGGGAATAAATCGGAATTAGAATCGTATTTCCAGCCACCATTGAGTTTATCTGGAAAATATGAATGCGGGTTGTTATATTATTCAGTGTTAAATTCAGTATCAGATACGAATTTTAATAATAATAATACACCTCGTGTAGTCAGAATTGAATGTGATTTAATATACGGTTCCTACACTAACGGATTGCCAACCCATATTATTCATGAATTTGTATCTAATACTGCTTCAGGTCCTCACTACATAGAAACACCACAAACTGTTATTTACTTTCCGGTGAACAAAAATATAATTTCATCTATATCTATTAAAATTGTTGATCAGTTTGGTTATTGCATTAATTCTATAGAACATATTGAACTACGCCTTCATTTAAGAAAAACAATATGATATTATATAATATAAATCCTACAAATAAAATAAAACGCCTTACTTCTTCTACAACCACTAAAGTGCACAGACGTAAGAAAAAAGTGAAAAAGTTGACTAAAGCAAATATAGATTTCCTTAAAGCTTTAGGTTTTAAAACATGAATATACTACAGATTAACGACTTACCGCACTTTGATAATTCCATTGAAAGTTATGAAGTGCATTCTTACAATCCCTACAATAACTGCTTCAGAGAAAACGATGAAATCAGAATTCCCATACACCAGCAAGACATATATGTGCTACCATCAGCCAGTTCGATTTACATCGAAGGTCAAGCAAAGCTCCTCGGCAAAGATGGAAAACCGCTAGAAAAGCCGGTTTCGTTTACTAATAACGCTATTATGTTCTTGTTTCAAGACATCAGGTACGAAATAAATGGTATTGAAATAGATCGTATCAAAAATTCGGGTATAACATCCACAATAAAATCATTTATTTCATTGAATGAAGCAGAAAACAAAGCGGCTGCATTATGGGGTTGGAACTTAACTGGATTTAAAAATGATGGTCATTTTAGTGCTATAATACCATTAAATAAGATTTTAGGATTTGCGGAAGATTACAATAAAATTATCATAAATTGTAAGCATGAACTCATATTGAACAGAAGTAACTCTAATCTAAACAGTGTTATACTTACTGATGATATTGCCCATTTCCAAATCAATATAGAAAGGATACAATGGAGGGTACCTCATATAAAAGTATCAGATCGAGAACGATTGACACTTTTAAAACATTTAGAAAGAGATAAACCTATCCAAATGGCATTTAGAAATTGGGATTTGTATGAGTACCCTCTACTGCCCAAAACCACAAAACATTCGTGGTCAGTTAAAACTGCATCACAATTAGAAAAGCCTAGATATGTCATTTTTTGTTTACAAATTAATAGAAAAAGTAATAAATTGAAAGATAGTTCACTGTTCGATCACTGTGAAGTGACGAACGTAACTCTTTTTTTAAATTCACAATATTATCCATATGAACATTTAGGCTTAAAATTTTCTGACGACAAATACAGTATATTATATGAAATGTATGCGAAATTTCGCCAATCGTATTACAACCGTCCGATAGACCCCTTGCTCAGTGTAAAGGACTTTAAAGAGAAAGCTCCTCTGTTTATCATAGATTGTTCAAGACAAAATGATAGTATAAAGACAGGTCCTGTAAACGTTAGATTGGAAATTGAATGTTCAGCATCGATACCTGATAATACTGCTGCATATTGTTTAATTATAAACGATCGACTTGTGGAATACAAACCTCTGAGCAACATAGTACGTCGATTATCATGATTGCCATTGTAGACATCCAAGGCTTTAAAACGGAAGCAAATGAATTTGTGCTAAAAGAAATCGCTATATTGTGTAATGGCAAATTACAAGTGTTTTTAATCAAGCAACCATTTCCGTTTTACGATTTGACAAAACAAGAAAGACGGCAAGTTGCATGGATTGAACGTAACAGGAAAATATATTGGGGCGAAGGATTTATACCTTATTCAAATCATCAGTATTTATTTGTAGATATTTTAAAAGATAAATGTATTTATATTAAAGGTCTTGAAAAAGTGTTATGGTTAAAAAATATTTTAAATAATTCTAATAATGTGATTAATTTAGAAGATAAAGGTTGTCCTAATTTGCTAAGTCTGTATGATCGATATAAATATTCTGAAGATTTGTATAGTTGTATTTATCATAACTCAATATGTGCTTTAAAAAATGTTTTGTGTTTAAAAAAATGGTGCTCTGATAATAAACTTTTTTAATAATTTTTTTTTTTCCTATTTTATTCATTATATCCTTCCTTGTAACTACTGTTTTAAAAATATCTATAAATTGATCGTATCAGCTATGAAAGCTCATTACACACTCATAATTGTAATAACAAACAAATACATTAGGAGAGTATAAATAAATAATATATTCAAGTCTCTGCTATGAGTACTAAGGAGAAAAATGCCAAGATGGGGTTAAAAAATTTAGATGATGATATAAATAGAGGATGGGACGAATGTGGTTTGGGATCATCATCGTTGGAACAGAGAGATAGACCTCAGTATCCAGATTTTAGTTCCATATCAAGACGATTGATCAGTTTCTCAGACTGGCCTCGACAACTGCGTCAGAAACCTGAGGATTTGGCTGAAGCTGGTTTCTTTTATAGCGGTCGGGGTGATAGGACTATATGTTTTTATTGTGGTGGAGGTTTAAAAGACTGGGAAGATGAGGATGAACCAAGGCAACAGCATGTTAGGTGGTTTAGTCAATGTGCTTACCTAAAATCCTAAACGCTTCTAATGAGAGAGTAGAATCCTGCACTAGTAGGGTATAATTGAGGCATTATGCATTGTGCAGTTCGAGCACTGTATTAATAATTCTCGTTTATCAAATTGGGCTTCTGTAGTATCGTTATTCATTGCTCGATAAAAACAATTGGGGATTCTGGGATCATGCAGTTCGAGCGAAGCGAGAACAAATGATTCCAGAATCCCCAATTATACCCTACTGATAATCTCTAACTCAAACACTAAAAAGAGATACATTAATTATATCTAAGCAAAATGCCTCACCAAAAAACAGAAAACGTTAGAGAAATAAATCTAATCTTAAGCCTTATAAGTCTTCACCGAGGTTACTGTTAATTCCACAACTTTAGTGGACTTATAAAAACGGTAATCTTTTTAGGTCTTGTAGCGTAAATCTGACGACCTTAATTTTAAGGCCATAACGGTTTAATTCCCGTGATATATAATGGGCCTATTAATTAAATAGTGCCTTCTTGTTCAAAGGAACTGGGTCGTTCGTTAGTGAGGGTTTTGGATACTATTGTGAAGTGAGAGGTTGGTTTTACAATGTCTGGGCGGAGGCTGTGTTATAAAGGAGAGAATATTAGTGGCAGGAGGACTTATTTGATGATTTTCCAACTGCAAAAAAGGTTATTGTGCCACTTTTTGCCAAGGATTCAGAACCCACATGATTCGAGACTTAAGGCGGCGCTAGTCGCGAGCTCGAACTCACTGGCAGGCATGGTGAAAAACCATGATATTTCACCGAAAATTAAGCCATATTGTTCATGTGTGCGCGAGCGTCATCTCCCCGTGGAGAAAACAGGGGAAAACTTATTCAGTGAGATGCACGATCATTCAGAGTAAAAGGCGCGCGTAAAAAAATACGAAAAAGCCCTTGGCTGTTGGGGTTTTATGAAAAAACCACTGCACCAATAAAGTGTATTAAATTCTTCGATAAATTTGCTGTGTCGGTACGGACTTCGTTTTGGGAATTTGATGCTTCTTTAGCTTCTAATTTACACCTAAAGTTGTGTTAAAATTAGCAAAAAAACGAATCTTTAGAAGCTCGTAACTTTTTAATAGCTTCATATTTTACAATTCTGGTTCCGTACGGACAAAATTAATAATGAGACAAAACGATACCATGTTTAATTTTGGATGCACTTTGTCAAATAGTGGAGTAAAACCCCAACGAAGTTTCTATGGAAAAAATGTTGACTTGTTTGACCTTAAGGGCGCATAACCCGAATGTCGGCAACGTCGCAAAAGAAAAAAGGCACTGAAGAATTCATGGTAAAAAATTTAGTGTTACACCTTATATAGGGTTAAAATCCCACAAGGTTAATCGAACTATGGAGCCATAATAATCAATCAAACCAACAAATCAAACACCACAGAAAATAAACAATGAGAAATATAATTTTATATAAACGTAAAGTAAATCACGGAGTAGATTCCGGCCAAACTTGGAACTTAAATATCAAATATTGAGGGTAACAAATTAAATTGAAACGACTTCAAAAGTCGTGGGTTACAGAGGGTTAGCGAATTTTCAGTTCATTAGAATCTTGGATTTTGAAAGCGATGAGTACGAGGAATTTGTAAGAGAGGAGAAATTTTAGGTTCGAAAAGTTTTTGTTTAAATAACTGCACATATTCTTGACTATAAAAATGATACAATTTTTGGCGATTGAAAAAGAATGTCCATGGAGTTTCTTGCTAATTCTTCTCCATAGAGATCTACGCTTTGGAATGAACACCTCCGGTACTTTCAGTTTTTATGTCTTGTAATTGGGACTGTAGCACCATAACTATTTTTGATATTGTTTTAATTTATGTCTTTTGACAGTCCATAAGTGCTTGTAATTGGCCTAGTTGAAATAAACGATTTGATTTGACACCTTCGGATAATTTACAAAATAACTGCACATATTCTTGACTATGAAAATTACACCTTTTTTTTTTTTTTTTTTTTAGCGTGGTAAAATCATCAAATGAGTCCTCCCACCCCGGGCAGGGCGGGAGGGACTGTCAGACTTGTACTGACTAAAATCCACGGTGTCCTTCATCATCATCATCATCATATCAGCCGTAAGACGTCCACTGCTGAACATAGGCCTCCCCTTTGGACTTCCAGTAGGACCGGTTGTAAGCGGTGTCCTTCAGTAGCCCTTTATGTACCGGGGTCACGGTGAGGAAATAATCCCGCAACCCCGGCAGGCTTTGGCCCTCTGAGAGGGGGGCCCCGTCATTATGCTGACGCTCTTTGAGGCGCGCGTGGGACACAACGCGCCGTCGACCCGGGCATGGTCCTTGGTCGGGCAGCGAGTTGCCCTTTACTCGCTGCCCGCATGCCCGCGCCTACGGTGGCCGGAGATCATCTTGCGACGTCCGTCGCCGTGGGCGCCTACCACTGCGGCTGGGGCGGAGGGAGGACGCTGTCCTCTCTCGCTCGCGGCCTGCCTCCTCCTTTACGAGCATTACTGCCTCGCAGAAGGAGCTGACCGCTTCCCACTCCGTCTCGCCCCGCAGCATGGCCGCAACCAATGCCGGGCGCGAGAGGTCTCCGCCTATCGCAGCCGTGAGGACACGTCGCGGTCGGTGCTCCGCCCAAGCCGGGCAGTCTTGCACCGTATGCTCCACCGTGTCCTCCGGGCGATCTTCGCAGTGGTGACACCCAGGCGTCTCCTCCTTTCGCATCAGCCACAGGTACCTCCCGAAACTTCCGTGTCCGGTGAGGACCTGCGTCAAGCGGTAGGTCAGGACGCCATGACTTCTCTCCAGCCACTCCTCAAAGAGGGGTCTTACCGCCGTAATTGCGGCGTGCCCGGTTGAAAATGACACCTTCGGATAATTTCCAGAAGTCACTTTTAATTATCTTTTTTTTTCTCTCTTAACTTGACGTAACGGTTAGCGCAGTGGCTGAGCGATTTGACTGCTGCGCTGCATGTAACGAGTTCCATTACCATTATGAACAAATATTTGTATGCTCTACAATTAGTTCTTCCGGATGTGGGTGTTTATTTAGATGAGACTTCATGCTTGTAAAGGTTTCTCATTGTGAAAGTTTCTCATGTGTCGTGGGTGCACCCAGAAACTGCTTGACTGGGGCAATGTTTTTCAACTTAATGTGTCAACTACATCTATTAATTTCAGCAAATAAGGAACTTGAACCATTTAGCATTTTCATATATTATCTTCTTTCTGGGAGAGCAATAATAAGTTAAATAAATATACCGGTTTAAAAATACCGCTCACAAAAAAATATGCTTTTCCAAACCTTTTAGTAACAAGACAGCATGAATTACGAAAGAACTTTAACCACAAACAAATTGTGGAACATTACTCCTTGTTCCTTTACAATTACACTGAATAATTAAGAAATAAATCAGTCTAAGTACAAAATCGCATGCCCAATTAGCGCACTGCATTGTAACAGTTTACACTTTTTCTTTTAAACTAGCAGACAACAATGGCACAATGAAAAAAAGTGCAGAGGGTTAATTTTAATGGTAATTAGGAATGTTTTTTTTTTTTATTAAAGGTAATGTTCGGTTTTGTACTACTATCTCGTCTATTTTTAAGCGAAGATGTAGAATGTATCTTACTTGGCTCTGACACGCTTTCGCGTGTCCAGATTAAGGTGTCGTTAAAAGAATCACTAATGTGTCATGAAAAAATGAAAATAATAATTTACAAAGACTGAAAACGTAGAGCATTATTTATTTTATGATAGCTCAACCAGTTTGGCTTTTTCTTTTTTTTTTTGAATATTGGCATAAGTAGGTGAACAAAACATTTGTTTTGGATAAAATACTGTCAGATGATCGAAACTAAGGCGTGTTACTAGTATTATAAAATAAATATAAACCGATTTGTGAGGTATTCTGAGCTTGACAAAGTGCTCATATTTTGTGAATACAGAATGATCAGTTAGCAATCATTTCGTTTACTCCAAGCATCATACAAAAAATAAACTTCATTACATTCGTTTTGAAATCGCGCCGAAATATCGACACTTAAACTAGAGACATATAACATTTTGTTTTTTTTAAAGAATTACCTTTTATGGTCCGGTCAAAAATGACATAGCCTCAAAAAAGGCGGCGTAGTAAAATATTGCCACGCACACTTATTTATTAAAATGAGAAGAGGTTATTACGTGAAATGCAGAATTACGTTTGCTATAGGCTTAACTAAAATGGTGGTTCTATTTACTCACAACTTCAATTAACTTTCAAACATATTCTTTCATTATCTCTTCAGATTTAAAAATAAACGGTATTTACTTCTAATTTTCTTTACTACAAACTGCAAAAAGCTTTCTAAGATTATATCCACATTAGACTATTATCATGCATTAAGTGGAGTGGTACTTCTGGTACCTATTTAGTATCATAACGAGGCCCTTTATCTTCATTACCGTGCAACGGTTAATCTAAAAGGCTTTTACCTGTAGACGTCAAAGAAGAGAGAATAATAAATACATGTTAAGGCTGGTACGACTCGTCCTGTACGTGTTTCGGACCGACGGTTTAGTGTTTTTTTTTTGGGGTTGTTAATCTTCGTTTGAGTTTTCAACTGTTGGCATGGTAACTGAATGTACGTACTAATGACTAGTATGTGGAACATATTCGTTTGTCTATATTCGTGTGGAACATATTCTAAATTCTAAAGTTCTTTACGTCCGTCCTAAGGTTGTCTGGAAGATATCTCTATTAGCGATAAGACCCCCGTTGTACCCTTAGAATTATTAATTTCTGTAATTCACTTTAGTGTACAATAAAGCATATTCTATTCTATTATCTATGATTTGCAAATCACTAATAGCCAGTTGATTTATGAATAGCAATAGAATCCCATACATTTTTAACAAATGATGAAAGAATATACAGCATTTAACAAATAGTTTAACTGACCAAACCCGTCTTTATCACTAATTAATATCATTATAAAGTGAGTATGTTAAGGCGGCCACAGTTATGAGTGCCTAGTAAATATGATATTTGCTCATTTGGTCAGAATATTTTTATACTGCAACAGTCAGTCTACATGAATTTCCTTAACAAGTTTTTAAAAAACTTCTACAACTCATTTGGAGTTTTGTGTAAAATCGTTTAATCAATAGATAATAGTTAAAATCGTATATTTTTAACGGATGATTAAATTTTTATAGGATTTTAACTAATGGCTAGCTTAGCTTCTGATCAAACAACTGGGCCTCAAGTCTGCTAATTTTATTTAACTCACATGCTATTGATATAACTTGTATAAGCTCAATAGAGTCGTAATGGAATCGTATGTAATTGTAATTGACTCTCAGTTGAAAAATTATAAGTATTGCCATTAGAGAGTAGAATACCGATAAAGTCCACAATCGATTTATAATTGTAACACGATTGAAGAGCAGACTAGCAAATATTCTGATAGCAGTTCAATGGAATGTCACTGGAAACGATGAACGATGAAGAGCAATAACACAACTAATCTTCTCCGAAGGCGGCAGGTTATCGTCCCTTATTATAACGAGGGAGTTCAGGTTTAAGTAGTCCCTGGCCAGTTCGCCACTTGAATCGCTGCTGGAGACAGTCCTTGTCCCATTTGATAAAAATTATGTCGTAACTTGTCGACATGTTGATGGAGCTTGAAGTGATGGTCAGAGTAATATCTCATAATATTATGTACTTCGCCTAAGAGACGTTAATAGCCCTCTAGTTAAAGTGACCTGGAGTGAGAGGCAAAAGGTTTTCAGCATTCGACGGTAAAGGTGTAAGTGGCTGAAAATTTAATTAAAAATACCTTAAATCTAAAATAACTCGGAGTTAAGCTCCTAATACGTCGAATAGCAATTTCCCAACACTCATTAGAAAATTGGTCAATTGGACACCCGCCTCCTAATGACAACTGAATTGTGGAGATTAGGCTAAAATAAAGAAGGAACTTTCAGTTAAGGAGTCACAGTTGGACAACAAAAAATTTGCAAGTTCATTGCAAAAATAATATTATAATAAATGTTGAGAGGTTTAGTCTCCGAGACATAAACCGACGTAATGCCTGTAAATAATTACTACTCGTCAAATCACCAACCAACTTTAAATCAAATAAATGTCAGTGCCTTAGTGTCAAAGCACATGAAAATACCTTTACCAATCTACATTCACAACCATGACGACTAGCCGAGATTATAGAATATTTGTAGTCAACTGCTACGTATTGGAAAGGTAGGTCAGCTGGTGAGAGTCTGCTCAATTGTGGATTACCCATATGGGGAACAACTGTTTGTTCCTTAAGTAGCTGACATATTGACGATTACAAGCTCTGGTTATTACGACCACCAAGAGGCCAGTATATGTCTGTTATTTTATTTAATAATAATTATTTTAATATTAAGAAATGTTAATAACCTAATAATTGAGAAAATGATAGCTAAGTATGTAAGCTTATAAGTGGACTGTATGATAATAATTAATTTATGTTATTTCATGTCGAACGAAACTCTGAAATGTGGTCTACCACTGACACGAATAACTTTAGTTTTATCGAGAAACACATTTAATTTTAATAATGATTTTACTGAAATGTAATAATAATGTTTATAAATGAATCAAGGGTGTTTAATAAAAGTTAATAAGTCGTTCGAATAAGTTAATTTTGAATGACAATACAATACAACAACAATACTGAATAATAATAAAAATCATCTTGTTGTTACTTAGAACTTAACGTAAGTATCATTATGTGAAACGTCATAACATGCGTTACATAATAAAATGATAAAGTAAAACAAAATAAAAAATAGAACGCAGTGAAATCATGGAATAAGATGACCGAACAAAGTCGATCAGTCTTTTAAATGAATGTAAATGTAAAGATCATCATATTTGGTTAAATTTATTAATGAGGAACAAAACATGATTTCTGGTTGTTAACAATAACACATTCCGACATATTATTATGATCTATGGAAATGTACTCAGACGTACAATCCTACATTTTGTCAAGTGAGGGTATTTTAAGATTTCTGCGCTCAAGTGACAGAAAACATCGTTTCGCGCGACGGAATGAATTACCCCGACTACCTGACGATTGGTCAAATTGTGTTTTACCGTTAGACCGACCAGCTGATAAATGTGTTGTATTTTTTATTATAAAGTGGTTTTCACACTGTTTTTAATTAAGTAAGTAGATGATTTTCGACACGCTTTTTCGAGTTGCGAAAAACGCATCTTTTGGTTTTGAGTAACATCTAACTCACGAGAACTTGAAGAATTTTTAAAATTAGTTTTTAAATGAGTGAAATTACATTTTATGGCTGATGAGTGAGACCTAATATGATGATAGCCGCCGTTAATTGGGCCACAAACTAGCCAACCAAGTCTAGTTTGTTGAAGTGTTGGTTTGTCATCGCCTAATATAATTTTATCTGATTGTAATAAATTCCAAAATACGTCAGCACCTAGAAGTATATCAATTGGTGCGGGTGTATGGAAATACGGATCAGCTAACTGAATATTTGGCGGAACGTTAACGTGTACCTGCCTAGTGGGAACGTTATCTGTGATTGTGGGCAAGACAAAACATGTTAAATCGTTCGTGTAAGCTTCATTCAGGGACTGTATGTGAACTCGACACATTTTATTCACCCGTGAGAAAGAATTATTAATTCCTTGAATGGACTTGTTAGTTTTTGAATACGGAAGATTTAACTTTTTGAATAATCGTTCTGTCATTAAACTTGATGAACTGGCTGAATCAAGAAGGGCGCGTGCAATATGCTCTTTATTATTGGCATCATAGCACCTAATTAATGCAGTGGACAACAAGATGTCGCCTGCGCTGCTTGCATGCGAATGCGCTGTGACATTAGCTGAGAGCGCAACGTGAATATTATTGTCCGCGGTGGAAGATGCCTCGACCTTATCGTTATCGGTCATCCCGTCAGCTGATTGACTTGAAACCGGTTTCGATTTGAAATCTGTGTTATGAATTAGCGTGTGGTGTTTGCGCTTACAGATGTTGCAACCGGATTTCTTACAATTATTGGGATAGTGACCGTGACGAAAGCAGTTATAACAAACTTTAAAACGAGGCAGTATTGACATTCTATCGTTGACATTCAGTGCTAGAAACTCTGGACAAGAATTAAGATAGTGATCGCCATTACATTTTGGACAACTTTGTGATGATGAAGTACTATTTGAATCAGTGTTTTCAGTTGAAATCATAGCTTTAAGTTTGAAATTATTCTTTAAATTAGTTGTAGAATGACGTGATTTCTCCAGTGTTTCCATGAAATCAGCACGATTTTGTATGAATTCGATTAAGTGCTGAAGTGTGATTCGCTTAGATTTATCTAAATGCCCTTTGTGTTCCTCCCATTCTCTAAATGTTTTGCTGTCAAATTTTTGACGAATTATATAAATTAATAAAGTGTCCCAATTATGAATAGGTTCGCCTAATGTTTTTAGTGCTCTAATGTTTTTGTTGACATTGTCGATAATAGACTTTAATCCAGTTGAGGACTCCTTTGTGATCGATTCGATGTTGAACAGCGCCGTGACGTGATTTTCAATTAATAACCGTTTGTTATCGAATCTCTCACAAAGAAGTTCCCATGCTTCATTGTAGTTTTGAGCAGAAAACTCAATTAAATTAATTAGAATAGCAGCAGATCCTTCCAATGACGATCTCAGGTAATGAAACTTATTTACCTCGTCTATTTCATCATTGCTGTGAATGAGACTAGAAAATGTGTCATGAAACTCGAGCCAGGTATCGTAAGATCCCGAGAATTTTGGTAATTTGATGGTTGGTAATTTGACGAATTGACGCTTATAACTACTGTGACTAGATTTAATATCATCTTGTTCCGATTTTGAATGATTACTAATCATAATTTTGGCTTGAGCCATCAAACCATAATATTGCGAGTCAATCGAGGTTCTCTCGAGAGCTTCAGCGTCAATGTTGTCACAAAGGCATTCTATTTTTAATTGAATGTCATTAAAATCGTCGTACAAATTTTCCAATTTATCGACACGCAACTGTAACTCCATTACCTGACAGGGGGATAACTCAGTATCTTTTAAAACACTTAAGTACGTTCCGAATACTGTTAATCTTCCCTTATAACTGCTACGCTTCTTTTTAAGCTCCTTAATATCAGTCATTTTGAAGGTGGGTGTCGTTGACCCTGAAATTATACAGTAAAAATGTTAAAAAAACAATGTAACAATAATTATTTATAACAAAAACTAATCGTAAAGAGATTATAATAACAATTGGCGTTAATGCGTTAATTAATAACTAGATATAAGTTTGATTTAAAATTGTATCACTACTAATTTAATAATGAACTGCTGTAGGTAGGAATATAAGGTATATGAATAATTAAAAAATAATGTAACTGTTAAATTGATAATATCTACAAAGATTTACAATGCAAACACTAAAGGGTGTTAATTAATAACAATTGTATTTAAAATAACTGAATAGCTAGCTAAATAATGTAACATAAAACTAATGCTACTGTACTGTATTTTATTTATAAGTACTGGCTAACTATATTGAGAATACAAATGAAAATTAACCTAATTAAGTGTATATAATGCTTGTAAATAAATTTAAAATAATAGCTTTATAAATAAAAATATAAAAACACGTTACTAACCTTATGATTCCTAAGTACCTAATTGATGAAAGTTTTATATTATATTACCTGAATATTATATACCAATTTATTGAGTGCTGGGTGGAAATTAATAAATATTATATAAATGCTGAACACTGTCCGTTTTTGATATTAAAACACTAATGTCCAAGCCACTTTTTCCTTCCCAAAACTCGTGTCGCACTTTGACCTCGTCACTCCGGTGCTCGGCGATGATTTCTTTAATTATAATTGCAGATAATATTCTTAATTATTCCTCTTCTGCTGGTAATCCTTTGGTATCCGGTTAGTAAGGGCCATGTATAATTTCGTAAGGGCTTCTTGAGGAATTTATGGAATAAAACTTTCTCAGCAGTGCGTAATGAACAAGTATAATTTTATATGTGAGCATGACATGTGAAATTGAACAATCAATGTTTAACGCCTGATATAATTCTAATAGCTACAACTAATACTAATTAACTTTGCGCATAAATATCTTGAAGAAGATGTGAGGGACAGTCATGCGTGAACAGATAGGTAAAGGTACTTGAAACTAGTTTAGAAATCAAGTTTTTTAGATTTAATCAATATAAACGTGTTTTTGAGAGAAATTAGGTTGTTATTAAAACAAGAGCCTACAACCTTTCTGTATTTTATTTACAAAGGTACTTGAAGTATTTATTGCGTATAATGTTTACACGAAACAGCGCCTCTAGTGTACAAACGAGGAACTATTTTTTCCTGCAAATTAACGTCAAAGTTCCAGTTTACTTTACGTCACAAATGCCTGTCTTTTCCAAGACATTCTAGTGCCTCACTATGTATATTAAACACTGCTCACTTACAGTTTATGAACTTCCCAATAATAATACCACTCGGTTCATTCCGTAGATTCGGTTTTATAATCAAGTATGAAATAATATATGGGAAAATAGCTCCTACCTAGATACTCGACCGACCAACTCCAAACATCAATAAAAGTTAACTTCTAAACGCGATACAAGCAAAATGAACTGGAAATATACACAAAGTAATATCGGAATATCCACTAAACACTCCAAACTATTGGCGGCTGGAGTAACTACACAAGAATCACGATACTCAACAATATTTACGCATGAGAGCCAATTGAAAATTCCTAGCAATTCCCTCGAGTTCGGCCGGGTCAGGCCCGTGGGCTGGCAGGCCTGGCCTTAACGAGTGTCGAGGCCTCTCTGAGGGCATTTTGAGGCCTGTAATTACGCTAATAGCCCTAATAGAGGCATCGTGGACCACCTGAGATGAGCCGCCACTTAATATATTCTAGTTGTGACGTAGCACGGTCGTTCTATTTTTAAATTGATGAATTTATTTGTGGCCAGTTTTTCACTGTGAGGTTTTAGTTTTGTTTTCTTTTCGCCTCTATTGATTTATCGCGCATATGGTTCACACGTGCGTGAAAAACGTTGAAATTGACTGCAGATGTAAGGCATATAAGACTTTAATAGTATACTATTAGAATTGCGATATATTTGGTATATTCTATTATATTCCTTGCCATAATAAGAAATAGAATTGAATGGACCATTTTACGAATTTTATCGCGATATTTGACGATTCTGGCAAAGTGGCCCCCACTTTTTTACCAATAAGCACAGAATACTTAAAAGTACTACGTAAACGTACGCAATAAGTTACCAACTGCAGGCATATCGTTACGCATTGGTTAGTACATTTTTTAAGTCTATCTGAATAATCAAGCAGCAAAAGTAATATGATATTTAGAACTCACGGACTTAATGGGTTTATATTTTGACACGTATATTGACAGAAATAATTTCCCTATAATGTTTCCATTGCTGAGAATTTATCACCCACTAGTATATTTGAATTGAAAACGAATGGGCTTCTTTTCATCTTTTGGATTCGCATTCCCAATTCGGGGTGAAGCGATGGCGTATTATTTTGTTTTGAATTGTGGGTTCTTAAAGTAGCCAGTTTCTTCATGGTAATAATATTTATCACAATCTTGACGGAAATGGCAATGAAATAATAAGGCCCACTTCCACGAACCTTATTGTTTTTTTTTTTCGATGTGGTATTCCTCATGGACTTCCTCCGCCCGAGGAAGGGCGGAGGGGCATGTCAGACTCGACTGACTAAACCACCCCGGTGTTCGTTCGCTCACCTGCGTCAGGGGACAGCGGGATCTAATGCGACTTCCGCTACCCCGGACTGGTGCCGGCCCGTTTCGCTTACGGACCACATCGCGGAGGGTAGTAAGGTGTAGAACTCCCCTCATAACATCTTTGAGAGGCGCGCATGGAACACTATGCGCCGCCATCTCGGGTCCAGTTTGATTGGGGGCAACGGATGTCCCCAAATCCCACCCCATCTTTTAAACTCAGAGTTATTTGCTAACACGAGGTTAAATTGACAATATTGTATGACAAACTGTCCCTTTAACCTTGTGTTAGCTACTAACTCTGAGTAAGAAGCTAAGCTAAGCTAAGAGCAAGCGGGCCTAATTGTTTTTAAATTGTGAATACTAACCAAAGCAAAAAGATTTTTCGCAAAATTACCAAAACCAAATTTCCCTTTTACCAAAAAACGCAACAACCAATTAATAATCATAATAAACTATTAAATTTCAATCCTGAACGAGAGTGAGGTATATTAATTAGTTTGTCCGACGATTACACAAAATTAATAGGGTAATCCAATATAAATTTAACGATGGGCCGAACGCGGATCCTGTGATACAACTGTGAAAATGGACTCGGTTGAATTATTGTTAATTTTTTTTTAATTAGAGAATTACCTGCAATTAGTGTTTATTTATCTTGTTTCAATAATTCTTTATTAGTGTTTGCGTTTATTTTTATTAATGTTAAAATAAACATAAACTAGTAAATCTGATGATCAAACTGTATGGAATTTGTAGTGGCGTTCTGTAGTTCCTGGAGCCTTCAGTCTAGGCTCAGATCCAGAGATGGCGCTAGACGACTTGTATAACTCTGTCTCTTTCCCACAGCCTAAACTGGATCGCGTTAAGAGCTCGTGGTTAGGCTCCAGCTCCCCCCGTGGCAAAAAGGAGTTGATGTATGCATGTGTGCAGTGCAATTGATCGGAAACAAAGATAGAATAAAATTAGAAAGAGACAGGGTAATGTATTATGCCGCTAGAAAAGGGTCTCGCTACCTAGTCATTACCTAAAGCTTTCGTATTTAATCGTGGGACTAAACAGGATACCATGGGTTCTGGATCACAGCACCGAAGGAGCAGAAATAGAAGTTAGTAAGAGTCTGACAATCCCTCCCGGTGCAACAAGGGCTAAAGGACTCATTTGACGATTTTATCAACTCAAAAAACGATAGTTACTCATTTCTTTTTTGCCACAAGGAGATGATGACGCACACACGCGTTAGTTATTTAACTACGTATCTGTTGTATTTTATTTTTATGGCATAGATATCCATATCCTAAAATGCTCCTAGGTGACTCCACCACGTTCCTTTGGAGGCCCACTGCGTTCGAGGGTCACGGTGCCCTCACAAGACAGCCCCGCGACTCATTCATTTAGCCTTCATTCAAAAGCATCCGCAAGGATGTTAAAAACTAACGTTACTTAAGCAACAACGTTATTCTACAAGAAAACGTTAACAAAACTGCACAATTTTACTTTAAAACGCTCACACTTTAACACGCTTACAAAATATGTACTAGGAGTACAAAATCCGCGAGGAGCGCTACTTTAACAAAATACCTTGACGCAAGCTGAATAATTTCGTTAAAATGTACAACATGTTTTCTCTACTAAGTCAACTTTCACACCAAAGCCTGTTTTCGTATGCTCTTTAGGTATGACACATTGTATCCCAGTTCATGTCACTCCGAAACTCCCAAGAGCTTCTCCTCAATATTCACGATGCGAACTCACAAAGAAGTCTCAAACAAACACAGTGAAAAACCAACCTTAGTATCTTAAACCAAAGTTGGAAGTTGTATGCCAGAAGTTGTTGTCTTGTAAATAGTTGAAGGAAACATGTTCAGTTCGGATTCTGTCTCCGGTAAGTTCGTGGTCCATTGAGGTTTGATTCGGGGCGATTTAAGAGCTTGTTTTTTACTTGGTTCCGAAGTAAAACGTGCCTGAAATTGGTGGTAAGTGTGTGGAACTGTTGATTTACAAGTGCCTTTTAGATGACAACCAATTTATGGCTTTGTGAAATAGTTTTTTTTAAGGAACAACTCTGAGTAAGAAGAAGTTCATAATTCGTTTTACATTTAATTTAAATTTTGAATTAAAAGTAAACTGCTTTACTTCAAATCTTCCTTCTGTCACAAAATTGTTACAATAATATATTGATGGATGCCTGATGTGCCTTATCACAAGCTTTCTGTATTATATTCACATCGTAATGATAGTATTTATTGCGTTTATTGTAAGGATAAATGAAAAACGCCTCTAGTGTACGATCGGGGAAGGTGTCCTTCAAATTAATGTTGAGTTCTAGTTTACTTTATATCACGAAAATGGTAAAGGTCATGATAGGGCCTTCAGAAATCTTGTGATAAGGCCTTAGTTAACTAAATGAGGAGCCTTTGCTAAAGGCACAAGCTTCTATCAGCTGAATAATGTATCAACTTCTAATAGGTTCATACAGGCATTTAAATTCAACAATATCTTCTTACGACAAAATTTACCTTTACATTTTATTGAACAAAGTTTTGGGAGCTATTTTCGGCTGAAATTTCCGAGAAATTTGAACTAAGTTTATATTGAAAGCGATTATGTTTGGGTATTGCTCAAATGGGACAATGACTTTTGAACTATTGCGTCGCTAAATAATTACAGAAAGCATAAGGCTTTATAGTTTTCAAAACGGTTAGAGTACTTGTTCGGTGGCAACGACCCCGACTTACTGGTTTGGGTTCGAACCCAGCAAGGTTCTTTAGATTTCTGTATTTTATTATCTCTCAAAATTGTGAAGGAAAACCATTGTAAGGAAACCAGTATGTACTAGAATCAATACAAAATTTTAAAACATGATTTGACTTTGCCAACCGCACTGGACCCGCGTGGTGAATTTCAAGTCCAGTCTTTCTCATAGAGTAGAAGAATGGCCTATTGGCCTATCATGACGTTTTTAGGCTGTGAGAACGAGAGAGAGCTATACAATTCGTCTAGCGCCATCTTGTTCTGACAGCTAAAGTACTCATGCTTTAAGTTACGTCATGGTACGTATCCTCCATATACCTGTATCCCAGTCGTAGAAATATTGTAGTCCGTCTTATGCAATGCAAAACAAATAGTTCAAGAAAACAAAAGGAAAGAAATATTACCCTTTAAAACAATATTTCGCTTCTCACTCGCACACTAATCGACATTCAACAGAGGTGTACCGAAGACTGATGAACGCGCAACCACCGTGATCGAACGAGAGAACAAGTGAACGAAAGAACGAGTGAATGAGTGCGAATTGAAACAAATTGCGTGGAGCTATGCAAGGGACTTGGAGCATTTGTCTGTTGTGTCGACACTTGTAACGCCTCTTATGTGAAGGACTTTTAAATGGAACGATTTATTGTCGAGTTTCTTTTTTTCTCTCTTGAGATTTTTTTTGGGAATGAGGTTTGATTGATTTACAAATGGGGACTTTTATTGGTTCTTTTCTTTGTCAAATTGTGACTACAGTAAAATAATTGAGTTATTTGGATGAATGTGTGTTTAATGTCTCCCAAAGACGGTTACTGTCTATGGAGACATAAGGATTTGTTAACGTTATTTTCATATGTCAATTTCTGGTTTTGCGCGTTTCGGTCAGCTCACATTGAGACCCGACGACGCAGCGCGATGTTTTCGAATAATAAATAAAGTTGGATTTTGAGTTGCTATCAAAACGCAGCGCGGCATCGCGCTTCGTTGCGAAATGTGTATCTTTTCTTGTAGTAAATAGAGTTAGATTTGAGTAGATCTATTGTAATGTGCGCGCAGCGTAGCGTCTCGATGTGACAAGTGCAAAGCGTGCATTCACAATATGACAACACAGTATTTTTTCTTACTTAAAATTAATAGTACTTATACAGACAGAAGCTCTATTAATACTAAACTAAGTACTAACAAGATACCAGCAACAATGTACAACATCTACATCTAAAATTAATTTCTATTTGGCAACTAAAAGCCTTTAAAAACTTTCCGCCATCTTAGCTTCTATAAATAAACATAATTACACGCCGTATTTGAGTCATATTAATGCAATAACGTAGTCGACTTAATAATTCAAAGGTAAGAGTCAGGTGAAGCGTGGATACAGAGTAGAGAAAGACAGAGAAGGTCAACTCTCAATATCATTACCTCTCTACATTATTTCTGTCCCACTCTAGCGCATAGGTTTCTATTCCTTCCCTTTCTTGTGAACTAGTGCGTTCTCCTTCTAGAACTGACAGAACTTCAACCCTTATTTCAATTCTTTTGTAGACAGAAATTATGTCTTTTACGCATACCTTCCTTTTCTTAGTCTATATCTCTCCTATTGCGAATCCATAATTTTATTGGTTTCAAAGAGATTAAAACTTAAACATTCCTCTGAAGCATGTTCAAGTTCTTTCAATGAGTGAAAAGCAGAACATGATTACATAAAAGCAAACTATAATTCCAGTCGCAAACGCGCCTAAAACTGATCATACATGTATTTGTTAGCACCACACGCGTACACGCCGCACTTTAGAATATGATGTATGAAACGAATTCGTTAAATGCTGACAGCATCTGAATAATCATAATCATAATCAGCCTATAATGTTCCCACTGCTGGGACACAGGCCTCTCTGTGAGAGGGAGTGGGTCATAATCCACCACGCGGGCCCAGTGCGGGTTGGCAGATGTCACATGTCTTCGAATTTTTGGTGAACATGGTTTTGTCGTGACGTTTTCCATCACCGTTTTGAGAGCAGTAGTGATGAAATAAATTACACAAAGTAAAGCTCCTGGCGGTGTACGAACCCACGATCTACAACTCGTAAGTCGGGACCGATACCACTGTGCCTCCACTGGTCTAATGCTCTAATGCTGATGACGTCATAAAGCCACTGATTGCCTAAAAAAGTAGCAATCGATTTCAAAACGTTTTTCTAGAACGACTTTCCGGCTTAAATCAATCTCAGTTTTAACTTTTCTATCGTTAAAGATACTACTGTTAAATTGTCACTCCCCTGTCACGTCTATCTGTGCATGTGTTGTACAGAACCGACCTTCTGCATATTGTATCTGTTCTGTGTCAGCTTCAGAAGGAGGGTAAATAAACATTGAGATAGTGTTCACATCTCTATATCCGATATACGAATGTTATGAATTATTTAGACTGTGTGTAGTGCATCTCTAGTTTGGAATTTCTGAACGGTGTGTTTATTTTAGATTTTATGCTGCAATATTGTTGGCTGGTTATGATTTCATGATTTACTTTGTCGAAAGTTATTTAAAAGTGCAATATAATGCCATATATCAACTTGAAATAGCGTGACAATGAAGAAAAAAAATACAGGGGTTCATTGATAAAGATAAATAAATATGTATATAATATACTAAAGAAAGAACATACTCAATATGTCAAAGACCCGTTGAGCGTTTTTCGAAGTCAAAAACAACTTTTATACCTATTAGTACTTATTCACAAAATTCTTCAGTCAAGTCTTCTTCTAAATAGGTCACTTATTTAAACTGTATTTCGTAGAAATCGTTTAACTACACGTAAACAAGCGTAGGTAATTGTATACATAAAAGAAAACTGTTTACCATACTAATTAATACCTGCTATTCGCAGCTCGCATCGCTCCAAAATTAATTAATAATTCGGATTTGTTTAATGACCACGCGTGCGATGTTGTATCCCGCCAGTAATTATTAGGCGTCTCCCTCGATATCAATTAACAATATCTGCAAATAATTTTAACGATTAAGCGTCGAATTTACGTTAATAGCGGTAGTGGATACCGATCAAATATTTACTGAACCCTCGATATCCAACCGCTACAAACAACATGTGTGCAAACACCTATAGCGGGTGTTGTGAAAAATAGTATCTGAACTTATTTATTCAGTGGCCATAAATCAGATCGGCACGTGCACTCGGCGTGGCCGCCAAACACAGAGTGACGTTAAACGGGTGGCGAGTAGAGGGGGGAAAAGTGGAGGGGTAAGAGAAAAACAACCCAAAAACTTACTTTTTATGCCCAGACATAACGCCGCTCGGGTGAAAAGTTACGTGAGAGCTAAGAAAGATGACTCCCGAATATAATATAAACTACACATGATATATTGTTTGTGTGTATGCAGAGACAATTTTCCGGGTTATTTATTGGAATGGTGCCGTGTACAGGGACCTTTTGTGCGGCATCTGCAGCTTTATAGGCACAACCCCCGCGGGGTTCTCAATATCAATAACAGAAGCAAACGATGTAAAAGTTGGACGTTGGTCAGTTGAAACTTTGTTACGGCTGGGGTTCGCGCAGTTTGTCAATAAAAGTTTGAAAGTAATTTTACCTTGGGACTATCTTGTATCTTTTTATAAACTTAAGGTAGGGAAGAGTTTTTATTACTTTGACATTTGAGAGCTAAAACATGAAGTTGAGGAGTCAGTAATCTGTTTGTTATTACATCAAGAGCGCCTAAGAAGTGAGCTCAGTGATACGGAAACTCTCCGATGGATCGTGAACGAGAACTTTGCCAACTAACGATAACAAACACCCTCACAAATCCACTATAAAACCGCTGGAATTGGTTGAAAAATATGCTACCGCATAAGCCTGAGCTCGGCAACAAAGTAAATCGAGAATTTAACGCGGCCACCACGGGATTAGTCGATGAAAAGTTTCGCGGGGGCCTGCGGTAAAGTTTTCATCTCTTGTTGATGTTGAAAATAAAAAAAAAACTGAACTAGAATCCAGGGGTGCACTGGTAAGGATTGGGGGATTAGCAGATAGAGCCGGAGGACGTGCCGCAGTGAATAATCGAGGTCGGCGCCCGACGATTAAAACTAATACTTTCTGAAGACGGCAATGTATCGTCGGCGAGCGCGACCAACTTATGAGGTTGTAATGTTTTCGAGGACTTTGTTTTAAAACAGGATAAACTTGTTAACATCAATAACTCCAAACAAGAAGGAGTACAAAACAAAACATTTATTGAGGAAGAAACCAACAAACCGGACGATATCAAAATGGGCACAAAAGAAACAACAGGAAGTTTAATCGGAAATGAAAACATTGTTGTTAAGATTTCAATATTCAACTATCAAGTAGCCGTCAAGCAATCCAAGTGGAATGAAGACAAGACTTTAACAATCGGTGAAGAAGTTTACAAAAGAACAGATATCAGAGTAGCTGTCATCGTTAAACACGATCGCATCGGATAATGACTGCCTGCGCTTGGAAACAGTTCAACAATACTTTGTCCGTTATTCAAAGCCAACGGAGGGGAATTTGAAACACAACAAACTGGGAACGGTATGCAAATGTTACCCAGTATCCATGACATCGTGGGTGCAGTTATAGTTTTCGTTGGCTCAACAATGCAAAATAATGAATATCCAGAACGAGTCAGCCGAATGGAACAATTATGAGGGTCGTTTGATGTTAGTCGCTTTTTTTGTTTTTATGTAAATTGTAACAAAGGGAAAATAGTGCTTTTATTAATTTATTGCTGTTTTATTTATAAAACATACATACACACCTATTGTTAGAATAAACGGTGACGACGTAACGACGCTTGCTTCCACAAAAACGGAAAATTGTTGTTATAACAAACAACATCATAATAGTTGAAAAAACAAAACGCTTTCACAATATTTCACAATTACCGTTGAAGCACTCTCACAAAGTAATGAACAATTCACTATCTACTCGTACATCCACAGTTAATTTCCTTCTTTCATTTCATTCTCCAATTAATACTTCTCAACTGTTACAATATTAACTCGCTTTTCCTTCATAGGATTTCCGACCTTAATATATCAGTGTTAAAGTGCTATAGATAAGCAAATGGGGTAGGACAGTAAGTTAGTAAGAGTTCTTCGGTGGGTCTCGAAGAAATTTGATTTATTCTTGGCAGTGTGTCAAGTGGCATATTCGGTTCGCGAATGCGGAATATTGGAGCGATGATAAAGCTTTATTTGGCGTATATTGAGCGTGCCACGGTTCTCTCTTCATCTTATAGATTATGAGAAAATAGACCTACGTATTAGTTGTAAATATATTTGTATTGAGTTTCTGGAAGCTGGTTAATTTTGGACCTATAGAAGCTCCTGGAAAATTCCACAAGTTTATTCAACAATTCTACACTACAACGTGACCTATTTCATGAATGCTACACATTTCACTAAAAGCAAACATAAACAACGCACTAGCTTGACGTAATATTCAATTCCACACATATTTACTACAATGTCAGTCATTAGACTAATATACGCCGCTCCACAAACGAAAGTAAACCCAGAGCGTTAATAATAAAGTACAAATTCATATAATCCAACTTACACGTTCCCACCATAAAAAGTCCAATAAAACAAAATTAAACCGTGTTGTAATTCGCTATAACCATTTTTTGCGGTTGTACAATATTCCCACTGGGAATCAGAGAAGACTGCTTCCCCTGTACTTAATTAAAAGATGTGAGATACTGCTGGTACAGGATCGCATTCAAATTGAAATAAGATTTATTCAGTTAGACCTAGTGTTTGAAAAGAACTAAAATTAAAGGTAAAGTCTATAGAAGGAACGAAATTAAAGAATGAAGCCAGTAATCTTTAGACAGACGGCTGTCTTCAAACATTTCTTGCTAAGTTACTTGTTTAATTTTATTGCGAGGGGACAGCTATTTCACGGAAAAATCTGTCTTGAACAGACAATTATAAAAGTAGGTTATAAAAATATTATATAATATTTCATTTTGATAAAGAATTATACACTGGGAAACATTGTATAGAGTTCCCAATTAACTGAGGAAACACTGAAATATTGAGAGTTCTTAAAGAAACGTAAAGACTACACCAGATGCAAACTTTCTGAATTAAGAACACACGTAAGAAAAAGACATGCAAAAATATAACTTTAGTACAGAAAGTCAAACAAAATACAAACACGTAAACAAAAACTAATAATAAAACGTTACCACACCCCCATAGTCTTGACGTAAGTCAAAAGGCTCATGGCAGTATCATAAGCGAAGCCCTATGGGGAATGAGAGGAGACGAGTCCGTAAGCGACCTACGGAGGAGTTATGAATTCAAGAGTGGCGTGAAAAATGTGGAGATCCTGCGGGTTTCAATCTCTTATGACTTTAATGCTAACTTTGTGTGAAACGTGGTGACTTAATTATTTGTGGAAGAAGAATGGAAGCTATTAAATTATTAATTTCATGTCGTTTGGCTTCAAGTGTTAGTGCTTCTACGGGAATTTTAAATCCATCTGCCGCATGAATAAGCTTACATTTTTTTGCTACAATACTAGTTTTAAATGAATCGACTTAACATAAGAGAAATGTTTTGCTGGTTAACTTTGTGGTGTCTCAATCGACTACTGATCTAATATTCTGATTTGTAACCAGACGATCTAGACAAAATAAGATTCTGAATCGGCAAAAATCAAAAATCAAAAATCGGTAAAATCAATAAAGTATTCGATTGAGAAGAATATCGAAAGCCTGTTGAAACTCGTTACAGAAATACTGCGCCAGTAAAACGATTGCTTCTTATCTAAGCACTCAGATTGGATTTAAAGACGAAACCGATTTGGTCAATAACTTCGATTTATATTCCAAGACATAACTTTTATAGACAACGAAAGGAAAATATCAAAGCTAATAGAGTCATTGGAAATATTACAAGCAATCCTGACTGTCTCCTAAAAAGGTCCATTACCATTAAAGGATACTTTCACACAAACATCAAAAACTTATTCCGAAAACATTTTATACACTCGGAGCTTATGCAAAACACCTATAAACGTTAAATATATTACTTGAGAGCAAACGTTGGAAGGCTAAACGTTCCTTCTAATGTATTCGGAAAAGTTATTTTATGAACTGCCTATAAAAATATAACGGGCAAGTCGTAAATGTAAAATTTTCTGATCCCCCATTCCTCCCTATCGATGTAAATCGTATAAGGGACTATTCAGGAAGCGAGCCCACGGTTTAAGCTTAGTTTAATTTTGTGGAACCGTCTTTTGGACCATTACCCCAGCCACGACGGGTACAGCAATGAGTTTTAAATTACTACATAATACGAAACGTTTAAGTTGTTACTTTATTTTAGGCTGCTTATCATAATCTTTTTAAGTGTCCCTGAAACAAAAGGATTAAAAGGGGTCCCGAAATTTAAATTTCTATTTACAATTGAAAGACCGTTTATAAATGAAAAGTTCAGATTCTTTAGAAAGATTATGCTTTCTGTTCATAAAAACAATAAGTCGGCCTTCCGAATTTATGAAAGGGTGAAGCATTTTCTTGAATAAACATCCCTGAATAAAGTTGGCAAGAATTGACAACTGCCATATAAATCGGTGTTTCCAGGGCCGCCAGTGCCCATCTATACAGGGAAGAAATAAAAAGGAAAAATTTTATGATGGGCTCAATAGTAGAAGAGATTTTATGTGCCTCATGCGGGCCAGTTCGAACCGCTTCCAACCGGTATGAACAGATTCGTTGCTCCGCAAACAGTCGTAAATCCTGAACATTGCTCTGATCCGCTCACTATTGTTTAATAAAAATACAAACGGAATACGGCATTGTTTGCGGCGGACATAATTTATTTCAATGAAGTGGTCTTATGTGATGTAAACGTGTTTTATTTGTGTTCCAACCTGGCAGGTTTATTTGTTCCAAGTTAATTGCTGCGTTCAATATTGTCAAGCTCTTTGTTGTTTCAAGTAGGAACACCTCATTGTATTCGATTTTACTTCCAAACTTATGGATACTTATCCCGAATTTAAGGTTAATGTTGTCAAAACAATTTACGAACTCCGACCTTCGTTGAGGTTGACCAGATTTACAAAAAGGGACAATAGCTTCAAAGCTTAAACGTTTTTATACAAAAGCGTTTTCGAACTGAATTATTGTTAAAATGAGCTCACATAACGTCGATTCGTGTCACTCCGGGCTTTACAAAACAAAGATGCGAATTAATGGCTCTCATTCGGAAAGGCCTATTGTGAAAGCCTGTCCCACGGGTGTACCCTTCCATTTCGTAGAATTGGACGAACAGCGAAGCCAATCCAACGTGATCTCTGGCGGTCCTCCGCAAATCATATTGATGAACGCTAACGACGGTACGGAGTAAGACGTTCCGGAGACCTTTATTTATTGGATGTGTAGCAACAAACGGAATTGATACGTGGCCCGTTTATTAGATTCGCCGCTTTCTTTCTTTACCTTTGACTGAGACGTTACCATTGTCTTTTGAGCAGGCTCGGTTTGACGCGCACTTACTGTTTCGAGAAATTGGGATTGGGGGATCTGATAATCGAATATCGTATTATTTCGACTGAGATCCACGCGCGAACTTATTGCGCGTGAAACGTATAAAAAGAAATAAAGAAAGATTTCTCTATTGTGCAGGATACGATGAAACGGATTAGATGCGAAAAATAAAGGAAAAATTGAGAACACAAAGGGAGTAAGCAAACGAATGTTTTTCATACTAATGCTGTTAGGTCGTAAAATAAAAATGTGATAACATAAAAATGGAATGAAGTCAACTTACGAATGCGACAAAAACACTCGTTTGACATAATATTTCAACAGTGGTTTTTATGATTTCACATAAAATATTACAATCGCTCGTAAAGCGTTAAAATTTTGTTCGATACGTGTATTAGTTCGCTTAGATATTCGTTTAGATTGCTATAGATAGCCGTTGCCATTGTTTATTACATTTTATTTTTTTACCGAATAAAATATTGCTTTTACAAACAACAAACACATCGTAAATTGGTCCTAGTTTAATGTGTTACCTAACAAACTGGTGGTATGTTTGTAAAATAAAAATATGTCCCAAATAGAAAAATCTATTGATGAATTACTAATGAGCAAGTTACTGGAATTCATTATCAATATGTCTTTATACAAAATTGTATCCCATTACGATTTAATATACATAAAACCAAGTCCCACGTTGGGCGCCAATTATGTATGGGGTATACACATAATTGGCGCCCAACGTGGGACTGAATGTACAGTATTTCTATAAACTTACTAATGTACAACAAATTAAACAAAGCTACATTTGCAACGGGAGGGAGCTATTGACTCTTACTACCATATACAATGATATATTATGTTTGCGAATTGGACAAGCTTATACCTACGTGCCTAGATACAATGTTTGAGCATAACAAAGTAAACCGCGGTATACTCGACCACTATACATTAGGATAATTGGCAGTCAAACGCATGCATTAACTGACACGTATGGAGATTATATTTGTGGGGTAGCTGACGTATTTCCGATATCGAGAATAAATTGGTATTAATCTAGTCTTTTCAATAAATCATTCTTTTGCTACAAAAAAAGTGTCTGTTTCATCTTTGTTTGACTTTCTAACGCCTGTTTTATTTTTGCCTGTCTTTCTAACTATATCTGTGTAGCCTTTTATTAACAACAAGCGGCCCGTCCCGGCTTTGCTCGGGTGGACATGATGATTTTAGACATCTACAAACACAACAAAAAAAGAAGTAGCCGAATCGGTCCAGCCGTTTTCGAGTTAGAAGTTTAGCAACACATTTTGCGATCCATTTTTTTATATTTTATAGAGATTGGGGGTATCGGTATTTTGAAAGAGCTAAAATTTATTTCAAGTTAACAACCTAGTTATAGGTTAACTCAAACCTCTTAAAAAGATAAAAAATATCCCCCTATCAGTTTCAAAATATAATATGAAAATACGTCAAAAAATAAAACAAACCTCAATGGGTTTCCAAAACGAAAAAAATGTTTTCAATACTTTAATAAATGGGAGACCAAAATATTCTTTTGAATTCGCGAAATAATAAACAAACGTTTCTTCTGATATCAAAAGACGAAGCAAACGGCTTCTATTGCCCCAAGTCATTCTAAACTTCGAAGGAAAAGTTGTCGACTTTTCAAACTTTCCGAATTTTTTTCTTAACAATTTTGACAGATATCTTTCCCTTTGGGAGAAGTGCGGAGGAAAATATAATTCAATAAAGGCGAAAATTTACAAAGAACATACATATATAACTGAAGTTTTCAATTTCTTTGAATTTTACACAGCACTTAGAGCGTTGCTTTCAGTATTATTATTTAATTGTTAGAATATTAAAACATGGACTTTAAATCAATATTAATTATGCAAATGGACTGATTTACGTCGTTGTTGTGAGCCCAATTAACTATCTACCTAGACCGTACGTCAAGAAACCAATCTTTACAATTTTTGGTGTTGATGCTCGTTCCTTCTCAATACGACAAGAAGACTTTGCCCAGAAATGGGACAGATATAGGTTTTTTTTATCGTGGTAAAATCATCAAATGGGTAGCATTTTATTTTCAATTTATTCTTTATTTATTAAAGTATCATTTGACTTTGTGTCTTTTATGTCAACCGTTTGCGCATTTGTCTCAATAAATATACCAAGAAGAAGTTACGCGACGAAATTGAAACAACATTTTGTTAAGGCTCGCAAATATTTTCATAAAATATTTATTTGAACTCTATCTTTTGATACTCCTATCACTCATTAAACATACAAACAAAATTCAATGCCTTTGGGAGCTTCCAAACCTTTTAACTCCGTAATGGATGATCTCTCAAAAACAAAAAAGGGAAGTCAAATGGATATACCCAATAGGTATAGGCTTCAGATCTAATGGATCCAAAAGGAAACGCCCCGTGGGTATGTCTTACATCTAACGCAAATTGATTGGACGGTCACCCAAAGTCTATTGTTGATATTTTCGAGATTGAAGACTTACTGGATCGGTCCTTTTGTGTAGGACCCATTGAAAAAACACGGTTGTCTATAAAAAGATACGGAAGGTTTGTAGTGTAATCGATAAATACGGGATCTTCTGGAGGATTTTGAAGTTTTAAACTTGTTTGAAAGCTTGTGTCGTGTGATTTTTGCCATTTAATTTTATCAAAAAAGAATTTGTTACCTATTAGTCGCATATAAACGTCGTAAATAATTTATCCAAACAATACCTTTTACCATCATAATACTGTTTTAGAGTTTTTATGTATATGTAGGTAGGTACATACACATTAAAACTCTGACTAAAACAACCACAAAAGAAAAAAAACCTTCTAAAAATTAATTTCCCCGTTCGGAGGGTAGGCAGAAAAACGAAAAAAGAAAAATACACACACACATTATACGTGGTCTAACTCCTTGAATACAACTACACAGTCATAATTCACGCGGACGAATGTCGAGTGGGAAAAAAGCACTTTTACACTTTTGTACTCGTGTGTACATGCATGACTTTTTTCCTTGACTGTACTTAATCACTGGGAGTTCATGGAAATTTTTGTTTAGCTTGTACTGCGAACGGGTATTCTGTGAAACGACCATGTAACGTGGTATTGTAATAATTTATTGGTGGTTACGCGTTGTTGATAATTAAAAACTGGGTAGGTGAAGGGTTACATACCTAATATCTACAATTGAAACGTTAAAAACGCAAAACGTCTCGTGGTGTAACTCAGCCCATGTTAACGAACAATATTTGTTCTAAGACTTTTGGAAATTCGCAAAAAGTTACACCACGCGAGGTTTTGCGCTATTAATGTCACACGTTGTATAAAGTCACGTCTTACTCACAGACATTCGGGATTATCATGCGTTTAAATTTTTTTTTTTTTATAAAAAAAAGACTGATTTTTCACGCATAATCATTTTAATTCATATTCTGAAGGACAATTTATGTTGCAACATTCAGAATATTGACATGGAAACAAAACTCACGATTTTTTATTCCATTAAAATGACATAATACCGATACTGTTGTAAAGCATAATGTAATCCACCTTGTTATGTAACGTGGATTCTATGTGTGGACCGCACTGCGAGCGTTACATGTGATGCTCGTGGTGTTCACACGTAAAATTCGCGTTACATTACACGGTCGATTACATTACATGTTACACTAGTCTGGACCCGACTTTAAATTAACTCTATTATTTCAATTATGTAGGTAGGTAAAAAATCAATTTATTTCCCTCAATAGAAATTGATATTATACATACCTTTGCGTAAATTAATTCGCCAAAACGCGCTACGGTGATTAAATTTACATTAACCATAAAATTAACAAAGTAACAGGCAAAGTAAATTGTGGGTAATCTCTAATTTTACCGCCTCGAATTTTACCGAGTTGGTAATGTTTATGAAACGTTGAGGTAAAAATCAACATCACGCTATATCAATTACCAGGTAGAAATGTATTATGTTTATATGTGGGTAGAACGTAAAAAGGAACGGAGGTTACATTGTAAATTGTTTTTACTTTAATAGAATATCAAAGCTCGCCAAGTTACGTTGTGAATCTATCCCGAAAACAAAAATGAACTTTATAGTTTAAACTTTTAGTTTTGGTTTTTCAAAATGTTATTTCTCAAAAACTGCTGACTATCATATTTCGTTAAACCGTTTATTAAGATCTGGACTGTAATATATGTCTTTTTTATCTTATATTATATAATAGGTCTCCCCTATTGTATACACATTTTACATAGTGTCTATTTTTCAAACGATCCACTAACAGGAATAATGGTTCTAGAAACATAAATTTAATTTTCAAAGAGGTTGTCTTTGTACGGGTTTTATTTTTTTCGTTCCATATTTGAACCGCTAAACAACTGTCAAAAAAGAACACCAAACGACGATGATAGAAGTACAAACTTTCATTTCGATAAAAGCTAGTGTAGTCTATGACTCATACATAAATAGCTACTTATGTGTGAACCATAGACCAGTTGGCATTGCCATTGATATCATTCTACTCGTAGTTTGCGGGTAGTGCAAACAGTGTGTGCTATGCGGGCGTAACATGTGTTTCGGTATCCAAATACATCTAGATACATGATGTGGAGTGTACTACGCTAGTGCGACAAACGGAAGTGCGATGAACGCTTTTGCGACATAACTGTACTGCGACACACGATAGTTCGAATGCACGCTTGTGCGACACTCTGAAGGTCGACATCACGCTGGTGCGACAATTTGTGATTTTATCCTGTCTCCAAACAAAATGGGAGTACGTGCTCTGGGTTCTTGGCACTAATCTGTGTCTATATACGTAATATTTTAAGAATCTACCATGGTAGAATCGGGAACTCCATGGAGTTCCCGATTTACTTAGATTTTTATGTTGACTGTCGTCAACATAAAAATCTAAATAAATCAGGTAAGTTATTTAAACACTGTTTTAATTTTTGTTTTAGTCAACCCGCGATCATGGCGCTTGCAACAGCGTCGAAATATCGGGAACTCAAACAATTCAGTAATCACGGAAGATATCCCGTAAGTGACATTTTAAATATAGGTAAGTTATTTTTTGTACATGCTGCTTTTTGACAGTTTTACCGTTTTTACACATTTTGTGATCACAAGAACTTATAAGGAAATGGACAGTTTTAAAATTTAAATCTACTTGTTTCAAGCTAGGATAACATACATTCCAAATTTTGATTGACGGTTTGATTTTTTATTTGACTTTTATTTAGAACAAGTCTACATAAAAACTTATGATCGCTTTTTTAGCCTTTCTGTCCCACTGCTGTGCATAGGCCTCCTGCCCTTCGACAAGATACGTAGGATACAGAGGTCGACGAGCTTACGTTTGAGGGAGATGGGAAGCTCGCCCTTTATAAGTCCCTTCATAGACCAGTAACTTCTCCAGGCATTCCTAGACGGCCAACCTCTTTGTTCTTTCTATTGTGGAAGGAAACTCGCTAGGCCAGATAAATAATTACATATTCTTCGGCATAACATTGTATTTCCTGCCCATGTAAGTCAACATAGGGTCATACGGTTAAGGTTGACAGCATTTCTTATTATTTTCTGATTTAAACTTTTTGCTGATGACAGTTGTCGGTAAATAGTTTTTGGTAACAACTCTTCTCAGCATTTATCAGTGATTGTCAAGTGGTGAAAATGAATGTGCACATCATAAATATTTTAAAATCAAGAACAGGAAAGGATATTCTAGAAATTGATGGATATATTTATGTAAAGAACAAACAACGTGGTGAAATAAATTACTGGTGTTGCAGTACAAAAAACCGGTTGCATTGCAATGTGTGTGTTAAAACTGTGACCAACCAGGGGAACTACGAACTGTTGAGTAAATATATTGGTCAACATACCCATGAACCTAATGCGGATAAAAAAGAAAATTTAAAGTTGGCAGCTACCTTGAAACGAAAAGCTACAGAAAGCATGGATTCTCCGGTACAAATAATTCAAGCTTGTAACCAAATTATACCTAACACTAGTTCTCACAGCATTCCCAGTGACAACGCAAAACGAATGGTTATTCATCGAGCTAGAACAAAAAATTTCCCAAATTTCCCGAAGGGACTTGCAGATATAGAAGTGCCCCCTCAATTTACGAAGTTTAATAATGAGCAATTTTTAATCGGACATTATTTACATGATAAAGCTGATAAAGCTGAGTGTGTTTTAGTATTCAGTACTAAAAATAATTTAAAATACCTTCACAATTCTCAATATTGGTTAATGGATGGAACTTTTATGACATGTCCAGCGATGTTTGCTCAGTTATATACCATCCACGCCGTAATAGGACGCACTGAAACATCTGATAAAACAGCGCCGTTAGTTTATGGATTACTATCACAGAAGACTCAACAATGTTATGTTATCTTCTTAGAAATTATTCGTACTTATGTTTTAAATGAAATGAAAATTAAACTTGAACCCAAAATAATTTTGACGGATTTCGAGATCGCGGCAATAAAAGCAGTTAAGACCGTTTTTCCGACAACCTTACAAAAAGGCTGTTTTTTTCATTTAACCCAGAATATCTGGAAACATGTGCAGGCTGCTGGACTAGCACAAAAATATGGGCAGGACAGTGATTTTGCGAACAAAATAAGGCACATAGCTGCATTGGCATATTTATACCCTGAAGAAATTCCAGCAGCTTTCCGTCTTCTTGAAGAACAGGTACTGCCAAAAGATGCTGAAAAGGTAAGTATGTGGTTCCGGAAGTATTATGTCGAAGGGACTTACAAGAAAAAGCGGAACGTAGTACCTGGTTGCCTGAAGCTGAAAAAAATACCACCAAGATTTCCACCACACTTATGGTCTATAGCTTCCAGCATCGAAATTGGAGTACCCACTACACAAAACTGTGTCGAGACTTGGCACCACAGATGGAATGCACTTTTGGGACGCAAAAAATGGAATATTTATAAAACTTTTGAGGAAATATTAAAGGAGCAAAAAACGACAACAGACTCTATTGAAAAAATTATAGGGCAAGTAGCAAGTGGACCAAAAATTAAAAAAAAACAAAAAGATAAAGAAAATCAAATTAAAAAACATTTACAAAAAAAAGATACTATGGACATGGTCTCATTCTTGCGTGGCCTGTCATATATTTGTTATTTAAAAAATAATTAGTATTATGTAAGTCATAAATATGCAATTCCTAAGAAATGTAGGTGTAATTCCTAAAACAGCCCCGAAAAGTGTGAAACCTAACCTAACCAAATCTCGGGGTGCCCCTATTACTTTCACAGGCATCAACAACTCATGGCCACCCTGAGGTTCGGTTTGGTTAATTTCTTTGATTTGAAACCTTGCATTTCAACCTGAACGCGTAGAATATTCTTTTTATTTATACATTTCCAAAACTATTTAGGAAAACCTAAATAGATTCGGAATTGTATTTTTCTAGGAATTGTTAATGTGTCATGTTCGTGAACGGGCGCTGTTATTTTATTCTTAGGATTGTGGAAAGATTTTACTGCGTGTAGTGCCGATAATATTTTACAAAAGAACCACTTCATGCACTTTAAAATTGGTCATAATTTATTATTAAAAAAGAATTTAGATTTTTTCTATTCCACAATGTTCGTATTTGTGGTGAATTTATTAAGTAAGGAGAAAAAAATTAAATACCTTATTCCTAAGTTTCATACATTTCCAGACACACATTATTGGGTTAGAAAAGTATTTTTGTTGCTTTAAGTTATGTGTAGATTAAAATCAGGGTTGGCATGATTAAAACAAGTTGTTTTATAACACCTGTATAAAACAGTTTGAAATTGATCAGTGTTTTTTATTAACCTTTTTAACTACTTTTAAAGGCAGATGAATGCATAAAAAATTAAAATAAATATTCAGGAGTCTAAATAGTTAGTAAATAAAAACAAAAAAAACACTTGTTTAAAACATTTTGAACGTTTCCAATAACGTTTTCGTTTTGCTTGTTTTACGAATTTGAAAAAAAAACTGTTTTTCTTCCAACCCTACATTAAATATAATATGTTATTTTAATAAAATTTTGATTATACTGCAGTTTAGTTTCTTTTATTGATACGCATGTTAATACTGCTTTCATTTAAACCTATTGTTTTTTTTTACGGTTTTGCAATACTGCCGGTATTGCAAAATCGTTAATCATAAGTGAGTAGTGCCAAAATACTGTAAAGCTATTGTCAAACAGAAAGGCGCGGGTGGCGTATCGTGAGGTGAGGTCGCACTATCGTAATGTCGCATTACCGTGGTGTCGCACTACAGTCGCACAATCGTTTGTCGCACCAGCGTGATGTCGACCTTCAGAGTGTCGCACAAGCGTGCATTCGAACTATCGTGTGTCGCAGTACAGTTATGTCGCAAAAGCGTTCATCGCACTTCCGTTTGTCGCACTAGCGTAGTACACTCCATGATGTGAGACATTAGTACGATATTGGTGCATGGCTTGTGGGTAGGGATTTGAAATTAGAAGCGTGGCTTTGTAAAGGTCAATTTAGTGTAGCATGGTTTGTGATGCGTTTTAAAAAGGACCCAATACGAGCATGTTTAAAGCCTAGTTTGGATTTGAAATAATCGCACTCAAAAAGTCACGATAAGAATGGTTTTAAGTCTTTATTGGATTTTATCGTTACTTAAAAAAAAGGAATGGATGGATTAATGCCCTGGATTAAGATGGAGAACAATTAACGAAATATTTTGTCAACGAATAGTTGATAGTGAAAACAGCCAGATTTGACAAGATAACCTTATTACTGCTTACAATCTAATGCAAAAAAAAAAAAAAAACGTTATAAAAAGCCTCGCTCAGCTTGCTCTAACGCCGCTCCAATTCAACGTAAAAGGCATAAAACTTGATGGCAAGGGTACGAATTAAAATGAATTGATTGAAATAAAACACAGCCCAACAGTCGTTGACTGAAGTGAATTAATGCGTATGAAATATCAAGAATTATTGCCTCTGAAACTTGGGGAATTTCGGAAACGTTCGGGACCATTCGGCAACGATCGGAAATTATCGTTCGCGAATATATTTGTGAAGTACGTGTGATTTTCACGTAGTTTTTATTATGCCAAGTTGTTGGAATTAACGCGGCATTGTTTGAGTTGTGTGTTCTTGAGTTTCGCCTGTTTATGTGAACTTTCAAATTATGAAGGCATTTATTTACTTTTGAAGGAAACATGTTGAAACTGGGAAACTTTAGACACATTTCACAGAATGTATTAAGAGAAATTTATACCGAGCCTGTAATGAGTTAATCGTGTGCCTGCTTGGATAAAAATTAGTATTGTTTAAAGAATATTGGAACGAAGTTCCTTATCGCGCGTTGTGAAAGGGGGCTAGACGGAAAATATTCTTACGAAAAGTTGTCACGACACTTTTTGGAACGAAGTTCCTTATCGCGCGTTGCGAAAGGGTGCTAGAGCTCAAAGAGTGGAGTGGAGTGGAGCGGAGCGGAGTGGAGCGGAGCTGAGCGGAATGTTGAGTGGAGTCGCGACGATTATTCTTGTTGAGTGTATACAGTAACTTCGTTCCATCCGGGTGTCCCTTAACACCTCTCATGTTTTTTAGCAAGAAATATCGTGTGCTTATTTGAAAATTGTAATTCTACATAATACAGTTTTACCGTCTTTCATAAAAAAGCTAAGCACCTCTTGAACACTGCTAAAAAAACTGTCAATCGTTCAACCTAATGTTTATGTTTTATTGCTAAGACGTTAAGCGTCGGGGTGCTATGACAGGAAACCTCCACGTGCGTCCGTGGACTGGAGTTCCCTCTCGGATACGTCCAGGGGGAAGACCAGTTTTTCGGGCCGGTGCACCCTGGGATGCGGGCAAAAACTCTTCCTTAGGCACTGTGTGCCCAAGTGGTCTCTTTGCCCGTATGCAAATAGCCTGGCGTGTGGATGCTCTAACGCGTGTCCCTCTGATCAGCAGAGGGCACAGCGGCGGAGCGGGCTTGCGGACGGTGAGTGATGGGTAGCTCGCCGTCCGACCAAGGACCAAGCCCGGGTCGGTGGCGCGTCGTGTTTCGCGCCAAATGCCTGCTGGGGTCGCGGGTTTTTTCTTACCCCAGGTTACCGTGGCCCCGGAACGTAAAGGGCATAGGAAGGAACACGGGTGGATTTTAGTCAGTAAGAGTCTGACAGTCCCTTCCGCCCCACCCAGGGCGGGAGGACTCATTTGATGATTTTACCACCTAAAAAAAAAAAAAGACGTTAAGCGTCATTTGTTTTTTGTCAGTTGGTCCTGTGAGACACAGGCTAAAGGAGGTAATAAGGTGGTAAAACCGCTGGCAAAAGCTAGTCACTTATAAAATGTCACATATTGTCGACAATTTGGCTTCTTTTAGACAAATATAACTACACAAGTAAGTTTAATAGCACTAAATGCGCAAACAAGCTCCTTTTTCTATTCACATACTTCGATAATATGTACTAAACCTCAACTTGCATAAAAATTACAACACAGAATCCCCCTAGCAAAAACCAGTGTTGTACAAGTAACATTCGAAGTCCGTAGAGTAACTTTGTCGGCCATTCTGGCCACCATTCCGTTTATGGCCAGTCGTAATGGCCATGGCCGACGAAAAAAGTACGTATAGACTGGAAATGTATCGTAATGGCGGGATTGTTTCATTAAAAACGTTATTGGACTTTGGATTGGGGTCTTTTTTCGCTATTAACCCCTTCGGTTGGTGATTATGTTTTTGATCGCAGAGTTATTGAGATGTGTGAATTCGGCTTTATAATAAGGGTAAGGATTTATTTGTGAATTGAGTGTGTTAATGCGGGTTCGGTATTTTTTTTTTCGTCTTTCGGTGACTTTATTTGCAAAGACGATAGGGCGTTTTGCAGCTGTCTGATGGATCTCCAAAAAATACCTGTTTCAGCGCTGAGAATTAATAAGAATCTTTCAATTTGTTGTCTATAAAAATCTATGTAATTTTAAAGATGAGAGAGAGAAAGACAATACTTGCATAAAAATATTGGAATAAATATGGGGGATACCTTCGAGATTTAAGCGATAATAGATCATCTCATATTATATGTTGTTCACTCTCTTTCTCTTCTATGTTTGAACTCGGCTTCACGTTAAAGCGGATGTAGGTGAATACCAGTACCTAATAGTTAGTGGTGTTTTTGGTAATAGTCTTAAACTATCACCTAAAACGCCACCCGTCCTTAGGCTATCTTTTAACGTCAAGAGGAGAGGCTACTATTCCCTACACATCCCAAATAAAACGAAAGTAAAGCTACAAAACGTCCCAGTGCAACACTTTAAACAACAAACGTATCCGAAACAAAACAAAAACAAGATGGCCGCTACCCGAGAATCCAGCACCGCACTGGTTGGCGTATTGACCGCCGTTCGATTTTATTACCACCGGTAAACGACTGAGATATCCGAAAAGTAATAAAAAACTAAGTAAAAAGCTGAGATAGTAAAACATATGTTAATTTAATTGACCACAGGAGAAAATTCCAGTAAAAAATTAACATGGCATCCTCATTTTTGTAATAGCAATTTTTTGGTTCGGGGATCTTAAGTTTTTTTTGTGTCGATTTGGAAGTGTCGAAAAGGGGATCTGTTATAAGCCCATTCTTGCTTATCGGGGACCCATCGACAGCTGTTATGGTAATTAGAAATTAAGCCGAAGATTGCCGGAGATCGCCGAAAAGGTGCGAAGTTACGTGGGAAAAAAGTCCTTAAAAGTTTACTTGTCCGTTCGAAAAAAAGAACGTTTGCCATTTGATTTTATTTTTTTATTTGAATTTTATTTCATTTTTTTTTAATAAATCCTCTTTTTTATTACCTAACTATTAAGTTTTTCGGGGTGACATGATTACTGACAAGACTTCTGAAAAAATAAATCATGATTATCATCATCATCAGCCTATAACTTAATGTACCCATAGCAGGCCACACACTCTCACTCTGTGAATAAATAAAGATATAAATAACCCATTTAATTCTATTTAAAATTTAGTGAAAATCACATTAACGTTATCAATATTCATTGAGCCGATATTTACCAGAGTAACCGTTATTTTCCACGTCTAGTGTAATTGTCCCATTTGATGTTCGGACGATCAAAATGGACGGTATTAGGGCTGACGCCATTTTATATTTAGTTAAGATAGGCGGGAAAATTAAAATGTTACTCAGTAACTTTTAGAAGTGTGAAAATGTTAATAGGGTTTTACCAATCTACTAAAAAAGAGATATATTTTTGCATTAATTTATATTTGACAGAAAATATTTCTGATAAAGAAGACAGGGTACTTTTAAAACAGTCTTTATGAGTTTTTATACCACAAAATATCCCAAGTCACCTCGTTTATTTGCAATCAAGTCGACGAAGTAAAAGTCACTTAAATAGAATTTTAATCAACCGAGTCCATTCAAAACAGATTGAATACTAAGTGATAGTGTTTCAGACTTAATTTTAAACTAAGTAAAGCAATCTGTATGTTGATCTAGGAATTAAACTGAAACTTAGAGCGAATTGTCTCCCCAGCTGCTTTTTCTCCTCAGCAAATTGTTGAAGATATAAATGAGCTTCAAAATAATTGACCTTGAATTTTAATGACCTTGGCAGCTGACCGTTAGTTTTCAAGGTCATATTTGATTGCAGATAGTTTATAACCGATGATTGTAATTGAAACTTTTGTAGTTTTATGGTAGAAGCATTTCTAGTGGATTGGTTTCAACTTATAGATTTTATAATAATTGATTTCTATATTTGAGGAAGCTTGCGGGTGACTAGGATAGTAATAATAAAAGCCTATTTCAGTCACACGGCTGAGAAAATAATTCAACAAAATCACGTCCAAAAACGAAATCGGTAAGTATTGAAAAAGACACAATGGTACTTGCCCAGTAACTATTGAGAATAGTAATATAAGACAAACAAAAAAAAAAAAACAATCAGAAAACCTCTAGATAAAGAGAAGGAAAAACTGCTCTTACAATAAAATATTTTTTAACTATTGCTTAGTTTTAACTATTCAATTATTCAACAAAGCAATCAGAAACAAAATGGCGTATGATGTAATTTTCCACTACAGAACATCAAGCACATACAAATACACAGTTCCATTTAATTCAAAAGTTGAATATTCCGTCTGTAACCACTACAATATTTACACAACAACTTTACAAAACATCGAGAGAGCTCGATAAAAGATAAACAGAAAATTGCCTATTTATACAGACCGTAACAGTCAAAATGATAGTAATCGGTATGTTACATAAAAATAAACAACCCAATTGGTAACAGGTCTAGGACTATATTACACTGGATACGGTATAATCATCAAAGGACAGCGGTCAATGTGTACACTTTTTTGTCGTGGTATATCATCAAAAGAGTCCTCCAACCCCTGGGTTGGAGTACTCATTTGATCATTTTCTGGCAGGGCCGCCCAGACTTGTACTGACTTAATTCCACGATGTCCTTCAATAGCCCTTTACGTTCCGGGGTCACGATAACTCATTAGTCCCGCGACCCCGGCAGGATTTTGCTTAAGGGGTCCCGTCAAACTTTAATTACACTGGATACGGTATAATCATCAAACGATTTAAAAGGGCAATGGTCAATGTGTACGCTCAGGTAGTAACAAAAGTATGAAATCAATTACTTGGATTTGATGCGGGATAGCTCCTTAAATAATAGCGTGATGTGAATGAATTTCATATCAATTTAAAATTAACAGTTAAACCTTTTTAAATGGTACCATTTTTATTACGCTTAACTATGTAGATTTATAAATTATTCAAAATCGCGCGAATCGTAGCAAATGATTTTGTTCGCGAGTGTAGTACCTATGTAATTTTTTTGGGTGTACCTAAAACGAGTCCTTTAACTCTAATGAGTCCTTTTCACTTAGTCACTTGAGGCTTTAGTCACTTTAGGCCCTAAGACAGTCAGACTTTTACTGATTAAAACTTTTCGAGGTCTGTTTTTAGAAGGTTGAGCAAAGTTAAGCAACGCATGCAAATCTATGAGTTGCCAGATGATCTATCAAAATAAAAACTTGTAACTCGTCAATTATTCCACGGTAAAGTTACCAGACTAAAGAGTCTTTTATCAAAACCCTTTCAGCCTTTCGAACGCGATTGAATAACAAACATGCTAGTAAAGATGTAAGGGAAAAATGCATTACTGTTTGCACGATAAAACTACAAAAGTTAACAATATTTAACATCAAAGCGTGCGTGACCAAACCTAGCCTCTAATCATACCCACCTATAATACAAAAATAACGATAACACGACCCTTAACTACCAACTGAACGGTTCGAACAAAAGCCCCGTATTACACATTCTAGACACGTCCCACTAATCTGCGATTGTTACAGATTATTAAACAACCGTTACGTATTTGGTACGGTGGAAAGTAACAAAGCTTGTAGAAAAGCCGACGTGGATAGGGGACAATTAAATAAGTTGGAATACGCGTTAGGATGGTTTGTGTTTGGTACTAACGCAGCTTTGGAAAGTGAAACTGTGCCTGTGGTGATGTAAACTGCCAATATGATCTTTATTACTAAAACGACAAGGTTTCGTTTAGTTTAATGTTGTCAGATGCTCAATTGTTTTACAATTACAGTTTTTAGTTTTTTCTAGTAATTTCGAATATTGAACGAGGATTAAAAGGCCAGTAATTGGTGTTCCAATTTTCGATGTTCAAAGTCATTCTTTTTTTAAAAGTCACTTATAGTTATTTGACCGGGAGGCACCTCTTAATAATAGCGTATTTTTATTGTAATGTGAACGCAACTATTGTACCGTTTCTGATATAATTACGAAGCAAAACGGGAGGGCGGACTAGCTCGCTTTACTTCGTAATGTGGCCGTCAACGTCCGCGGCGTTGGTATCACGCAAACAGTATCCGTCATAAGCACAAGAGATAAAACATGTAAAGATGGTTCGAAATAATTTAGAGGTACAGTATTATTTGCAGTCATACTTTAGTCGATAGTCAACGACAATCTAGTCGTTTTAAACTATAGGCTTGATAACGAAGCGAAATACATTGAGAGGGAAATCGGTCAAAAAATTAAAAAAAAAAAAACAATTTTACAGTAGGTACCTTGTAATTTTTTTTATGACGGAACTTCTGACGGAAAGGCCTTTATCTCACAGTGTACTAAACTTAAAAGCCAGTAAAATACTTTTACACATAATTCTCCATGGATTTCAATCCAAAACTCCTCAACGATTGAACTACTTGAAACTACTTAAGGACCACTGAAACGTTACTCAGCTTAAGGGCTATCAACACCTCTGCAATCGCCTCACAGAAGGAAGGGGGAAACCGGTATATACGACCAATTAAAGGGGGTGCCAGAATGGGTTTCGAAATAATCGTAGACAACTAGAATTGTTCAAAGAGGAAGAAATTGAAAAAGAACACGTTCCTTGGTCGGCTTTTGTTTTGTCTGTACAGACCACAGATATCTTAAAGAAGGAGATATGGCGTGGAGTTTAAAATGTATAGAAAACTAGTGAAGCCGAAACAGCCCCACCATAACGATAATATTGCATATGTAGTTCTATCAAAACAATACTACGAACAAGTGCACACACGCGCCATCGATAACTCAGTCATTTAAATATAAACCTTATTCTTAAAACCACAGCGTTCTCTTTTCCGTGTAACTTACTCACACTAACAATTATCATTGTGTGTTGTCGCGACACGCGGTGGGCGGTACTATTCCCGCTCCAATACAACGGACGCACCACGCGACATTACGGCTTGATGAAGTATCGTTATGTCAGCTTTACATTGCTGGTCCAGTCACTCAGTGATAATGTGAGATCGTTGTAAAAGAGCAATGTATTTAATGAAAAACAATACAGTCGGAGTAATAAAGGAAACATAAATAAAGTAGTCCAAGTCAATTTCTGGCCAAAACGCTCAGGACAAGGTTTCAACGACACGCCCCCTTACCACTTCTCCTGTTTTTAATATTTCTGTGGTACAGACGGAGGAGTAAGTAAAATGTTTTGAGGAAGTTTGAGTATGAATTTATCGAGTTAATATTGTATCCATGCGTCCTTGGGGCGATGCCCTTATATATATATTTTTAACAAAATGAATGTTTTGTTCCTACTTCATCAATCATATTTATGAAAAAAACCAAAAATGTTTTTTAAAACGAGTTTAAAACGGTCGTTTTAAGCAATTCTTCTGAAACTGAAACAAAATGTTTAGCAGCCTTTCTATTTTTGTAATAGTTAAGCGCAGAAACAGAATTTAGGCGGGCTTTCACCAAAAGTTAAACATGTTTAAAATTTTATTTAGTGTCAAAATTCTATTGAATTTGACACTAAATTGACACTAAATAAAATTTTAAACATGTTTAACTATTGGTGAAAGTCGCCCTTAATGTTCATTTCATAGATATGATTTCCATGCTATACGTCTATGCTTAGATAAGACATAACCACGCTATTCCATGCTATACGTCTATGTATTTTGTGGACCTTAATAACATTCTTTACAAAACTGTCAAAAAGATGAATTGTGTGATTCAAACCGCACACGCGTCAATGTAGTATAGAATTCATAATCGATGCTCATTTGTTTTATAAATGTAGACTTATATGTGGTTGAGCAAGAAAATAACGCTGCACAACGACTGTAGGTGGAAATTGTTTTCATGTAAAATATTGATATTTCACCGCACCTGGGAAAAGGAGCGGATGAAATGAACTTTTCTAGAATATTGGACCTAATAACTTGATGGGAACGTGTAATCAGCCAGTCAGAAAGTAGCAAGGCAACAAAATAGTACGACTAGCATTGACAGTCTGATTTGACACAAACCATGCAGTTTATATTTATGATCAAGAGTGCTTGTCATAGTGGATACTAGAACAAATTATAGAATATATTATAAATTATAACTAAACAGTTCTCCTTTTAAAAGCTTTTGTAAAAGTGAATTAGAAATACAAAACTGTTTATGTTTCTTTATATGTAAGTATGTTCCGTTCTCACGTAAAAACTGCTGAATCGATTTTGATGATTTTTGGTATGGAGATGGAAGGGACTCTAGTTGTTATGGCTATGAAGAAGAGGAGAGGAAACCAGCGAAACTGCAGGCAATAGGTAGTTCTTTATCTATCTATGGTTTTTAGTCTGTAGTTCACTGTAATTATATACTGCACACATTTTGAAGTGGTTTCCACAGTTATTTAGACATTTTACTCCATTTGTTCCGTATCTACAATTCATGAATATTAAACATAAGAAGAAAAATCCCAAACAGTTTTCACGTCGTAAAAACGCTCGATAAAAACCGTCGCTACTTACAAATAAAATACCAATACATCTTCTTGTGCCTGTTTATATTAACTTTTTTCATGTACCAGATCACTGTTAGTAAGAAAGAAATAGTATATTTTCTTACTACATAATATTAAAGCCTGTACAGCTGTTACTTCATATTAATTTCATATCACGTACAATCTTATGAATATTTTTTTCACACCGCGTTGCCTTCGGTCGGAGGTATCCGATTTTGGTCTAGAAAACAAAACCTCTTTTTGGATATGAAAAAGTTAGATAAGTACGTGCGGAGTTTTAACTAAGTAACATTTGAATATCATTGTGATTTTATTATGTTAGTAAAAGTGTTATTAGAAATAAAATATTTTTCTTCGACAAAATGTAAGTTTTGCTAAGAGTTGTTTTTTTTTTGTTTTAGGCGATCTACACAGTAACAGTACAATGAGATTAGCCGGAGATCAAGTGAATAAATAGGCCGATGATGATGATGGTTTTACAGTTCGTTAACTGACCGCGTTAATGGCCATTTTATATGTATGGCTGTTAAAACAAAGAGGCTTTTTGAACCTAGAGTTTCATCAAACTTAGTTGTTCCGACGGGCAAAATTGGAGCTACAGCCGTCAATTAAACATTTTTGATTTCAATATCAAATTCTCCACTTCACCAAAAAAATTAGCCTATATGAAGTAGATCTATATGAAGTTATGTTCGTTTAAATTTACAATCAATTTGATGTTAAACTTTGTTACTGACTGATCTTTCACCTTCTTTTTTCTTTTTGCATGTTTTGCAGTCAAAAGACACTGGCTGCACATGTAATACATACTCGTATTTTAACTGAGTAATAGAATATTCCAACCAAAACTACAGCACAAAAATCTCAACCACCCCAACCATCTCTTTTACAGACCAAATCAACAAATATTTAACCGCAACACACATTCTCAGTATAAATACCACGACGAGTACACATCTCCACACAAGTTTGCTACCCAAATGTACTTGTTTGTTTACAAAATAAACACGAGCTCTGTGACATTGGGGTGGGGTGTACCGCTTACAAATTTGGGGTCTAATTGTCTGCCGGATCTATTGAGACGAATCCCTGTGGTCTATTGAGGGGTCATGAGACCGCATGGGGACTTATCGGGGATTAGATCTGGTATTTGTGAATGATAGTTTCTATATGCTTTTTGTTGATGAATAGTGAATAGGTAGGTAAGTGAAATGGTTCATTACGGAATGAGGGCAGTGAACTACAGCACCTACCTATGTTCTATGAATAAACTTACGAAACCAGAATCTACAAATTTGGGTTTCGCACCCAAAATGGACAAATTGGTTCATAACCCTTGATCACCGATACTCAGAAGTGATATATCAGATGAAGCATTCTTTGTTTCCGGGAACGCGAGACTGTCGTAAAAGGACAGAGTAGATCACCCTGGAACACAAATGTCCAATGAAGGAAGATGGATCAGTCAGTGTCTGACAGTTTCTTCCGCTGCCAAGGCCCCGGACTTATTTGGCAATTTTATCACATCAGAAAAGGCATTGTTTGTATGACGGGCTTCACTTATGTTTATGACCAACGCTATATTAATTTATGATGGGCTCGCGTTTGCACACGTTTATCTCTCCTGATGGTTAACAAGGATGTGGTGGACGCTGAAGCAGGGTTGGTTAGAAGTGATCTATTCGTTCTAAAGTACTCTGGCTCTGGCAGAATTTTTTTTTAAATAACACTATTTAAATTGTGCTTCAATTAAGTGCAGTATTAATAATTAAATATAAATGAACTGAGTTAAATAAAATAATTAAACTTCACCAAGAAAAAAGTCGTGCGACAAATCGCATAAACTCCCTTTAGAAATGAGCGATCTCCTTGCATACAATTTCCCTGAGTGCCTCCGGAGGTACTTACCTCCTCCTAGATACTATGAATGCTGAACCACTCTACTATAATGTTTTAACTTTATATTGCCACTTTCATCTAACGAGTCATCATATTTTTTCTTGATGAGACCCATAACTTGAAGACATGGTTGAGCTAGAAAGTTTATTAGAGAAGCTAGTTATTGCCGGCGACTTCGCCTGCATGTGAAAAGTGGTACTGGGATAAGGTTGTTAACTATAGATGTACGAAAAGACATCCAGATCAGTTCTACAGTTTTATTTCATTGTCATAATCTTAAGGGGCAGGTCTTGTAAAATTCACGCGCGCCGAATTATTTGCGTAACTTTCTTTGTGATTTTTGAACAAAATAGTGCAATAGCTTGAAATATTATTATTGCACATAAATAACCATAATATAAGTAACAGCTAGTTATTTTTTTAAAGTTGATTTAAGTAGATTATATTAGGTAAATCAAGCGTTCAAAACAGCTCTTTCCTGCCCGACGTCATTTCGAGTTACGTTGGTGCACTCAATCTGAGACAATGAAGAATTCATTTAAAAATCTGATCAGCGCATAATGACCGCAATATCCTCGTCTTCAAACTGCGCTGATTAGTTTTTTATATTTATCTTTCATTTTCTAAATTAAGATGGCAGAACATCATCAAAATTCTCGGATTTCATCTCTTAATAAATGGTTTTTTTTTCATAGGAACTATGCATCGTAGGTATGTAATATTACATTATCTTGATGTCAACAGATCAATAAAGCAAATTCAAAAAAAAAAATTGTACCTAAAGCGCTTTTTTTCAACAATAAAAAATATCTCAAATAACCTCTCAAAAAGTGTTTATAAACGAGAATTGCAAGAGAAATTCCTTAGTGGCCGGTGGACGGCCGGAGCGATCGGACGTGAGGTCCACGACGAATTTTTGTTGGTCCCTCTCGCTCGCACCTTCTCTCGCTCTAACGGTGATGACGCGCAGTTACGCATCTCAGGTTGCTCTACTTTATTATGTTAAAATATATTTTTTAACCGACGGAAAAAAAGGAGGAGGTTCTCAATTCGACATGTACACACATCAAAAGTGTCTAGGGATCAACATATATTTTTGCAATAACTTTTCTCCTGATTGATATTAATTAAAATGTTCTTTAAGGATTCATCAAATAAAGTGTTATCGTTTGTCACAGTAACGATAAACCAAGTCACCTTTGCATTCATAAAGAAATTTGCCATTTTCCAAATAAAGGGATTTTTGACATTTGAACCACTAACATTAAAGTTCGAAAAAAAGACTGAAATAACAGTTTTCTTTTAAATTTTATTGGGTAACTTAAACAATTAATAATCCGTGTTTCTACCGCGAACACTAACAACACAAGAACATCGGTTTGGCATACTCAAAATGAGTTCATCCAAATCACGCTGTGGAATGGCCGCCCATGTTCGTTGCAACAACAAAAAAAGGTCTTCTTGCGACTGGATACCCTCCATATTCGGCAGAGCTCTTCTCTGTAGCATATCCCATGCATGCTCAATCGGGTTCAAGTCTGGCGACTGAGCAGGCCAGGGCAGGACATTGATGTTAGCTGCGGCGAGAGTCTGTCTTACAACTCTTGCGGTGTGCGGTCGTGCATTATCATGCATTAACTGAAATAAGGGACCGATTTGCACTTGTAGAGGAACGATGACGTCTGATACAATCGTCTCAGCATAAATTTGAGCGTTGAGGTTGCCTCTGATCCAAATCAACTCAGTTCTTCCGCCGATCCAAATACCCGCCCATACCATGATGGTTCCACCACTATAAGGATGGACTTCCTGGCAGGATTTTAATCGCTGTTGGCGTCCAGGGGTTCTCCAGTGTCGTATACGTCTTGTATCCGGTCTCATACCAAAACGAGACTCATCAGAAAAGCACACGAAACGCCATTGTTCTTCTGCCCAATTTCTGTGTTCAAGAGCCCATTGATATCGAATCCTACGATTGTGCATTGCTATAGGTGGTACCCGTAGCGGTCTTCGGGAATGAAGGTTCACTTCATGCAAGCGGTTTCTGACTGTTTGGTCGCTAATTAAGTTCCCTAAAGAGTGATGAAGCCTCACGGCTAACATCATGGCGGTTATTGTTGGAGCTCTTCGAGTTAAGATTTGAATGTATCGGTCTTGTCTCCGTGTGGTGCAGCGATACCGTCCTCCATGGCGCTCAGCCACGGTACCAGTGCTTCGGTAACGTGTCCAAAGTCGACTGATAACACTCTGACTTGTATTCAGAGCTAAAGCCACAGTACGTTGCCGGGAACCAGCTTCTATCATTCCCACGGCTCTGAGCATTTCTTCCCTGCTTAAATGACGTCGCCGCTCCATAATAACGTTGGTTTTAATCAGTAGTAGGGAAACAGTAGCACTAATAATGTCTTCAATGCGTTGTATGTTTTTATAGGGAAAATATTGACAGCTGATTTTCATCTTTTACTCGAATTTGATTTACAGTTCCTGATTCAAATTATGAAATGCACCAAAAAGGATCCATATAAATTTATAAAATCATAAATTTATTACAAAGCCACATCTCAATCTCAAGAAATCCGCATAAAAATGCTTGATCCCTAGACACTTTTGATGTGTGTATATATATTTTTTTTTTTTTTTATTTATGACCATTCTTTACTTTCTCTAAGGTGGTCCAATATCAAAAAATCTTTTTTTTTGTTGGACAGAGTTTATCTGAAAGTTGGTCCCATTTAAATATCAAAATTAAACTCGGCCTATAGGGGTAGAAAAAGAGGAATTAATTGTCAAATTTCCTACAGAATTTTCAGTTGTGAACCGATTATTGTTAAAAGATATGGAGAAGTAACTAAACAAGTTGGAGCGAATTCCGACCTTATTGACATTTAAAATTTAGTTTGTTTTTTCTCACTTTCACGATCGCTAACATTGCTCCTTCATTAAAATCCGGTGTTTGCATAAATGTCAGTAAGGTCGAAAATAGTTTGAACATGTTTTTTAAATTGCTTAACGATAGCAAGTTAAAAAACAGCTTCAAGCGATTTTCGCCCTTATTGACATTTAAAATTTAGTTTGTTTTTTCTCACTTTCACGTTCGCTAACATTGCTCCTTCATTAAATTCCGGTTTTTGTATAAATGTCAATAAGGTCGAAAATCGTTTGAACCTGTTTTTAAATTGCTTAACGATAGCAAGTTAAAAAACAGCTTCAAGCGATTTTCGACCTTATTGACATTTATGCAAAAACCGGATTTTAATGAAGGAGCAATGTTAGAGAACGTGAAAGTGAGAAAAAACAAACTAAATTTTAAATGTCAATAAGGGCGCAAATCGCTTGAAGCTGTTTTTTTTAACTTGCTATCGTTAAGCAATTTAAAAAACATGTTCAAACTATTTTGACCTTACTGACATTTATGCAAACACCGGATTTTAATGAAGGAGCAATGTTAGCGATCGTGAAAGTGAGAAAAAACAAACTAAAGGATCATCGGCAAAATGGTCTACAGCTCAATAACGATCATACATATATCATTGGAAAGCTCTTTGCATGTACTACAATAGTTACTATGGCGGTTCATTTCAAATCGCTGTGAGAAAAAAGTTATAGCCAGTTATATGCGGCAGTTATTAAGTACTAGCAACCAATGTCTTGGGTTTTTAATAGGCTTGTCCGCTATGTTGTTTCGCTTCAACTCACTACTAAAGCAAGAAAAACGTTATAATTATTAGTTGCACATTTTTTTTTTTGCACGAAATGGCGCCAACGTCGTCCTATTCTTAATTGAATTGTCATATGCCTGCGGGAAAATAAGAACGAAAGGTTTAATGGGTCGCGGGCTGTCTACACTGGATACCGCGGCCCTGTAATGAAAAAGGCAACCGAAGGAATAGGTTATTTTTTTGGTCAGCACGAGACTAGGAGCCGATTAGTTTGACGACACGGTTGGCACAGTGACTGAGCGATCGACTGCTGCGCAACGTGTCGCGGGTTCGATCGCCGCACCGAAAAAATATTTGTATAATCGTAGTTGTTCCGGGTCTGAGTGTTTGTGAATTTGTGTTTCTATGTTTGTAAACGCACCCACGATATAGTAAGAAATTCTTAGAGTAGGGCAACGCTTAAAAAAAAACAGTCTTTTTCGTTCCAACCAGTGGGTACCTATTTAATTATACTTGCAAAAAATCTCTTAAAGATTTTTTGAATAGGGAAGCAGGTAGCGAGTTCCACTCTTGCTGTGCATATTATGTAGGATGATTCGGAGCAGTTTATGTGCGAATTAGTGGGCAACTAAGTATACATGGTAATTAAAAGCAGTAAGTCCAGAATCCCGATAGTGGAAGGAGCTGGTGGTCTAATGTCGTAGAGATCATGCACACACTTTTCGAAGTACAGTATAAAGAAGACCAACAAGTAGGCAAGCGATGATTGAAGCTTTGAAGCTTGGCCATCCACCAGTTTTACGACGCCAATAAAGCTCTTGGCTCTGTGTTCCACTGGGTCAAGCTGGGCCAGTTGATATATAGCTGAGCCATCTCAAAGTTGGCTGCAATACTCCATACACAATCAGACTAGCGCTTTCTGTAGAGTCAAAAGTTGTCCAAGCTGTTAAAGTATCGCTTCACTCAATTTAGGATGTCCAGTACTTTGTCCAGTGTTTGGGCTTTACGCTCTACGGTCGCGCCTAAGTTAAGGTTCAATTTCAACTCCATGCCAAGGAGTCGATCGGTTACAGGAACAAAGAAAAGGAAAAAAAGAGGTAAGATTATCATCACACCACTGGGAGACAAGGCTTAAGATTAAATCTGTCAACTCTACCAGTGCGTCTCTCAGGGAACGAACTTCATCTTTGCTACTTTTTGTGCTGTACAACTATATCTCTCTGAAACAGTGTTTTCATCTACGTAGCTTTAATTCCAGGCTGAAGAAAATCACTGAAGTGCAGCAGAAAAATAGAGAGAACAGGATCTGTTGCCATTAGCCATCAACAACTTCTTTGATCGATCGCGCACTAGCAGTGTCTGGTGCTTGTTGGATGGACCTGTGTGCTAGACTCTGTCAAAAACCTTCGGGACGTCAAGCGATAACGCTAGTGTTTCACTGTCTTTGTAAATGGCTTTGCCCCAGTAGTGGGTAACACACACCAGAAGATTGCCAGTGAACCGTCTCTAGCGAAAGCAATATTGTCGGTCACTGAGAAGATCAGTCTTCAAATTAAAGCCAACAAGCCATTATTATTATAGAATATTATACAGAAGGTAATTATGGCGATTGGATGGTAATGAGTAGGTCTGTACGATCGCCACTTTTAGACACTTGATCGGAATTTTCACCATTCTTTTTACAAGAAAGAGGCGGAACAACAGTATCTACAGAATACAGTTCAGGAGCACACTGGCACAATACTCTCGCTAAAATGTCGTAAGGCTAGCTAGCCTTGTTCACATCTAGACTGCATAACATTATTCAGACCACTTGAGTGTGAACTGTAATTCTTCTCCAATCTCATCGTGAGAAGGTTCCTGTCTCTGGAGCTCTAACCACCGGTAACTTGCACCCTTAGACCTGCTGATAATGAAATGGACTAAACGACATAATTATACTTATTACTTAATTCATTTGTTTTTATTACTAAACAACACCATTTTCCAGATACCAATATTATTTGCGATACATCACCATAACTTTTTTCTCACAGCGATTTGACATGACCCGTCATAATAACTATTGCTGTACATTGAAAGAGCTATCTAATGACATGCATATGGTTGTTATTGAGTTCTAGACCAGCTTCCATACATTTTTGCCGATTGTCCTTTTAAATGTCAATAAGGTCGAAAATCGCTTGAAGCTGTTTTTTAACTTGCTATCGTTAAGCAATTTAAAAAACAGGTTCAAATGATTTTCGACCTTATTGACATTTAAAATTTACTTTGTTTTTTCTCACATTCACGTTCGCTGACATTGCTCCTTCATTAAAATCCAGCAAGTAACAAAACCGTTGGTTTCTCTGTCTCCCGGTGGTAATGAACTGTGCCTATGTCAAGGAGTGCAGTCCTTGGATGGGACTGTCAGATTTGTACTGACTAAAATCCACGGTGTCCTTCAAATAGCCCTTTATGTTCCGGGGTCACGGTAATGAGTACCAGGACGCCAGCAGGCTTTAGCCCTCTAGAGGGGGACCCCGTCATCATGCTGACGCTATTTGAGGCGCTCGTAGAACACAACGCGCTGTCGACCCGGGCATGGCCCATGCCTTTTTTTTCATGATAAAATCATCAAATGAGTCCTCCCCAGGCCAAGCGGGAGATACTGTCACACTTGTACTGACTTAAATTCACGGCGTTATTTAATAGCCTTTTACGTTCTGGGTTAACCACTGCGGCTGGGATGTAAGGTTTACGCTGTCCTCTCTCTCACGCGTCCCGCATCTTCCTTTGCCAACATGACTGCTGCACTGACCTTTTTTTAGGTTTAATTAGTTAAACACGATTGTGTTTAACAAATTAAACCTAACAGAATTTAACCTATGAGTGTATTTAAATAGTATTAAAACACTTGTGTGATACTCGTATTATTACAAACCAAGCAGGGTTGGCATAATTAAAACAAGTTGTTTTAAAACACCTGTTTAAAACAGTTTGAAATTAAACAGTGTTTTTTATTACCCGTTTCAACTACTTTTTAAGGCAGATGAATGCATATTAAAATGAAAATAAATTAATATTCAGGAGTCTAAATAGTTTGACATAAAACCTTTCGAGTTTAATGCCATTGTTATGTCATATTTTTAACTTTTATTGACACTATAATAAATGAAATAATGCTTAAAATTTTTAGATCACATGTTATTCCATTGATCTTTTTTCGTAAAAAAATCATTTCAAAGGGTAAATTTGAAAAAATATAGTCTAGAAATGAAACATAACTGATTTATACGTTTAGACATCAACAAACAAGGTGGAATTAATTTTAAAAAATAACCAGAAACTAAAAAAAAAAACTTATTTAAAACATTTTGAACTGTTTGTTTTATAAATTTGAAAAAAAACTGTTTTTATTTCCAACCCTGAAACCAAGTCATATTAAAACTCCTTATTAAGCAAAAATTTCTATAACTCCTTTTAAATAATCCTTAGTTGAGCAATGTTCTTACCGTATCAAAATTGTTTTATAATAATTCAGTGGGCAGGATGTATGCGGGGGATTGCGGGAAGGGAGCCCGAAATTTGACGTACGATCGACTGGCCGAACGCGATTCAATTTTGTGCAAAAGAAGACGGAAGCCTTAAGACCTGTTTTATCCTTGCACATAATGATCATTAAATCTATATCACTATCTCCTAAAAATTAAATGCATTCTGAAATAATGAGAATTCCTGTTTTTTATTGATTTCTTTAGAATTTTACATTTATAATAAAAGAAAACAGAAAAATTTAATAAAACTTCCAAATGTAAAAATATGAAAATCAAACCGCCTGCTCCAATAAATATGCACAAGCATATAAAAATGGCAGCCAGCACTTAACTGTATTAAAGCTACAGTAGAAATACAACCGAAAAATTCAGATATATTTGAAAATTTGATGCACTTTGTGGAAAGCAGTTATTGAATTGAAAAGTCAGGGTTTATGGTCCACATTTGTAATAAAAGAAACAATAAGTTATATGTATGAACATAGCAAGTTGATAATGCTATGATTGCAGTACAAAGGTAAATTATTTGTTTTAACTTTATTTACAAGTAACTTCATAATCACTATGTTAGTATTCCTAATCTACACATCTTACTTATAACTATAGAATGAAAGTAAAGTGTGTGAATCCATGCTACAACTCAGCATCGAAGAAGATAACAATCATGAATAGAAAGGAACCAAAAGTTATTACCAAAGCTCATTCAACCAAACAATGCTTAAAATCAAATCTAACATAAAACACGAAACATTTAAACCAGCAAATCTTTTATTACTCAGAACATTACAAACCAACATTGATGACTTTAATTACACATTTCACACAAACAACGAAATCGTCTAGAGAGACGAGAACAGCACTCCCCATTCTGAATTAATCATGAAAACAATTATCTATCCTTGTAACTCCGAGCTATTGTCTTTAGGGGAACCACTTCGAGTTTAATTTCTGCGTTTTTTAATAGAGACCGCGTTAAAAATACATCTACAAACATAATGGTTTTTTTTTGTGCGTTTTGTTAAATTATCTTGTTGCCTTAGGGCCAACACAAAAAAAAAGGAGTATGTTTAGCAATAAGGTACTTTTTTAAAATGTTGTTTGACTATTATGTGGATTGGAATTATTTTTGTGCCCACGGTTTTTTTCTAGGTAGTAAGCATAATGGCTGACAAAGTTTTTACATTAGTTTTAGATTTTGAATTGTCTACTAATATTGCGATCTCATAGAGAGGAGCCAGTGTCCTAGAAGGTAGCGGGAGCATTATAGGCTGATTATTTTTGTATGGAAGAACAAGTCATATGTATATATACTCCGGCGAACATAAATGCATTGGCATAAAGTCAAGACTATGATAGTGATACGCGTAATAATAGTTGACCAGTATTTGCTCTCTCATTATCCAAGAACAACTCTCTCACATGATTTCAGATCAAACTAAGTTAGGAACTGGCTGGAGCATGGTTTAGCCGTTCAAGTAGTGTAGTATCAGCTTTATACTTGCCGCAAACTGTGGGAAATCGACGAAAACTACCAACTTGTGTGTACTGCGTTTAAGGCCTGTGTTAGACTAGCAGGCAAGTATTGACTGTGCTTATGTTAGAAATGATTTCATCGAGAAACATTGGCTTGCTCTACTCACACGTGTTTTAACCATCGTGTGTTAGTTAATTACTCCATATTGCTTTTGTGGTGATGAATCTGTATGCAAATTCTGTGGTTTATTAAATATTTTTAGACGTATTAATTAGTGTGTCGCGAATGGTAAATATTACAGTAGGTACGTAATATCTAGAGGGACGCAAGAAGAGCCCGAGTTGATTTTTACATTCATAAAAAATCTTTGTAGATTCTATTTCAAAACTGAGATACATAAATGAACAATCGTTTTCAAAAAGTTTCGAATTTCTACGTCGACTTTCAAAACCGAGTTTCAAGAGTTCCTTTGAGTTTCAAGAAGGACAAAAGCTATTCGGTAGCTAATGTCAATCCATTTATTTTAAATATTCTAACATTGTTCTAGCTCATAGAAATCACTTCGTGCAGAAACTCATGTCAAAACACTGATTCAGCGTCAAATGACGGTTCTTTAATACCTAACAGTTATGTGTTCGCTACTTCTAAAACAAATACAGAAAAAGATACATTTCATCACAATATTTCATTCGCACACAATCAACAAATGGATTGTTATTCATATTGTGTTCACAGCACCACCCGTAATAAATTCGTTCAATAAACTAAATTAAATTCTAATCACCAAAACATGAAAGCTTATAAACAATTCGCCTACAATAAACACAATAGGACCGAATCGGTTCAATTCAAAACAACAGTCAACAGTCGGCCGATTTTTAATTCGGCCTTCCGTCGAGCTTTCGGCCTAAGCCGAGGCCGAGAGCCTCGGCTTTTCAACGAATCAATTAATACAGGGTTAATGGAATAGGGTTAAAACGATGACGGCGAACTAGACTTGAGTGTATTTGCATAAACAGATGGAGCGTTCAAGACAATATCGATTTTCTTGGCACTCGAGAAAGTTAATCGAGATTTTATTTCGGAATCGGTTCGTGTTAATTGATTTTTATGGGCGATTTGAGATGAGTTTTTTTTTAAGATTCCTTTTTTTATTCGTTGCTGTTTCTGACATAATTTTTCTTTCTTTATATTGAACTGGGTAGGTATATAATACAGGGCATCTATGCCTAGTAACGGTTTTGATATTTAAAGGGACGAGTGATTTACATATTAATTAAACGTTGGTAAAACGAAGGGACAAACATAAGCCATACAATTAAGCTATTCATCGACATTTGAACCAGTAGGTATATGTTGAATAAACCAAGAAGATAGTGTGTAAAAATAGACGCGTAGTATGTAGAATTACAAGGATTTTAGACCAAAATTTAAATTTTACAACACAATATTCGTTGCTTAAAGTAAAGCTTTCTCTCGAAATAATCCATGCTATCACAGTATAATACCCAACAAAACTGTTCAGGAACATTTACACTAGAACAGAATTACAGAACAAAAGACTTCAAAATCACAAATGTAGATGGTGCGCTCAACTTTTTAACACAATAACCGCTGACGGACGGTAGTTGTGAAGTATTACATAGTCGTCCGTAAACTATCTGGCGCCCGACGTGTAATGCCGTGGAAAATGTTGATGATATGAAACTAAGATAGGGCTGGCGCTGACGCGGGACTGTCTTATCAGGTACCAAATGATGACCAGGAGACGTAAGGGGCTATCCAAGGAGCACCGTTGACTATGCAGAAACTTTTTCACACCCTTTTCGAAGAGTGTTTTTGTAGCCCATTGGGAAACCCTCAGAAGACAAAGAAGCGCGTTCAAGTTCGTGAGTTCATTTGTGATGTTGGTTTTAGTTATTGAAACAATTTAATTTTATGATACTCGTATATTTTAAAATTAAGTCCCAACTGTTAAAACCAGACTTATTCCGGCGAGTGAAAGTGACAGAGCTATAGAAGTCGTCTAGCGCCATCTCGTTCACTCAGTTTTTCGTACCTTATCACAGTTCACGTTTCAAAGAAAACCTTCAAAACCATTGCTTAAATTTCAACTACCAGGCCAACCTGAAAACCAGATCTTTTTTCATTAAGAAACCAGATCTTTTTCGCGTATCGGCCAATCGGCCAACCCTATCACCTAACTCAGACACAAAACCGCACGAAGCCTCACGAACCAGGCAACCCGCTCATACAACCCATGGTAATATTACTTAATCGGCTCACCGTAATAACTTACGGTCTAACGTATAAATTTGTTGAATAAACAACGATGTATCGAATTATAGGCAAAATTGTGGCCGTATGATAAGGATAGTACTTATAAATGGTGGTGGAAAATTTTGTGGTTTATGTAAAGTGTTTTAATGCAAATTAATGGGTTTGGTTTGGTTTAATATACGAATGGAAGAACCCTTTGCCAGTAGTGGTTTAAATATGGTTTAAATATAACCTATACGGTCATACCACAAACAGTTAAACATCTGTTGAACACTTGTCTAAAAAAGTGTCATTGTCAAATGACCCTTATATCAACGTTAATAATGCTTTTGCAATTAACAGTTTTTACCCGACTGCGCCAGAAGGAGGGTTATGTTTTTTAGACAAGTGTTCAACAGATGTTTATTTTTTTTTGTAGTAAGACGGACAATGTTGTTTTCACCACTGCTGACTAAAAGTGGTAGCACATAATATCAGCACTACACGCGCCGCACAAGTCCATTGTATGGCATTGTGACGTCATCAGCACTGCAGTAGTCGGATGCTGTCAGCATTTTCCGATTTCAAAGTGATCTTATCCATCGAAATCTAAAATTCGGCGCGTACGGCCCGAGCGGTGCTGACAAGTATACGATCAGCTTATGGCTCTCCATCTTCTGGTCTTAAAAAAAAACGTTTGAGTCGGCACAACATGTATTCTTCTTTTGTAGATTACTTAGCTCTTGCAGACAGATCGGTACAGCTTAGTACTGATCGGTACACGCAAAATAATACCAGATTATCTTTATGAGCTAGCAAGCGTACAATGTCTATATGACAATATACAAACAACACATAAGTACGTGTGACTTTTGGAATACGATTTAAAAATGATTCAGTTTCAATGCTCAAGTGATTTGGGGTAGCCGTGAGGCAAATTATAATGTACCTACAAATAGATTTAAGTTATTTTATTGTTTATTTCTCTCTTTCTTTTGTATGTTATTATGTGTGCCCTGACCGTGCCAAATAAATGATATTTCTTTCTTTCTTTCTATAATGGTTTTGATTGACTAAAAATAAATACGATTAAAAACTATATTGTGTTAACATTCCTAAGCAAAATGAATCTTTTTTCGAAGCGAACAAAAGTATTTTTTGTCTACAACTAGAAATAAATGAAGAAACAAAATAGTCCTTAAAAGTACAAAAAACAGAATACGATAGATCGGACTTTCTTTAAGAACAAATTGATCTGTCAGTGTCTCCGTGACTCATGGAGGGTTAAAATCTATTATTTCTGGTCAAGCTCGGATGATCTGTCGAAATGATTGATGATGCATCATTTTCCCACCCGTATCCCGGAAATGCCGGATCTAAATAGATTTGGTGAATATCCGATATAAATGTGTCTTTTTTTGATAACAGCGTTTCGTCCATGATTTTACTGTAAGAATTTGGTTTTAGATTTCGATTTTAATGGACTTCATTGAAAAAATAACTGAGTTCAAAAACCTCCACGAACTTTTCTTCTGGGTAGTCGATGACTTTGCTTTTTATGCCATTTAATTTTTTGCCACCGACCAACAGCTTTTTTTTTATATCTTGTTGTATACTAAGCAGGTTCTCTTATTTATGTTTGAGTATTGTCAAAAATCTTTTTTTTTCTTTTGAAATATGTTGTTACTAGCTTCTGCCAACGGCTTCGCCCGCGTCCATCCATATTTTAATATGTATAAGAGCTGATTTTTCAATAGTCAGATAGCTGATGAATTAAAATAACTGTTTGACATATTTTCTATAGATAAGCTGTCAAACCGCCATTTTTATTCCTCAGATGGAGGTTATCTGAGTATTGAAAAACAAGCACTTAGTTAGATAAATAAATAATTGACTGACAAATTACTGACAGTTATTCACTTTGATCTAATTTGTATAATGTATGTGTATATACACATACATTATACAAATTAGATCAATACTCATAATAAAATTAATTTCGTTAAGTGTTTGAATACATTCAGACAAAATTAATATTAAGTATTTGTTTATTATGTCCTCGTAAACATCATGTTATTTCGTACCAATTAATAAATAGTTTCCTTCATTATATATAATGTCCTATATGATGTTGTTATAATTTATGTTGTACATAAGTAAGTTATTATGTATTTGAAGGTAGTAAATGAGGTTGTAATGATGTGTAAAAATATAATATTCCTATGACAACTTGTTCTTTTCTCGAAGCAAAAGTTTTAGTTCTTGAAACAAAGCTAAACATAATATACTCCGGCTATTAAAGAAACACCGTGGATTTTACTGGACTCATAATGATGATTTTAGCACGCTAAAATAAAAGGCAGTTGATTTTTTAGCCCGTCATTACGTTCCCGAAGTTTGACAAAAGCTAGAGAAGAAAAAAGTTGATAATCAAATGGTGTAGGTTTGTCAGAATAGAATACAATATTTATTTATTTGAACAGAATAAAGGTTTTAAAAAAAAGATGGATGAATGGTTTATAGAGTTCTTGTACATTCTGCCCAATATGGCATACGTATTATGTATTATATTGATTCTTATTTTACATTTTTTTTAAGATAAATATAACTTGTTACTAACAGGACTACCCAAAATAGGCTATAATAGGTTTTAAACAATACATGTTTCCTTCATGCTATAACATTATTTTAAAACCAAAAAACATGTTATAGCATTATTTTTAAACCTTCCACCAATTCCACTTCGTATCATCACAATGTCAAATAACAGCACCAAAATAAATACAAGCCATTTCCCATTAGCTTTGTATACGAGAGTCTCGTACAGATGTCATTTTCCGACACTCGTATGTATGAACTACATTCGACAGTCGAACTTTATGCGCCGTGATTTGTCCCGTGTTGGGAGTCGAGAAAAAAACAAAATGGCCGCTTTACCGTGCCTAGCGTGGCATTTTGCTAGGCCTGAATGTTTTCCGAGCAATTACTGTATCCAGTGTTGCGTGTGGGTGCCAGTGTTAAAGTTTGACTTGGTTGCTATTCAATATGGCTTGATAAAAAGGAAGGAGTGATTTCTGTCATCACTTATTATTCTTTTTCAAAACGAATGCTAGCAACTTTTTCGTGTAACTCGGATATTATACCATGGGATCTTATTAGTAACCCTTTTTTTTAATATTAACACATAGAACTAGACCATAATCTATTTCTAAGGGCTCATTTTTCAATAGTCAGATAACTTTTATCTGACTATCAGAGTTATCTGACTATTTAAAATCAGCCCTAAGTCAAACATCAAGATTCGAACGAATCAAGATATACAGTGTGTCCGGGCACGAGTTAGCGATATTTGAAGGGGATATTCTAGGCTCATTTTCATCGACAAAAATGCTTTAAAAAAAATTCTTACTCCAAAACTTCGCGAATGGCAGCCATTTTAATTTTTTGATCTGTGTGTACAATAAAATGCAAATATCTTTGAATCCAAGAGACCTACATTCATGCAAATGACTTTATTTCAAAGTTAAACGTTGAGGCTTAACAAAACTTACGAAAGTTTTTTAAATAATATGTAAAAATAACCAAAAAACATGGGCAAACACGAAATTGTACACAAAAATTACTGAATAATTTCACATTTTTAACTCTAGCTCGATAAGTACCCCTGAATTTTGGTAGGGTTTTTGCATTAAATTAAAAGTATTTGAGTCAGGCTATAAAATGATATCAAAATTATCACTCTACATTAAGTATCTTAGGAGTTATTCTCACTTGAACATCACCCTTCCTTAGCGCATGTACCCCAATATTACAGGTGTCGCATTTTTTGGGTGAGCTAAATCGTTCCAACGAATATTTATGAGCTGGCATTATTGACCACCGCGTAAATGATCCCCAAGTAACCATCCTTAAACTTAATTTGTACAGTTTCTTGGATTTATTGCTGTGAGGCGAGACGGACGGGTGATGTTCAATAGAGAATAACTTCTAAGATACTTAACGTAGAGTGATAATTTTAACATCATTTTATAGCCTGACTCAAATACTTTTAATTTAATGCAAAAACCCTACCAAAATTCAGGGGTACTCATCGAGCTAGAGTTAAAAATGTGAAATTATTCAGTAATTTTTATGTACAATTTCATGTTTGCCCATGTTTTTTGGCTATTTTTCCATATTATTTAGAAAACTTTCGTATGTTTTCGATAAGCCTCAACATTTAACTTTACAGTAAAATCATTTGCATGAATCTAGGTCTCTTGGATTTAAAGATATTTACATTTTATTGTTCACACCCCAGTTCGACAGATCAAAAATTTGAAATGGCTGCCATTCGCGAAGTTTTCGAGTAAGAATTTTTTTTAAAGCATTTTTGTCGATGAAAATGAGCCTAGAATATCCTCTTCAAATATCGCTAACTCGTGCCCGGACACACTGTATATCTATCCAGGAATGCAAAAGGCAACATGAGGAAAATTGCGTTTTTTTTATATTTCTGACAGTCCCATCAACTCGGCCTAGTGCAGGAAAGCCATTTTACTATTTTACCCAAAAAAAAGAAGAAAAGATAGAATAACCATTGCCATTCCACCAGGTCATAACAGAATATCCATAGTAGCTGCATATTCAGTAAAAAAAGTTAATAGACTCGATATCGATCAAAAACAACTCCAACCTAATCTTTCCACCAGCATTCCAAAGTTCTAACCCTTGACGCGCTGATGTTAACCCGTAATCCGCACCGCAGACACTACGCCCTACCTACATTCTTTCTTATAAATTGATACGTCAAGCGTGGGGTACAATCGACCCCTAGAAGCATCTATCACGCCGTAGGGCTAATGATTGATGAGATTCACTGACCGCTTAGGGGTCCGTCGAACCCCGTTTATATTCGGAACTGATTTGTGATTTTTGCTGGGTATGTGAAAATTGTGGATCATTTTTGGGGAAATTACTCGTCTGATGTGTATGACGAAGCGGGATGCGTGACCCTGAATCTTGTGAGCTCATTGGCGTGAGGTTGACCCTTACCTTATTAGGCTGTGTTTGGGTGAATTATCTAAATATTGCTGGTCTATCGCTTTTCTTATCTCGTGTAATTGTCGAAAGAAGACTTCAAGAAGAGTCTTTGTTAATTTTAGGTGCAATTTGTGTTTTAATGTGTACTTTTGAAGATTATTTAGTCAGACTAGGGTTTAAAAATATATAGATATTGTTTAACTCGACAATAATGAATTATTATGCAGTGATAAGAAGCTTATAAGGCTCTCGAATAACGTTGATAAAAGCTTTTCCGCTGTAAGGTTTTGCGGTTGAAATATTTTTAATGTAAAAATACAACATTTACTTAAAATTTTCATCATCCATAAAACCCTTGTACAGCGGCAGTTATTATAATTCACCATTCTATACCTGAGAGATTTATTGAGTTTAATTTTACTTTTCATAAGATATCCCGGAACATTTCAAAGTCATCATGACTGTATTCGCTTTTTCTCTACTATATTTGGGGTCGGCTTCCAATCAAACCAGATGCAGCTGGATATTAGTATTTTACATGGAGCGACTACCTATCGGACCTCCACAACCCAGTAACTGGGAAATAAAGTTATTGTTAATGTTATTGTAAGTAATTAATAAGTGATAATGCTAATAATGTACTCAGAGCTTGATTATGTTAGCTAGAACCGTCAATTTTTGATAACAATTTTCACTTTCAAATTAATTTTCAAGAGAAAACACTCCCTAACACAAATGAAGCTGTAATTTTCAGCTAAAATGACAAAGTACAAGCGACCAAGCAACAGGAAGGATGTTAAGCAAGCTAATATTTATCATAGGACACTTGTTGAAGCCTGCGTTCCGCATTGTACAGAAAGACATACAACCACCTTGTTGCATGCTGAAGAGAAAGTTTTCTGGTCAATGTTTCAAACTAATGAAGTTAAATTTTTATGCTGAGGAGCTTGCATGGCTCAGTCGTTAAATGTCCCTTTCCCAAACTGTCCTATTTTCGCAAAAAGTCCCTCTTCTCAAACAGACATTATCTAGCATCAGTAAAAAAAACTGGTCAAGAGCCAGAAAGTCTAGAAAACAGGAGGTATAGCTGTAGTATGAGTGCGCGATTTCAAACAGCAGTGTATTTATTTATATCCTTGAGGAATATATAATGATTGTGCTTTCCGGGAAGATTTTGACCTAAATGCAAGATTACTTTTATTAACGTTTCAAGAATCGGCGAATTTAGTTTTCGATTACGTCACGCTATCGCCTCAGGTCTGAATAAAAAAAGGATTCTCATTAAACCATTGTAATTAATGTTTCCAAGAAGTCGACAGTCGCTAATAGCCCGTTTCTTTGTAACAAGACAAGAACAGCTCCTTGTTAAAAAATATTCTTTTGTTAAAACAGGATAACCGATTTCAAGTCAAAGATTAAAACAGACAATATTCATATTGAAAGTGATGTAACAAAGCTTCTTAAAAGGGACGATTGACGTCATTATACCCGAAGCCAACCCAAAAATCGAAAGGAATAATAAATCTCTTAATAATCTGCGACAAATTGGAAACTTAATCCATGTTATAGAGCAAAATCCGAATGTCTCGACTCGACCTAATTTATATTTTAAAATGAGTCGAGAATTACTCCACAGTGTAGATATAGGCCAACCGAGAAATTACGCTAAAATGAAATGCAAATTATACAATTTATTATTATCCTGCGGTCAGAAAAAATGGAAAATTCTCGGGAGAGAAATACAGGAAGTGATTAATAAGAGCCGTCCAAGATTTGGAGGGTATGCAAAAAAACTTATAAGTTATTATACTTAGGACGTAGATTATTATGCTAAGGTATAACTTAATTGTATCAAAAGTAGGTACGCTTTGTTAGAGATTTAATATTTAAGATTGACATTTATTCTGAGTACAATTTGAAATGAATATAAGATAACTTAATTTGTTACGTAACAACTTTTCGGGCATTACGACTTCATTTTTATCTCAGACTAGTGTTTGCCCGCGGCTTCGCTTGCGTTATTTTAGAATTTGAGAAACAATACGGATCGTGTGGCGCCATCTGGAATATGAACGTAATTGTTTTCTCGGCAACAGCTCTCTTCTGTTATTCGGGATGTAAGATACCTTATATCCGTGTCTATACTCCTGACAACGTATATGCTAAATTTTGGGACGATCGATTCAGTAGGTAGTAATGCGTGAAAAGGTAAAAAACAAACATACTTGCATTTTTATTATTAGTTTAGATCAATAATGTTATATCTAGGTACATAGTTTGCATAGGAAACGTCCTTATTTGAGCGACATTAATTTCAAAGAACCGTGTTTAGACTATCATTATATTATCATTAGACTATCATTTTTGGGTTGATTTACAGTATCGCTGCAAATTGAATGTACGATAGGATTGCTCTTCTCCCTTTAGCATACCGCGTGATACCTAAAAAATAACTAATTATCTGACTCGATGAGTACAACTTGTCGTCGTTTAAAACAGAATCTATGCACTGGTTTGAACACCAATTCAAAACATAAATAAACACATTTTTTTCTAATCTTTAAAATTCCACACCTCGAAACAATTACAATTTAAAAAAATATCCAACTGACTACCTACAATTTAAATCAGTGTATATTTATATCCTAGAAAACTATTGAAAAAAAATAGTAATAATTTAAAATCGCGAATAATATTGAAATAAAAGTATACACATTTTTTTTAATTATTTGAAACTCTCAGGACAAATATAAGAAAACTCAAAAAGTGAAAAAAAGAAACAGCGAGATTTGATCCAGAGACCCCTTGCACGAAAGTCAAGCAGGATACCAACCTGACTGGCTAGTACGCTGACAGTGTTTTCAAATAGCGGTTCTTATACAAATGTCAACAATGACTGAAAATCAACATATTATAAAATTGCTAATCCCCCAAAGGGAATAGCGTAATTATACATATCCTATTAATAGAAGAGCAGTTTAAGGAATATTTGGCGAAAAATTGACTAAATAATATCCAGTGGTTTAGCTTCCAACTAAAAACAAACAGATAAAAACAACAAAATTTAAAATTGCTTATCTCCCAGGAAAAATAGCGTAATGATACATAGCCTATCAACAGAAGCATATTATTAGGAATATTTGAGGAAAATTTGATCGACAACTTTACAGTAGTTTATGAGATAGATCAAATCAAAAAAACATAAAAAATTTCGAAAGAAAAAAAAAGTTGATTTGGCATCAGAATCGATCCCTTATCTCGAAAAAAATACAAAAAGAAAAAAATATTCAATGTACAGGAATGACAGCTCTACGATTTTATTATATGTAAAGATTGAGCAAATGTCAATCTGAGAATTTTGATAACATAAGAAAAGTCCTAACTACACAACGCTTAAGAGTAGCTTTTCCCAACGGTTTCAGCCGCTACTTGGTTTCTATATTTTATTCTTGGTTCGGTAATAGGTATAGATTCAAGCTAAAAATACATATATACTTAGACATACTTAGACAAGTGTAAAAAGAGGAAAAGAATTACAAGACGACAAAAACGTCACCGACATAGCAATCAACGTCACAACTGCCCAGAACACTGGCAGCATAGACACACTGTTTTTCTTCCATATTCCTGCATGTGACGTCACTAAAATTACGTCTTCCATTTCCATGATAGGTACGCAAGGCGCATGCGTTGTCGGCCTCCTAGCCTATTCTCTTTGTCAAAATCCTGGTCCAACTAGATGTGGTTGTACGTCGTTTTAGAAAAGCAAGCGATGCGGCTCCAACTAGCATTGATACGAGCAGGTCAGATTAGGAATTGGTGGCTAAAAGCGTCGTTTGTTATGATTGAGAGAGATAGATTTATGTGGTAGATTAGTGCTGGAAAGAGCTAAAAAATTTGAGCCGTTTGTGGTGTAATTTCAAATGCTTGACTATTTAAGTTTGGGATTTTATTAAGATTGTACATTATACAGCGCAGTAAAGCTATTGTCAAACAAACAGGCGAAGCGAATCCGATCCGAAGCGTTTTTATTTGTAATGTACGGAATTGTTTGAATCCAGTCACATAGAAAAGTAAAAGCGATCCGATAGTTTATGTGGCTTCAAACAATTCCATACATTACAAACAAAAACGCCTCGCTTCGCGTTCGCGTGACAATAGCTTAAATGTTTATATAAGCTTATAAAACGTATTTCTTTTATATCTAATACAAGCACATTAAAGTCAATTTATCACTAATTATAGCTTACCTACTAGAAAAAATGTTAACTATTTTAGACTTAATGCCGATTTTAATGCAAATCGGAAAAATTGTTGTCGGAAAGTAATGTAAAACAGATATAGTATCTGTTTTACATTACTTTCCGACAACAGTTTACAGACCTATTGTAAGCTGTCAGCGTCTAAGGGTCAGCTCAGACCGAGACTTGACGCTGCGCGCACATTTCAATAGAGTTATTCAAAATGTAACTCTATTTTAAAAAACAAAAGTTACACCTTTCGCAACGCAGTGCGACGTAGCGCCGCTTGATGCGATTCAAAATCTGACTTTGTTTACTACAAGAAAAGATACAAATTTGAAGTATCGTTGCGTCACATCGCTTCGCGTCGCGTCTCGGTGTGAACTGACCGTAAACGCTAGAAAAACCAGCGTAACGTCAAATTATGGCATCATCACACTGTGCGACCATATCAACGTTACTTCACCCTTGATATTGTCGCACAGTACTAGAAAATATTATATCTACCCGTACAAATACTCAAATAAAAAAACCAAAGCAAAAGATAATAAATATGACAAGTATACAAGGCAAGATTACCGCGGTTCCCTCATTTGACTTAATAAGAGGAGCTTCCTGGCATATTGCCAACAAGATACCGACCGGGTCACATAATTTTCAAGTATTATGTAATTGTTGTCGGGACATAAACTTATCCCAAGACATATATTGTGGACAAACATCTGTATGAAATGGTATCCAAGTTCCACAATATTGTATTATTATTTATGTTACTTGTACAAGTTTGGTGATAAAAGAAGGTACCTGGGTTATAATTAAGTATAGTATAGTGTTTTGGTTTTTCCCAGGTGGTTAACTAAAACTGAAGTCTTGTAAATTTTATAGATCAGAAGGTACCCTTAGCACGAGTTTTCACTTTACAGCGCCTTTCCAGTATTTACAGCGTTTCTTGTATGAAAAAATGGAACAGCGCCTCTGGTGCGCGAAGACGGAACTAATTTTTTCCTTGAAAAATGTCAACTTGAAATTGTCAATGTTCCAGTTTACTTTACGTCTCAAATACTAAAATTCGTGCTAAGGGTACATATAACTCGTAGTAATAGATAGAAAAAAAAATAACAATCGAGTGCAAATCACCGTATTGTACTTGTATACCCTAGGGCACAAAACATTGTTAAACTAGTCCATACTGGAATACTGGTATAAACTGGTAGCAGTCTCATTTAAATATGCACGAAGCTGCTGTTCGAGTGTGTGCCTCATATTTTTGTATTGCCAAACCAATCCGTGAATGTCTGTCAGGACATACATTCTCAATTTTAGTCAGGCATCCTGCTTGCTTCGAAATCTTTCCTTCAAATTGGTGTTGAGGGATAATGTTTTATTGGCATTTAAAATTGTAATATGCGGTCAGCAGAAATCTGATATTACTTTTTTTCTAGCCTAACTCACTGATCTTTCACTTCTTGCCGGAAAGCACAGGGTAGGGAATTTTATATGCAATATTTTCAGACCTCATGTCAAGTTTTTTTAGCTGTATTTTGATAAATACGTAGTCAAATTCATCGTTGTATGCACCTGGTGTTTACTTAAAAGTTACTGATGCACTGTTATGTTACGTTCATTGAAATGTTTGATGATTCGTGTTTATATCAGTGTAATTAGTTGTTGGTGAACCTATTAAAATTAATAATTAAATAAAATGAGATATTAAAAAAAAATATATCATAAAGTACAAAAAAGGGCGCAAAAATCAGGTCCACTGAAACTGTTTTTACATTCTCATCAAAATCTAAATTAACTTGCAAGCAAAACCTTATTTTAGTTTACAATACTCAGATCCAAAACCTAGCGTGTTGAGCGCAGAATTTCCCGTTTAGTTCTGTGACTCAGCTAATGAGTTCATCTTTATAGTTCGACAGATTTTGGACTCGACTCGACTCGGCTCAACTCGATTATCCAAACCGTTTGCCTCTTATCGTTTAGGGAATGAATAGCATTTCTTGGTGCTCCTTGTTGTAGTAGTGTGAAAACTGATACATTTGCAAGTTGCTTGGAGGATGAATAAGATAGTAAACCAATAAATAGTAAACATAAAAGAAAATGTCGTTACTGTACATTAAAAAAAGCTCTTTTTGTTGTAAATCTTTTTACAACCTAACCAAGGAACGTTCGATCATCTTTTTTTGCCTCGGCAAAACCTAGGTAGTGGAATTTTCACCGATATTTATTTCCGTTTAAAAATGTAGAGGCGGCCGAGACTTTTTACAGTTTCTCATACAATTCGCAAAGTTATTGAACACTCGCTGTTGCCAGCGGCTCTAAAAAGTAAAAAGAAAAGATCGAAAAAAATCCACGAAAACTAAAAACCGGGATAAAAATGTAACATCCTATGTTTTAATCCATGTTATAAACTATCATTCTGTGTACCAACAAATTTTAGTAACAATCAATCCTCACAAACTTGCAATTTTATAACATTAGAAGGATTATCAATTAAAAGTGAAGCTTGTACACCGTGATTTTTTAGTCGTCTTACAACGGCAGCCCAGTTCATGTATCTAATGTACACGTTCAAAATAAAAAATAGGTAAATAAGAGGTTTTTTTTTAATATAAATATAATTCGTTATTAAGACGCAAGGTGTAGTTGGAAACACCCTTGTCTCATGGAAAATGGAGATGAATGGAAACAGCTTGATACGTAAATATTTTAACAGGGTGTTTCATATTTCTAATGTACAATCGACCCAGTGGAATTATGACCCACCATAAGGTTATTTTCCTGCAAACATTCAAATACAATTAGGTCCACATTCGCGTAAACATACATATCCATGGTAACGACTTTGATCTTTGTCAATTTGACAGATTCAAACGATTTGTTGTCAAAATGGGTCATGATTCCATTTTGTCGATTGTACCTATTTATTAATAATTTGCGACGTTAACGATTTAAAAAAAAAAACTTGCCTGGAGATATTTTAGGTAGGATAGGTACATTAAGTGGACAACTTTTGTAACACGACTAAAAAGTCACGGTGTATAATTAGTAAGTATGTCAAAATTATTACATTTGCAGTTCGCACAGTTTATGAAATTTCACATCATACGTCTTTTCTCACCCAAGCAAACGAAATTGAACCACAAGCGGGAACAGTAAAACGTAAACTACCCTCACTTTCTTACCCCACGGACGTATAACGTCACCTCGTAAGAAACGAAACAATATATGTATACTTGCCCAAACTTAATCCGCATGGCGTCCGCATAAAGTTTAATTTATTTTGGAATTAGGTTCACAATATATGTCTTTACATAACCTCATGTACATGGAGGTAAACAAAAATGGCGGAGGCTTATCGCGTTCCTTATTGGAGTAATTGGTGTTTATGACCACAGAGTAAAGAGCAGTTAAATATTCTTTTTTTTTTCTTATTAAATATTCTTTTTTGGCTGCCTCATATTCAATTTTATTTTTAGCACGTGCCTTTTAAAACCTTTTGTCAAACATTCCTTATAAATACACTTTCGAAAATTCGATTTTTGAAATGATCTAGGTATGTACCTATACCTAGTTTAATAAAAAGAACATTTTTTCTTTTTTTTTCTGACAAAAAGCAAAAAGCATGGAACACACATTCAAATAATCGGTGTCGATTAAAAACAAGCACAAACGTATCGTATCTCTTATCTAACCAAAAAATATATAATTTAGTAATATTTTTGTTTTAATTTTTATTTATAATTATGTAGTATTTGAATAAAGCGAAAAGTTGTCGAAATAATACCAAAAATCAAAGAAATATGACATCTTCTGTTCCAGCTGTGGAAAACATAGCAACATCATCATCTGCCTCGACTTTTCCCAACTATATTGGGGTCGACATCCAGTTGCACCAGATGCGGCTGAATATCAGTGTTATACATGGAGCGACTGCCTATCGGACCTCCACAACCCAGTAACTGTGTAATACGATATCCCATGGTAAGACCGGTTGTCAGAATTTAAGAGCTTCAGACTAATCTGTCAAAGATCTACAAATGACAGCCAGTACCAACGGCTTTACGTGCTTTCCGAGACTCAGAGAAAACTCGTTATGACAGATGGTCACCCATCCACAGACCAACCTCAGCAAGCGCGGCTTAACCCGGAAGATCGGCCTGTGTGGTTGCAATTATTTAGCCGCGAGCTCCTCATAAAGTACTCAGTATTGTAAATGTTGTTTTCAATGGACATTTAAATGTAAAAATATTTTTTATTTCGTTTTAAATTCCATGTTACGTTTTCTGCTGAACTGAAACATTGTTTCAGTTATTGAAAAAGCATGTGCAATGCACTGCTTAAACAATGCTTTTGGGTTCATGAGTAAATATTCTAGTATTTTATTTAATAAATTCAATGTATTTCTACATTTATATAATATACTGAGCAATACTGAGAATCTGTGGACAAATGTATCAGATATATTTTTGCAATAACAATGTAAATAAAATTGTTTTACTCGCGTCTCCTTTTGTTCGTACTGTGATTTTATATTATACGTAGCCTACCTCGTTAAATGGAACATCCAACACAAAAAAATATTTTTCAATTCGAACCAGTAGTTCCTGAGATTAGTGTTCAACAAATTCTTCAGCTATCATGATGTACTCGTACTTGAATTGCATTACGAGTTTTCATCAAACTGTGATATACTGCAATTTGAAAGCCACCCTAATACTTGTTATAAAAGAGAAAGTTTGTATTGATGTTCCGATTTCACGTCAAAACGGTTGGCCTGCTTTTGATGAATTTTGCGTCAGTGTAAGATGGGATTTATAAAGATTGGTCATAAGCTTAAGGGTCAGCACAGACGGACACGCGATACTCTTTACGAAAAGATAGACCCCAAGGTAGATTGGCTAAAATGCCTACGGCATTAAGTCCGCCGTTGTAGTGTTTAATAAATAAATAAAAGATACGTTTCGCAACGCAGCGCGGCGCCGCGCTTCATTTTGATAGCGACTCAAAATGTAACTTTATTTACTACAGGATAAGATACACATTTCCAGTATCATTGCGTCACGTCGCGTCGCGTCTCGGTGTGACCTGACCGTAAGGCGATGAAGAACACAATACCGATTTTCTACCTATTGTCAAATCAATAAAGACAAACACACTAACTTTACAACTACACTAATAAACTAAAGCCCCACACACACGTGCGAACCTCACTTAGGCCCACGTATAACAAAACACGTGACAAAAACTTATCCCCTAACAACATCATCGTACTAAGTGACCGGAGACTTCTTGCTCCTAATCTATTTACCTTCACAGCTAGTAGAAATTATTGGTCGACGTCTACGGTAATTTAATAACGTAAAGTGTAGTCTAGGCTTTAGTTACGTGTACCCCAAATATATTAGGTACAGGGCGAATTTGTGTGGGAATAAGTTTTTTTTTGGGTGAAAATGAGGGTAATATTTCGTAAGGAGGATTTTTCTAGTACATTTGCTTTGAAGAAGTTTTCTTTTGTAGTTTTTACTCCTTATTTTTTGTGAATGTGTTGGTTATTTCTTTATAGACTATAATTTTATTTTTTCGAATACAAATATGTTACAATAAGGTTCAATTTAATAGAATACAGCCTTTATAATTTTTCAAAAAATATTACGGATAGTAATTTATTTTTTCAGTGGTCTACTTTTATCTTGGATCAGAAAACCTGGATGTAATGGCTTTGACCCAGCAGTATACAGGCTAGGTAATAACAGCACTATTAAAATATGTGTAGTATCACAGAATAGTACCTAGTATTGAATAGTTGTGGTTTAAATGATATTATTAAAGATTCATTTTAAATTCTTATTACTAATTTTGTTAATAACTGTAACTGGTTCTCTACACCTACCCTAATACACTGAGATACACACTTTTTGCGTACACGTAAAAAAGTGTAGCTTGGTGTAGCTATTACCAAGCTCAAAAAAGTTTAAAATAATTGAGCAATCAGAAACAAAGCTTGTTACACACTATAATTTCATACTACCGTCTACGCAAAAAAAAGTGTGAGAATAAACCAAAAACACACAAGCTGAACAGCAATCATTTCTCCCAATAAAGCATTCCAAACTGCATATTGTTATCAAAATTATTCTTTATTGCCCCACATTGCTCCACTCGGAATAAATCACGGGCAAGATTAGGAAAAATACCGTTATCAGTGTGTCTTGGCTTTATTGCCCGTGAAGAAATATTGCCTTCGCCTTAAGTACTTCCGTTTAGCGCGGTGTGTCATAATTTGAGGGTATTTGTGTTTTGTATACCCGTGAGGTTGGCTTTTGTACAGTCAGCGTAAAAGGGTGGGTGAAGTGGGGAATGTCGTTCGGCTGTGTAGACTTGTGCTTAGATGAGCTTTGTTTTTTTTTGTGAGTATTATAACTTAGGAGGTAGTATTCTGTAAATTTTTGGTGAGACATGAATATTACATTACGATTAACTATTATTTATGTGACAAGCAAAAATAATGTATTCTATCATTAGAACTTAAAGCAATGTTTGTGTTTTGAGTTTCCGTTATTTCGGTATTTTTTTTTAATTGTTTTTTTTTTATATTTAGAACTAACATTACTGTCTAAAGATGATAAAGCTTTACTTGTGCCAATTAATATAATAAACCTATCCGGCCTTGCTTTATAAAAAAAAAAAAGGTTGCACTCCAGGAGTGCCGGTAGAAGTGAAAACTTTTTTGTTACTATGTTTTATTTTTAATTTGAATGACGTCTTACTCATTTTCGATCAGGGTCACGTGACCCTGACGCGAGTTTTAAATTTTTTACCCATTACAGAAAAAGTGTACAACGCCGCTAAAGAAGTTTTCACTTCAAAAACTCCCTAGATCCCGTAATATTCCTGAATTTAATTTGACTGCTATCCGTATATACGAGTATTTGAAGTAAGCAGAGTGTTTTTGGTGTTAGCTAAAATCAGGGCCGCGCTGTATGTTCCCGACTTTATTGCAAGTACTTGTCATCCGGAAATACTAATCTTGTTGAGACTACGTTATTAAAATCTGGTTTCCATGATGTATTACGTAATGAAAAGTCGATACGATATTTTTTTCAAACTTTTATTGAGCACCACGATGTACCTAATATTATTAATTTTAACAGACAAATTAAGCGTTTATTTTTGCCATTTTAATTTTTTCAAAACAATATTACCTAAAGTTATGATAACATGAATTACTGTATTTCATTGTATTTTACCTAGTCATTTATTTATGACACTGAAACAACTGAAAAAGTTTATGACACTTCTGTTATGAGTCAATATGGAAAATGTGGAAACTTGTAATTGGCCTTATTTTGTCTAAATTGTTATCTATTTATACTTGTTAGCTGTAAGTTTTCCGAAAATAAATAAAATAAAATAAATATTACATTGCTGAACTTGGGAATCCAAGGGTCAAATAAACACCATTTCATCATATTTATTTGACATATTACAGCTGTTTTCTACGGTCACTTCAACAAAGCATTCCATTACACAAACTTACTTTAAAAATATCTTAAAAGACCATTTCATTTAAGAGGCTCTTCAACTAGAAAACTCCGAGAAAATATAATTCAAAATGGCGGCGAAGTTACAGCAAGATCGATGGGGACCATGCTCACTTCTTAATTAATTAACTAATTACTGTTCAAGTCTAAATGTAATTAATTAGTCACTCGACGTGACTCGCCAATAAAAATCTTGGAAAATGTTTGTATGGCATGTTATTTCTTTCTGAAGAGGAACTTTTTTATTGTTTTGGTTTCTGGAAGGCGTTGGAGCATTTCAATAAATTTTTAATTGATTCTGATGGGAATTAGACTGTTGATGTTTTTGTCGTTCATTTTTTAATATGACAGCAGCCATATTAATAAGTTCAGGTTTCCACGTGAAACCAAGATAAACATTTTTTTTTTTTTTCTTTTTAGCGTGGTAAAATCATCAAATGAGTCCTCCAACCCCGGGCAGGGCGGGAGGGACTGTCAGACTTCTACTGACTAAAATCCACGGTGTCCTTCATAGCCTGTTACGTTCCGGGGTTACGGTTAGGGAATAATCCCGCGACCCCGGCAGGCTTTGGCCCTCTGAGAGGGGGGCCCCGTCATTATGCTGACGCTCTTTGAGGCGCGCGTGGGACACAACGCGCCGTCGACCCAAGCATGGTCCTTGGTCGGGCAGCGAGTTGCCCTTTACTCGCTGCCCGCATGCCCGCGCCTACGGTGGCCGGAGATCGTCGCGCGACGTCCGTCGCCGTGGGCGTCCTACACCGCGGTTGGGGCGGAGGGAGGACTCTGTCCTCTCTCGCTCGCGGCGCGCCTCCTCCTTCGCGAGCATTACTGCTTCGCAGAAGGAGGCGACCGCTTCCGACTCCGTCTCGCCCCGCAGCATGGCCGAAACCAATGCCGGGCGCGAGAGGTCTCCGCCTATCGCAGCCGTGAGGACACGTCGGTGCGCCGCCCAAGCTGGGCAGTCCTGCACCGTATGCTCCACCGTGTCCTCCGGGCGATCTTCGCAGTGATGACACCCAGACGTATCCTCCTTCCGCATTAGACACAGGTACCTCCCGAAGCACCCGTGCCCGGTGAGGACCTGCGTCAGGCGGAAGGTAAGGACGCCATGACTTCTGTCCAACCACTCCTCAAAGAGGGGTCTTACCGCCGCAATTGCGGCGTGCCCGAACCAAGATAAACATAGAAAGTATGTAAGCATTGACAAATACATTGATACTTGCCCAAGTTTGAACTCGTTACTTCGGGCTTAAGAGACACACACAACAGTATTAATAATTTTAAGAAATTTGATTTCTGTATTTAATAATTATGTAAGTAGGATAATGTACCAAAGTATTCTGAGGTAATACTAAATAGCCTATAAAGGTCATAAAGAAACTTTTAAAGTGTCCAAACAATAGTAAAACAACAGCGCCACCTACCGTGAAGTGCTACATTAAACGATATTAATATTTAATATTTAACTAGAAACTAAAAACCTGCTTGCAAACACTTCTCTACTTAGCAGAAACCTTTAACGCTTAAAGAAACACTAGAAATATTACGAGTAAAGACTAAACCAACACTATTGTTCACGATTTCTAAGAACGCCCGCACTTGAACTTTTATCGGGGCCAAAGGGCCGGTTTCGTGTTAAAAGGCGCGAAAAGTAGGCAGCCATTACAAGACACGCACACATACATACAAATAAATGTAGAAGGTAAACACGTATAGTATAGGTACTTACGAAGGAAAAGGTTAAACAGTTTTTGAATTCATTGCTTAGTTACTAAGAGGGACACTTATAAAAGAATTACAAGCTTGGCATGCGGCCATCTTAAGGAATAACTTGTCTATGATCTGTATCTGTCAAACTCTATTTTCAAATGAACTGTCATTTGAAAATAGAGTTTAGCACAAAGAAAAAAATGTATAAATTAATTTTCAATAGACACTGGCATAATCACAGGCTGTTGCCAAAAGAAAAAAAAATAATTCATTAATTGTTAATTTTATTTTCATAAAATAATAATTTCATGATTTATTATCATTACTGTTTTTTTAGTGTGCCAGTGTTAGAAAAGGGTGCGCATAAAATGGCGCCACAATTCGAAACGTTCCAAACACATTTAAATTACTTCCCGACTCTTCTCGAACACCAGAGAAGTTCTAAATTCAAAAGTATCAAGTGTCGCCACCATTTTTCCTGGCAAAGTATTTAAAAATTCAGGGCTGCCAGCGTTTGCCAATTTGCCACAAAAATGTGGCAGCGTTCACACCTGTTGTGAACTTTTAGTGTTACTGAGTCGGTTTATGTTTCCCCAGTAAAGTATGTGGAGGTATAATGGAGGGTAGTCTTTAGAAATAATCGGGTGGGAGGTTTTATTTTGTTGTGAAAATGTAGAACAGGGACTTTATGACAACAGGACTATATTATCTGAATGTGCGAGTGTCATCGATTTCACTCCTATTTGTTAAATAAATAATCGTCGTTTGGTTTTGTATCACAGTATTTGTTTTACTTTCACACAGCTTCATTATTGTATTTTTTTAAAATACCGGTGAATTTTGATACATCTACGCCATCGTCTGCCTAGCTTTTTCGCAATTATGTTGGGGTTGGCTTCCAGCCTTACCGCAAGTATTTCACACGGAGCGACTGCCTATCTCACCTCCCCAACTCAGTACAGTTTTACAGACAAGAGCAATGAGGGACAAGAGTGGTAAACAAAATGAAGTATGTAGGTACTAATGTTGTAACGTTTTGTTTGAAATACTTATGAGTTATCTGTTGACCGCGGCTTTACTCAAACACACTCATGTGAAAATGGTATACTTAAACAATGTCTGTTTGTTTGTTTGTCTATTAGACATACATACAAACATACACACATACACAGTCTCGCATTAATAATATTACTAGGTGTTACCAGCACCTTAACCCGCTACAACTCATAAATGTTTTTAAATGTTTTTAATGTTTTTGTCAATCGGTTAATAGTTTTTCTTTTAGATTTGTTGTTTTGTTTTTATACGTTAGTATTTAATTTAATTCACTGCTTCTGATAATTGTAAAAATTCCTGCCAATGGTACTAGCAAGTTGGGGTGGTTTTCTCACCGTAGGAAACTTATTTTTATTTTTTATCTTATTTTATTCATAATAATTAAGACATCAGTAAGTATATATTTTTACTCATTTTTATATATTTAAGTTTATTATTTTAATGGATGATTTAGCTGATCTTAATGACAGTTTTTTTTCATGCTCTTCCTCTGCTAGCTTTGTTAGTGCGGACAGTGACTCTTCGTTACCACTAACTTTACATGACAAACTATCTTCTCTTTTCTCCAATGATCCTAAAAATCTGCACATTGCACACATTAATGCTCAGAGTGTTCCTGCTCACTATTCTGATCTTCTGGCATCATTTAGCAGTGCTCATTTGGATGCACTATTAATTTCGGAATCTTTTCTGAAGCCATCTCTCCTATCTACACATTATTCTCTCCCTGGCTTCGTCTTGATCCGCAATGATAGGACTGGCAAAGGTGGGGGAGGTGTTGCAATATATTTGCGTGCCGATTTACCGTACAGGGTAGTCAGTTCATCTCCTTCGCTTTATTCTGGATCGGCTGAGTACTTGTTTTTAGAGATCATAGTTCACCACACCAAAGTGTTGCTGGCAGTCCTTTACAGTCCAAATCTTCATGTTGACTACTTTGACTCCCTGGAGTCCACCCTTAGTGATCTTTGCCCATTATATGAGCATGTTGTTTTGATGGGTGATTTTAATACTTGCCTGATTAAAAATAACTTTCGCTCTATCAAACTTCTCTCAATATTGTCTGCAGTTAATCTTCAAGTTTTACCTCTCTCTGCTACTCACTATTTTCCTAATTGTTCTCCTTCTCTTCTAGATCTCATGATTATCTCTTCCCCCAATAATGTTTCTTTTCATGGCCAACTAAGTGCTTCTTTTTCATACCACGATCTTATTTACTTATCTTATCGCATTCGTATTCCGAAGCGTAAGCCCCAGATTTTATATCTCCGCAACTTCAAGGGCATAGATCTGGAGGCATTGCAGCGTGATGCCAACTCTCTTGACTGGTCACCGTTATTGGAGAAGGATTGTATTGATGAGAAAGTGGGTTATTTTAACTCATCAATCCTCAACTTGTTCGACCGGCATGCTCCCATTCGGCGCGTTAAGGTGAAATATAGCCCTGCACCATGGATTACATCGCAAATTAAAGAACTAATGGCTCGCAGGGATAAGGCTAACAGTAGATATAAGCGCAGACCATCAGAGCTGAATCTCTGTTATTATAAATCGCTGCGTAACCGCTGCAATCATCTGTGTAAAGATGCTAAGAGACGCTATTTCCACGACCAACTCGACAACCGCAGTTCTTCCGATGTTTGGAAATTCCTGAAGTCGGTAGGCATTGGCAAAACTTCTACCAATCAGTGCAAGGATGTGGACCTCAACGACCTCAATAAACATTTTTCTTCCCTTCCCTTTTCTCTTGATCCTCGTGTTAAAGCTATGACTCTGGATAGTTTATCTAATCTGTCGCTCCCACCATGTTCTCCTTTCACTCTAAGCAATGTTTCTGAAGTTGACGTCAAGAAATCTGTTCTTGCTATCACTTCGTCAGCAGTCGGTAACGATAAGTTGAGCTCTAGAATGATTACTCTCATCCTTCCCTGCTTACTCCCCATTCTCACTTACTTATTTAATCATTCCTTCTCTTGTAGTTCTTTTCCTTCAGCTTGGAAGCAGGCTCACGTTATACCTTTACCCAAAACCAATAATCCATCCTCGCTATCTGATTTTAGACCCATCTCGATTCTCCCATTTCTCTCTAAAGTTTTTGAGCACTTAGTCCATAAACAATTAACATTTTTCTTGACGTCAAACTCCTTAATTTCCCCGTTTCAATCTGGTTTCCGTTCAGGTCACAGCACAGTAACTGCACTTTTAAAGGTAACTGACGATATCCGCTGGGCAATGGAGAATAGGTCACTTACTGTTCTCGTGTTGCTTGACTTTAGTAGTGCCTTCAACTCGGTGGATTTCGATATTTTGCTTGGTATCCTTAAATCTATAAATTTCTCTTCTTCCGCTTTAGCTTGGTTTGATTCTTATCTTCGGGGACGCTCTCAGTGTGTTCGCCTAGAAGAGAATTTCTCTGATTGGTGTAGCCTTACTGAGGGCGTTCCTCAGGGTGGCGTTCTCTCTCCTCATCTTTTCTCAATTTTTATCAATATGGTTACGAAAGTAATCTCTTCTAGTTTCCATCTTTATGCGGATGATCTGCAGCTTTATCGTCATTTTACTACAGCAGATGCGGTGTCTGCCATTGGTGCCATGAATCTAGACCTGGCCAACATCAATGACTGGGCTAAGTCATTTGGCCTGCGAATTAACCCATCTAAATCGCAGGCCATGATCATAGGCAGCCGTTTTGTCCGTGGTGCGGGTCTTGTTGCATCTTTGCCGCCTTTATACCTCGACGGTGTGTGTATCGACTACACAGACACTGCCAAAGATTTGGGTGTAATCATTGACTCCAATCTCTCATGGCGGGCTCAGGTCAACGAAGTCAGTCGTAAAGTACACTTTTCTTTGCATTCGCTGAAACGTCTCCAGAGTGTCTTGCCTTTGAAGACTAAAATTTGTTTAGCTCAAACTCTTATTCAGCCGATCATAGACTATGCCGATGCCTGCTATTTGGATGCTACTGAGGAGCTGTTAAATAAACTTGAGCGCTTGCAAAATTTATGCATTCGATTTGTTTTCGGTCTCCGTAAATATGATCACGTCTCCCACTTTCGCAAGGAACTCAAGTGGCTCCCAATCCGCCTTCGCAGGAACACTCGTATCCTTTGTCTCCTTTTCAACATCCTTCACAACCCTTCCTATCCCTCTTATCTGCGAGAAAGATTTAGTTACGCTCGTCCTAGCGACGCACCTTGCAGGTCGCACCTCAGATCCCTACTTAAATCCCCTCCTCATAAATCCAGTTATTATTCGTATTCCTTCTCCGCCCATGCTGTAAAGTTGTGGAACTCACTTCCGCCTAGCATCCGTGACATAACTAATATTTCACTGTTTAAAACCAGACTAAAAGAGCATTATTTATCATCACAATTGTAATTTATTGATATGTAATATATGTATATATAGTTATATATATTGCATTAGGTATTTATTTATGTAACTGTACGTTTATGTATTAATATTTATTTATTATTATGTATGCATTCGTATGTTATAGGTTAGGTTAGATTAAGTTAGCATCCACTTTTTGACGATTTTTATTCCTCCTCTCACACACTATAAGTCTACATTACTTTTTCATTTCTCCTTTCGCGGGTCTGCTGGCAGAAATTTCAATAGAAATAAGCAGTACCCTTGTACTGAATTCTCTGTTGTAAATTATCCTGTGCTGTATTTTGTGTGTACATAAATAGTTAAATAAATAAATAAATAAATAAATTATCCCACGGGAACATAAAATAGGGATTACAACTATCCTATGTGTTACTAAGGTTATACAAATTTTATCTTAATCCGTTCAGTAGTTTCTGCGTGAAAGAGGTTTTTATTTTTTTATTTATACAATTTTAGTATAGGTTTACATATATTTTGTACCATTAAACTAGAATTGGTTTGTATTGTTACTCACGTATTCAATGACTTATTCACGTGTTTAACTACGGGAAGGTTTAAAATGTTAAAGGTGGTCGTCGTTTATATCTATTATTTGACTTCTGGCGCCTTTAATAGTTAATATCAAATGAAAATAAAACAATTCCGATGTTTTCTGTGTTTGATATCATCGTTTCCATGGTAAGACTTCTTACAAACATTCTGTGAGTTTTTTTGGTTACAAACTACATTATTTAGAAATAAATAACCGATATTTTCGGCTGTATATGCTGAAGACTTTGAGCTTAAACTCCATGTTCAAAATAAACAGTTTTTTTTTCAGGGTTCCCTCATTTTTGAAGATGCACATCTAACAACCAATCAAAATCTACACAATTACTTTCCTCAATAAACCTCCGTTCATTAAACAATAGTACGTATTCCTACGCTACGAGAGTACACATTTACAACGCAGTATTCCGTAGTATTGTTTCCAGTTTTCTGCGTTAGTGACAATAGGGACACTCATGACGGAACGTGTCACTGAACCGAAGCTGAGTTGCGGTATGTTGTCCTGAAAATATGTGGTTGTGTGTGTGTGTGTGTGTGTGTGTGTGTGTGTGTTTGAGAGAGAGTGTGTGTGTGTGTGTGTGTGATTCTGTGTTTTCATAGCAGCAGCAGACAATGTGGTTTTGATTTTTAATAGGTAGTAGAAGAGTACAGGTTAAAAAATATGGTAGGAAAAGGATAATAAAAGTGTTGGTGGCCATCCATTACGTCTAAAGTAAGAGTAATTACAGTGTTACAGTGTGGGAAAGAGACAGAGCTATACAAGTCGTCTAGCGTCTCGTTCCGAGTATTGTTTTTTTGCAAATTATTTTGAAGTCGTACTACACTAACGTTGCGGGTGCATTTCCACTTTTTATACTAACTAGTCTTATATTTTTTACCTATATATCGACTTTCAAATCACAACAATGCAAAAAAAGTTTTCGCTTCAAAAATTAAGTTCATTAGAAACAAAATGTCAAATAGAACTACAAACATTTATTTACACTACGTATCAGAAAAGACCTAACTACACGACGCATAATGATTAATATAGAGTGCGATATAACATACGGTAACAGTGTCGCCTAATGACAATTTAAACACTCAGCAAGAGTCAGAAGGACCACTTATTATAAGAAAGAAAGAAAGAGGGATATGCAACTCTATTGCTTTAAAACATTAGAATTTAAAGTGCTACTTTAATGAAATCGAATCGATATGGCGTGGCGCATTTCCGTCGTTTACCTTCATAATCATCTCTTCTCTCATCTTCATACAGTAATTCAGTTCTGTTATAATCATACGGAACGCAGCTAAAATGTAAACGTCACTACTGTCAAGTTGACAAGTCGTCGTTCGTTCTTACCGCGCTTTGCGCACGCTTGGTTTTCTCAATTACCAAAATTATTACATTAATTACTATTGATAAACAATGTAAACCGTTTATAAATAAATACATATAAACGGATACACGGAGTTTTCATAGTGGCGACGAGATTCTACGAACCTACACGGCGAAAATGGGTAACGAAGACGACCTTTCCAAAGAGGTTAACATTCCGCCAAATTTCATCGAATGTTACGATCCTAAAAACAAGTTCGAGCGTTGGGTACAAAGATTAGAAGGAGCATTCTCTATTTACAAGATAACGCAAGCTACATCGAAGAATTCGTACCTTCTACACTACATTGGAGCTGATTTGTATGACACACTGTGCGATTTAGTTGCACCTACTACACCAGAGAAACGTACATACGACAATAATGTAACGTCCTTGAAGAATCACCTAGACCCTACTCCACTTGAAATAGCTGAATATTTCAAATTTCATCACCGACATCAAAAGGATGGTGAACCGATCAAGGAATACCTGGCTTCATTAAGAAAAATGGCCACAACTTGCAATTTTGGGACGTTTCTCGATTCAGCCTTGAGAAATCAGTTTGTATGCGGCATCAAATCACAACGTATTAAGGATAGACTACTGGAAGTACGAGACCTGACACTGCAAAAGGCGATTGACATTGCGACTGGAATGGAAAGTGCCCAGGCTGAGGCAACTCACACTCAAGAGGTGCAAGCAATTGCAGTCAAGAGAAAGACATCTACCGGATTAAAAAATACAGTACCTACTTCTTCCAGTCAGATTGTTTGTTTTCGATGTGGTGGCAATCACTATGCTAATAAGTGTAACCAAATGAATACGAAATGCAATTTCTGCCAAAAAATAGGACATTTGAAACGAATGTGCCTTAAACTGAAGAAAGTGAACCAGGTGGATACAGGAAACCCAACGGATTCTGCGTTTAGTCCTAATACCGAACAAAATCAAGAAGAGATTGTATGTATTAACAATTGTAGAGTTACTTCTTTTTCAAATAAGTTTTGGATTAAAGCCAAAATTAATCACACTGAGTTCCAGATGGAATTTGATAGTGGCTCAGCAGTGTCTATAATGAATGAAAAAGATTACCAAAAAATTGGCAAAACCCAACTTCTACCAACTAATATAAAATTATGTACTTATTCTAATGAGTTCCTAAATATTTTAGGTGTCACACAGGTCACAGCTACGATTGGAAGAGAATCAGTAGAGGTCAAGTTGTTCATTATTTCGGGGAATCAGCATCCACTCTTGGGCCGGGATTGGATATACATGTTCAATGCATTTAAGGGCTTCAGGGATGGTTTGAGACAAGTAAACCAAGTGTCATCAGGTAAGGTGCCACATGCTTTATCTTTGCAAAAGCTTTTTGAGAAATACAGCGACTTGTTTGATAACAAAAATGTTGGTGAGATTAAAGGGGAACCAGCTGCTTTACACATGAAGCCAGATGCAAAACCAGTGTTCTTTCGTGCTAGACCAATTCCTTTTGCACTAAAAGATAGGGTTGAACAACAAATTGAAAATTTAGTTCGGGATGGAGTCCTAGTTAAAGTAGACTACAGCGAATATGCTACTCCCATTGTACCTGTAATAAAACCTAATGGTAAAATAAGAATTTGTGGGGATTACAAAATTACACTGAACCAAAATCTTCTAGTTGATGAGCATCCCTTACCTACTTCTGAAGAACTATTCAATGGTTTAGCTGGTGGGGATAAATTCTCTAAAATTGATATACGTAATGCATATCTAAATTGGAAGGTTAGGGATGAGGACCAGCAACTATTAACTCTCAATACTCACAAAGGTCTGTACAAATGTACTCGTTTGATGTTTGGACTTAACTGTGCGCCGGCTAAGTGGCAAAGAAAGATTGAAAGTATCTTAAGAGACATCCCGGGGGTTCACTGTTTCATTGATGACATTAGGGTTACAGCTGCAAACGATGCTGAGCATTTGGACAGACTAGAAAAGGTGTTTGCTAGACTCGCTGAATTCGGCCTTAAGGTTAATCTGGATAAGTCTGAATTTTTGCAAAATGAAATTGAATACTGTGGATACAAAATTAGTCGCGAGGGAGTACACAAGGTTGATAGTAAAGTAAAAGCTGTTGTGGAGGCTTTAAATCCCAAAAATGTTTCCGAGTTGCAGGCTTTACTTGGCTTAGTAAATTATTATGGTAGGTTCCTACCAAACCTGAGTAGCACGTTGGAACCCCTATATATGCTTTTGCGAAAAGAGATATCATGGAATTGGTCAGCTGAGTGTGATAAAGCTTTACGAACAATCAAAAATCAAATGCTATCTGATACTGTGCTCGCACATTACTCACCTGATTTGCCTCTTATACTAGCTACGGATGCGTCGCCTACTGGCGTGGGCGCTGTCTTGTCACATATCATGCCTGATGGAACTGAACGGCCAATACATTTTGCTTCACAGACCTTAAATTCCTCACAGCGTAAGTGGGCACAGATTGACAAAGAAGCTTATGCTATTGTTTTTGGAGTAAAACGTTTCTTTCAATACCTTTATGGTAGAAAATTTACCTTGCATACTGACCACAAGCCTCTCGTCCAAATCTTTTCGCCTACTAAGGCTTTGCCTCTTCTTTCTGCTGCACGTATGCAACGCTATGCTGTTTTCCTCCAGGGTTTTCAATATGATATTAAATACAAGAAATCCAAGGACAATGCTAATGCAGATGCGTTTTCACGATTACCTGTTGCTGTGGAAACTAGCGAGCAGGAGGACTGCGACAGTTTTCAAATTGGAATGATTTCGGTACTGCCTATTACAGTAAACGATATTGCTGCTGAAACTACAGTCGATGAATCATTGGCGCCACTACTGTTGGGCGTGTCAACTGGAAAGAAAGTGTCTCTTGCTGATAGGTTTGGTATTGAACAAACTGAGTTCTCTCTACTAGAAGGTTGTTTGATGCGAGGAACTCGTGTGGTGGTGCCTACTAAACTCAGAGATGTTATTCTGAGAGATTTACATTCTAGTCATTTCGGTGTTAATAGAATGCTCGGTCTTGCGCGAAGCTATTGCTGGTGGCCAGGGATGGACAAAAACATTAAAGATATTGCAAAAAACTGTCGTGAGTGCTCTCTACACCTGAACTTGCCTCCAGAAGTAGCTTCGAAGCACACTTGGGAGAGTCCTACTAAACCATTTGAAAGAGTTCACATTGATTTTGCTGGTAAATTTCAAAATGTTTATTTTCTTTTAATAATTGATGCCTTTTCAAAGTGGCCAGAAGCGCATGTCTTAAACAGAATAGATACTGATTCTACTATTGAAGTCTTGGACAAAGTTTTCACTACGTTTGGTTATCCAAGAATTCTCACAAGCGATAACGGAACGCAATTTGTTAATCCAAAGTTCTTTGAATACCTAAAAATGCATGGAATCACACACAAAAGATCTGCTCCATATAACCCTGCCACTAACGGTCAGGTAGAACGCTATGTACAAACGTTGAAACAGAAACTTAGATGTTTAAATTCTATAAAAACACCTACACAGTCTAAAGTAAATGAAATATTATTTCAATATCGTATAACTCCGCACCCCGCCACTGGTAAATCTCCAGCAGAAATGGTTTTTACTTACCAACCAACCTCACGTTTATCGCTGTGTTGTCCAAACAAGTCTGCTGTATTGCCTCGGAAGGAGTTGAAGGTGGTACGCGTGCGGAAACTGATGCCAGATTCAAGAGTGGTTGCTCGCAATTATACAGGAGAAGGGAAATGGAAGTTAGGAGTAGTTGAGAAGGTTCTTGGAAATTTGCATTATTTAATTAAGTTAGATAATGGTATCACGTGGCGTCGACATATCGACCAGCTCCGTCAGATTGGGGATGACGTTCCTATCTTAAATGAAAAATTTACTGATGACTTTGATCGGGCTGAAGCTCAAGCACCTAACTCTGATTCTGCTTCCAATAAACATGATACTAACACAGAACAAAACATTGATGTACCTATAGATATTCCAGAACCTGGATCATTACCTTCAGACAAGGTAATACCAACCACTAGTGATGTTACTGTACCGGCACCTTCAGTGCCTAATGATGTTCCAGTTGAACCTGCTTTACGTAGAAGTAAAAGAGTGATTAAACCTGTTGTTCGTCTTAACTTGTGAATTTTACTGTTGTCTTAAATTATTTTTTGTTATCATGTACTTTTCTTGCTAAGCATTCAAGCTATTAACAATAGCAGCCAATAGAACATAAGTTTTGTGATTAGGTTCTATTAACTTGTTTAAGAAAGTATTATAAGTTATTATTGTATGTTGATACTATAATTGTTTATGATAAGTTTTAATTAAAACTTGCGTTTGGGGACAGTAGTTAAGAACGCTTGGTGACCTTTAGTTTAATTACCTATTTGTGAATTTATTTTCCTGGTGGGGAAGGAAACTGTTATAATCATACGGAACGCAGCTAAAATGTAAACGTCACTACTGTCAAGTTGACAAGTCGTCGTTCGTTCTTACCGCGCTTTGCGCACGCTTGGTTTTCTCAATTACCAAAATTATTACATTAATTACTATTGATAAACAATGTAAACCGTTTATAAATAAATACATATAAACGGATACACGGAGTTTTCATAAGTTCATTCGACAGGCTAGTGGTTAGTGACCCTGACTGCTATGCCGGAGGTCGTGGGTTCGATTCCTATCCGATTCCTTAGTCTAGCCATAATCATCTTTCATACAGTAATTCATTTCATTCACAGTTTTTTTGTCTTCCCTTACCTAGCCCATAAGTATAGTAGGTATGTGTAACTTAACTTACTGCCTTTATCTAATTTCTTTAAAGGGTACCCATGTCTATGATTTCAAAATGTCGATTACTAGTGGACATTCTGTCTATTTTTTCAATACCCTAGCGGAATCACCACTGTGTCGCAGTATACTTTATTTGCCACACTCCACGGTAATTGCCTACCGCCCACAATTCAAGTACACTGCAATTCTTCCAACATTTCACCACAATATCCCATTTGACATTTTATGAAATCGTTACAAAGGTATTTTTCTGTTTTCTGCTAAAGAATTGTGATTTAGATTTATGAAGTACCCGCTTTTTGTAATAAGTAGGGTGTAATTATGTAAAAGGAGCTGTTATTTTTTGGAAATGGTGTTTCGTTGGATTTCTCAATTATTTCCCGTTGTTTTTCTTAAAAACCGGCCAAGTGCGTGTCGGGCCACGCACAGTGTAGGGTTCCGTAGTTGCCCATCAAAATACTTATGCAAACTAACTAAACTGATTCGCTGAATTTAATTTTAAAAAGAAGAATTTTCAAAATCGGTCCAGGAGTCTGAGAAATCGGGGAAAAGAAAAAGATAAAAAGACTACAACTAATTTAGAACCTCCTCCTTTTTTTTGAATTTAGTTAAAAATAGTTGACGATAAAAACCTACCTATCCCCAAAAAACATACCTGTAGAAGTAAAAATAAAGTTGACAAACTTACATTTGCAGTTGTCTCCGATACATTTTGTTTAAGAAAATATGATATCAAGTACATTTTATAAGTTGGTCGACTATTACTCGTAAATTTGTAAAGCCTACTTAGTCATGATAATTTTCTTTTAAACTTCGTTATATGTACTACTATTGTGAATTTTTTCACACCCCCAAACATAACCGTTTAGCTGATAGAGGGGGGGGACACTCGAATCGAGCAAAATTTAGCAATTTAATGCTTAATATTTCACAAACGAATTTTTTTATCAAAAAATTGTTAATGGAAACTATCATTATTTTTTAAAGGCCTATTTAATGATACCCCACACTAAGGGGTACGCGAGAAAAAAAAAATCCTCACTTTACGTGTAAGTACTGGAGGTACCCTAAAAAAAAATATTTTACGAGATTTTATTTTACCACTTTTTTGGCACAACAAATCCGTACATTTACACCAAATTACAGCTCTCTAGTACTGTGCGTCTCAGAGCTAAACTGCGGACAGACGGACGGACGGACGGACGGACGGACGGACGGACGGACGGACGGACGGACGGACGGACGGACGGACATGGCGAAACTATAAGGGTTCCTTGTTGACTACGGAACCCTAAAAAGGACGTCTACTACCCCGATTCGCCCTTTCGTAAATTTTATTCAGAAAATCATTTTAGTTCTGAGCCCTTCTCATTGTTTAACCATTGAAAAGAAAGTTCAAAATTAAAACCAAACATCAAACAAGCGACCTACGATTAAACTTCAGAAATCCATCGACATTTTATTACAAAACGAATAGAAAGCAAACAAGATATTTGAAAATAACTTCAGCACTGTCAACAACTATAAACACGGCTTTATTGATTCGTGTCTGTCACAGTACACGCTATTTGAACAACTTTATACGACTATTCAAACTAATATAGAGTTTGAAATTATGCAGCCGTGTTTCCATTGGCTGTAAACATAGCCGTCAATTGTTTAACGGTCTGTAATTGGTTCAGAATTGCCTTTATGCAGGGGGGAAGCGTAATTATCAATGCTAGTTGAATTTTTTGTGTGACAAGGGGTTAGATTATTTCGAAGGTCCAGATTAGATTTGGATTCAAATCAAATAGGCAAAGTCAGGGTCTATCTGTGCTTTCTAAGCACTTACTAATACTAATGTTCGATACCAAGGTGTTGCAAATTGAAGTGTATATTGTAGTTTTTACAAGCCAAAGCATTTATTAAGCATTGATTCCACCGCAGTGGTTCGACTGGAAGTCGACCTCAATAAGGTTAGAAAAGGTTATCCATAAAGCTTTATAATGCAACAAGGATTTTAGCGCTACTTACGAGCGCATAGTTGCTAAGGTGTGTTTGTGTACTGTGTAGTGGAGACTGTATTTTCTGATAGCTATAACCCTGGAGTCTTTGAATCAAGAGTGCATAGGTTACTTCTAAGCAACCTTGCTTCAACGTCGACTACATCGATGCTTACCATCAGGCGAGATGTTGTACAAAAGCGAGCCTACCAAAAAAAAAAACTAGGTGACTTTAACCAGACAGGTTGACCAACCTTTGTGCTCGGCGCTGGTTTTCAACTGGACCTGACTGGTTTAGCCTACAGAACATTTCGGCAGTTGATGTTTTTGAGCATAAAGCAGCATTTCGAATGTGAATGAACCAGTAATTCGAAAAAGCGAGCGTAAGTAACATAGATAAAAAAAATAAAATAAAAAACTAGGTGACTTTAACCAGACAGGTTGACCAACCTTTCCAACCATTTCCTCGACCCAGACAGGTAGGTTAAGTGAATAAATAATGTCCCTAACAGGAACCACAAAAAACGGTGTCCCGCATCAAATTATTTCATAATTAAGGCTGGGTATACACCTGGTCCCGACTGTCAGTGACGCACATGTTACATGTTGAGTAGATACGCCGAGAGATTTATTTTACAAAACAAAAAGTACAATTTATGTATTTAGTACTGGTGACCCACGGATACCAATGCTTTGTTGGTATTGTTACAACAAAAGTATCTTGCGGTCATCTGTACCCGTAGCACGAATTTTCAGTATTTGAGACGTAAAGTAAACTGGAACTTTGACAATTTCAAATTGACAATTTTCAAGGAAAAAAATAGTTCTGTCTCCACACACCAGAGGCGCTGTTCCATTTTTTCTTACAAAAACGCTGTAAATACTGGAAAGACGCTGTAAAGTAAAAGAGTGAAAATTCGTGCTAAGGGCACTGTGCTGTTACGTAACAGCATACATTGTGCACTTTGCTTTTTTTTTCGTACTAAAATCATCAAATGACTCCTGGGGAACGGAAGGGACTGTCAGACTCGTACTGACTAAAATCCAGGGTGTCCTTCAATACACCTCTATGTTCCAGGGTCACGGTTACCTGTTAAGTGAGTTCCGGGACCCAGGCAGGCGTATAGCCCTCGTGAACCCAGGCATGGTCTAAGATCAAACCTAGACGAGATATTTCGTTTTCACGAGCAAGTCCCCAAGTGTACCAACTGTAAAAGTTGCAAAAAACCATTCAAGGATATACAAAATTAACAAAATAGGTTTTACATACGAAAATGACATACAGTTGACAGACAGTACAGTTCTAATTTGAAACAAATAATTAGTTGTCGGCCAGTTATAAATGACGGAAAGCGTAATTTCATTAGGTAAATTAAGTCGTAAGCAGGGACCGAAACCGGTATGATCAATACGGGTATTTTTTCGGTAACAACCTTTTTTTCTTTTACGGGTAATTTTATAGATTACCTTTATTAATAAAGTGAATACATAACCAGTATTAATACCGAAATAAAAATTACCCCTATCTTGCACACTTCACACGTGCCGTCGGCAATAGTCACAGGGCGCGCATCGCCTGTGTGTGTGACAAAGAGTCATCATCTTTAGGTAACCGGTATTAAAACGGTAACCTGAATAGAGGTTACATTTTTCTTCGGTCTAGTTACCCAGATAGCGGTAACCTAAGTCTGAAAAATAACCAAAATTCGTCAATGCCTGTACCGTAATTTATAAAGGTTTTCGGTCCCTGGTCGTAAGATTCAGGTCTAACATATCCATGGAAGTTGTACGAATGTTGTAAGAATTCCAAATATCACATAATATACAATATTTGTAATTTCCACCGTCAATACACAAACACCTACCGAAAAAACCTTCAAAAAACCCTCCAAAAAAAAAGAAAACTCTGTTGCTACCGAAGCCTCCCCTAACTCCGTACTTATTACACCATCGCAGATGATGTTGTGAATTGTGTCATAAACATGTAAATATGTACTATAAGTATATGTACATAAAGAACAATTTTTATTACGCGTCTTTATTACTGTTCTTTATTATTTTTATGAAGAACGTGCGGATTAAGGCCCGCGTAGACGTGACTTGTGACGTAATAATGCCTATCAAATATTTGATCGTTTATAGATGAGAAGTGTCGTGTATGATGGCTTTTATTTATGAGGAAAGGGGGGTTAGGAATTTAAATTAGTGCTGTGTTTAATTTTATGGTTTTATAGAAACCTAAAGTAAGCAGGTCACTCAATAAGCTAGGTGACAGATTAATATGGCATCAAAATCTACAATATGAATCTTTTTGTGTTTTTAATTACAACAGCATATTGTACACATGTCATTGTTTTTCTAAAAATAAATTAACTAATCAAAACCATTCCTACATAATAGTGTAGAAAGACGAGTATTTTTAATAAACCCTTAGTAACATCTATACCACGAAACTAGCGAAAAGCTAAAAAAAAGTACACAAAAGCTCAACATGTCCCCAACACAATACTTTTCACATCCCATATATTCATCGACGAATAAAAAAACCACGTAGCAGGGTTCCATACCGTTCAATCCCGGGCAGTGCGTTTTTATTAAGTCACACATATAAAGGGTGGCCGTTATTACTGCCGGGTTCCGTCGGTCACTCGCGTTGGTCAATTTTTGGGTCAAATCGAACTACCCCCTCCCCCCGTCCCCGTATATTTTATACGGGTATCCCTTTCTGCGGATTACCAAGAAGTTTTACTAAAGTTTTGCCTTTTGATGCCTCAATTGTTCGACCTTCGAGTTTTAGTTGTGTTCGTTTGTGTTCAAATGACCGTGTTAGTGTTTTGGGGTCTTTTTTATATGAAATATTTTATGGTTGCTTTTTTTTTGCTCTTGAATGTTTTTAAGGGAGTTGTGTTGTATTTATTTTATACTTCATACAAATATGTACATTGAAGAGTGATTAATGTTATGCAATTCTAACATTCAACTATTGGGTGATGCACAGACAAAAAGTTATAGGCACATAAATCATGCCAAAAAAAAAAACAATATTTGCGAGGTACAGCAGGCTCGAAATAACACCGATTTAAACCTAATAACCGCACTCCAGTTCAATTTATATTCATAAACCAAAACTATACCCGAAAAAAACTAAAAATAACACACCAAAAGTTACTTTACGAGCGAATATAAGTATAGTCATAATCTAGTTATTACATCGCCGTTGCATTTTGAACTGTAAAGCTGCTACTGTCAAAGCATAATGAATTGTATGAGAGAAGCCGGTAGGCTGTAAAAGTTACCCCTTGTCACGACAGCGGCTTGACTCACGCGATGTTAATTAAAAAAAACAGCCGAATCTACGTTTTGCTAGTTCAGTAACGGTTCCGCATAGTTCGGTTTAAACTTGTCAATGCTGAACACGAATTAGTTCGCAAATTGTGGAATGTTTGAAGGCTTCTTACGTAGTTTACTATAATTTCTATATTTACTTGATTCGTGATTTCGTCGAATAGAAATAGAAATGTCAAACTTTGTATTTAATTTGTGAATCTAGCTCAAGGTGACTTGAAATCTATCTATATTGTTAATAATGACAAACTATTCATTTGCTAGTTTTCCATTGACATAAATAATATTTTGTTTTGACTGCCAAGTGACATTTGTGAGAACCTTTTTCCACGCAACCCCAAAACTACGCCGATTGGTCAACGGCCTTCCACAACAGCCTTGTATTCGGGTTTTATTTGAAGTATAGACGCCTCTACAAAATGGCAAATATCTGCCTTCATAACGTAAAAATTCATGATGAACTAATTTAGGTTAAATTGCGTTAACCTAACCATTAGTGCCACGTTATCTCCTGGACTCAGTTGATAACTCATTTTATGTTGGCTTTTAATTTGTGAGGTTAAAAAAGGTTGATATATGTTAAGGTTGTAGGTATATGTTAGTTTATGGTTTTGCGTGGCCACTCTAGAAGGTCGACTGACGATGGTAAATAATCGTAAAAGTATGAATTTCACTGTGATTTTAGACACGCCCAACGGTTGATGTGAGTTAAATATAAACATTAGCGGTTTGTGTTTTGTTTATTTAGGACTTCCTGTTCGTTTTGCGGTTTAGGGCACTTTAAAGCTATTGTCAAACAGACAGGCGAAGCGAATGCGATCCAAAACGTTTGTATTTGTAATGGATGGAATTTTTTGAAACCAGTCACATAGACTTTCGGATCGATTTTGCTTTTCTATGTGACTGGCTTCAAACAATGCCGTACATTACAAATACAAACACGTCGGATGGCATTCGCTTCGCCTGTCTAGTTGACATTGACAACAGCTTTACTATGGTGGCTAAACTTTGCAATTAAAACAAGTCATCAATGCAAAAGAGGAAATATTATATGGCAGAAGTAATTAATTTCGTAATTATTTATAATATTACTATAGAAGTGCATTTATGATATCAATTCACTCCGCATTATACTCGTGTATAATGCACTCCTATAGAAATGCGGCAAGACCAGAAAAAATAAGAAAGATGCAGAGATAAAACATGGTAAAAATATCCAGAAAAAAAATTGAGGAGGACTCATATAAAGGACTTGCACAACCTTAAATTGTTTTAAATTAATGTTGAAGTAACACTAAAAGTTTAAATTTCAAAGACCTCATTCCAGGTGCAAAAATACAGAGCGGCACTTAAAAATGCTCACGTAATATTACGTGAAACAAGTCTACAGTACCTAGTTAGGTTACCTACACAGACAATCCACACTTCAGGGCGTTTGGGGGGACGTAAAACACCGTCTGCCAACAGTTAAACATAGACGTCGCGACATAAATAATTACACGGGCCGTGCACACGGGGACATACGGGGGACAAGCGGGGGACAAGCGGGGGACAAGCGGGGACAAGCGGGGGAAAACGGGGGACATGGGACAAGTTATAGGCTCACCGTCAAACCGCAACTATGTTGTGGTCGCTGCCAACTTTGACCAGTTTGTATTGGCCTAATTTTCAGTTTGTTTTACAGTTTTTAGGGTTCCGTAGTCAACAAGGAACCCTTATAGTTTCGCTATGTCCGTCCGTCCGTCCGTCCGCAGTATAGCTCAGAGACGCCCAGTACTAGAGAGCTGTAATTTGGTGTAAATATACGGATTTGTTGTGCCGAAAAAGTGGTAAAATAAAATCTCGTAAAATATTTTTTTTTAGGGTACCTCCAGTACTTACACGTAAAGTGAGGATTTTTTTTTTCTCGCGTACCCCTTAGTGTGGGGTATCATTAAATAGGCCTTTAAAAAATAATGATAGTTTCCATTAACAATTTTTTGATAAAAAAATCGTTTGTGAAATATTAAGCTTTAAAGTGCTAAATTTTGCTCGATTCGAGTGTCCCCCCCCTCTACCAGCAAAACGGTTATGATTGGGGGTGTGAAAAAATTCACAATAGTAGTATATATAACGAAGTTTAAAAGAAAATTATCATGACTAAGTAGGCTTTACAACTTTACGAGTAATAGTCGACCAACTTATAAAATGTACTTTATATCATATTTTCTTAAACAAAATGTATCGGAGACAACTGCAAATGTAAGTTTGTGAACTTTATTTTAACAGCTTATAAAGGTATATTTTTTGGGGATAGGTAGGTTTTTATCGTCAACTATTTTTAACTAAATTCAAAAAAAGGAGGAGGTTCTAAATTCGTTGTAATCTTTTTGCTTATGTATTTTCCCCGATTTCTCAAAGACTCCTGGACCGATTTTGAAAATTCTTCTTTTTAAAATTAAATTCAGCGAATCAGTTTAGTTAGTTCGCATAAGTATTTTGATGGGCAACTACGGAACCCTACACTGTGCGTGGCCCGACACGCACTTGGCCGGTTTTTGTTTGATGAATAGGAAGTATTGACGTTTACTGATAAGTTCTGTCTGTAATATGCAGGTGATCGGTTTTCGTTAAGAGTTTGATGGATGGGAAGTATTGGCAGAAGTGATAAGTACGTACACGCAGGTGATATAGAAAATAGTGATTATATAAAAATAAGTCGGGTTTTCCTTCCTGACGCTATAACTCCAGAACGCACGAAGCTATTTCCACGGTTTTGCATTCGTTGGAAAGGTCTCGGGCTCCGTGAGGTTTATAGCAAAGACTAGTGGCGAAACGGAGTTCGCCGGGTTTGCTAGTGTTCAATAATTATTTGATAGTATTGTAGAGATCAATAGTTGCTAATATTATAAAGTTCATTTGTTACGTCGAACGCGCTTATTTCATTTCAAGAAAGGTTCTAATTCATAATTAATTTTGTTTTGAATAGTAGATTTATGAAGGAAGGCTGTACGATAAAAACATCACGCTACTACCAGTAAGAGTCGAGCAGCGGGAGTGATACAAAGGGGACCAGCAAACATTATAAAGGAGTAAACTGCTGGAGAAAAAAAAAGCAAAAACGGTTTATAAGTTCCAGAGATTTAATTCCAATAAACAAATTCAAAAACTTATTAATTATTGCAGATTAAAAATGGACCCTTTTTTCAGGATGGATCCCTTTTCTAATGAACACTTCGTATAAGATTCTTTAATAACTTTGTCAATTTTATCAAGCCGGTGAACATGGACATTCTATCAGGATAAAACACATTTCTAATAGCTAAGTAACAAGTGAGGACATTTGACATATTGTAATTTCACCCATCACTTTTCTGATCGTATAATGGCTCTTATGTGACATATCTGGAACAACCATCTGATGGGGTGACTTTCCTGTCGGAAAGGCTACGCTCTGAAAAATGGTGTTTATTATGTTTGTACGGATACGGGTTTTTAAGTTATTATAATGGACCCTTTTTTCAAAGTAGACCCCTTTTCTTATGAACACTTCGTTAAAGATTCTTTAATAACTTTGTTAATTTTATCAAGCCGGTGAACATGGACATTCTATCAGGATAAAACACATTTCTAATAGCTAAGTTTGTTACTGTGAGGACATTTGACATATTGTAATTTCACCCATCACCATTCTGATAGTATAATGGCTTTCATGTGACATATCTGGAACAACCATCTGATGGAGTAATTTTCCTATTATGAAGGCTACGCTATTGAAAATGGTGCATGTTTGTATGGCTATGGGTTTTAAAAGGTTTCTATGTTAAACTACGATTCATTTTTTTTAAAGATTTTGGCCATTTTTTTTCATATATGACACGTGTACGACGCCCCCCGAGACTTAGGAAGTATGTACGAGCTTCGAAATAACACATTTGCGTACCTACCGATACCAGTCTTAACATAGGCATGCATCGCCTCTGCCGGGGTCGCGGGACTTATCTCATTACCGATTGTATTTTAGTCAGTGGATTTTAGTCAGTACGAGTGTGGCAGTCCCTCCCGACCTGCCCGGGGCGGGAGGACTCGTTTGATGATTTTACCACGTTAAATAAAAGTCGTGTATAGCCGCGTTATGAGACAGCAAAAATGTTGACAACCAATGACAAATTAAAACTCCATCAGTGCATCTTTGGGTAGATCGGCACTCATTTTAATTTTTAAATTTATATTTCGCTAAAGTGTATTTTATTTTATTCTCAACTAGTGTTTGCCCGCGGCTTCGCTTGCGTTATTTTAGAATTTGAAAAACAATACGGATCGTGTGGCGCCATCTGGAATATGAACGTAATTGTTTTCTCAGCAACAGCTCTCTTCTATTATTCGGGATGTAAGATACCTTATATCCGTGTCTATACTCCTGACAACGTATATGCTAAATTTTGGGACGATCGATTCAGTAGGTAGTAATGCGTGAAAAGGTAAAAAACAAACATACTTGCATTTTTATTATTAGTTTAGATCAATAATGTTATATCTAGGTACATAGTTTGCATAGGAAACGTCCGTATTTGAGCGACATTAATTTCAAAGAACCGTGTTTATTTTAAACATTAGACTATCATTTTTGGGTTGATTTACAGTATCGCTGCAAATTGAACGTACGATAGCATTGCTCTTCTCCCTTGCATTCCGCGTGATACCTAAAAAATAACTAATTATCTGACTCGATGAGTACAACTTGTCGTCGTTTAAAACAGAATCTATGCACGGGATTGAACACCAATTCAAAACATAAATAAACACATTTTTTTCTAATCTTTAAAATTCCACACCTCGAAACAATTACAATTAAAAAAATATCCAACTTACTACCTACAATTTAAATCAGTGTATATTTATATCTTAGAAAACTATTGAAAAAAAAAATAGTAATAATTACACAATACAATAATTTAAAATCGCGAATAATATTGAAATAAAAGTATACACATTTTTTTTAATTATTTGAAACTCTCAGGACAAATTTAAGAAAACTCAAAAAGTGAAAAAAAGAAACAGCGAGATTTGATCCAGAGACCCCTTGCACGAAAGTCAAGCAGGATACCAACCAGACTGGCTAGTACGCTGACAGTGTTTTCAAATAGCGGTTCTTATACAAATGTCAACAATGACTGAAAATCAACATATTATAAAATTGCTAATCCCCCAAAGGGAATAGCGTAATTATACATATCCTATTAATAGAAGAGCAGTTTAAGGAATATTTGGGGAAAAATTGACTAAACAATATCCAGTGGTTTAGCTTCCAACTAAAAACAAACAGATAAAAACAACAAAATTTAAAATTGCTTATCTCCCAGGAAAAATAGCGTAATGATACATAGCCTATCAACAGAAGCATATTATTAGGAATGTTTGAGGAAAATTTGATCGACAACTTTACAGTAGTTTAAGAGATAGATCAAATCAAAAAAACATAAAAAATTTCGAAAGAAAAAAAAAGTTGATTTTGCATCAGAATCGATCCCTTATCTCGAAAAAAATACAAAAAGAAAAAAATATTCAATGTACAGGAATGACAGCTCTACGATTTTATTATATGTAAAGATAAAGATAAAGATTCGCTGCCAAAATTACAGGCCAAAAACTCTCAACATTTTTTGAAACACGAAGGTAAAAAAAAGTAAAATTAAAAACAATTACAACCCTGAAGATCCCTGTCATCAAATAAAACACCCCGTACTTAACTTTAATGCAACATGACACACACCGTGCTTAATTTAAAATGAAAATAATAAAGTCGAGGCTATTCGTTCGGAAATAATGTCAGTATCCGCGTCATGGCGTTTTTTGTAAAGCTATGGTCAGACTGAGGCGAATCTCGCTGCGGGATTCGGAACTAAAATCGGTCATGTCGATTGTATCAGCTGAGTAATTTCATCATCATCATCAGCCTATAATGTTCCATTGCCATTGCCCTCCTCTCTATGAGAGAGAGTGGGCTATAATCCACCATTCGGGCCCAGTGCCGATTGGTAGATGTCACATGTCTTTGAATTTTTGGTTCTAGGACATGCCGGTTTCCTCACGATGTTTCACCCAGCGTTCATCGCACATGCGACTGATGTAGCCAGCCCAAACCGATGTTAGATTTAAGCAAAATTCTTACTAATATCTACTATGTCTGTTTTCACTAACAATAAAAAACCATTGCATCCCGCACGGACTTCGGGATTCGCTGCAGTTAGAACAGTCCCTATAAACAGCTCACGTTGCATGTGGCTGTCGATCGAGTCGTGTTTTATAGTGATATTAAATAGCCGGTCATAGTTAATGGAATAGTTTATATTTTACACGATGGAAACGATAGCGTTTATTTACAAGGTAGACAGGGTTGTCCAGGGTATAAAACTAATCATTTAATAAACAAAACTCACTGATTTCATTGTAATTTTTAGTCGTTGCTGTTTTTAAATGGAAATAGCTCTTAATGACATCCCTCCTCAAAACATGCAAAGAATGTTAGGTCAGCTTAAAAAGTCGAAAGTCGATGTAGGTAATGAAATGGTCATAAAACCCCTGTTTTGTCGCATGATATTCACTGTCAAGATTTCAGTGGATATTTTCAGTGTCAAAGTCCAATCCCGAACTTTATTTCAGCGAACATGCCAAAGTCTGCACTCCTTGCGTGCCAGCAGTTAATTAGCACGATCTAATAACATCCTAAGCAAAGTTAACCCACTTATCTTTGAAAACAGAAGCGCGCTGTACGCCGTCGTGTTCCCACGATTGGCCACGATAAACATCAAGCCTCAAGTCTTTACCGTCCAAGATAAGGCAGCCGCTTTCATACACACTCCTTTCCAAGTTCCATTAACTTTGGCAAGCAAAGGCGCCGACTAAACTATGCATGTATCGTGTGTACATCTCTTTTCATCGCTCGCTGCCCACCGTTCACACTAGTTAACATTCCGCCGACCCAACTATAAGGGGATGAAAAAAGTCGAGTCAAAGAGAACAGGTTTACCAACAGCACTCAAGATTCCATCTTTAAAAAGGGGCGCGAATTCGATCTCTTTAATGTTCGCCTTTTCAACTTCCAGTCTTTTCATAGCTGCCCTACAAAGTTCCAATATTGAATACGAATATTTTTAATTGGAGCACGGTTGCAACGACAACAAACTTTGAGAATGGACCTAAAATTACAATGTAATACCTACCTACATGCCTTATTAACATTACAAAGGGACCTTTGGAGGCGGGTCATTCTGTAACCCTATCGTCGTCCATTAGTTAGTGGCAGGTTAATAAGGTTCTTTGTTGTCACCACTCGACGCTTTCACAATTTCGCCTTGAATGCAGCTTATCTCTCGGCTTGTTTGCTTACACCCTCTGTAAAAGACTCACCGTGCTACGTCACTCGCCAATTTTTGTAGCGTTAGTTGGAAATTATGAACGCAAGCCGAGATAGTCTCTGTGTGCTTTGATAAATTTATCTCTTGTTTCATGGAGATTGTTTTTACATTATCAACGAAAAGCTTTGCAAAGTGATTATAAATCAGGAATCCGGAAAGAACTTTGCACGTTTCTAAACTTGATTGCTAAGTTCAAAGACATTTGAAGGAATGTCATCCCAGTAACGCGTATTATTATCAATCTTAGAATTCAATATCAGTAAAGAAAAATCATGAAAGTGTCTAATGGAGCGAACACCCGATAGTTCTATAACAGAAGCAAGTGAGTACGTAATACGTGTGGGTAATCGTTTATAGAAGCCAACATAATAGTAAGTTATCGAGAATTTTGTCGCTCAAAATTCGTTGGCTGAGCCTCTCAATAGTCGATTTAGGGGCGAAATGGAAAATTAATGGCACGGAAGTGAAATTCTTCGGATAAAACGGAGACAATAGACTTAGACGATCGCTTTAGAGCTCAACTAAAGACATTCACTACCATTACTATCGGTGAAAATGGCTTAGGAGATGTTAAAATTTTATGTTTGTTTGTAAGAGAATCTGCAAATGGAATCTCAAATTGTAAAAAAAGAAACTGTAGAAGTTAAAGCCAACAATAGCCGAAAAGTAGAAACAAAAACTCGACGATCCCGTGAATATGTAAAACGGACAAATAATCAAAAAACATGAATAGGGAAAATGGGACAAAGGAACAATGAATTGGACATTGGTGACATATACCAGAATTTACCGCGTTTTCCATTTCAGTTGAACTACATACTTATGCGAACAATAACATTGCAAATGATAACAGAGGCTGTGTTTAGAATAATCATTGATGTTGCATGTGTAAACTTAAATTAACAAACATCCGATGACAATAACAACACAAAACTATTTAAACAAACCGAAAATTATGACCAGCAATAACAAAACGAACCGTGTAACTTCATAGCAATCCCATTATATTTATCAGAAGCAGCCTGTTACCAAAACCACTATCAAATTCTAAACAATAGTTGGCGCTGCAAACTGTGGTCACAGGAGCCAACAATGGCGGCTACGATCCACTGCAAAACGTTATTAAACTTAAATAGAAGGGATCATTGATGCAGAAACTTTCTATTACTTGGGATGGAAAGAAAATCTCTTATCAGAAGCGATTATTGGGCCGGGATTAATATCTATCTATGTGTCGACAGGACTTAAGATGGGGATTTCGTTCCAACGATAAAAACCTCTGCGGCTTCGGACCTCTTTTGTTTTTTTTATTATTGGCCAGTGGCAAGGATACTGTTTATGGAATGGAAATGTTTAAATCCCGGTAGAAAATTCTGGAGCTCAACAGAATAACGTTGTAATGCTACCTCTTGATAGATCGTTATAAATCAATTTGGTGTTAGATTACTTAATTTGTGAGACGAAATCTGATATCTGCCTTCCAAAGTTACCGAGCAGCGCTTTGTCAATGTCGTAATTTGGGCATTTAATATTTTAGATGATGATAAAATCTTGAAAGTAAACAAGAGAAACGTCTTAAATGGGTCTTGGTGTGACCAGTACATTATTGTAAACTGATTTGACATAGTTTTTTTTTTAGAATGTTTGTATTTGTTAACTGCGAGGTTTTTGGGCTACCTATACTTAGATTTTTTTAAAAGTGTTTGTAACTTGCAAAATTATCATTTATTAATTCTTTCATTCTTTTCTACACTTTTCACACCGTCTACATAAAATCATCCTTAAACATTCCGAATATGAAACTTCATTCAAACCGAATTTAAAATCAATACTCTGAAAAGAATTCCGTTCCAATGGAAATTCAATTCATGCCATTCAGAGTTCCATGCGGGAAAACAATAATATTGGTAGACCACACGGATGCCTATCTGATGTGGAAATGCTAAAATATTGACAATTTTTATTTTCACAGAATTAATGAAGGTAAACATATTAATAGTCGTTGGTTTGGCAAATGATTGATTTGAATAGCGTTTGAAATTAACTGCAGGGTTTTTTATAAATTCGAAAAACGAATTCCAAAGAATTCCATTTTCAAATTTCAATTCGTTTTAATCGTTCCAAAACTGACAGTTGCATTTTGAATGTAATGGTTGTAATCGTAACCTTTTTAGAATTTATTATCGGCTTGTCTATATCTTTTGTTCTTTATTTTAAAAGTGTTGCTGTACTTTTTTATTTATTTGCAAGCCAGTAAATGATAAATTCTTTATTTTCTCATACCATTCACTAAATACACACTGATTTCGTACAGGAAATAATAATTGTTATCTTCAAGACGCATATTTATCGCTCATTCATATTCATAAGATGAATGCCGCAAGCGTTTTCGAACAAGGGTTACCAGATTTAAAATTAAATTATTCTAAATTTCTCTATTCGCTTCTAACATTTGAAATTATATTTTTCGAACTAGCTACTACCAACGCCTATGCCTATGAGGCATTTATAAAAAAAAATGGGTTTGTTATTTTTACTTTATTTTCAATTCAGATGTAAAACATTCTAAACCGTTATATTCGTTGTTTTTATTTCGAAGAATAATTTATTAACTCACAAAAAAGTCTCCAACATAAACATTAACAGAGCCAAAATTTCTAAAAATATTCTACCAACTTTCAGACTAAAATGTCGAGAATCCACCCTTGTTCGGTTGGTACCCCTGGATTGTGGCTCGTGTAACTGTTTTGTGGGTTGAATAACCACTTATATTCAATGTTAGATAGCCCTAAAATTTATTGTTAGAGAGAACATGAGACCTTAATTAATGGGGATTCTAAATCAAAGGGGTAAATATCTCCCGTCTATTACGTGTTGTTATCTAGTTTCCTGTGTGAAAATTCAAGGATTGATGGGAAATATGGCTGGCAATAATTTTGTGTTTGGAATAAATATGAAAAGGCGAAAAAAAATAATTGTAAAAACAAAAATCTCTTCAGTACTGCCATTTTTGATTGTACTGTAATAGATTTTTCACGAATTCTGATAAGAATCCTTCTAAACCTCACGAAGCTATTTTCCACTAATCTCATCAATCAAAAATCCATATACATTCACCACACACCTGCACTACACCACAATGGCTTTCAAAAACCATTCCCTTTAAAACTGCACCGCAAATATTCCGGCCCAAACCGGTTAGAACCGGTGCAAACCGGCGCGAAACTCCCGCCATATCGCCGAACCCGTGACGCAGATATATTAGCATTTAGATTATGTCCTCCGGCAGTAGAAGACATGTGCTGCCGTTCGTGCCTACCTCTGATTTGTCCTCGGCTCTCTTCGGGAACCTACGGACCTTCCGTTTAATGAAAATAGAAATTCCTGTGCAAACCTGCTGAGTATTAAAGTTGGTAGGTAATTGACGCTCGGTGCGCCGTTTAGGGTTTAATATTTCCAGGGTTGGTTGTATCTTTGTTCGTGAATGATTGAATTGTTAGGGTTCCGTACCCAAAATGTAAAAAGGGGACCCTACTTACTTACTATCCGCTGTCTGTCTGAGCGTCTCTCATCAGGCCGTACCTCATGAATCGCGATAGTTAGACAGTTGAAATTTTGACACATGAAAAACTTCTTTCCATTTTTATAGATTATGGTACAGAACCCTTCGTGAACGAGTCCAACTTCCACGTGGCCGGTTTTTTTTTAATTTGGTATGAGGAAAAGAATGTGAAAGGGGAGGCCTTTACTGTTTTTGATGTACCAGTTGGGCAAAGGAAATCGATGGGAAACAAATGAAGCTAAAGGACTCTCTCACTAAATATTCCCAGAATTCACTTAAGAATATTTCCTTACGCTACATAACTTGATAAAGAATTCGCATACAAAATGAATTTCAGAAGAAATACCATATCGCTCTTTGTATTGTAAAATGTTATCTTGCCTCCCTTTAGGCGGACATAAAAAAGGTAGTAAAAAAAAGGTCTCATTTTTCTCAGCGATGACGCGTCCTCGATATGTCTCCCAGGTATCGATTGTTTACCAATCGATATCGAACACACATCCATTTTACATGATCACTTTTGCACAATATGACAGCTTCGTACCCCGTTCCCTTGTGCATATTAAAATGCAAATCAAAGCCGGTAGCGGACGCCGCCGCCGTCGCATATTCCCGATTTTTTCCCTCCACAAATCGATTCGACATTCGTAATCGAGATAGACGCGAATAGTCACGTCTGTAATATATTTTTGGGGGTGTCGTAAAGACATCTAATATGAAATCTTTTTTACTTATTCCAATATGTGGAAAAGTAAAGCATTTTCCTTTACGGTTGTAATAAAATTCTTAATCGAGAATTAATGTTGGTGGAAGGTGCGCCGTAGGAAGTGTTGTTTTCTATTTGTTTAGCACCATCTTATTTAAGGTGAAGGCGTGGCAGCGAGGCGGGTTGTAACGACAGGGCGCCACCTGACGTCATAACAAAGCCCTCACCTTTTGTCAATTTTAGAGCACCTTAAAGATCTGAAGCGAGCGGTAACGACCGCCGCTATTTGGTGACGTCATTTGCCGTTTTTTGTTGAAGTGTTTTCAAAATAGTGTAATAGAAATTACTTTTTGACGTGATAACGTCTTATAATTCGATAGCCGGCTGCACACACGAAAAAAGATGACGTCATGCGGCGTTGCCTCGTTATGTAGCGTTCCATAGCAAAGGCGTGTCAATTGTTTGTTTATAGCAACGTAAGTGCAGTATTCTCTAATGACGTTGTCACGTTCAACTATTCAGTAAACCGACTATACAGACAACCGATTTTTTAGCCTTACTTTAGTAAGAATAATATGTCTGTCTCTAAAAGAATCTGGCCTTTATTGAAGTTTGCTTTTCGGGGAAGTTTCTTAAAAAAAAAAACATTCTTAGCGTTTAAATTCAATACATGCAAACTTATTCCCATATCAATATCTAATTTAGTCATTCAAAAACGTGACACAAGCTCTAATGAATTTTGTCATCAATTTGATTTAAAATAATGATCTAAATGACGGTACTACGCAGCATCGTTCACCACCGAATAATTTAAATTCTCATCATCATAATAACAGGGTAACTCGCGATAGACAAATTCATTTAACAGATGCATTTTAATATTGCTATGATTTGTATCAGCAAATATTGTTGAAACTTAACCTTTTAATCACTGATGAAAGTTTAAGGAAGCCTATGAATGACAAAATATAACGTAATTATTTTTTTATTTATATTTGTATTTTGCTTAAGCTATCCTCTTAAAGCTGAGGTAGATAAGATGCAAAAAGCTTGGGAGAGTTATACGACCTGAAATTTCCTATTCTATTGCATGCCATTATAAGAAACCTAGACCATTTTTCTACTGTTATAGGAATATCCATTATAATCCTGTTAAAAAAGCCTATTAAGGCCCCAAACAGTAAGATACCAAACTGATTGATTTGTAGGTCAGTAAAAGATCATGGTTACAGGCTCAGTTTTTTATGAATACGTGAACAGCTTATTTAATACGATAGTAACCCAATAGTCCGTAAACCATTCATCTTGCAGGTATTTTAAATGGACCCTTTGAATTATCAATTTCCAAATACATCTAGCACTGAAGAATTTTTTCTTTGAAAATCAAGTCCGTCATCTGACCTACACTAGAGTCAAGAGTAAACCAATTTCAAATAAAAAACCTTACCTATCTACTTTTTTATACTGACAGTTATATTATTTGACCTAAATTATGAACCCTTTTTTAAAACTGCGTCCGAATTAAAACCCAGCCAGAATTATTCGTACCGACCACATACCAACCAAATTGAAGCCCCAACTCAGTACAACCATGACCACATGCCAACAATTACAATACCCCATTAGAACCGGGTCGGCAAAAAGTGTAATTTGCCCAGCTATCCGTGTTGTATCATTTAGGTTCATTAACCCGGCGTCATTGAGGTTGGGTCAAAATGACCCGGCTGGTTTTGAATTTGGAATATTTTTGAAAGTGTGCGTACGACGCTGCTCTTCTGTGCAGTAGCTGGAGCCAATAGTGTGTTCTTAACGTTTCTGACGAGAAATCAATGTGGCAGCCACCGAGCTGGAAGCTACACGCGTTTAATTTTCAAAAAGGTAATTGTGACCCATCCTCACAATTGACGTTAACATTTTGTGCCATTAGCAAGTAATCAATTTTTATCATTGTTTATTGATTTTTGGTGTGTATGTTAACGGTTTTTTCTTTTCGCTTTTCGATTTTTTTTCTACTCACTTTCATCGATTTATGGTAAAACATATTCCTCTAAAATTTACATATTTTCAGTCTAATCTCCTACGCACATTTTTTTTATAATGTCAATCATCAAATAAGCTTCTCTTCAGTCTTCCTACCCAGGGCAGATCGAGAAGGACTGTCAGACTCGTATTGACTAAAATCCAAGGTTTTCTTCAATAGCCCTTTACGTTCCGGGGTCACGGTAATTCGTAAGACCCGCGACCCCGGCAGATGTTGCCCTCTAAATGAGCCCCAACATTTGCTGACACTCTTTGAGGCGCGCGTGGAACACAACGCGCCGTCGACCCGGGCATGGTCCATGGTCGGACAGCGAGTCGCCCATTACACCCAGTTTGCATGCCCGCACCTACAGTGGCCGGGGCTGATCTAGTGACGTCTGTCGTCGTGGGCGCGTCTACCACTGCGGCTGGCGTAAAAGGTGGGCGCTGTCCTCTCCTTCACGCGTGCCGCCTCCTCCTTAGCGAGCATGACTCAGGATACCATTTGGGGAAGGATTTGTTGGTGAATTATCAGAAAAGTCTCGTGCAAAATTACGCTACATCCGCAAAACAGTTTCAAGTGTGTCCTGCTAAAAGAGACCGCAAAACAAAGCACACATATCAAGCTGGCCCCAAATATATTTGTCCTGAACACCTCATATCTTTTTGTAGTCACTGCGTCTCTAACGATGAGTGTAATTAGTGTTTTTATTTTTTTTCTAAAAGACATAATCCTCCAGGTTATAAAAATGCCATAAGTACACAAATATACTGATTACTATAATGACAATATCCTAAAAGCACAAGAGATCCCTGTTTCGCTACTTTTTTTCTAAGTTTATGTAACATTTTATTAAACCTAATTAAATATTTCTAAATTATGTATAACTTTTTCATTTTCAACAAATAAATACTCCAATAATTGTATGACAACACAGTTTACGAATACACTCAATAACTATGGAAATATTTCGATTTTAATACACGGGTAATATTGACCCACCTCAACGCCCATGTGCCTATTTCCTACCACAATGACGCCGGGTTAATTACGTTATAAGTTCGACGGCAGCCATTTTATCGCGGGCCCAGCCGACGCCGGGTATGCAAATGACGCCCACCGAGTGTCAGTAATGCCAACATTATAACAATTTAAGACGTAAAACAACAATAAGTGTGTCTAATATCTTTATATTTTCTGTGGTTTGGGAATTAGGTACGCTTGACCTTAATTGTGGGTTTTGAAATAAGTTCAAAGGTTTGGATTTTTATTCTGCGCCATATTGCGAAGGATCGGGTAAGGGTTTATTTAAATGAAACATAATCTAGACTGTAATGGTTACATTTATTCTTGCCGTCTACATTGGCCAAAAGTCGAGTGATTTCAACTTGTTATTATTCGAAAACACAGGCTGCTAGGCGTAAAAGATAAAAATAGAAGTACGGTTACATTTTTTGTCTCATCCCACACATCTATTCCAATAAAATCGAATAGCTTTCCATATTTTATACACACGGAGACTTTTTCACTCCTTATTGTATGCACACATTGGCCATATTTTGGCGACTTTGCGCGGCGTCACGGGTTCGGACACCACACGCATACTAAGTACGCACGGAACCCGACAAAACGTGTGGCGAACAACAGTTTACTACACCCGTTTTATTTTCTACCATAAAAACGTTTTATGTCTCATTTTCCTAAAGCACTGCGACATAATTATGCGGGAGTTAGACCCGAATGCGATTTTTAGTCAGAGTTTAACATTAATGTGAATTCATCCTGTATGCAAATGGATGAATATGGGGCATATTCATATAACTTATATAACTATTTAACCCTTGGTGCTTCTGTGAGCAAATATAAGCAGAAAGTCGGCCGTATAATTTTCCCCTTTTGTGAATTCAAACAAAATCGTGATTGAATTAATGCTGTTTTAATAAGCCAACTTTGGTGTTCCGCCGTTCTTGAGTTGATTAAAATTTGGTAGTACTTACTTTTAGTACCTGCTGTTTAATTTTCATTTAAGTTTGGAATTTATGTTTCTGAAAACTGTAGTAGAGTTATGAAATGCTAAAATATTTAGGAACTACATAGCCGTCAGTTGTTCATAGATATTTTAGCGCACGCCCTTAATTGGAATTAACGCTGCCATTTTGTTTTATTTTATTACAGTCGTTTCTTTTAAAGTGTAAAATTTATCCTGAGAATTTCAGAATCTTACTTAAAACCACCCAGTTCTTTCAAATTATATTCCAGTGTAGCTATATCTTTCTTAAACACTGAGTGTTAATTGTAGTTTCTCACATATTTTAACATCTTTCTTCTGATAATCAAGCGCCAAAAAATCTATGAAATATTTAAACACACTAAGGGCTGATTTTTCAACAGTCAGATAACTTTAATCTGAGGAATAAAAATGGCGGTTTGACAGCTAGAAAATATGACAAAACCGCTATTTTTATTCCTCAGATAAAAGTTATCAGACTATTAAAAAATCAGCCCCAAAAATATTGTAGTGATGGGAACAAACGAGTGCGTTTTAGTCGATAAAGTGTCTATTTTAAAGTCAACTTCCCCGATTACGTAGTAACGTCAAATTACTATCGGTAATTATACTAGTAATTAAAAGTTTATATGAAAAAGTAATCGGAGACCAACTTAATTTGTCGTCGTCATTTTTAATTATACTGAACATTAGGAAAAAAATCGGAACAGAAACGTATTAGGCACGCGACAATAGTCGTTATTTCCACGAAATATTCAGTTCTACTGTAATTACCGTATTATGACCTCAGTAAATGTTATAATAGATTTTTATGCCGTTATTTCGTCAGTTCATTTTTACATTTCCATACTTAAATACCTTAGAATTACCATGCATTTAAGTCTAGACCCTCATTTGTTTGTAATAACGTTTAGTTTTCTTTTTGACATTTGGGACTTTTCAAAATGGCAACCTATTATCGATAATAGTTACGATTTTTATCGATATCTCTGATCTGTAGCGACTATTAACTGGTATCAAACTCTGTTTAATAGGGTAATGATGTTAACTGAACTTTGACAGTTAATTACATATCTGATTGCCTCGACATCCGATATCATTTTCACTTAGGAAGTATCAATCTGATAATTAACCTACTGGGATGGTAAACTGCTTCAATTAACGCTAATGATATCTATTGAAGTTTGCATTTTTGCAGTAGGAAAAGATTTACTCTAGAACGTGTGATATTTTGCTAATTGTACGATTAGTAATTAAGTTCATCGGTAGCTCAGAATTGAACTAAAACCTTTAAGAAACTTTTAAAGCCTGAATTCGTTCGTTTTCAATTTCACAAACATTGAATTTAACTATTTTGCATAAAGATGCGTAGGCATGAATTTTAATTTCCGCATGTGTGTAATAATTCTGATTCGCGTGGCAAGAGCTTCATTGTCAGCTATATAGGTCACCACGTAATTAGTCCTTTGTATAAATGTACCAGATAAACAAATGAGTGTCTAGAAAAAAAAATAAAAAAGGTCAGAAACTCACCAGCAGCATCGACTTGACAGTTGAGGAAGAGGAGGCAGGCAAACAGTAGAGCGACGGTGCGGTGGAGCGCACAACGCCGCTCTCGCATCTTACCGGCGCCGGGCCGCGCCTGCGCCAAGAGACACGTCACTACGTCGCCCGACCCCCAACATTACCCCGCGCGGCGCCCGCGCACACCCACCCCTATATGCGAGCACCAAGCTACGCAACTTACTTACTCCTTACAAATACACATCACAACCAGTTTTGCCACTTAAAATTAACATAACCTACAATAATTGATATCATTTAATTTTTTTATCACAAAAATACGACAACCGCTTCGATGAAAAATTTTCAAAATTTTTAAGGACTAGAGAGTTTTTTTTTTAAGATTTAAAAACACGTAGACAACGACGAGGATTTTTTTAATTAACTATATTTACAATGATACTTTAGGTTTGTTATAAAGTCGGGGTTAGACGTTCGTTTTTTTTAATTATCTTCACTGCGCGCGAACATTATAGGAAGCACAGTTTGGTTGTACCACGGAGCGTTGAACGGTTCAACCATATTCCATTGTTATACACTGTTTCGGTCTTCTCAACTGGATTCGGAGATAACACTACACTGGCGCGTCCGCCTTTCACAATTGACACTGGATTTTTTCTCAATCAAACACATTTTTTGCTGATTTTTTCTGGAGTCATGGACCGCGGCGTCTTAACATTCCACCTGCAAAGAGATGGGCGCAATGTTAGCAGTCAGCATGACCGGGATGAATTCTCATGCTGACAAACAACATTGTAGTCGAATTGGAATGCGCACCCCTTTATATTAGCTCTACGAAATATCCGTAAGTTCACTGCCCTGAAATCTAAGGCTATCTGTAACATGACCAATTCTATCAGGAATTTACAAAATTATTTTATCGTTATTTCTATATAAATCGACTGTTTATTTCTGCACAAGTATGACACGATTCGTATAACAATAAACGAAAGAAACATTTTTTTTTAGGTTTAAATACAGCCATGATGATTGCACGCATCCATAGCACGCATCCTTCCATATAAAAAACACATCTTAGTTGAATCCGTTTCCACCAGTGCTGTGCTATGTAAACCAATGAATATGATTGGCGGATATCAAACGCATCCGCAGTAACGTAGCATAGCACATCTCTGGTGGAAAAGTAGCCTAAGCCTATTCTCTTCAGGTTTCATTTGTATCGATAGACAGTGAAATGAAATTCTAATACCAATAAAACTAAATGAAGCGTAGAGAGTCGAAGTCTTTGAAGCTATTGTAGATACTGTTATGCGAAACTGAAGCAATACCTATTTCTATTTGAATGCTTGTACGTGTAGACGAAAATAGAATAGAACTAACTCTTTGTAGACTGCAAAATATCTATCTGAAGATCAAATTTAATATTATTTGGTACTAGCGGCCCGTCTTGTCTTCGCACGGGTAAACATGATGATTTTCGTCCTCTTAAACCAGGTGGTGATGGTTACAAACACAACATAAAAAGCCGTTTTCGAGTTATGAGCTTAGCAACACATTTTGCGATCCATTTTTATATTATAGAAGAAGAATAGATAGAAGTAGATCGATAGAGATATGCATTAACCAAGGAAAATACGCGTTATTTTTGTGTAAAAAGTGACAAAACAAATATAAACATAATACCTAGGTACTTCGTCAAAAAGAAAAAACAACTACAAAAATTTCTTTAAATCCCATCTTACATTATAATAATAATTTATTTTTGTCCCTAAACAAAACGGGGCTAACGCTAACAATATGAAAATATAAGCAGAGGGTATATCTGCAAATAAATATCAAAATTCTATTTCATTCGTGGTCACGTGTATTAAATCCTTATATTTGAATATTCGGATAAAATATGGCGGTGAAGCTGTTTTAGAATGGCCCAAGACCCTATATATGTAACTTAATGTTTCTATAAGGTTTGAATATTAAATATTTAATCTTTATTTAATTTTCCTGAGACTAAGAAAAATATTGTTAAAGAAGGTAATGAAATAAAGTATTATTTGTATTTGTTTTCCCGTTGTGTTTTCCCGTTGCGTGTTGTGTTAATATTGTTGCGATGTTTGACAATTTCGAGTTATATTTATGTAAGAGGAAACAATATGAAAAAGCTTACACATATAATTTGCTATTTATAAAAATTTTAGGTTTTCTACTCCCACAAGTTGTACTAATAAAAACCTTTCCAAGTATGTCGTGATATATTTATAATATATGTATTTTGAAGCAACATTATTCAGATTTCTTATAGAATCTTCATTTATCCGATTTGTTATTTCAGACTTCCGATAGAAAATAAAATTTCTTCAACAATTCTTTAAAACAAAAATTCTTTCCAAATTCAATATTAAAATTCCTGCATCAAGACCGAAAATTCAGAATCATAAGATTGACTCCGAACATATTTCAAAGATGAATATACATATAAAGTCATAACTCACAAATTCCAATAACCGAGACAAATTCTCGGCTCTTAAGAAAAGGATAGACATATATCATGGGGCAAGGAAGAAAGAGATAGATGTATTAGAACTAAATATTCTATGATATAGAGTGGGACGCAGTTTGAACAACTTATAAGGTCCAATAAGACTGGCCCAGGTGCGACCGTTGATGCCACGAATAGAGAGATTTGCATACAGTCTAGCGAAATTGGTTTGTAACAGTTATAATAAGTTACCGCTAGTGTTGGAAATTCAATTTGGACGAGAATCTTGCGAAATTGAAACCTGTTAATAGTGTTGTAGCGGCCCGTGGTTTCACACACCAGATGATTTTTTTTTTTTTTTTTTTTTAGCGTGGTAAAATCATCAAATGAGTCCTCCAACCCCGGGCAGGGCGGGAGGGACTGTCAGACTTCTACTGACTAAAATCCACGGTGTCCTTCATAGCCTGTTACGTTCCGGGGTTACGGTTAGGGAATAATCCCGCGACCCCGGCAGGCTTTGGCCCTCTGAGAGGGGGGCCCCGTCATTATGCTGACGCTCTTTGAGGCGCGCGTGGGACACAACGCGCCGTCGACCCGGGCATGGTCCTTGGTCGGGCAGCGAGTTGCCCTTTACTCGCTGCCCACATGCCCGCGCCTACGGTGGCCGGAGATCATCTTGCGACGTCCGTCGCCGTGGGCGCCTACCACTGCGGCTGGGGCGGAGGGAGGACGCTGTCCTCTCTCGCTCGCGGCCTGCCTCCTCCTTGACGAGCATTACTGCCTCGACACACCAGATGATTGCAAATAAAGTTGAACGGAAAATGTTTGTTTTGTTTTTGGTATTAGTCCTTGACCACGAGCTCTGCGATCAAGGGAGTTGCGACAATGGTTGTGGGGAATACAATTGAAAGAAGTTTTTAAAAGCGATAACTCTTAGAAATATTTATCTTTTTTTATTGAGGTAAAATCATAAAATGAGTCGTCCAACCCAGGTCGGGAGGGACTGTTAGACTTATACTGACTAATCCACGGTGATCCTTCAACTACCTATAGCCTTTTACGTTCCAGTGTCACATTTACCTGATGAGAAATTCCCGCAACCAAACTTCACGGTAAGCTGAATCGTGTATAGCTGACATTACAGAGTGATGCTAATCAAGCACAGAAAACAAAAGACGCGCGCGCGTTTCACTTCTCGTACGTCGCATCGCTCGAGGTCGTAATCGAGGCTTTACATTACATTTCTCAAAGGTTTACGAACAGAACTAGGTCTTGCTTCATGCTGAAATGAATTCACATTTCGCTCATTTGTATTCAACATCATCATCAGCCTATAATGTTCCCACTGCTGGGACACAGGCCTCCTCTCTGTGAGAGGGAGTGGGCCATAATCCACCACGCGGGCCCAGTGCGGGTTGACAGTTGCCACATATGTCTTCGAATTTTTGGTTCTAAGACATGCCGGTTTCCGCACGATGTTTTCCTTCACCGTTTTGAGAGCAGTGGTGATGAAATAAATTACACAAAGTAATGCGCCTGGCAGGGTTCGAACCCACGACCTACAATTGGTAAGTCGGGACCGATACCACTGGGCCACCACTGCTCATCATCATTTGTATTAGGTACTAGAGAAGTAATTTGGAAGTCAGTTTATTTAGCGCTACACTATGATTAATTCATTGTTCGGGAAGTCAGCCATCAAATTAGTATTGCTGAATGGTTACGAATACAGTCTATGCTGGTGGCGCTGTTGGGTGAAATTTAAATACGGGTGGGCAATAATATTTATAAAAGAGGTGTTACATGTTTGATTAACATCGAGGTAAAGTCAAAGTCAAATCATTTATTCCAATTAGGCCATCAAGGAGGCACTTTTGAACGTCAATTATTAATAGAAATTAAAGGAAATTGGAAGGGATGGGATTGATTCTACACCCATTCGCTAAGGTAGGTTGTATGGAGAAGAATGGGCAAGGAACTCCATACTTACTCTTTTTCAAAAACGTTTCACAATGTTTTGAAATAATAACATACTATCAAAACAGAACATTGATTTTATAAAAACTGAAATGTTTCAAGTCTGTTTGTGCGAATAACTTTCGGACAACTGCACTAAATTGGATTATTTGATTTTTTTGTTAAATGTTGATACTGTCAGGACAACGTTCGTGTGTAAGAAAATCTTGGAAAATAATAATATATAATATTCCACAACTATCACACAACGCCATCTAGTCCCAAGCTAAGCAGAGCTTGTGTTATGGGTACTAGACAACTGATAAATATACTTATATATTTCTAAATACATACATATTATAGATAAATTACACCCAGACCCAAAGCAGTGGTGGCTCAGTGATATCGGTCCCGACTTACGAGTTGTAGGTCGTGGGTTCGAACCCCGCCAGGCGCATTACTTTGTGTAATTTATTTCATCACCACTGCTCTCAAAACGGTGAAGGAAAACATCGTGAGGAAACCGGCATGTCCTAGAACCTAAAATTCGAAGACATGTGACATCCACCAATCCGCACTGGGCCCGCGTGGTGGATTATGGCCCATTCCCTCTCACAGAGAGGAGGCCTGTGTCCCAGCAGTGGGAACAATATAGGCTGATGATGATGATGACACCCAGACACAGAACAAATGATCATGCTCATCACACAAACATTTGTCCTGTGTGGGAATCGAACCCACGACCTCCGTCATAGCAGTCAGGGTCACTATTCACTAACTAACGAGAATTTGAACACGTGTGAGGCCCAGAAGGGTCGCTTGCTAGTAAAAATGTTTAATAACATTTTTACTAGCAAGTTGTGAAATGTTTAATAACGTAAAAAAAAAAATGTATCGTAATTACCACGTTATCATATTAGCTTTTAACTGTCTCGTTGTGAGGAGACAATCCTTATCATTCTAGGAAACAGAAGTCGTTTCCGATCCCGGTGAATAAATTCAATCCTTAATACACCAAAAATCCACCCTATATACGTTGCCGCGCCGTCGAAAAAAAAACAAATCAACCCGTTAATTTTCTATCAACCTTTTGCATACAAATCTAACAGCACTTTTAATAAAAGTAACAACTAACAACAGATCAACAACCCAGCGAACAGATAAATTGAACTCAACGAACTTGCAAATCTGGCATAACAGGCGGGAACTGTTAAAATTTAACTGCGTCGAAGTTGGACGACCAGTGACGCTTACCACAGAACATTCATATACAGAGAACCAACTTCGTACAATGATTGAAAAAGCACGCACACATCGACATAACTTACGTGAAAGAGTGAGGTGCGACTGTCATTTGTTTAAGATAAACGTTAGCGCGCTTCTATGTATGTTGGCACCTGTTTTTAGCTAATTATGTAGAGAAAAATTCCCAGATTATAAAACAGGCTTTACTAAGCCCAAGAAAGTCAGACAAGTCAAGAAGCGCGATCTGTTGCAGAGAAACTGTTGAACTATTTTAGATTACATTACCAAATTATTAGGAGAAAAAGAGAAAACAGTACGAAACTTCTCTACCCCTGGGATGCTTTCACAGCATTTGGTTTTCTACATTTTGTTGACACAGCTTTACAAGAAATTATGCATATCAAACTACACATTCGTCTTTTCCACTTTTAAATTTCGAATCTAGAATCCCTGTCTTCTGTCCCTTTCTATTTTGTACGCCATCAACTTCGTGAGAACGTCAAATTGATTAGGACGTTAGAGGAACGCGTTACGATGGCCATTCTGACGTTAAACCGCATCCTGAAGTTATTACATCGAGCTTGTTATCCACTGAGGGGGTCGCAGGAGTGTTTCCGTTCATCATTGGGTAATAAAGGACGGTGTTGATGGATGTATTTTCGGCTAAGTGGCAAGGTAAGAAAATCACAATATAAAATTATGTGGGACAAGACGCATATTTCTGATTATTATCTGCTTGCTCTCATTTCATAATACTTGCTCCTAACAACCGTTTAAGCAATACTTCTGAACATAGACGCTGAGAATTTTGACTGTAATTAATTGTACTTAAAAAAAAATATGCACAAGTACTAAAATCCATTTCTTGGAAATACGTAAAACTGAGATAATGTCAAGGATAAAAATCTGTCACCAAAATGAACTTTAACTAAGTAAATTTTTAATCAAAAAATAAACAAGTACATCAACGAACTCTCAACCAAATTCCAACCCAAACTTCTAACGAACATGACATTTAATCCGTCAACAGCATACTAATCTCAGTCTTCGTTATCAGATCTGGCATCTTAATTAAAGAGGCATGTCACCACATTCATACCTACAAGTATATGCTGAGGGAAAGTCGGTCTCTCCTGCAATAATCATCTATCATGTCGGTATACGGAAACGTTTAATCAACTCTAAATCTTAATTAGCGGGTCGCGGGATCCGATTTGTCGGGCAACTCAGTAGCTGATATTTTGTTGGTGGGATACTTGTTAATATTTCATGGAATAAGGTTTTGAACGAATGGTGGCCAGGGTTCCAAAGAAATCAGGGTCGCTCAAAAGCCGTTGGGTTGACGATATCGTACAAATCGCGGGCATAAATGGATGATGGACCCAGAACAAAGGAGTATGTCAGAAAAGAGGGGATATACCCAGCAGGGGACGATCCCTTGCTCAAATGTTAATGATAACATTAACACCGATTTTTTAAGATCCGACAAGGTATGCACTAAATGTTGGGATAGTTGGACGTCTGATGTTTTGTCGGACCCGACATCCTACAAGTAGGAACAAGCCGTGACAAGTCTATGTGCGATGTTCTGATGAGTTTTAATAGGTTTCTGTTAATTAGTTGGAGTTAAATAGTTGGATCAGTTAAGTGGTAATTGTAGATTTAAAGTTGATGTGATGAGGGACCCTTTTGGGTGAAGAGTTTGACATTTTTGTAGCGTGGGTTTAGTTAATGTGTTTATATAAACACATTCGGTTTTTTTTTTTTTTAACAAAGGCTACTTCTAGTTTTTCTGTAATAGAAAACAATATTACTAAGTTACCAGCTTCACCTCCCATTTAATTCTAAAATTATCCCACTGGAACGTATTGCCAGAATAAATACCTACTATCTTACGTATTCGCAATTATCATATTACTACCTGTTTCCAGTGGCTTAGCCCCCTACAATTTGAAAATTAACCTCCGGGAAAATTAAACCTGGATAAAATCAATCCTATGTATTAATCCAGACTACAAAATATCTGTGTATAAAATTTCATCTAAATCCGTTTAATAGTTTTTGCGTGGAAGAGTAACAAACATCCATTCATCCATCTTCACAAACTTTCGGATTTATAATATTAGCAGGATTTAGATTTAGAATGTGCTGCGAGTGCTGAATTTTCATCAATATTAAGTTTCTGCGCATTATAAGTAAAATAATCATTTTTTCTACATAACAAACGTTTTCTAAAATTAGTATTATTACCATTAACATCTCTACCTACCCCAAAAGATATACAACGGCACATTCAGCATCCCAAATCGATCCAGCGTCAGAACGTCATAATGACAAGCAAACAGAAGTAGGTTCTAGAACAAATAGCGCGCTGTCACCGACGCAGATAATCCTACTCAGTGTCACAGTGATCGTGCGCGCAAATATGAGCGTTTATGTGTTGTGTTTTGTTTTGCAGGTGCGAAATTGATGGATACTTTACTTTTGGAAGGGAAAAGTAGTGAATAATTGTCTGCATTTTTTTTATCATGTCTAAATCGTCAAATGACCAATTTTTTTAGCGTTGTAAATCATAAAATTTGTCCTTCCAGGGGCAGGGCAAGGCGGTAAGCACTGCCAGATTCGTACTGACTAAAACACACGGAGTCCTTCATTAGATCATTACGTCTCATTACGTTCTAGGGTCACGGTAATTCGTGAGCCCCGCGACCAAATGGCCCCTCCGTAGGAGCCTTTTAGCCTGGCCCAAGACTAATTATATTATTTCTATCCGTTTGTTATCTTTCCATGTCATTTTGTGTTTTTTCTTCTGTATATAGTTTTCTTTGTGCTGTTCTGTGTGTGTCAATAAATCCCCTTTCTTCTGTCTTTCTTTTTCATATTCAACCAAAATTCTTCAATCAATTTCTCTTACAGATGGACTGATATTTTGTAATCCTTAGTACAACAGTATAGGGTGGTAATAGCATTTGACTGGCTTCAAACAATTCCATACATTACAAACAAAAAACGCTTCGCTTCGCGTTCGCTGCGGCCAGACAGGCTGTTTGACAATAGATTCAGAGTTTGTCAAAAAAAAAAAAACCATTTCATTTGTATAATATTTTCAATACATAGCGTTAATTAAAAGCATGAACTATTCACATTATGTTCTAATACCCTAATTTTATGAACACACATAAAATATTCGCCTCTTGAACACAGAGAGTCATCAAGCGCCTATCAAAACGAGGGCTGACTAAAATCATTAACGGTATTACGATCATCAACGTTACACGTACTTATTTAGCACAAGTACCTATTTATAACTAGGTTATTAGCGATCACCAGTTATGAATAAATCGAGGGTTGTAGCCTTTATGAGACCCCAGTATATTAGCTGGGGTTTCAAACAGACCCCAGTATACAAACTGGGGTCATTACCCGTTTTAATCTTTAATCTAAATTTCGGAGATTAGATGTAAATTCCGTTTTAATTTTTAATTTATATTTTTCGGGATAAATAATAGAAAAGGTCAAATTTAGAGATGGGATGGCAGGTACAATTTTTTGGGAAACTTTACTTGAAGTAAAAATATTTAGTTTTGGTTTATGGTAAAATTAAGCCATATTATTAAAGTATCTACAATTTAATTATGCACTATAAGTCTCGACTGTATCACAGAAATGTACATTACGTAACTACCCCCGTAAAATGAGCTCAATTTCACTTCACAAGTACTAATACGACTTCCCGTTCGGTGTAAAATTAGCTTTAGAAACTTCGTAGCGAATTCTTACAACATGCGCTACGAGCTACGAGTCGTAGAGGAGCTACGAGTCGTAGAGTTGCTACGACTCGTAGCAACTAGTTCGTAGCACTGTAGCGTTCGTAGACGCCAAACTAACAAGCAGATATATTTAGTTTTTGTTCAGTGAAGCTTTAAGCTGACATCGAAATCAGTTGTTGGGTAAAACCAGAACGTTGTTACATAGAACTATGTGGGTTACTAATGAGCACATAGCCTTTGTGGCCAGTTTGTTGAGTTAGGTACAGTAATTAATCCGAAGCCGAAAAATATAAGGTTTATTGAAGTACCTAAGCCGAAATATACTTTTTATTTAGTTAGTCTTTTAATGATGTTTGAATAGGAGTACCCTTCTAAGGTAGCAGACATTTTTTATTATAATTATTAAAACTTATTTTTTTCCAATTAGTTTTTTGATTCAGTATATGTATCATAATATGAGTCCTCTCGTGCAGACTAGAGCAGAAGAGATTGTCCTACTTTTATTGACTAGAAGTCCACCCTATTTCTTCGGTAGCTTTTTGCGTTCTAGGGTCACGATATCCTGCAAAGTGAAAATAAGTGAAGGGTTGGAATTGTATCAACATTTTATTTTTTTGATAGCTAGATAGATATTTCTTTCAAATGGTAGCAAAAAAACTGATCTGTCAATGAAGACACATTTTTTTACAAAATGGTTGCTATTATTTAACATAAAAAACGCTTTTCAATTAAACCTTTTACAAACAACAACCAAACATTAAACCGACATCAAATTCGCCGAAAATGTATTCCCTATTTCACGTCCAGTCGTTAACGTCACGATATTTACCTAAAATATAACATTAATTTCAGCTTTATTTCCAAAGTGTTAAACGTGTTTAATTTTACGACCGTTCAGCTATCGCATCGACCGCGAATCCGACAGAGTACGATGATTCGATGACGCTGCGTGATCCTACCGTTGAATAAGCGATTGATTTACGAGTATTACCATTTAGGCTGTGTGTTCGAGCGAGCGCACTGTGGTGCAGTGTGCTGATTTGTGTGGGGATAGTAATTTTAGAAGGTTGTTAATTAAATTTGAATGAATGAGTTTTAAGAAACGAAAAGAGTAATGTAAGGATCTTTTTAAGAGCCATGACAAAAAAGTTTCATTTTTAAGTTGTTTAAATTTTAGTTTTTATCTTTCTCTTTTTACATTTTATGTGTTTTTTATAATTTTGTTGCATGTGCTCGTGCAAAGCGGCTTGTGGCAAATCAATATATTTTCTTTATACAGCAAGATTTTTTTATCTCTTATTATGTATTAGGTTGTGGGTATCGGTACAAAAAACAGTCTGGAGAAAATATGGACCAAAAAAAATCGATATACGTCCGACACCCGTCTGCCCTGATTTACAGGATACAAAATACAAGGATTAATATCCTTGTATTTTCCTAATATAATAAAAACATTTTTTTTTTATTGAAATAAAAAAGCCGTTTTATTGCCTATGTCACTCACACTCAGGACCAAAGCAGCATTTATTTATTTATTTATTCTTTATGTACAAATCAGTGGTACATAGGCGGACTTAATGCCACAAGCATTCAACTAGTGAACGAATTTTTGAAATCGGACCAGTAGTTTTTGAGCCTATTCATTACAAACAAACAAAGTTTTCCTCTTTATAATATTAGAATAGATTTAGATTATAATATTAATATAGAAGTACAGATATAATTTTCAAGAAGAGTTCATGTCTTTAAATGGAAAAATAACATGTGAGTAAAATGTAACACAAGCTTTATTTGGTTTGTAAAATGAAGAAGCCTATTAAGCATGTTCTCGTCCTTCATAGAAATTACACGTATTTGTATAAACCTGCGCCATAATGAATTATTTCAGAGACTTCAGCTCCGCATAATGATGCTCTGAATATTTAATGTTTCCGAAGCTGGTTGAAGAATAACAAAGAACGATGAGGAGGTAATTTATCGGAACATTACCGTTCTACCCGAAGTTAATGCTCAATTTAATTATCTTGGTCAATAAGTTAGGGTACGCTTAAATTTTAAGCCTTACTACAAATACTTAAACATCTGTTGAACACTTGTCAAAAAAAAGTGTGACTGCAAAGCGGACCTTATTTCAACGTCATAATTTGACATTTTTTTAGACAAGTGTTCAACAGCCGTTTAAAAGTTTTTGTGGTACCACTGTAATAATTTTTCACCATTTACACGTTAAAAAGTTATTCGTATCCCTTAATATAATAAAAACCATTCCAACATTTGTATACAAAAGATTTACTTACTACTACAACAATAATTTAAACTCCCAAATTATGTAATAGCATTTATCTAGTCACCGAATAATTGCCGGGAAGCTCTTGTCTAAAGCCGAAAATGAACGAACAAAATCCGAGTTCCATTTATTTAGATTTACAAACGTAAAAAGAGGAATCGCCAGTGAAATAATTACACGACAAAATTAAAAAGGAATATCCAGTGACATTGCTAAAGCTGCGCGATACAAAGTTTAAGCAATTCTTTTTTTTTCTGTTCCCAAAAGTTTTTTTCTACGTCAACTGTTATGTGGAACAGTGTGCACTGTGTTTTGTAGTTGGGAACAAAGTAGCCATGAGCAAAGCGCTACGTGTCGCATCCACAGCATTTTGTAAACAATATAAATGTTGAGTTTAAAAGGCAGATTCGTTTTCCCTTTTTCGGTCTTTATAGGGCCACTTTAGTAAATCAAATTGAGAAGTTATAGCACAGAAAATATCTATTAAATTCTTGATTCTTTACTTTTTTGTTTAGTCATTGCTCTTCACTATATCTCCACTCGCTCCACTGAATTGATGATGTATATCTTTATTAAAATGTTTCGAAATTTTATCAATTACTTAACTTAATGCTTCTCAATTCTAATAGCAACCAAATCCTTTCATCAGGTTCGCTATATTCAGACTTCCAGCACTCGCTCCCAATCCTTTTATTGAAAACCAATTATTATAAATTATGCATAACAACGATCGTGGGCGTTGTGTTTCTAAAGATTCGCCTTACTCCCAAATAGAATTGCCAGGTCTCACCATTATAAACCATTGCTAAATATTCATTAGCCAAATAATTCAAATTGGTTAGAATTATTCAGCTTGTGAAAACAGTTGATTTTACAAAAATAAACAAGATTATTTATTCAGTTCATTCCAAACCTTTGAGAGGGGTATGGTGTGGATATTGAACTGCAGACATAACTTTGTGACGGCTCCATTGTTTTTGCTATTCCAATTTTCGACATGCAAAGCAATATTTGTAATTTACGGCGACAGAATTGAAAATGCGTTGATTATCATTCGATGATAAAGTAATAAATGTATGCGAATGTAATGGAAGGCTCCATCGGAAATTGTTTTTCTGAAAAATCACGAATGACGTGATTGCAATGGATTTCGTTAATAAAACTTGTGAGCGTCAAATTAAACACAGTTTTCCCGTCATATTTTAGTGTTGCAAAATATTCAATTCAGTTGTACAAAAATATATGAGAGAGACTTTCAATAAAGTTTGCATATTTTTTTGTTTGCAATTTAATGCTTCAATGACTATCGACCATGATAAAAAAATAGAAAAACAAAACCTAACAGGAGTATACCGGACATAACTAAAATGAAACTCCAAAATACAAAGAAGAATGGGCAAAACATGATTATACACTATCTCCAAGGTAACACAATGTATGTAATAACAACACACCCAGTTAACTTTTAAAAGCAAACGTAGACAATAACATAAACAAAGCATTTCAGTCCATATTAAAAGTAGATGTAAGTAATAAAATTTTACAAGGGAATATAAAACTTTAGTGTTTCCCGATAAGCAATGGTATCCGACATTTGGGTAGGCTGTATTAACGGTAAATTTGTAATGCTATTATGGATACGGTAAGCACAATGATAGTTAGTTTTTTTATTTACTTAATTCAAATTTTGCATGATGACGGTTACTCTATTAGTGACCGTTGAAGCAAAAATATGCATAATATGTTGTTTAGTTAAAATTGTGGTAAGAATATATAAATAAAAGCGAGCTATTAAATTTTCAACGTTTTGCTCAGCGCAGTAAGTTAAAAATCCGACAGCGACATTCATTGAGGTATGGGTGTTATAGAGTTAGTTAACAAAGACGATGTTTTCAACTTGCACAAAAAAACTTGGACTACAAAATAATCCAACAGTCAAGGTCAAAAATCTATAACCCGGAGCAAGTTAACGCAAATTGATTCGGCCGATGCATTAATTTCCTGTCAACAAACGTGCTTGGTATAAATGTGCGATAAATAAAAACTGACTTGTAGCAACAAACGAACGGTATGAAAATTCAATATCCGTTCCAAGAGAACGGAGCAATGCAGCGTATACAACAATGGATTGGGGATTTATTTTATGAATCACGTTTTGTTTGAGTACTACTGTTTGTTGTAAAAACGTTATAAACTGAAAATCCGTTTCAAAGTTGACTACAAGAAATAGTCATAATTGAAGCAACCAAAGATAATGAAACAATACAATGATTACCAAACGTTAACAAATGGCAACGTGGAAGGATTAGGCGGACTGATACGGATTTCTATCTAAAGATTTGCCACAAACAGCAATGGAAATAGATAATTTGAAGAAAGAATGGGAGACAAATAACAATAAAAAAGACAAACTAAAGACCATAGATGAAATAGAAGCTGCCCTAAAAGATAAAAACCCTTTAGTAGTCCCTAAAGATTCCGACAACGAGCAATAAATAAATATGTAACAAATTGGTAATGAAAAAGAAAGGATTCATGAAAAAGATGCTGAGAATGAGAAATATGTGCGGCATCACGGCCGCGGACCGCATAACGATGAGCCTGGATACGTGTGCGAAGGTCAGCGTGGGAAGAGGAATAAAAATGGTTATGGACGAAGAAAAACTGAATAAGATACTCGAACATCAAGAATGTAACGTGCAAAAAATAGTTGAAAAAGTAATTTTCGAGAAAGGTCTTATAAATCCAAAGAATAACTTTAAAGAGGCCCCATTTGGTAGTGTCATGACTAATAAAGGTGGGGGCTGCGAAAATTTTATCCATGACTTATCTCTAAATATTTCCGTACAAGAATCTTAATCTACGTACTTTTTTTAGCAATATTGGCTTCGATTTCAACCAAATGTAACTGAATAGCAGTATTTTATACGAAATTACTACCTGTCACAATTTAACAGCTCAGTTACAGCGCAATACCCGTACTAAACTCCTAGGTAAGAATGTAACATGCTAATAATTCCAATTTTAAAATACTACCTCTTAAAGTACTCCAACGACATTCATAGCAATCTACCCATTTGAAAATGTAAGCTCAACGATCTATGATACAGTATTATGGGCAGTTTATTCTACATTGTTATAAAGAAGAACGTATATAGTTTTGTTTCGCATCTGCTCTCCGATAACAGGGCGCCGGGGAGACGTTGTCTTCATTGTTATGTTCATACAAATGTACGGACTGTGTTAGAAGAACTCGGTAGGTAGTTTTTATCAATTATAGTGGAGAATTATATGTACGAGTACTACTCGTAGATAAAAAAAGAGATGTTTGTATTGGAAAATGATAAGATGAGTCCTGTCGCCTTGAGTGGAGCGGAAGGAATGCCACTCGCCACATTACTTGCCGCCCTCGAACAACAAGAACAAATTATGTTGACCTTACAGTTCGCGATGAAGGCATATTAAAATACGCCTTTATCGCGAACTGTAAGGTAAACATAAGACATTAAAGAAACAATGACCTTGACGAGCATGACTGCAATGGCCTAGCTGATGAAGCATCTGGTCTACTGAATCAGTATATGGTCGATTCAAGTAAAGCTCGCAATCGAACTTTCCAAGACGAATAATTAACTCGTCAAATATTTTTCTTCCAAAACAAAAGCAAGTCTTCCAAGCGATCAAAGTCGGTCCAAGAACTCGATCCAGTTTAACTATTCCATCTGAATGTAAATTTGCTAAGCAAGTTGTGAATAGCGAATGTTAATCAGTAAGCACAATGATTAATTAAGTCGGTGGCAGTCGAGATCTTTGTCATTATGATGAGTCGTATCGTGGTGGCTTGGTATCCTGGTATCTCGGTATCTGGTATCTGGTTTCCTATTCATACGCAAACGTCTTGTGATGTTAAATGAGAGCGATTTTGTTGACGGAGTGAGGTTCGCGTGAGACTGACGTATGTTTCGTGTTGTGATTTAGCGTTCGTGTTGTTATTGTAAGTTTCTGCTACCTTTGTTATTTTTGTAACTACAACATTATTTTCGTCTGACTTGTGTTATGATGTTATTTGTTTTGATTTTTTTTTCGCGTCTTGGCTCCTGTGGCGTGATATTGTGTTTGTGTTGTTTCAAGTTTTGGTTATTTTTTTTAGAAAAGAAGTTTTTTTTTTTCACGTTGTATCATCAACAAATGAGTCCTGCGAAAGGAGGTGCTACTTAAGAAATCACAAGGTGCAAGGAGAATGACTCACGGGGCATGGGGGTATAGAAGTCCAAAGCCGAGGAACTATCACACAGAATAAGTAGGCCGAACATACCATGGAATAACTTCTGAGTAGTTCATGACGTCATAACAATGTCTTATTTTGGATCTATCTCTAGTAAATATTTCCTTGAATTATAGACATTTGAAGAAAATTGCTTAGAAATCGCCAGTTACAAAGAGAACTAAAAATCTATTGACGAAACGTTTGCCCCAGTAGTGCGACAAAACAACAAAACGAACTCCAAGAAACTTTACATTTCAAAAACATCCACTATTTGCCACTAATTCTGACCTGACGCATGCATAATTGCGTTTAATTAAAACCATCCTATCTTGATAGATAGTTAACCGTTTAACTAATTACGTTTAGTTTTTCCTCCATTATTTACTCACGTTTATCTACTTCCCTTTAGCAGTGTTTATCGACTTTTAAATGTAAACCAATTTAACTTAACAGTTTGCGTGGAACCTAGCATGCATGCCCGAGAGCACGCGTGTGGCATTTCAAATGGCTTTTAACCTTATGTTAATTAAAATAGAGTTTATATTTGCAGAAGACACGTTACTAGGTAAGACTGGTTGAAGTACTTCAGTGAATGGTGTACTAGAGATTTAGAAAGGTGTTTTGTGTCAGGAAATTAATTTATTTTTAGAACTAGGCTGGTTAATTTATGACCTAGTAAAGCATTGTGAAGTTATTAATGGATGAATATAACCTAGACTGGAGGGAAAGTGGACTAAGTTAATCGGAAAATATGAATTTGACTTGGCTATTGTGAGGCTAAATTCTAATAGGCGAGAAACGAGAACAACGTGACGCTGTTTTTTCAGGTAAGTTGTAATCAGTTTTTATTTTTTTGTGTTATTAGGCTGTAGTCACCCTTGGTCGAGGGACTCCCTTAAAACGGCACCGTGACCTTGGTTAACAAAGGGCAATGAAGAAAAAGAACTGTAAGACCTTAGTTATGTCAACTAAGGTCTTATAGTTCTATCCGCTCCACTCAGGGCGCGATGATATATTAAATGATTTAAAATGAAAAACCTTTTGACAATTGTTTTTTTTTTCTACCAAAAAATAAATGTAACCCAAAAACGGACAAACGAAAGACAATATCTATAGTAAAATGAAACCACTAGGTATCTAGATAGACATTATCCTAGCACCGACCTACATACAAACACTCATATTTGCTATTTCAACGGTTGTATGAAATAGAAACATTAACGCAGCCATTCTATTTGCCTACCGTCGCGTTTATTTGCACACACACAAATACATAACCATGTTCCCTTTATACTAACGGTTCTAAAACATATGTTACAACATTACTCACTTAAACATGGCGACAATTTTATGTGTAGTTTTATTTTTTTGTACTTTTTTTTTGCTTTAACATTATATTGCAGTGAGAAAATACGGGCTAATAGTGCCAAGCCATTTTGTTCTATATTTCGTAAGATTAAAACAGTTTTTGAGGTGGTAAACCACTTACTGATTCATGATTTGCCGGTGTAGTAGAAACGACTGTCACTGGTTCAAACTCGTACTGACTAAAACCCACCTTGTACTTTAATTACTAATTGTTGCGTTCTAGGGCCGTGATAACTTCTTAAGACATTCCCGGGAACGTCACAGGCCTATCAGTTAAGACGATCTAAATATTTAATGACTTAAAATATATGAAATATCGCTCAGAAATATTACGTGGCTATTTTGAAAATTTTAAATAAGTAACTGATTGACACATATACACATATAAAATTTCGAAAGAACTTAAACTATCAGTAGCATTACAAATAATCTTCACAATTAACCATTTAAACAATATTAATTAATACTACTTATATCTATAAAACTAATCATAAAAACCTCACACTTTCAACGAAAGTACTAGGAAGCCATAACGATATAGAGCCACTAACAAAAGTACCTATTCGTTCTATGTAATATTCCCTTAGCGTCTACAGTATCTATTTTCATATACTACGGAAACTTTTGCCCCCATTTACAGTAATGTTGTGTCCACTTACAGTAGTTATAAAGCTCGTTAGAGTATTTAGAAGATTATTGGCTTTTTGAAAATTGAAAGAATGAGTAGGAATTAGGAAGCCATTTTGTTTTTTTTTTCTTGCTTTGCTAATGCTTCAACTTTTTTGGAAAGTTTTTTCCGTAACTGAGGGGCGCTGTTTTCACCGAAAATATTTGAAAGAAATACATAATCGATTGCACAAGTGTTTTAAATAAAAAATGGCGAGCTTAATGTGCACACCGCAATGAACCTTCTTGATATTCCAAATTGTTATTCATTAAAATTGTTGATGCGATTTTCAATTATCAATTAGCGTAATAAGAAACAATATAACAAAGACAGAAAACATAAGAGATCACAATCTACTGATTGTTTCGTCGTAAAACTTCAGTGTCGAGTAAAACTACCACTACCTTTGCACTTTCATTAGGAATCTCCCAACAATTTCACCTAACTCAAATCCCCAAATACCAACACCTAAAATTGATTACAAATAACTACAAAACAACATTTATTACCGCAACAAAATCTCTATCTATTTCTTGTTACACCAAACATACCTCGTTACGCCGAAACTTAGATCGTATACAGTTATCAGCAAACAAACTAATACTAAATTAAGGGAAGGCACGTATGTTAGTAAATCAGAGGGAAGCGCGCACGTAGTCACGATCCGCACAGTTTTTGATTAATATCGCTTAAGTAATATAACGTTCACAATTCCATATGCAGTGTTCGAATTCGGTTTCTGATGTCATTTGTTTTAATTTGAATTTGGAGTTTTGTTGTTAAAGTTTGCAGTAGCGAAGCGTTGCTGTTTGGGCACTTATTTTTAGAGCACACAAATTGTTTGCAGTAACGGAGTATTCCCGTTTGAGCACCTATTCTTGGAGCTCCTATGTTTAGAGCACCGGAGGTATTTGTAGGAAGTAACAAAGTATTGCTGTTTGAGCACTTATTTTTGGAGCACTTATTAATATGTTGAAAGCTCCGATGGTATTCCAATTTGAGCTTCAATTAATATTTTAAAGAGGTGTTCAAACGGGAACTTTGTCACGGTCTCTGCAAGGATTCACTTGTATTATGGGACGCGAGCGCACATCATTATTTGTGTGTTTTTTCAGTATTGTCCAACTAAAAGTCGCGTATCTATAACTTCTGGCATGTTCTTAACAACCTCTCTGATTGCAAGACGCATTTCGGTTGCAATATATTTTAAATTTAGAGACAAACCGTGAAAGCTTAAAACAGTGTTTGCAATATATAGGTCGTGAAAACGTCAAGTTTTCAGACATGTCTAGTAAATATTTTGATTGGCATGAGAGGTCTACAGGCCTGAGAAACTGCTGGGTTTTGCATCTTTACTCAGAATTAATTAATAATTGGTAATTTACCAGTTCTAAGTAAAGATGCAATACCCACTACTGCAATTTGACTAGAAAATTACAAAACTTGTTTATATTGAGACCATCAAAAATACTACGACATTACGGAGTGGAAGGACGCATATTTTGATGAATTAACAGCGATAAAAAATTGCAGCAAAGGAATCCCTTTTTTTAACCCACTTAAAAACAAATAAAAAGTCCCGTCACATAACTAAAATGTGACATCATAGAATGACGTCCTTTTTGAGAAGATTCACATACCTTTCGTCCTTAAAACAGGAATCGTAACGACAAATTCTCAGTCAAAACTCCCGGTAGTTACGCCCATTAATTGTCAAAGTTGGTTCGTACAAACCCCAGTTGGGGCGTATCTGGCGTATGTTAACTTTGTCCAAATTACTGCGCTGTAAGAACTTGTGAATTGTATTGGATGTAAATCTTGTATTGTGTTGGTATTGACTACGTTTTTGTGAAAGATAAGGCTTTGGTTATGTTAGATATAATATGCATGTATTGAATCCTACACTAGCGAGCAAAAGTAGCGAATCATCAACTTGGAAATTTTTTTTTTTAGCGTGGTTAAATCATCAAATGAGTCCTTTAACCCCGGGCAATTTGGTATCAACTGTCAGAAGTCTAACAGTGAAACGTTTAAAATCCACGGCGTCCTTCATAGCCTGTTATTGTTCTTACGGCAGGGAATTATCCCGCGACTCCGGCAGGCTTTGGACCTCTGAGTGGGGGGCCCCGTCATTATGCTGACGCTCTTTGAGGCGCGCGTCGACCCGGGAGCGAATCATGTACTTAGAAATTATCCAGGATAGTTCCATAAATAATGGTGTGATTTTAACGAATTTGGTATCAAATTAAATTAAAGTTTTCGAATTTTAGAATAAGCCGCGAGTGGAAATATATTCCTTCGCGTCACTTCATTACATTTACAAAGCTTATGGCATCTTATGCGCGGTACAAATAGAGCAACTCCCCAGCATCCGTCTACTACTCTAGTCATTAAGTTCTTATGCTAAACGCTCTCGACAAAAGAGTTGAAATGTGCTACGTATGTTCTCGTGCTTTGAGATAAGGAGCTGTCGGTGTTGGCAAACAGTCGTTGAAGTCTAGACAGGCAGGAAATCTAAATCCTATCTTAGATTCTTAGAAGGATGTTTAGGAGAAAAATGTCTGGCAACCTGAGCTTTGCCGTATGTCATTCAGGTTTTAAATAAAAAGGACATGGTGTAACTATTTTTTTGTTTTTTAAAAGCTTCTATCATCGAATCGAATTGGTCATTGGAATTTTGGATTTCGTTTACTTCTGCTTATAAAGGGTCGACCATTATATTATTATCCACTTATGATGCTTAACATAATAGACATAAATGAATTTTATTGAACATGGATCAGAGAATAATGGCCTCAACAATAAAAATAGAAACATAATCAAATAATTATATTCCACAAACAAACACTATATCACCACAATCCGTATCTAACGACTCGACGATTCGAACCACGAGATCCGTTTTCAAACATACTATTGGTTCAATAAAGGTTACTAATTAAACTATCAAACTTTTATACAAAGGCTCAAAAGTAATTACTGCGATGGGTAGAACAAAAACTGATACAAAACACGATTAGAAAACAAAACTATAATTGAAATAAGTTTCAACTATAATTGAATTACCTTTTTGTGGCACAAGAATTAATTGGCTGTGGAGTTGGGTGCTGCATTAAAATAAATTGGTAAGGTTAAAAAACTGATGCTACCATCGACACATGACGATGGTCATGTATCGATCGACGTTTTGATGGTCGTTTGAAATGAGGACTAGTTAGAGAACGAAAGAAGAAATGCCTTTCTATCAACTAAACAGATAAGTAACTTATGGAAAAGTCCTAATGAATTGAAAAGCATAACCTATTGAAAAACTCTTGAGAATCCAGTGAAAGGTCGTTGAAGTTATACGAAGCGATTTAGAGGTAATAATTTGCCCGGGCGCCAAGATGCTTTAGCGCATGTTGATATTTATGGCAAATTGTGCCAGCAATATGACGTCCTTTAATAAATCCTAAAGATAAGACTTTAGCTACACATACAACATAGCATAAAGGCTGCAAATAAAACGGAATTAAATTTAGGAAATGCATCTTTTTTTCGGTTGTTATAATTAATCAGATTATAATTAGTTCAACCGGGTGGAGCGGTAAGAACGATCAGAATTTTCCACCTATGCGATCAAAGGCAAAGATGGGAATTACAATATTATACATCATCATCATCATCATCAGCCTATGATGATCCCACTGCTGGGACACAGGCCTCCTCTCTGTGAGAGGGAGTGGGCCATAATCCACCACGCGGGCCCAGTGCGGGTTGGCAGATGTCACATGTCTTCGAATTTTCGGTTCTAGGACATGCCGGTTTCCTCACGATGTTTTCCTTCACCGTTTTGAGAGCAGTGGTGACGAAATAAATTAGGTTCCACTGGGCCATCACTGCTCCAATATTATACACATTTGCAAAATACAGATATTCAAAACCCGTCCTTAAAAAAAAGTTCTACATAAAAAAGTAACAAACAATACATGTGACCCGATTCCCTAATTAGTCGGTACCGCAGTCGCGTTAGCTATATTTCTTTGGATTAAATTCTGCGAGAGTTCCGCGATTTACTCGGTTCGGAATAGTTGATTAACTCTAACCGTACAGTGGGAAGTATTTCGAGTAATAAGTGCTTGGCATTCTCGTCTCCGTACACAAGTTGCGCACTTTATTTCATTAGTTGCATTTAATTTTGGAACAAAGTGCTTTCTTCTTTTGTTTCGGGTTTTATTATTGAGCGTCTGAGAGTATTGTGTGTCAATATTTGATTATGAGGACAACTGTGATTTTTGATTTTCTAGCATTCAGTCTGAAGGAGCACAATTGTAAAATGACGTTTATGTTATAACTATTTTCAAAAAAGAAAAACCCTGCGTCTTCTGGTAAGTAGTTTGAAACTCTACCAATAGATAACGCAAAGTGTAATAAGCGTTCAAAAAAAAAAAAAACAAGGAAACGAGAAATTTAGCTGCGAAAATAGTGGTTGCGATGGCCTAATTGGTAAGGCGTCTGGAGTACCTATCCAGAAAACGCAGGTTCGAACCCTGATCGGAGCTAAATTTTTCGTTTCCTTAGAAATATCTTTGAATAGTAGCAACTTCACCATCGTCTTAATATATGGAAATAACTCACAGGACACTGAAAGAAAGAATAATACCTACACATGCAGTAATTATATCAAACAAAGATACACTAATGAAGATTCCAGATAAAAATCTGCATTACAAAAATTGCAATTTCTCCCAAAAATAAAATCCGCAACAACCAACGCACAATAACTTTAACAGTACGAAATTAAATTTCAACCACGCTCCTTGCAGGTGTTTCATTATAGTATAACATCTGCAGCAGCTGCGCGCGCCAAAATTTAACCACAGTCACCTTTATAATCTGTTATGTAGTTTTATTTGGAACAAGGTTATGAAAATTTGATTTTAGGGATCGAATTCTGATGGTGATATAATGAAAACTTGATTTTAGGGATCAAATTCTGATGATGATGTTAAAGGTTTTAATGTAACTGGTTTTATAATTGAAGCTAACGAAGGTACAAAAGAATTTAATAAATAGATATATATTTAATGAATAGATGATACAAATGAAGTCTATGACCCGTTTTTTATTTTTATTTTGAAACAGTACAATCCAAAAATCAGTTCTGCGCCAAATATCAACCTCAGAGAAAAAGGTGCCTTGAATAAGACGAAACCATAGACTAAGAAATAGTCGATAGATTTAGAAGACATGGATTTAGACTTTTATTTGACAACAGGATGATGCAGACCAGTATTTCGAAAAACTGAGGATACTAAATTGAAACATAGTCCTAAAGTAAACAAAACTTCAGCAACTACTACCACAAATAATAATACAGCTTAAACAAAAGCCGGTTGATTATTTTCAACGTCATGAATAAACAATTTTAAAATGCGAACCGTAAGATATTAAAGTAAAGCTTTTATTGCAAGAATTGTTTCTATGAAAAGAGGTCGTTTTAAAACTGTTGGAAGTAGCTGGTACGGTGAACATTGAGTTTGGCGTTTCGTGTTTGTTTTACTAGCCAATACCTAGTGACGTCATTAACGAGAAGAAATAAAATGTAAAGGTGTTGCAGTTTTTATTCAGAAGAATGGTAATGTTAACATTAGTTATGGTTCTATATTTGTTGATACTGCGAACTAGAGGCTATGAATTATTAAAGTAATGTATTAGTTTTTTATTATATACTCTCCTTTACAGACGCTATTAGTACGCTAGCACAATTTCCATTAGCTATATATTACGCGGGAGTAAAAAATCTGTCGTACAAAAAACGACATTTTATCGAGACTAAAACAGTATTTAAAATACTTCAAAGGTATTATGAAATATCAATTTCCATCAGAATCAAAGCTATAAACCAATATCAACGTAATCGCCCATGAAAATCCACAAGTTGAAGGTTTAAAACGCTTACAATTTTGCGAGACGAAAATTTTATCACCTAAGAATTTCGTCATAAAATCAAGGGGGATCTGACACCTAAATTAATCGACAGGCTCGTTTGGCACCGTCCCCAACGGAGAAAGGTATTAAGATCCACAGTTCAAATATTGTTTGGGGTAAAAGCCAATTTTCCGTAGTAAATATAAGTTAATCTCCTTTTTATCGGGTGCTGAATTTAAAGCTACGGTCTGTTAAGAGTTTTGGTACTTAAATGATGGTAACCAATGGATTGGTTTGAATTCAAATATTTCTAAGAAGTTCATATAATCACTTGATGCTATCAAGATAATTACCATCATTCATAAAGGGGCTTGCAACTTTTAGTACGGACCTTGGCATCATTTTTTTTTTCTTTCGCCAGTGATGAAACTTTGGGCATAATTAGACTACTGCCTAAGAAGTCCATAGAAAAAAAAAAAAGTTTCTAAACCGTAACCAACCAGAGATATGGTGGGTTGTATTTTGTACCACCTACTAAAAATAACTCTAGATTAGAACAAAACAAAGACCGTCATATCTCTGGTTAGTTACGGTTTAGATTTTTTTTTATTATTTTTACGAACTTCTTAGGTTATGGTCTACTAATGACCAAAATTTCATTACTGGCGAAAGAAAAAAAAAAGATTGATGCCAAAAAATTGCAAACCCCTTTGTTACAGTTAGTATGAGTCCAATCGACAAAGTATTATGACCCACATAAGGTTATTTTCTTACACTTATACAATTAGGTCTACATTCGCGTAAACGTACAAATCCATGGTAACGACCTTGATCTTTGTTATTTTGACAGATTCAAACGAATTATTGTCAAAATGGGTCCTGAATCAAATTCGTTGACTGTACCTTCAATTTATTCTGATTCTGTGTAGGTAGGAACTTATTAAATTAACGACCGCAAAAGGCGTAACGAAACCTGTCTTCCAAAGAAACCTATCATAACTGTAGATAAACAACAGTAAAACTTTTCATACCAGCAGAAAAACATTGGCAACCAGCTATCATAACTCAGCAGCATAAGCGCTATAAGAAACAGTATTAAAAGTTGTAACAAAAACTTTATTCAGCGCTGTAGCCGCTGCAGGATCAGTGTAAAGACCGGAACACACTCGCAACTCCTTAGTCGTAGTTTGCGCGGCGATTGTGATAAAAGTTTCTCCAATTGTGTTTTCATCGATCCAACTAAAATACTTATTTGATGGACACCAACATTTACTCGTATCAGCCTTATGAACTGATGAAAAAACAAAGTTAATTAATTAAATCACACCGGGTCATCAATACGCGTGGTAATTTTATGGCCGCGGTCCGTAATATTCATAACAGCCATTAACTGAAGCTTGCAACCTACTGATGATGTTGATATAAATAATATTATTGCAGTAGAACATAATTATAATGCAACCGCATATTAGTATGAAAATTGCCATAATGAGGCTCTAGTTAGTGGTTCTGGTAGCGAGAAGCCATTCGTGTGTTCCGTGCCTAAGGCGGATACTTCCGTTGCAGTCTGTTCGGTAACTTTGAGCAGTTATTGCGCTGTCGAAATGGTTGCCCGTCTTAATGAGGGTTTGGGTTATGAAGAACTTTTTTCGTAACAGGAAGATATTATTCGAGTTGTCGTTATCGCCAAAAATTACCACTGAAAATGATACTTTGTGTATACATAGTGTGTTTTAAAACTCATTACCAATTTCAGTAAACATAAATGATTACCGAAATGACTTAACATATTGTCTATTATCAGTACCTGGTTCATTTAAAAGTGTCCCAATATTTAAGAAAAATGCTATAAACGTTTCAGTTATAACTCCTCTCTAGCAAGAACTACAAACACCAAGAAACTTCTATCACAGTAATACAAACATACAACCATTAAAGAAAATAAAAGTCGAAACAGTGAACCGTTAGCGACAGTCGTTTACAATCAGTAAAGATAACCCAATGTAAATACAGCGACACGAACGTTTGGAAAAGACAACATATTACCGAACTTGCGCATTTACAATTCAAATGACGTGAAACAAAAACCATTGAGCGTACAAACCGAACGGAAAGGATTTAAAACTCCTCGCCGGTTGCGCCTATAAATCCGTGGTGGAACCATTACTGGGTAAGTTTCACGCATGTTTGGAAAAAATACGACGAGAACCTGGAATTCGGCTGAAAACTATGCAATGGAGTTTTTGGGAATTCATTGTGTAAGCTCAATAAATGTATTTTTAGGATACAAATAAATCTTATGAAATTCTTGTTAAATAACACAAACAATATGTAGGAATATTATCAGAAGACCCTAATAAATTCACTGTGACAACTATCACAATACTCATAAAACAGTATGGTCGTCCACTACATTCTCTGAAATAATTGATAGACCCTTGTAAGACATCATAACAAAATAAACCAACCGTATATTAAATCGTTTACGGGACATCGAACCTAATAATGAAGTTAATCATAATAGCAATGGAAACTTGTATTTTTTCTAAGATCAACAAAAAAAATCTTTCAGCGGTTTCTAGATGTTGAGTCGCAAGAGGGTTCCTATCATGTAGTAATTACAAACACATGTGTAATCAGAGGCAGACGGGACCGTTCACGAGTGCTAATCTGTGCTGAAACGAAAGTGCTGAGTGCGTTTGATGTTCGTCCAACGTCTTCGAGACTTGGCTAACGGTCAAGTGTGGAAGTATAGAGCAATTATGACGAAGATTTATCTAGACGACATGCTTATATTCAGTTCGCACTGCTTTGTTTGGGCGAAATTGTGCAGAGAACGGATACGTTTGTGAACGAATACTTCGATACCTATTTATTTATTGGAAGATCATATAACAATATAACCAGTGCTTATGAGAATGAAATGTGTATACTTGAAATGTACATAAGCTAAGATAGGCTAGTCAAGTTACTGGAGGCGTAAATGTACAGTGAGATAATTGGAATATGATACAGAGAGCCTTAGCTACCGTCTTTTAGCACAATTAATACTACATAACGCGAGCATATTCAGAGATAAACAAAGCGTGTCTCGATGCACTAGGCTTTATTAAGCTTAATTAACAGGCACCTAGTCAGTTTCCGCAGGTTTAGGTAGATATGGTTTCTTGTTGTTAAGAAATAAGGATTATCGGTGGAATTTCAATAAAAAGCACAAGAAATATTGCATTAACATAGAGTCGATAAATGCTCATTATGACGTACAATTTACACGCCCTAGCTGAACTTGGTATTGCCTTTGTTCAACATTTTTGCTGTATTTTTTTCCCATCTTTATCCTTAAGACTACAATCAAGTACCTTAACCTTCACCAACCCAAAATATTTATGATTTATGAGAGTATTTTAGCAACGGTAGCAATAAGCTGTGCAATATGTTTTATACATAATCGATCTGTCTTCTTCGGTCGTGGGGCAGCGCCGTGTCTCATTCATCAATCTTGTGCCGGTTGCGAATCCTAACGTTACATGGAGAACACACGATTAATCTGATCTTCGTGTGTCAGTAAAGATCCTTCGTGCTAACGTTTGATTGGGGAAAAACTAGTTGAACTAATGTCTGTATTCAATATTTATTTTGGGCAAGAAAGAGTAGGGGTAATGATGTGGCTTACTTATAGGAAATAGGCGCACGGAAAGTGAAGCATATGCTTTGCTTGAAAAGACAATTTAAGTAGATTGAGCAGTTTGGTTGGGTATACGGGGTTACAAAATGTTTAAAATTATCTCCAATACAAAAAAAGAACAAGTAGGCAACTCCAACATGAAAGACCAAGGACCAAATCCCAATCAATTCTCTCGCAATTTAGAACACGGTTCCTCAAAATTTACTGACAACAACATTAAAGATCCCACCAACCGTCGGATATTGTCAACGGAAGATGTTAAACAAATCGCTGTAATAAATACAAAACTTTACCAATTTACGTCGAAACACAACCTTAGGGCGAAAATTATAAATGTCCCTATAATTAAATTAAAATTTAAGTTTTGGAGTAAAAAATAGAAATTGCGATTCCGGCTTAGAGAGCGGCACGTCACGGCAAGTTGGAGATCTAATTAGAATATGACTGAGAACTTAAAATAACTACAAGATGAAGTTGTTGAAAAATCTTTTTCAAAATATTTGAGAAATTTTACTTTTCGTGTCAATAAGTGTATGCGGTTAGCAGTGTACCGCTGAAAAGTGCATAATAATGAATTTGTTTGTGTGTACTGTACAAGCAGTACTATATTAATGGAAATCACAATGGTAAGACATGTCTCAGCATCAGGAGTCTACTCATCAGTGACTCAGCATCAGGAGTTGACAGCAGAAAATATAAACGAATGTTGTTTTATCTTAATCTGACGTCATAGTTGCCTCAACTCCAAATTAAAAGCTTTCTAAAATTAAAAATGTATAAGTTATGAATACACCTAAGTTTATTTTAGCTCTGTTAAGACGGGTTTACTTGAGAACAAGATTATTTTAAGACTTTCAACTATAATTTTTCTTTTCACGAACTTTTTCTTTACTTTCTGTGAAACCATCAAAATTTATATCAAAGTTCGGCACGTAGATATTTTCTTTGAAAGCAAACGACCGACTGAACATAATGTTTGAAAAGGGGTCTATTTCTTGATAAATTATATTTGCAACTGGGCCTAACATTAATTATGTTGCCAAGATATAAACAACATTTATCTAGTACAAAATCATTTTCGGACTTTTGAAACTAAATTAATGTTTTCAAGTTTGGAGTATTTCCTAATTAGGTTTCTAGAAGGATTACATGTTAAACTAGAGTCAGTATGGACACAAGTAGATTTTTGATTTACTTTTTTTTTTTAGTCTCTTTCTAACCGCTTATCTTTACACTTTCTCCAATAAATATTTTATCATTGTTAATCATAACTCCCATATTTGTGCTCCGATCTAAATCATAATGGAAAAATAAACAGTATGCTAAGCTGCTGTAGCTACAAATTAGCGATCTAAAACCCGCTGGAAATTGCTAACAATGGACGTGAGTCTAGAAATTTCTACTGGAGTATATGTAAAAATAGAATACATTGTTGATGTTTACCTATCCTGGATCTAATGAGGTAATTAAAAGAAAAAAAAAAAGGTTGCACTCCAGGAGTGCCGGTAGAAGTGAAAACTTTTTTGTTACTATGTTTTATTTTTAATTTGAATGACGTCTTACTCATTTTCGATCAGGGTCACGTGACCCTGACGCGAGTTTTAAATTTTTTACCCATTACAGAAAAAGTGTACAACGCCGCTAAAGAAGTTTTCACTTCAAAAAATATAAAGCGCTCGAAGCTTGTAATACATTCAATTAGGTAAAGAAAACAGTGATGTTTGCTGAGGCTCTTTTTTTGCAAAACGTTATAAAAACATTCAAAATAAACTTGGAAAAGGTGTAGATACAGAAAAAGTTGGGAAAAAAACTGTGGGGTTTTACGTTCCTTGATCAATTCAATTATGAGATTATCTTAACATAAAATGCCAATAGAGACAAAATAAAAATTTTACAACTCAGTTTTAAAGCTAATCATTTAAAGGCGGCCCGGACCAAGGGAATGAATTAAAGAACCGGCTAACTAGAACCCGTCCTGGTAGGATTTTATTAATCCAATTTTGGACTTCGTAATAATAGGTTTAATTATTCACGATTGAGAAAGCTTTTAGAAGCGAGTTTATGCAAAGTTTTGTATGGGGCCGGTAATGAAAACGGTGGATGTACCGACTAATGTATTAAGGTCCAACAGAGGTCCGGACGTAGATCTCCGTTGAATTTTGTTGGACGTGTTTAGATAATGATGGATGATAAAACATTTACAGAGCTGAATACAGAAAGGATGTAAAAGATTGAGCAAGTAACGGTGAATAAGAAAAACAGGCAGTACGTAAAAGAACAAAGTAACTCACAAACAATTTTTTGAACACTTTTTCCTTTTTAACCCTTTGAATTTGGCAACACAGTGGCTGTAACAACATAAGCAAATAATGTGGAATTATTACTCGTGTGTTCGAAAACCCTAAAGTCCGCTGACAATCGCAAAATTCTGACAAACGCAAGCATCCTTACAAACAAAGGCTTGGATCCTAGCTTTTGTAAACAAAATCTCATATATTCTGGTTCCACATGTAGGTATATTTTGAGCCGACTGCAACAATCACAGGTGAAGTCACAGCGAAGCACAACACAATGCATGAGAAAAGCATCAAACCACATTTCAAAATACGTGACATTGTTTAGAAACGCAGATACGCCCTACCACATTTACAGTTGGAAACCAGTCTGCGCATTGTTCAGATTCGCATCAAATTTTCCATATCATCGCTGAATAGAATAATTGATTGGTTGGTCGGAAAATCAATTTCATAGTTCAATAAATATTGGAAAATTATTTACGTATAAATTCTTTCTCCTGCCCGGAATATTTTAGGTGTAATTTTTAGATTTTCATACTTTGGCGAACATCTTCTGATGTTTCACCTCACTCAGCAAATTCTAAACATGCTTTACAACGCCTGAAGATATCAGTTCTCAAAACGTAAAATTTCACTCAAGCAAATGGGAGAAGCGCCAAAACTAAAGTTTTATGTAACAGAATAAAACTTTCCCGAATATACTCTTCTGGATAAAATTTCCAGTTTCAAATCATTGTGACAGGCTGGGAGCGTCCGGCATGCCGTTCCGAAAATTTCAATTTAGGATATTATATCTAGAACTTTATAATTGTTTGTCTATTTGAAAGTTTCTAGTTTCATTCTTATGAATCTTGGGAATAATGAATAGGCTACTCTATACATTGTAATAGTAAATGACCAAGTCTCATCTTTAATAGGAGTTTTATCAACCTGTTTAAACTTAAAAGCTTTGAATTTGTAAGTACTTATTTAGAGAACACCATTAACCAGTAGCAACAATCAAAGAAAAATGTGTAATCTGCAATGCGTTTCAAAAGTTCAACAATAAAAATTCTCCAAAAGTAGATATTGAAATTGAAGCAGTTACAAAGTTGATTCAGTCACTTCCAAAGGACTGGATACAATCTAAATAGGTCTCGGAAGCTTCGACTGAAGCGGACTGGCGATTCAAAACTAGTTGATCGCCATTCCTAAGCCACAGCGCTGTGTACTCAGCTCCTCCCAAGATCTCTGTTTAAACAGGACCGGTGAGAACCGAACTAATCTGGTAATGCAGTGGATACATACTACTTACTACACGGTAAGGTGAGGCAGGAATATCGAATTATAGGAGGGACGTAACTAGTCGAGGAATCCTTTATATAATTTTTGCGATCCCCAAAGATTTAGGCAGATAAGAGGTAGGCCCTCAACCATACGATTTCACTGGCTACAAGTGGGTTCTGGGTGCTGTTTTGAAGGTACATTTTGTGAATTCTTGAGATAGAAAACTCGTCAGGAAGAATATTGTTGCAGTGGTGGGTAAGTAGCAGTGTGGTTAAGGTACATCTACTGGTGTGTCTTTTTGGGTAGAAAAGTACAACGTCAAAGTCAAAGTCAAATCATTTATTCCAATTAGGCCATCAAGGAGGCACTTTTGAACGTCGATTATTAAATTTAAAGGAAATAGGAAGGGATGGTATTGATTCTACACCCACCAACGAAAGCTATGGTCGCATCTACAATGCCATTACTCGTATGATATATGACGTCAGGTATCGTGACGTGACGGAATCAGTGTTACCCACGAGATTTGGCTCAACAAAAACCTTTAAGCCAGAGGTACCTATAATTAGGCAGCAGATTTCTATATTTCCTATGAAGGATTAGAAACTTCCGTACGGGTCTTTGATTTTTTATTAAGGTTTCATTTTACTTGAAACACATCATTCCTTCTTTTCCATTCAGTGAGGCAGAAAGAATAAGCACACATAATTTGGAAATATTACTAAATACTTTCATGACTATTAGGTCTATGTCCAGCAGTGGGTGAATACAGGCTGGTGGTGATGATGATGCTTGATGACTAAAAAGTCTCAAATTTAATCAGTTACCCGCTGTATAACTAAATTTCAGTTTTTACACATTTTTCGTAAACCAGCTGAAGATTGAAATCATGACGTGTGAACGAGAAGTGTGTGGCCAAAGTTTTTCCATTTGGATTTGTTCTTGTTTGTTTGTTTTTTATTTATGTCAACGGGTCGATTCAAGTGTACGTACCTATGTATCTTTCACCGATGTAGAATTTTATGTCCGTTACGTTATTTTACGACCTCAAATCGGAACCGTTATAAAACAACTTCTTTTAAAGCCTTTGAAAAAAAAGTGAAACCCTCCTGAGATTTTAAAAATAAAAATATTTTCGGTCATAGAGTTCAGATTCCTGATACTGTTGTCATTAAGATGTATGGTTTCGTTGAACAAGGAGATTAAATACCATTTTAGCAGAAACATAATAGGATTTTCAAGTAAAATTGTGATTAATTGTCATTTCACAATATTAGCTGCCCTGTGATCATTTAGGCTTCATTCTCCATAAATGGTTCTGGTAAAGTAGCTTTTAAGCCTTTGTCAAACAGACAGGCGATAGCGAACCGAACCGAATCATGTCATATAAAAATGCGAAAGCGATCCGATATTCTATGTGACAGACTTCAAACAATTCCATACATTACAAACAAAAACGCCTCGCTTCGCGTTCGTCACGCCTGTCTGTTTGACAATAGCTTTAAGGTTTTGAATAATGTTTAAACGTTACATCGTATTAATGTTCAAATGGATTTTGCTAGCAAAACATTCTGACAAAATTAATTTATTTCACTCATAAGTAATTTTAGATTAAAAATTTCATGAATTTCGATAACATTTTCCAGCAACTCATAATTTACTGTACCGCCATCCATCCATCCATCTATCTATTTGAGTGAACAACATTAGATTTGACGTATTAAATCACGAGAGACATTTTAAATAAATACAGTGCGTCAGCTGATAAATAGTTCGGTTTATTGAGAGTCAATTTAATTAAAAGTTTGGATTACATAAGTTTTAATTGGATGCGTCCATGTCAGCAATGTGTGAGTAAGAGGATCTTCACTCAATCATTTTTATTACCCCCTTTGCCCTTTTGTTGTAAGGGCACATCTTGTTTGATATTGAATGTTGAGGTTTCTGGACGAAGCTGTTGGGTTATTAAATTTGGTGCTGTTATTAGTGGGACTGTCATTTGCATGGTAAATGATTAAGGCAAATGGAACTTCCTCATCATTCTCCTGCCAATTTATTAAGGGCAGTATGTCTTCAAGTATCACAATACTTTAGTATTTGATACATTATATCTCAGCGAAAATTTTCAAAAGGTGCTTTAACCTTTTCAATTCCCGAATGAACGAATATAGTCAATTTAATTCTCAAACCAGATTTTCTGGAAATAATCCTGGTTTGCTCTTATTTTTATAAAAAATAATCTCTCACAAACCACTTCGCCAGATTATACGGATATTGTGAATTCCTAAGTACAAAACCAGGAAACTAGAAACATTAAAATTCTCACGCATTCGAATCACGTAGCGCGCCTATAGGGAATCTCCGTAAAACTATAAAATAAATACACAAAAACATAATATTAAAAAGTGCTGGGGCTCTTGGCCGGGCGTCTTCCCAATAATTGATATTTGCCATTTGAATTCAAGCTGTGTTGGTACGGCTTCGGGGAGGTTGGGGCGAAGGGAGGCAGGTCGTTAAGGACCGTTCACAAAGAGCGACTCAATCGACCTCAGACTGTGTATCTTATGGCCGTGACGTGAGGGCAAATGTTTGTGATTGTGTCGTGTTTCGTATCCAACAGGACACTTACTCACGGTTGTTTGTGCTTAGTATTTATGAAGTGGTCAGTAAGCTTTGAAGCGATCTTCGTAACGTTTGGTCCAATATTAACGTCTATGAAGTACATAATATGACCCCAATATGTCATAGATATTTTGACAAATACAGCGTACACTGCCATACATAATTTATATATCGCAAAACTTGTGAATAGCAAAAAACTATGGAGTATGCAAAGGTCGTATTCGGTGGCCATCTGTATTTAAAGCTACTGCTCAAGTATACAAGAATAACAGAACGACTGTTGCAAATATCAAAGGAGGTCAATTCTGCCAAAAATAAAACTACCTGAGAGATATATTTGGTGTATCATAATTCGGTGTATCCTCTCTATTCCGGGCCCACAGTATCCTTCTATCCCTTCGTCGATTCAGTGCGCATAGCACATAAATAGTGGTGGGTCTTATAGCCTGGGGGCTTCGTGGATACGATTCCAAACACATATGTTATCTGGCCGGTACGGCTGGAACAAGGGCGAACGTTGGTGGCCTAATTGAAACTAAGGAATTCAGTGTGCGGGCTGCTGCCTCAGTTGCGATTGGTTGTGCTGCAGCCAAATCCTTAGTGATAGATGTCTCGATGCGGGTTGTGTACTTTTATCGGAAATTGATTCAGAGTTTTTACAAAAGAAAAGAGGTTTGAAGGATTTTCTGAATTGATAGTAGCAGCCTAATCAGGTGTCACTATTAACACTTTGCATGTGATTGTACTCTTGAATGACAATAACCAGTCGTCATGTGAGTGATGGAATGACAATTTTAGAGGATTAAGGTGTGATGTTATAATGTTATGAAAAATTTTGTGTGTGCGTGACAGAATTTAAATGGTGTTTTCTAATATCAAAAGTTATTTTTCACTTTTTTCTATTAAGTTAATATACACGAAAGTACGTAATTACACAGTTATCTTCCAAAATCAACTGAAACATACAATTTTGTCAAAATAAGCGGAACCAATTCCATTTGCCAACGAAGCACTAACAAATTATTGTCACTAGACCAAAACTGCCCACTCGACCCCGATACGATCACTCATTTTGTGATGAATAAGCGATTTTAATAACGATAATTTTGGTGTTTTTAATTAAATAAATGCCGTTTTTAGACGCCATCGTATTAATAATCATTTTAATACGGCGTGGGCGGTTTTTAAATGGCCTATTTGACGTGGAAAACGGTAAAAGTTAAATATTTCATGGAAAATGAAATTAAAAGACCCCACGTGTCGGTGCGTTACATTTTTATATTTTGCTTTATTTTCAGTTTGTTCAAACGGATTCAGTGAAGTTAGAGAAGGATAGCAGTGGTGAACCAGAGGCCTCACCACAAGCTCTTAACGCGATCCAGTTTAGGCTGTGGGAAAGAGACAGAGCTATACAAGTCGTCTAGCGCCATCTCTTTTCCACAGCCTAAACTGAATCGTGTTAATAGCTCGTGGTAAGGCCTCTGTGGTAAAAAACACAAATATTTTATTTGGGACATCCGGGCCATACAAACACATCAAAACAAGTTTTCAGCAGAATAAGCTTTTTTTTATCGAACCAGTTTCAAACAACTCACTAAGCATGTAAAGTTGTGAAGTTCCACAACAAATCAGATATACCAAAGGAAAAACTATTGTTCACAGGATTAAATGAAAACACCTAATCGTTTTCAAATAAACAGGCTTTTGCTCAATTAATAACCTCTCAACGCAATCTGTTTCCAATAACTTACAAATAAACACGATTATTACACAAATCCTTGCGATACAGAAACCATTTGTTCGTATTTACGACTTATTATCAATACATTCTATATACGCATCTATTATCACTAACCCATTTTGAATTTGAACCATAGTTCCCTAGTCTTAAGACTGAAATTTCGTTGAAATGTTGAATGGCAGTTAAGATGTTTTGGCTACTTAAGTTTTGTTACTTATTTGGGCTAGAACTTAAAGTTTGTTTACCAGTTTTGACTAGTCTTGATGAGCCTCTCGGGTTACGAATACTGGGGCGTTTGTTTTAGTTGTTCTCCTTGTTCAAGAAGGTAGTAGAAAATGGACGGAAATGTTTGTCCGTCTTACTACAACAAGAAAGATAAACATCTATTGAACACTTGTCTAAAAAAACTGTCAACATCAAAACGACATTTCACGTTGAAATGAAATTGGGAATGGTGTTTTTTTTAATGCGACTGCGATTTGTGAAGTTCAAATATATTTTTATATGAAATCACAAAGTTGATAATCAATGATACATTTTAATAGGAACGGAAAGTACAAACGCACTACTTATTTCTAAAATAAATATCCAGCAGATTTAAGACAGGAGAATTTGAGGTGGAATAATCAAGGGCAACTTATTTTTGATGAATAAATTATGTTATAACTATAAATATACACAAAGGTTTAAGAAGCTAAAATAACTCAATTTTTCCTTTTAACTTCAATCAAAACGAAGTAAATAAACCTCTTTCACGTATAACAAAGTAGATTTTTTACATCAACGTTAAAAATAATGTATTTAAACAGAAAAAAAGTATTTGTAAACAACTGGCAATGTTCACGTAGATTAATTGAAAAAAAAAAGTGGATAAAACCTTTTTGGTGCTCCCACGTAAAAGATGGTGATGACAGATTAAAAGGGCTGTAACACACAAAACAGTTTCCACTTTTACTGATGAAAAACAAATCTACGAAATGTATTAAAATTCGTATCTTCAAAGGTTTTTGATGTGTAGAAAGATTTGATGGTTTTCACGGTATTTTTAATTTGTAAAGAATATTTTGTTTACGTAGAATTTTCGTAGAAAAACTAAATATAAACAAAGAATATCTTGATCAGAAAAATGTACGGTGTTTTTTCAAAAGTAATTTTTAGTAGCAACCGTGGAATCTGATGGGAATAGTCTCTGTTCTTTCGGGTAAAATTGACTTTCAAAACCTAAATTAACGCAAGCGACGCTGAGAGCAAAAATTAGTTCAATAACTCTCAAAAATGGCCTTTCAATTTATCCAAAAAGCACTTCTTTTCAGTTAACCGCATGAATAAAAATTATAAAAGTTCTCGCACAAAAATCATACACAACTTGGTTCTAAGCGCGCGCTCAACCCTCAACCTGGGGCGTACAAAAGTTAAACTAGAAACACTCGTAAAATCACCTATTTAGCATATTTACCTAACCCTTTTCCATTCTGCTGGACTTAAAATTAACTTTGTACGTACGTTAGTACAAAAGAATTGTATGTAATATTCATTAGGTCATTATTCATGTTATGCAACTGCGTTCTCCAATGAGATACGCTTTGAAGCGAAGTAATTATTAATATGAATAACTTCCTGAAGTCGGAATTATCTTTGAGTGTAATCAGGAAGTGGTGGCCGCGCAGAAATATGTATAATGAATAAGTAAAACAGGTTTATTGATAGCCTTTTTTGTTTTTTGTTGGCTGTTCTTTAATAATACCTTTGCTCTTTAACGCTGGCTTTATGGAAAGGAAATAAAGATAGAGTTAAAAAGAATCTATTATGGAACATAGGTTTTCAGACCATGTTTTGTTAAATTATTGGGATGTTATACTTTAACCGAATTTCGTCAAATGAGGACTTAATGCAAGATGTCATCATCATCAGCCTATAACGTTCCCACTGCTGGGACACAGGCCTTCTCTCTGTGAGAGGGATTGGGCCATAATCCACCACGCGGGCCCATTGCGGGTTGGTATGCAAGTTGTAATAATCAACTTTTTTGAGTGTGAACTATCACTGTAATTAGCCATCTATTTTCCATAAAGATGTTTTCTATGCATTGACTACTACTACTGGTTTTCGCACTTGCGTCAACATCGTTATATGTTCGCAAACTGGTAGATTTTTTTTTAAGTTATGACCTAGCGATTTGTGTTTATTTGCTTTTTATAATAGCCTATCTCATATTTACAGTGTGCATATTTTCTATTAAATTCGTTGGAAACAAAATAATAGAAATAAATAATTTTGTAATGAAATGCTTGAATTCCTTTTTTTTGTTTTCCATTACAATATTAGTTAAGAAAAAAAATGGCGGTATAAATTAAAGGCCTCAAGCAAAAACCTAAATAAAGATTAACCTAATCCCAATCTAAGGCTTTTTTATTATAAAAATACTATCATTTCATTACACTAACAACGAGAAACCAAAATAAATGCGTCAATATTTTTAAACCCACGTTGATCAAACAAAGCCGTCAATTAATGCGTCGAAATCCGCGTCAATCGCGGACGTGCATGCATATCGCGTCGCATAATATCGCAATACGTCACGGGACGCGACGTCGCGTTATCGTGCGATAGCTTGCGATTTATTGCGGACTGACTTTGAAACTGAGTTGGTTTTGTAATTTTGGTTCGATTTTTAAACTAGGTAAAAGCTATAGTTATTCGAATGAAAATTAACCTTACAAAAAAACTTTATAAATATAAAAAAAATCGTATCATCTACTGTGTGTTAAATGCAACACATTTATATCAATAAAAAAATTGTAGTTCAATTGTAAGTTAGTTAGTTAAAAAAATTGTAGTTCAATTGTAAGGTAGTAAAATTGTAGCTCTTATATTAAGAAAACTTTGCCACACATTCAGAATACTCGTAATGTATGTATTGTGGGTTTATTTTAAACATTTAAATTCACATATATGTATGTATTATAAAACAGAACCCGACATTGGTATTATATTTTCTGAGCCGCACATAGTCCATGTACTCTAAAACGGCTCTATATTTTTTACAGGGCAAGGTCTGTGGTCCAACAGTGGACACATTATGCTATGCAATTAATTCCACAAAGTCATAAACCAACACAAAGGCAAATTACTCTCTAAACAAAGTGATAGTTCTTGCACCACTGCATCAACTACAACAAAGCGTTTTTACGCAAATTTCTCGTCGTAACTAATTTGCAATACAATGCGGCTGTGCCCCACAACCGCACTAAAACACCCGTTTGCTACGCGTCGATGTACAACGTTTAATCTAACTTTACTCGCTAAGTGCTCCTGGAGCCGACAAATAAGGCTGGATACAATGCTTGACCGATCGTCGGTCCTGACGATACGCGTTGACCGACTGTCGGTTTGTAGCACATATTTGCATAGCCGTTCGGTCCACTAACGTACGGAAAATATGCTTTAAAGAAAGAAAGAAAGAAAAAGTTTTATTGGACTCACACAGGACAGAACAACAGCTCAAAATGCAAAACAAAGATGTAAAAATTAAATAAAAGAAACTTACAAAATAAATTAAAATTAAACAACCAATTTTGTCCTGTACGAGGCCAAAAGGCCCCTATATAGTACGCGTGTTTTTGCGGTCAGTCAGAAATCAGTATACCTTAACAATCACATGCTCTAATGGAACTGTCAAATTAGGTATGGGAAGGTTGCAGATTAGTAACGGACTCCGGACTTTGACAGCTACTTCAATATTTTTATTTGTCAAAGTCAAAAGCACTTCTGCCAAGACAGCCCTGGATAGTTGCCTAAACGACAATTCAAGTAAAAACGTGTTTCAACTAGTAGGAATTTGACAGTCTTTTCCACTCCACCCAAGGCAGTGGGAGTCATTTGCACATTAATTTCTAACCAAAAATGTTAAAAGCAACCAGATACCAATTTAAAACCTGTTCCTTTCATATTGACTGTACCTTAACTGGCTATTGAGACCGATTTTCCTACCAAAAGACGTCAGAGAAGTACTGTAACCAGCCTTAGAGCAGCATCTTGCATTAATTTAAAAAGGAAGAAGAGTAACGCAATATACCTTCTACCTCTTCGGTTATTAGCGGGACAAATACAACTAAATGATGGCGGATGTTGTAAAGAGTATTAAGATGCACCCAAGTTTGGTAATAAAGTGAATTATTTACAGGTTGTATCTGAACACTGACCCTTTTTAGTGAGAATTTGTGTACGGTGAATATTTCTTGGATTTTGTTAGGGCAACATTTTGAAATCGAACGTGAATGGTTGTACCGGGTTTGAGCATCAATGATTCAACGTTGAATAAAGATGTAAGTGTATTTTTTCTTGCGAAATTATTTTAAAAGGGTAACGTGGCTCTGGAAAGCAAAGGGCAACCAAAAGTACAGTGTTATTTTTAGTCAGTTTCAGTCCGACATTCTCCCATAGATTATCAACGCAAATATAATAATCCATGGGAAACATAATGGAGTATGATAAACCAGCCCTTAATCCTCCAAATATTGAAATCAATAAGGAAATGAAAATACGATCCTTAACTCGGAACATAAAAGATTACAAAGTAACAACCCTATTGACCGAAATACAGAATGGATCGCATTGAATGTATTTCCATTGGTTACTATTTACGACAAAGGATTACTCACAAAAGATTTAAAGCCACCAAATAAAAGAAAAACCGTAAACAACGTAACCACTCCACAAGGAAACCGAGTAAAATAAAGTAAAAATCCGAGCTACAACTGAGCGGATTTTAATTTAGACAACCCTAGTAAATCACGCTCTTTCTTAACGGTACAGCGACTTCAGACCCGATACAGCCGAGCGAAAGTATATTAATTTTAAAATATCCCTCCTTCGAAACTAATTAATTAGTTTCTAAAACTTCAAACCAAGTGTTAACGATGATCTAAGCAATATCCAAGTTTCAGAGCCGAAGCTTTACAACCTAACGACTAAGTTTAGACGAAAATTCACTTAGAAATCTGTTACTTATTTTTATTCAAAATTCCTCTTACCTTAGTTTCCCCGTACATGCAGAACCGGTAATCAAAATCTTCGTGGAACTTTGTCTAACTTTTTAGATGCTCATGAATATCTTATGGGGTGGGACATGGCTCTCTTGTTATATTTAAAACTTTTTTTATTCTCTTTCCCATTAAAAGGCGGGCCGGCTGACGATTTAGCGACGGCTCGATGAATAATTAGAGATATTTCTTGCCTGTCACGTCGCTAATGAATATTAGAGCAGCACGAAGATATTTCAGGCAAAAATATCGGAAAGAAATCTGCGGTTGTTTGTTCACGAGGAATTTCGTTAATTACGTTCGCTTCAGAGATAAATAAGTCAGTAAGCGCAAATTTGTCCATCCATCGTGTTTTTGTTTCGGCTCGAGGAGTTACTTAGTTATTGGGTCATTTTTTTCGGGTGAAGACCGAGTGAATTATATTAGTCGTTTGTGTGCGTGAATACGGTTGAAATAGTCCATTTCGTTGTTCTTTTGTGGTTGTAAGAGGCTTTAGGGTAGTAAACAATACTTTTTGGACGCAAAGAATAAAAGTTTCGCTGATGAATGCCTTTTGGGGCTTATGTTTAATGTAGTCGTGTTTTGCTTTGAAGTCCGTCGGTACGTTTCGTGCATATGTGAGTGAAAAACAGACCAGTGTTCGTTTGAAACATTGAAACCGCGCTAACGACCACAGCTTGCACATAAAGGATTAGTTAGGATTAGCTGTTATCGATGATTAGTTTTCAGCCCGATACTGATTAATGAATAGCTTTACACGCGCATCGATTCATCTGTACAATGAGAAATTAGAGGCGGATTAAGCATAGATTGAATTAAATTGAATAGAGACTGTAATTCTATAAACACCAACTTAAAACAACTTGTAATTGCAGAAAAAAACAGAGATTATTTCCGAACGAAAGAAAACGTAGACCCTATTCAAAATTAAGCTAATCTCCGGTTCGAATAATCCGATCGTAAAGTAATAGCTACTTCAACAAATACAACGCAGTCCAGTGACCAATCTTGATCCTCACGCATGAACTACGTTACCCCTTTCTAATGTATGAAATATACACGATAAACATCCTTGTTTGTGTAAACATGATAACAAAAAGGTCTATTGATACGTCAGCGGACAATGCCCGGGCAAACGTGGGCAAACGCGGGCAAGCCTTGGGGTAATGCCCGGTGAGACGGAAAGATCCTGAGATCATGAAAAGAACATTTGACGTTTGATGCCATCTGATAACATGGTTCAGATAATTCGGATGATATTTGGTAGGTATGACGTGACAGTTTCCTGTTTCTTATTTTGTGTTAGAAATATTTTGGTAAATGGAAATTCTTGGTTAAAGTAAGTTCACATAATTATAATCTGAAGATTAGACGGCAAAACTTGTAGGAGTTCCGTTCTTTGCTTCTTCACACGAAAACGTTCTAAAAACAAAATCAAGGCATTTATTTCAAGTAGGCCAGTTACAGGCACGAATTGTGAAAGACGCAAAAATGCTACTGTAGAAATGATAATATGTATGAAACAATCGTTTATTTTACACAGAATTTTGATAAAAGCTAGATCAATAGAAAATATTATTTGTGCACTAATATCCGAAACGGAAATAGTCACAAAAATCTCAAGTTTAACCACTATATCATCAAGCCAGGTAAACGAATTCTGGTCAGTAGATAATCTTTCGCCACAGAACATCGTTAGGGATTGGCTGAACTCACTTTAGATCCTTCCTGCACTCAGTTTTGGTCCGTCGAACGCGGATGCTGCTGTTAGTACAATCAAACAAGATGTTTGATACACAGGCAGAAACATTCATCGTTTTACTTCTAAAATCCTACTAATATTATAAATGAGTAAGTTTGTGAGGATGTAGTTATTGTGTATGTAGGTATGTTTGTTACTCTTTCACGCAAAAACCCCTGATACTTTTGATACTCAATAGTGAATCAATTACAAAACATTCTAAAAATAAAAAATCATGATTATCTAATGATACGGGCCTATCCTATGAAACTATCCGTAGTTCACCACCATGTGGCTACAGATGGAGTTGATGAAGAAATTATGTTATAACTTTTAATTTATTCTTTAGAACATACCACATTCGGTAAAGGAAATTTGACAATTTAAGAATTGAAGTTAATAGCAGAAGCTATGAAATCGCTGATCTATAACTCTAATCTCTATGACATTACAACTGTTGCTGTCAAAATTACCCAGCATGCATGCCAAATACTTTACTCGACTGTACCAAACCATCTACGGAGCACACGAGTATAACGGACATTGTTGAAAGCGATCAGCACTCACGGACGTTCGTGACAATTTTTACAAGATCCTTTCTCGAATAAATATGGTGGACGTGCTTTTTAGTTTTCGGTTTGTGTGTCGATAAACATGGGAAGGCTTTGTTTGCGAAGCTAGTACGGTGCGTGTCCATTTTGTTGGACAAAACAGAACTTGAGCTTACGTTAAGCCGATTTTCGGTCTCTTTATTGGCGTAGGTAAGATTTTCAATGCTACAACTTGTTAGATTTTTGGAACTTTGATGATAAAATGTTGACTATTATACACTTTACTGCACATCAAAATTATGACACTTACCATACAATATATGCTATACTATGTCCAAAATGGTGGTCTTATCTTTCAGATGAGGGCATGGTTAGCGGAGTAGCTCAACGACCCACTGCACTACGTTTCGCGGGTTCGATAATCACACGGAACAAAATGGATGTATGGATTATAAGTGATTGTTGTGGGTCTAGCTGTATAATATGTGAATTTCAATGTTTATAAAACGCACCCACGACACAGGATTAATCCTTAGTGTGAGACGCAGTTAAAAAAAAGCTGTATACTAGAATACTGCCCACCAGACTTTTAGGGTTGAACCAAATCTGGCAGCACGGAATCGCCTTTTTCCGTCGCCCTTTCTCTTTCTGTCGCTTAGAACTGCGATTGGCTAGACCGAGACAATGCGACAGCACGCGGCCGCCTCGAAGATTCCGCCGTGTTCTATCGCATTATGCTTTCTGTCTCGGTCTAGCAATTGGCTGTTCTAAGCGACAGAAAGAGAAAGGGCGACGGAAAAAGGCGATTCCGTGCTGCCAGATGTGGTTTAACCCTTATTCATCTGCTAACCTCATAGCTTCAAAATCTAGACCAACCACTCTTCGTCAAAAGCACTTACTTCATTGGTAAAATGAAAAACCTATACATTATATCAAACATGTACCACAAACCCAACATGGCGACTGCCAACAATAACTCAATATTTCTACAACGACCCCGGATAGTGAACGAAGCACTGCTGTTTAACTTCATCAAAATATATAACGTTACTGGCTCTGCTTTGTCGAGTATTTTTCTCTGTATTGAAGTTCCATTCTTTATTGATTTTGTAACGAGAGATGGGTTTATCAATGATTCTTTGTGATTGGAAGTTGGGACGAAATCTCTGTATACGCGGTACTTATTCATAGAAGTCTCCCATACCACCAACCCACATTGGACATGTGATATGGAAGGACTATTTCCGTTTCGTCTCCTCCGAAGCTTTTGTCTTAATTGTAAACCAATAATATGTACTAGATTTTTCTTATCTGAAGTTAATCGATGATGCTGCAAGCAGACTTAGCAATGATCTGTTCAATCAATCAATGAGTTGAACTAAGCAATACCACCGGGCGGTGGTAAGACCTAATAATGTGTCCGGCGTCAAACAGTTTTTGTGTGTTCCGAGTTCCAACGGTACACAGGAGTTTTAGTTCGTTCTGGGTAAGCAAACTCCATCTCTCTCACACTCCAGCATGAAGTTTACTTCTTGGCTTATGCCCGATGAAACTGTTACACAATCGTCTCAATAACAACTATCGGTCAGATCAAAGGTCGTTCCCAACAGGAAAAATCTACTTGTAATATTACATGATTATTAACCTTTAAATTGACCCGTAGTGACCTTTGAAGTACTATTACAACTCTAGGTCCAGAATCAAATAATAAAATAGCGTTTATTCGAGCTAGCTGTGGCAGAATCGTTATCGAATTCATGTGTGTGAAATGCGGGACGAATTTGTATAGGAAATTAAGAATATACGGAATTGAATGCTCGGGACGAAACCGACGTATCGATTTTCATTAAGCATGTTTGTATCCAATTTAGATGTGATTGCGGTGTAATTATTTTTAGAATTGGTGATTTAGGGTAATGGAATTGATTATGTATTTTTTTTTAGGGACTTTGTCCAACATGTAATAGAACATCATTGTCACAAAACGCTCATAAACAAAATCAGTTGTGTTGCGTAATGGTAAACTTATTCCTTCATGTATGAGTATTGGGTTTGGACAAAGAAAAACACACTCAAAACGGCGAAAGAAAAAACCGTGGAAAAACCGGCCTGTCCTAAAATCCAAAAATTCGAAGCCATGTCACATCTAATCACCTGCACCAGTGCAGGCCCGCGTTGTGGGGTGGCCCACTGCTTCTCACAGAGAGGAGGCCTGTGTCTCAGAAGTGAAAACATTACAAGCTGTTGATGATTAATGTTTTACCACTTAAATAGTATTCCTAAGTTTAGCTTGTACATAGTAATTACACTGCGGTGACGTGTCAGTCTAGCCTCTTACTGTCAATACCAATTAAAGCCCCACATTCATTAACTAGAAAGGTGATATTACTTTAGTGCCTGTTTTTGCTTACGCTATAGATGGTTTAGCTTTCGTAGTAGATTACAAAAGCCTTAATATTATTGTAGTGTAAATTAAACTCTCACTGATAAGCCGAGGGTTGAAAATACATCCACTCACAGAGTACGTCTGGCAAAATTTATAGGTTGACTAAGCTGCTGCCCGCAACGTCGTCTGCGTGAATGCGTTGAAGAAATAAAGGTTCACTGCTCGTTCCCCGTAAGTGATAGCGAGATAATATGTAGCCTATATGTTGACCTAACTTCTTAATAATATTTGTGCCAAATTTGAAGTAAATCCATGCAGTACTTTTTCGGCTTTATTACAAAACGTGGTTTAACTTAGACCAAGCTTTAAATCAAAAATGAATTTTTGAATTTCGAACTTTATTTCTACTGTCGTACAGTTATTGATACAAAAACCGAGTTCAGATCCCGGTCTAAGTTGTCAATGTGCATTTTAGAATTTTATAGCAGTTAGAATAAAGTTCGAAATTCAAAAATTGATTTTTATTTTAAACCTGGGTTTATAGTTAGACCTCGTTTTGTAATAAGACGGTTTGAGTTTATCCCAAACATACAAACAGAAAAAAAAATTCTAAAAACATTTGGCTTCGGTATCGATTGTAGAACACACTCCAAGTATTCTTTAAAAAAAAAATTCAATGTACTGTTACTCTATACGGTACGCCTCTATATCCTTTGAAATATTTCAGGCGTGATGTGTAGTAGTACAGTTACTGTCAAGTTTATGAATAGACTTAACTCCAGTGTATTGATTGATGGACCATTAATTATCCTGATGGGTCGCATTCAATTCAAAGGAGTGTTATGGCGCCACATGTGTAGTTAGGACGACGCGTGGTGGCGCTTGAATCGTTTTTATGTTTGGTCAGTAGATATGAATATTTACAAACGTATGCATTGCATATTATATCGGTCTTGTTGGTACTTTTTTTGAGGCGTTTTGACTCTAGTAATTATTCCTGTATCGTGGGTAACTACTGTTACTGTACTAGTACTGTCATTTCGCTCTCGTATTATCTAAGTGATAGTGAAACTCACATTAAAATCCGTTGCGTAGTTTTTATGTAAAACAAAAAATAAAATGTACAAACACCAAAATGCATGAACGAGAAACCTAGGGTACTCGGAAAAACTAATTGGCTGTTTGGAAACGCGGGTTGTTAGTTTTTTTAACGTTCAGTGTAAGGATCCTTTTTGTGTTGACTCTTCTGTTTCAATAAATTACTCTGTGGTGTTTGTAAAACGGGTACTGGAGATTCTTTTTGCAAACCGTAACCGCGAGGGATTTCACTAATTGAATACTATTATTTGCGTTTGTGACTTTGACGATAACTCGAAGTTTTTTTTTTCTGTACAATGATTTCACTCAAATAATACCGTAACTGTTTCAATGAAATCAATTCGTTACATATTATAATTATTTCATTAGATCTCATTAAAACTCGAGTGAATCAGTTTTGTATAGCGTGATCCACCCTAGGTAGCATCATCGCTTATTTGAGACCGAGTTATAAAGAAAGCAAAGCCTGTTTTATGAAAAAAGGGGAAAAGGTATTTAGATTGAAGGGTTATTTTTTAGTTTCGTTTTTAAACCGAATAGGTTTTGATTATATGCAACTTGTTTAAAAGTTCTAAATATAATTATTATGACTGCACTTCTTTATTTTATTCGTATCTCTGGCTCAAAACATTTTTGGTTGATTGTACTTTCCCAAGATGTAACTTTGTTTTTTTATTTGTGGTCCTAAAATACAACTCAAAAACAAGGATGTATCTATAGGAGATTCCGACCACGGTAACGGTCCCAGATTCATAAATGTGATTTAAATCATCAAACTGGAGATAAATCGTAATTTTTTAAACCATATTTAAAATTTTTGAAGGCATCCTTGCCAACACATTTTTTTTAAACAGTGAATTCCCTCTATACAAACAATTTAAAGTTAGTTTTATCCACACATATTTGTAATTCCCTTTGCTTGCTTCGAAGCAACTCGTTTAGATACCTACGCTTAACCAAACAGCTATCATCGATATAAACCAGTATCGATTCTCGAATACTCGAGAAGTGGATGTATCGAATCGTGAAATCTGTTACTCGGTACCGTCTACTCTCGAATAAATACTTTACATTGCTTTATAATATGATGTGGGGAACACATTAATACAAATACCTAAATAAAATTGGAGTGTCTGTCTGTAAAATTTAAAAAACCGCCTTTCACTACATGTTTTTTTTTTTCGGTACTGAATACCAGTATTTGACATGTAATGATAAGGAGTTCAGAAGTTATGACGGAACAAACAAACATAGATACAAACATACATACCTACATACACAGCCTCCTTTTGGCTATGCCGTAGTCGGGTAAAAATTACATTTTTAACAATTTTTTCTCTGTCTGTTTGTTCTGGCTCATCTCCGAGACGGCTGGAACAATTTTGACAAGACTTACACAGGCCGGTAGCTGATGTCGTAAGGAGTAACTTAGACTTTAGAAACATTTTACGCAGAAGAAGTCGCGCACAAAGCTTGTCCTACATAAAATTGTTCTAAGCTGAGCCTCTGATTAGCAGAGGGCACAGCGGCGGAGCGGGCTTGCGGACGGTGAGTGATGGGTAGCTCGCCGTCCAACCAAGGACCAAGCCCAAATGCCTGCAGGGGTCGCGGGTTTTTTCTTAACCCAGGATACCGTGGCCCCGGAACGTAAAGGGTATAGGAAGGAACACGGGTGAATTTTAGTCAGTAAGAGTCTGGCAGTCCCTTCCGCGTCACCCAGGGCGGGAGGACTCATTTCATGATTTTACCACCTAAAAAAAAAAAGAAGCTAAAGTGTATTTTTTATTTGTCTTACGTTCTATGTTTAAAGTTTTGTACTGAAGAATAATGACAGAAAATTGCTTGTAAATAATTCCAGGGAGTTTATAACTACTCTTTTTTACGTTTACTGGTTCCTTCGCAAGTATTTAAATTACTGGTTTCCCTTTACTTTTAAATTTCCTGATCGAAATTCGCAGAAAACTGGAAAAGAATACGTTGAGGTTTCAGAGAAATGCTATATTACATGGAAAAGAATGTTACTATTTTTACAAGAATTGATTTAGAAATCGGTGTTTAAATAAATTACTTTAGTTATCCTCAATGATACGTTGACATTTGCAGATTGATGCAGCTATTAAATAATTAATATCTACACGAATATTATCGAGTTGATGATTTGTTTGGTTGAACACACATAAAATTACATAAAATAATAAAATATACATAAAATTATTCTAAGCAGAAAGTTAATTTTTTTTTATTTCATTCTTACGTTCTATGTCTATAGTTTTGTACTGAAGAATAATGAGAGAAAATTGCTTGTAAATAATTCCAGGGAGTTTATAACTACTCTTTTTTACGTTTACTGGTTCCTTTGCGAGTATTGAAATTACTGGTACTTTTTAATTTCCTGATCGAAATTCGCAGAAAACTGGAAAAGAATACGTTGAGGTTTCAGAGAAATGCTATATAACATGGAAAGGAATGTTACTATTTTTACAAGAATTGATTTAGAAAACGGTGTTTAAATAAATTACTTTAGTTATCCTCAATGATACGTTGACATTTGCAGATTGATGCAGCTATTAAATAATTAATATCTACACTAATATTATAGAGTTGATGATTTTGTTCATTTTAACGCGCTTATCTCAGGAACTATTGTTTCGAAATGAAAAAAATATTGTTGTGTTGATATTCCATTTATCGGCTATATTAATTAGATCAGTTATTTTTAAAAGCTATGTAAAAGGGCGAGTTTATTGCAGTCAATTCAAACTAAAATTATCAAAAAAAAAAAACTTCACTTTCCGTTTTTGATTCCCAGAAAACGATGTCGAATCCCTGAAAAAACAGGGAACCTGTTATTTGGATTTTCCACTACTACCAAAGAATTTCACAACAAAAAAAAGCTTTATCTGAAGCTAAGTCACAAAACATACAAAGCGAGTTTATCCTAATATCCGAGGCAGAAAGGCAACATGTCAGAGATCAGGCGAGCAAGATTAACGCGTTGGAAACACGGCGGCTCAGAAAAATGTGGCAAATTACAGTCTCGCAACGCATACGGAATCATAAGGTTCTGCTCTCCAAATGAAGGTTGAAGGTTTAAGCTTACTTTGAGAAGAACTGAAGTACTGGATCGAAATCCTACTATTATTTTAAATGCTGAATTATTTGTTTGATTCATTTGGAAATAAAAGATGTAACAAAGGTTCTGTAATAATTTTTGGCGATAGAAAAAGACATGGAGTTTCTTGTCTACACATTGGAATGGGCACCTAAGGTACTTTCACAATTATGTCTTGTGATTATTTTAACAATTATTGAACTGTTTCTATTTTTTTGTTTTTTGACAATTTAAAAGTGCCAGATATCTTACTTCAAATAAATGCTATGATTCTTTAAATATTCATATTAATGTACGTTCTGTGATCACGTGAAAATGGCTGAATTATTTTGATTTTGACAGCGATAGACGGTTAAGGGCTTTACGAAGGGCATGCGAACAAAAAGATAGTGTGAAATAAACGCATTCAGGCACAAAGAAGTTTAAGGCGAGACTAAAGATTTTGAAAATCAAAAAGTGTTTAGTGAATTCGAAATTCACCCGCAACAGTCACTCAATAAAAATCTCTAGTAGATTTATAAAGGAAGTAACATAATAAGCTACCTCACTCAATTAGGTTTCAAGTAACGACCCATCTAAAAACAACTACCCTTAAGTAACAACCCTCAAATAGAAATAAACAAACCTTTTATTGAAGAACACTCCAACACTTGTACATAAAAAATTGTTTTGTCAATCGAGTTTCTATTCTCCTTAACCCTCATTCGTAACAAGGGTCTAAGTATCCACACGTTCACACTTGAAGCCGAGCAAACAGGACTGTAGGAAAACTCAATGCTGCGTTGGGTACCCCTTCATTAGTAGCGCGGTCTTTTTTACCAGGCGCCCATTTCAAAGCGCCGTTCTTGAGACGGATCTAATTTGTTTCTTTTCAAGCACAGCCTCGCTTCGTTCGTTGCTGATTGCGGGCGCGTTATTCGCTCATCTCACGGTATTGCTCTACTCTGAAATTTGTTTAGGTAAGACATTCGGGTTTGATGACAGCGAATCGGAAAAAGACAAACGATTTTCTTTTTCAACTATAAAAAAGAAACAGTTTGCTGAATCAGATAGGGGAGAAAGAAACAATGGTGGCGTTTCACACGTTGATGTTGTACGCTCTCTTGTGGTGTTAAAACCTCATTAAAAAGGCAAAGCAGCTTTATTACTTTGCAATTCTGTTCGCGCATCTTCCTTCGTGTGGTTGTGCAACCAGTGTGAACAGAGCGCGCTTTGTTGGGTTAAAATGCACCTAACGAGGTGCTGGCAAAGGGTTAGATGCGGCATCTTGTTCTTATTTACGTTGTAATGCCGAGGATAGAAACCAAGTAAGTTCTGCATACGTTGAGAATTTTCAATGCTGCTTTAGAATATTGTATGAGGTTCGAGTTATTCTTTTTGCTTTCTATTAAAATAGAGGCGCTTGTATCATCTTTTCTTTGGAACGACTATATTTTTTTTTATTTTTAGTTGCGTATTTTGTGCTCGAGCACCGTATATTTGAGCTAGTTACCTAAGATGTCTCACACAGTTCGTTTTTTTTTTTAACTTTAACTAACTGTTGTTTTGTCTTTTCCATGCTAATTATGTTTTGTTTATGCCGTGTATTTTTGTGTTTTACGCCAAATAAATGTTTTTGTATTTATTGTTAAAATCTAACTAAAAGACTAATTAATTCTAATGTACACTGTTATTAATTATTCTTCACTGTTGTTGTTAGAAAAATCTACGGACTCAATAAGCTAAAGAACGCAGACGGAAAAAGTCGAACAAATCCGACAACATACGAAAATTTACGAAGCAATTTCACCATACATCGACGACCAAGCACTCGAAAGATTACTAAGTTCCTAGAACAAGCGAGTAGTGGTTGCAACACTACGTTCCTAACTTCTAATTACACATGCTATGTTTCGTCCTCGGGATTCGCTTGCAAACGGAATTAGGCCACGGAATGTGAGTGAATGAATGAACGATCTATTTTCTGGCCAATCAAATAGCTATACGGGATCATTTGGTTGCATAAGCAGTATATAAGGTTATGTTAGGTTCTTTTATAAGTATGTTTTCGGAAAATGATTTGTTCATGTTTATGGAAAAGCCTTTTCAAAATTATATGTGGAAGAAATAACACCATTATTTGACTTATAATTGAGCGTGTGTTCGAATTTTCATGATTATCGCTTTGTCTTTTTTAAAGTTCTAATAGGCTGTAGGAATATGATACACAATTGCAAGCCTCTGATTTAAAAATTAAAATAAATAACTAACTTTGTTTATCACTTTTATCAGTCAGAAGTCACTCCAAAGTATTTCAGAAATTGTGAAATTAAAATAACCACAAGCAACTCAGTTGAACAGTAGATATTATTATTTGTTGAGCAGTGCGAAAAAAGGGGACAATGTTATAATGTTTCTTCTTTTCTCAATTTACTAAAAACATTTATAGATTAATATCTCCCTTTAACACACAAATCTCGTTCACCTCAGCGCATCTTAAAATGCTTTTAATCTTTCAAAAAAATAACGACGTCATATTTTAAAAGGATCCACAAACTCCATTACTTAAATTAATAAATACGGATGTGCAACTTTTTTTAAGGTATCCATTCATTTTAAAGCTGGGAAGTACGGCGAAAGTCACTTATAGCAATTTCTCAAAGAAACCACATATTCAAGTTTTTTTTTGATGTTTCAAACTCTACCCAAAAAATAAAGGTTCAAAAATCCGTTGTTTTCACAACTAAAATAAACATCCTTTAAAATACACCCTCTAGTTCAACCTTTTCAATTTTGCTTAAAAAATAAAGCAAAATTAATTACCAGCGCGATACTAAGCAAAGATATGTAAATCGAGACGCTATTAAGGAATCGATTTTTTTTTAAAAGACATTATTCTAGCAAACAGGGATGGGTGAGGCAGCCCTAATTCCCTGTTAATTATTCAACGGTAGAAATCGGACCATTAGAGTTCCGATGCTCCATTGTGTGTTTTGTTTTCAGCATCTTTTCTGCTAAAGAATTATAATTTGTTAGTTTTTGAATGGCAACTTCATTGTAAAATTATAGTTTGGGTTGAATGAAGCGTAAACTCCATTCATTTGCCGAATTGCGTCTCAGTTCAAGAATAGGTCTTTATTGTATTTGCTTAAAGATTATTTGCATAATAAATATTACAACAGGTTTTTTTTTTAATGGCATCTCGCAGGTTAACCACTAGTAGGTTATATGCTACTTCACCGGACTTCTTTTGAAGCGTGGATGTAGTGTTTACAAATATACAACCTTTTAAATCATACAATTCCTCGTTCCGTGTGAGAATCCACGACGAGTAGTGTAGCAGTCAATCACTCGGTCGCTGCGCCAATATGAGTTGAAATGTTTTTAAAAGTACCCATGATACGTGAGAAATTCAAAGTGTGAGGCACAACGTTGGTCAAAACAAAAAGAAAATGGGTACATAGGTACGACAACAATAAACAACAAAGTACTAACCAAAACTTAACACAACCGCCAAATTAAACGTGTGGTGAGCCAAATCCAAATACACCTCCAATTGTCTAAATGAGAGATACGGAAGGTCCCTTTCCCGAACTTTCTAATCCGCATCTCCGAAACTCTTCACCAGAAAGGCGGAACCTGCCGAAATCAATTAGCCTTTGCACACAAAGCCTCACTGAACAATTTATGTGTGTGAACAGTTGATTATGTGTGTGCAAAACTGATTGTGTGAGAACAATGTTGACGATCGCTTTTACAGTGGGGCTTAAAAACTCGATAGCCGGATCTCTAGTACGGGTTTTTGTCGATTTTACGAATTATGTGTGGGTTTAGTTTTAGATTTACCGTTTATTAAAGGCCTTTGAAGGATTCTCGGCTGTTGTAATGAATAAAATGTCATATCTTCTGTGTTTTTAGCACAGTTATTTTTCTGAACTTATTGAGATGAATTTTAGATGGCGCGGTTGGTGCGGCGTCTGAGCGATCAACTCCTGCGCATATTTGTAAATTATGATCTGCAAGAAGTTGCTCTGGGTCTGGGTGTTTGTGTATGTGAGTTTCTTGTTTGTAACAGCACCCACGACACAGGAGAAATGTAAAGTGGGGCTAACTTCAAAAAAATACATTTACTGTGAAACATAGGGATAGCACACACGTGACTCAGAGAGTGATGGATATGAAAGATGATGGATGAAGAGAAAGGGCAAAGAAAACATGGATCGATTGTGTAAGGTGTGATATGAATATAAAAGGAGTAAATGATACTGTGACGTCTAACAGGGGAGAATGAGTGCTTGGCCAGACTGTAAGCCCGGGTGCGGGGACGCGCGCGTTAGCTCGGAACAGTTTGAGATACCCGCGCTCCGCTTTATTTGCCGCTTGACGCCCGAGCACTCACTGCGGCCAATTGTATGTACATACGTCCTATTGCTTGAGTTGCCCGCGCTATACCGCCCGCGCCGCGACCGCTTGCCCAGTAAGGACACTCAAATAGGTTTCATAATTATGTTTAAGTACGTCGCGCCGCGTCCGCCCCGTGCCCGCGCTTTCAGTCTGGCCAAACCCTGTAAGAAGAAAAGGTGTTGCGTCGACCCCAAGTATAATGAGAGAAGGGCAGAAAGATGATAATAATAATAATATTCCACATCGGAGGTGCCGTACTATAAGTATGCGCCCGACCCAGTTCTCGAAAATGGCAATATCTCGTTGTATTGGGATCGACCTATCATCACTGATAGGACTATTGTTGCCAATAAGCCCGACATTGTGGTGATAGATCGATCGGAGCGTCGCGCAATAATTGTTGATATAACGGTCCCGCATGACGAGAACCTCGTGAAGGCAGAAAAGGATAAACAATTCAAGTATCTTGATCTGGCTCGCGAGGTTGTTGACATGTGGGACGTGAATACGGCAGTTATTGTGCCGATAGTCGTATCTGCCAATGGCTTAATTGCCAAGAGCCTCGAACAACACCTGAGGAGGCTCTCGCTGGGTAGCTGGATCAGGCGCTTGATTCAGAAGGCAGTACTCTTGGACACGGCGCGTATTGTTAGGAGGTTCCTCTCTCAAGAGCCCTGACCACCGGCAGCCCGGACCCTGCTCCCGATGCTGGTGGACTGCTATTTTTTATATTTTTAAATGTTTTTAGTTTGTTTTTTATAAAAATATTTAAAAATTTAATTAATAAGTGTACAAATAAATAAAGAGAATATTCCACAACTATCACACAAGGCCATCTAGTCCCAAGCTAAGCAGAGCTTGTGTTATGGGTACTAGACAACTGATAAACATACTTATATATTTCTAAATACATACATATTATAGATAAATTACACCCAGACACAGAACAAATGATCGTGCTCATCACACAAACATTTGTCCTGGGTGGGAATCGAACCCACGACCTCCGGCATAGCAGTCAGTCAGTCAGTCAGTCAGTCATGATGATGATTATAAGATTCCATCATCTGTAAATAGAATAAACAATCCATAGAAAAAATCGTATGATATCTCATCAAAGCTGAAAAGCATAAATAGCAGCGAAGATTAGGTTTTGCGAGTTGGAAAGAGCTTCAGACGCCAAAAAGCATTCACGTCCATACAGGCTGGTTCAGTAACAGAACTTGAAAATGACGCGCTCGACTTGCAGCTAAAGTTAGAATAAACTTTCCTGAGTTTGGTGGTTGTTAAAAATAGGTGGACACGTACAATACCAAGATTTTAGGTGACTTTGGTTTTCGCATCAATTCCTTCATATAGACCGGGCCTTTGTCCCAGCAGTGGGAACATTATATTATTTTATCAGTATTAGATTTCTATAAGAATCTAGTGGTAACATTGTATGGTTTTATTTGAATTAAATCAAATAATTTCATATTCTAAATGCGAAATAATGTGTGGTATTATTTCGTTTTCATTTCTAAATGTTTAAAACAATTTTAACAAAAATTTGTTACAAGACATTTTAGATGAGTTCTTTGACATAGGTAGTTATAGGCAATTCAAGGGGAGAGAGGGTGATAGAAGCCATGCAGCTATAACCTAAAATACAAAAACATAAAGCTATACCCTATACCTAATAACAGCTATTATTCGATAAGTAAAAACAAAATTATAACATTAATTGTTTATTAAAAAAAAAACTGCCTCAAAACTATTATACCTAATTTTCAAACACTGAATTCAAATGTGAGTCACATCAGCGAAAACTTCAACTAAGCTCAAAGTTTCTTTGATAGACAGAATTTCCTAACTAGAATGACTAGCAGGTCCTCAAAGAACCAGGTTTTGTGAGTAAACAACTAGCTTACTTGATGAAAGTCCTTTTTGGTTAGCAGTCTTTATAAAAGAAGTGAAGGACTAGTTCGTATCGTACGTTCAATCATTCGATTTCATTCAGTTGGCACAAAGGCCCAGAAGCCGTGCCATAAAAATTTAAACAATAAAAAGATTCTATTCAGAATTTAAATCGATTAACACTATGTCAACATTTTAAATTTAGAATAGGTAAGTGTTAGCTTTCTTTGCAGTCAATCAATGAGTTTCATTTAAACGAGGTTTGAGACCTCATTAATTAAAACTGTATGTAATTCCTATTAAAACTTCAATAGCAGTTTGTTTCTTTTTTAATTTTTCACAGAGAGAGGAACGTCGCGTCGACTTAAATCATAAAAATTGAATCTCAAAAATTTTCATTATATTGGGATCGCCAAGCATCAGGTGCTTTTTCCAGTCTTCTGTCATAAAAATAACGTATCGTCTAAAGATCAGATTAACCGCTCAAATCTTTATAGAGATAGGATCCGAAAAACTATGAAAAGTCAAGTTTTACGGTCACCGTAGGGAAAGGTTATTGAATCCGATTTATTGGGGATCGGAATTGGAGGGGATTATCCCACCCCTGGTCGCCAGCGGTGTGTAAAACCCCTGGATAGTTTTAAAGAGCAGATGGGGTGGTGGGCTTAAAAATGGTTTAATATAAAAGGTAGTATTTGGCCGATCACTAAAATATTGCTATAAGATGTAATTTTTTAATTTGAAATGAAATGACATTTGTATAGTACCAGATTTTTTCATCCACATATAAATTATATAAAACTATATACATAATTAATTAAAACAAATAATATCTAATTGAAATTTAATGGCAGGTTCGCATTTGACCACTATCTCACCTGATAATTTTACGTTTTTGAATTTATTTACAGTAAATAAGTATTGGAAGACAGTGTGTTGTATGTGTTATTTACTCTTTTTAAAAACTACTATGTACGGTCTGCAAGACATGAAAACATGAAGGTGAACTATTTGAAGAGCCACAATTTTTTTTCTTCTGAAGTCTATCGCTGAACCTAACGGAAGCTTCTTTCTGCAGCTTTGGATTCAAAAATATCCAACCGGTATCATCATCATCAGCTGGAAGACGACCACTGCTGAACACAGCACCCCCCCTCCTCTTAGACTCCCAAGTATCAAGTGCAATTTCAGCTGCTGAGATGTAGATAATTATGTCACCTTTCCTATGCATCATACCCTACATCATCATCATCATCATCATCAGCCTATAATGTTCCGACTGCTGGGACACAGGCCTCTTCTCTGTGAGAGGGAATGGGCCATAACCCACCACGCGGGCCCAGTGCGGGTTGGTAGATGTCACATATGTCTTCGAATTTTTGGCTGTAGGACATGCCGGTTTCCTCACGATGTTTTCCTTCACCGTTTTGAGACTCTTTTTATCCTACATATCCAATTCCAACTCTACCCGCAAAAAAGAACAGCTCCGAAACACAAATACTTAACTCGACGTGTTTCAGTCATGTCTATCTAATCTGTGGGTTACGGCGAGCCTCGCGATGTTAGAACCACTTTCCTCACTTAATTGGCGATAACTACACCGATACGGCAGCGATCCGGTTCCGATTGCGATTCCGTGGTGTATTCTTTCTTGTTAGTCGGCTGACTAATCGGTTTGTGTACGGTATGTGGAAAAGGTTAAGGAAAATAAGAGGATTTATTTAGTTAGGTTCAAATTTCTTGCTATTTGGTTAGGAGAGATTGAAACATGATAGGCCAGAAAAGGGGTGATTTTTGAGATGATGTCAGTGTGATACTCGTAAAGCAAGTATGTGCAGGAAGAAACTAGACAAGCGTTTTTAACCTTAGTCATACTTATCCAAAGACAGACCTTTGCAAGAGTTGCTATATATATCTCACGGCCAACTCTATTGCCCGAGCACGTTCATCGGCCAAATAAAAGACGTTTCGTTCCAAGATATTGATGGTAATGGAAAGTGAGAGGAAAGACGTAACACATTTAATAACCATATTTGGTATAAAGGTAACAAATAATGAACATTACGTGTTTTCAAGTTTCAACAAGAAGTACTAACATACTGTGTACCATGTAGATCAGACTAATGAGATACAAAAAGTGAGAGGCTTTTCTTAGAACTTTACAAGTGGGTGGAACAAGGCTGTATAATGAAGATAATATCGTGTAAAAGTGTTGCTTTTAATAAATTTCTGTTTGTGTATGTCAGTTTAAATGTTTGTAAATGCACCCACGCCAATTAACCTATAGTAGAAATTTATGGAACTAGCTGTTGCCTTAGCAGCTTCACCCGTTGTGAAAGGGAGACTATAATTTGAGATTTAAAGTATCTATGAAAAGTTGGATACGAAAACATGGTGTGACAGAACTTTATTGATAAGCCTGTTAAGTGGTCCTAGGATCGAGAGCGTTGCGAAAACATAGAGCTCACACGAGATTGGAGTATATATTAAGCTAGCAAACTCGGGAACGGGCCACCAGATGTTCGACTATGCTAGTGGACGTGGACTCGCGAGACCTTTCCAACGAATGTACCGTGGAAGTCGGTTACGTGTCGTTCTGGAGTTAATCCGAAGGAAAACCTTTATTTCTAAGTAAATTATATTTACTAACTTCAAAGTTTTTCTAAGTGCTTTTGACGTACCTAATTCTATTGCAGAATCTATTGCACTAGAGGTTGTTTCATCGTATGAGGACGGACCTTAGTAACTGTTAACAGAAAGTTCAGCAATATTTTACGTAAAATTCAATCGATGGTCTCGAAGTCTATCCTCTCAAGACCAACTTCAGGATATGAACAATTTGAAAGTTGAAAGACAAAGACAAGTGGAACATTTTATCAAACCTTTCGCGCTCTGAGCTAGATTTTCATTTCATTTACGGTTTCATCAAGTATCAAGGCTAAAATAACCCAATTTATTAGGTGTTTAAACTAGTCAGACCAATAAGACAAGTTAAGCTTAACTTCGGTTCTGTAAAATCATTATGATCATGTTAGCCAATTACCGTCTACTGCTAAACGGAAGTACTAAAGAGCGCCAACCATTCCCGATTTAGACAGGCCGCATCCACTGCTAGCCTGCTCCAAATTACCATCATCGCGAGACGTCTCATGCTAAGACTCTATCAACAACTCTATAAAGGCCACAATCGTCTAAACAGCTTAGTTGTTTAACCAGCCAGATAAGCTCAAAATCACCACTAAACTTCAACACCAAACTATCATAGTTCAAATACTAACAAGCAAATAACAGCCTAATGAACGAAATGAAGCAAGACCTGCTAATTTGAAACCCTCTCGTGATCACGATCAAATATCTGTGTCAATCAAAAGGCGAGGGGGTATTTCAGGGTAACACGTTTAGCCCAACAAACGGAGGATAAAGCCGACACATTTGTACCGGAGTCACGCGCGATCATCTGTAACCAACAAAGGATGGGGACAATAGGTAACCTCTAAGGCATGAGGTAACAGCGATTGTGGTGGATTTCAGCAAGGCCTTTGTACTGAATTTTGTAATGGCGCTATTTGTTGCTTGTCGTGTTTGAAATCGAGGGATTTGGAAAAAACTAGGTAATAAAATGGTGAGATTTTGATGTCATAAGGGAATTGGGTGTCTGGAGATGGACAACGCCGTCGATGCCAGTATGAGGTGAAATTAACTAGACTCATACCGTAAAGGCTGGTTTAGGTGGCGAAGACAAGAATTCTTGGTAAACTTGTGCGATGCCTTTGCCCAGCAGTGGGATAGTAAGTATAGTCTAGAGAGAAAAGTGAGAGAAAGAAGTGACCATTTAGATAACTTAAGGGGGATGCTCCATAAGCCCGCGAAAAATTTTTTTACGTGAATTTCAAAAGAAATACTAACTACACTTTTGTACCTGTGGAGCGAATCAACTACATCATACCGTTATTGCAACAGGTTATATAACTTTACAAAAACAAGCCATCTAATGAAGCAATCATAATGTAAAATGAACACTTTTAAAACTGTATCAGTTAATCTAAAATGCATACCTATAGCATTAACTATAATAAAATTTTTACTGTACTATCTATGCCGAAATTCACCCGCTTCAACTACCACTATAAATTACTGTCATCTATCCGGTCTGTCACTATATTCATCATGATTAAAAATAAAAACATAGCCAAAAGTATTACACCACCAACACAAAATAAAGACAGAACATAAAAGTATTCTTGCATCACGTTCCAAAACTAGTTCTCTAATTAGTTTCACGTTCCGTAGACCAAAATATTTCCTAGGTCACGTTTTAATATGTAGAAGAGAACATATTTCCCTACTATCGTAACCAGACAACCAAATCTTAAAGTTCCTTTAATTAATTTAATTATAGTTTAAAACACGTTCCTAAATTTCCCTAGCGTGTGTACTTAGCCAACTAAATGTTAGTCTTCCTAGTGTTAATTATAAGGAATTTTGTTCTTGAAAATCAAGTCTGTTAACGTATGATCTGTTTGTTCATCAATCATACAATGTGTAGTGGACCTTAATGTAATTATAATAAGGAACAGATTTTTAAGTTCCACCTACTAATAACGTACGAAACATCTTTCATCATGTGTAGACAGTAATTTTTAATGAGCAGACTGGAATGTCAAATCGTACAATATTTAGGTTTGAATTGAATACTAACAACCTATGTTTTTGAATATGATTTATTGTTCTGGAATAGTTAGTTATATGTGAGGAGCTTGTGGCTACACAGTTCGGTCGATTTTCAAGGTAAAGCTGCGCTTGCCGAGGTTGTTCTATGGATGGATGTCCATTTATCTAGGGAGTTCACTCCGTGGTGAGGCAGCTTTGATCTTTTGAGCACATCGATGGAAAAAAGAACAAAGTATAGAAAATTTGGGGTATTAAGCAACTATTTCCAACTAATACTATAAATGCTTCTATGAAAAAGTTGCTCAGATGGGAATACCCCGAAAATGTTGCTTCATCAAATCCGTGGTAAAGGAGGTTAAACATTTCGTCTGGGCCCAAAACTAAAAGTGCTGGTAAACGAAAAAATATCGTGTCACAATTGTACTGAAATTCAAACCGATTATTTTACGGAACCAATTCTCTAAAGTTAACCATTTGACGACTGATTTTCAATTTCGGTACTTTGACTTTTGTGCCAAAACGGAATGATCTCCTTTTTTAACATTGAAATGAAAAAGGAAGTTTGGAGACCTCAATTTCATTTAAAGCCATTACCACATCGTATCAATGCATCCGCTCGCTTATCGCTCATCCAACAAAGGGTACAAAACCCGGTAGCCCAACATTTTTCACAGCCAAAGCTATGTAATGTGATGCTATTGTCTCGTGCATTATCGTAATTGTGCTCCATCCTATGGGACTATCTGCTGACAACTCGGAAACGTCCACAGTGTTAGAGGACTGATTAACTGCAAATGATAGATGGATAGATGGAGCGTTTATTTGGGTCAGCGAATGAAGCGAAACATTGGAAGTATGTATACAACGTGTAACCACAGTATAAATATCTACAGTAGTGGATCTCGGCCGCATGATAGAAATAAATACCTACAGCCGCGCGGTACGTAAACATGCGCTAGGGCTGTTCGATCCGACGCCCGTCTCCAGCATGCTTCTAATTACATTATGCTTCTACTTTCTGTATCTATTTAGTTTTGTGATTGTAAATATACTTTTCTTATATCAGTAAACAAATAAAATACTTCATCTATATTGAATAGGAAGGATTTTAACACAAGCGTAAGTACCTACCGTATCATGATTCATTGCAGAACTGCCTATAGTTCTTACCTATTTCAGTCGTCTCAGTAATTTTCCTTTACACTATATGTATTTATTAATCCTACTATCGTACCCTTTTTTTCGTGAGATAAGTTAGAAAATATTTATTCATTAAAAAGTCACACATTCCCTAGCGTGTGTCTAGCCTACTAAAGCTACTAGTACTTAAGTATAAATTATTTTATAGTCAGTAATTTTCAGAGTTTCCACGTATGGTATTTAAAAAAAATCTTATGACTGGATACGTTATTGACGAATTCATACAAGTATAAAATGCAAAATATTTCCTACTCGTCATATTAAATTATGTCCAGACTGATTTTGTTAAAAAAATAACACACCGTCCGTTCATCACTACGGTACGGCCGTGACTGTCAGCGCCCCGACTACGTCGAGGCACGTAGGTATATGTAAGGAGCTCTACGTTTCGTCCGATTTGTATGAAGATGCCAAGTACTCTAGATATTATTATCATGGTGTAACGTGAGCTTTAGCGCAAAAAATCTCGTGGGTAAAGGAAAAATGTACTGAACAATGTTGTTACAAGACTTTTGGTTTTTTTTTTTTTTCATACAAAGTGCTGAAAATTGAAAAAAATCAGTACTGAAATTCAAGTGAAAACTTCTTTAGCGGAACCTTTTTCTGTAATGGGTAAAAAATTTAAAATCGTCAGGGTCACGTGACCAAAACGGCGTCATCACGTAACCCTGATCGAAAATGAGTAAGACGTCATTCAAATTAACCAAAAAAAGGTTGCACTCCTAGGATGCCGGTAAAGTGAAAACTTTTTTGTTACTATGTTTAATTTTTAATTTGAATGACGTCTTATCATGTTTCGATCAGGGTCACGTGACCCTGACGCGAGTTTTAGAGGGTCACGTAGACCCTGACGGAGTTTTAAATTTTTTACCCATGAACAGAAAAAGTACAACGCCGCTAAAAAGTTGTAACTTCAATAAAACATAGTAACAAAAAAGTTTTAACTTCTACCGGCACTCCTGGAGTGCAACCTTTTTTTTTTTTGCGAATTTCCAAAGCCTTAGAACAAACATTATTCAGTAACATGGGCTGAGTTACCCCACGAGAGGTTTTGCGCTATTAACGTTACACGTTGTATAGTTTGGGGTTTAAAGGGTTAAGTACAATATCCTATACGGATGAAAATACAAGACTAATAAATTCTATAGGTTCAGCGGGTACTTGTGATTTTTTTTCGAACTAGCGTTTTACTTTTTTGTGTTGGCAATGGTCGTGTAGTCAAATTATTTTGATTTACGTGAAGCAAGTCAGCACTTATACTTCAAGTCTCAAAAATAAAATCTAAAAATAGCCGTCCCCTTCTTCAGGGCGTTTTTTTTTTTTTGTTTATTGGGCCCTGAGTAGATTTACGATTTTCTTTCATACCTATCAAATTACAAAATGAAACATTGAAATCAGTCAAACAATTTCGGAGAAGTGTAATCACAAACAAATTGACACTAGATTTTTTAATTTAAAATAAGCAAAATCTTGACTTGATCGATCAATCGCAATGCGATACCTGCCTCAATATCGCAATAAACGATTATTAGAGATAATATAAGTACAAATAGCAATACTTCAGCATATTAAACCTATTAGTTATTAATAGCTCTGTAGAGTTAATTATTGGGTCTCGAGTTGATACCAGATCGATTATTATCGAATTAGGCAATGACTTATGTCAATGTCAAATACCGAATTGAAGATCATTTACACATCGAATACGGAATGTCGTAAGTATTGATTGACACCTGTCTAAAAGCAATTAGAAGTGGGTCACGGAAACACGTGTGGATGAGGCCGATGCTTTGATACTGCCGACGCCACGGTGTCAGTTATTTGTTGGGGCATCACTGCTTTTATATCGAAATTATTTCGCGGGAACGTAAGCCCCTGATAACAGGTGTCCTATGTGTTTTTCAGGACTATAATCTATTTCTGTAACAATAAGATATTTGACTGAAAAAGTCGAATAACTAATTCGATTACCAAAAATATTTGCAATGTTTTTTTATTCTTTTATCTTATCCAAAATTGATGAAGACACAACACTTTTAAAATTGGTCACAAACAAGTACAGTTTTTACTGACGTCACGGGTACCCAATTTGATGAAAAAAGAAATTTTTACATTAACATTATTTTTCAAAACTCTTGCTATTGGACGACGGACTAATAATTTTTTACAATTTATTGATGCTGTCAAATTTCCTAACCGTTATTTGATCCAAATCCGTTTAGACATTCCCGAACTAAAAACCTTAACATAATTTAAAACACTTGAACCGCCGAACAGCTCCTATGAACGAGTTCAAACTTCAAAGTTCGTCTGCCAAGCTTAAAGAGCACCTGACGACTAAAACACTTTGCGATATGCGATGATATTTGGCGACGATCTCAAATAACGATGGCATCGCTTGCCAAACCGACAGTTGGTTATTTACTTACCAATGTAGTGAATACTTGGCTTAATCTTTGAGAGGCGATTTGCGATTGTCTTTTGTTTTTCTGCGTCTGTTTCTGTAAATGCCTTCATCGATATAACATCTCAGAATAAATGGCATCGCTTGCCAAACGCGACAAATATTAACTTACCAATGCAGTGAATATTTGGCTTAATCTTTGAGAGGCGATTTGCGATTGTTTTTGTTTTTCTGCGAAACTAGACAACATAACACAAAAGTAAATGCCTTCATTTGTATGCCAGGAATCAGACACCATTTTGTTTTTTTGTTTGTTTTATAGATACTCAGTGTTAGCGGTCTTGGGTGGTAAAGCAATGAGATACGAGTATCAGCCGAAATAATGTCGGAAAATCGAGAAAAAGAGGTATTTTCTATCGAAAACTATGTCAATACTGTGGTATTCATATTTTATAGTTTTTTTACATTTTTGTTTATGAATAAAACTATTTAGAAATGCGGAACCCTTTCAAGCAACAGATTCTTGTATATTATCATCGGTGTGCGCAAACATTCACATGCAATTAAAAAAAAAAACATAAATACCTACCGTCGAATTTTCATATACCTTTTGTTCAAACAACTCACTGCCACAACCAACAACTTTATCAACATAGCTCCCGCATTAACATACATATTAAACACCCCCATATCCCATATAATTGGCAAATGCTAAAGATATGTTAATTAAAACATATTTGTCAACTACTATCTGTTCGGAGTGTGTGCATTGATCTATGACGAAGCTATGTAATGCCACCGTGAAATGTATGTTTATATGTGTGTGCATATCTACGTAATTGCTGTAAGATATTATTGTTAGATAATTGGATACTAAATCAAGAACATTGAGCATGACCATTAGGTAAATTGCCTTAATAGTTTAGTTGTTTTTAGCGTTACTGCAGACAGTTTGATTTGGGTTTGATTCCCAGATAATAAAGCGTTATTGAACGTCATTAAGAAACATACCGGAACATACTGAATGATCATTTATATTGCATGTATTTTAATAGTGGGTACATAAAATAAATAAATGGCGAAATGTCATTGTAAATTTGAAATATACCACTGCCCAACGCATGGAAGACGATATCCGTGATACTATTTTTTTTTTTGTTAAATCAAAGCAAGATACAAGGGATAGGTATCCTAAAAAAACTTTTCACCCCGAACTGAAAAACCATTGAGCCAAATAGGTAGGTATCCTTCAAAAACTTTTCACGCCAAACTGAAAAACCAATGAGCCGAAATTCAATTTTCTTTCATAAAAGTATCTGGTATAGAGAAACAGATAGGTATAGGACCTTACATCCCAAAAAAATTAAATCTTGATGGCACCACGTGTCGTAGAATTGATTGTCAAATTCTAAATGAATGCAAGTAAAGCCGCGATCAAAAGCTTGTATTATACAACACAGCTCTTATTGACCTCTCCATCGGGTCATGGAACTCAAAGCGTGGTCATTACACAGGTATTTGCGATTATCCGTATTGTGTATCGTTAGCGGGTCCCCCTGGGTATTGCGGGCTCCACCAGAATTCTAAGAAGTCCCGTATTAACCTGATTGGACGTAGTGGAGCAGGAAATGGATACTAAATAGGGAACGGCATATATTTTCTGTAGATATCGTATTAGGTCGCGGGATTTATTTCCTTACCGTGACCCCGGAATAAAAAGGGCTATTGAATTACACCGTGGATTTTAGTCAGGACAAGTTTGACAGTCCCTCCCGCAGCCCGGGGTGGGAGGACTCATTTGATGATTTTACCAAGCTAAAAAAAAAAGATATCGTAGTAGCGGTACCCTGCAGTTAGGCGCGGGACACATAGAAGAGACGTAAGACGAGGACGCGTCGCGGACGTGCGAAAATGTGTGATAGTCGCGTACGCACCCCGTCTCTTCTGTGTGTTTTACGTCGCGACGCTTCTATACATTTTGTATGAAAGAAACGCCGTAGAGACATATGTCTCTGCCCCGTCTGCGTCTTACGTCTTTGCTATGTGGCCCCTGTAGTTAAATAACCTTCATGCCATAAAAGTTACCACCGAGCACGGCATACTCAGAGATAAAAAGTTTGGAAATGACCCACCTTTCCCATGCACCTATTAGATATCTTCTTCTGACTTCCAGAGGCATTTGTTCGAAAGAGATTATACCTCCTAAAACCAATTCTGTACTTTTTTGTAGAATCCTAATTTATTCTAAAAAAATATTTAGGTATATACTCGGATAATTTATTAGCCAAGCTGTCACACGATTTATTTAGGAAATTAGGAAAAGTTTTATACCTACCCAAAACACCAGTTATGTTTGGAATACCATGTAATGGGGGTCGTCTATTTCCATCAACCGGTCACAAATCAATGCCTCGTGACTGTTACTGAATTAATTTCTGATGAAAAACCTCAATAACACTTTGACTGGCCTGAGAATCAAACCAGGCCCACTTGCTCAGTAGTCTCGCATTCAACCATCATACCACCGAGGCAGACTTGACTTATGCTACAGAAAAGCTTTTCATATTTTTGAAAAGGCATTTTTAACACATTTATAACTTTCCCAATATCGTTATCGCTGATAAATTGCCTCTTTGCCTAGGCCCACAGTTTCATATAAAGTACCAAAATGAATAGAGCAATTCGCCGGCAGCAAAGAACAAAGGGCAATTTTAAAAATCACTAGTTTTCAGGAAAGCGTTGTGGAGCATTTATATGCGACAAAATTCGCCTCAATAATTCGATGTTCTAATAAAAAAGACATAACATATCACTAGATGGAATAAATAATTTTAACTTCAATTTTCCAATAAAGTAAATTTCTTTAAGTGTCGTCTAGTACGGGCACGCCGCAATTGCGGCGGTAAGACCCCTCTTTGAGGAGTGGCTGGAGAGAAGTCATGGCGTCCTGACCTACCGCTTGACGCAGGTCCTCACCGGACACGGAAGTTTCGGGAGGTACCTGTGTCTGATGCGAAAGGAGGAGACGCCTGGGTGTCACCACTGCGAAGATCGCCCGGAGGACACGGTGGAGCATACGGTGCAAGACTGCCCAGCTTGGGCGGAGCACCGATGTGTCCTCACGGCTGCGATAGGCGGAGACCTCTCGCGCCCGGCATTGGTTGCGGCCATGCTGCGGGGCGAGACGGAGTGGGAAGCGGTCAGCTCCTTCTGCGAGGCAGTAATGCTCGTAAAGGAGGAGGCAGGCCGCGAGCGAGAGAGGACAGCGTCCTCCCTCCGCCCCAGCCGCAGTGGTAGGCGCCCACGGCGACGGACGTCGCAAGATGATCTCCGGCCACCGTAGGCGCGGGCATGCGGGCAGCGAGTAAAGGGCAACTCGCTGCCCGACCAAGGACCATGCCCGGGTCGACGGCGCGTTGTGTCCCACGCGCGCCTCAAAGAGCGTCAGCATAATGACGGGGCCCCCCTCTCAGAGGGCCAAAGCCTGCCGGGGTCGCGGGATTATTCCCTAACCGTAACCCCGGAACTTAACAGGCTATGAAGGACACCGTGGAGTTTAGTCAGTAGAAGTCTGACAGTCCCTCCCGCCCTGCCCGGGGTTGGAGGACTCATTTGATGATTTTACCACGCTAAAAAAAAAAAAAAAAAAAAAAGTGTCGTCTAGTTTTGGTTTTACTGCCGTCATTCTAAAACAGAATTATTCATAACGGTTGCAATAACGGTCCCAAACTCGCGGTTAACGACCACCTGTGTTTAATGATCAGTGACAAAACCCCGCATACTTCCCGACAATAACTCCCAAAACTTATTCAGTTCACTTTGAATATATTTAAAAAAAAAACGCTCAAAGACAGGCCAAGTTCTGGCAAAGGCCGCGTGCCTTTGCACAGGTGCACGGGAGCTCCGCAAATCGTTAAGCTGTACTGTTCAAAATGATAAGTAGTTCCAACGTTTGAGTTGCGGCGAACGTCGCCGGCAATTCTACTGAAAGGCCGAATGAAGATAAATGGTGGATTCGGTTCTATAACGAGCCAAAGCCAAGTTTTCAATTTTATGTTGAACATTCAAAGAAAAATTTTTGTGTTCCAACATTCCGAGAAAACTTTCTGTGTTTCACGTTGTTCCACGTGTCCGGTGAGATTTGTAGTGTATGGCTGTTCTCTGTTATCCAATTTTTATAATGTACGTCTACGAGAAGTTTATGAGCTACATTTTTCTGTGACATTTTGAACTTTGAACGGAAATTCTAGAATTGTTATAAATGTGAAAGTTTGTGAGGATGTATGTATGGATGATTGTTGGCTCTTTCAAACACAAAATGGGGAATGGTTTTGATAAATTCTCTACACTTATAACGATCAATTTTCTGAAAACTGCATTAAAATCGGTTTAACCAAATGTGAGATAATTGCAAAAGAACACAAGCCAGGGGTATATTTTCTTTGAAATTGAGAAATTATATTTTTACTGCAAAAATTATGTACAGGGTAGCATTTTTTTTCCACTGACGAAAATTTCCCATCGTATTCTTTCTACATTTTATCTTCTGCCTATCATCAATGCAATTCAAACCATCCAAAAGGAATCAAAAATATTTATCACAAAATCTTGGCAACCAATTTTGTGCGCAGCCATACGCGAAATTAAACGGTGGATCTAAATTATTGCTTCATAATAATCGCATTCTGGATTGGTTCGTGAAAGAAAGCAAACTGTTTCTAAATGTTACAGGAATGTATTTAGAATAACATTAATAAATTATCAAAAATCTATTTAAAAAATACGATTCGTCGTTCCATTCATTAATCACATTTTCCATTCGAACTGAAAACCTTTTATCCATACAAAACCTACCAAAAAAAAACAAACGTTTCTTTCAAAATTCAATACTATCATGAAAACACGCATTTATGAAACACCAGCTATTCCATACATTGCGTCAGTTTAACTCCCCAACAAGTCAGCCAGATTGAAACGAAAATCTACGAACCTAGTCAGCGAACTTTCGGCTAACTCCAAGCTTCGGCTTTCAGCATCCTTAAAATCACGCCAAGTCCGCCCCATACCAAAGGGCCCGAAGTTTGAACGGCCAACGGCCCAATCTGGGCGATTAATGAACTGTAAAAGATCTTGGCGAATTGAGTAATTTCCCTTCGACTCCCCACTTCAGCTCCTTTTTTAAAATGAGAAATGATAATGTCATTGATTTGGAGAACGAAAGAAGGCCGATAATATATATAAAAGCCGTTTTCAAAAGCGGTTACTGATCAAGGAAAATGGTTAATAATGAAAATATTGCTAGAACAAAGCCGCCGATCATTTTCCCTTTTTTTGTTTTATGAACGACGAAGCGCTTTGGGGCAAAATATTTGAATCTGAAGTGGGGTAGAAATAATAGGCTGTTTATTTTTAGTAAGTAATGTTAAAATTGAGAAGATGATTTATATAACGGAGAGTACGTTATCAGAGGGGTTGGGATATCGGAAATAACATTCAGAAAATCTTCGTTAACACTTTTAATTACTTGCTAACACACACTGAATACAAAATAGTCAAGGATGTCCGAGATATCGCTCGATTAAAAACTTAGGAACGCGAGAAGTTTAACATGGAGGAGCAACCAAGACGTCTACCCAGCTTGCCGGACCGATTCAAAGTGTTCACTTCACTAAACTGTCCGCCCATGTGGCCTACCCCACATAGGTTAGCCAACATCTGTCAACGTCACTACCTGTCAACGTCGAATAGCTGATTTAACTTCCGCACCGACATTTGACTCGACTATTCGTTTGGTGTTTCCGTTGCTCCCCCTGCTAACCATCTCCAAATTAAGACTAATTTGACGCTCCTAAACAATCTGTCAATTTTAACTTAATAGTTACTCCAATCAGAGATAGATAGCGTTATTCTAAATTAACAATAATCAATAGAGATTCTAAATTGCGTATCTGTTTTGATACCACGTCAACGATAATAGATGGCGTTATTCTAAAATATTGTGCTTCTGTGTTCATTCTCCGACACGGCCATTCTGACAATCACACGTCCTCGTGTGAGACACTCGTCCTCGTGTGAGACATCACATCCTCGTGTGAGAAATCTGGAATGAGAAAAAAATCTCGAACAGTAATCATTCTAACCGTTCGGCCATTCCTGACCCAAATGGAAAAGGTATTCTCATCAAATAATTACAGGGTCTAATAAAAATCAAAACAAACTATTTCTCTAAAAGCTGACATGTCGAACAACACCCATACTCATTCAAATAATAGGAAACTCATTAAAATATTTTGCAGCGCTCATACTCTGACCTCCATCCGGCCTTCACCATCACACATTATAACCTCCATCGGTCATAAGCATGAAATCAATCGACCTCCATCCGGTCTTCAAATCATTTCGAGCCTTTATCAAAATAATTTCAATAAGGTTTGTTCAACATGCTACCTTATTTTTCCTATAACGTTACAGATTATAAGAAAACTCTTACTATGCTAGATAATTTAAATTTTAAGTTGACTACTGCCAAACCAAAACAAAACAAACTAAATGAAAGAATAAGGCACATAATAGACATTGGCACAAAATTAAGAAAGCATTATGACTCTACCAAACATATCCACAGCACTTAACCAGCACCATGCATCACTTCTTACCCACAGTCACTGAAGTACTTAACCAGTACTTAACATTGTAGCGCTTAACCAGCGTTACAAATCCTATCACTTAACCAGTGATAATAATAACGCTTACCCAGCGATATTAACCCTCTAACGCTTAACCAGCGAAAGCCCACGTAATCCGCTTAACCAGCGATTACACTACTAACGCTTAACCAGCGATAGTAAACACAACTCGCTTAACCAGCGATTCAACAGCTAACGCTCAACCAGCGAAAGCCAAAGTAATCCGCTTAACCAGCGATTACACAACTAACGCTTAACCAGCAATTACGTCACTACCGCTTAACCAGAGACAGCCAAGTAAAGTTTAAGTTCAAACACTATCCATCGAAAATCCTAGAGCAGCCAAGTACCTTTGCAGTTGTACCATTACAATGCAAGAAACTAATCATCAAAAAGCAGGAATCAAATTCGTGGCCTATGGCTAACACTAGCCCCACCAACAAACTTCTGTTTGTTTCACACCGTTCATCATGAACGCACAATACACGACCTTCGCCAGTGCCACCCGCACACCGCGCATCCATGGACACCACCGGGATGTCAATCAGATAAGGACTACGGCTACGAAACAGCTACTGGTACGGTCTGACCAGCCGAAATAAGATTCCACACTTATCATCAAACTCAAAATGGTACTTAACCCTCAGGCATTCTCTGCAATCGATCAAGTGCCCGCTACAATCAGGCCACACATGAAAACAAATCTCAATACGAGGTTTAAACTAGGGGTACAGACTTTAATAAAGAACACAAGGCACCAGACTCGTAAACAAAATGAAAATTGCTCACCAGATAGGTTCCCAGTCAACGCGCTCAGGAGGCACAGGTCAACCCTCTCCTCATTAACAGGCTTCGACGCCCCGGAGTCAGCGCCGCTCCTCTCTCCGCGCCGTGGCAGTGGAAGCAGGCGACCCCGGATGCAGGAAACCTCGCAGTTGTTGCCATTGCTGTGGTTGTGGTGCTTCGAAGTATCCTGTTTCACATCTTTGCCGTAGCAGTGCACGAATTTATGACCCGGCATTGCGGCAGGCAAAACACTTCAGAGGCTTCACAACACTATTCGCTTCGCTTCGCTGCAGCTCTTGTTGTAGCTAGCCACGTGTCTTGCAATAAAAAGTCGCTTGAAATCAATCCACTTTATCCCAGGAAACGACACGCTAGGCAGCCAGGTAGAATCTCCTCCCTTCAAGGCGCGGCTTACAGCGACCATAAGTGGGGCACCCGCCATGTTGATCTTGGTCCGAAAGCACATCACTGTAGTCGTCACCCAACCACGTGCATCCACATTTTGTTTCTTAGGATGAAATCCGGTAAACGAAGGCCATGTGACAACGTGGTAGGTATTTTCACGGCTTGAATCAGTATCAGGAAATTGCGGTTCCATTGTTTCAACAAACGCATCCATTTTTCGTCGTTAGCGATTTTATTTCCAACACGTGGGTCGTCGTGGTCCATCCCACTTCTGATAACGGAGAGTACGTTATCAGAGGGGTTGGGATATCGGAAATAACATTCAGAAAATCTTCGTTAACACTTTTAATTACTTGCTAACACACACTGAATACAAAATAGTCAAGGATGTCCGAGATATCGCTCGATTAAAAACTTAGGAACGCGAGAAGTTTAACATGGAGGAGCAACCAAGACGTCTACCCAGCTTGCCGGACCGATTCAAAGTGTTCACTTCACTAAACTGTCCGCCCATGTGGCCTACCCCACATAGGTTAGCCAACATCTGTCAACGTCACTACCTGTCAACGTCGAATAGCTGATTTAACTTCCGCACCGACATTTGACTCGACTATTCGTTTGGTGTTTCCGTTGCTCCCCCTGCTAACCATCTCCAAATTAAGACTAATTTGACGCTCCTAAACAATCTGTCAATTTTAACTTAATAGTTACTCCAATCAGAGATAGATAGCGTTATTCTAAATTAACAATAATCAATAGAGATTCTAAATTGCGTATCTGTTTTGATACCACGTCAACGATAATAGATGGCGTTATTCTAAAATAACAATAATGAATAGAGATTCCAAATTTCCAAATCCCAATTTTCTGTTGATTCCGCAGCGTGATAATAGATGGCGTTATTCTAAAATATTGTGCTTCTGTGTTCATTCTCCGACATATAGATAGAAACATGAATAAAATTACATGTCGACGATTTCAGCATGAATTTATTATGCTTTCGTATTTACTCCAACCAGCGAAAAATTTATAAAATTCAACTTGAATTTGGATTCCTACATGATTATGGCACTTCCCTTTCTTATTATTTAGGACACCCCGTTAATTTAACTCGACAAACCACATAAACCGCCTAATTAACACAAAACAACAGCTTAAATTAATCCCTATGTTTGCAAAAGAAAATATATCACAGTCGGAACTTGTAGCTACTGAAATTTTTAGCTGTACTTACTCAAGGGTAGCAAACATGTCCAAAATGTTTATTTAGGACTGTTCCGGGGTGTGTAGTTGGGTAAATAGGGTGCTGTAGTGCTACAACACTACTGTACTGACACTTCAGACTGGCCTGTTGGTCTAGTGGTTAGTGACCCTGACTGCTATGCCGGAGGTCGTGGGTTCGATTCCCACCCAGGACAAATGTTTGTGTGATGAGCATGATCATTTGTTCTGTGTCTGGGTGTAATTTATGTATAATATGTATGTATTTAGAAATATATAAGTATGTTTATCAGTTGTCTAGTACCCATAACACAAGCTCTGCTTAGCTTGGGACTAGATGGCGTTGTGTGATAGTTGTGGAATATTTATTATTATTATTATTTACTTAGTATTTGTTACATGTGCCTTACGTAAATTTTCGTGGTGTGTGATAACGTGTTATAAGGGTTCTTTACATTTTTGAGACTAAACCACATTTGGTTTAACACATTTTCTTAGACTTATTGTGAATTTTAGATCATTTTCAATTTACTATAACCGTTCTATCAATTACTTCAGGTATGAAATAAGTTGTGACCAATAATTAAATCTTAAAAAATAAGTCAAAAACCAACGAAAAAACAACATAAACGATTACCTTTATCTTGTTTGTTATAAAAACAACTGTTGCGATTACACTGTCGAGTAAAAGTCATACCTTATTAGACAACGCTCTAATTCTTCAATGATTCGTAATCCAAAATAACCACATCAAAACACAGAAAATCATCTAGTCAAACATTAAACATTGACGTTAATATAATTCAGGTAGATGGATCGTAAAAATTACAGTTCAAGTTATCGGATGGGGCACGAGGCGTGATAACAAGGTGCAGCACGCAACGGTTAAAGACAGAAGTACGCGCGAGTGTGTTGTTTTCCAACTACATTTTGTTTGTGTCGAGCTCTCGAGCGATAATGCGAGAGGATACTCTCACATAATATAATGGGCCAAAGCCTGCCGGGGTCGCGAGACAGTCTTATCATGTTACTGTGACCAAGGAACGTAAAAGGACTTGACGGAACACCGTGGATCTTAGTCAGGAGGACTCATTTGATGATTTAACCACCATTAATAAAAAGCGGTACTGAGCTAATGTTTAGAGCGAAGCGAACGGGCAAAGTAAAGCGTAGGCACGTGATAAATTATGTAATATTACATTTATATTTGCGATCTTCACTTGTTTTCCATTAGTTCAAAAAGTTAACTTTGGAACACAGTTTTACTACCGGCATAAAAACAACCGAGGAAGTGCGATATGACCTTTTTCCAATAAACTTTTTTGTTTTGTTTTAATAAATTAAAAAACACATCATTTTTCAAAATCAGAACGTAACTTTCAAACCATAAAAATGGCGCCCAAACACCACCGTTTTATCTCACCCATTTTCATTTTATTTTAACTCTAAAATAAAAATGAATCATTGTAAAAACATCATAGTTTAGTGTTTCCCAGGATTTACAGTTACTAGAGCATCGCGTGCCAGCAGCGTATCGACCGACTACCATTCGCTCATTTTCCTTCAAAAAATCGCACGTCCTACACCTAGAATGGTTTGAGGAATAGTTTAAGGAAATTCGTTATGTATTTTCACGATATTCCTTCGAGAAAGCAGTTAGGGGTGATTTAATTACGTTTTATAAGCCAATTGTGGGAGTAATTGGGTCCAAATATTACAAGATTACATATAGGTACTTTCTCGTGTAAGGATAATAAAAATGAAACAGGTTTACCTATAGAAGAATACCCAACTAGCAAAGAGATCCTATAAGCAATCACTCTCACGACTACAGATTGAAAAAATGTCGTATGAAAGATCCTAGAATTCAAAAAGCCGCACAGTATTTCGTCTAGTACAAGCTAGCGGGACAAAATTCATGACGTCATTTCCAGGAATTCGTGATAACATCTTGTAAACAACCCTTCCCAGGTTAGAAATTCAAAGAAATTATTTGTTTGTTACTTCAACAAGTAATTTTGCGGAGGGGTTAATGTTCATTGTAAGGAAGCGCAATTTTCATTTGTAAATAAGTTGCATTTTTAGCACACTTGTGACACCATTTGTAATAATTGATATGAAAGTGAAACGATTTTCTTGTAATTGATTGTACTATTGAGGGTATGTACTTACTATTTTGACTTGATTAAAAAAATACATGTACTTTTTTGCCCAAATTTTAGAGTTTACAAGTATGTTGAAATAATCCCACATATTTTTTCTTAACTTCAAACTTTAAAGGGTTGCAACTTTTTATATCCCAATGTATCCGGCTAGATTTTTCTGTATGTTATAATTGAAACATTCAGGCGTAAGTTAATTTAGTTTTTGGCTCCCGAAATCGCCCGCAGATAAAGTAATTTACTTTCTTTCAGAACGAGCCATAGCTATAATAAATGTATGTATGTACATCGATTACTCCGAGGTTTCTAGTCCGATTAGTGTGATTCTTTTTTTGTTCGATACAGTATACTTGCCATTTGGTCTCATAAAAATTTCATCCAATTTGGTTCAGCACTTTTTATTTTGTGAGTATTTTTATTAATTTCGGCTACTTGGATGACAAGATGATCTTTACTTATTGCGTGTTTGTTACGCGATTACTCCGTCAATTGTAGACCGATTTTCAAAATTCTTTTTTTGTTGTACTAAAGATCGTTCATGTTTGTGATATTTGTAAAAAAAAGTAGGAAATTTGGTGACCATCTTGCATGCACACCTTTGGACTTAGAGAACACAGAACGACGTTAGACACCTTATTTATACGTAAACAATTTAAATAAGTAAAAAAATAATTTTGTCTCGCCAGCTTGTACTAGACGAAACACTGTGAGCCGTTTAAAAGCAGCTCTCTCGATGTTTTAGCCTTCAACGCTTTTTGGCTCTATTACCGTCCTCAAATAAATTGAAATAAGGGGAAAACGATGACTGCTTCCGAATATGATGTTCTATGGAGATTCGCAAGTGGCATAAACAGGCAAATTGGTCGTGAGAATATCTAAACAGGGTACCGCGACCGTAGAACGCAGAGGGCAACCGAAAGAACACGGTGGTTTCAGTTAGTAAGAGCTTCACAGCCACTTGTGATCCACTCAGAGTTCCCAGTACTCTTATAAGGAAAAATATCTAAGAATAAAATAAGAAGTGTATTTTATATTTTTTCAAAAATCATTCAGTTCCGCTGTTGGCTATAACATCATTCGTTGACGACCCAAAATAATAGGCAATTTACCTTTACCTAAGACGCATGAAATAGGAGGTAAGCCATTTACTAAATCCCAAGTCTGGATTTCACTGGCTTTTATCAGAAATTCCTGATGAAAAAACTTATTAACAGTAAAAGACCTATCGCAAAGCGATATCATACCAAAAATAATGTACCTTAAGGTTGTATTTTCTTTACGGTACGTGACTATGTAGCGCCAGTATACGAATTGGTAAATATAGTAGAATCGCGATTGTCACCATATATCGGGCAACGTTCCAACAACTGAATTGGGTATTTCCTACAGAATCAAATATCACCTCACCTCGAAATGGAACTGATATATTCCCAATAACCGAAATGGTTCTAATAACTGTTACCTGGCACTCAAAGTCCATGAAAATGAATTGAATTGACGGCGCGTTTGGTGCAGTGACTTAACGATCAACTGCTGCACGACAAAATAAGCTTACACAGAAAAAGCCTATTCTAACATTGAGCAGATTATTATTATTATTTTTTGTCGTGGTAAAATTGTCAAGTGAGTACACCCGCCCACGGTGGGACGGGAGGGACTGTCAGACTTGTACTGACTAAATTCCACGGTGATCCTTTAATAGCCGTTTACGTTCCAGGGTCGCGTTAAATTGGATAAGTCCCGCGATCCCGGAAGCTGTGACACAGTCAACTCGACGTTAAGAGTGAGTTTACCCAGAATAAGCCTGTAAACTCTAACTTTGAAGAGATTGGGTTGAATGCGTTCGGAAACACAAAACAGGTAGAAAGTTCGACTCCTTTGATGTCAGAATATAAAAGACGTTTGGAAACACCTAGCCTCTTGGTACACAACACGATGCAAGTCTCAGATACCTTAATGACTTGTATCCAGGCGACTATCGCAATTAAAATCCATAGAGGTTCGTACACAAGCACGCGTCAATGGATACCAAAGTCGTAAGATACCGGAGACTTTCATCGCGTTGTGTACGAAGGGCGTTAGTGCGATTCGAAACCGAAATTAACAGAAGCTATTCCAACTAAATAGTTATTCTATCTAGCTAGCTTAAACCAATCTATTATTTCTGGCTATCATTACTATCTTCTATAGAACATCTCTCCGTCTAGTGCCTTTATTAAGATAATGGTCAATCAACGTCAATCGACCGACGTTTATCAGTGCGGGCAAAATAAATCCAAGAAGCGTATAACTTGAAAAAATAATTACATTCTTAAGCGTTTTCGGCCCTTACTAATTGCTGTGGACTTAACAAATCGTAAAAGGTCTACAATTAAAAATCTGATATCATTAGTCAAATTATAATTGTTTCACAGATTTTAATTGTGGGAATGATAATATATGATTCCACTTAAAAATAATAGCTATCTCATTTAACGAATAATTGATATCAAGTTCCGTTAATTGGTTCGATTTTTTTAAATGTTTACACGGTCCTAAAATTATGGTGTTTATCTGGCGTGTATTTATCATTAATTTTATTGGAACTGTGAGTGAATGAATTTAATTAATTCCGCTTTTAGAAATATTAGCTTTAATTTCACATTAATTGAAGCGAACCTCTTGCGAAAAAAGAGAATTTAATAAAAACGTTAAAAAAATGCGTTAGTGTGCATGTTTTAAGGATGTTCCATTTTCAAGTCAAAATGGCTGAACCGATTATGATGAATTTGAGTACAGAGATAGATGGGTCCCTAGAGACGGTCTTAGGCTGTACGGAGGAGAGCGAACGAATCCTGAGCAACAGCTAGTAAACCTAACAGAATATAGAATGATTCTTTAATTAGACTAGCGAAATATCATTGTAACATCATTCCTAACCAACCCTTAGAGAGTTACAGGCGTATAACATCACGCCTGTAACGTACGGGTCTTATGTGACGGTATGGTTGGCACAGTAGTTGAGCGATGAACTGCGACGCTACGTGTCGCAGGTTCGATGCCATTCGGACCAAATGTTTGTATGATCTACAAATAGTAGTCTTTGAAAACGCGCCATCAAGCAATAACGGTTCCATTATGCGGATAATGTCACGGAATATTCATTATTGTTGTATGCCAAAACCTTCTCCAGTGTGTAGTGAACACTTTTCTTTAAAAGCATCAAAATCGGTTCAGCCAAACGCGAGATAGTCGCGGACAAAACAAACAGTTTTTTTAAGTGATCTTGAACGTTGACTGACATGTAGGTACTTCCACTTATACAAAATATCCCTGAAGAATGATGAAAAGGATTTCGATAATTTCGAATACTGGTATGAGGAAAGATCGACAAGAATTTAATATACAATAAAAAAGCTAATACATAAAATTAAATTGTCAAAACTAAAAACTTTGCTAATAGGCGAGGAGCCACCAATCCTGAAAGCTCCGTGATCACGGATTCTAATATTTTTAATAAAAAATATAAGTTAACGTTTAGACGAACAAGATTTGCTTGGTCGGCGTGGATTTGATTGGCCGGAAATATTTTAATTAAATTTTTTTATTATTAAATTTCCATAATTTTTTTCCGTCATCACGGATTTTGATTAATCTTATATAGAATTGTGTGAAATATTCTGTTCAACAAGAAAAAATCCGGCCGACCAATGATTTTTAGCCGGAAAGGTCACGCATACCTATTTGAATGGTGTGATAAGGGGTAAAATTTATCCATTATCACGGAAACCTTTTTTTTTTTTTTAATTCACGCGTTTTAATGTCACATTTATGATTATCTTGGTATGCGTGCTTACAAACTGCCGAAAGTATCGCGCATACCAAATTTTATTGTGTGAGTGAGGATCATACTATTATAGATTTCACTTACTTGATGACATTTCTTTTAGTCTTTCTTCTACCTCTGGTCTCTTCTTCAAGTTTTTAACTATTTATTATACTAATTAATATGGAAAAGAGGAAATACAGGAAAATTTTTATTTGGGTTGATTATATAAGAAATGAAGGTTGATACAAAAAATATGTTCAATTCAAGTTTATTAATTAATAATCATCTACATCATTATCATCAAAATTATCATTTCTCTCTTCTTCTGATTCTTCGTTTTCTTCCTCATTCTGTTGGCAACTTAATATTTCCTCAACCTTTAACGGTGCTGATGGGGCAATGTACCACAATGGTTCGAGTTTACTGGATTCATTTACTTGCCATCCACATTCTGTTGGATCATATAATGTACAAATGGGTTCAGTAGCATTTTGCCACATCAGCAGCTTTTGTTCGTAAAGGAAAAATTAAAGCCTACAACCTCCTGTTAGAAAATGAAGAATATCAGAACATGTTCGAGCATTTGACAAATCCGGAAGACATAAATGATAAAGAAAAGACAGATTTAGTCCAAAGATTTACAAATGAAATGTATAACGTAAAAAATAATAATGTTAATGCGGCAAGATTTGAATTATTTTTAAAATTTTTTGCAAGTACAACCGACAAAGAAAAATTTTACAAAGGTATGATAAATTTCAATTCAAATAATATTCCACCATGCTGGAAAACTTTAACGCAAAAAATATTACGCACCATTTTTGTAAACGCAATGTGGCAAAATGCTACTGAACCCATTTGTACATTATATGATCCAACAGAATGTGGATGGCAAGTAAATGAATCCAGTAAACTCGAACCATTGTGGTACATTGGCACATCAGCACCGTTAAAGGTTGAGGAAATATTAAGTTGCCAACAGAATGAGGAAGAAAACGAAGAATCAGAAGAAGAGAGAAATGATAATTTTGATGATAATGATGTAGATGATTATTAATTAATAAACTTGAATTGAACATATTTTTTGTATCAACCTTCATTTCTTATATAATCAACCCAAATAAAAATTTTCCTGTATTTCCTCTTTTCCATATTAATTAGTATAATAAATAGTTAAAAACTTGAAGAAGAGACCAGAGGTAGAAGAAAGACTAAAAGAAATGTCATCAAGTAAGTGAAATCTATAATAAGTAGTATGATCCTCACTCACACAATAAAATTTGGTATGCGCGATACTTTCGGCAGTTTGTAAGCACGCATACCAAGATAATCATAAATGTGACATTAAAACGCGTGAATTAAAAAAAAAAAAAAGGTTTCCGTGATAATGGATAAATTTTACCCCTTATCACACCATTCAAATTGGTATGCGTGACCTTTCCGGCTAAAAATCATTGGTCGGCCGGATTTTTTCTTGTTGAACAGAATATTTCACACAATTCTATATAAGATTAATCAAAATCCGTGATGACGGAAAAAAATTTTGGAAATTTAATAATAAAAAAATTTAATTAAAATATATCCGGCCAATCAAATCCACGCCGACCAAGCAAATCTTGTTCGTCTAAACGTTAACTTATATTTTTTATTAAAAATATTAGAATCCGTGATCACGGAGCTTTCAGGATTGGTGGCTCCTGGGCTATAAACCTTCCAAGTAATAGCTCAAAATAAATTGAAAAGATATAGGTATATTAACATATGAACGTCTAAACCACTTCGCTTTTCATAAATTTTCGTAAAAAATCTTAACAAATTCACAATCGTTAAAAAGACTCGAAACGAAAACATAATTCAATAACAATTTATATTTTATTTTATAAATAAGAGAGAGAAACCTAGATCTGTCAATTTCAGATTTCACGTTGACGAGCACCGCGCAACATCCAATCATATTTTTTTGCTTCAAATCGAAGAAATTGATTGAGAATCATTTCTGACATTTACGTATTAGACGGCTCCATTGTAATTTATTGAGCGACAAGATGAGTTAAAATGTAATATATTAAATATTATTAGAAAAAAGACATTTTGAAAAAAAAAACTTGTGTTTCGAAAAATACTAATCCGTTTCTATCTATACCAAATGTTAACTACATAAAACTTAATTCGACATACTGTTACACACAAAATCCCATAGATCCAAAAGCTGATCCCACTGAAAAAAAAATCTACCACTGCGCATTCCAATTCGAAAACACATACACAACACATTGACGAAAAAAATAAATAAAGAAATTACATGTATGTACACGTTTCACTACCACTGGTTCACTACGCTCGCGGCTACGGCGTAGCGGTTGCTACGCGAGCGGTCTACGCGACGAGCGTCGTAGCACTGCCGGGGCGGCGGCGGTCACGATGCCGCGACGGTCCGCGACGCTACGCTGTATCAATTAACTGCTTTGTTGCCTCGCCTCACAAAGAGCTCGATTTTGTATGTTCGAATTTAGATAAAAAATGGTACCTACAATATGGGTGTTGGATTTAATTTTTGAGTTGTGCCAGCTACAATTGCAATTTTTTTTTTTTTCTTTACCAAATTAAAAACGGCATTTCAAAACCTCACCTCTTTCTCAAGCCCTCATTTTTTTAGGTCAAAATATTTTATAAAAATAGCAGTAAATCAGTTCGTCTATCTCTGATTCTGATTATTTCTGTATCAGTCTGCACAGGTGGGCAGACGTACTCAAAATAGGAAGGAGCTATTTTGTTGCACTTTCTTTAGATTGAGTGTAACTCTGAATGGACTGCAGCGGGATTGGAATTGGGATCACCGTACAGGAGCGTGTGGTTGGAAAAAAAAATAATTCGTCGAAAATCTTGACATTTTATTAACTAAAGAAGGAAAGTTCGTCTGAAAAATTAAGTCTTAAGTTGTCAAATACCTCTCAGAGGACCTAGAAAAAGTGACACTTTATTTCAAGAAAACCGTGAAAGGAAGCGTCAATATTGTTAATTCTTTTGAAAACAATAACTACTTATATCTTCAAGTACTCGGACTGTCTCATCAGGTAACCAAGGCCCTAGAACGTAAAGGGCTTTAGGAGGATCATCGTCGATTTTAGTTAATACAAGTCTGACAGTTCCTTTCGTCCCGCCCCAGATGGGAGGAGTCTTTTGATGACTCCCAAAAAGTCATAATAAGGATACTTGCATTCCCAAAAAAACAAAAACAAAACACTTTCAAAGTACCCCGCAATTGTCAAAAATATTCTTTTGTTGGGAAAGAAAAGAAACAATCACAGATTGTTAACACGGCTCAAGAAAGAAAGAAAGTAAAGAAAGAAGGGCGCTTAATGTGTCCGAAATGAAATATCTCTTGTTGACAAGTTGAGAGTACTAGGGGATCCCGTGCTTTAGTTGAGTGATCAGTTACATTTGTATTTATAGTAGAAAGCTGTTGAAGCTATCTAAGACGGCTGACGCAATTGCTGAGCAATTGGCTGCAGCGTTATTTGACATGGATTCGATTCCAATACGGGAAAGACACGTATATGGCAAGGCAGTCATATCCAGAAGTGGTCACAATACAGTGAATCTTCAGATTCAGCACGCACTTGCTTGCTGGCACGTGTACACTTTATTACTAGATGACTGCTGGGCAAACTTGGTACTGCCTTAAAATCACATTTTAAACCTTCCCTGGAATTCCAAAAATAACGCAAAACAAAAATTAGCCGAATCGGTCCAGCAGATTTGGAGTTTTAGCGAGACTAACGAACAGCAATCTGGGGGCACGGGAGTGCCCCCGCCAAGACGAGCTAAGCGAAGCGCAAGGGCACTACCTACCTTTTCTCGAATTGATTTTAATTATAAATTAAAGACGTTACTCCACTAGGAATTTCTCCTGCATTGTAGGTGCGTTTATAAACGTAAAAACTCACATAGACAAACACCCAGACCCGGAACAACTGTTTGTAGACCATACAAAAATTTTGTCCCGTGCGGTGATCGACTCTGCTACACACGGCGTAGTAGTTGATCGAGCCAGTCTTGATGTCAAATATCACAAATTTTAGTTCTTAAAATCCGTGTTTGAAAGCACCCAAAACGAGCTGTAATAAATTCTTCGATACTGAAAATATATGTTCAACGATTTGGTGAGACGCAGAAACCGTAATTAAAGAAATATCGCTGGTAATTTTAGATCGTCGTTTGTCTGGTTCAAATCCTGGAATCTGTTGGTGGTTGGGTAGGATTGGCATGAAAGGAGGTGGGAAATATCCTGCAGAATTCACACCCCGATATTTGAGATGTTTAATAATAATTTTAGATGAAATTCCGTGAAACACCCATTTCACTCAATTCTTAAAACGAATCTAAATATGTCAGCAAATGTAGGCGGACTTTTGACAATTCTAATCATTATTATTTTAGCTTATTGTGTTAATAACATTGGCTAAATGTCAGTTACAAAGCAAGAATTTATATTAACATCAGATATTAATTATTATCGTTGGATCAAACAAAATAGACTGTTTCGCTATCAAGTTTCCCAGTGTTAAAATGAGAAATCCTGCTAATAATATTAATAATGGGAGATTGTATTTATTTATTTCCTGAAAGCTACTTTTTGTCAAGCTGTTTCAGCGACCACATAATTTCTTACCATTAGATGAGACAGTGGCCAAACGCAACGCGTGTCCAAAATAAGAAAAATATGTACTATGTTGTATGTCAGTTTTCATGTCAAAACAGTTGAACTAATTTTGTTGCTATTTCTTACGACTAAAGATGGTGAAACGCTAAAGAAGGTTATCTTACTTCTTACTACTCGTATCTTACTGATCTGACTTCTTATCTTATTTCTTACTAATATTATAAACCTGAAAGTTTGTTTGTTTGGATGGATGTTTGTTACCCTTTCACATAAAAACTACTGAACGGATTTAGATAAAATTTGGTATAAAGATACTTTTCAATCTGCATTAACACATAGAATAGTTTTTATCTCGATTTCATCTTCCTGTAGGATAATTTTCAAGCTGAAGCGAGCAAAGATGCTGTAAAAGGTAGTAAGTTATAGAGGAGGGAGGGAAGAAGCCACGGGCAACTGCTTGTTATTTCATAAAATAAAAATAGTCTGTAGGTAAAGATGAACTTCCTAAATTCGACGGTGGGTGTACCTAAAGAGAATTATAAAAGTAACAGCGGTGGAAACTTTTCGAGGTTAAATCTTTACTCATTAAAACGTCGTGGTGTATTTTAAAAAGGTTTTAATATCAAGTAATGTCGTAAATTTTAATTATTTTAACTTGGAATTATTCTGGTGCAGGACAAAGATATTTTTAGAATGGTGTAGTATTGTCTATTTTATTCAAGATGTAACTCACTGTGTAATATGTAATGTACTATCTTCAAATCTATATGTCCCCGTATAACTTCCAAACTACTGCACCAAATTGGCTAATTAGTTCTTTGTTATTTTCAGGGCAAGATTTTCATGTACGACAAATTTCGGAAATTTTAAACCTGTGCAAAGCCGAAGTGGGTCATTTGTATTCTATATCTACTCTGTATTGATACTTATAACGTTTTCATAAATTTATACAAACGAGTTCAACTCTTTCAGTCCACTGGTGGACTTTAAGCTCCGTTTGATGTCTTACCTTTTTTTCATTCGAGACGCTGGTTTCATATTGAATTATTTATTTCATAAATTATAAATTTTATTCAAATTCAAAACCCCATGAATATAAAAAACCCCATGAGCAAAAAACAGCAAATTAATTCAACAAAAAGCAACCATCAATTCATCAAACTCTAAACCGATTTTCCGAGAGCTCGATTTAAAACAATATTGTTTATATTAATGATTTACAAAAAGAGGGATTCTTACAGACATTTCCCGGGTTTTTTCGGTCACGGCTTTTCTGAAAGCAGCTTTGCAAAAACAGATATGGGGTAAAAAGACAAATAGGGGAGGCCAGCGAACCGGGATTTTTCTCTCGGAAAATCCAACTGAATATTAAAAAGCTCGTTCCGTTTTCATTGTCTCTCATTATTATTAGGGAGTACATTAAATTAACAAAGAATACTGATGGTAGTAAGCTGTTGGTGACGCTTTGGAAAAGTGGTCATTTTTAAGGAATTAAATATTTTTAGTTAATTTTGAAGGAGATTTTTTTTGTACCACCTGAGAAAAGTCTTTAATTAATCTGCTATAAATGTTCGTGATTAATAAAATTTGGTTGCAATTATTGTCTAAGCTAGTTGGTAAAATTTACGATTAGGTAAGTACGTACTGTAATTTTCAATTTAGGAAAACAATACCTCATTGGTAATTTCTACTCTATTGTGAGTGTAATACATTGAGTATTACTTCGCCAGGATGTTGACAAAATATTTTTTTTTTATTTTTATTTCCATGGATTAGGTTTAGATGAGTGGGTGATAGATCTTCAATTTTTATTTTCAGCCAGAAGTCTAAATTAAAGTGCCAAAATATGAATGAATTACCTCTTAAAGCTAGTGGGTCGTAATTAATACGTTTACGATGTACTTATGTCTAAAATTAAGTCATCTTCATCTCCCTGAGGCTGGCTGGCTTAGCGCCAACCGCAACATTCATGGTAAATACTGTATATTTTTATTTTAATGGCAACACTGTTTAGCCGGTAGTCAGTGAATCGTAGTTGGTACTGCTAATATGATAATAGGCCATTTAAAATAGCCTTCATAGGGCCGGTGTCTGCCAGGGTTGCGGGATTATTCGACAGAATTACCGCAGTTCAGGAACGCAGAGGGCAATGGAAGGAACAGGGTTGAATTTTACGCTCGTAATGGATATTCTATTTCAATTCTAATCTCCAGTTTTCATTTTATGTCTGTTACATAGACTCGCATGAGTGAATTTGGAGATTGATAGGTTACAGACAAGCATTGTGATTAAGATTGCGCCTTAGATAGATTATTTTATTTCGCCCAAAGACAAGATGCAATGATAATTACTCCTGCTGTCTGACCAAACCGATCCATTTTGCGATGCCGTCATTCGTATATCACTCATTTGACTGCCCTGTTGTTCTAGTGGTTAGTGACCCTGACTACAATGCTGGAGGTCGTGGGTTCGATTCCCACTCAGGACAAATGTTTGTGTGATGAGCACGATCATTTGTTCTGTGTCTGGGTGTAATTTATCTATAATATGTATGTATTCAGAAATATATAAGTATGTTTATCAGTTGTCTAGAACCCATAATACAAGCTCTGCTTAGCTAGGACTAAATGGCGTTGTGTGATAGTTGTGGAATATTATTATTTATACGGTATACCGAAAGGACAGATGGCCCCAGGGAGCCATGACAGAAAAAATGTTTTCTAACAAGCCTACCTCATGTCCCATTGCTGGACAAAGCCTCCCCTTGTCGGCCCTGACATTCAGATTAATTCAATTTAAACGAAAACAGTGGGTATAATTAGTCATCTGGCGAAATATGGATCCTTGTACGCCCACACTTTGCCATACTATCAGGACATGCCTCTGCGTAACCCTTCGGGGATTACCGGCGTAATGTTAGTATAATTAGTTAATCTGTAATAATTACGTTCTATTAGGCTCATACACACATGTAAAGCCCTGTACCTACCCTTAGCACGAATTTTCACTCTTTTACTTTACAGTATTTACAGCGTTTCTTGTATGAAAAAATGGAACAGCGCCTCTGGTGTGCGAAGCAGGAACTAATTTCTTCCTTAAAAATTGTCATTTTGAAATTGTCAAAGTTCCAGTTTACTTTACGTCTAATTCGTGCTAAGGGTACTGTTTAAGAAAACGCGGCGCGATCACCGGAAAAACAAACAGATGACGATGTATTTTTGAGCGTACAAGCAGAAGCGGCACTAACTACTCGCGCCGTTTGAACTAGAACGAGGCCTTACCCTTCAAGTGGAGTTTTCATTAGAGGACATAAAATTATTTGTCTCACACACAACACATACGTTATGTTTTATACCGCAGACGAAGTCAGGACAAAATGTCTCAAATAAAAGGAAGCAACCACATAGAAGATTTACTTCACATCCGTGAAATTTTACCAAAATATGAGCCAAAATGGACATGAAACCATAAAATTACAGTTTGGTTACGCAAAGTTAACTTGAGCCCTTTAAATTTGATATTTTAGCCACAATTAAAACAACACAACTCAGACACTGGCACGAAACGGAGGATCGTTTGAACAGGCAAGTCACTTGAACATACAAAACTTTTCCCAATAAATGTTTTTCAAATAAATTCTGACAGAGAATCAACTTCCACGAAAAAAGTAAGTACTTACTTAATTTTACTCTTTGATGACAGATTTCTCGGAAATTATCTAAAAACTAATCTAATAAGTGATCTATTTGGTGTCTGAAGTTTTGTCAATGGAAAAGATAAATCATGTTTCTGTTATCATATGATTTCATCTCTTTTTGAAAAAGATAGTCTTATTTTTATCTTTGGCCAACTGGCATTACTGAGTTGTATAGAAATGCTAGAGAGTACAAGAATAAAGACATCAGTAGCCGCATCTGTTGAGTCGACTTGAAACCGCAAACCGCTTTGAACTTAGTATTGCCCTATTTGAACGCCACAACCTCATTTCAACTTCTTTTCTTGTGTTTTCTGCCAATAATGTTCCATAATCTTTAAGCCTGACGTTTGAAAAATTCTCGTATCGATTTATTTATATACTGCACAGCAGTATAAAAATAAATCAAGCTGACTTAATACAAGTTGGTTAAAATCAGCTTCGAGTAACAACAAATTACAATAAGGGCTGATTTTTCAATAGTCAGATTACTTTTATCTGAAGAATAAAAATGGCGGTTTGACAGCTTATCTTTAAAAAAATAATTATGTCAAACCGCTATTTTTATTCCTCAGATAAAAGTTATCTTACTATTGAAAAATCAGCCCTTAAGGTGATTGCTTCGATGTAGCCCGCGAAATTCAATTTTTTTTACGTTTTTTGCAATTCGCAGGCCAGGCTCACATAGAAAAGCTGCATCATGTTAAAATCTCCGAAATCTAACTTCGATGCACCTTTTCTATTTAAGAGCTGATGGAGCGATTTTTTTGATAATTTTTATATTTAAAATTATACTTGTTACTACCGTAATTCATATTTTGATAAAGTTACAACATGTCACTGGCCTGCAAATTGCAAAAAACGTAAGAAAATTTGAATTTCGCGGGCTGGTTGGAGCATCCCCCTTAAGCAAAGTAAAAACATTGCGACATTAAAAAAACAAATCTAGTTTTTTTTCTGTTGACGTAAGTAATTCGCATTTTCCAAATTCAAACTGTACTCGTTCAGTTGTCAACTCGACACGAAACTAAACGGTACTCAGAAGCTACATTACCGAATTTGTTAAGCATATAATATATCACTACCATTTATAATTAGCCGGACTCGGCGGGGCTATTAATTCGGTACAGGTGTACGTTCATCCCCCGCAAATAGAGGGATGATGTTTCTGTCTTGATTGACGGCGATGACTTAAAAACTGGTTTGTAACCCTAATTGGTTAACAGAATTGAGGTAAAGAACGATTGATGACTCTGGCATTTACGGCAACAGAAATGTAAATTGAAAATGGAATTGTTTTACCGTAATAACTTTACGCTTTAATGAAGGCAAATTAGTCGTATCTCACCAATGATATTATAAATAAAAAGAGGTAGATATCGCACTAGCACGCACAAAATGTTGAGGAGAATGTAACACAATTGTTGCACCCTTGATTTAGTCGGATTACAACAGCGAGCGAGGTTACGTGAGTGCGCGGCGTAACAAAAACGCCAAGTTGTGTCTTCAGAAAGTGCAAAAACTATGGTGCCAAGAAAAATAAGAGTTGTGGAGTGACATACCATAAGCAAGTCTATTAAAAATATATCAATTTTGTATTTTTTTTACGAGTTATTCCTCATTTTCAAATAAATTTCGTATTATTGACGTAATGGTTCGAAAAGGATAGATAATAGGATGGCAATCTGCTGCGTGACAGAGACAAATAGCATCCGTCATGTCACTCTATGATACTCTAGTGTAGTGTGGACTCAATACTTCAAGCGCAACACACTAAAACTAGCTATCTCTTTCTATCTTATACGTTCCGTATTATCTATCGCTGTCGTAGTTTTAAATTACTGTATACATCTAAGTTAGTACGTATAATAACAACGCAACGAAATCTGAACGCCATTTAGTATGAACATGGCGTATCTTATCTCACAATTGTTTTAGGAATTTAGTTAGTCTATATTAAAGATATTCCCAGATGTTTTCACCCAGTGATGTCCAGACTCAACTAAAACTGTATGAATATATAAACATAAAAAATAATCTAAAAAACGGCCCGAAGGTTTTTAGGAGAAGCAGTAAAAATAAAGAAGAACGAAGGTAATAAATATTATAATTTTTACAGCAGCCGCAGAACCGACATTGTACTTCCATAAATAAAAACTGACACTACTAGTGCAATAAAACGTGAAATATAATTAAAAAGTACATGTCAAGTCAATGGTCGTTCCATATCGGCTTTGAATATCTTAATAGCGTGTGCAGTCAAGGCTTGTTTGCTCCGTCTATACGCCAGCACGCTTATTATGAATGCGGTATTATACGACCAAATTGGATAGTCCCGCCGCCAGAGTGGTCGTAACCGATTTATCAAGCTACGCAACACGGGCGGTTAATACGTTTCGTGCTAGGAACGTTGCATTATTGAAGGCAATCATGAGTGTCGGCCAGGTGCCTGTTTGCTTCGATTTGCTGATCAATTATTGCAGCTGGATGTACCGTCCATCTGCTGCGATGCTAACTTTTTGAATTGCATCGTCGGTTATTTTCAAAACGCTCACGTTCGATGTTTGTCAGTTTTTTTCGATTTCCATGTGATTGCGCGGACAGTCATTGCGTTTCGTCCTTTTTATCCGAACGGCTAGAATGTTGCCCTCGTAAATGTACTGGGAGTTATAAAAGTGGTATCTCATCAATATATTACGTGTTTATATCGTATTTTTTTTATGTGTAAAAATATGAATAATAGAGAGCGTGTCTATCAAAGATGTGAAAGATTGAACGAAATATCAAGTGAATTCATTTTTCTTTATAATTTTTTATTTGATCGCACAATCTATCACTTTCATAAATGAACTCCAGATTTCGAATTTTAGAACGTTTATTTTCGAAACAGTATAAAAAAATAAAAGTCCACATGGGAGATTTTACCTCGAATATGTAACGTAAAAACCAATCTCTGAGGGTTATATATAAAAAGATAACGCTTCCAAGTTTCAACCGTGAACGATACAGGTTGGAACCTAATTAAGATTTGGACGGAACCCATTCATACACTTATTACAACAGATGGTAATCAGAACGGGAGCAAGTCTTCCTTTTGTCCGGCGAATCCCTAAAAACGGACAATGATGAATGGGCTTATTTATCTATCTTTGAATCAGCCTGTATATTTGGAAAGTAGGTGGATACATTTTTTCTTCCTCGTCGTTTTGGGGTGGAAGAAAATCAATATCAGGGATGAGATTACCTTTTTTTTTGGCATGTGAAATCATCAAATGAGTCCTCCCACCCAGGGCAGGGCAAGTGGAACTGTCAGACTTGTACTGACTAAAACCCACGGTGTCGTTCAATACCCTCTTTACGTTCCGGGGTCACGGTAATTCGGTAGATCCCGCGACCGTGAGCGATGACGTAGTGCGGGCCGGCAAACAGTATATAAGATCAATGTAAAGTTTGTACAACGCCACGAGGCAAAGACAGTGGCGAATTTGCGTACTGACAAAGTAAGTAATGTTTTATTCGCACCGCCTGACACAGCTCTACGCTTAGACCGAAGTCATGAAAGAACCGTTACGATTTAAAAAACGAGAAATCACCAAAGCAGTTATTTCTATTAAAAAATATCTCTCAACATTTTCTATCAATTCGAAATTTAAAAATCCAAACCAATTAACAGACATCATAGAGAAGGAAGTTATTTCTCGATAGGCAAAGAAATCGATTTCGAAGTTTGAATTTGAAAAGAAAAAAAAAAGTTAAAATATTGGTTTCTCATAATGATTCGTAGTTTCTGGCCCAAGAAGGCGTTTGGCGCAAGTCGTGCCATTCGAATAGCCAGCGTTTAATTGAAGATTCAATTCAGAGGGCAAACTTCTTGGTACTAGCTTCACTGCCTTGTGGTGTCGGCACCTCTGAAGTCGAATCTGCATTGGAATAATTGGGTTGAAATTATGCGAACTGATTGAATATTATGTCCAAATTTCTTGGACGGATGGTTAGCTTGAATTTTGATAGTGAGAATGGAATTGTTGGGCTTGTTATCATAAGGTATTCGGTCGATCTGTCACTGGTTTGCTTCTCATGAACTCAAAATATAAAATTATGTTCATCATAAGCAGCCCTGGCTTAGCTTCTTACGGCTTAGAATAGGCCTCTTCACTTTTGACCATATTTCCCATTTTCATTTTTTTTTTTTGTATTTTATACATAACATTTAACTTTTTTACTTACGTATACTATTGAAGGAAACCGTGGATTTTAGTCTGTACCCATAGCACAAGTTTTCACTCTTTTACTTTACAGCATCTTTCCGGTATTTACAGCGTTTCTTGTATGAAAAAATGCAACAGGGCTTCTGGTGTGCGAAGAAGGAACAAATTTTTTCCTTGAAAATTAGTCAATTTGAAATAAGGTTCCAATTTACACTTTACGTCTCAAATACTGAAAAGTCATGCTAAGGGTACAGTACAAGTCTGATGATTTAACCACGGTAAAGAAAATACTTATTACAGAGCTAAATAAATAATAGTGAAAAATATCGAAACGTTCAGCGGGTCTAAAAAGATCACTTTAGTGACATCCCAATAGACATTGTACTACTTTATTGCTAGATGTCATTGATAAAGAACATTGAATAGCAATTCTATTAAAAATATTGCTTCAGATCCTTGGAATTAACACTCCGAAGAAAAGTGATATTATACAGACTATCGGACCAGCGGATTCCGTGCAAAATTATACGAATTTTGGACTTGGTTATTTTTTTTTTTATAACATCATTCAATAAATTGCAACAATAAACATACACAAAAGCCATGATGGGCCAGCACCAACACTAAGACAGCCGCGTCATGCTGACAAGTGGAAAAATTGTTTGCCAGATAGCTGATATCGTGTAGTCTGACGAGCTAAGTGCCTCTCATTCACTCACTCACTTAATGGCGCTTAAGCCACATGCCGCTGTCACTCAAAACGCTGTTCTCAATTACAAAAAAAATTGTACAAAGTTTTGGTAAAGTAAAAAGGATTTTAAGTTTTGAGAGTTTGTATTTAGTTACATAGTTTAGTTGAGTCCTGTATTTAGTCCCAAAAATATTAAATAAAAGTACCTAGTTATCAGGATGAAAGAGTAGCTGGAAATCTTCAAGAACTTATAATTAATTAAGACTCAAAAGTAAATAAAGGGTACTAACAAATATTAAAAAAAAAACATTGGGACAATATTGGAATCTATTTATTTAATGTTGTTATTTTACTTTTATAAATCCTGCAAAGTGTAAATCCGTATATATTTATTTTAATAATTTATTGGTTTAGCTGCAAAAGAAATACACATTCTGTGATAATTTAATAGTCTACCTAATATGGATTATAAGATTTTAGCTATTATAATATTTAATTGGTTGCCATTGCTTACCCTTCGTAAGCGTAGGTAACCCTAATTTTGAGTTAATCTGTTTTTTTTCTCTAGCCTCTACTGTCCCCTCTGCTGAGCAAAGGCATCCCCAAACTTTTAGGAACTCTTTTACTGGGTCACTTTGAACCAGCCCACCAGAGAAGTCGTCTCTCCACCTTTTTCTGGAAAAAAGGTGGAGAGACGACTTCTCTCCACCTTATTTCCAGAAAAAAAAAAACTAAAAAAAAAAACAAACAAAAAAAATCTTATAATTCCTCTTGATAATATTAAGTGTAGATTAAACAGCGATAAGATATAACCCAATTTGTTTATATGTGTACTCTGAAGGTACTCAGTAATCTGACGAACTAAGTGCCCACTCGGCTCCTAATGGCTCGATTTACCGTATTGTTGTACAAATCTCTGTGACTTCACATAAGTACTACTCAAGTAAGAGACTGATGATTATGAGTTTTTCTAAAAGCGATGTTAAATAAAGCAGTGTAAGGTATGTTTTCAGTTTTCAACATGAAATATTTTGTACTAGCTGTTGCGTACATCTCGTAAATTATCGAAGATCTATGTGAATATGAATTTTCATTATAAAAAAATTAGTTCAATTATTTCGAAAAGGACTTGAAAGTTTGTATGAAACGCCGAACGGGGTACACACGCTTTTAAGTAATTTTAGATTTTAATGAACGTGGGAGTAGCTGAAGATATTTAAATCTGGATAACTTTTAACAGCACCTAAAAATAAACGTGAAACCAACGGCACGAGGAGGCATGTCACCCAGCCCTAATATTTGAAAGCAATCCACTTGTTTCACAAGTAGGCTCTATTACAACACTTACTCTTCCAAATTCCGCTTAAAAGCCAGCAAATTGATACCCCTTTATTAAATGACACACACCAACTATTCCACTCCACTCACTAAAGTAGAAAACTACTTTTTGTAGCTCTTCGATTACACGTGAGAGCCTTCTAGAGCATTCTATCGAATATGAAGATTCAATTGTTTATCGCACCTCGGGTTTCTGAGCGAATTCCGTGACGAACTCAATTTGCATAGGAAACTGGGCTTAAACATTGGTTGGCATACGCCCCCTGCTAAATTATGTTTTCCTGAAACAGACAAAGACGTATGCGTTCGTTGTGGAGTTAAGGCAAATCATTTTCTTGGTTCTATTGTGTTGTAGGTATTGGTTTTCGTGTGGAATGTATCTTTTGTGCTTGCCGATACATATGTACAGATTTATGTAGAATTCAAATTACTTTTTGGGTACGCTGCTTACATTATTTCTTAAATTTTATAAATTCTTCTCTTATCCCACAAGGTGGACAGACGATCTTATGAAGGCAATAGGATCACGCTGGATGCAATTCGCTTCCAACCAGCCCTTTAGGGGAGGCCTATGTTCAGCAGTGGAGGTCTGACGACTGATAAATGATGATTATTCTAATTGACAACGATTCAGGAACTGTTCTGTCTTTGGAACAGTGCTCTCGGACATACTTTGGACTACCCTGGACTGGCTAAAATCTTCGATATTTTGAAAGCGCAACTAATGTCACATAGGTTACTTTATTGCCGGGTATGCTGTAGAAATCTGTTAATGCAATTGAATAATTCAAATTCAATTCTAACGACCTTTACAGTAGAGTCCATTTTCAAGATAACCGTGTATCAAAAATCAAGTCGTCCATTCAAGACTCCGAGCTACTCCTCAACTCCTAGTACTCTAGAGCACGTGACCTATCACAATTTGGCCGGCGAAGCAATCGACGTTAGGCTCGTAACTCACTGGCGAGTTCCATTCCTCGCGGCATCTAATAAAACTTTGATTTTCTCGCTCTGTGTAAATGTAGGAGTTGTAACGTCTACGTCCAACTATTTTATTATTGAGGCCTTTTTGTGGATAGATTATTATTTTTAAGTGGAAATAGGAAATACATTTTACTTTTAATTCGGTCGAACTTTAAACGGCAATAAAGTGACAACAGTGTTTCTGGTTTTACATATTTATGTAGAAAACTCGAACAAATTTTAATGTAGCGGCCAAAAGGAACTAAAATCATTCAATGATGGATTGTGTAATTGAATTGAAAATCTGACCCATTTTCAATGGAGTATCAAAGCACAGCACTCTGTTCCACATTCCCTAAATTATCAAAGGGATTTTCAGAGGTTAGAACCGTCCACAAATTTTCGATTCAATAACATAACAACAAATAGAAGTAGATAGCGGGATGAGCTGGATAAAACCAACGGTCAGTGCTCCACTTTGGCCCTGGATCCAACGATCAGTTCTCCACTTTGGTCTTGGATCCAACGATCAGTGCTCCACTTTGGCCCTGGAACCAACGATCAGTGCTCCACTGTGGCCTTGGAACCTACGATCCAGGGCCAAAGTGGAGCACTGATCGTTGGTTGACCGTGACATCCAGTTTCTACAAACTGGAGGTCACGGGGAAAGGCCCAGCATTAAAGCTTTGCCCAGTCCAGCAGATGAAGTAGGCTAGCAGCATCAGTATAACATAACAACACAAATGAGGGAGGCGATATATAATACGATTGCTTGTTTCTTCACCGAATATTTTTTTGTTTAAAAAGTCAGTCATACTAGTCAATTTTGTTGTTGATTACTGCATAAGAGACTGCCACTTTAGGGGTAGCATTATGTGATAAACGCAAGGACTTTGTCATCAAACTAGCGCCATTTAGTAGCCACAAGCAACATTAGTTGAGAACACGGAGTAGTGCATAAATGAAGTACTAATCAATGGTACTTTTTCTGTAACAAAATTGAAATTTATACTTCTCATAATCTTAAGGCTGATGGCTGAGAATAAAAAGTTACTTAATAAGTTTGTTTCCAATATGTTCCAGTATTAAACTACGTCCTGTCACTTATTCTGTACTATTAAATGGAAAACTGAATCATTACCGAATATAGAATTTATTTAATGAAATGTAATTATCATCCTGCAACTTGAATTTGCCGGTAATGTCAAATCACACCGCGCTGACATCCGTCATCCTGACTTCTCTTTGCCGCTCCTCTAGGGATGTACCACGCTTCGTAGAGTTGGGATTCCAGTTACAGATTTTCATTTATTAGTACTTATGTTATGTACGATAGTGACAGCTATAATGCTGAAACAAGTTAAGTGCTCAGTTACGTTTATTGTTCTCGTACTATAATTGCCAGCAGCAGTTGTGAGTGAAGACAGGTAAATGTCAACAAGATTGTTCTTTAAATAAACTCACACATTTTACTTATCTTGATACTTAACCCCAGTGTGACCTTTCAAAGAACAAAGACTGTTGTTAAGGACATACTTCTTTAAACATTTCCACGATGTCTCACTAAATACAATTAGAAGCAAACGTAATTAGACTGAGTCTTACGATTAACAGAAATAGAAGTCTTAATTAACTTTAACGCTTATTGTATTTAGTGAATCTTATGACCGGGGCTTAATGAAGGACACGACGCGAAGAGGATAAAGTGGAGCTTGAATCGATGATTATTTTTTTCCACTATCTATTCTAGTGAGAGATGGATAAACAAGCAATAACTGTAGAGACCTGCCTGAGGAAAGTTGTGTGACGATCTGATCTTGCCAAAGATCGCAGAAAATAAACAGGTTTACAAAGCTATTCATAAGCAATCAGTGAAACAAAATTAACAATTCCAGTGAGCTAAACATTTTATCACATTAACGTCAATAATTCTAGATTCTAAAAATGAAGTTAAAACTATATTACCCACCATAAACCAGCTCTCACCACTTCAGGAGACATCTATATAACCTAGCACTCCATCTATTTCCTACTCCACGCCCTAAAGCGTAATAAAAGCCGTCTGTTCGTCGTCTGCGGGGAGCGGCGCAGGCGACCGCCGAAGCATTAATAAGTAATGCCCCGTAATGGAACGCTCGCCTCGCAGCGTCATATTATTCGGGAATAATGAACGGTATATTACTATATAAAACGGTTTTATAATTGGTATACGTTCGGGAATTGAGGAACGGTTATAGTTTATTGAGATTCGATTGTGATGGGTTTTTGTTTTAAGTTGCGTGGCTTTGATTTTATTACGGTTGTGCTTTTGCACGAGAATTTCAATCGAATTTCGAGTACTAGCATAACTTTGTTATGATATTTCTTTAGCAAGTCATTTACTCAAATGACGCTGATAATCGGCACTTTTTGAAATTTCCCTGCGTAAACGCTTATCGCTAAATAGTTTTGTAAATGCATGTCTTTAAAAACATTGGAATTGAATCGACACCCTTTAAAAATTAAGAACGGGCTTTCACGATGAACAAACCCATCATTATACACTGATTCATAACTTTAACACAGTAGTCATTTTCCTCAGAAATACATCGAACTATTGACACATTCATAGGAACAGCGATCGCTAAATAATTCCTTGAGTTGAATAGCTTCATTACAACAACACGGGTAATCCATAATGGATTGAGTCCATCGGTCGCTCCCAACTTCATAACTAAGTTCGGCTCCAATTAAATGCCGACTTATGTCGGTACCATCGAGTATTTTTCGCTGGAGAGGGCACTCAAATGATAATTCTGAACAGAGTTGACTTTTCAAAATGGAAACATATGATTGATGGAAGATTTGGAATTTTTCAAGTTTAAACTGATGATTTTATATATGTCACCGGAAAATGTCAAGATCCGCAAGTTTATAAATTTACAAGGATATTTATAAACTAACCCAACCTACCGTAAATTTATAAACTGACGAGTTCGATTCGGTTACATACGATTTCATACGGAAACATACGGTTGTTACAATTTTACGCTGATATTATAGGTATGTTAGAAATTAGGGGTTTTACGGAAGTACAAGAAGACACAAAAAAGAGAGATCTATATCAACCCTATTTATTATTCTAACAGGGAGTGAAAGATTTTAAAAAGAATCAAAACAATATATTTAAATACATATCGATAAATTGGTAAACTTTATCTATAATCCAGTATGCTAAACGGGGCCCCCTCTCAGAGGGCCAAAGCCTGCCGGGGTCGCGGGACTTTTTCCATCACCGTGACCCCGGAACATAAACAGTTATTGAAGGACACCGTGGATTTTAGTCAGTACAAATCTGTCAGTCCCTCCCGCCCCGCCCGGAGTGGGAGGACTCATTCGATGAAAAATATGCTAAATATCTTGCTAATGACAAATAGAACTTGGCTAGAAAGACCACACCAGCTCTCTATAGAAAGAAACGTAACACAAACTAGGACTCCTTATCATATCATCTAGATACAACAAACACAATTTTCCCCGCCAATAGTATACAAACAACAGCATAATACTCACACAAGTACATAAAACCACGTCTGTAATCCCCCGATGGGGGAAGTAAGCCGGATCCCGCGTGTCAACGACGCTGTTCCGCGAAATACATACAACCAATAGCGGTACATATGACATTAAGATATGTGAAGGTTTAACACTTATTGGATATTAATATGAAGCTCTTCGGAGTTATTTTGAGAACAGCTAAACGGATCAGTTAATATGTCATCTAATTTGGAATAAGATAAAATTTTCTTCATCGGCGTAGCCCTTTGTTTGTTGGTAAAATTTTCAGAAGATTACTGTCGACCTGGGTGAAGCGGAAGGGTCATATGTCATGTCATCATCTGCTTAACCTTATTCCAACTAAGTTAGGGTTCAGCTTCCACCTAATTTCTAGAAAGTTCGGATCAATCCTGACGGGTGTTGTTATAGAAATAAGTTAAGTTGGCAGAAGTAGAAAATTTTTAATCATAAAAATTAAGAGTTAAGGATGAAAATAAAAGACTTTAAAACTGTTAAAAGCAAATTGTTCGACAACAAAAAAAATGATGATCATCATTATCCTGCCCTCATCACATTTTACTAGAAGTCGGCACATGTTTTCTTCTTGCATTCTCCCCTGTCTGACGTCACTTTAATTTTTTCTATCATTTTCACAGAATGCGTCCATCAGTTCACGGCCTGCTTTTTATTATTATGCGATATGCCTCGCGTTTGATTTTATCTCGTCTAATGGTAAGCGATATTGTCATCATCGACGGTGAAGGACGCTTGCCTAGAAGTAACCTATTCACTCTTGACTTCTTTCTCTTCTCCATTCATTCACTTTTACACTCATCTCTCTCATAGTCACATGCTAAGTCATCCCTTCTAATAAACTCCTCAAAAAGAAGATGTCGAATTATTTATCAAAGTAACTCAATAAATGAAGGAAATATTAATATTCCTACATCAGTGTTGGTGATATATCCAGGGCGTATCATACCGGTTTGCCTGCTACAAAGTTTCGTCGAGCGATCCCCGCAATTCGTTTCTCGTCTATTCATCGCATTGATTTCATATCCGCCCGCGAACTCTTGAAGATTGGGGCCATGAAAGACGCTTGTGATGAGTTCTTAATGAAGCCTTTTGAAATATTTTTAATCAAAAAGTCTTCTTTTTTATAGGCATTAAAGTCACAAGACTAAATGTCAAATATCGTCTAAAACTGAAGCTGAAATTAAGATAGATTACAGAAGAAAAAAATCTGTATTGATAATATGCGCACTGCGATGGATTATTATCAGAGGTTGAACTCGTAAAGAGCACTTGGCACAGAGTACTCGAACAATGGCAACATTACAAATATTAATTATTTGAGCACGGGAACACAGTATTTCGAAAAAACTATTGGGAACGCAGAAAAAAATGACAAGCTTATGAAAGCATTACGACACCCGTCTTAAAAGACTTTCTGTGCCTTCGGTTGACCTCTGCTTCCTGGTGGGTAGTTAGTCAGTAAAAGTCTGACAAATTGACTGTAAGCTTCGCCCAGTGCGGGAGGACTTATTTAATAATTTTAACACCCAAAAAAAGGCTTGACGAAATCGCTGATGCCATGGCCTCAATCTAAGGGGAACCAGGAGTGTGGGTACTAACTCAATTACGGGTATCCGACGCCTGAGTACCAATTCAACGGTTTTTTCTCCCTTTGAAGTTATCAAACAAATCTCATATTTATGGGGATACGAATTAATGGTGACCAGTCCCAATCATTATAGCTTTGTAAGAGTTGGGAACTACTTTTTAATGAAGAGGGAGGTATCCTGCACCTATTCGATCTATTTTTAACCGACTTCAAAAAAGGAGTTAGTTCTCAAATCGACTGTAGTTTTTCTGTTTGTTTAGTACATATTTTGAGTTTTTTTTATGCTTTTGCCGATAACTGTTTTAGTTTATTTTGGTAAAAATTCTCAAGCTATTTTTAGCTGAACTTTGTGTTTTCAAGCACAAAACCTCGAGGAAGCAAAACTGCTTAAGTAAGTGTACTTGTCAGCACATTTTCTTAAAACCCAACCTTTCTACTTCACATTTTCAAACAAAAACTACTTTTCTTTACCGGAAATGTATTTAATAACAGTTTTCACATACTAAGTACATCCTAAACAACGATTATTCGCGAAAATTGCGTGCGGCTAATTCAAGTAGATGGCGCATACAACGGAGTGGAATAACACTGCAACTCGGTTCAATACATTAGCGAGAGAGCAAGTTGCAATATTATTCTAATCGCGCAACAGGCGGGTCCGAACGTACTCGTATTATTTGGCGAACGATCGCCACAGATGAACTAAATATTTGGTTTTCGGGTCTGTCTGTTTGTCCGTACTTTAATCCTGGGTATTTGCGAACATGCGTATGTGTGATATCGGATCTATGGGCTTTGAAGGGATAAGTAGCCTTATAATAGTGGGTATCACGTTTGGCATATAATATGTTTTTGCTTTCACAGATCGATTTAGACATGTAGGTTTATTTGTACGTAGGGTTTCAATATAGCCTTAAAGTTTGGATATTTTGATGGATGAATATTGTAATTAAATGATGTCAGAGACCCTATCATGACTTTATCCGTTTTTGTGACGTAAAGAAAAGGAACTTTGACATTAAATGTTGTGAAATATATCTAGTTTTAATTCCGTTTTAAATCCAGGCTTGTTGCAGGATGCAATCCCACCCTATGCAATCATGCATATGCACATGTGCACATAAAATTAAATGTCATGGATTTCCGCAAAGTAACACCTGATTCCATAATTTATTCAGAGGAACTTTGACGTTAATTTGAAGACAAAATCCTCATTTGTATACCTACTAGATGCGTTTTCATTTTTCCGTAAAATAACGCCGTAAATACTTCAAATTCGCTGTAAATAAAATACATGAAATCTTGTCACAGAACGGCTAAGCGGAACTTGATGAAAGGCTCAAAGATTGGTTATAATCTGAAATAACACATAGAAGCATTAAGTTCTCGTAGAAGCCACGAGCAATAGCTAGTTTATTTATTTATTAACAAAGGTACACCAACAGCTTCTGTATATAAATTTATAAATAGTGTAAACGTTTATGACTACAAGGCTTATACAGTTGCCAATAATAGGTGAACCAACATTCACATAGTTACATGTATAGGTGGTAACTTAAGCTAAAATCTAAATTTAATTACTAAACAATAAGTGAAAATAAACGAAAATAAACTATACATTTAAAATATAGAGTAAAATAAACGGTTTATTCCGCGTTCAACCCCCAAGATTTTCTACCCTCTTCCGCGTTCGACCCCTAAACGTTTCCACATTCGACCCCTAAGGGTTGAAAGTGGAATTTTATTTTTCAAATGTATTTGTTCCACGTTCAACCCCCATTGGACAGTGAAGCAGAAAAGATTTACACGTTTTTATTTTTAACCGACTTTAAACAAAAGAGGAGGTTTTCAATTCGGATGTTTGTTCGGGAAACTCTATGGCTTGCCAACCGATTTAAAAAAATCTTTGGCAAGGTATACTGCCCAAATATTCAAGCGGTAATTTTATCAAATCGGACAAGCGGTTTTTGAAAAATCAATAATAACTTGAATTTCATTCACTTTGGTTTAGTACTTTTTTATGTTATGAGCATTATTTTTTCGCTTAATGTGTACGTGGACGATATTACAACGATCGGTAATAACATCGTCTATGTAGACAAACATTCTAGTGGGAGAATTTGGGTTAAATATATATTTGAACTTAAAGAGGTAAAATACAAAAAAAAAATATTTGTTCACACCATTAAAACTTCTTTCTACATTTAGCGCGCATTTTCTTAACGTAGATACCATAACAAAATCCAAAAGTGTAAATACGATATTATCGTCGCCATTTTGATGGCAGTTCTGGGTTGGGCTAAAAATCAAAAAAAATAATTGGTTTTCGGACATCCAACGGAACATTATAGGGGGGATGAATAACTCGTCATTTAGTATTGTGACGAATTCATTCATCATTCAACATAAATTAGCAGTGGTAATGAAGAATTTAATATCTGAACTCAAAGTTTCGCGCCACTTTTGTTTGTTTACATTTTTATTTTTCACTTGGATCACCACACGTGCTTATTATATTATACTCAATAACAACTATTTAGTTAAGTATCATGCCAAATTGTTAAAATAACAAAAAAAAGGCCAGATCTTAGCGTAATTCTCTAATAAATAAAAGGCCAATAACACGTATTTTTAATTTCCACTACTCAATTTGTGTTCGTAATCGACAATCATGTTTATTAATAAGGAAACTAGGAAATCGATTACATAATAAATATAAAAAAAATAATAAACATAATATAAATAGTTATATAAATTATTTAAAGCTTAGAATACAATTATTATTTATTATAATATTTTTTTAAGTTTTATAATAATTTTACGTACATTGTTATTGCCAAAAAACAATAATAGACGAAGGAACAAGATCTTTACATATAATAAAATCGTAGAGCTGCCATTCCAGTACATTGAATATTTTTTTACTTTTTGTATTTTTTTCGAGATAAGGGATCGATTCTGATGCCAGATCAACTTTTTTTTGTTTTGGTCTATCTCCGAAACTACTGTAAAGTTGTCGATTATCATTTAGGTACGAATTATATTATAGTAGTTACTTGTTGGTTCTTATTTTATTATTCTGAAAAGGCTTGCTGGTAGAAACTAACCATCGAACATAATAATTCGTATATAAAAACTTCATAATACTTTGAACTACCTAAGACTCTACTGACCCGACCTAGCCCAATCGCGATACCCTAGCAACCTAATTACCCTAGTTCCCTAACCTACCATATAAACCATACCAATTTACCAGAGGGTAGTCTGTTACAACTATCTATAAAAAAGAAAATATTAATAATAAAGAAAATAAATGGCTAAACACTTTTGCTTTCACTATTACTTGAATGTCATTTTAAGTGACATAAAAACTAGGGGTTGAATGCAGGAAACGACATTGGACAAAGAAAAGATTACCAATGTACTGAGTTCCACGTTCGACCCTCAGGGGTTGAATGTGGAAACGTTTAGGGGTCGAACGCGGAAGAGGGTAGAAAATCTTGGGGGTTGAACGCGGAATAAACCAAATAAACATGGGATCAAGATTAAGTTAACGAAAGTTGACGTTTATAACATAATTAAGAAGGGGTTGCAAGATATTATACATATGAGTAACAAGGCATAAACACACATATTCAATAATAATTAATCCTTTGGAAGTTTATGATTAATAATGGGTTTTAAAAATATTCATAGAATTATGGTAAATGTCAACGTCTGGATTTGATTTTACAAAAGAGTTCATCTCTTTGCTGAGCCTATTGAGAGGTGAGTATTATCCTATATTTGTGTTGAAAGTCTTAGTATGGAATAAATGAGTCACGGGATATCTGGGTATTCTATTGGGGACTTTTATTCCAATTTGTTCAATTAAATTTATACAATCTAATTTGTTATTAACTAATTTGAAAAGGAACATGAGATCTTGTATTAGTCGACGGTCGCGTAAAGTCATCATTTTGTAGCATTGAATACGTTGTTAGAAAATACTTTAATAAAAAGAAAGTTAGCCTCGTCAGTTATAAACTGTAAGATAAATATTTTTCCTCTCCCACGCTTTTTTTTTTTTTTTTTTTTTTTTAGCGTGGTAAAATCATCAAATGAGTCCTCCAACCCCGGGCAGGGCGGGAGGGACTGTCAGACTTGTACTGACTAAAATCCACGGTGTCCTTCAGTAGCCTGTTATGTTCCGGGGTCACGGTAAGGAAATAATCCCGCGACCCCGGCAGGCTTTGGCCCTCTGAGAGGGGGCCCCGTCATTATGCTGACGCTCTTTGAGGCGCGCGTGGGACACAACGCGCCGTCGACCCGGGCATGGTCCATGGTCGGGCTGCGAGTTGCCCTTTACTCGCTGCCCGCATGCCCGCGCCTACGGTGGCCGGAGATCGTCTGCTGACGTCCGACGCCGCGGGCGCCTACCACTGCGGTTGGGGCGGAGGGAGGACGCTGTCCTCTCTCTCTCGCGGCCCGCCTCCTCCTTCACGAGCATTACTGCTTCGCAGAAGGAGGCGACCGCTTCCCACTCCGTCTCGCCCCGCAGCATGGCCGCAACCAATGCCGGGCGCGAGAGGTCTCCGCCTATCGTTGCCGTGAGGACACGTCGGTGCACCGCCCAAGCTGGGCAGTCCTGCACCGTATGCTCTACTGTGTCCTCCGGGCGATCTTCGCAGTGGTGGCACCCGGGCGTTTCCTCCTTCCCTATCAGACACAGGAACCTCCCGAAACATCCGTGTCCGGTGAGGACCTGCGTCATCCGATAGGTCAGGACGCCGTGACGTCTCTCCAGCCACTCCTCAAAGAGAGGTCTTACAGCCGCGATTGCGGCGTGCCCGGACCTCGGTTGCGACAGTCGTCCCCTCATACTGCCCTGAGATCGCGCCGGAGCTCTTCCCTCCGCGCCTCGACTTCTCGAGGCAGCGGGGTTACACCCCGGCGCTGCGCCTCCACGCGCCACTCATAGACGCGCTGGAGGGCAGTCGCCTCCAGATCCCAGGGCAGCAATCCGGCAAGGAGGTTGGCCGATTCGCCGGCGATCGTGCGGTATCCCCGGATCATCCGGATAGCCATGACCCTCTGGCATGCGACCAACTTCAGTGGTCGCGTCCGGATGCTCAGGGCCCACACAGGGGCCCGTAGAGGGCCATGGACCGCACGATACCGGCGTACAACCTCCGGCAGGAGGTGTTTGGCCCGCCGATATTGGGCAGGAGTCGCCTGAGGGCGCCTGCTGCCCGGTTCAGCCTTGGGGCCAAACTCAGGAAATGCTCCCTGAAGTTCCATCGGCTGTCGAGGACGAGTCCCAGGTACTTCATCGTCCTCCCGACGCCGATGCGAACCCCTCCCACCGTTATGTGGGACTCTGACCGCGGTGCATTCAGACGGCCATGAAAGCACATGGCCTCCGACTTGTGCAGCGCGACTTCGAGTCCCAACTGCCGGATCCTATCTACGACTGTCGCAACCGCCTCCGTCGCCACGTCGGCCGCCGCCTGGTGCGACTCTCCCTGTGCCAGGACGAGCGTGTCGTCAGCGTAACATATTACGCTGACGCCATCAGGGAGGTCGCTGCGCAGCACCCAGTCGTATCCGATGTTCCACAGGGGCGGTCCCAAGACCGATCCCTGTGGAACACCGCACGACATCTCTCGCCGGTTCCACTCTCCCCGGTGACCGGGGTAGATGACGGCTCTGTCCGTCAGGTAATCCTCGACTATACGACGGAGGTAGGTCGGCACCCGGTGATACCGGAGTGCCTCCCTGATGCAACTCCAGGGCAGGGTGTTAAAGGCATTGGAGATGTCCAAAGACACCGCCAAGACGACCCTGCCCCGGGCCACTGCATCCCCCGTCGTGAGGGCTCTAACGCGCATGATGGCGTCCACCGTCGATCCTCTCCCACGCTTGTGATAAGATTCATAAATCTTAAATGTTCTAAAAATAACTTACATGAATATTTATTATTTAATATTCATTAAAGGTATAGCGCGAAAAAATACTTGCACATATCTAAAGATTTTGAAGTACGTTTTCACAAAAAAAATCTCATGTATTGTAGGTAACACACCTTTTCCTAGATCGACTTTTTTCTTCTTTTTAGCGTGGTAAAATCATCAAATGGGTCCTCTCACCCCGGGCAAGCGGGAGGGACTGTCAGACTTGTACTGACTAAAATCCACGCTGTCCTTCAATAGCCCTTTATTTTCCGGGGTCACGGTGAGGAAATAACATCCCGCGACCTTCGAACGCCTCGTGCGGTTGTAAACAGCGGCTTTTATCAAAGTTATTTTTGAAACGAGCCGCATAGGCATGTACGGTCGGCAACGCAATTATTGGCTGCATGTAGCGTACAGGCAAAAATGCTTAAATACAGCATACAGTATGCATAAGGTATGCGGAAAACCGTTTGGAAATTGCTGCCTGCATATCTGTTTTACTCACTGTACCTACTCCAAAAAAATTATGATCACGAGCTTAAGCTGTGTTTTTTTTTAATAGAACTTTATGAAGAAGAATTCTTAAATTAATTATTTTGATATAAATACCTTTTTTTTAAATAAAACTATTATTTACTTTATAATCCACCGTTACAAAAAAATCAGATTTTTCAAAATGAACGGAAGTTTTTTTTATGTGGGTACTTGCCTTGTAAAATACCAACATACAATTTTCCATTATACCTTCACCTACCCACTGGTTTCCTAAAATAACATTGTTGTTTCCCGATTCATAAAACACTGTCGAATAGGCACTCTCGATCATTTCCTTAGAGACGTTAAAAAACTCATTAAAATTATTACAAAAAAAAATATGGTTCTCTCCAAAAATGTTTACACACGGTGGGCCAGATTAAATTCGTAACTTTATTGTTGAACGAAAATTTTCAAGTGGAACACCAACACCTACACATTACAGAACGGTCCACGTTTTAGCTCGGGTATGAAGACCGTAAAGTACCGATATTTGATATAAGAGGCCTTATCAAAATATTTCTGTATTACATATATTTTAAGCGTACTTGATGTATTTACTGCGTTGCGTATGGAAAATTTTAAAAACGCCTAAAGATATCACTCAAGACGTTACAGAATCTTACAAACCTTCTGTAACTAACAACTTATACAGGGTGAATTTAAATTAATGCGATATAATGAGCTGGCAGCTTTATTTACAGTAACATAGTCATTATAAACTGTTTTTTCTAAAATCTGAAGCGTTAAAAAATTTTATTCCAACATTTAATTTCTGTTTATTTATTTTTCAGCTGGAATACCGATAATATTCGTAATTAAATAAAGATAATAACATCAATGGACCTTTTGAAAACGATAATCGCATAATTTTTTTAACGATTCCGATTTTAGAAAAAAAAACAGTTTATAATGACTATATGTTACTGTAATTGATGATCGCATTTCATTTTGTCGCATTAATTAAAAATCACTCTGTATAAAAATAAAAAGGTTGCACTCCAGGAGTGCCGGTAGAAGTGAAAACTTTTTTGTTACTATGTTTTATTTTTAATTTGAATGACGTCTTACTCATTTTCGATCAGGGTCACGTGACCCTGACGCGAGTTTTGGTCACGTGACCCTGACGCGAGTTTTAAATTTTTTACCCATTACAGAAAAAGTGTACAACGCCGCTAAAGAAGTTTTCACTTCAAAATAACAATAACTTATAAAACGCTCAACATTCACAGCTAATTAAAAAAAGCACATCTTTGACAGTAACAAACGTCAAATCAAAATGTCACTTCATGTCGAGGGTCACACATTAGTTTTAGTGACGTCACATAAGTAGTCCGTACACAGAAACTTCTGGCAACGGAATAGTTTATGAAGTAGAAATTCGATAACGTTGAAATTCAACTCTGCAAATAGCAGTGAAGTTGTCGTTTTAACGTGTTGCTACTTTTACCTATCTGGGGACATACTGTCGTACTGTGAGACTGACTCGCTGGAGTTTGTAAATGTTAGTTTAGTTAGAAGTACGTATAGTAAGTAACTAGTGCCGTAAGTATTATTGTAAGCTATCTCAGGGAGCTTGATTATAACGTGATTCGTGCGAATTGTAATTTCTGCCACTACTAAGAAATAATAATGTTAACGAACTGTTGGTCTAGTGGTTAGTAACCCTGACTGCTATGCCGGAGGTCGTGGGTTCGATTCCCACCCAGGACAAATGTTTGTGTGATGAACACGATCATTTGTTCTGTGTCTGGGTGTAATTTTATCTATAATATGTATGTATTTAGAAATATATAAGTATGTTGTCTAGTACCCATAACACAAGCTCTGCTTAGCTTGGGACTAGATGGCGTTGTGTGAAATATTATTATTACGAAACATTTAATTACGAAATATTTATGATAGTTGTGGAATATTATTATTATTATTACTATCTCAGCAAGCTTGATTATAACATGATTCGTGTGAATTGCAATTTCTACTAAGTTAGTAAGCAAGGAAGGTTCTCGAATGGAGACCGCGTGCAGGTAAGCGTAGGGTGCCGGCAGTGGCTGGATGATAAAGCAGGAGATCGTGCGCTGTGGTGCTCCCTTTGAGAGGCCTATGTCTTGCAATGGACTGCAATAGGCTGAAATGATAGTAAGCAAGGACAATTTTCATTTTTAGTTAGTAGTACTAACTAAAAACATAACCGTCAGGTAAAAATAATGGGTAAATCAAAATCTTTGAAGGCACCAAAAGCTACCTATCATCATCATCATCAGTCGCGAGACGTTTACCGCCACGCCGAACGACAATTCGCCACTTGCATCCATCAGTTGCCCGCGACCCTCACGATGTCGTCGGTCTACGAGCCCGAGGTCCACTAGGGACCTCGGGCTCGGGCTCCTCGGGCTACCTACCGAGTGATCAAAATTAGTAGAGGTGACCTTCAATGGAAAAAATAGACAAACACTTAATAAGACTTTACCCATGACACGATGCGACGCGATTCAACCGACTCTAATTACAAATGAAAATCAACCTTACCACTACTAAGCAAATAATGGAAACGATGGAGCAAAGAATATATTTCAGAACTCCAACTGAGGACAAAATGGCGCACATCTAAGGGTGCTCTGGAGTTGAACTCCCTGGTGCTTCTTAAGGAAGATAATATGCCGCCTCTAAAATGGAAAATGGGTCGTATTGTCGCTACCTATCCAGGTCCGGACGGCGTGATCAGGGTTGCAGACGTGAAAACCTCGAGTGGCTTGCTTCGCAGATCTTTTAGTAAGATTTGTCCGCTACCCATCTACCCCTAGCCTGACCATTCTGGTTGAAAGACAGGCTTTCAACGCCCGGGGGTATGTTTGCGCCGAACGCCTACTAGTTTTGTGATAGCATATAAAGTGCTATCTATGTGTTTTAGCTAACATATTTATTGTTCTAGTTTTAAGGTCCTATTACTGACAGTTCACGTCATTATAAGCAATTTTACTGAAAAAAGCATGTCGTTTTTCATTTTAATCTTCCACTAAGAAAACCTGAAGAATCCACAACACTCGGTTCACCCAACAAACCGCCCGTAAGTACAAAGCTGCGGGGAATTTACACCAAGCGAACTTGAAGTAAACACAAGACGTGTGTGTACTTGTGTAGGGACAAAGTTTGTGTGAAAATATTTATAGTAACTGAATTTGATCCGGCGTGGTTTAAACTTAACTGGAAACACGGGGATAACAGTCGTTTTAACAAGCGGTTATCCCATTATCCCTGTTTTTCGTCGGTTTATGGCTGTTCTCCAATATCGTATTAGGGAAAAATTACTGCGAGAAATATGGTTATGGGAATTTGGAGGTTATCACAACAATTTCTATGGTTAAGTACCAATACAATGTAATAACCCAATTGTAAGTGGTTGTCGTTTACTTTATTCACGATAATGGTAGATTCGTATAGGAAATTGATTTTATACAAATAGGAATGTACGTATATAAGATACGAAGTCACATAGGGGATTGATTTTATGTGGAACTGTACTCACTTAAACTAAATATTTCATCTAAATATATGCAAAAGCTTACCTTTACTCATCACATAAAAAAATAATTGAATTTATTATAGTCCTACTTTTCAATTATGCTGAACAGCCCTTCAAAATTCTTATTTACGCAATTACGGGCCCTAGATAAAAAATGAAATCTAAAGCAAACAATCGAATTCCATAATTCATCCATCAAATTCAAAACCAATTCAAACCAACCACGAACCAAAAAAAAATCGCAATAACATCGAGCCGCAAGCCAAAAATAGTTTTACCAAAACATTCAAATCGGTCAAATTAGTTTGCAAATAAACCACAACATGAAAGGCCGGTTGCCACAGTTCCATGAGTTCCACCATCGGTTAGTAGTGCCAAAATACTTCGACATATAATCGTGTATTTGGCAGGGTAACTGACCCGGACGGGTCGCCTTCTTAATCTAAGGTTAACCTCGAAATTAGCTAAACGATACCTTGGGGCATTACCGCTTGATACTACTTTTTTGTAGTGACTGCGTATTTTGAAAAGGATCATTGGGTTTCTTAAGGAAATGTGGAAGAAAATCGAGAAATTATTGTGCAAAGATTTGGGTATTAACGATTCTTTTGCAGTTATGCTCAATGTGATTTTAATCAGTGATGCAAACAAGCTAAGTAATAACAGATGCTGAAAAGTAATTAAGATATTGGCTGATTAAACTCAGTGTCTCATAAGTTCCATCGTTTCTTGAATATAAATACAAGGACCCCACATCTAAGACACGCAAAGGGTAGCCTATTCGTATAAGCCCCAACTATTTCGAGAATGGTTCTAGTTCGATTGGAACGTACCCAGAAATTAGGATACAGGGCTCTGAGCTGCTCACAATGTTATTAGGACCGTTCCAGATCTTTGGAACCAGTCAGACAATTACTTTGTTCAATGCTTGTAGTACACAAGTTGCTTCAGAAATCAGTTTTTGGTGGCTTCGTTGAATTTCTTGAGTTCTTGCAATTCGAGCAGCACCAAGAACAGCTTCAGCGTTTAATTATACATTTAATTTTACTTTTAAAGGCAAATCAAATTCATCAGTGCAATGAATAAGACGACAGAGAAGTTTCTGTGCTCCGTAATTCTAAGAAACTAACTTTAGATCTTAAAGATATTAACTCTCAAGACGGTTAAATCCAGTCTTCCTTAAACAATATAATGTAAAGTAGAATCATAAACGTCTCCAAAAAACCTTTAAACATCAAATTTTCCTTTGAAAAGAGAAAGCTAACAGGATGTCGTGAAAGCAATTATGGTAAATTTTTCACAAAGGTGCAATGCAGTCATAAAAGCATTGTGCTCCTTAGAATTCAGGGCAAAAAACCCGTCATTACGAACAAAAACAACTTGTGCAAAGCGAAGAAGTTGGGGCGAGTCTGCGAATTCGATTTACATATGAAAACGTTCGCGAGCGGCCCGCTAGAGGACGTTCTCTTAAAAATATCACACCCTGTAACACGATCTTATTTAAAAGTCACACCCGGTGCGATTTTATAAAGGAATAAAATCTACGTGTGAAACTTTTCACGCTCACCTCCTTTTGGGAGGGTGAAAAACTGTAATGTATGCTTTAATAATCTCTTTTGTCTCCGAATACGTGGTTTATGAATGTCTGTATTTTGAAATATTTTCATTTTTTAAGACCCGCGTCTAGTCTGTTTCATTAAGATTTATGAATTTGGCTAGACAAGCGTTTGTTCGCTTTTTATTTGTATTTTTATGCTTGGGTTTCGTTTCATTCTGTTGTGATCTGATAAAAGTTAAATCATGTTGTTAGTACGGCTCGTTTAACATAGTCTAGCAGAATAAATTAAAAACCCTTTTAAGTAAATAATAATGTAGTAGATGATGTCGCGCAAGTCGACGGCTTAATCTCACCACACAGATTAAGTTTCTCAGAAAGATTCTATGTAGGTACATCCACCCGTCCCAACATTCAAATTCTGTCAGTGAAATAAACTTTTTCTTTTTGTAATAAAGTTGAAAACCTATTTAATAAATTTGACTGATTAGGCTACCTGGGTGATGTGCATTGCAAATTGGTTTCTCTCTCTCAATTCTAAACGCCTTTAATTCCTATCAATTCAACAAAAAATCCCTTAATAAAATATCCCCCTTAGTTTACTCGTATTTGTAATCTCCAATAAGCAGCCCTCTATCAGACGCGTCGGATATCTTTTCACCTCGACATTAAGGCGATGAGCAAGTGCTTAAGTTGTCATTTCGCGCGTCACGGAAGGTTCCGTGTAATCCACATAATGCTTCTGCTCTTACTGATGGTTCTCGATAAGGGGGAGAAAAGTCTTATACATATTTAAGTGCATCGGATAGTGTAATAATGAAACCAGTATGAAATATTTTACGAACTATTAAATGCATAGCTTTTACCAACTTCTCGTTGCTACCAACGACCGCGGTCAGTCCGCCATCTTAGCTTTACTAGGGCTTTTACATAAAATGGCGGATGATAACATAAAAGGATTTAAATTTAGAACAACTTTTATTGGCCATTTACGTTTTTGAAATTAATTTTACGAATTTAAGCAATGAAATCAGTGTTAATAAAACTAAAATTCATGCTTAGCACAATAAAAGTTTTCTCCAATGAAACTTAACGCCATCAACACATCGATATCACGTTTAAGAACTGTCAGTATCAATATTCATGGGAAACTTAAGCCTGGTCGAATGCATCAGTTTTCCTGATCAGGAATCCTGATACGTTTTTCGAAATTTGTACGGGAAGTTATACAAATGTGTGTGACATGCACACACATTTGTATGAATTCACTGTATACAGATAGAAAACGGATCAGGATTCCTGATCAGGAAAACTGATGTATGTGGCCAGGCTAAACACTGGCAGATTTTGAACGCGTTCAGCCCCTTTGGAGTTTGCATTAAAACGCATTGTCGAAAATATATCACTTTTAAGACCAGAAAAATCCCGTTTTTCAAACAAGGAGTAGGAGCCATTACTTAGTGTAGTTAGTACAAGGTGCAGACGAAAATGGGAAATTGCTCCCAGTAGGTACTTACTTCCTTACTCTACAGAGAGAGGGAGAAAGAAGATTTTAAAACATTGAGTTTTATGATGCTCGTCCGGCTATATAAGTATTTAGATTGCGTTTTGTACAACTATGAAAGTAAGCGGTGATTATTTTTAGTGGGAATGTTTTAAAAATTAACTATTTTGTTAAGTTGTTTGTATCTTAATTTCTAAATTTGATGTAGCTGTAGTATGAAGGTTTTATAAACTAAGCTACAATGTATTTAAATATAACAAGATGCATATGTCTGTGCTCGGTTAATGATGCTTTCAACAATGAAAAACAAAAACATATTTTTTAGGCAAAGTGAACAATACAAAAGTTAAAAAAAAAAACACAAATACTTAAAAAACCTTTCCACTACCCTTTTAAATTACTAACTAAACTTTTTTTTTACTTTTTTTTTTCTATTCCCGTCTCAGCAAGACACGATAGCAAATAGAGTGCAGCGCGATCACAAAATTACACGTCAATCCGAAACGCGGCCGCGCGAACCGTCGGCCTCGTCGCTCCGGGCCGGTTACAACTGGATCGAGCTGGATAGAACCGGATCGGGGCGGATAAAACACGTTGTTTAATACTACAGGAGTAAAATGTATTTGTATGGAGATTGTGCTATCTGCGTAACTTTTTCATATAACCGTCAGCTGTCCTTTTATTCAAATGTTGGATAGATTTTTAGAAATAGACTTTTTACGACCTTTTTCTCAGGTAGTCTAGTTTTCGCCCCAGCCATCTGCCCAAATAAAAAAAGCTCCTCGTTTTTTTATTTCCAGTTTACTTCACGTCACAAAAACGTGAAATGTGACGCTAGTGCCTCTGTTAGGATAATTGCAATTATCCACTTAACCTAGTGACGACATAATACGAGTACTACTGTACCTACTCCTGTACTGTAAAGAGTGAAAATTCGAGCTAAGGGTACTCCCTTAGCACGAATTTTCACTCTTTTACTTTACAGTATTTACAGCGTTTCTTGTTTGAAAAAATGGAACAGCGCCTCTGGTGTGCGCAGAAAGAACTAATTTTTTCCTTGAAAATTGTCAATTTGAAATTGTCAAAGTTCCAGTTTACTTTACGTCTCAAATACTGAAAACTCGTGCTAAGGGTACAGTAAGCATACCTACCAATTTTAAACACAATCTGTTTTTGAGAAAACAATTGTTTTACAATCACATTGTGCGACATCCGATACAGTGTCGACGTTTACATTGTTTGTGGGTTCATTAATAAAATATTAATTACTTGCGTTCATAATTAGCGGGCTGTTATTAGGTTTACTTGCATTTACTGTGTTTTTTGGACTTTCACGTAACAATATAGGCTCAAGGTATGTTAAGAATCTTAATGACTGATTAAGAAAGAATTTACATAGTATCGCTGAATGAAATAAGCTGTTAATCGAGTGAAATGGCGTCCAATTGCAAAGGCCTATATCCAGCAGTAGACTGATATAGGGCTCATGTACACGACGCCGCCAACGGCCGCGCCGCCGCCGCGCCGCCACCGCGCCACAGTGCTCTGTATACCGTCGCGACCGTGCCGCCGTCGCGCCGCCGAAACGAGGCTGGGCGTTTTTCTATTAGCCGGCACGGCACAGGCACCGGCGTCGCCGCCGGCGCCGGCGTACTGTCGGTGCGGGAAGGCAAAAATGTATGAACGCCGTGCACCGGTACGGGGAACCAAAAATGTATATACGCCGTGCACGGTGCCGCGCCGGTCCCGGTGCTGGTGCCGTGCCGGCTAGCGTATTTCCAAAGCCTATACTATTTCAGTCACGAGTCGGACTCTAATCGGTTAGCTTTTGTTTGTGCATATTTCTCAACAAAACCTAATCTATCTCAGTAAAAAACTTGACTCAAATAGATTAGGTTTTGTTTTAATATTTTCAAAGAAAATGCACGGACAAAATCTATACCATTTTAGTCACGCACGAGCCAAACTCTAAAAAAAAAGACCAGGTTTTGTTTCTACATGTCGCAGTGAAATGAGGAAATCAGGGATTTCACGAAATCCAATTATCAAGAAAAGTATCTAGTGATAATTATGACAAGAAATACTAATATAAAGTCAGAGATCATGTAATTTCACTAAACTAAGTAAAATGTTAGAAAACGTCGACGGAGCACCGCTTCGCTAAGTAGGAGCACCGCTTCGCGGTGCTCCTACTTAGCGACTTACTTACTTTCAGACCCCGCCATCCCCTTCTAACCTAACCTGTCCGAGTCGGGGTGCCCACAGTCGTATTTACGATAATCAAGTAGTACTATAAAATTTAAGAAAAGTTAAATTCCGAGGTAAATGACAATGGGCAAAAGCGGTCCAAGATCCTCCACTTATGACACTTATTGGAAATGAAAGAACATAGTTGTGACATCATTCTGGCAAAATATTATCGAAATCTGTCCTGGGGTTCTTTTTTTATTTCCGTTTAAGTGACTACCTAATCTAACCTAACCCAACTTTTTTAATTCAGCTGTAAATGATGCTCGACGCATACTGAACCATCTGGGAAGGTGGTTGGCGTATGTTTGACTTACAACGACTAAAAATACCAATGAGACCTTAAATAGCTAACCTAACATAACTTTTTTTTCAGCTAGAAATGATGCCCGATGCACAGTCAACCATCTGGGAAGACGGTTGGCTTATGTGTGACTTGGACCCACTAAAACTACCAACAAAACCTTAAATAGCTAACCTAACCTAACTTTTTTAATTCAGCTGAAAATGATGACCGACGCACAGTGAACCATCTGGGAAGACGGTTGGCTTATGTGTGACTTGGACCCACTAAAAATACCAACAAAACCTTAAATAGCTAACCTAACCTAACTTTTTTAATTCAGCTGAAAATGATGACCGACGCACAGTGAACCATCTGGGAAGACGGTTGGCTTATGTGTGACTTGTACCCACTAAAAATACCAAAGAAACCTTAAATAGCTAACCTAACCTAACTTTTTCAATTCAGCTGAAAATGATGCCCGACCCACACTTAAATATCTGGGAAAACGGTTGGCTTATGTTTCACTTACACCCACTAAAAATACCAACGATACCTTAATTACCTATTTAAATAGCTAACCTAACCTAACTTTTTTTTGTTCAGCTTCAGCAGACATTAAGGCCGTAAGGTATTTTTAGTCGGTGTAAGTCAAACATAAGCCAACCTCCTTCCCAGATGGTTCAGTATGCGTCGGGCATCATTAACAGATGAAAAAAAAGTTAGGTTAGGTTAGCTATTTAAGGTTTCGTTGGTATTTTAGTGGGTCCAAGTCACACATAAGCTAACCGTCTTCCCAGATGGTTCACTGTGCGTCGGGCATCATTTTTAGCTAAAAAAAAGTTAGGTTAGGTTAGCTATATAAGGTCTCATTGGTATTTTTAGTCATTGTAAGTCAAACATACGCCAACCGCCTTCCCAGATGGTTCAGTATGCGTCAGGCATCATTTTTAGCTGAACAAAAAAAGTTAGGTTAGGTTAGCTATTTAAGATTTTGGTGGTATTTTTAGTGGGTCCAAGTCACACATAAGCCAACCGTCTTCCCAGATGGTTCACTGTGCGTCGGTCATCATTTCTAGCTGAAAAAAAAGTTCGGTTAGGTTAGCTATTTAAGGTCTCGTTGGTATTTTTAGTGGGTCTAAGTCACACATAAGCCAACCGCCTTCCCAGATGGTTCAGTATACGTCGGGCATCATTTTTAGCTGAACAAAAAAAGTTAGGTTAGGTTAGCTATTTAAGGTCTCGTTGGTATTTTTGGCGGGTCGAAGTCCTACATAAGCCAACCGCCTTCCCAGATGGTTCAGTATACGTCGGGCATCATTTTTAGCTGAACAAAAAAAGTTACGTTAGGTTAGCTATTTAAGGTCTCGTTGGTATTTTTGGCGGGTCGAAGTCCTACATAAGCCAACCGCCTTCCCAGATGGTTCAGTATACGTCGGGCATTATTTTTAGCTGAACAAAAAAAGTTAGGTTAGGTAAGCTATTTAAGGTTTTGTTGGTATTTTTAGTGGGTCCAAGTCACACATAAGCCAACCGTCTTCCCAGATGGTTCACTGTGCGTCGGGCATCATTTCTAGCTGAAAATAAAGTTCGGTTAGGTTAGCTATTTAAGGTCTCGTTGGTATTTTCAGTGGGTCTAAGTCACACATAAGCCAACCGCCGTCCCAGATGGTTCAGTATACGTCGGGCATCATTTTTAGCTGAACAAAAAAAGTAAGGTTAGGTTAGCTATTTAAGGTCTCGTTGGTATTTCTAGTGAGTCTAAAGCACGCATAAGCTAACCGCCTGCCTAGATGTTTCAATGTGTGTCGGGCATCATTTACAGCTTAACAAAACAAGTTAGGTTAGGTTGGGTTTGGATAGGTAAGGTTAGGTTAGATTAGTAGTCACTTAAATGGACATAAAAAAAGAACCCCCGGACGGATTTTGATAATCTCTTGCCAGAATGATGTCACAACCATATACTTTCATTTCCCATAAGTGTCATCAGTGGAGGACCTTGGACCAAGTTTCATACATTTTTGCCCATTGTCCTTTACTCATATAGCTAGTGAGCCTCTACTCGACAAGGTTTTGTTCGTACGTAATGTTTTAAAATAATTCGCCAAAAGTCTAGCTATTCGAGTGATATGAATTATATAGAACTAGGTTTTGTCCGTGCATTTTCATTGAAAATATCAATTCCAAAAGCTAATCTATTTGAGTCAAGTTTTTTACTGAGATAGATTAGGTTTTGTTGAGAAATATGCACAAACAAAAGCTAATCGATTACAGTTTGACTCGTGACTGAAATGGTATAGGCTTTGGAAATAGGCTGCCGGCTAACGGTAAAACGTCCAATGGCGCACTTAGGCTGACGATAATACATTCATAAACTCTTTCCATAAGGGTGTGCAAAATTTCATCAACGTAACTGAAGAATATTGATCGGCACCACTCTAAATTGCAATTACAAACTGTCAATTTCATAATAGGTATGATGACAGTATCATTATATTACAAACATGTTTAGATCCTGCGCCACCACTCATGACTGGCATAAAATTCCTACTGCATTTTTTAATGTAATTAATTTGACGTAATGACACAGACACTATCGCCGCATCGAAAGGCCATGTGTGGTGGCCTGGACTCTAGTCAGTTTTTTTCTTCCATTCTCCCCTATCACACGTCATAGTATCATTTACTAATTTTTCTTTCTTGTAATTCCTAAGGGTGCGTCCACATCTGGCGAATGCGCCGCAAATGCGCAGCTCGCGCGCCGTTTGCAAGCTGCACGCGTGCAGATCGCGTGCCGCGCGCCCGCCTTTTGGCATACTAAATTCCCATTCTCATTGCCGAGAATGCGCGCGCGCGGCTCGCGAGCAGGTCGCAAACGGCTCGCGAGTTGCACATTCGCGGCATATTCGCCAGATGTGGACGCACCCTTAGACAATGCATCCATCTTTTCTTTGGCCTTCTATCAAATAAATAATTGACTTCGTGGCTAAATACTAATAGCCGAAAAGATCAATCTCCAAGGTAAATCCGCGCTCTTACCTATGTTAAAATACATGTGGAATTGTGGAACAAACAGAAACAATAACGCTACTCTGTATCAAACACCAATACAATACAGAGAACAGGTTTATACAATATGCAGGAACTAAAATAGTGACTCCGTTACAAAACTTGGGTTGCCCAGAATAGCAAAATCTGGTCGATACCGCCAGACTATTTTGGTAACATTGCAGCCTAGATGGTTAAACGTTTCATCTTTGGTTAGATTAAAAACTAAAGCAGGACATTTTTGTAAAGATAGGTGGGTAGTTTTTATCCCGATTATAATTTTCGAGTTGAAAGAAAGAAAGAAAAGAAAGAAAAAACGTTTATTTGGCACAAAAACCACGACAAACACACAACAAAACAAACAAAAGAAACAGAAAAATGGAAACTTAAAATAAAGACAAAAATATAATAAAAGGGAGTTCAATTCAAAAACAAATACTTGATGTGTGTCCCATGGCTGCGCCAAATAGGCCCCAGTTCAGCATAATGTCGAGCAACTGGTGCTCGACGCTGGTTTTCAACTGGACCTGTTTTTGTGATGTAACGGATGTAAATCAGCTTTATAATTTAAAGTAGTGTCGATGCTTGTGTGTGAATGTACTTACTTACATAAAAAATATACTACAAAATAATATAATAATATAAGTATACCTACATAAATGCTATAAACCAAGGAACAGATAAACAGATAAGATAGACGTGTGAATCATAGGTTGTGTAGGTAAAGAACTATAGCTTTGCAAAACCTGTTTCGGGCGACAACAGGCTTTCTTGCCACGCACACTGGTACAAGGACCAGTGCATTATGTTCACAGACAAGCCCGTGACATAACGCTGCAGGTAGCCAAGCGCGGCGGATTAACGAGACAGACACTTTTTGATTTGCTATTTGCTTCAATATTAAAACAATAGGAAAGTAATATGTGGGTCATGATTATACTCGGACTTAACTTTATTTAGTCAATTTACTTTCAAACGGAAAGAACAGCAGGAAGGAACAATAAAATAATAATAAAGTATGTGATTGGATTTAAAATGCAAAAACGGGTAAGCGGTAGTCAATAATAAAATAATATAAGAATTATTAATGTCATGGATTATTTGAAAGTCAGGTAGAAAGCACCCATTTAATGTGTTTTAAACTCTTCCAGTGTCGTCAGGGTGGCAAAAATACACAAGTAAAGTGACGGACAGCATCCCCTTGCGGACCCAAGTAGCCAACCGGGTTAAAAGTACACTCCGATGTACCTACCAGTCGCATACAAGTAGCGGGAGAAGCCGCTGGCAACAGCTTGTTATCAATATTTTTGAACTTTTGACTCAATAGTGCATCAATTACTAAACATTTTAAAAATACAAAATCATAATTATCTAATGATACGAGCCTATCCTATGAAACAAGCCAAGGTGGGGAAGTTTGGTAATTATCACACGTTTACGTAATATTCTGTTTTAATCCAAGTTATAAACTTCTGTGTTCTGTATCATCCAAAGTAATTTTTGTGTGAAAGAATCAAACAAACATCCGTCCTTAAAAATTCTTCTAAATGTCTTCGAAATCTTATTCAGTCAGAACTAAGCCGCCAAGCCAAATTCACATGACTGCTTCAATTTCACTTAGATACGAGACCCCAAAGCAATATTGATATATTTGAACCCTTAGTTTCACATTACACGGCCCCACTTCGATATCCCATACGACATCGTGCACATAGATCAATAATGCAGTGTGAATCACACACAGTACAGTACCTACATACCTAAGCGCAGAACACATCAATTACACAGACCTCGTTGTAGTCTGACAGGCACGCACATTGGTTTGCATTGAAGACTATGCTTAAGAAATTATGACGTCATCGCTTTGCAGTGACGCTGACGTGGTGTGTACTGAACCGTGATTGAGGATATGATGTCCTAGTACTTTGCTTCTTTGAATAACTGTTATTAATTTTTTGGTGACGATCACGTGACGACACACTCATCGGTTTCTCAGACCACTCCAGAGGCCTTACCACGAGCTCTTACATCGATCCAGTTTAGGGTGTGGGAAAGAGACAGAGCTATACAAGTCGGCTAGCGCCATTTCTTTCCCACAGCTTAAAGACTCACGCTTTGCGACGCAGGTCCCAACAGTGGGAAGATGCGTGTGACTTTACCAATTCTTTTGTATTTAGCTTTTAATCTTACTGTGTGGTTCTGAGACTTGTTTAATATTTTCAGTAAGAAGAACAAAGGAGTTTGGTCACAATTATAATACTTACGTATCGAAACATTCACGTGAAAAAAAAACATTAGCAAGAAATTGTTACAATTTCATTTTTTTGGGGTAAATTGAATCTGATATGCTGCTATTAATACTGCTTACCTATCTTATTAAAATATCCGCAATTATTCAATCTACACCATGAATACACAACGAAATCTCTGTAAATTGATGCGTAAAAGTATATAAAGCTCGGTGCATACAATATGCGTTAATTTGCTGACAACAATGTGGTGTGCGGTGTCCGTCGCGTCAGTGGCGACGAGGCCGGAATATTTCAATTACGAACATGCTCAGAGTTGAACTGTGGTTGAACTAACCACGGTGTGGGACGGTCGCGTGGAAAGTTTGTAATTACTGCTCTAAGAGGTTTCTTATTCAATAACTTAAGACTGGCCGCATACACACATTTTCCGTAATCGATTTCCGAATTCGGTTTTTGTATTCGATTTCCGAATTCGTTTTTCGTATTACAAAACCGTAAATCGTATTAAAAAATGTGGCGCACACGTTCGTTTATTTTCCAAGTGGATAAAGAATAGGTACTATGCAACTAAAAGTTTTTTTTTTAGTTCTTGGATCCAAAATTTTAGTTTTACGAAAATACATTTGATCACGTCTGTAATCTGTTATGAGTTCGACAAAGGTCCGTCATATGCCTATTTCAAGAGCAGAACTGAAAAGTTCCCAGTGCAAAAATTGACTGACTGATTTGGAAATCAAACTCACGGCCATTAAACTATGACGAAATTTTCTAAGAAATAACATTATTGTCACCGCATCAAATATTGAAACAATATGTTGCCTCCACTACATTGAAACCTCGTAAATTCAATATTTATACATTTCAATAACGAAACGTATCAAAAGAAACTTTAATAAAGGACACTTCCCTGAAGCCGTATACAATTTACAGGACCAGCTATGAATGTAATCGTCGAGTCATAGCAACTGATCCCTCAAAAAGAAACCAACTCACTTTAATAATTAAAGAGGAAAAATTCTGCAACATTACTTTTTTTCTATCTTTATTTTATTGTAAGACGAGTTTGTAAAAACAAAATCATAGACAAGAGCCTCATGGAGCTTAGCTATAGTTACTTATGGCACCAGATCACATTTAAAAAAAAAAAAGATTCTGTAATACTCTTTATAACACTGGCACATTAGACAATGTTATTCTTCTTTTTCTTTGCGTTTGATAACTTTATTTACGCTCTAATCTAATATTAGTTATATTTTTTTTAAGCGAGGTAAAATCATCAAATGAGTCCTCCCACCTCGGGCAAGACAGGAGGGACTGTCAGACTCGCACTGACTAAAATCCACGATGTTCTTCAATAGCCTTTTATGTTCCGGGGTCACGATAATGAGATAAGTCCCGCGATATTGACTTCGTTCAATCTGTAGTAGAGCTCCACGTTAACATTGTGTTTTCCAAATACAATAATATGTTATTAACGCGCCAAAACAATTACGTCACAATTCGCAATGGTTAAAATTATTCTAAAATTAAATTTTACGTAAAGTTTTCAAACTGACGCACAGTGGTCCGAAAATCGAGCTCCATACTCATAGAAACTTAAAGTGAGGAATCAAAAAAATAAAAATTGTAATGTCTCTGGTATACCTCCCTTGACAACATATTAAAGTATGGATGGTATAAGTTACACTAGGCGTGAGAAAAAAAATATTTATGTTTTTTTTGTATGGGAGAAAACACTAAAATTATGTTTTCTCGTAACTTAATAGAACTGTTAGGCTGGTGATCACACGAGCTATAGTCCCATACACGGCGATCAAGATGACATACAATTCATGTGCCGTTAGGCGCCGCTTCGCACGTAATAAACTTTTGAAATTTTGAATTTTCGACATGTGATTTTTCAAGTCTTTGGCTTGGTTAAATGACGTTGCCAGTCGAATTATTTTTATTTTTATACGATTGAGCCTGCGAATGACTATTACGATGACAATAATTAAAAAAAATATTGTACAAGTTTTTTGGCGCATTCTAAGAACTAACTCATAACTAATTATTTCATCTAAGAACTTCTCCAACTTTTTCATTCCCGAAGGAGTATGTTTACTTATATCACATGTCTGCTCTGCTTTACCACATGGCTTCCCATAATAATCCAATAGAAGGCTGCAGTGCTTCAATCTCAGCCTCAATCAAAGCCTGTTCTTCCACGGTGTTTCTTGTTTTCGTTTGAAAACTTAAAATAAGTAGGTCTGTAAAACATGGTGGAACATATTTAAAAAAGTATGAGACACGGCTTCAAGAGAACATCAAATGGCCTGAGATCGTGAGGGTAAAAATGACTACTTCTGTAGTGTCGCAAAGTAGAGTAGCAACCATGTTCCAGTTCTGACTTTGGTGTAAATGAGGATGCATCAACATCTTACACACCGGAGACATGCAATGTTGGAACATCAACTCCAGTTGTGACGCCGAGAAAACCATTTGTGGAGCTAAGCCCACTATAGCAAAGAAGGAGAGTGGAAGAGCTCCAAACGCATAGCACTGAAAGCCTTGCTTATGAAACTAGTTTGAAAGCACAAAACAAGAATGTGCCTAGCACATATCATTTAACTGGTAACGGAGAATCCCGAAGACTTGATTGACACAGCTTTAGGTATTTTGACCTCATTGAAGCTATCATTAGCATTGAGTGCGTTACAACATGGCTTCCCATAATAGAGGGCTGCAGTGCTTCAATCTCAGCCTCGAACAGAGCCAGCCCTTTACGATGTTTAACTTGCACAAAACAAGAATGTGCCTAGCAGATATCATTTAACTGGTAACGGAGAATGCCGAAGACTTGGTTGACACAGCTTTAGGTATTTTCACCTCATTAAGGAAAGCCTCTCTAGCCACTTCTAAAGAGAAGTGGCAGTATATTATAACATTAAGATCTTGTGCAAAAGAAGAAGGAATACCATTGTATCCTTCTTGTACTGCCATCCCTGAAGCGAAGAATTGGTAACCCCCAAAAGATACCATAGACATCACAGAAAGAGAGGTTAAAGTAAAGTTCCAAGCAGTTTTGGACATAACTGTGGCTAGGCTTGGAAAGTTGTCACGTGTGCAATCTTCGCTGGACGGCAAAGAGTTGATATATGCAAATGGGGCTTTGATGGTGCTTCAGGGCAAAGCTTGTATAAGCAAACTATGGCAGACGAAGGCGATTGCAGTATTTTTATGTGTTCTTTTGTGTCTCTGCGTTTAGTTTGTGGCGATGTAAAAGTATGGGAGAACCGAAATCCCACCCAGACCTATTCATTTAAGGTTTACAAACGAAAACAAGTTAAACATCGTAAAGGGCTGGCTCTGTTTGAGGCTGAGATTGAAGCACTGCAGCCTTCTATTATGGCAAGCCATGTTGTAACGCACTCAATGATAGCTTCAATGAGGTCAAAATACCTAAAGCTGTGTCAACCAAGTCTTCGGGATTCTCCGTTACCAGTATGATATCTGCTAGGCACATTCTTGTTTTTTGCTTTCAAACCAGTTGCATGAGCAAGGCTTTCAGTGCTATGCGTTTGGAGCTTCCACTTTCCTTCTTTGCTATAGCGGGCTTAGCTCCAAGAATGGTTTTCTCGGCGTCACAACTGGTGTTGATGTTCCAACATTGCATGTCTCCGGTGTGTAAGGTGTTGATGCACCCTCATTTACACCAAAGTCAGAACTGGAACATGGTTGCTGCTCTACTTTGCGACACTACAGAAGTAGTCATTTTTACGCTCACGATCTCAGACCATTTGATGTTCTCTTGAAGCCGTGTCTCATACTTTTTTAAATATAAGTTTTTAAACTGACATGGTCACTATTATACATATTAGGGTTTAAAACGGGATATTTACCATGTTTATTATTTGTTTTGAGTTTCCGATATGTTCCACCATGTTTTACAGACCTACTTATTTTAAGTTTTCAAACGAAAACAAGAAACACCGTGTAAGAACAGGCTTTGATTGAGGCTGAGATTGAAGCACTGCAGCCTTCTATTGGATTATTATGGGAAGCCATGTTGTAAAGCAGAGCAGACATGTGATATAAGTAAACATACTCCTTCGGGAATGAAAAAGTTGGAGAAGTTCTTAGATGAAATAATTAGTTATGAGTTAGTTCTTAGAATGCGCAAAAAAACTTGTACAATCATTTTTTTTTAATTATTGTCATCGTAATAGTCATTCGCAGGCTCAATCGTATAATAATAAAAATAATTCGACTGGCAACGTCATTTAACCAAGCCAAAGACTTGAAAAATCACATGTCGAAAATTCAAAATTTCAAAAATTTATAACATGCGAAGCGGCGCCTAACGGTACATGAATTGTATGTCATCTTGATCGCCGTGTATAGGACTATAGCTCGTGTGATCACCAGCCTAACAGTTCTATTAAGTTTCGAGAAAACGTACTTTTAGTGTTTTCTCCCATACAAAAAAAACATAAATATTTTTTTTCTCACGCCTGGTGTAACTTATACCATCCATACTTTAATATGTTGTCAAGGGAGGTATACCAGAGACATTACAATTTTTATTTTTTGAATTCCTTACTTTAAGTTTCTATGAGTATGGAGCTCGATTTTCGGACCACTGTGTGACGTTCCAAAAAAACACAAAGCATTTAAAAATAAAATCGAGCAGCAACACTCGATTGACCACAAACTAAAATCGAACTAAAAAGGTATTCGGTATTCAAAAGTTCCCGCGCTAGGGTTGGGCTCGATCGATGCGCCACAGTTATTTCGAGCGCATTCGAGCGCTGCAGCCGACGGGATCAGTGTCAACCCTAATTGGGCTACGCCGGCGACATTTTTGTTTCAGATCAATACAGATTCTAAATTCGTAATACAGGCTGGACTGTTTTGTAATTTAGGAAGCCATTGTGTGAAAGGTAATTGACGCATTGAGCAAACGTTAGGTACATGGCTGACCATTAAACTCTCTCTGTCTGGAGGGAATGACATATATTGTACGGAATAATTCATATTACGGTTCAGCCTTTGTTAGCCCTAATATCTATTATTACAGAATAAAATCTCAAAATAATAACCATCAAAAACATCTTAATTACAGCGAATTAACTTTCATTTTATGACATCCTTAAAAACTTTACAATAACGTCTATCGTAAAAACTACCAAACAGTCTTTAAGCAATTGTCTATGGACTGTAACGAACTCCTTCGAAGTTTAAAAAGTAACTGCTACTTGTGTTAAAGAAAAGTACCTTTCTCTGAAGCCCAATAGACATTTGCATTTTGTTTTGCGTTAGTGCAAGCTGCATCTTGAACAGAATGATCGTACTTAACTTGATGGTTATGCAGGTATAACTACCATAGTTTAAGTAGGATTCTTTGAGGACCCCTTATCTATCTATTATTAACACTTAAAGTAGCATAAGCTACATTGATCGAGTTCACGGGACTGATCGGGTTCCCGGGACTGCCTGGGGATCACGGGATTGACTTAACAAAATCAATCAAAATCAAAGCATTTATTTAAAGTTACGGGAACTTTTGAATTGTCATAGACAAATAAAAATTTAATTTAACACTAAAAAGTTATAGTGCTACAGTCCCAGTCACAAAACATAAAAACTGTCACAAGTACCGTACATGCCCATTACAAGAAGTAGATCTCTATGAAGAAGAACGGGCAAGAAACAGGAAACCGTGTCCCGGAACATAACGGGTTAATTGAAGAAACACCGTGGGTGAATTTTTTCACCCAGGATAGGATGACTCATGAGATTATTTTGCGATGTAAAAAAAAACAGAAAACCTATTGTAGGTCGCAACTAATTTTTTTTCTGATATTTTAAACAGTGAAAATGGAAAAAGTTCATCGTAATGAATATTATCTATGGTTTCTAAAAGTAAGCAAGAGTAGTGACTCGACACTCTACATTTCTAGTGGTGTTGCTATACAATTGCAATGCATACAATTGTATTGCCAGAATATCTTTAACAGACGTTCGTGCGAACGTATTTGTACTGAATACGAAATTTTGTTGCTGAATATGTGACTCTTATTTGCCAATGTACCAGTTTGGTATAGTGACTTCAAATTACATTACTGAGGTTGTTTTGTATGTGAAAGATTTTCATAACGCGTATACACATGATTGCTAGGTATCATGTGTATGTATAAAATAACTTTTTTTTTATCATGTAAGTATTTAGCCACAATTTTTTGTCGGAAGAAATAAAATTTAATCGAGAAGTTTTGTTAAAAAGCAGCTTCCATAACAGAACAATATTTATGCAAACTTCGGATTATCTTCACTAAAATGTGAAAATACGAAATACACTACTTTAATTTCGTATCCCCAAAATGGCATTCAAAAATTTTCACATTAACAACACTCATTAATAATAAGAGGAGCTATTTTTCATTACGATTGAACTAAAAGGTTTCAACTCGCCACTCTATTAGGTTTATTACAACAATAATTCATTGTAAACGTTCACAATCAGTTAGTTTAATTAGTTGTGTTCATAAATTCACAAAATAACATGCTAAGTACTTGCTTTGTTCCAAATATTTCAATATATTAAGCAAGGTTTCCAAACGCCCTTTGTAATAACTGAATTAAATTATTCCACCAGATATATTCCACATAATAACTCACATAGTATTACGTTTAAAGTCTGGACATTAAATAAAAGCTGTTTTAATTATTCTGTAGTGCTGAATCCGACTGTAAAAGTTCTCATTTTGTCTCGACGAGGTTTTTTTTTTTACAAACAATAGCTAGGCCCAGAGACCGTGTAAACTTTCTTTGTTGAACCTCGTATTATTATAGTAAACTGATTTTTCAAAAATCTTTTTCATTATTATTTTATTTATTTAAAAAAATACACATTACATTTGGGAATCCGTTCAGTAACTAGCTAGTATTTTACATGAGGAAGTTTGAATGAAAGTTTGTTAGTTACTCAATTACTTCAGAACGGCTGAACGGATCTTGATGAAGTATTCATAGATAGTCAGTCCGTCAGTAGTAAGTCTGGGAACACATAAGATACCGTTTATTAAAGTATTTATGTTCCCGTGGGATTATTTTCGGGCAGCTTGTTATAAATCTGCTTAACCAACCCAATTTAAAATCACATCAAACAATTGATCTAATTATCATCTGCCTAGCCTTTTCCCAACTATATAACTTGCAGTCGAACCAGATTCAGCTGGATATCAGTATTTTACATGGAGCGACTGCCTGTCGGACCTCCACAACCCAGTAACTGGGTAATACGATACCCCATGGTAAGACTGGTTGTCAGACTTTAGAGATTCTGACTAACAGTAACGACTGTCAAAGATCTACAAATGACAACCGGACCAACGGCTTAACGTGCTTTCTGAGGCACGGAGGAAACTCGCTATGACAGATGGTCACACATCCATAGACCAACCTCGGCAAGCGCGGCTTAACCCGGAAGATCGGCCTGTGCGGCTGTAATTATTTAGCCACGAGCTACTCAATTGCTCCAATTAATTATGATTAAATTAAAATAATAAGTACAACAAATTATGTAACAATTCATACAAATACATGAATACAAAAAGTTACCTACTCATATTTCTTACACTTCGCTGTCAGCAAAACAATGCATTGTTTGAAGGCAAACTTTCGCGCCCATCTCACATTATTGACTAAATGATCCGAAAACCAACTCCGAGAACTCACATAACTTTGTACACGGCTTTCGATATGGATGCTTATGAACTGGATATGACCAAACTTGAAACGATAGCAGCGATCTAGAACCCACTAACAGGCTATTTTAACATCACATTTAGCATGTTTAAATTATAGGATGAAAAAAAAACAAAACGATACAATAAACATCTGTTAAACACTTGTCTAAAAAACTGTCAACTGCAAAACGGCATTTGACGTTGATATAAGTTAGACAATTGTTCAACAGATGTTTAAAAATTTGTGGTACGAACGAAAATATTTTTAACCTAGAACTACTAAGAAATGTGAAATGTGTGTTCGTAGAGCCAATAAAAAAACTTAAGAGGAAGATATTTAATTTTCATTAAAAGAATGAGATCCTGAAAATGGTATGTTTTCTTAATAAATAGAATGTGTAGGAAAATAACACCTTTATCACAGCAAAATAATTATTATTTTTAGAAAACGAAAAGATCATTGACAGAATTTTTGTTTTAAATATATGTTTCTCTGCCCATCGTGCCTCTGACATTTCTTTCTTTTTTAACCCCCGATGGAAAAAGAGGGGTGTTATAAGTTTGACGTGTCTGTCTGTCTGTCTGGCTGTGGCACCGTAGAGCCCGAACGGATGAAGCGATTTCAATTTAGTTTTTTTTGTATTAAAGGTGATTTTGTGTTTGTACTACTAACACTAGTTATAATATATTTTACTAACAAAATGGACTAAGTGTGTTGTTCGATTTAATTAAATGAATATTATTATTATTTTCATAAAAAAAAATATTTTGATGTAAAAAACCCTCAAATTAGCCTAGACAATCACAATCACAATCAAGAAGGTCGTGTTTGATGTCCAAAATGTTTTCTTTCTTTCCAAATGTTGCAATTTACATTAATATGAATACATATATCATGTGCAGACTTAAAAAAACTAATATTTCCTAAGTGCCGAAGACTGTAATGTTACTTTGCACCATTTCCCTTAGTACAATTTTACGACTCGCGCGGTAAAAGGCAACTACAATGTGCTTTGCATTTATTCATCATGTTTTACATTTATTCTCAGAACGGTATAGAATAAAAAGAAAACTTAAAAACACCGTACAATAATTAAGCTATTATTATTAAAGTACAACTTTAATTAGTTGTAATAATTTTCTAGTTGCGTAATTACTTTTAATCATGGCTATATTTCTTTCTTACTAAATGAGGAGAGTTTTCTTGTGTAATTTTCTTAAAAATGGTAATACATTTTCACCCTGATACATTATTTACTAGTGGCAACATTTATAACATTAAATATAATAATATAATATAATATTCCACAACTATCACACAACGGCATCTAGTCCCAAGCTAAGCAGAGCTTGTGTTATGGGTACTAGACAGCTGATAAACATACTTATATATTTCTAAATACATACATATTATAGATAAATTACACCTAGACACAGAACAAATGATCGTGCTCATCACACAAACATTTGTCCTGGGTGGGAATCGAACCCACGACCTCCGGCATAGTAGTCAGAGTCACTAACCACTAGACTAGACCAACAGGCCAGTCTGAAAACAGTCCTGAAGGGGTATTACAACGTCCTAAAACCAGGCTTGTTCCAGTGAGTGAACGAGATGGCGCTAGACGACTTGTATAGCTCTGTCACTTTCACTCGCCGGAGTAAGCTTGGTTTTAAGACGTTGTAATACCTCCCTTGGTGGCCTACCATGAACTCTTAACGCGATCCTGTTTAAGCTGTGGGAAAGAGATGGTGCTAGACGACTTGTATAGCTCTGTTTCTTTCCCATAGCCTAAACTGCATCGCGTTAAGAGCTCGTGGTAAGGCTACTGATACCTGCCTACAATCTATATATATAAAAGCAAAAGGTCACTCACTCATAGGACACGAAAGCTCGGAAACTACCAGTGCTAAGGGTTCAAAATTTTGCACAGGGGTTCTTTTTAGGACGTAGGTACCCGCTAAGAACGGATTTTGCGATATTACGCCCCTAAGGGGTTGTTTTTGGGGTTGACAGTTTGTATGAAACTTTTTTGCTACAAGTACTAGGAGTTTCAAATTTTGCGTGCGGGTTCTTTTTAAAACGTAGGTGTTACTTTAGAAAAGGTTTTTTCGAAATTCGACCCCTAAGGGGTTGTTTTTGGTGTTCAAAGTTTGTTTGAAACTTCGTTATTACACGTGCTAGGACTCTAAAATTTTTCATAGGGATTGTTTTTAAGACGTACTCACTACCCTCAACGGGGTTTTTCGAAATTCAACCCCTAAAGGGTTGTTTTAGGTGTTCTTAGATAGAGGTCTCAAATTTTGCATGGGGCTTCTTTTAAGGACGTAGGTGTCACTAAGACAGGATTTTGAAAAATTTCACCTCTAAGGGGTTGTTTTTGGGGTTGATAGGTTGTATGAAACTTTGTTATTACAAGTACTAGAAGTTTAAACTTTTGCATGCCGGTTCTTTTTAGGAAGTAAGTGCTACTTACGACAGGGGTTGTTCGAAATTCGGTCCCTAAGGGATTGTTTTTGGTGATGGTAGTTTGTATGAAACTTTCGTTACCACAAGTGCTAGGAAACTCAAATTTTGCATTGGGTCCGTTTTAGGACGTACGCTCTACCTTAGACGGGGTTTCTCGAAATTCAACCCCTGTGGGGTTGTTTTAGGTCTTGATAGATAGCGATCTCAAATTTTGCATGGGGATTCTTTTAAAGACTAAGGTGCTCACCAAGAAGGGGTTTTGCGATATTACGCCCCTAAGGGGTTGGTTTTGGGGTTGTCAGTTTGTATGAAACTTTTTTACTACAAGTACTAGGAGTTTCAAATTTTGCATGCGGGTTCTTTTTAAAACGTAGGTGCTACTTTAGAAAAGGGTGTTGCGAAATTCACCCCCTAATATTTTGTTTTTGGTGTTGATAGTTTGTATGAAACTTTCATTACTACATGTGCTAGGAATCTCAAATTTTGCACGGGGGTTGTTTTTAGGACGTAAGCACAACTTAAGATGGGGTTTTTCGAAATTCAACCCCTAAGGGGTTATTTAAGGTGTTAATAGATAGATGGGGATTCTTTGCATGTCGTAGGTGCTTACTAGGACAGGTTTTTGCGAAATTTCACCTCTATGGGGTTGTTTTTGGGAAGTTAGGTTATAAGTACTAGAAGTTACAAATTTTGAAGGGTTATTTTTAGGTCGTACGCGCTACCTAAGACGGGGTTTTGCGAAATTTGCCCCTAAGGGGTTGTTTTTGGTGTTGATAGTTTGTATTAAACTTTCGTTACTAGAAGTGTTAGAAGTCTCAAATTTTTCAAGGGTTTTTTTAGAACTTAGATACTACTATCTATGACAGGGTGACTCGAAATTCGAACCCTAAGGGGTTGTTTCTGGTGTTGATAGTTTGTATGAAACTTTCGTTACGTTTTTGTATGAAACTTTCATTACGTTTACGTCATAAGTGCTAGGAATTTCAAGTTTTGCATTTAGTTTTTAGAACTTTGGTGCTCACTTAGATGGGGTTGTGCGAAATTCGACACCTAAGGGATTGTTTTTGGCGTTGATAGATAGGACTCTCAAAGTTTACATAGGGATTTTTTTAAGACGTAGGTACTGCCATTGACGGGATTTTCTGAAATTTTATCCCTAAGGGGATGTTTTTGGGGTTGTTAATTTGTGTGGGAGTAAGAAGAGTGTCAAAATAAGATGCATATAGGTTTTTTAGGAAGTAGATGCTCCCTAAAAACCTATATGCTAAGACGGGACTTTGTTCCTAATAGTAAGATTTTTAAAATTTGGCTAATTTAAAATTTTGTTCTACCACAGACGAGTTTTGGATAAATCAAGCCCTACAGGGTTGTTTTAGGTTAGGTAGTTTCTATGAAAGTTCCTTAAGACAAACGCTGGGAGTCTCAAATTTTGCGCGGTAGCTATTTTTAGGATACAGAATATGATCATTCAGACGGGGTTTTGAAATTGGTGAAATTGGACCCCAAAGAGGATGCTTCTGGGGTTATTAGTTCGTATGAATCTTCATAACTACAAGCAAGAACTAGGAGTTTTAAAAGTTTCACAGAAGGGTTCTTTTGGCACGTAGGTGCTTCTTAAGACAAGATTTTGACGGGAAATTCTCTCCCGAAGGTGTAGTTTATAGCTTTGGACACGCCGCAATCGTGGCGGTAAGACCCCTCTTTGAGGAGTGGCTGGAGAGGCGTCACAGCGTCCTTATCTTCCGACTGACGCAGGTCCTCACCGGGCACGGATGTTTCGGGAGGTTCCTGTGTCGTATGGGGAAGGAAGAAACGCCTGGGTGTCACCACTGCGAGGATCGCGCGGAGGATACGGTGGAGCATAGGTGCAGGATTGCCCCGCTTGGGCAGATCACCGCCGTGTCCTCATGCTGCGGGGAGAGACGGAATGGGAAGCGGTCGCCTCCTTCTGCGAAGCAGCAAGCTAGCAAAGGAGGAGGCTGAGAACGTGAGGGAGAGGACAGCGTCCACCTCATGAACCAAGCGCCGCGGCCGCGAGAGACGTCGCAAGCCGATCTCCGGCCACCGTAGGCGCGGGCATGGACGGCGAGTAATGGGTGACTCGCCGTCTGATCATGGACCATGCCCGGGTCGACGGTGAGTTGCGTTCCACGCGCGCCTTAAGGAGCAGTCCTGTCAGCAATCGGACGGGGCCTCCCTAAGAGGGCCAGAGCCTGCCGAGATCGCGGGACTGTCTCACTCGGTAACCCTGACCCTGGTACATAAAGGGCTATTTAAGGAACACCGTGGATTTTAGTCAGTACAAGTCTGACAGTCCCTCCTGTCTCGCCCTGGGCGGGAGGACTCATTTGATGATTTTGCCACGATAAAAAAGTGGTCGTTTATACCTTCATAGTTTGTATGAAACTTCGGTACTACAAGTGCTACGAGTCTCTTATTTTCCCTGGAGTATGTCTTTAGGACGTAGATGCTTATTAAGATGGGATGTTGCGAAAACGGACTGTGGTGGTCGATAGAATTTTAGTTGCATAATGATTAAGATTTTTGGCCGGAGAAGAAATTCACAGATGCAAAGTTCGAAGTAAGCGCGGACGAAGTCGCGGGCGAAGTGCTAGTAATATTATAAAGTCACTTTGTTTCGCGTGTCACTGCAAGAATCAAGCAGAATATCAGTGTCAAGTATCAACTTGACATAATATGCTGAGTTGGATACCCATTTAGTACAACCCAAAACGTCATATTTTTGTTCATATCAGTGTCACTTCTATTTTATGTCGTTTTTTGTTTTTGCGTTTCCTTTTACTATTTGCTATTGTGTCTTCATCGCACTGAATAAATCTTTTATCTATATACAACGTGTAACGTTAATAGCGCAAAACATCTCATGGGGTAACTCAGCACATGTTACTGAACAATGTTTGTACCAAGACTTTTCGAAATTCGTAAAAAATAATTTTCTATTTCATACAAAATGAAAAATTGATCGGCCCATCAGTATGATAAATCATTTTTCTTGCGAATTTCCAAAAGTCTTAGAACAAACATTGTTCAGTAACATGGGCTGAGTTACCCCACGAGAAGTTTTGCGCTATTAACGTTACACAGCTTATGTTAAAAATACAAAACCACGGTCTATTCCCAGTTGTACCAATGGACCACGATCAAATCATAACCAAAAGAGCGCCTTATATCATCACCACATGCAGTAGCCTCTACCTCGATTTCCGTAGAAGTTGGTAATTTTTCAGCGCGGGGCCGGGCGTTGGCACCTAATTTATGGGGCTACAGCCACGGGAAGGAAGCTAAATTACCATACGACGTCCGCCAACAAAGAAACCGCTAGAAGTGCTTCCTAGCCGATACCACTGACGCATACCACTCGCGTTCCTTGAGAGCTGATGCTTGAAGACACATGCTTGCACTTGCTGGGCAGGTTTATTCAACTTGGTTTGGTTTTTTGACGTGATCACGTCTTTTAATTCGATGGCCGGCTGCACGCACGAAAAAAGATAACGTCATGCGGAGTTACCTCGCTCTGTAGCGTTCCATAGCAACGGCGTGACAATTGTTTGTTTATAGCGAAGTAAGAGCAGTATTTTCTTATGACGTCACGTTCAAGTATCGTCAGTAAGCCGACTTTAAAGACATTCAAGACATAAGATTTATTTTCTTGTACCAACTTCACAAATAAATTCTTTTTTGCATGTTAATCTCTTTTTTTATCTTGGTATAATAAAAAAGTCTTATGTTTCCTCCAGCCCTGTTCGGGATGGGAGGGGACTGTCAGACTTGTACTGACTAAAATTCATGATGAACCTCTAAAAGCCTTTTACGTTCCAGGGTCACGATAACTTATAAGACAGTCTAGCGACCCTGACACAATATCTGGGTTCTAAAACCTCGAGACCTCTAATTTCTGGCCATGTCCCCTTAGTTAAAAACTGTTAATTACCAACATAATATATGAAACGCAAATCACAATAGCATTAATTATTTCTAGAAAACAGACCTTTTGTTTTGACAAAACTAAGACGAAAAGGTTATAATGATGTGAAGGGCAACTTCACATAAATAAGGACCCATTATGAAGGCTCTCGTCTGAAACTCTCTAACCACAATAGAAAAGGATTAATATTGATGAGGTATTTAATTTAAAAGAACAATGCGATTGTTTCTAACGTTTAAGATCTAGATGTTTGTTAAACTAGGTTACGCCCGCAGCTTTGTACGCTAAAAACCATATAATAAAGACTGACATAGTGCTCTATCAACGCACAGCCCAAACCACTGGACAGATCGGGCTGACATTTGATATGCATGTAGATGTTATGACTTAGGCATCCGCTAAGAAAGGATTTTGATCAATCTAGCGAAAGGGCATAAAATAGGGGATGAAAGTTTGTAAGAAACTTTGTAAATTTAAAAAAAAAATCAGTGATATGGCGGCGCTAGTCGCGAGCTCGAACTCACTGGCAGGCATGGCCAAAAACCATGATATTTCACCGGAAATCGAGCCATATTGTTCATGTGTGCGCGAGTGTCATCCCCCCGTGGAGAAAACAGGGGAAAACTTATTTAGTGAGATGCACGATCATTCAGAGTAAAAGGCGCGCGTAAAAAAATACGAAAAAGCCTTTGGAAGTTGGGGTTTTATGAAAAAACCACTGCACCAATTAATTTAAAATAAAATTTATTAAATTCTTTGATAAATTTTCTGTGTCGGTATGGACTTCGTTTTGGAAATTTGATGCTTCTTTAGCTTCTAATTTACACCTAAAGTTGTGTTAAAATTATCAAAAAAACGAATCTTTAGAAGCTTGTAACTTTTTAATAGCTTCATATTTTACAATTCTGCTTACAGACAAAATTAAGAATGAGACAAAACGATACCAGGTTTAATTTTGGATGTACCTTGTCAAATAGTGGAGTAAAATCCCAACGAAGTTTCTATGGAAAAAATGTTGACTTGTTTGACCTTAAGTTCCGACATCCACGCGAGCGAAGTCGTAGTGTAGAAATATCTGCACGGTTTAAAATAGTGTGCTGAGAAAATATATACTAAACAAAACAGACAATAAATCCTACAAAATAATACTACAAAATAAGCAAGAGTAAAGTTACTAAACGTCTTACTAAAACCAAACTTACCACGAAATAGAACCAACACAGTATATTTTTCGAGCAGTTTAGTTAAACTATCCTGATGTAACCTGCATTTTTCATGAAACTTCGGGAAGTTTTGAAAAAACTGGCCGACTGGCCGATAAAAAGGTATACCAGTGCTTACGTCTTTTAAACTATGAAATATTGCACGTATAAAGCTCTTAGCGAAGCTTCCCACAACTTTGTTGCCGAAGTTTTACAAGTGAATTTTGTGCGTCGGCACTTAACTGAGAATTTTTCGTCGAAGAAACATGTATAGGGTTTTCTATAACCATTTACAAAATTTGAAGGCATCGTGCTTTTTTCCTTATGTTCTATTCTTTCATAAATTTTTTCATTGTATATTATCGTAGAGCTGCTTTTTTTTTTAGCTTGGTAAAATCATCAAATGAGTCCTCCCACCCCGGGCAAGCCGGGAGGGACCGTCAGACTTCTACTGACTAAAATCCACGGTGTCCTTCAGTAGCCTGTTATGTTCCGGGGTCACGGTAAGGAAATAATCCCGCGACCCCGGCAGGCTTTGGCCCTCTGAGAGGGAGCCCCGTCATTATGCTGACGCTCTTTGAGGCACGCGTGGGACACAACGCGCCGTCGACCCGGGCATGGTCCGTGATCGGGCAGCGAGTTGCCCTTTACTCGCTGACCGCATGCCCACGATCGTAGAGCTGCTTAAGAAATTAGAGTTTATGTATGTCAATTTAATTTTTCTATGTGTCTTTGAATTCTTCAGTTTCTAAATAGGTACTATCAGCTTGTTACATTTGATTAGTATTCTAGTGATTTAAATTCTTAATTTATATCACAGGGTAAAAAACAACTTAGAAAACTAATTGTTGACAAAATGGTAAAATCAAAAACCTGAACTTTTGCATTTAGGAAATATCAACCCAGCTGCGTCTTCTAGAATTTCCTCAGAATCAAATTCTTCTCCTTCGTCATTTTCTTCAGACTATATAAGTTTACCGTCAACCACCCCAGTTTTCTCAGCGCTGACCAAACAGTTTTAAGGCCCAGGGTCACATTTTGCTAACTTTCATTGCATTAAAGGGATCGGCTAAGGTTTCCAAACATATTCAAATTCCATGCATATGCAAAATATTTCGGCCATAACTTTACGACTATGATCGTAAATTAATAGGAATTATATCGGAGGGACCCTTTCCTCTTTGACTGGGAACTAAAAGTTTTCATAGGGAAATTATTATACATAAGGCATTTTGGGGACTATCGTCTGACCTTAGTAGCCTTTGGGACGTCAAGTTCATTGGCAAGTGCATTTTTGTGTGATGTGAATTTTGCATTTTGTTCTTTAACTTATATTTTTCACTTTTGTCACCAAGAACTATTATTTTCAGTTATCGGATGTAGCACATTTAACAATCAAAATGTCATCTTTAAAATAATAAATAACAATAATTGGGTCAAAACACCGATATGTTTCAAAAAAATAATTGATCGTACCAGTAAGTACTTTCAACCAACATGAGGTCCTTACAAAAACTTGAGAGCCTTAGAAACAAAAGAAAGAGACCGCCCGACAGCGGTAAGCCGAGGACCTCCAACTACAAACGACAATATTATTTCAGTTAAAAGTTCCACGGTTATCCGATCCATTTCCCCCGCACTGGGATATTCAAATAAGATATTTTTCACCGCACTTGGCAATTCCGATGAGGCTTTTATGAACCCTATTCATATAGACATAGAGGTGATAAATTATCAGGGATCTGCGAACACTGGGGTGGAAAGCTTAGGTAGGTATATTTTTTTATCTTTTACGTAGATATATATATTTTATGTTAGCAACACAGGTGTCGGGTTGCCTGTTACGAAATTCTGTTTTATATCATTTGCGAGATGAACGTACGTATCGCTTGTTTGTGTACTTGACGATATTTTTGCCATTTTCTAAGAAATGTTGTAAATATGCGTGACATTTTTTGTTTCGATCAAATGAAGGGGAAAGGTTAAGGGAGATGAAGCTTGTATTACAGAGGACCTTGTAATTTACTGGCGTGATGTGCAAATTTCGGCGTTACTAGATAAATTGCCGATCGGCGAAGCAAATTTCTAAAGACTGAGCAAGGAGCGCCTTAAATTCTGCCAATTTGACTGCATTTCTATAAGGCAGAGATGCCCATACTTTTTGCTGTAAAGATCGACTTGAGAAAAAGTTAAGGGTTTAAGATCGACAGCTTTCTTTTATGTAATTTTAGTTACACAGGTTCTGCAGTTTTACAGTTTCTTACTCTTGTAAAGTTTAAACTCATTTTGTAGATCAGAATGCTCATTGCGTAATTTATAAATTTTCAAAAATAAAATCTTGTAGGTACTATCTCTAAGATCGACCGTGGAACCTCTCGCGATCGACCGGTCGTTCGCGATCGACCGTTTGGGCACCACTGCTATAAGGTGTCATTCAAATTGCCAGACACTGCCAAAATCACACCCGAAATATACACACAATAGCAAACACAACAATTTATCGTTTAAACTATTCCGAACCCCCAGGGTTCATTGCTAGTCGGTTCACAAAGGTTCCATACTTAAGCTGGGTAAGCCAGAAGATAATGTTTGTACGGAGGTAATAATGGCCGGTGTCACTTGGAGCATTTGACTGCGCAAACTTGAGACCCCGCATTCGAGATTTAACTTAAGATGTTACAATGAGTCCAGGTGATATTTGCAGATAAGAAGGTCTGTGGGTGTGTTCGAATTGTGGGCCTATTGGGTTTGGTGATTGAGAAAAAATTATGTCATGAATTGGAATTCATCCTCTTTTCGGACCAAAGTTTCGGCCCACATCTCAGATATTCTCAATTCGGCCCAAACAATGTAAACTTAATTTTAGATCATCTGCGTAGCCTTTTCATAACTACGAGTATATTGGGGTCGGTTTCCAGACTTGGCATACGCAGTTAAACACCAGTATTTTAATAGTAGTGACTGCTTATCTTACGTCCCCGTTTTTGGGAAAAATAACACCATTTAGTTCCACTTACGACTTTTAAGAAGGTGACTCTTAGAGATAGGTAATATAAAAAACTGTAGTGTAAAACCATTTAGCCTCAAAAACTCCAGCTTCCAGAAAAATTCAATGGGCATTGTTCATTTTTTTTAATATGCTGTAATTGAAAAACCATTTCGAGGAATAGCGTTACTGATCATTATGTACTAATTAAAAATGAAAAATATTCATATCTCATTGATATTTTTAATAAAATACGTTTGACCTTCCTTGCCCTTCAAATGTTTAACACCTTCTTCAAACTTTTGGCTGTACACAGTTTTGTATCTTTGCCTCAGAAAACAGAAAATGTAAAAAATATAAAACCGGCCAAGTGCGAGTCGGACTCGCCCATAAAGGGTTCCGTAGCAGCAAGTAGTTCTTGTAGTTGGTTGTAACTTTGCAAGGTAAATTGCAGTTTACGATTTATTAAAAAAAATAACTAATAACTCGATCTCGTTCAAAACAATTTTCAATTGAAGTTTGCATGGTAATGCACATCAATTTTTTTTTTTGTTTTATCATTCTCTTAGTTTAGAAGTTACAGAGGGGGGGGGACACATTTTACCACTTTGGAAGTGTCTCTCGAGCAAACTGTTCAGTTTAGAAAAAAATAATTATGTTTGTAACCTCAATCAGAATAATAGTACTACAACAATATAATTTTTCAAGACCTATTCATAGATATCCCACAGGGTAAGGCGAAAAAAATATATTTTGAGTTTCAATTGTTACTTTCTACCCCCAAAATTCTTTTTTGTGTGAAAGTCCGCGGTTCACATAATACATCTACCTCCAAAGTTTCAACTTTTTGTCGAAATTATAAGAGCTATCTCTTATAATTTCGACAAAAAGTGGCTGTGACATACGGACGAACAGACAGACAGACAGACATGTCGAATCTATAAGGGTTCCGTTTTCTGCCATTGGCTGCGGAACCCTAAAAAATAAGTGACAAGTATTTTCCAGGGTTGTCAGGCATAAGTACCAATGTCTTGGTATACATACCAGTTTTCAGTGTCACGTACCATGTACCAAGAAACTCGAGTACTCGATAAAAAAAAACCAAGATTGGACGTTGACCAACAATACAGAATAAACGACAAATTTTAGGGTGCAATCGAGTATTATTATTATTATAGCCTACAATCTTACAAAAAAAATATATTAAAAGTAAGTTTACATTTTTTCCCTCTCTTTTATATATCTATATATTATGTATTATTAGACACCGATATTAAGATTGTCTTTCGATTTCGCAAAGGTCTCCCCTGTAGCTTGCCACTCCTTCCGATTATGGGTCATCCTCCTCCAAGTAGCACCAGCCATCTTTCGAAAGTCGTCTTCCCATCTTAGGCGTTGCCTTCCTTTCTTTCTTTTGTTATATATTGGACACCATTTGGTTACGTCCTTAGCCTATTTATTAATAGTACTCCTCAACATATGACCTGCCCATCTCCATTTCAATTTCCTTATGCAATATGTGATTTCGTTGATTTTAGTTGATTTTAGTTTGGTTTAGTAATGTCTCTAGTTTGATTTTGTCTTTTAACTTTTCGTTGAGCATGCTACGCTCCATGCTATGTTGACAGGGCTCTAGATTTCGCATAATTTGTTTAGTAATGCTCCAAGTTTGACATCCATACGTCAATATAGGTAAAATGAAGAAACCCGTGTATTTTTGACAACCTTGTGTGACCAATATCTCTTCCACGCTAGCTACACTCTGTTATCTATTTCTTTAGTTACAATCGAGTATTGCTTACTAAAAAATCTCTTTTTTTTTGCCCTCTATTAACAGCAAAAGATAAAAAAAGATTATTCATTCGTATTTGATTTTCTCCACATTTTACCGATGTACCAATATTTCATATTGGTACATCACAGTGGCCGTTTGACATCCCTGATGAGAAAATCAGGGATGTCAGAGGGCCACTGACAAGTGTCAATTTGTAAATGTCAAAGATGTAAACAAACAAGTTTTTATTGTAACTGCAAATTTCTTCATTATCTCGGTTAAATCTATTAAATCGGCATCGGAAATCTATATATATAAAATTCAAAACTGACTGACTGATCTGACAACGCACAGCCCAAACCGCTGGGCCTAGAAACTTGAAATTTGGCATAAGCCCTCCTTATACCACGTAGGTGAGCACTAAGAACGGATTTTGCGAAATTCGGCCCCTAAGCGGTTGTTTTTGGGGTTGATAGTTTGTATGAAACTTCGTCATTACAGGTGCTAGGAATTTCAAGGTTTGCATGAGGGTTCTTTTTAGGACGTAGATGGTCACCATGACGGGATTTTGCGAAATTCGACCCCTAAAGGGTTTGTTTTTGGGGTTGATAGTTTGTATGAAACTTTTTTAATACAAGTGCTAGGCATCTCAAATCTTGCATGGTGGTACTTTTTAAGATGTAAATGCTCACCAAGGTGGAAATTTTGAGAAGTTCGACCCCTAATCCCTGTTTTTGGGGTTGATAGTATTGAGATTCAAATTTTTACATAGGGGTTCTTTCTTGGACGTAAGTAATACCTAAGACGGGATTTTGCGAAATTATATCCCTAAGAGGTTGTTTTTGGGGTTGAAAGTTTGTATGAAACTCTGTTACTACAAGTGCGAAGAGCCTCAAATTTTGCACCGGGTTCCTTTACAGGACTTAGATGCACATCATGGCGGGATTTTGCAAAATTCGACCCCCAAGGTGTTTGATAGTTTGTATGAGACTTTGTTACAAGTGCTATGCGTCTCAAATTTTGCGAGGGGCTTTTTTAATACCTAAATGTTCACTAAGACGGTTTTGCGAAATTCGACCCCTAAGAGGTTTTTTCGGGGTCGATAGTTTGGAGACTCAAATTTTGCATAGAGATCCTATTTTGGGCGTAGTTGCGGGTGTTTTATGAAAATAGACAGCAAGGGGTTGATTTAGGGGTTGATATTTTTTGTATAAATCTTCGTTACTACAAATCCTAGGAGTATTAAATGCAAGGTTGTTCTTTTATGACGCAAATACACCAAGGCACTGTTTTCTGAAATTCTACCCCTAAGAGGCTGTTTATGGGATTGACAGTTTGTATGAAACTTTGTTGCTACAAATGCCATGTTCAGCTAAGGCCACGCGCCGGGCTGGCCAGCGCTGCTGAGGAGCCGCACGGCCGCCGCACGCTCCGGCATACATCGTTCCGCTAACTTCTTGGTAGCGGCGGTGCGAGACTGGGATCACAGCCCCTTACATTATAGGTGGCAAACCTACCATGCGCCCATAACCTAATTTGCGGCGACTTGTTTAAATTATTGTATTTTATTTATTTCAATTGTGTATTATTATTTATTTTTTAATAATTCAATATGTATAGATTTATAATTTATTATGTGGATGCAAATCTGGAAATAAACAATTTCATTTCAATTCATTTCAAATGCTTGGAGTTTCTCAGCATGGGCGTTGTTTTAGGACCTAGGTTCTCACTTAGACGGAGTTTTACAAGTTCGACCCCTTAGGGGTTGTCTTTGGAGTTTGTAATTAGAGGACTCAACATTGCAGGGGGTTTCTATTTAGGATACAGATTCTCACTAAGAGAGGATGATAAGAAATTCAGCCCCTAAAAGTTTGTATTGCGGTTGATAGTTAGGAGTCTTAAATATTTAGGACCTAGGTGCTACCTAAGACGCAATATTGCGGGTTGATAGAATTTTTGTTGAACATTGATTTCATTTTTCCAACAGTATCTCATAAAGAGGGTGGCCGGGACTAGAAATTCACAAAGGCAAAGTTCGGAAATCACGCGGACGAAGTCGCGGGCGTAGTGCTAGTATAACATAAACTACAAGTATAATAGAATATAGGAAGTGCTTTATCCCAACTTGCAACAATAATACTAATAATAATCCAATCAACATTTTGTTCGTACTAATGAAGATTTGAGAGAAAAGTGGTGTTTGATGACGGTGTGGAATGTTGAAAGGTTTATACAATGTACTGTTGCGAAGATCACTTTGATGTTAATATTTCAGAAGCCTTAGATTCCTTTGTATTTTCATCTAGGAGCTAATTTTGTTTTGTAAATAATAACCTAGCGGGATGTAAGTGACGTTTAGACAGTTGACGTTGTGTTGACAGTTTTTTAATTTTGCTCTAGTAAGGAAACGGCACAACTTTTAGGCCAAAGGTGACGTCACCTACCTCAAAAATTAAAATATTAAAAATAAAAAAAGTATTGAGCCAATCATTAAAATATTCAAATTAGTTTCTCAAAATGCTCTATATTTGCAGAAAATAAAATAAAATCGAATGTTTAAAAAATTAAGACAATCCCCATTCCCCTGATCCTCAGCTCACGAGTAAAGAACTAGCTCCACTGCGGCATTGTGATTATGATAAAACTAAGGAAGGAAAACCCGCACCGAATTTCACATTCAACGGCACACCCGCGCTTTCCAATACGTGACCTCTATATGAATTAATTCTATATACCCGAAAACGCGTAGGGTTGTAAGTTGTAATAGATATGCACAACACAACTTATCGATAAACTAGGAAATACCAATTAAACGCAGCCTCCGCCAAATTCCAAGGAACAATAAAGGCAGTTGTAGTGAACCTTCGGTAAACAATGAGCTCCATGTGACTTGAGGACCAGCCAAGGCGATGGGTAACTAATTTATTGTGGGCCAATTGAATCTTCATTTGACAACAATTGGGCAGGACCCTTTGTTTGGTAAGGACCACTCACAGTTGGAATTTAGGGAGCTAAGATTTGTTTCATTATACGAGTTTAATCGATACGTCCTTGATTTAATTTTGGATTATGGTCGGATAAGTTTGGTAGATTAGGCAGTTTCTTGATGTGGAAGTAATAGCAAACAGTTCCAACAAAAAATAACAGCTGGTACTTTAAAAATTTAAATACTGTGTGCAAAGTATTTCAACTGTAAAAACACTTTATTTTGTCGCAGCGTCACCAATATCCAAAAAGTTGTGTCCATCCCATTTTTCATGTAGAAACAAAACCATTTTAATCCATCAACGCGTTTTAAAAATACAGAAAAAAACAGCACTTTTAATACCGTAAAATTCTTTTAACAAAAATCTTTCCCGCGCAATTTCATAGTAGGTGGGAGTCTATAACAAAAAGTGGAACGAGCTTGAATGTCTCTTTTGGGGGACGTTACACACCAGCAGAAGCTGAATATGATTCACGTAAAACCGACACTAAGTTTTAATTAAAACTAAAGATATTTCTCACAAAAATCCGGCGACCGGCTGGGTAGCGGTCGTTGGAATTGCTAAAACATTACCTACTTTTGTAAAGAAGATGATAAATAATTTGTGGGATGATAACGTGAAGCAAACATACGTTTTCTAACATGAAGTTCTGTATCCCAAAAAGTTCTGTATCCCAGCAATGGGAACGGAATGGTTCTGTATCCCAAAAATGGGCAGTTTTTGCTAAACATACGGAAAATCTGGTGAATCTCAATGTTTAAAAAGTATTGAAGGAGTAATGACTACTGCCAGATCCAAATAATTTAAAGAAAGTAGATATGCTTACGACCTATGGAATCTTTACGTAAATACTTAATTTACCACCTTCTTTGTCCTAATTTCACATTTCGACATCCACTTTTAAGGCCGGTTAAGCGGCCTTAAAAGTGGATAAAATCCCACATCTTTGAACAACTTCTAAGCCTGCGTGACCTATTTAATACAACAAAATGACGTTTTAATGAGAAATAGTATTGTATTCTTATATACAGCGTTGCCAGTATGATTTCCCAAAAAGGTACGGTTGGCTTTCTGAAAAGGTACGGTTTTTAACTTAAGGTACGGTTTCAGTTTTTTTCTTCTTCGAGTTGGCTGTCTGTGATTATTGGTTGGAAAAAAAGCGATATGGAATCGAATATTCAAAGGGACATGGTGAAGTAGAACTTTATTACCCATTGCCAATATTGAACAAATTCATTTGTAAATCAATTATAGAATGAACTCGAAGAAAAAAAAACTGATCTAGTTCTTGCAGAAGAATTCCGACCCGTACGGTTTCGCTAGAACTTTGAAAAATGCTATAGTCTACTCATATTCTACAGAAAAAACAAGGTGTTTGTCAAAAAAAATGAAATATAATGTTTTAGAAACTAAGAAAATTGCATTTATGTAATTTGTGCCCACATGGACCTAAAAAAAAAGGCGGACGGAACTTCACTAAGAAACGATTGAAGCACCACAATGGCGACCGTGTTTATATGTGTGAGTTTGTATAGGGATGCCAGATGAAGGAAAAAATTACCCAATTTTAAACAATATTTAATTAAGATCTCCCTTGAATTATTATACAATATTTAATTAAGATCTCCCTTGAACTTAAGTTTAATGGGGATGGCAACTCAAAGCTAATCGTAGATGGCGCTGCGATAGTTGGTCCCCACGTCTACCTTGTACAAAAAAACAAACAAGATTATTTGTTATAAAAATTGAATTTAAATACAAAACAAATATGGAAAATTATTCGTCCATGCAAGTACATATACTAAAAGAACAATTAAGACGCCTCGGTGCATCTACAAGAGGAAAAAAATAAGTCAGTAATTTTGAGTGGTAATACATTTGATTTTACCGTAATAAATCCACAATTACTTGTAGTTGAGGTTTCAATTTTTGAGATTAGGTATGTTTTACCAGTCCTCTCCTTTATCAAGAATGTAATGCTGCTTCTGACTTTCTATTTTGATAAAATATCATAATGTTTTAAGTCAGTAATTTTAACCTTTTTTCTATTTAGATTTGAGAAATATCACAATATATTTAATTTCTTAACACCACAACTATTACAAAACTCGTTCCAGGTGATAATTCTTCCGCCAGACGAACCATTTCATGATTTATGGAGCGATGCAATACTGGTACTTAACCTCCAAAAGAAAAGTAGATATTATTTTGAAAAGTGTATTCGATTGTTTAGTTATGGTATAATCATAGAATTTTATTAATTAACTCAACTAACGGCCTGTCTCGGCTTCGCAAGGCTGGATATTTGTTTATTATATAACTTTTCTTAGTATTAATACAATCTTTGTTCTCACAGCAGTCACAGCAGCTACCCATTATTTCTTGATAGTGTGAATTGTTGGAAATTTGTATGTTCCACCATTTTTACAGCTTATTCCACAACATCTAGTCATTTTACATCAATAAATCGTTTTTTTTTCAGAAAATTCCTTCTATTTGACAGTTCTTTGGGGACCAAACTGTCACTTTTCACTTTGACACTTGCCTTCCCCAATGGTTTTGTGACAGATACCTATTTTTAAAATAAAGGTAAAAAAAATTAAGCACATTGGATATAAAATATTTACAACTCGTTTAATATTAATAAAGTTTTACAATCCCTTTTGGTTTTTCAAATTTTTGTAGACTTGTCTTTTGCTATTGACACATCTAGAAATCCCTTCTAATTTACTTAAATGGTGAAAACGAATGTTTAAGTATTTTTCGCCTATAAATATTTAATTAAAGCTATTTTATGTTTCATTCCTACACGTCTACATTCCTATTCCATGTCTACACTCCCTTATTATTTTTATACAATCATTTTTCCATGCATCATTTGCCGTGGGGAAACTTGTAAAAATACAGAAGAATACAATAACGATAAATAGTAACAAAATATAAATCTCCCAATTTTAAAATAATTTGAACCTTGAAATAGTTGCAACACTGATTGATTTCGAGATGTTTATAAAATTTATTGACGTAAAATCGAGAAATAAGCTTCAAAATGACATGTTTAACTATGAAAAGTGATCCCCTGGCTTTTTTAATTGAACTACTATGGTTTAGACAACTTTTTGCAACACATGACGGCATACTTTGATTTTTATTAGACAAAATAACACCGTATGAAACCGCGAGTGTCGTTCGAAGCGTAATGGCCGACGGCTGACTTACTATGGTGTGAATGTGTGTGTGCTGGCTTGTGTGGACAAGCGCACTGACTTACTATGGGTGCTTCAATTCTTTCTTAGTGAAGTTCCGTCCGCCTTTTTTTTAGGTCCATGTTATTTTAGTATCACATGTGTCAGATAGTTGAAAAAAGTACGAGTCTCATTATTTTCTATTAGTTTTAGTTTTATTATTTGTTTTTTACCTTTGTAGTGAAAAATAAATCACAAGTATATAAAAGGTACGAAAAAGGTACGGTCTAGCCAAGGTACGGTTGTGGTACGATTATATGACGAATAGTACGGAAAACCGTACTTTTTGGTACGGTCTGGCAACGCTGCTTATATACACCCTCGAGAAGGGGGAGCTATGAGTGATGAGGACGTATGAAACGCATCTGCATTGTTAGATTTAAAACAAATGGTTGGCATAAAACTATTTTTTGTTCCACATGTTTCAGTCAATGAGTTACTGCATGTTGACTTTTAATTGAATGAGCTTTACAAGTTTTTAGGATTGTTTAATTTCAATTTGGATTATTTATATCGTAAATTATAATGACTGCGAAAATGATCCATATTATAAAAATATTCTTGTAGTTTCTAAATTGGCTTACTTTAATCCTTCAATCAATTCCTTTCTTAAGCACCTCAGGTCGAATGTGAGCGAAGTTGCAAAAAATGGCCTATTTTTTAGTAGATCTGAATGTTAAGTCATTCAATGCACACTCCTCAAACATCTTTCATCGATGGTCTATTTTTGGCATCAAAGCAGATTCATCGCCAAAAAAATACAGTAGGTACTTAATGAGAATAATAACACAAAAAATATCAAATGTTCGTATTCACATAAATGTCAAAGGCAGTCTCTCTTCATATTTCAACAAAGAGGGTCTTTTGGATGTAAAAACACGACTTAGAAGATGTACTATTATATGTTTCTGGGAAATGATCTTTATCCGTGTGAGGCCACTTCAGAGGAAACCTTTGTCAATGCTGTCTGGAGCTGTTGGGGAATGTTGCTAAGATGTTTTACCTTAAGTAATCACAAAGCTTTCATTCTAAAGGTCATCATTTAGGTGGGTTTTTTAAGACTAGCCAACGCTACTCCAGAAAACCAGAGTTGTGACCCTAAAAATGAAGCAATGAATAAATGAGGCATTGAACTTTGATGACGCCTCGGAGAATGCATTTACCTGTATTGGATGGCGCAACAATTTAAATCAGAAAAAATAGCGGAAAAGTAGTAACGTACATAATAACTAGCAAACATAGGTAAGCATCGGGAGAACTCAAAACGTAAGTTATAGCCAGAGCGTTTTCCACTTCATAAAATCTACCTAAAATATACTTGTACCTACCCTCAAGTTTTCTGGGTTGGAACAACAACAGCCCGAAATCTCTCAATAAAAACCGAGGACCCAGAATTTCAATTTCCCCCGGTCCCAATTATTCCTATTAGCATAACAATATGGCCGCCTATCATAATCAAAATCTAGACATCCGACATATTTCGTTCAGAAAATGTGTTGGGAAATAAAATTCCTGGTCTATGAACAAAGGCGATCTGTCATACTCAAAAAGGAATTTCTACCTAGACGTCTAGCATTTCTAATAAAAACTCCGGGCGTACTAAGCTGCGTAATAATACGGGATATTTCATAAGTAATGGTCCAGCGTTGCGCGAACTATTCCTTTATTCTCCGGCTCCCGTAGGATTGCAGTCTGTGCGCGAATTAGACGATTTTAATATGACCGTCTGTGTTGACAGTTGTGATTTAATTTCGTGAGGTTATGGAGTTATTGACTGGATTTATGGTTATTCTTTTAATTTGGGGTTGTAAAATTCAACAGTAGTGTTCATGCAACAGTAATGTTTAGTGAAAACCAGTTTTTCTTTCTTTTCCTGTGGTGCTTTTCGGGCTGATTATCATTCAGCGCTGGATTGGAATAGATCAAGAATATATTATTATTTGGATTGATAGAGATCAAGATCTTATTTTTCTTAGATTTTAATATGTTAATCAACCTTTACCTACTAATTCAATAATATCAATTGCCAATAAATCTCTAAACAAAATATGTCAAATTAAGACCACAGTACGGGCTCCACTAAGAACCCATTGCGGGTTTATAAAGACGTGGCAGACACTATTAAAAACCCCGTTCTTATCTCAACTAACGCCAGGTAAGCCGGCGAACGTTACTTAAACCTATTTCTACTGAAGTTTACTTCCAAAGAAAATAGCGAACACCGTTTATGAGTAAACGGAAGCCTTTGCTAATAAGCTGCCTGGATGTACGAAGCGTTATGAGCCATGATGAGGAAACATGGCGAAAAATAAAATAAGAATGTATATGCGCTACGGAAAGAACCTATTTTGGTGAAAAAATTAGTGTTGAAGCAAAATTTTGGGCAAAAATGTATTTTTTGTTTTTGTTGTCTCTTGTTGCAGATAGTACATGTTTTTGTAAAGCTACAACATATGCACGCACTTATTGTTGACTCTCTAAAAAAAAATTAAGAAAAGTTAGATCTACTTTCCCTGATTTAACCGTTCAATGTAACACGAGAAATCTGTTACTTGCACAAAAGTATTTCTATCGTGTCTAGAGCATCTCAAATCCCTGAATAAAATAAAACGAAATAAACCAAGCAGTAAGTTCAGAAAGCCGTATCCATTATCAAAGAAACTTAGTGATTCCAGCGAGCGGAACTATCGACCGGTGCATTACTCTGTTACGGTTCATAGCTCCACTCTTAGTAGCTTTACATCTAAATTGTGTTCATTTTGTACTACTAAAACCTGTGGCCATTAACTCCTATAAAATTCATGTTGGCGTTTACAACTTATAGCCCAAAATCACCAGTTTTAAAATGGGGAAGTTGCTGTTGTGGCTTTAAGGGTCTTGCATAAAGAAGTAAGGGAAGTGCCGGTGTAAAAGGTTATCTGGGCAAGACTGGGTTGTTTATTAAATAGTTTTAAGGTTAAGGAATACATTAATAAAGAGACGATTACAAATAAAGAAACGACAGAAGTTTCAAAGACGATTATTGTAGGAATTAAACACAATACAGTACATTAAAAATTAATTAATGAAAACTCATGTTTTTTCCACTTTCATAAAGACAACGAAGTCAAACATACGAAACGTCATTTATTTAACACAATTGAGGAAAATTCCGGCCACCACGATACAAAGTATTATTCCGTTACAAATTGGTTCATGGAATAAAATATTGAAGCCGGGGTCAATAGCACCTGAATCATTAACAGCCTTAATAAATTCATATTGTGTACCTACCTACTTGGTTTTTGACAAGGTGACTTGACAATTTAATATTTTTCCTTGAGGCATATTAAAAAGTAATGAAAAAGTATGTCGAGTATTGTATTCCTTACTGACGCTTTCATGTTAATAGAGGTAACTAGAATTTGAGGAAATTCCAATAAGGTACTTTTTAGTACATTCTATTGTACTGATTCGTGAGCATGATTATACGGCATATATCATGTTTCGCAAAATATATTGGGTTACAGTGTCCAATGACTCTCAATACTGTAATAACCATAATATTAATGTGATTTATTCTATAGATATTAATGACAAATCTAATCTCATTAGCACAGATAAAGATAAGTCAAAATCAGGATACAACAAAGAACTTTTTTGGCACATAAATAATAATTAAATTAAACAACTAACAGAGGAAACCTCTCACCACACACGTAAGAACAGTTCACAGTTCTCACGTCCTCCCCAACTTAGTGTTGAGTGCACGGTCCCAGGAACGAATTAACTTAATGTGTTCGCCGAGGATTGAGTAAAAATTAACGTGGTATATACCCCTCTTACTCTTAGACATAAGAAAGAAGGAAATGGAAGTATAGCCGAAACTGCAACAGAGTTGTTGCAACATAAGACGCATATACACAGTGATTTACGAAACTCGCGTGGCTTCTAAGCTTTGGAAGTAATCGATCGGGATGTTTATGAAAGCTTTAAATTTTGAAATGCAGGGTAGGAAAGTCTCCAGGTTGGTTTACATGTCTTGATCGCAATACCTGACTTGCAGCGTAAAACATGGATTGCCAACATGCATGACTTAGCAGAATGATGTAAAAATGAAACGGTATCTAGAATTTTTGGGCATCGGCGATGGAATATAAACTAGGGTATTTTGGCTGTTGTATCGAAAATATCTGTCTTATTTCTTTCTGCAATATTCTACAAATTAGTTACAAATAAGTACAAGTCTCTTGTGGAACAAAAATTTGTAAGAATATTTTCTATGGAAAAGCATGTGAGACTTGAATAGAAATTTTTCCCTCAATAATATAATCTTCAATAACAATTTTTCTTAGCAAAATGTCTGAGCGTCGAGATCACATTCCCAGCGCGCCAGTATCAATATCTAAATTACTAATCAATATATGGAAGCTGACAGGACTACGGATACAAAACGGAAAAAATATATACCGACCAAAAATAGGTAGCAGCTAATGTATATTTAGTAGAGATAAATGTAGTCGTAAAAGTCACATGAGAACTCGAGAAGCTATACTGTGTCAAATATCAATTTAAGATATTGCCAATAGAGTGCCATCGAACAGTCACGCATACAAATTATTACCTTCTGGAATATTCCGAAATGCTCCCATCTTTTGCGAGTGAATTTGGCAAAAGCTCGATATTCACTTGTTTTAACACTCGGCGAAATACTTCATTTTGCATTTTAATAGAATATATTAAGGATGGGGCGCTGATTTTAAATTAAAATCGGGGTGAATCAAACATTTTCTGCCAAAACCAACCATGTTTACTGCAGAATCAGTTTTAGATGTATTTTTAGGACGGACTCTTACTTCACACGATTATTCTTTTGTTTTCTTACTTTCAGATGCTTTCAATATTTTCTTGTTCCACTGCAGTGTTTGTGTTGTAATGTTTGTACAATCGGCATTATTGTTTTAATTAAATCCCATTCCAGTACATTTTTCTGATTCGAGATTTATTGGATTATCTGCTTCAATAGACTTGACTTATTTATTTGATCATTTATTGGAATATCTTTCTTTGTTATTTCTTTCTTTTTATTTATTTGTTTCTCTAAGGAAAACTATCTCGATGTGTAGAAATCATCCGAAGTAGCGTTTTACGATAATTCGGTCGGATGTCTAAGACAAAAGTTCTTAACACAATTACGGAGCACTCCATTACCGAAAAGTCTCCTAATACTGTTCGTAACTTGGCAATACATTACGGTCATGTCCTCGCTATAGATCGGCGAGCAGGTGTTCGATACATGCTGCATTTAACGTAAACAGGTCTGCCAGCAGGCACACGTGAGCCAGAAGCTAAACTACTACATGAAGATCACGAGCCAGGCGAAGCAGCAAAATTAATCTTGGTACATCTTGCGGAAAAACTCCAAGATGGAATTAAATTTGCACTACCTTAATTAAGAGCTGTTGTACCACAACTCAGCTTTCATTCATTCATCTCTCTAAAAGATGAACTTAGTCGTGGTGGACTTATTAATGCTAGACTAGAGATAAAATTAAAGATATGGTTTTGAAAACAAATCTAATTAAGATCTCAAACAAGACAGCTTATTTATTTACACAAAAAATCTCAATCTAAGATCAGAAAGAATTAAAACACGTTAAAAAACCTAATTAGCCGGAACGAATTCTTTTAATAAACCCTGAATCATCGTAATAAAGGGCGAGAAAAGGGAAACAATTACAAGGGGACAAAGCGGTATTATTTACCCAATAAAGTGTAAGGGAACGCAAAGATCGTATCTATAGGGATCTCCATAGAACGAGGTGTTTTATTGGGCGACGATCGGCCCAAGTTGGGGTGACGCTACCAAATGGACAGGAATGAGGCCAGGTGGGAATAAATTGTGTAATAAATTTTAAAAGAATTATAACGTTATTTATGTTGATCTTGATGTTTGAGAGGTGTTATTTCGTTTGTTATACGGAAATTGGGTGTTTAGGATTTCGCTTTTTGTCATTGAGTTGTTTACGAACGCATTTGAATAAAGGATGTTTTTGTTAAATTTTTAACAGACAAGTTTATTCTGCCACTTTTATCTGGAAACGGGGTATTGAGTGAGATCTCCTAGCTTTAAACATCGCCGAAAACTACAGGTTCCTATCTAATCCGAACTATCTCGGAGTTTGTACAACCAGATTAAATGCACATCAATTAGCCATATTTTGGGGAGGCCCACAAAGCCGGCTGTTTATTCTGATCTCGATTATCCCGGAGTCCCAGTGACAAGGGCGGGCGAAGAGAACATGGAGGTGCTCTATTGTTTGCTCTGATAATTCTGTCGCTAATCGATTAGACACCTTAATTGAAATCGATTTAGCGTTTTTCCTTGACCTTTGCCGACAGGAAGGGAAGTTAGTTAAATTCTTGAGGGAACTATGGGTTTTTGTTAATTGAATCTGAAATAGCCTCGTTTATTTGGTTAACAAGGGATTTAATATTCTGATAATAGTCCAAATTTCTCAGCAAAGAGCGACTATTTACTGATGTAACTATATTTATGTATCAAAGGGTTTTCTTGTGCAGGTTTCAGAGATGATGACTTATACTCGTACATATATAGGTTTTGCCAAACAAACGGAGGCAGATTAAGCTGTCATCTATTGCAGGCTCAAATCTATATGCCTCGACAATTTATGGACAAGCAAAGTGCTATTTCATGCAAGCCGTCAATCTGTGACTAAAAGCAAGCTACTACATATTGCATTTTGGTAGTTGTAACTGTGGCTTAGTGATGGCAAAGCTCTCGAGTGTGTGCGTGTTTGTGGATCTATGTGACGTCATTAATTAAATGCTTGTTAAGAGAATATTAGGTCCGTTTGCGTTTAGTCCGGTTTATGTTGCAGTTACTGCGTTAAGAGACGAGACGGGAATTACAAAGCTTCGACAACTATTTTATAATTACTTACATTTAAATCACGTTTGTATAAGTCACATGCACATGAAGTCTTGTAAGCTTGACCTAACTCAACTTATACAGGACTCATATTACCAAACCCCAGTACATTCTTGTTTAAAACACTTTCATTTAGAAAAGTAAAACATAAACAAACAACATTACATAAATAACAAACCTCAAAACATCTGTTTTACTGCACACCCATCAACAAAGAACATAATATGTTTGCCTAGGAGTTGCCTAGAAAGTTTAAGTCAGCCAGAGCTACAAATCATCATAAGTTGCAATTACGGAGCGTTGCGGGCGAGTCATAAATACTCCCTCGGTTATTAGTTGCATAGTTGGAAAGAGTGTGGTATGGGTCCATGGGTTATCTATGGGTTTTCTGTGGAACTAGTATAGGTGGAAACATGCATGTGTCGTTATTAACTCGTTTTACGGCTTTTGACTGTAAATATTTTATGTTTTGTTGATTTATATCGCGTAATTTAAAGCGGCAGGAATTCTATTAACCCCGTTTTATTATTGCGTTTGTTTAGCACAAACGGCAAAATTAAAACGTGTGCAGTAATTTATGTGACTCTCTGTGATTTATCGAATGCAGAGCGTGCTTAATAACGTCTGTCCACGTCGACAATTCGACCACTAATGACACAATGATTACCCCCACCACTACTCCGTGCGCCACACGCAAACTACCCACAACAAATACATCACATTAAACCTTATTGACTCCTATATCTGACGCAGTTACGGGAAAACAAACTTTCTTAACGGTAACACGTAGTTACAGCTAAGTACCACCTGTTTTATCCCCCTTTCATAATAGTTTCCTTGAGGCGTGTGACAACAAGAAACATTAGCTCAACTAAGAGAAAGGAAAATAAATTCAGATAATCTAATAGAGTGGGGAAACGTAAGAGGTGTGTGGGTAAATATGCGAGAAATTAACGTTGAATGGGGAAGTTACTTCCTACCTTACTTATGACATTATTATGTAGGAATGTTGCGAATTCCTCAGAAAATATTGATTTTGTTTTCTTTTTTTTTCGTGTTTATGAATATAACAACCTATTTAAAATAGTACGAAACCTGATAAAATTACCATAGATAAGTAAAAACAGTAAACAAGGCACTTTAAATTGCGACCGTTTAAAAGTCTTTGAACACAGTCAAAACACTGAAAGCCCTTTAAGTCCACTACAAACATAATCGTGAAGAATAATTGGCGCTTTAGTACAACAACGACACTCGACTGAACTTGAGAACTTATTAAATGCAAAGAGCGTACGGCAATGAAATAAAATTTACTTCTCCAACTCCCGACATTCATCAAAATAGCACTTGTCTCGGTATTAGCGAGTAAAACGGGAAACTCATACTTAATACTTAAGAAAAAAGTGACAACGTTGGACAAGGAAACCGTGAATTAACGTCCTCGAAGTCGCAAGTTCCGTTTTTGACGTCAAATAACGTCCGTGTCGGTGCTCGTTTTTCTAATCGCGCATTACAAACATGACCGATTTGCATAATGGGGTTAAATATACGCCTTGCACAAAAATATACAGTACATTACTAATGGTAGTAGTTTAGAATGGCGATTTAAATAGGCAGCGTAAAACTGTAGTGGTTTTGGAATCGCTGTTGTTTTGATACTGATTTTATGGACTGAAAACTGGTCATAATTATTATTTTGCTGCATTAAAAGTTATGTAGCAGATGGCATCGCTTTCTCAACATGATCATAATCAGCCGGAAGACGTCAACATAGCTCACTATTTCCAATAGTGAGATAGCTCACTAAGATTACACATTTATTACGAACATCTTTTTCTCACGATTCTGTATCAAAGGTCTATCTATAATCATCTTTAAAGATGGTTCTGAAATTCTGCTTACGTAGTCAGTCAATAGTAGAAAGCAGATGTTCCTACACTAAATACTTATATGACAAAATGAGATTCCGTAACCGTGACTTTAAGTCAAACCGACTTCCGTATGCGACGTCAAATTGCGGCCGTGGAAGTCGGCCGTCCAGCGCTGAATGCACAGCGTTTTCTTACTACCCACTAATTTGCTTCTTGACAAACTTCGTCTAGGAATGACCGAATTTAGTTTCAGTTCCCTTTGTTGCAAGTTTTGTAATGTATGCATTTCCCAACGAAATATACTCGTTTTGTTACGTTCATATGTTTTATGTATTTTGCCTAGAACTTCGGGATTCATGGTAGAAAAGCCATTGTTCATGGTTTTAAATTTCATGTAAAGTTCATGGTTTTAAATTTTTTAACGTATTTGTGATGTATGGTGTTAAAATTTTCATTTTGTGCATTACTTTTTAAGTTTGTGTACACGTGTTTGTGCCACGCCGAACGATAACAATAATTATCACGTTGCATGTCCATCGCGGTTGTACCCGTACGACCTACATTTATACTAGATGTAGTCGGTAAACCTAGTGGGAGGCCTGCCTACGGTGGATTCATTAATTATCCGTTATAGCTTAACAATCAATTCCTTATTTTCACCATAACTAAAATTGACCGATTCTATCTAAATACTGTTCCCCGAACATCATGCACTCCACGATCGAGCACACGGAAGGAATGAACTTGGTTCCGAAAACTGTTCGTTCCGGCGCGTGGCGCACGAACGAAGCGTTTCTCATACAACAGTACCCTTAGCACGAATTTCTACTCTTTTACTTTCCAATATTTACAGCGTTTCTTGTATGGAAAAATGGAACAGCGCCTCTAGTGTGCGAAGCAGGAACTAATTTTTTCCTCAAAAATTGTCAATTTGAAATTGTCAAAGTTCCAGTTTACGTCTCAAATACTGAAAATTCGTGCTAAGGGTGCAGACTGGTTCATAGGACAGGTGTTTAACTGATGTACTTGCATCTCTTTTGTTTCGTTTACTAACAATGGTAGATGTAACGATCTAAATTGTATTGAAATTTTATACGAAACTCCTGATTTTCTAAATATTACCACACATTTTTGGTACCTAGTAGAAATTGCTATAATAAAAGTAGGGCGTTTGATCCCATTATAGCCACGCCAAAAGATCTTTTCGACGAATCCCTTCGAAGACGAATTCAAGTTTGTAATCGAGTTTCTTAACTCAGTCGTGCTTCATCTATAGACAATGCAAAGACAATGTAATAATAACATTGGTCAACATAAATGCAAGCCAACAAGCCATCCGCTGCGCACCGCTTACCAAGTTTCAGATTGTCATTCTGAATCTAACTCTATTGGATTACTACGGTAAAAAAGACAAAGTTGAAAGTATCTATAGTAGTAAGTATATATAGTAGTAGGCATCACAAATTCGACTATCACGAAGTTATATTTTTCTTCGTTTTATGGAGTTGACGTAGTGGTAGGCACAAATGACGGCGCGATTATACCAGTATAGTGACCTTTATTTCCTGGAACACTGCACAGTGGGCAGAAGTGAGAAATGGGCAAAGAAGAGGAATTTCTTTGCAATGGAACAGCATACACTGATAACAATGGACTACTGACTTGACAAAAAATTAACAAGCCAAAGTTCGGTTTTCCCTTGATTTTCTTCCCTTAGATGTCTCGTAAATAAAACTCATATCTTCTCGATTCAAATATAGGTTTTGGACAGCTCAATAATGTTTGGTTATTTTGATGTTTGCTCCGCATAATTTTCAAAGGAGAAAGGCATAGTAACTCTTTCACGTATCAAGTAAATGCACGCAAAAAGTTATATCTGAAAACAGGAGCTACATAAACGACATTTTCTGTGTCACTGTCTGGCTGGTCCGACACCGGCAACGAGACGTGACCGGTTCGGAATTAACTCGGACTACACGCAGTCACAACCGCACCAAATGTTGAACCTTGAAGTACTCCAAACACAACTTTGTTACTACAACATAAGGATGCTTGGAGCGGTAAGAAGTAAGTTTGTACAGTCTCGAGAGTCAAATATTTCTATGCAGTTTTGGGGAGGGAAAGTAGACTTTGTGGTCTTGAGATAGAGGTGGTGTTAGACGCAGATAGAGGTGTTTTCGACCGCAACTAAAGCGTTGTCAAGAGGCATGAAAGCAGACAGAGGCGTCCGCGTCTTCAAGCCACAGTCGCTGTCCGGACACCAATTTGTCTCTTTAGATTTATGTTTTCCATTATTGCAGTCACGCGAATAAGAAACTATTGTTATTTGTTACATTTATGTAGAAATTCATGAGAATAATCCTTGTATTTCTTCTATTGTGGAGATAGTTCATATTAAACATCTGTGATAAATAATGGCTGTAGGAAATAACTCGTGATCTTATGAAACTTGGAAACATGTGGATTATTAAAGCAGTTATAATATGACAGTAAGTATTCGGTATGAAGTTCATTCTAAATTATGGTATGAAGTGTCTAAATGGTCATACTAGTACTACGACAATTTCTGGTAAAACGAAACACTAACTACATGCCAGAATTTACAAAATTCAGGCCTTTTATAGACCATAAGTAACAGAGCCAGGTTGCAAGTAGTGGGCATACCAGCTCGCTCAATATATCTGGACAACTAGTGGAGCGACGTGACAACGGTGGAAATTACTTCTTTACCCCCCTACCCCTCTAGCTGATAAATTGTGGCTTACAACCGTTGTGAGCGAGCTAATCTTTGTTTATCGTTGATAGAACTGCTGTACGTGGTTTTTAAGGTCGTGATTTGTGGGTAATTACTGATAATTAGGTCTTTGGGTTCCTTATAAGCTTCATCAGCTTCTTCCTGCATTTTTAACCTCATTCTAGTCTCCTAGATTAGAAGACGCAAAATATCTGGAAGTTCAGAAACAATGTAATTTATAACACCATTTTTGTGGTTCAAAGAATCCTTAAGCCCTGATAACCATCAGGTGTCCAACAGATGATAACATCTCAGTATTGCCCTAACGGGCCAAAGCAACGCAAAAGAAAAAACGTAAAGACCTTTCTCCGGTAATGACGCGTAAAATAGCCTATTCCAAAAAAGTTTCCAACTAAAACATTCACTCAGTTCGTTTATATTCGCAAACATTTGATATGCTACAATCTCTTCTAAGTATTATAAAAACGCAATCATTTAGATCCGATATCGATTCCGTACGAAATCCAAGCAAATCTCTCGGAACGTGATCGAAGCGAAAACCGGGGCGTCAATCTATATAGGTACGTGCTACTACGCTTACACTTATCCGTAGTTATTATGAAAGTTTTCGTTCGCTCCCGTCCGCACAAGTTCGCACGATCGACTTATAAATCTTGCGGAGAAAATAATAGAAGAATAAAATGCGTACGCGTGAGATTGTGCTTGGCGACCGATCAGGTGCGAATTTGAATGGTGATGCAGTGATCGGTTTTGGCAAACATCAGGATAAAATGAATAACATAAATTTTATCCGCAATGATATGGCTATTTTAGGAATCAAATCAAATGAAAGGAACTCCCTTGAATTATTTATAACTTTGGAATTTAAACAGAATGAGATTTAACAAATGATCGACATAAAAAATGGACAGAAGTTAAAATTGGATTCCTAAGATTATGTTACAATCTAGTTAGAAGAAAGTCGATACTTCCTCACGAACTATAAACAGCTGGAAAGCACAAAGGAGGTGTTAGTGAGATAGTTCCGTAATAAAAATCAAGCGCCACAAAGGGGACCTTATTTGCGAACTCATTATCTTGTATAGATTAGATACATAAAGAGGGACAAGTTCCCTCCTAGGGTTCTCCAAACACTCGCGTACTCGTTAAGCTACCCAGTTTACGACTTTTGTTTAAATTAAACCCAAACCTTTATAGTGAAAACACTGAATTTATATTGTCCAAATTGAATTTCTTAACGCCTTTGATACTACAGATAGTGTTACAGAAACAAATATTAAAACAGAAAATGATTTTGCATTCAGAAAACTGTAACGTAGTCCGAAGAAGTTAAAACGCAGTAAGGAAAATAAAACAGCTCGAAGAAAATAAAAAAGGACAAAAGGAAGCAATCCAATCTTTCAAGAGAAAGTTTTCACAAAGTTGAAGGCACTGACGGAGTGTGTTTATTCTTATCATCATACTGAATTGTTGAGGATCAAACTCTGGTTTCATCATTATATTATTCATGTTTATGATGAATTGATGATTGTAGCAGCTAGTAATAAACTGATTCAATCAAATGAAATAACATAGGATGAGATAAATTCCTGTCATTAATGCAAGAATTCCAACTCTCACGTAACAGTGGAATCTAAATCAAATTCTTAAAGAAATATTCAGAGGGGTTTCTCATTTCCAAATTAAAACGATTTTTTGCAATAATTCACCTCGCCACCCCCACGGCGAAAATTCAAGAAAATATTCATGAAGGAATTTAAAATCACACGCGAACCGTACTTATCGAATTAAAACTACCTAGTTTTGCGCATTATAAAATTACAACCCTAGAGATTAAGCTTAATTTTAATAGCAAAATTAAGATCCTGATTCTTTTAGCCTTCATTTTCATCAAGACTGCTCCATAACCATTAAGAATGGACGTAAAATAAAATCTTTTTAGTACTCCAGTCAGCCGTTTCTCGCGGGCAGTTCTATAAACACTAAATTGAGGTCTCGAAATAAGTGTCGCTAAATCCTCCCAGTAAGAGATGTGACCTAATTTCCGTTTGCAGAATGGAATCACCCCATGGAATCTTCTGTGATTAGTGTCCTTAATTTTATGTGTAGTAAAACAGAACGTGTGTACGGCACCTTAGGTCGTCGTAGGATGTGTTGAGGCAATTAGGGGCTCCCAGGTGGCGACTCAAACGCAACTAGCTTGAATTATCTGCTTAAGGTTTTATGTTCGGAGGTAAGATGTTCTGGAAGAGCTATTTGGCTACTTTGTATGGGATATAATGTAACGATTGAGAGCCTACATGAATGATTTTAACTGGAGCTGCAATTAGTTTTTCTCTTTAAAAAAGTGGCAGTGGCATGCGCTGGTTTATCTGGCCAAAGACCTTCAGATCTTTAAATCTATCGCCAATTCTAATAAAATCATTACTATTGTCTATATTTTCACTTTTTCTTCTTGTTTATCTCTATCATTACAACCCTCAACTTTCCACAACCCAAAACTAAACGAACCGACTCGACCACTACATCTAACTCACCCACCAGCGGTGACATAATTAACTCCATGACTCCACAAACCTTCATTGACATTTCATCAACTGAGCAAACAGGTCCTGCCACATCTAGAGCAGTTGGTTCAGCAAATTTTATGTGGCGTTTTAAGTGGCCCCTGCTGGGTGGGGCAGTAAACATCACAGCTAAAGTTTAAACGTCAACCCTTGCGCGGCAGACGGCAACTTATTACGGTCCCTCCTTAGTACACGTGTAAAAAATGTTAAAACAGTTGCCGAGTGAATAATGGTAGTTAAATATTTGAGGTTTCGTATTTGAATTCCGGTTTGATTATTAGACCATTGATTGTGATTTCGCTGTATATAGTTCATGCAGTATTAAACTTAGACTCAGTTATTTGTTACGGAATAATCCAATAGGACACTATGATACAGATGTTATATAAGAGCACATTGTGAATATTTTGTAAGCTTTTACAAATATCGATTTACGATGTTATCTGAGTCGAGCATCTATAAAACGTTTCCATATAAGAAACTTAGCTATATGTTCGTGATAACAAAAACGATTGGAACGCTCGCATCCTCTGAAGATATGAGTTTTTATGAAAAGTAGATTTAGCTATCTCTAGATTGAGAAATCCTGCCGTATAACCTAATTATTACAGAATATATTATTAATTAAAATGCCTTAGTTGAACATACAATAAGCTGTTGATCATGAATACGATAGTTTCATCATATTGTAATAACAAACTTCAAAACTAGTTTTATGTGGCATTCGAAAAAAGTTCTTAGAAAGATATAGGGAAGGCCTTTGTTTAGCAGTGGGTCATTTAAAGAAAACTTCAAAACAAAATCAAAGCTAATAAGGCCCCTTCAAACCTCACGATGACAATATCAATTGCGGGCATTAACCGGCCAATTAGCATCAAATGTGCATACAATGCTCTGTAATAGGACAGTATTGTACATTATGGTAATCAGACGCGCATCAACTAATGTTTATCACCTGATTGGCTGCTATCTATGTAAATACAACGATTGTTGACTGTTTAGCGATTAAGGAATAGATTGAGGACGGTTAGTTTAGCTTGTTATTGCTGGATGTTGATTTTGGGAGATAATAGAAGTCTACTTATAGGCTATGGATGTATGTTGTCTAAATCAGAAGCATAGATTCAAAGAGCTAACAACTTCTAGGTATGATGTTGACGTAACAGTTGGCGCAGTGGATGAAATACTGCGCTACGTGTCGCGGATTCCTAGCAAAGAGAAAACATAACAATTAATAATCGACATTTAAAATTTAACAAATTCAAACGTTCCGAAATGATAATGCTCACATGGTAACTAGAATCGTCTCTCAATCAATCATATCCCAAACACAATTTCCATCTCAAATAATGCAGTCAAATCCACACCAGGTGCAGAAAAGCTTTTCAATACCAATCGCGTTCAAAACCAAGCTCGAAAAGTCTCCTAAATAAATCAGCGCCACCAGTTTTCACTTCTCTGCTATGTGTGATAAAAATTGAATAAGGGGTAAATCGTGAGCCAGGACGCATTATCGGCCAGGGATGATCCAACGCTCGGATTTGGGCGCGGGCCCGGAAAATTGCAGGACCGCATGAACGATGGCAGACCAGATGTCGTGTCCTATGATTAGATGTTACGTTGTATGTACCTTCACGAGGATATGGCTGGAAGTATCGTGTAAATATGAAATAGAGATCTGGCATGGAACCCTAACAGATTTTTGATAGGGCTTCTAGATTGATTACGAATACAGTTATGACACACAACATCTCAGATTAGGCAGAGGAGATCCCGATAGTCACTCATATTTAGCCAATCACGTTTGTATCCCACGCATGGCAGCAGGTTCAATTCGAGATACAGATATAATAAATTCTTTCGGATTTGGCTATTTGTGTGGTTGAGTATAAAGGCCATCGCAACTGCATCCACCATATTACCGTCATAATATAAAACATTCCTAAAATGAAGACAAAACCCCTCAAAATCTACAACTCTAGCTAACAAACAAAAACAAGCACAGTCACCAATCAAAGCGCTTGAAACAATAAGCAAATATTCTTAACGCATAAAAACTACGCTCGCAGTTGACAAATAGGGGCAAAAAGCAGTTATTGTGGTTCTCGTCCCACAAAGACTTGGTGGCCGAGTATTATTGCATTTAGCAAAAACATGGGCCGTCAAAGGACGTAAAGCTCGACCACTAAAGAGGCACTCTACAGCGGGATTAAAAAGTCAGGATCTATTGGGGTTTGTCATAGTTCTACAAGTTGTTATTTGAATCCAATTAAAACTGCTTTGTTAAGAAGGATTTGCACTTTTCTAACGACAAACATATTACTCTTGGTAAGCCAAGAAACATGATGATGATTTCTAGGATTCAAAGCCTACCTTAAATAGTGTTTGAGTATGAGTAACATTACAGTACCCGAATCTCCATCTCAACTCGGCAATAAAAAGCTCAATGTTTTGGGCTAAGCTCAAAGCTTTTTCTTCAACGGTTTCAACTTCTACGTTTCATTCACCGTAATCGCTCATAAGACCGTCGTTTTGCCAGAAATCTTTAACCCTAAACGGATAAACGTCCAACAATGCTACTAAAACTATTACAGCAACGCAAGCTTGTTAGGATCCCGAGAACGATAAAACGATATTTATAGAACCCAATGTAAACAGTAATGTGTAAGTCAATTGAAATTCAAATACGGAGGGGAAAGGAAAATGGCGTCGGCAAGACCGAAATTACATACGAACGGGAAAAAGTATAAATGGCGGAATTAGGCGGTAGAATTTATAAGGACCCTCTGGTCCCCCAATTACATGCGATGGACATGTTCACAACAAAACGAACATGTTAACGGCTATTGGCTCTCTTTCCGTCATCAATTCTTGCTAATACAGTGATAAAGGGAGCCTTTTTCAAGCACTTTTGAGTTTGATCAGTGCATGTTTCGAATTTGAGAATATGCTTTGAAAAGAACGTGGCTTGCTACAAAGGGCAGTTCTCTTCTGTTTGGTTCAGAATATAAAGTTCACCTCACATAAGTTACCCGTTGTTTTTCTTCCTAATTTCGTTCGTAAAGACTACAATGACATTGTATCTCTTTTGTTTCTTTCCAGATCTAAAAATAAACGATACATTCAAATTGTAACCTATATAGGAAAGTAAATGATGTCATGAGGTCTGACCGGAGAGAACGGAAAAAAAACGTGAGGACAGTAAGATGATAGTAGAACTTATATCAACACAGTAAACATGATATTGCAACGCTGCATTTTTACCTTCAAACCAAAACCCCAAAAACAAACATATCAATAAAAAGGAGATACCTTTCTCTCCACACACCTGAAACTACAGTCGTACCACTCAATTCGTATACTCCGGTAATTTAATAAACAACCTTCTGGAACTTTTAGGGTACAATTTACATCGGGGTGTTTCGGAACGGCCCAACAGTCTGAAGACACTAGGTCTTCGCACATTATAACAACTCACCGGCGACTCGACTCTATGCTAGACATTGAAATTTAAGCCCTGTATCATATGTTCAAGGTTCAATTTCAAAAAATGATTATAAAGTAGTGTACAACGAGTGGCCTACGCATCGTACACTAGAGGTCAACCCCGACACGTTTGTCACGCAATGACCATACGTCGTCCACGCAACGACCACACGTTGTCCACGTAACGACTATGCGTTTGCGACTGACGCGTGACGGGAAAACTGAGGTTAGACGAGTTGTCTGTTGAATAACCCACTCGTTGGCACCGCGTTGGCCACTCCTTGACACCGCGTTGTCCACTAGTGACCATTGGGTGGATCAACTAGTTGACTACTCATCGAGAGTGTGAGTAGAGTTGCTGCCGCGTTGGCGTGGAGTTGTTATAATGTGCGAAGACCTTTAGACGGTTGTTTCTAAGAGTGGCAATGAGAACGATAAAAACAATGTTTCTTCGAGTCCGAGATGAACAGACGCTCGTTGGTGAAGTTCTAGATTAATGTTGTTTTGTATTGTTTATGTGAACGTCCGGGCGTCCGCGTGAAAGATGTAGATGGACCGTCTGACGCGAGCTTAAAATTTTCTCTCGAGGTTTCTTTAAGGTGCAGTTGTGTAAATCTTTTAAATCTTTATTCACTGGCCTGTTTGTCTAGTGGTTAGTGACCCTGACTGCTTTACCGGGGGTCTTGGGTTCGATTCCCACCCAGGACAAATGTTTGTGTGATGAGCACGATTATTTGTTCTGTGTCTGGGTGTAATTTATCTATAATATATATTATGTATTTAGAAATATATAAGTATGTTCATCAGTTGTCTAGTACCCATAACACAAGCTCTGCTTAGCTTGGGACTAGATGGCGTTGTGTGATAGTTGTGGAATATTATTATTATTATTAGGGGCCTTGGTCTCTTTTTTTACAGCATAATAGGGTAGTTTCCAGGGTTAAAATAATTACATTCTGTTTAGTCCGTATTTTAGATCATAAAAAAATATTGGACACGTATTTTTTCTTTTTCGATTAAACAAAAAATAACAAAGATAATAGCCTATTTAAGTTACCTGTGACGTCACTCTGCGCGAAAAATGCCACGCATTGTGACGTCACACGTAACTTTAATAGGCTATATTTTTGTCATTTTTGGTCTAATTTACAAATTAAAAAATACGTGTCCCTTATTTTTGAATAATCTAAAAGACGGACTAATTACATTTTTTAGGGCAACTAGCCTATTATGATGCGTACCTACCTACTAAGTTTTTTTGTGAAGTTTTACTATACAAGGACGGATTACTTGAAAACATCATTCGTAGCTATACTCTAAGCTAAATTCCAAGAATAAAAATAATATTTTAATAAGCTACCTATTAGTATATCTATTTAGATTATCTACAAATAAAACGTAACACGCTTTTCCATTTAAATCTTCAGAAACACCTACACACGTTGAAATAAACAAACTCAAGTATACTCAAACAAAATATAAAGCAGGGTACACAATCCCCGATCCGTGTCGCATTAATAGGCTTAAAACACGTAGGCGCGTTTATAATATGAAAACTTTTTGGAACAAAACATCAGCAAATATTGTAAAAGCGCTTTCAATAGACGCGTTCCCTGAGAGGTTTTCAATGTGTTGGTACACACACCAAATCGAAGTGTATGCTATTAAATTTGGGGACATTTGTGTATTTTGTAGATAACATTATGTACATATATCTGTTTCTTTTTCAATAAACTGCTATTGAATCTGAAAACACTGAAAGTAGGGTTCCTTGTTAATGTTATATTTTTTTTTTGTATACAGCGTTAGAAAAACAATGGAACGAGAAATTCAGCGTTGTGAGTAGTGTTTGCGATGGCCTAGTGGTTAAGGCGTCTGGAGTGCCTATCCAGAAGACGCAGGATCGAACCCTGCTCGCAACAGAATTTTTCGTTTCTTTAAAAAATATATTTCCTTGTTAATGTTCAGAATTTTTCACTAAACATTTACTTAGTAAAATTAGACTGCATGTTTTCGTAGACTTTAGGTATAAATTTTTATATTTCACTATAACAAAACAACTTAAGTTGGTCCAAAAAGTCTACTTTAGTAGATTCGAAACATGATTTTCGATGAAAATATAGACATTTTATTTAACAAATTTAATCACAGTTCAAATTACGATTCTGCGCATGTAGCCTTTATACTATTACAAATCTAAACATTCCCGAATTGCCGCGAATCCCATATTTCGGTGGCAAACACTCGCACATCCAATTTCTCACGCACAGCTAATAAAAAACGCACGAGAGGGGAGAAACAAAACGCAGAACGAATGATTTAGCACTCACGCGAAAGTACCCAGCTCCATTAATAAAACACACATATTACTGAGAGGTCAATATTATCTGTGCGAACGAAAGAGTGAATGAAATTGAAAAGTGTGTCGGCGCGGAATCGTTGAATAATACCTATGAATCGTTCCACGACATTGTTATTGGATTGTTGAAACGTTTCGCGGCCTTTTTGTTCGGAAAGGTTGTGTGAAACTGGCCTTAGTTTTCGGTTTTATTGCCACTATGAAAGGTAATGAATTGTTTGACATACTTTGTGGTATAAAATGTACATATATAAATTCAATAGCGGTTACGTTTTATACAGTGATCACTTGAAACGATTTGAACAAGTGTCACTATTTCATCATATTTTTCCGAACGTATTTCACTTGCCCAGGGATGGCTTATATCAACAGCTAAAAGATGTTTCAAAAGAGGATCACGGCCATGACCTTCAGTAATGACGAGTATGACTTGAGGAGAATCTAACAATATTGAAGTCAGCTCCAAAAAACCAGACCCAAAAGGTAATAAACCAGTATTTTTGAATGAAGCAACTGCCTATCTGGCCTCCACAGCCCAGTAACTGGGCAGAACGTTTTGCACAAACACCTCTGTTTAATCTTATCTCTTTGATTTCAAATGAGTCCTCCTACCCTGGGTAGAGGGGAAGGGAATCTTACTAACTAAAAACCACAGCCTGTTCTTTCGGTAGATCTAAAGCTATTGTCAAACAGACAGGCGATCCGCAGCGTTTTGATTTGTAATGTATGGAATTGTTTGAATTCAGTCACATAGAAAAGCGAAAGCGATCCGATAGTCTATATGACTGGCTTCAAACAATTCCATTTCAAACAAAAACGCTGCTTCGAGTTCGCCACGCCTGTCTGTTTGACAATAGCTTAAGAGTGCTGTGATTCTGTTTTTACAAAGTCCCTTTTTTTTTTGATAATGGCATCTCGCAAGTCAACCTGTAAGAGGTTGTGTGCTGCTTAACCGGACTTTCCTGTGGTTGCCAAAGATGACTCTAAGGCCTCCAGCCTTTAAATATTAAGTGACCACATGCTAAGGGCACCCCCTGTGGGGTACGGACCTCGGCTTAGGGCGTCACTGAGAGAGGACAGCAAGGGACAGGCTGGATCTAAATGATTCATTATTTAGGGGCTAATTTAAAACTACAGGCTCGAGGGCGGAAAGACGGAGTCGGTCTGTGTCTGTGTCTGTTCAGAGTACTAGTTTCCCTGCGGCTCTCCTGGAGGAGGGTGATGGGGTCGTCGGGGGTGATGCTGATGAGGATACGCCTTGGTCGGCGAATGGAACTGATACGCGATGGATCGTATCGAGCGGACGATGCGATTAACGGATTGGTTACAAAGTCCCGCCGCCATTTAGATCATACCAAAATGACCTACATAATTGACTTGCCCAAAACCACCCTTGATTTCCAAATCTCGGAGCGTTTTCCCAGCTATTTATCAGGCAATGTTCCTCATTAACACCGTCTCAACACCAAACGAACGTTTTAATCGGTAAATTGATTTCAAGATCCCGATTAACAGGTACATTAAGGTAACAGAAATCGGGAATAAATCTTCTATCCCGCAATCTTGGATTCATTACTTACCTTACATTAAGACTAGAAGAGGTTTGGCTTAGAAAAAGTCATTTGTAGTTACTTTAACCGAGGAAAACTTTCAGATTTAAGGCAAGCTTTTGATGGTTCATCTATTTTTTCCTGTAGTGTTTTTGTCTGTAGTTTTGAGGTTAAAATATTTACCTCGTCTTTATTTTAAAATGTCTATTTTATCATCACTGTAGGTATATTGACAACAAGTGCTATTCCTAACTAATGAGACTTAAATAAAGTATGAAAATAAAGAACAATTTGACATTACATACAACATTGATAAAAATGGTGATTTTAGACACACTGGTGTCGATTCATAAGTCGAATATTTGTTATTGTTTACTTTTTTTTTTGGATTTTTTCAATTTCATTTTTGTCGGTGGTTGGCAATGGGCTAACTCTTGAATTATAGGCACTTATGTCTGTTTAGAACGTTTCCCAAAGTATGGCCGTAGAGAATCTATAGTTTCATTGTACAAAAGTGATCTTAGAAATAGCTTAATTTAAAGGACAAATTATGTCAAAATGACAAAGATACATTCCAGAAAACGACAGTACTGCTCTACAAACAAAAACACAAAGCTTACTAATGTTATATCCTTTTCGCACGACCGTCATTCTTCCGGCTTTTGTTAGATACATCGTAATTGGATGCAAACTGGAGTACTTCCGACATGGCGTGGTGTCGTTACAGCAGTGTTATGTTAAATTCATTCAATGTGGCAGCTTTGTACGACTATCTAATGCTAAAGGGTTTACATGTTTCTAGGGGAGTGTTTGTGTCGCGTTTTGTTGCGACTCGCAAGACGCGACGCATGGATTATTTTGAGAATTAGCTAGTCAAGTACATATAATGACAACTATAGACGTACTATTGCAGAATACTTAACCCAAAAAATGTAAATACTAATATAAAACTATACTAAACCCCTAAGACTTTTAAAAAAAATTTTGGACAAAAATTTATTTTTTATAATGTGGCATTAAAAAATATATACAACCCAAAATTTTCACCCTTCTATCACCAGTACCCCTATTTTTTAATAGTTGTTTTACTAATTTAATTATTTTTAATTCCGCTCAATAATTGATCAATTATCACATGATAAGTTATCCCCCCAGGTGTCTACTGGTGTAAAAATAACTGATATCACAAAACAACGTTTGCGGGGTCAGTTAGTATTCTATGGGGTGACTGATAATTAGTGTACGTTACTTAAAGACGTAATTGTGCTCATAATAACAAACAATTTTAATATGGGAGCAAAGCCGAAATCGTGAAAAACATATCAGCTGTTCAGTACACTAAGCAAACATAAATGTACTGAACAGCAGATTTTTTTTGAGTTTTCAGGTTTATTCCCACAGTAAAAGTTGTTGGTTATCATGAGCACAATCACGTGTTTAAGTATCGTACACTAATTACCAGTCACCCTATATAAAATTTAAATATAACAGCGTCCGTGAAGTTGTAAAAAAAAAAAAAAAAAAAACAAATTTATTTTAATACTGCAAATAAAATAAGTATTGAAGTTGAATAAGGACTGTTCCGTGGCAGGCGTGAACGTAACGAAAGCAGTACTTACGTGGTACTACCCTACTTTTGAATGCACACGGCCATGACGCGTCGAGTGGAGCATTCTCCACTGTGGCGCTGAAACTCCGGACTACGCGAGATTTAAATTGAATATAATGTACATTACTTTGGTACTGGTATTCACTCGTCATAGCGTTGTGTTGAATTTTTATGAGCTTTTAGTTTCATGGTGGTTAAGTGATAATAAGTTGTGTTTTTGTCACATCAGAAGTATTTCAAATTCTGTGCCACTATTTTTTGTCGAGAAATTAATTCTTGAATGACTCTAAGAAAATCAGCATAAAGCTGATTTTAGACTACGCTATAATAAAAGCATATACTATAGCTGATAGCACAACAATATCGCGCTCTACACATTGTTATGGACATGTCCACATTGTACTATACTATATACACATATTATTGGCTTAACATTAAGCCTAACATTAGGTCCTTCTTTGCTATACTTTATAGCACAATAGTATAGCGTAGTCTGAAATCAGCTTTGGAAAACTACTGCTACTTATATTACTGTAAGGAAAAACATTATGTTACATTGGACCCTTTATCTCTTTTTTTTTCTATCAAAATATCTTCCCATGAAAGAAAAATAGTTCATAAACCTCACTGAACGCGTAAAAATGGTCTAACATTTTTCCCGTACCTTTTTCTGAATACATAATAACAATACATTCATATACTAATACTTAGTTCTTTGCATATCTTCATTGTACCTCTAACGAGATTCAACACCACTAAAGTCCACCCATCAACCACCTGGCCCTCTAAACTGGCAGTTATCTCAAAGCTGGCTGCACAAACGTATCCGAGCGATTTCACTAACTTGCTCGTTTTGTTCGCTAATATCGCGCCCCATTGTTCGTAGAACTCGCAATGGACACGTACACTCACGACCATAAATATGTGTTCACTTCGCAAACTTTGAAAGTTAATTTATCTTAAATCATTGATGAAGAAGGTTGTATGAGGACAGAATTTTGAAAAACAAAGCTTTCTTGCTTATAGCTTGTAAAAAATGAAAGATAGATACAAACTCTACTTAACCAATTTAAAAAATATTTCATTAAAACAATGCTACATTGCAGCCGAGCAACATCTTACTAATATTACAAAGAAAGTTTTTTGAGAATGGATTTTTGTTACTCTTCCATGTAAAAACTACTGAACTGATTTGCATAAAATTTGGCACACAGATAGTTTTTTACCTGCATTAACACATAGGATAGTGTATAATAGGATTTTAAATTCCTGTGGGATAATTTTCGAATTGTCGAGGGCAAAAATGCTGGCAACAGCTAGTCACCTATAAAATGTGTTTTTAACCGCATCAGTCCGATGCCAGGGCCAAGACAAATCATCAAAGAAGCAACAATTTATAAATTTTACTAAGTGACAAGACAATAATGCTCGTGACTGTACAACAAACCATTGTGGATGTAACACTGATGAGTTGGCGAATAAATTATGAATCGTTGAATGTTATGTTAGAATTTAGAGCTGTTCGGGGTTCTCTTGATTACTTGCGCGTGAATTAAACTAGGTATAGCCGTAACTTAGAGTTCAGTGTTTAGCATTCCGCACTAAACTGTGGGTTTAATTGTCTAAGTTTTGAATGACATAGTTGTTAAGGCTTTGGGTACCTATCTGTAATTCTGTGAATGGTTTCTAGACGAAGAAAATGAATGGATTGCGTCATGATAGGCTGCTCCCACATTTATCGACGCGAAATCGGCTTAAGCCGGTCAAAAAATCCTGTATGTCAACGTAATAAGGACGTTACTAATACCATTCGCATCGGCTCGGCACGGACGACACAAAACCGCCTGTAATGGCCTACTTGAAATAAATGCTTTTATTATGATTTTGATAATATTTATTGGTGCAGATTACATTCTATCGATAGATCACTTATCTTTTAAAATCAGTTTATTCAGTGGATCTGCTTATCACTCGAAAGTGGATCATAATCATATCATACTGAAACAATACATAAGATAAGTACCTACTTATGCTAATTTATTGTTTGATTTTAATTATTTGATATCAAGATTTATCCGACATTTAATTAATTAGTTTAATTATGCATAATCCGATTAATCCATAATGATAACTAACTATTGCTGATTATTTATTATTATCAAATGTAGTCTTATGTCATTATCTTAAAACAAGATAATTAGCATACGACCTTTACGTAGCTAAACAAAGTGGATTCAGTTTGTCTGAATGTGCATAACTTGCAAACAACTGCACAAAATTGTTTTTTTTTTGACGTGATAACTTCTTATAATTCGATGTTCGACTGCACGCACGTAAAAAGATGACGTCATCATTTTCTTATGACGTCACGTTCCACTATTGTCAGTAAAACATTTTTTTTGCTTACCGACTGGACAAGATTTGTACCTATGTAAAAAAATTTTCGCAATAATAAATGATTTTAGTAGAAAAAAAGACACAATCAAAAAGTTAGTAATTTTTTTGATTGTTTTATATTCACTGCGTTTAAAACTGATGACTACATTAGTTATTCGAAAATGCGAGTTTTATATTATCTTTTAGGTATGTTTTCGTTTATGGTACTTGAAGACAGTTAACGAAATTCGAATTTCAAACATGAAATAAATTGTACGCTTCAATGTTTTCGAAATAATTTTCGAAAAATCAGTGCAAAGATTTTGTATCACATTTTTTTTCTATTTCGTGGTTTTACTGATTTTCATGAAAAAAAACAAATCATTCAGCTAGATACATCGACAACACCCAACAAACGAAAGGAAACCCCTCTCTGAAGTTGCTGATTACAATCAAATATGATAGTGTAAAAAACCTAACATACCTAACTTATAACAATCATACATTTATAGCTTAAAGTTGAAGCCGCAGAATATCCCAGTGTACAACCACACTGGTAGTAACTCCACGCACTAAGTTTTACAATATAATATATGAAATAAGTTTTTATTACAGTTTGAATATCAAACTAGCTTACTTGTTTTATTTTGTTGTTGGCTTTGTTATGTTTACTTAAAATAGGGTGACTGGTAATTAGTGTACGATACTTACGATATAAGCAAGTGATTGTGCTCATGATAACCAACAACTTTTACTATGGGAACAAACCTGAAAACTCTAAAAAAAAAAGCTGTTCAGTACATTTATGTTTGTTTAATGTACTGAACAGCTGATTTTTTTTCACAATTTCGGCTTTGCTCCTATGATAAAAATCGTTTGTTATGTTTGGTATGAGCACAATCACGTGTTTAAGTATCGTGCACTAATTACCAGTCACCCTATATACAAGAGGACTCAAACGCGAACTTAAGTTCAGAATTCAAACCTGCCGGGGACGCGGGACTGTTTTATCAAATAACCGTGACCCTGTAACGTAAAGGGCTATTGAAGAAACATATTGGGTTTTAGTCAGTACGAGTCTGACAGTCCCTTCAGGTTCAGGCAGGGCTCAGGACTCATTTGATGATTTTAGGACGTAAAGAAAGTTACTTTTTAATTTATTATTCTTTATTAAAACTGAGTCTCGAAAATTATAAGAAAGTTTACTAAGTATAAACAATACATTGTTTTGATTCTATAACTTAACATAAAAAAATCCAAAAATAACAAAATAAATTAATTTTAAAAATATAAAAACCACTTTAGTCGATCTTTTAAAAAAACTTTTTCGTAAACATCTCCTTGTATAATGTCAAGTCCTTGAAAACGTCCCCTGAAAAGGGTTTATTACTCTCAAGACTGATGCAAAACAAAAAATGTTTTCAGTGCATACTTACACAACTTTAAAATTATCTATGAATGAATTTGTAAAACATTCCACCAACTATGTATTTTCTTAGAAGTTCAAATATCTTGGATAAGCGATTAAGAAGTATGTACCTAGTGTTTGTTTTCAAAACTTTAAAAAGTGAATTGCAAAGATAGCTCCTAATAGTGCAATACTATCACTGTAATGGGTCGGTCTTTGTATTAAAACTTTAATATTTGATTCTTTTTAAGTAAGAAAAGTGCTACATTTATTTTTTGTTTAAGTCTACTATTATTATCACTTACAACGGGACTAAAGTCACCGATATAGCCTACCGGATTAGCAAGCTGAAGTGGCAATGGACAGGCCATATTGCTCGCAGAGCAGATGGTCGATGGGGTCGAAAAGTGCTAGAGTGGAGACCACGGACTAGCAAGCGCAGCGTAGGACGTCCACTAGCAGGGTGAACAGATGACCTTATAAAGGTCGCCGGAAGACGCTGGATGAAGGCCTCCAACCGGTATATGTGGAGATCAAAAGAGGAGGCCTATGTTCAGCAGTGAACGTCCTATGGCTGAGATGATGATAATTTGATGATGACAACGGGATAAGTATATAGCTACTGTGGAAAGCGACGTGATCAAGGATTTTCGAAAATATATCTCGTTTTTAGTGCAAATGATAGCCAGAAATGGTCTACTCCTAGGCGAATATCATCCGCCATTTTTCTCCTATTCCCCAACCACACAAATTATTTAAGATCATAAAGTCTATTAAAACCAAAAAATAAACGCCGTAAAACGATATCGATGCTATCGTCTCTAAAATTTACGAGCCAGTAAAGAAATTTGTTGATTTTAACACCTTTATTTGTTGTAATTTGTTGAAAAGAACCCTCCAAAGATAATGGATATTAAATATAAAATTAGCCGGCTTATCGCGGATCTACAAAAATTAAAAAGCACACAGACCGGAGGGAAAGTTTGCTTCTTAAATTAAATGTAACCATAGATAAATATTGTAGGGTGGCCATTTATCAATAATATTATAATGAGACTATTATTTTTGTTGTATGGCAAGTTACTGACTAGAAATATGGGAGGATATTTAATAGAGAAAATATACAGCTAACAAAAACATGAATGAAATACGATAGTTACCATTGACCATAGCTGTTAGAATAAAAACAGTATAGAACCAAAAAGCTCGTAGTAACAATATATTTTTCATTTCGTACACATTTCAGATAAAAGCATGAAAAAATAACAGTGATTTGATTGGTCACAATCAATAACAAGAGTCTGAATAATAAATGCCCAGCCATTTCAAAAAGTTTCATAGATTGCACTATGATAGTTTGCCAGTAACTTTTTTATCAATAACAAGTGTGGATGCTACCATGGAAATCCTCAACTTTATACCAATAGTCCTATTTTTGTTCCTGGTAATACCGAAGCGGCCGACGCCTATTGGAAATGCTTTTTATTTGCATTTGACACAAGCCATGCAACTAACGCGTTTTGGAAACTGCATTCGTACAATCGAGGATTTAAATTGTTCTTATAAAAACAGAACGTCACAGATTTTAATTTAGATCAAAAATGTTGAAATGCTCGAAAGAAATTCAATATTAATAAATTAATAATACTTTACTAAGGAAAATTAAGTTAAAAATGATTATAAACATAAAACAATGTAAGTTAGTAAAATCACAGTGACATGAACATGTGATGTTCTGTTAACTACCTAATATTTAGTTAAATAATTTCAGTCAAACAAAAATGTTCTGCACTGCAAAAATATTTTTTAAACTACTTCAAAACCATAACAAAGACCTACAAATTCAACACTTTAATTTCAAATTCCATAGCAAAACCACAGATCTCATTAATAATCCCATAAGTATGGACATTCCGGCGATTGGCGATCGCTTGGCAACACTAGCGCTGCCGTAGGGCGCAATAACTGGCGTTTTACCCATAAATGCCGATAGTAGTCGTATTTAGAGCAAACTCATTGGTAAATGTGTTGCTAACCTGAGAAGATTATACCTTAGAGACGAGGTTGTGATTATAAATGATTTGTTACCTTGTTTTTTGGGGTTTGGATTAGATTAATTTAGATATTTAATGCATGAGTAATGTGCATTACGTGCTCTGAATAAAATTACCTATCTCCCCTCTTCTTCTTTTCGAGAGGGGTCAGATAATGTATGGCACTGAAATATTTACTTGAAGTAGACGAATGAAGTATGCTATACATATTTTATATAATAATATCTGGTTAACCGAGCTTCGATCGGTTTTTAAAATGTCTATATCTTGGGAACTGAGCTTTTCTCGAACCTGGGACCTTGACAAATCGATTCCTTGAGCCGAAAAACCCCTAATCTGTAACTTTCATGAAAATCCTTGGAGCCGTTTCCGAGATTCTGATTATAAATAAATATACAAGAATTGCTCGTTTAAAGATATTAGATTTAATGGCATTACCATTGCTTGCAACATACTTTAATAATTATCCATAGCATAGCAACAATATGAAACTAAAAATATTTGATTTGGATTAAAGTATCTAGACAGACGCGCGAGAGCGTGTCGAGCCAAGCAAATTTAAACACAGGAATATAATATTTGCTTGCTGGGATCATCGGCCTATCTAGGCAGGATACCGTGGCCTAGGAAAGCAAAGGGCAACAGAAGGAACATGGTGGATTGTTGATTAATGTGAGGCTGGCAGACCCTTTTGCTCCAAACAGGCCTCAAAGACTCATTTGATGACTTTTCCACCCATAAAAAAATTACAAACCAGTAGTGTTTGACCTATGGTGTTAAGCGTACTTACTCATTTCACATTTCGATTACACTTTAAATTGGCCATTTGCTGACAAAACACCACAAATTCAAATTAGAACCATTACAACTGCCAACTCATGATGCTGGTACAAGATGAATAATTAAACTGTATATTTAGCCGCATGTCCGTATCCGGCATAAGTTTAGATCGGACGTCCGGCGTCCGGCAGAACGGTTACAACACTAGCCGCATGGGTAATTAGTGCTTTGTTTTTTTGAACAGCTAACGCATGAAATAAACATGTTTTTTTTTGTTTAATGCAGCTTGCAAAATTAATTTTATAATAACGTCTAAATACATGACAATTTAGTCATGGAAATTAATAACATTGGCATTGTTTTTAATAGCCAGTTGTGTCCCAATTTTGAGCAACCCCCCCGGTTGCTCAACCCCTCGACCCCATTCCATCGATTTCTCCCGACGACAGTGTGGAGAAGAATTTTGGTAATATTTTTTAAGCACTGGTACCTACCTATGTTCTCCTTTTCGTGGTTGCGTTTACAAACATTAAAACTCACATACCCAAACAACCAGACTCGGAACAACTGCGTGTTTTGTGGAACCCGGGAAACGAAACGCAGCAATTAATCGCTGCACCAATGCGCCAACAGTCGAATTACTTAGGGACTTTACTCATGGCGCTTGCGACGCGACGCGATTCGTGCGATATCGAGTCGATTGCCGATTTAAGTCGCACGTATTTACTAATGGAGTGATTATATGAAATTTGACTATGCACTTCAAAAATCCACCTTGCTACTACGACATAAAGGCGCTGCAAACAAAAGACAAAAGATGTCGCACGTGACGAGTAATTGCGCAATGGAATTTTGAACAGGGAGATCTGTGAGCGATATCGTCAATCCGTGCGACTCCATTAGCAAACACTAGTGATTGTCCTTACTTTTTCTTCGGCCGGACGCTTGTGTTCTTCTGACCGATATCGTCAATCGATGCAATTCGATATCGCGTCGCGCCGTGAGTAAAGTCCCTTAAGCTTCTTCGATCGTTGGATGACGCGAGAGGATCATAATTTAGACACTGCCTACATTTTTATCAATTTTACTATTTTGTCAATCGATTTCCTAATTGTCTTATACCCCAGTTGACAAAAAAATCAATGATGGAATCTTAGAATACTCGTTTCACCATCATTCGATTTAAAAAAAAACTGTCGACTACGAAACAAATTAAGTGGTAATGAAAAATACGTAAACTTGGCCCTACTTAGAGAAACGCCGATCTAGTTTCCTTATAAATAAATATTTGCATGATGATTTACGTAATTAAAGGCGAGTGACCAAAACTCGGAGTGCTTCCAAGTGGCAAAAAAAAATGTCAAACAAAAGTGGCGCGAAATCGATTCAGATATCAAATTTTTCATTAACACTGGCTAATTTTTGAAAGTATGAATTCCAATACTAAATGTACGAGTTATTCATTTCCTATAATGATCCGTTAGTCCGAAAACACGATGTATGTCGTGAGCCCCCTCAGCACTGTCATAAATATGGCGAAGATCGTATTGACGACTTTTATTTTGGCGGTAAATTATGTAGGCGCTAGCTGTCGCTTTTAATGTTAGTGAATAAATCAGAGGTATTTAACATTCTTAATTAATGCGGAAATAGGTACGCAGAGAATATCTATATTTTTAAGATAATGTTATGTGTATGATACAACGTTTCCCCTTTTGGACCCACTATTGAGGGATATTTTATCGCGCCCCTTTCGGGGGCGCTACCGAACTATACGGTTAATGCTATGAAGTAATTTGCATTACGTAACTCTGAATAAAATGACCTATCTCCCCTTTTCTTCTTTTCGAAGGTCAGATATGTATGGCACTGAAATACTTACTTGAAATAGACGAATGAAGTTCGTGATTCTTTGTGTTTAACTAAATCTTTAAACGAGCAATTCTTGTATATTTTATATAATCAGGATCTCGGAAACGGCTAGATTTTCATGAAAGTTACAGATTGGGGGTTTTTCGGCTCAAAAACTTAATTTCAGGTTCATAAAAGCTACGGTTCCCAATTAGAATTTTAAAAAATTGAAAAGCTCGGTTACCAGATATCTTATTTATTTAATGGCATTACCATTGTTGCAACATATTACATTAATTACACATAGCAACAATATAAAACTAAAATTAGATTGTCAGTATCTAGACAGACACGCGAGAGAGTGTCGAGCCAAGTTTTATGCACAGTGAATATAAAGTTGCTTGCTGGGATCTGTCGGCCTATTTAGGCAGGATACGTCTAGGAAAAAAAAAGGGCAACAAAGAACAGGATCGTTGTTGATTATGTGAGCTGAGACCCTTTTGCTCCAAACAGCCTCAAAGACTCATTGATGACTTACTCACAACAAAAAAAGAATCGATTACTCCAGTAGTGTTTGACCTATGGTGTTAAGCGTACTTACTCATTTCACATTTCGATTACACTTTAAATTGGCCATTTGCTGACAAAACTACCACAAATTCTAGAACCATTACAACTGCCAACTCATGATGCTGGTACAAGATGACCAAAACTGTATATTTAGCCGCATGTCCGTATCCGGCATAAGTTTAGATCGGACGTCCGGCGTCCGGCAGAACGGTTACAACACTAGCCGCATGGGTAATTAGTGCTTTGATTTTTTGAACAGCTAACGCATAAAATGAAATAAACATGTTATTTTTGTTTAATACAACTTGCAAAATTAATTTAAAATAACGTCTAAGTACATGACGATTTAGTCATGGAAATTAATGACAATGCCAATTTTTTTTAATAACCAATTGTGTCCCACTCTTGAGCAACCTCCCCCCCCCTCCCCCAGGTTTGGGTTGCTCAACCCCTCGACCCCATTCCATGTCTCCCGACGACGGTGTGGAGAAGAATGTTGGCCATAAATGTTCTTTTAAACACTGGTATGTTCTCCAGACCCAAACAGTCCGACTCGCAACAACTGCGTGTTTTGTAGAACCCGGAAAACGTAGCGCAGCAGTTAATCGCTTTACCAATGCGCCAACAGTCAAATTCAGTCGAATTACTTATGGACTTTAGTTACACGCGACGCAATTCGTGCGATATCGAGTCGATTGCCGATTTAAGTCGCACGTATTTACTAATGGAGTGATTCGATGCAATTTGACCGTGCACTTCAAAAATCCACCTTACTACTGCAACATAAAGGCGCTGCAAACCAAAGTCAAACGATGTCCCACGTGACGAGTAGTTGCGCACTGGAATTTTGAACAGAGAATCATGTGCATTGTCATTAGGACGTACATACAATTCGATATCGTCAATCCGTGCGACTTAAATCCTTTAGCATGCACTAGACATGATTGTCCATACGAAAAGCTTTGAGACGCTTGTGTGATATCTGACCGATATCGTCAAACGATACAATTCGATATCGCGTCGCGCCGTGAGTAAAGTCCCTTAAGCTTCTTCGATCGTTAGATGACGCGAGTGGGCCATAATTTCCGCTACAAGATCAATTTTGACAATCTATTTTGTTAGTCGCCTTGTCATACCCCAGAGATCTAATGTCGATGTCTTAATTAATGTTAAGAGGTACCACATCAAACTGACACTCAACATTAAATAATACAAAAGTAAACTTCTACTTAAGAAAGCGATAGTTTTCTTATAAATAAATTATTTGATTTGATTACGTAAAAAGGCGAGTGACCAAAACTTGGAGGCTTGCAAGTGGCAACTCGTAAAGAATTCTCGCGGTAGCCTTAAATATTCAGTACTTCACAACAGTGGATGGACTTTTGAAAGTCGTCCCTAAATGTACGGCTTTTTTTATTATGTTAGTGACATGATGTAAGTCTTGAGGGCCTCAGCGTATAAATAGGCCTATCAGCTTCTTCCAGTGGGGTACTATATCAGAAAATTCTTCATAGATTTTTAGAGGTTATTTGATGAAAATATAAAATATTTTTAGATTCTGTTGATGTGTGTACATGTATTCAGTCATATAAGAGAGTTAGGCCATTGCCCAAATGTAAGATAGTTGGCCTTTATACCCAATTTTCCGTTTTTTTCCCTAACGCCCTTATTTCCCAAAAAAAACATTTTATTCATCATCATTTACAAAAAACCCCTTCTCATAATATATTTCCGTGCCCATCACCGAATGACTCGCGCTCTCATAACTCTGGCTCAACGTTAAAGTGCCGCGTCATTATAAAAAGATGGCGGACAATTTATAAGTATTAAAATAAAGCCACCTTCAGAGATTCGCAGGTGCGAGTCGAACCGTGCGTTATCAGTTTGAGTTGCTACGCTCGGGTTCTGTTTTACCTGTAGGGATGGCACTTTATGCTGTAGCAATCCTTTCAGGACAAAAAGTTTATAGTTATGTAATACTACTTTTACATAACTATAAACTTTTATTCACGGTTCACTTTAATTCACAGTTTTAAAACAAGATCGGGTTTTAAACAAAACTGTTTGGTTTACCCTATTTTCATAAGTAACAACAATAGCAGACATTTCAATAAATCTTTTTTTATGTGATTTTTATAGGTATGCCTTACACAAAAGTACTAATAAAATACTTACCCAATATTTTGTTAATAGGTACTGCAGTTGGTTAAAATTTGATAATACGAGTATTCTAAATACTATAGTACCTATATTTTAATATTTTACTACAATCTTAAATACTTATTCTTTCATTACAACAGTAAATCCGTACTTTTCTGGGTACAAAAATCCAAAACAGTACAATAACTTTGTTTTAGGTTCCGAAATGAAAAAAAATCCGCCACCCCTATCAAGTATCTCTCACCCCCACTCCTAATACTTAACAATAAATAAATCAGATAAATATTTTTTCATTGTTGACTATGCGAAGCTTGTTACCGCTCATAAAATTATACAATGATGACTATGACCCCCAACATAATTTTAATGGGTAAGCTAATGGTTTATGCGTTGCGGTGTTTTCATCCAGTCCTGTTTACTTTCGCTAACCGCTAGATAGATTTATGGGAAGTTTTAAAAATTAATAACGTTTTTGCTCGGTTTTCGATTACCGCGGGTTGTTGTTTGTCTGGTGGTGTCTTTAGATTGGAAATGTTTTTTTTGGAAAATGTTTGTATTAAGTAGACTATACCTAATTTAATAAAATGGTAATATTAAGTTTGAATTGGGCAAAAACTTATCTGAAATTGGGATTTGTCTTGCCTGTGGCTTCACTTTAGTATGTCGTTTTTTTTTTTAAAGTTAGAATTTCACCAAATCAATTCTCCTGGCCTGGTCGGTGTAAAAGGGACCGTCAGACTTACTAAAAAGTAAAAACCAACCAGAGGCCTTACCACAAGCATCCTGTATTTTACTTACAGCGTACTTGAAGTATTTGCTGCGTCTATTGGGGTTGTTGTAAATTCGTCTCAAAAATTATTCCCCTCGAAAAAAAGTGCTGATCCTGTTCTCTTAGTACAGAAAGCTTAGATTCTTCTTCGTTTTCGGTAGTTTTGTGCTGGATTTTAAAATTAAATTGTTTTGCTATCCCCGTGCAAATAATGGGTCAAATGTACAATAATCAAAATTAAAAAAAAAAAAACAAAAAGCTTTGGCTTATTTATACACATACATACCTACTTTTTATCATGGGCAACGACTCGTTTATTGTATAGAAACTGAAAACGCGTCATTAAGGAGGTACTTTTTATTATATTTCCATGAAATGACGCCAAAATTCCCGTTTACGTCACAATAACGTCACAAGTCATGCTAGGGCTTCTGTTGCTTTATTTGTCCTTTGCGTTCTTTATTATGTGATATCAAACCTACGCAAAGTTGAAATAAAACTTATGAGTTGCGATTACATTGTTAACTTTTTCCACGAAATAGATTTCAACAAAGGAGAATTAAGTTGTAATGAAATGTTTCGAATTAACTTACATCTAGTCATAAACAAAGATCATGACATTTAAATAGACGAAAAAGATTTGAAACAGAAGCAACTAGAAATACTTACTCAAAGGATTTTTTATGTTTTTTAATAAATAATTTAACTTCATACTACTTTAAATTAATTTTTTAATAAAATCTTGGGTTGTGTTTTTAATAAAATATCTTTTTAAGTTAGACATAAATTACATTGAATTAAAATAAAAGTTTTAGAACCGACCTAGGTCGAGCAAAAATGTGTAATTTAATTTCAAAACTGAAACTAAACCAGTATTTACGAATTCCAAAACGAACTTTTTGGCTAACTAGTTACTTAATACGTTAAAGTTCAAAAAATTAACTTAAAGAAAAAACATTAACTAACTATTAAATAAATATAACCTTTTAAATTGAGTACCTACTATGGTTATCACAACTTTTTTCAAAGTCACAGTGTTAATCACAGTTTCTTGTTTAAACGGTCCCGCGAGCAATCAATGCTTGTGACAAGTTTAGAAAATTTCATTTTGGCGATAACCAGGCCTTTTGGACGGCCACCCGGGTCCTTAAAACCGAACTAGTTCGACCCTGTAAGCATATGTAGATCAAAATAACATTTACGTTTGTCTGTATCATAGATGAAAGCTACACACACGTTTCTCTTAAGTGAAAGCCCTTTTATCCGTGCTTGGGGCTGTTTGCCTTCCCAGGGCAGGTTTTGATAGATACTGTTGTCAATGTCAGTCACTTTGTATTAGCTCGTGTGGCTTTATGAAGGACTAAAGACCCGCCCTGAAAATAGAATATAATCTTTGATAGGTACTTGCTGCTCTCAACACGGTGAAGGAAAACAACATGAGGAAACCGGCATATCCTAGATCCCAAAAAATTGCAGACATGTGACATCTGCCAAAATGTACTGGGCCAGCTTGGTGGACAATGGCCCACTGTCTCACAGAGAGGAGGCCTGTGTCCCAGCAGTGGCAATATTTGTAGACTTGTAGATTATGTGGCTTTCCATAGAAATAGTTTTGAAAATCGAACTGATAATTTTTACTACAACTATACTAATACTTTTTTTTCTAGATATTAGTGTAGATACTTAAAGTAATCTGTGCTATAGTTGACAACTAATTATCTAGGCTTTTGAACTTAATTTTGAACCTTATACCACAGAGAAAAGAGTATAAGGTTAAAAACAAATGGAAAAGTAAATCTTGAGGTCTACCTTTGAGATAATGAAAACAAGTTTAAGAAGTAATTTTTCCGATCGAATGTACTTGATGTTTCTAGTTCTTGTTTTTTATGAAAGATAAACTTAATTCTAATATGGCGACTTATATTGTTTTTATTAGTTTTGTTTTGAAATATTACTTTGATAGTAACAGTCACAAGGCTTATGAAACTTAATATTTTTTCTTGACTCTTTGAAAGTCAAGAGACGGTCAACAAAACATTATCAATTTTGTTTTCATGACTTTGATACGTCACCGTCGATAAGTTTATTAAGAACAAACAAAAACATTTGATTGATTACTCCCCTTATCTTTGGCTCAAGAGTCAATCGACATAACTACATAATTTATTTATGTTACTTTTCAAATTAAAAGACATTACCATATTATTTTGGAATTATGTCAAGAATATTAAGTCCGATGAAAAACTGACACTTTCTTTTCTGCAATTAATTCTATTGGGGGTTTACTTGATGATTTAAACGATATGAAAATGAGGGTAGTAAAATATGATGTCCGATACACACAAGGTTTTATCGTATTGGTTATATCTTTAAAGTTCTTAAATTATTCAACAGAGAATCGTACCCGCCCTGAAGCCTAAGAGCAAATTCAAAAAATTCAAACCTAACAACATCACTGATACTCCATACAATATGTACTCTGAAACTAGATATTTTATGAGATGAAACCGAGTAATGAAGGTGAATATAACATAATTTCCCAGTATACTGCGAGTTCTTGTAAGTCGAGAACTTTAGTCCCAATTTAGCATTTCCGTGGTTTCGCAAACCTTGTTAGTCCCGTATCAAAAATCCCGATATTATATTACCCGATTCACGTTTACTCGAACATTCTTTCATGACGCACGTCGCTAGCATTAATTTTGAAACGTTTTTCAGTGGCTTCGTTAGTGTAGAACACTTTATAATTTAAGTCCAAAGTACTCGCAAATATATTTTTTGTTACTTCCTTCGCTTTTTAATATAAAAAGGTTCAAGTGGAAGTTAAATTAAGAGGTAGACGTTTCTAGACTAAATTATAGGTATCTACCCTATCATTTTTAATGTTAACTTCAGAAACAATGGCCATCTTTCTATTTATCGACGAGCCTATTTTGGGGGCTGTCTATTGTGACTTTGACATTTGAAAAATACTAGCCTTATTTGAATAAATTAATTCTGTCTTTTCTTCACATTTCACAGTTATTTATTGTGTTAGTCAGTAAATATTCTTTTACCGTTCCATCAAGTTACTAACAGATTATCTCGTGTTAAGGACAGAATTAACGAAATTCAACCGAGTTGATCACATCTGTATCGAAAATTTCCTAGAATAGTAATTAAGAACTTAATGGCTTACCTATTCTCTACAAACATTCATATTCAAATCAAACATACACAGTAATCCGCCATTTCGTCTCCATTTCTAACAACAACAACAACAACTTCTGATCCAAGCCAACTCCTTGATCTCCCGTATCAACACTTCTGACAACACCAGGTCAACATTAACATCCAGGATCCAAAACATGTCGAACATTAGCATACAAATTATTGTCATGTATCAAGGTTTTGTCATCGTTTTCAAATTATAACGGAACTGTAACAACCACCGCGGGTGCCTCTCGTAAATTATAATTTTAAATCAGCTGCTTATGAAGTCGGTTCACAGCGTTTATGCATTCTATATGAGTTTTCCTACACACACTGAATTCTGAAATTCGAATTGAGAAGTCAAATTGGACAGAGTTATCTGGGAAATTGTTAATAACTGGGTCTAAAATGGATATTGGTAAGATTACTAAGTTTTTTGTAGAGTTAATTAAAAAATGCAGATGGCCCTGTTTGGGCGCCAATAATTATTATGAGATTGTCCCAGTTGGGCGCCAATACCGATAATTTATAACCGATTTGCATTCTTTAATCGTACTCGCTACTTTCTCATGCACAAGTACTAGTAGTACCTACTACTACGTCTTTCTACAATACTCAACATCAATTCAGCAACAAATAATTTTAATTATTCCTTTGTTTCAGTTTCAAAATCATCGCAGCCAAATATTGTGATTCCACTCGCCTTTCTATCTCAAATGATTATGCTGATAACAATCTCAGCCTCGTTAGGCTGTACGCTGACTTAACATAATCCAATCATAGACAAAAGTTACGTTCGTTATTAACTTTTAATGTGAATTTCAATGTGAAAATTTTCTGAAACTCTTCCGTGAACCCTTAACTTTTACTCCGAAATATTTTCGTAACTTTTGGATATGATACTGTATTAAAATATTCGGATTTCAGGGATGCGAATAGGCTCAATATTAGATTTGTTCCACAGTATGTGAGTTCATAATGAAGTCGGTTAAAATGCAATTTACCTACTTAGAATTCACTTATAAAGAGAAAACTATTTATGCAGAACACATTTATGTCATTTATTCTTTCTTAAAAATGTTTGATCTGATTCTTACTTAAATAGTGTCAATTATTAAAGGAACTTTAAGTAATTTAGATAGATATATAGTGTCGCATTACATTATACTTTCAACAAAAATAATACATACAAACAATTAATTCACATTTGGAAACAACAGAATTTCACATTAAATAATGCTCGCTATTCCACAGGCGGCACAACTTCACAAAACAATGAGAATTGTGAAATAATTGAGTTACGCCTCTATAAATCAGTCACGTTTTGTGCTTGCAGACTGAACTGAAACCAATATGACGTAATGATAGAAGTAATCACGATTGGAAACTGGTCTATGTGTGATTTAGAAACGATTGCTTGATTATTTGGCCATAGAGAATGAGAATCGGATAACATCAAGTCATATAATCAAAACTGAGGTTTCTCTCAGATAAATGATAACTAACTTAAATCTGTCATTGATTAATTATTGAGAGAGATATAGAATACATAAAATAAAATCAAACAAAACAACAAAAATCCGATCCGAAAATATTTGTCGGATATATCCAACATTGGCGGCTAAAAGGTTTAAAAGTCGAACTTTTACTGGATATCAGAATTGTCTATCAGATCCCAAAATCATTTTCACACTTCGTCATACCCCGGTCACGTTTATCTCTTGGAGGCGATAAACAGAAGTCGGTTCGTAACGATGTGCTTGAAGCAATGATATCTATCGGCAGCTAGGACTGTAGGACGTGACGAGAGAAGCCGATGACGTCACTATAACTTGACCTAGTTTTTGGCGCCAATGACTTTAATTCCGTCTGATTCTTGTTCGGTCAGTAGATTGTGATTTGTGGGATTAATTGATATTGATGATTATGTGATTAAAATATGCAACGGTTACAGCAGTTACATCAAATTGCAATAAAAAATGTAGTACCACGAATTTTCCGCAGGTTATGAGTGGTGGCGCCGACTCTTTTAATTTTGTTATAGTTGACAGTTACGTTTCAATGTTGACATAAAAGAAAATGAAAATTGAAATGATATAAATTATTCCTGGGTCTCTACAAAGTATTAAAAAAAAAACCTTATGTCAATATTAAACGTAATAGACACAAAAAAGGCTGTAAAGTAATAGAGTTTTAAATATGAACGGTAGGACAATAACGATTAATTCACAGATAACTCCCCATTATACTAATCGAATAGATCGACCGAGCACTACTGTTTTACTAAGGTAGCAATCAAATTGATTGACAATAATGGATTACTCAGTCTTCAACGGCAAAGCTATTAAAACCCCGATATGTACTAAGAGCTCATGTAGCACTTGACTAGTTATAGCACCATTATGTAATGGTACTTATATAACGCATTTTTTTATGTTTGGTCGAACCTAATTGAACACCAACTTTTTTTGTACAAATGCATAGTCCTACACTTTATTTTCACATTTCCTCTGTATCTTAGGTTTGTCAAATCAAACTCACATTAGGTATGTGATTTTGACACCTAATACGTAAAATACTTGATTTCCTACTTCACATTGAATGGCAAGGATATTTCCTAAATATAATGCAAAAAGAAAATTTTGTTATTTCTTTTATTTAGGTCTCATTTTGCTTCTTTGAGGCGATTTTCAAAATAGAAATATAAAAAAATGTGCAAAAAGACTCGTTATAAGACGCATTTTTAATGGCATTTTTTGCAGAGTCGAATCAATTTATGTTCCCCTCAAGCTTTTACAACAGATGTTTGGGCCAAACAACAGGGGCAGCTCTAAACGATGCATAATAAATTGCTTTAAACGCCTTTTAATGCATTCTCCTGTTCACGTCAATCCTAATAAAGTTTATGTGACTTGTCACATAAACTTTATTAGGATATTAACATCCCTTGGGATGCAAACAATTCTGAGCCATATAAACTATTGTGTAAATATCACCAGTCTATGGCACTTTACGCCTTATTAATATGAGCAAAAGCTGGTGTAAAATATATTTGGATTGAATATAAATCTAGTTTATATTCATGAAATCTCTGAAGTTCGGCTTGATATCCAATGTCCAATGATAGCAAAGCAATATCAAAAATAAAAATAGATAAGTAAGTTTCCCATTTGCAAACATAGTGCCAGAATTAAATGTAGTCTAAAGTACTATTTCAGACTATTCACAGGCTATCTCTGTAGCATCGAGATCCGTTGAAATATTAACTAACGAATATCTGTCCCGTTGAACTATTGAGTAACTAAATCCGTCCATCCGAACTTCCTTACTTTCGCATTTATAATTTTAATTAAAAATTTAGATTAGAGCTTTAGTTCATGTCACTCATGAAATCAAAATTAAGTTGCTTTACCCAAAACTTTTCACATAATTAGTAGGAATGTCGGATGTCGTGATAAAAATAATTAAACGTAAGTTTAAACTGTCAACGGAACGGAATATAAAAAAAAACAATTACTTTTCCTTTTTTTGTTAAAAAAGCGCTGACAGATTATAATGAAAGATACACACAAAATATAATGCCTAATTAAAAGAAAAGAATGTCGCCCGCTTTTGTAAGAGTTTTAGCATATATTTTTTACGTGAAATACTAGGAGATTCTACCTACTTTATTCTGAAGACGAGCGATGACGTATTTTCTTTTTCTAGAAACCAAGATTTTTAAGTTAGAATACACAGGTATTACTTAGGCACACTTTTATACACTAGGGGCACACTAACCGCCAAAATACCGTTAATTATGGCGAAAATTTAAAGACATACATTAACATTTAGTTCACTAATCTGCCAAGCTAACTGGGATATAGTTAGTCTTACCTTAGTAAGACTGGTTGCTTCTTTAAAGAGCATTAGCAACCAAATCATACCAAAAAATACCACAAATTGTGGATAAAGTCAAGACTTCAGGTAATACCACCAAACCCAGGTCAGGATGGGAGGGACTGTCAGACTTGTTCTGACTAAAATTCACGGTGTTCTTCGATAGCCCTATACCGGGACAATTATTTCCTGATAAGACAGTCTTACGACCTCGGAAGGGCCGTGACCTCGGCAGGGCTGGCAACCCCGGAAGACTCGCAAGATTTGCAAAATGCAAGCAAGCAAGATATCCCTGTAAATTGGGGAACCTCGAACACATTGCGGTTACAATAATTACCCCATAACCACATCTACCATATATCAATATACACGCTGCTAGGTAGACATCTATTTCGTGGCGAATGATCCTTCTAACGTCAATTACACGAATTACGCAACGTCAACGATCACGAATGCGCACATGAAAGGATTAGGGTTGTCAGATGACAATACTCGTATAAATAATATTCCAATATACGACCGTTTCATACTACCTACAGCTTGGCCAGAACGGATTGAAACGGAACTAATCTTTTTGTTTCTGACAACGTTTTAAAATCTTTGATAGTTGATGTAAACAAAGACCGCACAGGTTTGTTAGATTTATTATTGTGCCATAAAACTAACGTAATAAGTAAAAAAAAATCATTCAAAGTGCTGGTAGCGCGAAGACAGTGGCGACTTCCGGTTTTCTACAGTTTTTTGCCAAGTTGTACCCTACTAATATAATAAATGTGATAATTTGAATATTTCTTGCTCAATAACGCAAAAACTGCTGAACAAATTATTGTTTGGTACAGAAATTGTCTTAATATAGTCTGGGATAAATGATAAACCGTATTAATTAACACATAGTATAGTTTATATCCAGGGAACACAATCCAGTGGAGAAATTGCAGAACTTCACTTAAAATACTTTTGATCGAATTTGATAAACTTAAAAAAGATGATTATAAAAATGAACGTGAAACGTTCCTATTTACATTTTAATAAAATTATTAATTTAGTGGTTTTTGCTCAAAATGTCTTGGACACCGTGGATTTAATTTGCCGCCCTAGTTCACTTGGAGTCAATTCAATAAATGCAAAGGTATCTGTACCATTTCTATGGCACTGATTACTATTTGCCATCCAGTTGTCTGCGAAATACACGTCAAAGACTACAAATAACATTATCTATTTTTCAAGAATCTTAAACCTACCAAAAATAAATTCACTTGTAAACAGTAGATATTATAATTTATACGCATGGCAACACAACACAACGTAACAAATATAAAGCAATGGCGGGCGCGACTTGTAATCACTTGAGTAATTGTTTCCTGGCATCGACATTTGATTTGCAAATGTAATTATTTTGCCTGTTATGTTTACAGCACAATGACGGGAGCACACCCTTATCTTTCGTGAATTGACAGCAATCGGTTTCGATGTGTTTTTGTTGAACCCCTCAGTTTTTTTTATTCATGGATTATTTTTCCTCTTTTCAATCCTAAAAGGCTAAAAAAATAAGTTATATGCAGGCTAGTTCGTAAATGGGAAAAAGCCAGGTAGATTGTAATGATGTTGATATTCAGAATAGTAAAGAAACAGAAAAACAACTGTTGTTTTTTAACTTACATCTTTTTTAAATGAAACATTTTCAAATCAGTTATTTTTTCTGGAATCACAAAAGCTCGCGGCGCGGGGCGGACGGACAAAAGCTCTAGTCAAGAACAGACGGACAGCCGCGGGCGACTGTCAGCTAAGACGCCATCTTAGTTACAGATTTTAATTAAATCAATCTTCATATATTTCGTTATGTTTTTTATATTCTGTAATTCTTGCATGACGTCTTAATCTGACAGTTGTCAAAAGGATTTTTTAAATTTTTTTTTAGATGTCAAATAAAAATAATCAGGTCTACCAACCGAAAAAATATGTAGGTATAACTTTTATTTTTGAGCTTTTACTTCCTTCCAATAAAGCAATAATTCAAAATAAACAAATCTTTCTATAAAAAAAAAAGTAAATACAGTATTCACCGCCCCTAAAGGCGGCACAACAAGAAATCTTAACAATATAACATACAATGTCATTATTACACCTTTTGTAGGGTGCGCAGCGCAGCGTATTCCTGCTGTCATTTTGCACAGTCAGCTGTCATAAGGAACAATGGCATACCTACAACACAGTCAGACACTGTGTTAACTGACACAAATCATAGCAGCTGTTAAAATACAATGAGTCGGCTTATTTGAAGTGTAATAAAACGAGCTCAGTAAGTATTAATGTTGGGTAAATACGGGATACAACCATTGAATGAAAATAAATTTGATATTGTGGAATGTTGGTTATATTTTGATGAATTAAAAATTAAAAGAGCAGTTAACTATCTACCAGGAAAACAACGAAATGAGTTTAATTGATGACAGTCTCAACATTTTTAACAGTGCAGCATTTCCATGATAAAAAAAGAACGTTAAATAAAATGTATTTTTTGTTACATTAAAACAGTAAACTGTTATCCATCCACACATCACAATAAATTGAACCGAACACACCCTAAGTCCTTTACGAAACGTGTCAAAATAATTCCATAGCAGGACACATTATTTCATTTTGTGACACTCTGCTAAATGTAAGAATTTATGTCGGGGGTCCGCGGGGTCAACGCGGGCCCCATCCATCTGCCGAATGGTATAAATCACAATATGAACCAGACGCGAGTAAAATGTGGGTACTTGTGAAATTAATTTATTTGGACGGCTTTAGTGTAAAAAATGTGTAACGGTATTTTTGGGGATAATGTTGTCGGTGCAGCCAAATGTTTGATATGAGTACCACTGGAAATTAATTGTGAAAGTGAAATACATTGTGGAATTTACAAATTAATTTATTCCTTACAAAGAAGATTTTTTATGTTTTTGTACCTCGGTCATTAATTAACTATTCATTAATGAAGAAGCATCTACTCTAAAGTGGCAATGGGCAGGCCATATTGCTCGCAGAACAGATGGCCGATGGGGTTGAAAAGTATAAGAGTGGAGACCACAGACTAGCAAGCGCAGCGTAGGACATCCACCAGCAAGGTGGACAGACGTATAAAGGTCGCCGGAAGACGCTGGATGCAGGTCGCCTCCAACCGGTTTATGTGGAGATCAAAAGGGAGGCCTATGATCAGCAGTGGACGTCCTATGGCTGAGATGATGATGATGATCTACTCGGAGAAATTTCCTGATATCTCTAATGTATATTTTCTTCGTTAGAATATCAACCATTGTAGGAAAATCTCTTCCAAATAGCAGGAAAATCTTTGAGATCCTTTCATAGTTTTCTTAACTTATCAAAAATAACAGATAAATGTGGAGGCAGATTTAGGTTGTCTTCCTCGTTGCATTCAAAAATCTTTCCTCTCAATAGGATAGCTTCCAATCCTAACACTCGATGTTCAATATTTAAAGGATCCGTATCAAACAGAGTGCATTTTTTATGAAAACAATGTGTATGTCGGAGCTACCGTGTACGCAATCACTTTGTTATTCTATTATACTTTTTGGGCATTCATGTGGTAAATGGATTAGAAGAGAATGTATATTCAAAACGATACGAAGCGACAAAAATTGACAACTTCAGCTTATCGTATAATAATTTAATGGAAAATTGGATGAGATATTAAAGTAGCCGGAAAAATTCAAGATGGTTTCGACACAAAACACCAAAAGTGGAGGTGATGCGATTTGGAAGAGTCTTACAATTAGCATTTGTTGGCCAAATTTTGATGAAGGAATGCTGAAAAAAATAGTGTTGCCTATTGATGAATCACCACAATACATAATGGTACGAGTAGGCTTTAACTCTGAAGTGGTTATCAGGAATCTTTTCTAAACCTCGAGCTAAATCTGGAGATGGTGTACGACACACATGCATCGTCCCGAATTTGGTACTCCACGGGCAAAAGCCGTTACATCTTAGCATCCTTTCCTAAAATCGCAAATTCTAAACACTGTTTTAGGCTATCACGGTTATTTTCATAACTTAAAATGTCACTTACGGGATATCTTCCGTGAACTCAAATTAAAAAACAATCACGGAAGATATCCCGTAAGTGACATTTTAAGTTATCGCAAATTCTGTAGTATACCTTTTGTATTCTCTTGTCCCGTGACAAATATAATAAACAGGACTAGGCGCTGAGCCTCCACCCTCTGTATGGAGTGATATCAGAGCTGATATTAAAAGTAAACAATGCTCCCGGCCTTTCACATTTGTGAAAGCAGATGGAGCATAAAATATGAGCGGTTTATGGACTTAAATAAAAGTTCAGTTCACAGATTCAATCCGATATGTTTCAATTTGGCTTTTGAAATAAAATTCGATCTAAATCATTTGTGGAAACGAAATTGATTCTAACCATGTGGACGATTTTTAAATTTTCGTGTAGCTTTTAGTATTGCGTTATACGATTATGAACTTTTGCTTCTGTTAGATAAGGCATTAATCGTTTAGTAATCCCCTTTGTATAAGTCTGTAGCAGCTTCACTCACTCGCAATTTCGATTTGATTAAGTTCTGCCGGTTCCAATACTGAGCACAAAAGGCGTACCGTTGTACAAGATATAAATCAAACAAACCCCAAACCATATAACTAAGCACACGTCCGTCCCGCACAATGCAACGCTTGCGAATATACAAAGTTCGTAGCAATCGTGGCTTCAGCCAACAGGTCGCTTCGACGTCATCCGTCTACCCGCAACTGTGACATAAATCCGGCGAAGTGACACCACGGAACACGGAAATTGGGAATATCCGGACACCTCCCGATCTGTTTGTCACCGCCGCCACGTACAGCCGGCAGTATTATTGTAGCATTGACACCCTAGTCACGATTTGTGATATTAGCTTAGTGTTTCTTGTTTAGGTAATAATGGGATGGCTTGAGGCGATGTGTAAGTTGAGGACGTTCGTGATATTGAGCGGATCCTCGTAGGCATTTTAAATATTTTATCAGAAGATGGCAGGATGAGCTGGATAAAACCAACGATCAGTGGTCCACTTTGGCCCTGGATCGCGAAAGCTGGAGGTAATGGGAAAATTCCTGTGCCCAGCAGTGGGATGAAATAGGCTAGCAGTATGAGTATCACTATGTCATTTCTTTAAAAAATTATATGAAATTTGGTGTATTTTAAAAACTACACAATCGTGAAAGTTAACCGTTTATAAGCACACGCCACGAGAACACCAAAAATAAGAATAAAAAACATGACTGTACCAAGTTCTAAAAATACATCCGGGCCTTAGGCTATAGTTACGGAGTGCTTATTACGGGCATAACAAACTTAAGTGCATTCACCTAAATCTCCGTTAAGTTTTCAGTATTACTTCCTACACAACCATACCATGCAAGTAAGATACACTTACATGAATACTTAGTGCTGGTGCCCCGTGCACCAAGTAATCCGTTTTCAAGAACATCACTAGTAATCCGTTTCAATTTGCTGCCGAAGTACTGCACTACTTTATTGTGTTTTAGTGTTGTTCACATGTCAGAAGAAACGAGTTACTCTTGAATATTCTTACATTTTGTAATACTGTCGATTATAACGGTAAAAGCATGATTTCACACTTAACACTGGATTTTATCTAGGTTTAAGTCTAATGACGATTGACATTTATTTTCATTGGCAACCGTTACTTCGATTTATTTTTATATTTATTTTCGCAAGACATCTGAAATCAAGTAATTGATACCTGTTAAAAAACCATTTAATCATCTTTTAGCAATGATGTTTTCCATAAAATAATATGGTCTTCTACCTTAGAAAATAATTAAAAACTACGTTACATCAACAGGTAGACAGTAAAACCATGGAAAAACAATATATTTCTCAGCGTAAAACAAAGGCTAAATAGGCGGGACATTTGACACCGGCATAAAACACACCACTTTCTTGCCCGGGACGAAAGTTTATCTTAGAGGAAAGAAAAGAACAATGGAAGGACAGGCAACACATAGCCAGCGGAGTTTTTGCTTGATGGCAACATTTTGTAGTACCTACTACGTGTGAATATTTATAGAAGTTTACTGTGGGTCACTAGTGGATGGTACTCGTGTTAATAATAATACGTGGTAAGCACTATCGAGTTCTTAACGATTATTATGAGATAATGCAACATTTTTACTGAAATCATTATGTCTTCCAGTCTATGTTTTTTTGTATTTAAATGATAGCATTTAAATCGCATATTCAAATCATTTCCTCTTTACAAACCAAATCAAACGTGCTTCCCCGCATTTTCAGCGATATTCCAATAACTAATTTTCAACGTTTCGATGGCGCGGCCTGGGGTTTTAGTTTAGTAGCTTAAAATATAATCCTAGAATTTAAATTGTTGTATTTTTACAGCGGTTTCGACAAATTAAAATCTATATTTTACAAAGAACTTCAAACGTCTGAGATGTTTTTTCAGCGAGATATCGGCGATAACGTGTTGTCACCGTTTCAATGGCGCGGCCATGAGGTTTTAGCCTTGCAGAGCCTAAAATAAAACACAAGTTTTTTTTGGTTTTTACATTTGGTTTACAAATGCAATCTACTATTTAAATTTCAGGTCTCTGCGACTCTTTGTTTTAAAATCTCCATGGCCGCCGATGTAAATTTATTTATGGCGCGGCCACGTTCAAACCCTTATAACTTTTTCCATTGCTTTGACAGATTTTGGTTTTTGAATCGAAAAATACAGTACAAAAAGTTGCGACTAAATACTGGAATAAAAACTCGTGGCCGCGCGGTCGAAACGGACACGTCCTGTGCCCAGCAGTGAGATGAAATAGGCTATCTGTATCAGTACGTAATTTCTTTAAAAAAAATTGGTGTATTTTAAAAACTACACCATCGTGAAAGTTAAACGTTTATAAACACACGCTACGCCACGAGAACACCAAAAATAAGAATAAAAAACATGACTGTACCAAGTTCTAAAAATACATCCGGGCCTTAGGCTATAGTTACGGAGTGCTTATAACAGGCATAACAAACTTAAGTGCATTCACCTAAATCTCCGTTAAGTTTCCAGTATTACTTCCTATACAACCATACCATGCAAGTAAGATACACTTACATGAATACTTAGTGCTGGTGCCCCGTGCACCAAGTAATCCGTTTTCAAGAACATCACTAGTAATCCGTTTCAATTTGCTGCCGAAGTACTGCACTACTTTATTGTGTTTTAGTGTTGTTCACACGTCAGAAGAAACGAGTTACGCTTGAATATTCTTACATTTCTAACACTGTCGGTTATAACGGTAAAAGGATGATTTCACACTTAACACTGGATTTTATCTAGGTTTAAGTCTAATGACGATTGACATTTATTTTCATTGGCAACCGTTACTTCGATTTATTTTTATATTTATTTTCGCAAGACATCTGAAATCAAGTAATTGATACCTGTTAAAAAAACATTTCATCATCTTTTAGCAATGACGTTTTCCATAAAAATACACATATACAGGTCTTTACCTTAGAAAACAATTAAAAACTACGTAACATCAACAGGTAGACAGCAAAACCATGGAAAAACAATATATTTCTCAGCGTAAAACAAAGGCTAAATAGGCGGGACATTTGACACGGGCATAAAACACACCACTTCCTTGCCCGGGACGAAAGTTTATCTTAGAGGAAAGAAAAGAACAATGGAAGGACAGGCAACACATAGCCAGCGGAGTTTTTGCTTGATGGCAACATTTTGTAGTACCTATATACATGTGAATATTTATAGAAGTTTGCTGTGGGTCACTAGTTTATGGTACTCGTAGTTAAAATTTACGTATAAGCACTATTGTTCTTTATGAATGATGTAAAGAAATACAGTCATTTCATAAATTAAATTTTAACTGAAATCATTGTCTTCCAGTCAATGTTATTTTTAAACAAATGATAAAAAGCATTTAAATCGCATATTTATTCATTTCCTCTGAACAAACCAAATAAACGTGCTTCCCCGCATTTTCGATATCCAATAATACATTAAACTCTTTTTATTTAGTATTAAAACTTGTGAATTTAAATTTTAAATTTAAAGCAGCGGCCACCAGGGCGAAATGTCGACAGGACATTAATAAAGAATGGCTTCGAACTTGGCATTCGGGAAAAATAAATTGTTATATAAGTACATCGCTGCAGAGAAAAAAAAACACGTTTCATTTTGGTTTTTACGTAAATGCTTACATAAATGGCGGAATGTTTTGTTTTAATTCCAAAAGCCGATGTAAATTTATTTATTGGACAGATAATACCATCAGATTTGGAATGAAAGAAAAATAAATAAAAGTTGCGACTAAATACTGGAATAAAAACTCGGTCATAGAACTGAAAGCGCCAAAAGCAATATTGAAAAACCTTTGTCCTTTTAGTTTTACGATTTGACGGTTTTGTAAAAAAGCTTACCCGAATGACGTAAAACTTTCATCACAGAACCTATTGGATAGGCGGATCGCAAAACAGGACGGTCCCGAAGCGCTTTTTCACTGTTTGGCTTTTGACAGCTAGTTAGTAAACCCTTTTGTATCGCTTAAAACAGCTACTTATTTAAATTATCCGTTGAAGAAACATCGTTCTTTTGTATCGGCCAACTTACACGGTGATATGATTACCAAAGTGAACCCCTGTCTTATTTAGTTCATTAATCATGACATGATTTATTGTTTAAGGGGCGTATGCCCATTGTCTTTGGGCGTCAGTGGTGCTGGCGTGACCAGCGGGAAAAAATACAAAGTTGGTGTTTGATACAAGCTGAGTGTGTGGCAACACTGGCAACTATCGTGGACAAAAAATTTGGGTTAAGCCATGTTGCTTTTTGCACGTTATGTTGGTGCATTTTAACACAAAAGCTGGGCACCGACATATGTGCGGTTTTCTAAAAAGCCTACGTGTCTAAAAGTAGACCTATTTTATGGTTGTAGATACCTGTGAAATGTATTTTTTTGTAGGAAAACCAACCAACATTGTCTTTTCAGGAAGTAACCATTCAATTTATCTTACGTAACTGTATTTTTCATTAGAAAGCGTGTTTATTAAAAACAGTGCAAGCGTGTCACCAACTACAAGTCAAAAGGTCATTTAAAAGAATTAGGGCAGGGTACACACCGTCGCGTCACCCAACACCGTCCAGAAATACTTGCGGTGTTTCGCAACCAAGGCAACCGCAGCTTGATGTTAAATCTACATTTCTGAACATTCTGCACTGACCTCATTTACGGATGAGGATAATAAAGCCTTAGGTTACAAAGTGTACAGCGGAACGTAAAATCGAGAATTCATGGGATAATGAAGACCAGGAGCAAGTCTAATTGTGTTGCACACTCGAGATTGCAAGAGGTTTAATTAAGTAAAATTAAGAAAGTATTCATTACGAAAGATTATCTCAACTGAGGTATATCATTTAATATATTGTTGGCTCCTCAAAATGGATGCAAAATTTAGTATTATTGCTTATTCACTCTCAGGTTTTCGAATGGAAACCACGCACCGGCAAGCGGACGGCCACCGGCAACGTGGACAGGCGATCTGATGAAAATCACAGGATTGCGCTGGCTGCAAACTGCTTCCAACCGGTCCTGTTTGAAATCTATGAGGGACGCCTATGTTCAGCAGTGGACGTCTTACGGCTGATTATGATGATGACAGTTTAGTACTGTTATTAGGGTAGCTTACATTACCAACCCACACTGGGCCCGCGTGGACGATTATGGCCGAGTCTCACAGAGAGGAGGCCTGTGTCCCAGCAGTGAGAACATTATAGGCTGATGATGATTACATTAAAACAAACAATTACTCTTGCCTAAATATGAATAAAACGTCAAAAACTCAAACAGTCGCGAGTTTTTATTTGAAAACGTCGCACACTATAAAGTCGGGTCCACAAGAGGCATTTAGCCGTGTTTTGCGGCGGGCGCGACCGCAGCGCCATGGCTTGACATTCGTACTGAAATCTACACGGCCCGTCCCGCCCATTCCTGATAAACTTTTTGCCAGTTAAATCTGTTCGTTGAATGGCTCACTGCTCTTCTGGCGGTTACGTTTGTACGGTTGTATGGCTATTGTGTACCTAGCTTTATGTAAATTTATTGGGGTGTGAACAGGAACTGAATTATTTTTGGTTATTTGAGTGAAATGAAAATGCAATTTAATGCGAGATTTAATGAAGATATTGCACAACTTTCTTCAGAAATTAAATTAAATAATGGATTAGAAATACGAAACGACGTACGTAAGACTGGACGCATTATACCTACCGCGAGGACTGCATACCGCAACTGGTTTTAAGTGTCACAGGATAGAACTCCTGCAATGACTTGACGAAGGCTTTTACACAGCAGTGAAACTGTACAGAAAAAAAAAATCAACTTCAGAAAAATCACAACTTTTGTATACTGTGTTTGGGCCAAAACAACCTAAATTGAACTTCAAACCAGCGATAATGTAGACATGAGTACTTAGCACTCAAAATAAGAGCAAATAATACCAAAAAACTTTATACTTAAGGCTTCTCAAAGGAGCTTTCTAGAGAAAGCGACGTTGAAAATAGACTCTAAGTGCTAACGTTCGTGTCCTAAAATCTGTCTAAATTTATACAAAATTCTCTGAAATGTTCTAATCTTAAATATTGCTGAGGTACACCTTGTGGCCTACCATGAACTCTTTACGCGATCCAGTTTAGACTGTGGGAAAGAGATGGCGCTAGACGACTTGTATAGCTCTGTCACTTTCCCACAGCCTAAGCCTTCCTGGTCTTATTAGTAACATTGGGTCATGGGGGCGTTACGTGCAAATCGATCGAAAAGCTTAGAGAGTTCGACTCAGCCCATCAAAACAAATCCGTGTCAAAAAATAATTACGTCATCAATGACCAAGTGGTGATAAATGCTTCGGACAAAGCGTGTTGGGCCCCGACTGTGAGTGTGAATGAGTGAATTCTTAACTACTGGGCTTGTTTCTTTCTTTTTAGTTTTTTTTTAACGCAGTCGGGTTTTTTGTTTTTCGTTAAATATTTTTTTTTATTTCATACTTTTTAGTTACTATTCAGAGAATTATTGTTTTGCTAAACAAGATTAAATCGTTATACTTATATCTTAAACTATTATTTATAATGAAAAATGATGTGGGTAGATGAGAATTTAAGGGCACATGGCATAAAGCTTATGTTGAGCTTCGTGATTTAAAACTAGGTTTTAGGACGAGGTTTGATACAGTTTTAGATTTCAATTGAGAATATAATGTAGGATATGATCTTAAGTAGGTGGGTACTTCGTCTAGAAAAAAAATTGCTGACTAGCAAAATCGTTGGATCGTTTAAAAATATAACCTCAAATTAGTTGTATTTTTCGAGATTTTAAGTACCTACTGAGACTTCGCAATTGGTAAAGTACAAGTAGGATGTTTCAGTATTAATAATATATAAATACTTAAAATTTTCATTTCAGGTAATTTTGATTTCGTAAGTATACAAAAACCTTAAACGATTTCCCACAAAACGGAAATCTGTAAAATAATTACCCGAGAGTATTTTTAATTGGGCTTTTTATTTTTCATTTAAAAATCAGGTAAGCACGGTAGATACTCAAAGCCGATTAATCAATAATCCAATTAAAGAATTCAATTGATTTATAAATTGAGATAAAATGAATTGGATTGGAATCCTTGAATTCAATTGTTTTCTCCTTAAAGAGACGTCTCTTTTGATGTGTATTATAGAACTCCAACTCTGATTTGCTTTTAAAAGGCAAATAAATGGTTAATATGTATTTAAGCTCTAAGCTATGGTGACAAGATTGATACTGAGTATTTTTTGGAACGGAGTTCCTTATCGCGCGTTGTGAAAGCTAAACGGAAAAAATTCTTACGAAAAGTTGGCACGACACTTTTTTGCCTCGCCCCGCACCTCGCGCCTGCACTCCGCGCCCCGTACCCCTCACTCAACCCCCGTTCCTCGTGACTCTAGTCGTATTGCGGCGTGCACATGTTTCTCTGTCTCTCTCTCTCAAATAGAAAGCAAGCCAGATGTTTTCGTTTCGTCTTTCTATTTCGCATTGAACAGTGTGGTGTTGCGACGATTATTTTTGTTAACTTCGTTCCATCCGGGTGTCCCTTGACACCTCTCAAGTTTTTTTATTTGACGTACGAATAACACACTAACAGCTTTCCTAGAGACACGTACCCATACCGTTTAAAAGGTTCTATAAGTCTGATATAGGTAGCATAGAGAATCAAGACACAAGTTAGTAGTTCCTAGCGGTAACACGCGGTTATATGAACTAAGCCTATAGAATATAGCTTCCAAACCAAAGAGATTTAAAAGAACCTATAGAGCGGGCATTGGGAAAATTGTCATACAAAATTGTTGATGCCGTGCGTCAGTAGCACTATCTAAGCGTTGCATAGCAACGCGACTACTAGACTGAGCGACTTTTTACCTATTGCTAAAAAGTTTTAGTTTCTATTTTGTAGGTCAATATTTAATAGTAATAAAAAAGATGGCCAAGATTAAATACAGTGAAATTCTTCAGAAATTACCCTAAATTTTCGACAAAGACAGAATTCTCCGATAAACCCCCAAGTATTTGCTAATCTCGTCTGGTTTATAAAACCGTCGTGATACAGGCCTATAAATTGTGCCAACATCACACGGTACCACCAACATTACGAGTGATTTAAATAAATAATGTGCGCAACAGGAAAGAAACATTTTCGCTGTAAAAGTATAATGATAACGTATTTCTATTACATTTTCTTGTACTGTTTATTTCTTTTGAATCAAGATTTGGATGATACAAGAATACGTCTTTGCGTTTTCTTAAATAATCTTACATAAATTTTTGGGGCCAGTTACACGTGGAATTTCATAATGGATAGCTTAAGCGTTTTTACAAAAATCATAACCCTCCTTTTCCAATTATCGATATTGCGACATCTATTGAATGTTGTAGTGAAAACACGTTAACTACCTACCGAAGTACCCGCAAAAATAACATTCCTTTCTCAAAATAATTATCTACCCTCAAAAAAAAAAAAAACACTACACCAAATACACAAAATTACGTTTGCAGGGTACTTACACATTTCCACCGAGATATACCAAGGTAGATGCAAAAGTCGCGAGGAAGTTGGTTAATTATGTAAATTGCCGCACCGGACTGAGTAATGTACTGGATTCACTCAACCCCACTGGTCAGCCAGATAAAACCGGGTAGCCGGCACTAACTTATTGTTAGCAACACATTACGGCCAGAAATAGGCACATAGCATACCCATTTATATTAGTAGCCCGCAATGTAACTTGAATGGTAACCGTTATCGGTTTTGGATGCCAAATGCAACTGATTCCGATTGGCCTGCGTAGTTAATTATATTTTAATATCTCATTACGTATATCGGTTGATCGCATTCAGTTACTGATCCAATAAACATTTAATCCTAAATTCTGATAATTATTTTATCTACTCGCGGACGATAAAATGACATTAATTTAATCAAGCGCTCCTATTTTAATCTACGAATTAAGGTTTAATTAAAACTATCTCTTGACTTTCCAGAACTTTACAACTGTCATCTTTACGAGTTTCTTAATCCGAAATCTAGTTTTTATGTGAGCAAATTAATGTGCTCTAGAAAAGCCGTTTGCTAAAGAAAAACCTTTGAAATGAGAAACTGGTAGCGGCCATAGATTTTTAGAAAAAGTAATATAGCTCTGCAAGCATTGTCCACTTGTCCAGGGAGGAAACAGTTCTTGAAAAAACGGTTCTTGTTTCCTTTTAATCCTAATATCCATGATCCCCGCGGGCATGCGGGCAGCGAGTAAAGGGCAACTCGCTGCCCGACCAAGGACCATGCCCGGGTCGACGGCGCGTTGTGTCCCACGCGCGCCTCAAAGAGCGTCAGCATAATGACGGGGCCCCCCTCTCAGAGGGCCAAAGCCTGCCGGGGTCGCGGGATTATTCCCTAACCGTAACCCCGGAACGTAACAGGCTATGAAGGACACCGTGGATTTTAGTCAGTAGAAGTCTGACAGTCCCTCCCGCCCTGCCCGGGGTTGGAGGACTCATTTGATGATTTTACCACGCTAAAAAAAAAAAAAAAAAAAAAAATATCCATGATCCCAAAACGTATCAATGACAAAAACAAGGATTAGAACTATAAAAGTACATGTCAGGTAAGTTTCCAGTATCGGTTCTAGCGATGAATGTGTCTAATCCTGCAACACCAGTTCCGACGTACAAATACGCAATAAATTCGGAAACTTTTAGCAAGCAATTTCCTTCGGTTTACGAGAGCAAGATTCATGATTCCACCCCCAGCAGAGTGGGGGAACGATTCCGTTTCAGTTTTAAACTATGCTTTTAAAATCGTACCGTGCCGGTAGTGTATTGTGTCTAAAATTGATTTAGCTCTCCAATTTATACTACTCTTTTAAGCTTCTGTTTTTAGAAATTGTTTTGTACGTTTTGTTTGAAGTTTACTGAAGCATAAAATTATTTACTTTAGTACTTACAACTAATTCATGGATACTGTTTTAGGCTATCACGGTTTTTTTTACATTTTAAATTAATTCATGGATATCTGCCCATACTTACGTACCTCAATAAGTAACTGAATTCGTAAATATTTGCAAATGGGTACTTCTATATGTCACTGGTGATTATCAAATGGGTGAGATCGTAAAATGTTCTAAACTAAAGCAATATTACACACACTCTTCCCTCCAGATAATCCCCACATTGCATTTAATAGATACATCCATTACACATTTCTCAGCCAGACCGAAATAAAAACGGCAAAATTAAATATCCGGAACCCTTTTAACTTGGGGAGTTATATGCAAGAATCCAAGTGTACCTTTCAACCGCAGCCGGCTAAGAGCTGGCCAGTGAGAGAGCTATGTAGGTATTTTAAATTATCCGCCTCTCCAACGGACCGCCATTAAAGTGGAGTTGGATGGACAGCTAAGCGAGGAATGAGGTAGATGTGGACTGCGTTCCCTCGGAACGTTTTACTGCACGAGTTGAAACAGAAAATCTGCTTTTTAGAAGCTCGAAGCTCGGCGTTTGGTCAAATACGTTTGAGATTCATCGATTGTTGAGTGTAGTAACGGATCCAATCTTTTCAGTACCATTTTCTTTGTAAGAAACGCCATATCCAAAGCATGAGCATGTATGAAGCAAAAGATAAACTTATTCTAGTACTTTTCATCCATCTTGTTCGTTAATGGTATTTCGTTTGTAGAATAGATGGCGAACAATCTTTGTCTTTTCGAAGAGAATATGATAACGGGATTTCTGCATTTCAGTAATCGTGCTGTCTTTCTTACAATAGAAACCCCGTCGCGCAGTGGCAGCTAAGCGAGAAATGACGTGGATTACGATTACTACCAGTGAAGGTCCGTGGCTTGGGATATGAAAGCTCAACATAAAGCATTAATCAACCGTGGCCGACTATCGTCTGTGCCAAGTATTCTTTTATGAGTTGCACTGACGCCAGATTACTGTAGCACGTTTAATTAATTATTATGTGTCCAGGATGCGACACTTTTCTGAGATGGGTTTAAATTTTTTTGCGAACCTTTTGTTCGTTTGCAGTGGTGGAGTTGCAGATTTGGAGGACGAAAACTCGTATTTTTTGGGAAAGTCAGCTTTTTTTAATATTAAATTAATGTAAGTGTTGCTAGAAAATTTTAGAAACCTTCCCAGAAAGAGGTGGCGGGACGACCTGAAGATTCCACGAAGATTGCGAAGTAGCGCAAAAGATCTTTAGGTTATTTGGTTACTTTAACAAAACAATAAAAAGTAACCAAATAATCTAGGTTACTTGGTTACTTATTGTGTTCAAGCATCAAGAAAGCAAGAGAAACTAGAGGAAATATTCACAACTAATGATAAAGAAACTAAAGTAATGTAACAGGCATTTTTACAGGCTTCTAATAACTCTTGGTAGGTACCAAAACCAATCAACTAAGGCGAAATGCACTTAACACACACAAACAAAGCGACGCATAGACTATAGAAACACAAATGTCATTATCATTACATGTGTGTAACTGGCGGGTAGTAGCCGCATGTCAAGTGACGTCACTTGACATTAAACGTCACGATGACGACGCAACGATAACGTTGTTTACTGCCCATGTGAGGGCAAGTCAATACTACGGAGTGTGCCATGCGTTGGATAAAATGGACGGACTTTTATGGAAATACATTTTGTAATTATAGTTGAAAACAAAAAGTAGTTATTGCTACTATTTCTATTGAATTTTAGTTAGTATCTGAGCATGAAAAAAATTGATTTATTGTCAAGCTATGGAACAAACCCGATAGCGAATTAAAATTATTATGAAGAAATCATTTTAGTAGCTTAAAAAAACCTTTCATTTTTAACGTGTGGATGGCAAGTTCATGAGTTATTTTCGGAAAGGGTCTCCCGAAACCAAATATTATGAAAGAAAAAGTAGTATCTAAATGATACTGTAATATCTGAGAGGAAAGAATGGAAGAATAGAACGTGTTGCTCCGACCCCGAGTAAAATGGGATAAGGGCAGGAAGATGATGATTATGATGTCTTCCAAAACCAGGACGTGTGGGCACCATTAGAGGACCTCCTAAACAGAACACCTTACTTGCAATGAACATTGTAATAGTCGGCCATATCTATTGGGCTTGCCGTTTGATATCCATTACAGTTATGAATATTAGTAACGTAACGACTATAAAATATTGCTGTTTTGTTTTACGATCAATAACAACTATTTTATGAATACTAAACGGGTCTGGACTTAGTAAATTGGTGGGTAGTTGGATTTTTATTGGACAATCACAATTCAACGCGTTGTTCAGGGCTTTTCATTTGAAAATCGTTAGATTTTTATTGATTTCGGCCAGTGTATCACTAGATACATTTCCTCACTTGATAGTTGGTTAGAAATTATTTCATACACTTATTAAAGCCTGTAATCCTAAAAAGTTAGTCCGAGTTGTACAATTATAATTCTCCAGTTACATGCAACCTCATTTTATCATCGAGGTAAGTACAAATTGCTATAACATACTCCATAGCTCATCCTAAGTATTTTTTTTTACTACAGTTAGATTAGCAGAAACCCCGAAACATCATTGGTAAACGAACAAGTAGTTTAATATAAACTAGTTGAGTAAACTACTACTGATGTAATTGAGTAATTTTGAGCACGAAATCAAGAAGTAGACGTACTTAAGTAACTACCTGCTTTAGTATAACACTTATTTTCCAGAACCTACTCTCAGTTAATTTTACTTTATTCGATGCAATAAAACAAGATGGCAGCTGGCCAGCCGAAAAGCCAAAACAACAAAATTTACAACATAAAAGTTAGCGTGTGAAAGAACAATTAAGTGACATTAGTACATTCGCTTTGTTGATTGCCAACATCGAGTATAATTAACTTGCGCTGTCTTACTTTGCACTAAGAATGTTTTTATTTTTTCTATTCGAGACGACGAAAGGATTTTGGCAAATCCACCTAAACTTGGTATATCTTGATGATGTTCTACTTATTCTTTTTTAAGTGGACGGTAGTACAATAGTTGTTGAACTTCATCTGTTTGACGATATATTGAAGTTTTAAAAAAAAGAGAACGAGGGTGTATTCATTACAGCTATGATAATACCTACTTCAGGAAACTGAAGTTTCATTCAAGCTCGAAGTAACCCGGACGTATGCAAAGCTATGAATTAATTATGGCAATGGCAAGTCATTCATGAATGACGAAGTAGTACTAACAAAGAGTATTTACTCAATGGAACTTGGAAAACGAAAATAGAATACTCGTATTTATTCAAAGTAGTACCATTATTAAATCTGTTGTTTGTTTCCAAAACGGAATACGGCATAATTGTAAGTACTGTTAGCAAGGTCATAAGCACAAAATATAAAATTACCCTTGTCTCAGTAAGAATTGGGGTTTCGAAGTTTATTTAAGATAATTTGAAATCAATAAGCAGTCATAGAGAACTGCGAAAGAAGAAAATAAATTAAGAAAAAGTACTGGAGCATGATGAATCCGATCCACATGAAAGATTGCAGTAAAACCTCGTTGGGGAACATAAGTGTCGATTTATCGAAGCTTTCTTCCAAACACCACTTTTACTACCTACCGCAAGACGTGGTAATAAATTCAGGCCACACGCTCGCGTCGCGTGCGTCGCTTATTTGTGTCGGTGTCGCGTCGTCGTGTTGACCGCACGAGTGCTCACGATCACACGCCTTCTCTTAATGACGTCGCTGATCAAGGTTTCGGTATGGGATATGGATGGTAAAGGGAGCGGGAGATAATAAAATTAAGACTAGCATTAAAAAAAATTCTTAGAGAAGATGAGATAAAATCAGTGTCCTCCAATAGCCCTTTATTAGTCATGTGGAATATTCGCTGCAGATTTGTTCAAAATTCGTTATTTTTGCTGTCAGTGAAACTATACCTCAATTTCAGAACCAAACATCAGAATAATAGGTAAACCCAGAATTCTCCCAAAACACAAAAAGTTTAGTAAAAGTCGAAAAAAAAAACAATCATAAAACGAAAATGCTTTTACCTAAAGCTAAAGCTACAAACACTTCAAGTTGTTTCAGTTCCTAAAGAACTAACGTTACAAATCTAACACCAACACAGCACAGAGAAAACCGTCACCTCCATGTACTGAGCTTTAATTTCCCGCGTCAAGAGGCTGTGTTTACATGAGCGGCTTCTAAACACATCTAAGTAGATGTTGAAAGAATCAACGACACGACTTGTAGCTACTAACTCTTATGAATATTTGAGTAGATGTGCGGGCTACATGTTGAGTAAGTTATAAGAGTGAGGTGTGGTTTGAGAATACTTATCACTTCGTATGAGATGGTTTTGAGGGGGCTCGTATCCTTTCATGTGAGAAAATTCACTATTTGAGTTTATGATTCCACGAAATATGTTAACTTGATGCTTGGTAGGGTAAAATATTAGAATAAGCGATTGATATTAAACTGTATCGAGTATTCGTTATTCTGATATGCTTTTAACTAAACAATATTTCTGGCAATAGTAATTTCATGTTTTGGCGCCCAACAAGTGTGTAATTGGCGCCCAAAACTTTCTGAAATGTCAAAAAACTGGGAAAACATTATTACTACCTTCCAAATCTTATACCCGACAATATAAAGCCAATAAGAATCTTGGAAAGGAAAGTAATAATGTTAGTATAAGTCCAGATCGATCGGTTGTTACATGGAGGCGATCGTCGAACGAATCCCAGTCGGTAATGATGTTACGCAGTTTGCTGGCCCAAGGTAGAACAAACAAGGTAATGCACGTACAATCAACTAAGTTTGTATCTTGTGATATAGGAGAAAAGTTATTGGGTGTTGGGGATAATGCAATGTTGATGAACGAATCTATGTCGGCGAACTTGATGTTACATACATATTGATTAAGTGCCTTCGTTTAATGAACATAGGATGATAGGAGCTAATTTGCTACCCACTTTCATGAAATAACGCTAGTCTTAATATGTTTACGCCAATGGAACACTGTATAATTTTTTTCTTACAAAAGTTTAAAACATGATTGTTTTATTGTCGGTACAGTATTCAGTTTAATAAAGGAATTATCCAGGATAAGTTTACCGTGCTTTCCAATTTCTTCTTACCAATCGTAACCCGTTAATCAAATTAAGTCGTTTACTTTACTTATTTTAATTAAGTGAGCAGTTGGATTGAAAAAGAAGTTGGAAATGTTTCGAGATGCTTATGTGCTACAAAATAACAACCGTTGACGTTAAAAGTTTCTTATAAATCACATCTCACAAGAGACAAAATACGACCCGCATAATGCGTAAAATACATAAGCTTAAGTCAATTATCTGTACAAAACATTTCATAATAAACATAAGCGAACAAAAGCCTCGAGTAGGGGTGTAGACGAGCGCGAAATTACTAACATGTGTTTGTGTGAGTAAAGCTCAAAACCGTAAGCGACACTTTCATCCAAACTGCACTTTGCATATTAAAAAAAAGGATCCCATAGACAATTTTATATGTAGATTTTTATTTTGATATTGATAAAAATTTAGCGGATGAAAAGTTTTTAATTTTAAATGCAAATTGTATTGATTCGGATACTGTATTTTTGATGTGTACACTAACATTGTTTCACTTTGTGTGTAACGAGAAAAAAAAATGGTTTGTTAAAATAATTTTCAGTGTGTATGTGATAAATAAAATGCAAAATATGACGTCAAAATGTCGTTTATAGCGTAGTGTAGTAGTGCTCCCTATGAGAGCGATAGACGGAACCCTCATTTTTTATATGAGTAACGTGAATGGTATGCACCTCATCAGGATAATGGACACTTCAATACAAACATTGCTGGCAGTTTGCGACCGCGTCGTTGCTCCTGTATCAACGGAAAACCTGATTGTACGAGACTACCTCATGTGAAAAACACCAGGTTATTTATCCAACTTCATATATTTACCAGATTGCGAGACTTTTTGAACAAAATATTTTTATTTTTATTGAGGAAACATTCGAAAAGTTTGTTTAATGGATATTCGCCATTTGTGACAAAAGTGAATGACATATTTCGAGTTTTTCGATGTGAAATGAGTGACAGGCAACACAAATATGGCGACCGAAACAATACTCACTGTTTGGTTTTTTTCCGTCCCAGAAATCAAAAATGACAAATGTGAACCATTTTATGATTTTTCTATCTACAGATCTGATATCTTAAAATGTTCCAGACTATACGAAAAAAAAACTAAAGTAATTCACAAACAGAATTCCCACTTTTTCTCGCTAGGCACTTGGAATTACTGCTGCCTAATGTACCTAACAGTTTTATCGCGTTTCCTTAAATAAATTCGCAATTAGAAATCTAATCACGTCCCAACATAAAAACGTCTAATTCTCATCACGGAGTTTCCAAGTCCATCCCTCAAAAAGTCTAAACTCCTCAATTGTTGTGTTAATTAGAATTCGTGAGCAATACTGCCTGTTTAATTTAAAATAGAAAAAATATATACCAATTCTAAAATTACTTTTGTTTTGGAGGAAAATGCAGAATTTTTTTTCAAGAGTTTTAATTAAGATTTTGAAGGAAGCTTTGACATCAAGTTTTTTATTGTTTTTAACTTTTTGGGAAAAGAGTGTATCCCACTGTACTAATGCAAGGTAAAATTATAATGATGGGTTCCAAATTTTTTTATTAAGTATTTTTATGCATCACTTTCACACTTATTGGATTAGAGCCCGAACCGTCTAGGTATAAAATAAAAAGGCAATCTAAAAAAAATATCTTACGACCAAAAAAATTTACAACCTAAAAAATATTTATACCTAAAGATATTTATTTACCATTACCGTTCCCTTTCTGTTGCCCTTCGTAACTAGACTACGATAAGGAGTTGACGCTGACATTAAAATAAAATTAATGAAGCGTTTCGGTTTGTTCGTAATCATTTGTAAGAACATTATTCAAGGCACTTGGGAGGTAGTTAGTGAAGATGTAAGCCAGGGTCTCTTGGGTAAGTGGTCAAGAAGACCCTTCAATACGAGACTCGCTTATTAATTAGTGCTTCGTTAACCTCTCATGTAAGTTTAATGATACGTATTATAAGTATACGTGGCTGCAAGTTCGTTTGTTATTTCGGAAAAAAATAGTTTTCAAAATTAATAGTTTTTACTTGTGCCGAGTTGATAGCAAAAGTTCTATTTAAGTATATGAGTCATAATATAATTAGCGTTATGTAAAACTTTTTGAGTGCAAAAACAAAATAATTGCAACAAAAAAGCGGTAATTTACCGCATTACATCGAAAACTCAATACATGATAATAAAATATCAAGTGACAGAACTCAATTAATCCAACAAAATAATTAAATACCGAACATCATTTTCGAAACAAACTGTCAGTAACAAAATTAATATAACAAGCGACAGGCGAAAATAAAAGGAGGGTATACAAATAATCCCCGAGGCAAGAGAAGATGAAAGTGGGCAGTCAATATGGCGCTAATGGATGAGAAGAGCCCGCGAAATAATCGACGTTTGTTACTGATAGAAAGATGACGATGACCTAGGGTTCCCAGAGGTATAAATATTATTTCTGAAGTTAATTTTGGACTTGGGAAGAAAATTCCAGACTTTTTTCTCCTTTGAATTATGCAGTGAACATTTTTTTCAGATGATATGAGATGTCAAGGGACACCCGGATGGAACGAAGTTAACAAAAATAATCGTCGCAACACCACACTGTTCAATGCGAAATAGAAAGACGAAACGAAAATATCTGGCTTGCTTTCTATTAGAGAGAGAGAGACAGAGAAACATGTGCACGCCGCAATACGACAAGAGTCACGAGGAACGGGGCGCGGGGTGCAGGCGCGAGGCGCGGGGTGCAGGCGCGAGGTGCGGGGCGAGGCAAAAAAGTGTCGTGCCAACTTTTCGTAAGAATTTTTTTCGTCTAAAGTTCGTCGTAAGTTCCTTATCGCGCGTTGTGAAAGGGGGGCTCCCCTTTCACAACGCGCGATAAGGAACTTCGTTCCAATATACCGTCGAATTGATAACCTCCTTCTTTTTGAAGTCGGTCAATAACCACTTAAAAACATTGAATAACGCTTAGAATATAAATCATATCTACTACTACTTTAAGTGATATTGTGGATTCTTCTAAATTTTCAGTTATTTAATTTTGTCACTGAAACTATTGGTATCACAGGACTCTTTATACTTTTTTCTTTATGGAAATTCTAGCCGCAATCAATTATTTTTTTTTACAAATGACAGCCCTAGGATAACTTGTCTGTTAGCACAAGCAAATCTCTTTATCTTTTGTAGACATGTTCATTTTGTTCGATACATGTTCCCGTGTTCGATAAGATTGGAATTTGATTAATTATCCAACGATGCATTTTTATTGATACGTAAGTATCCACAGACATTCTTAATGCAATTTCTTTTTATCTGAAGCAGTAACTCATATTATTCGCGTAAATATTTTGAGAAAGTATAGCCATATCGTTTCGTACATTTTTATTGGCCAAGAGATAATCTGATTTATGTTCGATATTAGTTCACAATTTATGGTAGATGTCGTCATAAGGCAGGTGTAACTAAGACAATGTATGTAGTAGTAAAATGTAATAGGAAGCGTATTACCTACTTAGAATTATTAATAGTAACGCTGTAACTATTATATACGACGTTAATAGTTTATGGTACGATAGAGTCGTAAGCTAGGGATCTTAGAATATTACTCATCCCGAAAAGGGAGAAATACTATGGAATATAACTCGAAGTATACTTCGAGTTATATTCCATAGTATGATACACGCTGACAGGCAGTCACAACACTTTGGAATAGGTACTGGTTTTCATCTGCACCCGGTTAGACTCGAAACACATCATCATCATCAGCCGGAGGACGTCCACTGCTGAACATAGGCCTCCCCCTTAGACCGCCAAGTCGAACGACAATTCGCATCCATCGGCTGCCCGCAACCCTCACGATGTCGTCGGTCCACCTAGTGGGAGGCCTGCCTACGCTGCGTTTTCCAAAATGCGTGGAAACACATGTTAGAGTAATTTAGAAAAAACTAGATAGAAAACATACAGTCAGCTCTGAAAAAATAACATCCAAATAAGATGATTATTATCTGTGGGTACATCCAAAAGCACGCCCACATTTCGTCCATAGACGTTATAACTAATTAAAAAAATAATAACCATGACCGATCGCCATTGAAGCGTCAGTCGCGTGCGAGATCGTCCTTTATTTGACCCGAAGCGCTAATTAAACGGTTTTGATAAACAGAAACGCAGTGTTCCCGGATATTACCATAAGAATAGATGTTGACGTGTCCTTTTGACCAGAAAGATGATTCAAGACGACACTGAGAAAGTGATTTTTGACGTTTTGGTGGCTCGTAAGACGGAGTGTTCTTATAATATTTTGCAATTTGAAATGACTATGCCTTCTTTCTCTAGTCTCTTACTTATCGTGCACTAATTGGTCCCTTATGGGCTGAAATAAGGCACTGACGTATGTCTTATTAAGGCAGTTCAGCTCGTTACGCACTGTCGTATAAAATCTGATTTGTAAAATCCAGTTGTGATTGGTCAGAATTCTTCTCTCCCTAAGCATTGGACAGCAATAAATTCGCATAAATTTTTATTTCCTTTTTCTTCTCCAAATTAAAACAGTCGTTGTCTATAAACAATATTGAAGTATACAAACAAAACAGCAGTCGATACTTCGTCCGATCCTTATCGAGATTAATGGGGTTACTTTCGAAACGGTATCGAGATAATCCCAATCCAATTTCGATTCAAGTACCTTCAGGCCTCAGTTGAGAGGGCCAATCAAAAATGATTATACGCGACAGATGCCTTTATAATTGTTATATGGATATTCGAGATAGATTATTCGGTTTAGCTTAGTTTTATGATCATCATCATCAGCCGAAATATGATACATACAACTAGTTTCCAATCATTAAATCTGCTACGTAAAATCGACCATAATGGCTGCAAAACCGGTACTTTGAACCGATATGCAAATTAATTACTATATGGAAATATCAATTATATTATTAAATGTCGTTTAACCTATATTGTGAGTAGATTCCAGGAATGGTTGGTTTACCATAGTGTATAAAGTTTAATTATAGTTAGGCGTATATTTTGTGAGTTTGAAGGTAGGTAGGTAGTTATTAATAAAAAGTTGAAAGGTTTGTCCTCCATTTCTTTTCATAAACGACAAGTCAATAAAAGTACTTCTAAAGCTATGGAATTATTTCAAAAACACGCCAGCATAGTTCAAGTAATAAAACACCAATTTTAACCCTCAAATACTTCAACAAAAATCACATACTTGGCTAAATAAAGAACACTGATAGCAAAGAACGTTGCGTGTTCGCGACACTTGAAGCCTACATTGCATTAATTAATTTGAAGTTTTCCATGTCCCAAACTTTCAGTGTTAATTGCGCTTTTCACTGCTGTTACCTTCACTTCCTGGATACGTCGTAACGACGTACTATTTGATTACCTCAGGGCTCGTGTGGTATTATATTACGGGTCGTTTAACAAATTTGATGGTGTGATATTGAAGTTTATCATTAATTCCTTTGTAATACCTGCGAATTACTTACGTTTATGTGGGCAGTAATCTGCTAAAACATCCCAAATAACATTTACAACGTGTAACGTTAAATGCGCAAAACCTCGCGTGGGGTAACTCAGCCCATGTTACTGAACAATGTTTGTTCTAAGACTTTTGGAAATTCGCAATTTTTTCAAAAATTGATTTTTCATATAAAATGAGAAATTGATCGGGCCCATCAGTATGACAAAATATTTAATTTTTATTTCCAAAAGTCTTAGAACAAACATTGTTCAGTAACATGGGCTGAGTTACCCCACGAGAGGTTTTGCGCATTTAACGTTACACGTTGTATATTTCTATCTCTCTCTAGTGTTGTAGTTTTAACATCAAACCAGGGTAGTGTCAACGTGACGACAAGCTCAAAAGGGCATGCAGACTGCGACTGTAGAACAAGCCAATCTTTTACATCAAACTTAAAAAAAAAAAAAAACCTGGTATACATTTCTGCAATCCAATTCTCCGAGTTGCGTTATCGTCACTTCAGAACGTTAATAAGAAATTACACGCATACAAGAACATGAAGAAACAAATGCTAGGTACATCTTCAATTCCGCGTGCGTCATTTTATCGACGATGGAGGGGACGTGCGCTCGGTAAATCATACGGTGTCATCCAATCTGCATCGGTGGGGCGCCTTAAGTGCCAAGCGGCAGGGTTGAGGTATGTAACTGGTATTAATGTCGCCAGTATCGTTGGGTAGGTTGTCTCTTTTTAATTTTTGTTGGTATGTTGTGTTGTCAATTTTAATGGTGACGTTTTAGGGATGCTTCGTGAAAAATTTGGCAAATTAATGCCAAATTTTTCAAAGAAAGTAAATATGGACTTTACTTAACTGTAACAACATCCATGATATAGATTATTTACAATGAAGTCATCCACATAGATTCTTTGACATACGTCTTATGTGTGCTTCGGACTAATTATTTTTAACTCGCTGTTCCACGTGGTTTCACTCCCAATGCTCGGCTGGTCAGGTATTGTGGGTTCGTAGCAAGATGTTAAAAGCCTTCTTCGATAAACGGACTATCTGTGCTATCGAACACAAAAATATTTTGGAATTTGAACCATTAGTTTCTGAGATTAGCGCGTTCAAACAAGCAAAGAAACTCTTCAGCTTTAATAATGTTGATGAAACAAACATCCTTACTTTTTTTCTTTCCATCCTTTTTTGGCCCACTAAAAACCCATAATCCTAAATTTTTATAGCTGACGGTAGGGTAGGTTCTAACTACAGTTAGCTATAAAAATTACCCCCACCACAACATCCTACCAGTTCGCATCAGGCGACAGGTGTTGCAGTGACTGGCTTTCGTCGCAAGCACTCTATTTTTTTCCAAGAGCCATTATCTGAACTTCCGGATGCGTCGTCTATTACCCGAGAAACAAAATAAATGTTAGCTAGGGACAATGTGTACTTTACTCGACGATAGTATTGTTTAATGGAACCACCAGGTGCTTTGGTAAGATGGTGAATATTAAAGGCGATATAAACAGATTAAGCGTTTTTTGTGACGTTATCGTCATTTCCTATGGCCTATGTTCAGCAGTGGACGTCTTTCGGCTGATGATGATGATGATAGTTATTTATTTATTTATAAAACTTCATGCAACATAAAAGGTACATAGGCGGACTTAATGCCTGAGGCATTCTCTACCAGTCAACCAAGGGTAGGTCATTTTTGCTTTTTAAAATAAAACGAACTATTTTGTCAGTGTTTACTTACAAAACATTCATCGCAATTAAACAAATTATACAGCAGCGTACTCGTTGTAACCTATAAATTATGTAAGTAAAAAACTTGCCACAAATATAAATAACAGAAACAATTCCCCTACTGAATCTGTAAGCTTGCGAAAACAATATTTTATTTGCCCAGTCGCCAGCCAGCTTCCACCACATAATTTTATCCTCAACTTATTAAAGCCTCTTGAATTTTGTATAAAGTTTGCAATAATCGATGGCTGGAAGTTACCAACTTTTGTATTAACTGAACAATGCCAATAAAATACGAGTGGCGTTAAATCGCAATGTGGACGGTTGAGTGGCGGTCACGACTTGTCGACAAAATGATGGCCCCCACTGAATATTTCACGGTAAGTTCCTCTTTTATTATACTTTTGTTTCCTTATTCTCTCAAAGTAAGTCTTGTCTTCACTAAAACAGTCTTTCATCATGAATAAAAAATAAAAGAGATAAGTAAAAACGAAAATTAAACTCTGGAGTAATTACGTCGTAGCGAAGTCGTAGACAGTTCGTAGCGTCGTAGCGCTCGCGTAGCACGTCTACGAAATGCACAAAACGAGGTAAAAAAAACTATGCTGTCAGCACTTTATTGGATACGTACAAACTGTGTTTAATTCAAACAAAATGTATCAACAGCAACAATTTACAAACTAATTTACAGAAGTTAGAGCAACGTGCAATCAGAAAACAGCGTATTTTATTACTGCAAAGCTACGTGCTTTACTGTAGCACATAAATATGATTAAATTATATCAGTTGCAGCATAAACACACATCCGTGGTAAACTCGGCTGCTCAACCCACTTAAATATCAACTTCATAATTTACAATACAGACTCGTCGGTCAACAATAAAGTGTAAAAATAGGGAGGCTATCACTCGTGCACCAACAATTATCAAGTGAATAATTTAATTAAAAAGTTGCGAGTCAACGCTAGCGCGACAACGGACCACGACAGCGATAAATAAAATTATTTTCCGAGCAGCGGGAGTAAAAAAAAATGGAAAAATCTGGAACCGCATGCAGTTCGCTAGTTCTGCGTGAAATGGAAACAGCGTCGGTTGTTGTTTGCGGTTTACACTGCACCGAAACTGCTGCAATGGAAGCCGTTCAGCAACGAATGGAAAGATTCAATGTAAATAAAGACATTGTGATTTCTATTTATTTGTAAGCGAAAATATGGCGTCTGCGTTCGAAAGAAGCTTGTGGTTGGTGGTAGTCGATTTACAAGAAAATAAATCATTCAGTAAAACGGAAATTATTTACGATTGATAGGAATGCTTGGTTCTGTGTTTAGTTTAATAAAGTTGACTTGAACCGAGCTTCTAAAGGAGAGGAAGGAAAAGTATATCAAACATTTATCAACAAACCGCTTCCAAAAAAAATGTACTCAAAAGTTTAAGACGTATTTATTAACTTAGGAATAAAAAGCATGGACTCTCCCAAACACGTTGAAAGTGCACTCCTTAAGAGTACAAACTATTACGACGGCATAAACAGCTTAATTTGCCGCGGAAAAACGCAAAAGACTTTCATTTCGTTAGAGTAAATGGCGGAAAAACGAAATCGCCGTACTCGCTTCCTAGGAGCGCTATGTAAACACCCATAAAAGTTGTTACTGGGCGCAGACCAACCGCAGCCGGATCCTACGCCCAGACACCAGCTGTAGGCGACAAAAGGCGCAATTAATAGTAAACAAGCGTAGAACGGAACGGGGCGGTAAGTAAAGTCCGCGTCCATTAGCAAACCGAGTAAAAAACACTTTAAACGCCCTACACAAAACAGCGAAACAATTTCGCGGCAATCCCCGCCAAGCGACGCGTTAACGCGTCTGATTTAACTTTATTTTTCCGCAACATACACAATAGAAACGTGGAAATATTCTATGCGGTTCGTCTAACACGCTCACTGTGTTGCTATAACTTGATTTTGCGCCCTGTTTTGCGGTCCCGAATCGACGGAGCCTAAATTGGAAAGTTAGCATATCTCTGTCTGAAAAACTTTTCTATATAAAATGTCAACTTCCGTGGTTTAATTTCAAAAGATCATATTAAGATTTATAACGTCAGGATTGTTTGCACCATTAACATTTTAAAAGAGCATTCTAGAGTACAGTTAAACCCTCTTAGCAGTGCTGCTTCTGTCTGTATAATATAATTTTAAAAGCCTTCTGCATAGCATTTTATGCGGAGATAAAAGTGTTGTACCGATAAGTATAAAATAAGAGTTTAGAGCGCGCCAGGCGTCCCTGACGCCCGCATGCCAGACATAATTTATTTGTCGACTCTGTGGACCTCTAACATAATTCTTCCACCGTGCCTGTCAATTTTTAATGGATATTACAATTTACCTTCTTCCAATAAATCATCAGGGAAAAGGAAAGTACAGTACGCCTTACTCTGACGTTGTTGCTATACATATTATGTCCATTTATTCTGCGAGAGGAGTCCATAATTCAGAACATGTCCTAAACGCAAGATGGATATAAGTAAGGGTCAAGAATATAAAGTGGTGAGACTATCTCGAACATTTTTTCCTGGTTTTGGGGTGCATATGAAAGCCCCAAATATGCTATTACACTAAGTATCCCATTAAAGTTTTATTCTACAGTAATATCACACACCTTTTTGCGTAGTACCGTTATAAAAAAATAAAGATACTCGAGATAAAATTAAGTTTAACACTGTTTTGTTTCTCGAAGACAAAAACATCAACAGAAAGCCGAAAAGCCCCCTTCACAGACATAAATATAAGTTAATTCTCATTATCTTCGGATACAATAATACAACACGTAGGCCAAGATAATCCCAGTTCTATTCAAAGGTATAAACTTATTACGTCTGGCAACAACTACAACAAGATTATCAGAAGCAATAATCCCGAATTTACATTTCATGCATATGGCATTTTAAAACGTTTACCTAATGTTATATAAAATTGCGAGGAACCATTTCGAGCTGTTAAACTGATTTACGTTACTTTATAATTATTCATTCTATAAAAATTCTACGTTTTGAAATCGTAAAGCCTGACTTGGCGTGTGGTAGGTTTAATTCATCATGTAGAATGCATTCATGTAAAAAATTACTTCGTAAATTGCGTACCTATCATCATAGTCATATTCGTCGTATGTTTATTATCCATTAGTGTATTACATTTTATTTTCCATTCTGTAAATCAAACAGGTAATAAACTGGCTTGTAACTTTTATAGTGTCAAATGTTCGTATCTACTTACGTGCTTAAGTAATTATACTTTTATGGTTTACATTTCTATACTTAGAACAAAATGATTCTGGAACTCAAATAATTCAAGTAAAAACATGTTACTGGGTTATTTGGATTCATAAGTTGATATTTTAGTTTTTTTTTTTTGTAATTTCGACTTAGGTACGGATAATAAAGCAGCCATATGGCAAACTGTAGTACGAGACCGACACAGGTGTACATTGTACAGAGTACGCTCACAAAAATAGCCCCGAGAAAAAAGCAACATTAAAATATCTGGCAACACCGTGATTTTAGGGAGATCGGCGGCGCGGTCCATCAGACACATTTTTAGTGACCTGACAAGGGTTACCGGACATCATTCAGTACAATTTACGAAAATAAAATACATATAGGAAGGTAGATCGATCCTATCGGGCGTCGGCGAGCTCACAACGTTATTCCATTACGTGGGGTGAGAGCAGAATATCAAATGAGAGTTGACCCTTATATCTCGTGACTCGTCACTGGCCGCTATAAGATAATTGGACGATGGACATTATTATTTACTGTGGGATTCGCTCGCAAATATGACTGCTTAATTGGCAGTACTGAAGTCTATTTGTTGGAAATTGTTTGAACGTTGCATTATTGTTGCAGTTACTTAGACGATTTGTTGTTTGTTTGGGGTGAGTAGACTGGGCGAGATGAACCTGCTAGCAGTTTTCCCCTTAAATCTATTGTCAAACAGGCGAAACGTATGCGATCCGAAGCGTTTTTATTTGAAAAAAGCGAAAGCGATCCGATAGTCTATGTAACTGACTTCAAACAATTCCATAAAATAAAACGCTTCGCATTCGTTACACCTGTCTGTTTGACAATAGCTTTAGGGCGGAACCACTGGCCCCCTGTAACCAGCTTAACGATACTGCTGCCGGTGGTTGACCTCACCAGCGCTGCGTGGCTCAAGACCAACTTCTGCTCGAAGTCCCGAAAAGTTGTTACTGGTTTCCGTCGGAGCATATGCCATCTGGGTGAGATTTCTGGGTGAGCATCTTATGTCTTAAATTCGCTTCTGGGCTAGATTTAGGCCAACAGCAAACCTATTGTTAATAAAAAATACTCTTTTGTTTCCCCAATGTTCATACATCTCGTCATACTCGTGCATGTGGCGGTTGTGAGTTCTACCCCCACATTTTGCTTCCCCAATGTTCATACTTACATCTGATGATACTCTTACCTATGCCGATGGTGAGTTCTACCTGCTCATTTTGCTTCTCCGATGTTCATAAATCTCGTCCTACGCCGGTCGTGAGGTCCTACGGACCTGACCTAACTTGGCAGGAAACTTTTTTATCCCTACTCCTACAACGTTCCATTTTCAAAAAAAGGTATTTGACCACCGACATTGACATTGGGTGGTCTATTCTTAGCTACCCCAAAACCATTGTGTAACAAAAAGCATTATCCTTTATAAATACTGTACGAAGTCTGATTTTGCAACCCTGTGATTTTAAAATTTCCCTTCATCAAGTAGCCCTGTGTGGGCGACACACCTACGCCACCAATTTTCTGGTAATGTTACCAATTAGGAAAAGGGAATTTTTTGTTCAGTTTATTTGTCCATGTTTCAAGGTTAGAACGTTGTAAAAGTTGATCTAAATTAAAGAAATATGTAGTCGCAAGTCGTTTTTAGCTGTGGAGTATTAGATACTGAATGTGTAAAAAATGTGTCACTTTTTGTCAAAGAATATTTTCGACTCGCAACAATGATCAAAGGAATATGACTGTCTATATCTTCATCTCTTTCCCATTTTAAGTGGATCATATAACACCATCTCGTTTTTAACATGTCTCTGCATCTTAACGTTTCTCTTCGGCCAAAGTAACCGCAGACAAGACTCGGTAGATAGGGAATAAATCTAACACTAACAGCAGACTCCAAAGTCACTGAGCGAAATTGTGAATGTCCAATCGGAAGTCCTATTTTAACCTAAAGCGTTTTTACTGCGTTTATGATTGCGATACTTCAACTTAATGAGCGCCATAATCGTTTAATTAAAGGCGTTGAAAGCATTACCTTAATGCTTTCCACGGGAAGGTAATAACTTACGAATGATTAAATTTTGAATCGACGAAGTGTTTTGACTGCACCTTTCATAACAAAGGCACGTCGATATTTTAACACCATCGTAAATGAAGTTTTGAACGGAGAAACAGTTTAACATTTTACAGAGAAACGGCTTAATACAAAATGAAGTCTGGACTAGCTTCTACTTTAGTTCAGCTAACAATAATGGGTGGTGCTTTATCACTATTGGTGTCTTAGCATTTATCCGCAGCGGCTGGCCTTAAGCCTGGATCACGAGACGCAGGTGTGCTAAGACTCCGTCCAGTTGAAACTGATAATTTTGCTCTACTCTCCGCACTATACGGGCGAATTTAGCTTAATTTCTCTAGAAAGGGTCGGAGGGTTAACGCTAACTCAAGTTTAAGCACTTGTCAAATACGAAATTTCAAAATGGAATAGAACAGTTCGATTGCCTCTTTTGTATGGTGAAATGCTTTTTGGTATAACAAACAAACCTTGATTGACATAACACACGCATTGCATCTTGATGTCGCAGTCACATCAAAAACATGTGCATATTTCAACATATTCAGCATTTCGCTTGCATATTCAATCTGATGTACGCAATGCTGTTACAAAAATTGTCCGTAGGCGTTTTTTAATTCTAGACCATGTTGGATTTTATTTTGTTATTTTTTGTGCCTAGAATAAAAAAGCCATATGGTACCAAACCGCAGTATGGTACCATATGGCTTTTTTTACACCACGATTAATTATTGGCTTTTTTATAGGGATTTTTTTTTTCATTTCAAATGCATGATAGTCGAGTTAATCACCAACACATTTCCAAATCATTGAACATTTAAAACTACAGAAAATCCCATTGGAAAATCAGTTCAGTTTATGAGGAGGGCCGTGAGAGGTTGCCTTTGTGTGTGTAGATTGATAAATGCGCGGAAGCACTCGGCGCCTAATGAATGGGGTGTGGCACGCACGCTGCATGCCATTGCAGTATCTGCAATCCTTGCTAACTGCGCTGCCATAGCGCAACACCGAGATATTTACGATGTTCGCGCTAACTCAACCGCACACACTGATGCAGGTGAAGAAAGGGTTAAATAAATGCTGGATTTTATTTTAAAACGAGATTTTTTTTGTTGGAAGGCTCTCATACTATTGCCACAATAAAAAGACGATTTCAACTTCTAATCAGGTTTATTAATAGTATTGCTTCTCAGTGACTTCTTCCATTGATTCGAATAATGATTTGAATTTTAAGACATTTCATGTAAGTGCATGCAATCTGTAACAAACTAAAACAAGAAAATGATAGAACGTAAAATAAAATTGTATGAACTTAAATTACGTGATTGATATGAAGCATGAACTCAAATGTTAGATGGCACTATGTTATTTCACAACCATAAGTCAACACGTATAGTTATAAAATTTTTCTACATGAATGAACTTAATGAAATGCTTTAGAAACGGGACGTGGATAAAACGAAAAGGAATGAGACCGTCCACTAACAACTGTTTTAAATATAAACGTTGAAACAATCAGCACGGAAACGAGGCATCCCTTGATACCTCGGACATTAAAACGAAAAGCAATTTCGCGAGGAGAACACTTGTACCTCGCTCCCATTCGACCAGACAACCAGGCGATTCATTTCCCTGATGGCCAGCCATTACAACGGTCAAGATGGATGGATAACAAACCAGCAATTACACTATAAACACAATGACAATCGAATGTTTTCACTAATTGAAAAAGCCACACATGGATCGATTCATTTGAGAGCACTATATGAAATGAAAGTTGGACATGGCGTGGCGTGACGCGACGTCTGATATATTAACTCCATTGACTTTACGAGCGGTGGTGACGTTTATTAATCTAGCCGGCCACCTCCAAGCTATGCGTATGCGAATATTATCTAAGACTGTGCCGTATGCTTTGTGCAAACAAATTGATACAGCTGACACTAAAAATAATTCAAGGAGTCTTTTAGTTACTGTTTTTATTAAATGAAGAGTAAACACAAAGAGTCCAGTAAATAATGAGGACTAATGTTACAAAGCGTCAAGAAGAACGAGAAAGGCTGCAAAAAGTGTTACAAAACGGTTACGAGTAAGTAAAACTAAAACGATAATGGAGGAATTAGCGAGTTCGCGTCACTTGGCAAAGAATCCTAATCATAATAACTCAAGATCGTATCGCGAGTAGAAGGCGATGAACAAAAGGCTGCGGAGCAACAATGGCGCCCAACGCGGGCTCGAGAGGCGCGCTAACAAATTACCAGCCCGCAGATAACTAAGCAATATTAAATCATAGTAATTTGTGGTTGCAAGACGCAGCCCCTTTTTCGACAAGACAAAATATTTCACGAGGCCTAAAAGAAAGGGCTTTTTCTTTCGCTGATAGGTGGTAGATAAGGGCAACTTTCTCAATTCTGATAGAGCTATGAATAGCCGTCGGACAAACATAAAAGACGTATTCAAATCACTCAAAACCTAACATCCGGTGGCAGTTGGCAACTCAGCGTGAAACTGCAATTTCGTCGCTCATAAAACAGGAAACCGGCGGCGTCGGGCGGGTTTCAGTGCAATCGCATCTTTTCACTCGGCTCCTTCGGTGGAGCATTAGCAATTCTAACCGTCGCAATAGTTGCTCGGAAATTGTAATATTTAGTCTTAATAAAGCCATTCGTAACGCTGAATATCCGGAACAGACGTGAGCAGCACCGCGGTTCGCCCGGGGCTGGCTTGGAGTTGGAGGTACTGGCATAGCGCGAATTTAAACTAAAGCTTTATTCACTAAAATGCTACTGCGCTTTTTCATATAACGCTGTATATAAATTTGGATGTTTATCTGTTAATTATACACGTTTCAACTGCAAACAAGCAAACAGTTTCGCGTTTGTTGATTTATATTTTCAGTTTCTGCATGACTTAAAAGCTCAATTTGTAGGACACTATTGACAATCTCTTGTGTATTTTTATGCAAATGTTTTTTTGCTAATTGAAGCGGAACAGATGGAAACGAATATTCAAAATCCTAACCGCTATAAATTTCGCACACGAGCGACTCTGAAACGGTCTGCGGCTATTGTATTGTACGGTGCGGCAACAGGATATAGTTTATTAATGAACCGATAGCGAGCAATATGAGCCCGGAACGCTTTCGATAAATTCACCGAATATAGCCCCGCGGACAATGGATACTTTGCCAGTGGGACGGTGCCATATGCAATCTTGTAAAATATTGTAAAAGCGAAATCCCGTGCCAAAATGTGTTAATTCGGCACTTATATAACGCGGCACGAATGCCCGGTGATATTGTGCGAAAAATGTTACGTGGGAAGTCCATATACAGCATTAAATTAGGCTTACATCAGGACTTGAGTGGGGTCGAGGTTTAAAAATAACACGGGCTAGCTTTCAGACACCTATTAGGTTGTGTGGTGCATATATCAAGCACGCTGTCAGAACGAGGACCAGAAAAGAGAAAAGAAAGCCCTAGTGGATTTCATTTACTTCCGGAAATACACAGCTTCAAAAATAAAGTATTTATTTTCTTCGGAAGTCGCAAAAATTTTACAAAACTTTGTTAAAATCTCTGATTTTTAATTGAACCTGGTAGATGAATATTTTACTGTGAAAAACATTCAATATTTGTCCGAAATGTCAAATATGCATAAACGACATCTTTTGGAGGGTGCACGAACTACACAGCAAACTTGAAATTCACGTCGTTGTCTAGTTTTCATCGAATCCTACGCGATGACATTCTAAATAACGCCATCTATCCAAATACGTGGCATTCCGTTGGTAGAATGTGGCGCCATCTAGTTTAAGACTAGAGCGTCGCGTCTGATGGCGGCACGAACCCCTTTTCAGACGTCATCCCACAGGATCATGTACGGGTTGTCGTAAAGTTGCCAATAGAGGGCAGTACAATCTAAGTTTTAAAACGGTTGTGATGTGCATTATGTAGGATGAAACTTAAATATTTTACAAAAAAATATTTACTTCATTTTTAACAAGTTATAGTCTAGGTACTTACGGGTGTGGTTTCAGCCTCCATTGTGGGATGGTTTCGGGCTGGAACTAAATGTCTGAAACAGAGAAAATAATCCAATCACTATAAATCACATATCGCGAGACGGTCGATGTGAATGCCAATGACCTTTGTGGGAAAAACTCATAATTCTTACTCCGTCTACGTTTTTAGACGTATAGCTTACAGTATGAAGAATTACGAAAAAGGACTTTCCTATTATTGGGAAGTTAGAGTGCTTTTATATTATTTTTATTCTGAGAATGTTCTCGGCGAAAAAGATTGAATCGGGCGGCCTTGGTTTACTACTTATTGCTTTTATGGCAATCAAGTTACGATCAGGAAAACAGTTATTTCTTAAGTTACCAAAACTATGAAACTTGAAAGTGATTTGGCGGTATACAAAAGTTATTATAATTTGGTCTCTCGTCACACGCTAACGTAGTGCTTCTGTTTACTAATTAATATTATAATACATGTTTATAATTATAATTGATGATTCGATGATACTTATTTCTGAAAAACTTTAGAACAGCTGAACGGATATCGATGTTTTGGTCCTAAAATCCAGAATAAAACATAGGGTGATACCCTTAATCCCGATATTAAATTCCCAATTTTGTAACCGACTTCAAAAAAAGGAGGAGGTTCTCTATTCGTCGGAATCTTTTTTTATCGTGATAAAATTATCCAAAGATTCGTCTCACCCAAGGCAGAACGAGAGGGACTGTAAGGCTCATACTAAAATCCACGTTCATCCTTCAATAGCCCTTTACGTTCCAGTTACCTAATAATAATAATAATAATAATAATATTTCACAACTATCACACAACGCCATCTAGTCCCAAGCTAAGCAGAGCTTGTGTTATGGGTACTAGACAACTGATAAACATACTTATATATTTCTAAATACATACATATTATAGATAGATTACACCCAGACACAGAACAAATGATCGTGCTCATCACACAAACATTTGTCCTGGGTGGGAATCGAACCCACGACCTCCGGCATAGTAGTCAGGGTCACTAACCACTAGACCAACAGGCCAGTCAAATAATGAGACAGTCCCGCGACCCCGGCAAGGCTTTGACCCATGTAATGCCCCGTCAAATTGCTATTACTTTCCCGTGGGATAACTTTCAATACACACGCAGGCGAATCCAGCAGCAGCTTGTTGTATAAAAAACAATAAACACAGATTGGTTTGCAGTAAAATTAGGTTATTCGGACTATAATGATAATATTATCATTCTTCGTTATCTTATTATCTTAGACAGACAACACGTGGTGATATTGACATTATAAGGTTAAAGACCCTTTTCCAAAACATGTTCGGTAGTGCTCGTTTATGACTTGTCTATATCTATATCTATCTATATACATATATACATATACATACATATAATAAATAAAACTGTAGAAAAATAATTTTTGTACATTAAAAAAAAACTCAAAAAATATAGCCAGCGTGTTAAAGGACAACCAATAAAACCCATTTCTAGCATTTTTAGAATTTTTGTCTGTTTGTCTGTTTGTATGTTTATTTGTTCGGGCATCACGTAAAATGTACGAAAGCTATGTAGATAACTTTAATACACAACGACTGACCGTAACTTGAAGTAACATTTAGTTTTTGTTTCATTGAAATCGGATCAGTCTATCAAAAGATATTTGAATTTAAAGTGTTCATGAAGTAAAATTACGGTCAGTTCACACCGAAACGCGCAGTTCAGTAGCGCGATCTAGCTGCTTGGAATAGAAAAACTACAAACCTATTCAAATATGGTGTGGACTGGAGTGGAGTGGCTTGGAGTGGAGTAGAGTGGAATGGGATGGAATGGAATGAAAGAAAGAAAGAAAGAAAAGGTTTTTATTAGACTCACAATAGAATGGGATGAAATGTTATGGAAGAGGATGGAGTAGGATGAAGCGGGATGGAGTGAGATGGAGTAGGATGAAGCGGGATGGAGTGAGATGGAGTAGGATGAAGCGGGATGGAGTGAGATGGAGTAGGATGGAGTGGGATGGAGTAGGATGGAGAGGGATGGAGTGGTATGGAGTGGGATGGTGTGGGATGGAGTGGGTTGGTATGGGATGGAGTGAGATGGAGTGGGATGGAGTGGGATGGTGTGGGATGGAGAGGGATGGAGTGGGATGGAGAGGGATGGAGTGGCATGTAGTAGGATGGGGTGGGTTTGAGTGGGATGGCGTGGGGGGAGCGGGATGAAGTGGGATAAATTGGGATGGAGCGGTATGGAGTGGGATGGAGTGGGATGAAGTGGGATGGAGTGGGATGGAATGAGATGGTGTGGGGTGGAGTAGGATGTAGTGAGATTTTTTTTTACGTGGCAAGGATGGAGTGGGATGGAGTGGGATGAAATGGGATGGAGAGGGCTGGAGTGAGATGGAGTGGGATGGAGTCGGATGAAGCCGGATGGAGTGGGATGAAGTGGGATGGCGTGGGATCGAGTGGGATGAAGTGGGATGGAATGAGATGGTGTGGGGTGGAGTAGGATGGAATGAGATGGAATGGGTGCTCTAATGCAGTGGCAATTGAATAGTACTACTGCCTTTGAACGACAGAGGGCGTTTATTACAAACACGTCAAATATTCTTAAAAAATCTAAATAAATTCTAAATATAGGGTTTATATTATGAAAACGATAATATGATTTATAAAAAACGTGGCGAGAATTAAGCGCTTCGCACTAAAAAATACATTGTTAAATTCCGACATCCACGCGAACGAAGTTGCGGGCACAGCTAGTTATTAATATGAGTTTAAGGGCTGATTTTTCAATAGTCAGATAACTTTTATATGAGGAATAAAAATGGCGGTTTGACAGCTTATCTATAGAAAAATCAGCCCTAAGAATGTAATACAAATCGTATGCAAAAGAATTTACCAAGCATATAATCAAATTATAATTATTCATTCTGAAGTGTTTGTGTGTGACGATCAATTCATTTCTTCGGCCTCGAGACTCCTTTCCGTTTTTGATATCCTACTACTATTATAAAGGCGAAAGTTTGTAAGTATGGATGTATGGATGTTTGTTACTCTTTCACGCAAAAACCACTGAACGGATTTGGCTAAAATTTGGTACACAGATAGTTTATAACCTGGATTAACACATAGGATAGCTTTTATCCCGATTTTATGTTACCGTAGGATAATTTTCGAGTTGTAGCGGGTGAAGCCGCTGGCAACAGCTAGTTCCTCATAATTGCGGATTTAGCCATCCACGCCCAGTTGAAAAATTTCACCCTGTATACGTGTAACGTTAATAGCGCAAAACCTCTCGTGGGGTAACTCAGCCCATGTTACTAAACAATGTTTGTTCTAAGACTTTTGGAAATTCACAAAAAAAAAGATTCTTTTTATATTGATGGGCCCGATCAGTAAACATGGGCTGAGTTACCCCACGAGAGGTTTTGCGCTATTAACGTTACACGTTGTATATAGTGGCACATGAACAATCCGTTAATTGTCGACAAATTCTAAAGCGAAGCCGTGGGCAAAGGCTAGTTAAGTATAAAGTAACTGAAACGATTAATCCCCCTAATCTTAAGGAGTCGCGTGTACTGTCGAGGTATACTTAACCAAATTAACTACGAACCGCGACTCGACACACATAAATTACGTAGCCGTGGCAAATCTGTGCATAGGTAGCTCTTAACCTTCAAGGAACCCCATGACCTCTAACTGGCAACCCCGAAACCGCGACCCATAGGTTACGCGTTACGACCACGTACATAAATCAACTCCAAACTAAAAAAACAACTCCACACTAATTTTAATTCTATAAAATTAGTGTGGAGTTGTTTTTTTACCGTCATTTAAGTCTTATGGGAAGACGTTACTTCTCATCTTTTTATTTTGTATGCTTATTTCTTTCATTAAAATTAACTATCCAGTTTCAAAAAAAGAGCTTGATCTTTGACTTATGTACTCTATCCAGGTACATAGATCAAACATAATAATAGAAAACATTTTGGAAATGACGACCATTTGAAAAAAAGTTGACAAGACTGTTTGTTTGGACAAATTAAAATACGTATAACAGAACCAACTTCTTAGACTTAATTATATATTTATCAACGGATATAATCTTTAATTAAAACCTTTTTAGTTTTTCAAAATGAATAAGTTTGTATGAAATGTCGGTTTTTTGTTGATATGTAGTTACTAAAGATTTTTAACAATAAGACTAAAAACTCACGAATTTGAAAGATTTTTATTTACCTACAATAGAACCTGAATAAATAAAATAGTCATATCGGTCAAAATATATTTTTGTCGCAACTATTATAAGCTAGCTTACATTATTCATGTAAATATCTATCATTAAGTTAATTAGGAAGTGGGATTTAAAATTATTTGAATCGATATTTTGTTTAAGTGTTTTTTTTTTTTTATAAAATAACAAATTTGTTGCTTCTACTAAGGCCAATTTTCATTTCAGACATGTCGCAAGCACGTAAGCAGATCCCAAGTGTCAAACCGCCTCAGGAGACTTATATTTCGTGAAATATACGTAACATGGAGCTAAGGAAATACAAGTATGTATGTTGTAATAAATTACTAGCTCGCTAACCCATACTAACCCTTTTCAGCCACTCCATTCCTGTCTTACGGGAAACGGTAACAGGATAACTGGATAGTCTTGGTTCTAGTGATTTTCTTGACAAGAAAAATAAGCTTTCATTGTAAAATTGAACAGAATAGAACATTGGGTACGGTTAGCCGATAAAACATGTTGATGATGTTCAACAGAAATCGAAAATGCTCAACAGCATTTAGCCTATGCTGACTAAATTATCGGCTGAAACCATGCTGAGTTCAGACGAGAGTAAAGCATTTTGACAGCTGTCTCAGCCTATGCTACTCAGCAGTCGCCATTTTTCTTTTAGTGCTGCTAATATTGTATCGGCTAACCGTATCCATTGCTTTTTTTTTTCATCGTGGTAAAATCATCAAATGCGTCCTCCTACCCAAGGCGGGGCGGGAGGAACTGTCACTTGTACTATAACTGTTAGAAATAGGCGAATTTCAAAGCTTACGTATAATATTAATAAAATATCATCTGACAATTGGGCTGGTCATGTCTGTCGCAGAACCGTCGATAGGTGGAGTAGGAAAGTTCTCGAATGGAGACCTCGTGTAGGTAAGCGTATGATGGGACGTCCCAGGCAAGATGGACCGATGACCTGAAGAAGGTGGCTGGCAATGGCTGGATGAAAAAAGCAGGAGATCGTGCACTGTAGCGCTCCCTGGGAGAGGCCTATATGGCCTATGTCAAGCAGTGGACTGAAACAGGCTGAAGTGATGATGTTCTGACAAATAATTTTAAAATATGTCCACATGGAACAGTCTAGAACTTCATTGTTCCACAACCCTCGGCTTCATGATTTGAATGAGGTCAAGAGTTTAACAGTGTTGACACATTACGCGTATCTGCTAAGTGCAAATCGAGTGCTGTACATCAATCAGAAACTCGCTCAAAAAATATCAAAAAAGACTGTTTTGTAATTAAAGCATAAACATGACTTTTGATAACCTGTACTGTAAAATTATCACGTAGTGATGCAACAACAGTAATGTATTATTAATGTTATTAAAAATTTGACTGACAATAAAACTCTCACGTTTGAGGATTCAGACTATTTGCCTTATTTTAGAGGTAAAAGACCGTATTTTTGCAACAAAAGCGGCCACGACCATTCCTTATTTACAAAACAAAAAGAAAACTTCACAAATAACCCAATTTCCGATACCTAAAATTCTCTTTAACTGAACGACGCTGAAACTCCAAGTAAATACCAGGAACACACAATATCCTCATCAAGTAAACAAAGTTAAACCATATTATGAACGGATGCCGGCTTAATAAGCTCTCATAGTAAGTAATTGTGTTAAAACCTATTGTATTACGTTAACTTTGCTACAATGCAGTACAATGGAGGTGAATGGGGGTATTATGTGATAATACTGCGCCGCCCCTGATTAATTTTGAGCACTGAGAGGCAAAACTGAGTTTATAGTAACCTTTTGGAAGATGGAAAACAATTTTGGACAATATGCAAGGTTTTCCCAAAGTTTCCAAGACTATGTTTCCGGCTATGCCCATGTCAGAAGCTGTCAAGTCAATTTGACAAGTTTCCAAACTTCAGAAAACACTCAAATCACATCTTCGTAGTATTGAAAAAGAAAAATGAAAAAAGTCATCCACATAGACGTACGCGTATTTTACTAATATCGAAAAACTTCAAGCACATAATGGATTTGAGAAATGCACTACTGATAAATCAAAACTTTTTTTATTTATTTAATAATAGTTTTGCGTTTGATCACTATCTCACTCGCCTGATAGTAAGCGAAGATGTGGTCGATGTAGCACACTTCACAACTTAATTTTAAGGGGAAACCCCCATTTTTGGTATGTTTCAGTCACGAGGAAGTTTTAAGGGACAACCAAATAGCAAGCACATAATTTTGGTAGAAGCCGATAACCGTCACCATCGCAGTAGTTAATCTTTATAAGCTCAAATATCTGATGTTAGCATTAGCAATCACGCGGATACCCATGATAAATCTTATCTAATATCTTTAAACGAGCAATTCTTGTATATTTATTTATATATAATCAGGATCTCGGAAACGGCTCCAAGGATTTTCATGAAAGATACAGATTAGGGGTTTTTCGATCACAGGTCCCAGGATCGAGAAAAGCTCGGTTTCCAAGATATAGACATTTTAAAAACCGAGCGAAGCTCAGTCAACCAGATATTATTCATTTATCATGGGAATCCGTGTTACTTTATCCACAGTAACGCTGTTCTGTGCGGTAAAATAGGAATAAGTTTGTTGATATAACTTCCCCGGAAGAGCTCTTTCACAAATAGATCTCTCTGCCACTAATTCTGTACATCAAGTTGCATTTGTGCCAAGTAAAACACTGATTTCCTACCGCATCTGGTTAGATTAGAAGCTTAACTGGCCCAGGCAGATGAGTAACTGTTGATAAAACGCTTTGTATACAAGTTACCTTTGACATAATGTTGGTTACAATAGTGGTCCGACCGGCGGGCGGCGAGAAATCGAGTAACTATCGGCGATTTTCTCCCTCAAGAAACGCACAATAAATGTACATTTCATGTAAACGAAAGAGATGCACATATTAATAGTTGCTCTCTGACTGTTCACACTGCCGGCGACGACTCACTTTAGTAGTTTTCAAAAATAAACTCGCTCAACGATGCTCGCTCGGCTCGCTTGATCCAGGTTTGCACAGGACTGAGCGACTGCGGGCGAGTGGCGCGAGTAATCGCTAGTCGCACTTGCACACGCGCTTATGGCCCGGCGACAAAACTATCGAAACTACACTCGCTTCCCACTTATCGCCAACTCTTATAGTTTCTAGTTCTACTCATTACTCGTTCATGTCGGGGCGGTCGGACCACTGCCATGCTTACTCTTCCTATATTTTCTGTTACAGTTTGAGTCACTTATTGGGATTGGACACGGATATTGCAGCCATTTTTAGACCCGAAGCTTCAATCGCGTTAATTTAGAATATTACAATCAATTCAGGATGTACCTTCCTTGTAATTATACCATTCAATCATGATTGGAAAAATACGTCATGCGTTGAAACAAACCAGAATCTTGAGAACGTAATGATTCCAGTAATATTCCAATCGTATGAAATTGGCTTTGATATTCATTGTTACAATTGCAATTATATTTATTGACTTTTCAAGGCTACTTGCACCTTGCTGTTGTTTATCAGGGCAAGTAAAACAAAGAAGCATTTGTTATGAATTCATAACCTTTATAATTTATCAGTAATTTGTTTCTAAGGACGATAACAATACAGTTGTATTTTGTTTGATTAAAAACAGGTATGTCACTTTAATATTTTAATATTTCTATCATGTTTACATCAATGTTCCCTTGGCATAACCAATTAAACTTTAGCGAAGCGATACCATCTTCCGTCAATAAAAAAGTCGTACTTCCAGCCAGTCATACACACATTTCTTTATAAATACTTCTTCCATAGCGAAATTAAAATCCACTCAACAGACCAGAAATTGAAAACTTTAATTTAGCAGTTACGAAAACCAATAACACCAATCCATTTAAGTATGCCCTGCACAGCTACTTGACATCCAAGCCTGTCAGTCAGGGTGACAAGCTCTCGTCCTCAAAACATGGACGTTTATATATCCAGTATATTAACATGGCGACTCTACACAAACTTCATTAGCGAGCCAACTTTGTCGTATGTCCGCAGGCAAGTATCGAAATAAGTAGATCGATCGAACTATTTGCAACTTTGTTTAAATACAAAAAAAAAGATGATTTTGAGGGAAACCACAGCTGGCTTGCAATATACAGGATAATATAATATTCCACAACTATCACACAACGCCATCTAGTCCCAAGCTAAGCAGAGCTTGTGTTATGGGTACTAGACAACTGATAAACATACTTATATATTTCTAAATACATACCTACAAAATTATAGATAAATTACACCCAGACAAATTAACAAATGATCATGCTCATCACACAAAAATTTGTCCTGGGTGGGAATCGAACCCACGACCCCCGGCATAGCAGTCAGGGTCACTAACCACTAGACCAACAGGCCAGTCCTGAGTCCAGGATCCTGACAGTGTGTTCTTATTATAGGATTTGTACACAAATTCACTGGCTTTGAAAGACGTTTAGAGTGCACACAACTTTGCTGAGTCAAACTTCAATAAACTAGAAACCGGTCCATCAAAGCCGAGTGAAGAGTTCCTCAAACAATGCACATAGTTATTGCGTTGCGATATAAACTTAAAACTAGTAGATAGATGTGAAAATTTGGTTTGGTCTACCCCCAAGATTTTCTACCCTCTTCCGCGTTCGACCCATAAAACGTTTCCACATTCAACCCCTGAGGGTTGAAAGTGGAATTTTAGTTCTTAAATGTATTTGTTCCACGTTCAACCCCCCTTGGACAGTGAAGCAGAAAACATTTTCACTTTTTTTATTTTTAACCGACTTCAAACAAAGGAGGAGGTTCTCAATTCGGATGTTTGTATTTTTTTGTTTGTTAGCGCTTCTGCGCTTTGCCCTCAATGTCACTAAATTCATTCAATGCAAGCTTTAACACCCTACTCACAAGCTTTACAAAAGCCAGTTGCAGAAGAATATCGTGGATACATGCCCTCACATTCCTCCTAATTAAATTGAGTGTGTGTTTTTGTAAATCTACGTAATCGAAACACATATCGAAAGCTCTAGGCTGGCAAATCAACGATTAAAATAATCTACATTTATTTACACTCTGGATGACGCAAAACTAGACTAGAATGTTTACATAGACGATTTATACGTCTGTTTCCTTGCGGGTAGCTAAAATATAACGCGCTGAAGTACTTACGCGGATAATTAAAACGAACATTTTGAAGTAAATAAATAGCATTAAGAGAGAAACAAGGCAGGGCAGGCTGTTACATCACAGCTTTCTCTGAACCTCCTCTGTTAAATATATAACTATAAATACTTCATCGAGATGAAAATTGTTTATGCAATTTTAGCCCATTTTATTATGACCATCTGTGTGCGTAGTAGGCCTCTCAGTATCATTAGCACGAATTTTCACTCTTTTACTTTACAGCGTCTTTCCAGTATTTACAGCGTTTCTTGTATGAAAAAATGGAACAGCGCCTCTGGTGTGCGACGAAGGAATTTTAACTTGAAAATTGACAATTTGAAATTGTTAAAGTTCCAGTTTACTTTACGTCTCAAATACTGAAAACTTGTGCTAAGGGTACATACAGGTCTTAAAACTTTTTAAAATTCAAAATATAATTGGGTAAACTAGAAATAAACGCAACACATTCATATTTGGCCATTAATTAATCGATCATCATATTGTACGTTGTAACATACCTATAGGTTACAATTTTATTTTATCCAACGTTTTACCTTTAGCCTCGTCCGATAATTTTAATCTAGACGAAGTACGGAAATAACAAGACCAACGCTCTGTAAATACTTAGTTCCTGATCATTTTAAATGAATATTACGTGTACGGGAAGCAAGCAATAATGGAGCAAAGCGAAATGAACTCTATTGACCTTGATATAAAGGTTAAAACGTAGGTTAGCGGCTTTTTAAGTTGGTTGGTAAACTATGTACCTTGGACTGATTACGCTGTTATTTGAAAATTGATCTCATTACTGTCGACTTGTGCGGTCGGACCACACCACAGTTCTCACAATCGAATTACTTTAGGCAACAAGGATCTGCCGAATATATGTATTGTTAAAATTTAAGTTAATTATAAACAAACAACAAACAGAAGTAAGGAATTTAAGTACAACCAGTCTTTTGGTGGCCTACCAAGAACTCTTAAAGCGTGAGTCTTTAGGCTGTGGGAAAGAGATGGACGCTAGACGGCTTGTATAGCTCTGTCTCTTTCTCACGACCTAAACTGGATCGCGTTAAGAGCTCGCGGTAAGGCCTCTGATACTAGTACTAGGTCGAAATGTTACAGGGTCGAACCATTCGCCATTTATTGGGCACGGAACACAAGTAACGCCATTCTTACTAGTTCAAATGTAATACATATTACAGCCTACGAACCATTCGCTATTTACATATAAAATCCCAACTTACAACAAACGGAGCCAAAAAAAAACCTTGCTTGTTTTTTGACTTCTATTGTATTCTCGTGTTCGTAAATGCGACAAATCCTACTTTCGATCCTCTTGTCAGACGGTTAAAAACTAGTATGTTATATTCCGCTATAATATTAGGATGCTACACAATTCAAAATTTTTCGTATATTTTCTTCTCCCTGAAGCGTAACGTGATTTTATATCTCCAACATATTTTCCGCGATTACGGAATTCAAAACCACAAACAAGCAAACGAACGAAACGGGCTTAAATCTGCTCCACGATTAAGCTTCATTCTTGTCGGGAACATTGGTGTTAACCGACCGAATCTCAGCACGGTACCGAAACAACGGTCTTAGGCAGTGGTCCGACCGGCGGCGAGAAAACGAGTAACCATCGGCGATTTTCTCTCTCAAGCTACGCACAATGAATGTACATTCCGTGTAAGCGAAAGAGATTCATAATATTAATCGTTGCTCTCTGACTGTTCACACTGCTGGCGACAACTCGCTTTATTAGTTTCGTCGCTGAGCGACGATAGCTTTCAAAAATAAACTCTCTCAGCGATACTCGTTCAGCGATGCTTGCTCGGCTCGCGTGATCATTTCTTTATAGAAGACTGAGCGACCGCGGACGAGTGGCGCGAGTAATCGCTCCTCGCACTTGCACACCGGCGACAAAACTATCGATACTACACTCGCTTCCCGCTGATCGTCAACTCTTTTATAATTTCTAGTTCTACCAATGAAAAAATCATAAAAATAATGAATCGGTTCATTCATCCCGCAGGTCCCATGAGCGGGGTCAATCGCCCAAAGAGCCACTCGCTTATCGTCGTCGGTCGGACCACTGCCTAAGAAGGAGTAAGTCTAGAATCACAGCTCTAACTATTAAATTGTACTTGGTACTAGGTCAATGAAGCGAATTACTTAATGTTTTAAGCTTTGAGAAAGGATGAGACTGGGTTTAAAGAGTTCGTGTTGCAGCTTTGTTGTTTTTATCAAACGTGGATGTTTTTATAGAACTTTTAAAGAAGTTTTCGATCAGGCGAAATAATGGTCAAAGGCAAGACTATCGCTATTTAAAAACTAAAAATCTTTTGTTAAGAAATAGAATTCCGTCCTTCGAGCCGGATAAGAGGAAAAACGAAAGTCAAAATTAGTGGTGGTTATTTCAACACTAGACCCTTACTCATGCTCTACAAATACTAGTAGTATATATTCAACACACGCGTATGATAACCGCAAAGCTCAAAGATCCTCCGATGCGCTGTAAAGCTTGTTCAAACTCTAAGGTTTTATATAATGCGAATATGCAAAGGATAACCACACCAGTCAACATGAATGCTACAATAACATTATTCTAACCAAACCCACACACGACTGTAATGTTACGGCCGTAAATTAAACAGTTAAAACCTGCTAATGAATAAATTCCTTAATAATATTAACGGTGAAGGAAAACATCGTGAGGAAACCGGCATGTCCTCGAACCAAAAATTCGAAGACATGTGACATCCACCAACGCGCACTGGGCCTGCGTGGTGGATTACGGCCCTCTCCTCTCTCAGAGAGGAGGCCTGTGTCCCAGCAGTGGGAACATTTATAAGCTTATGGTGATTGCCTAATATCCTAGCATTCTAGCAAATTAAGATGAAAGTTGGTCCCAATGGTCCAAGAATTTCAATGAAGCTCTTAAATTACAGTTAATTAAAGCTGCAGAATTAATTACTTTCTTTTGTAGAATTAACGTGGTCACAAAAATGTGCAGTGAAATAGTGCTTCAGTAAATTACGTCTGGGCTATTTTAATCCTTCTATGTACTTAGGTAGGTATATGTTGGTCATTGTTATTCAGATTTCAGGTTTGCGAATTCCTACCCTACCTGAGGTTCCCAAAATTGTTTTGTAAATCAGAGATAAAATGCTGATACAACTTTAAGACAGACAGGTCGTGAGACTGTCTATATAGACCTTAGCATTGAAAAGCAAAAGGCATATGAACAGAGTCAGTAATAGCCCGAAAATTCCTATCATTCTACCCAGGGTCCTCGGACAACTTATTCGATTAAGGACTGATTTTTTCAATAGTCAGATACTTAACCTTTATCTGAGGGATTAAAATAACGATTTGACGTATTTTCCATAGATATAATGTCAAACTGCCATTTCAAAATCAGCCCTGAAAAAGGCTAGCAATCAAAAGCAAGAGTAATGTATTTATTTTGTCAAGCAATCCACAAATTTCGGCTCATAATTCGAGAAGCAATTTTGTCTCCAGCCCTTTCAAACTCAGCCAAAATCACGAACGAACGCTCAGACACAAACAGTACGTGCGAAAACACATCAAATAAACACACACTATCTAAACATTTGTAAGCGTTGATGATTCAATGACGAACAATTCTAAGAAGGCCCCATATTAAGATTATCTCAACAAGGCCGAAAGATAAACTTTCCCATTTTAGCTGTACTTACTGCATTAGTCATCACCATGCATCAATAATGCAGCCCTGTTAGTAGTCTATTTATATCCGATAAAGAAACGGGACGCGGAACTTCGTTCGCCATTGTCCATTAGACAATGCGTTCTGCCATCGAAATAACCGCAGCTCGAATAAAGAAAAGCGCATAGACTTTTCATTTTGCGCTCGAACAACTTTATGGGGTACCCCGGTAAGAAAGAAAAAGTGCTCGAGGTCGCTAATGTGCATTCATCTTAACTTTGATATCTTACTTGCCTAAGTTTTTATACGACTCAACTTGTAAAACAATACTTAAGTTAATAAAGATATTCATCGTTTTCTTAGTTACTATTATAATAATTGCGAAAGTTAGTGAGAATAGATAGATGTTTGTAACTTTTACACGTAAGTAATACACAGAACCAATTAGAATGAAACATTGCACACTGAAATAGTTTGTAAGCTGGACTGCATAGAACATTTTATGATGGAAGTAGGTCCTGCGGAACAAATACTATACTGCACACATTTATAAGATTAGCGGCCCGGTACTTGCTTCGCTACTTTGACACCAAAATCCCCAAACAAAATGATCTGCCATTTATTGAATTCATTTCATACAAAAATTGTGGTAAATGAAAAACCTCGACCAATATATGCAAACTTCACATAAACCATCTACTAAATAGTCCGAACAAAGTCTAGTCTAAAGGTTTGGTTTAGATAGGTGAGCCCGATCTTGAGTCAAAAAATTACAACGAAATGTGGCATTGAACGAAATGCATATAAAAAAACCGGCCAAGTGCGTGTCGGGCCACGCACAGTGTAGGGTTCCGTAGTTGCCCATCAAAATACTTATGCGAACTAACGAAACTGATTCGCCGAATTTAATTTTAAAAAGAAGAATTTTCAAAATCGGTCCAGGAGTCTTTGAGAAATCGGGGAAAATACATAAGAAAAAAGATTACAACGAATTTAGAACCTCCTCCTTTTTTTGAATTTAGTTAAAAATAGTTGACGATAAAAACCTACCTATCCCCAAAAAACATACCTATAAAACCTGTAAAAATAAACTTGACAAACTTACATTTGCAGTTGTCTCCGATACATTTTGTTTAAGAAAATATGATATCAAGTACATTTTATAAGTTGGTCGACTTTTACTCGTAAAGTTGTAAAGCCTACTTAGTCATGATAATTTTCTTTTAAGCTTCGTTATATATGGGTCATTCCATGACAAACGCTACCAAGGCCTCAAAAAAAAACCTCGTCGAAATAAGTCAATTATAACTTAATTTCATAGAAAACATTCCTATCCTTCACGTCTAGGTTTTTTTTCACATATTTCGTAATATTTTTCGTATTGTACCCACATGAAAGTAATGTTCGAAAGACCAGGGCGTCAAGGTAATTTCTACGTCAATATTGGCAATGCTAAAAGAAAAGAAAGAAGCCGTCAACCATCACTTGGTTTTCTTTAAATGTGAGCTTTACTTATTGTTATTATTTGGATCGCGTTAAAAATAATAAAAAGTTTATATTTACTGTTTTGAGAAGGGTTTTCCAAACTGTGGTATCAGTGTAACACCCGAAACGAAAAAGAGGTAAAAGTTTGTTTAATTTTTCGTCTGATTATATTTAAACTAATATATTTTGCCAAAGTAAAGTTCTGTGGTTAATATAGTTGAATATCTAACAATAATTTTGAAATCATGTGTTTTAATTGTATTTTCAGCGTTTGAAAATGTGTAACACCCGAAACGTTTTGGGTGTTACATTATAAGTAGGACAAGCTTATACTGCGTTTACGTGCTTATTTGTCGCCGAAGCATATATTAATTTATGCACAGGTGTGTTAATATGATGTATGTCAGAAAAGTAGAGAAATTTCTCCCAGATTAACCTTTAAAAAAGGCTGATGGCGAGAAAAAAATAAAGGGGTCGAATTTCGCAAAATCCAGTCTTGGTGAGCACCTACGACCTAAAAAAAACCCTCCCGACAAAATTTGAAGCTCTAGTCATACTAGCACTTGTAGTTTTTGAGATTTCGTGATGAGTGAGAGAGCGTGTGACTTTTCGTTTTTAATTGTAGTTTTTTCTATTATAGTAATTCTAAATTCTATAATAGTTGATTTATTATTACATAATTTTAAAAGAAAGCGTGAAATTTCATAAAAATAGCGCATAATTTCGGATATATGTATTTGAATTTCGTACTCGTAACACCCGAAACGAAGTGGTGGTAACACCCGAAACAGCTAATTTCATTTATTAAAACTTATGGAAAATTGATTACTAAGTTTTTTTCCCGTGTAAAGGTGTGCTACTGGATCTAGATTAACTTGTTATAAATTAAACTGGAGATTACTGGTAAAATTCGCTGAATTATGCATATTAAGACAGACAGTCAGAAGGTAGAGGCAATTTTATGTAACGCCCAAAACGGCTACTTATTCGCAATTTTCTCTTTATTGTTCAAATATTCAAAGAATGTGATTTTAGGAAAAGAAAATATAACCCAATAAGTAGGTGATTTGATAGTTATAACAGTCTATTTATGAATACTAATACTAATAAATCATAGTTAAATGAGTTCAATTGTAACACCCGAAACGATGGAATGACCCATATACTACTATTGTGAATTTTTTCACACCCCCAAACATAACCGTTTAGCTGGTAGAGGGGGGGGACACTCGAATCGAGCAAAATTTAGCACTTTAAAGCTTAATATTTCACAAACGAATTTTTTTATCAAAAAATTGTTAATGGAAACTCTCATTATTTTTTAAAGACCTATTTAATGATACCCCACACTAAGGGGTACGCGAGAAAAAAAAAAATCCTCACTTTACGTGTAAGTACTGGAGGTACCCTAAAAAAAAATATTTTACGAGATTTTATTTTACCACTTTTTTGGCACAACAAATCCGTATATTTACACCAAATTACAGCTCTCTAGTACTGTGCGTCTCTGAGCTAAACTGCGGACAGACGGACGGACGGACGGACGGACGGACGGACGGACGGACGGACATGGCGAAACTATAAGGGTTCCTTGTTGACTACGGAACCCTAAAAGGGTTCCTTGTTGACTACGGAACCCTAATTATACAGGGTGTAAGGGACAGCCCTTCACAAACTGTCAGGGCTTGCTCAGTAGACGAAACTGAACAATCTGGATATAGCCATCCGCGCCCAAAATTCACCCTGTACATTTAAGAGGCAGTAAGTGTCAGTATGGCACTGGGCTGGTCATATAGTTAGACTAAAAGACAGTCGATGGACTCAAAAAATAACATCTTGGAAGGGACCACCAGGCGTCAGAATGAGAGGCAGACCGGCTGATCGGTGGGCTGACGACATTGTAAAAGTGGCTGGCGAAAACTGGATGGAGACAGTGAACGATAGGGACAAATGGAAATCTCTAGAGGAGGCCTTCACCTTCGAGAACGAGGGGTTCTTACTGGCGCCGTAGTTACAATAATATTTTTAAACATAGTAGATAAGTTTTAATATTTTTTTATTTACTTTTATGTTTTTTTAGTTTTAGTAAGAAATATAAGGCTTTTTTATTTTATTTATTTATTAAGTGTCAGAAAAGCATGCAATGACGTCACAATATGGCGCCATCACAGTGTCGTTCTTATCGTAGATGGAAAGGTCCTTTCATCCAATTAGTTATAATTATAACAATTCATGAGAGAAGATTTAATAAGAAAGATTATTACTAAGTACTAATTAAATTCCATCACGAATTTAAAAACGTATTTTAACTGAACTTGGTTTTCAAGTAAAGGTTCTTTAGGTTATCGTAGGTCAACTATTTTTTTTAAATAGGTTAACCAAGGTTGTGCGTGATAGATTTAACTTAGGTCATCTGTCTTCTAAATCTGTTTTACTGTACGCGACAAATGGCCGTCAATAATCTTTATTTTTTCTTATCCTTTAGTGGTTAAAATGAGCAAACGATTTATAAGTCTAGCTCAAAATATTTTGTCAAGACCAAAATATGGAGTCAAGAAGAGAATTTTTTTTTCCGAAACAATATAGAGCGTTTTCTTTAAAAAAAATCTAGATATCGGCCAACCATTGGCTGTAATTCGATCAAAATGCATTTAAGTTCAAAATTGGAACGTTAATAAGGTATTGTCAAAGACTATCAACCTCTGCGACCGATGTTTGACTTCAGTGCGACATTTAGAGAGTCAAAAACGGTCAAACGCGTAGTGTGCTGTGTGAATGGTTTTTAATAAACTTTATAAGGCTACATTTCTTCTCCACATGAACTTTAATCCTCAGTCAGCGTAATTTTCGTGAAAAGCGTCACAAATATTTCCCTTCTCGTTTTATTTAATTATTCTGCAAGAAAGCTACGTTCGTAGAAAACTCAAATGATTACCTATTTATAACGTACAATTCAGAACGCAGCCGTACGCATATCTCCTGTCAATGTCAACCCTTTAAATAAAAAGGCTATAAATTCATCTCTTAAGTAGGGCGGCGGTCTAATCGACCTCTAAAGAAACGCGCGCTCCAATTCCATGAATGGCTTGATTCGCATGTACGAGTTGCTATTGCTATGTGGTTTATTAAACATGCAATTTTTATTGGTTATCAGCATACGTATTAGTTACCTTTAAATCGATTCTCGATACTTATTGATAATAAACAATAAAAACAATGGTTTGATGTTGTGATTGTTATTTCAAAGTGGGTTGAAATATTGACGGAAAATGTCGTTAGATGTAGATAATAATAATGATGGTATCTTAAATCTTTAGACAGTAATTGAAATAACAACTTTTATTGTGAAAATTCTCAGCTTCAAAACAAAATATGATGAGTTACTCATTCGAGTAGGTATTTCAAAAAGTTACAATCGTATTGAAATTGTTTCTATTCAATGTGTCGTAGCAGAACACTCGAACACAACAAACGAATTGATACACCAATAGAGAAATATGACAACATGTCAGCGCCATACATTACGATTTTATTAACTCCGAATTTGTATCTGTGCCAAACGCGGTTTCAATTAGTGCTTTGGCACAAAATGTTACACTTGCTACCCGTTGGGCATAATTTTGTGTTCCATATTTAAAAACAATTACATTACCAAGGCTAGTACCAACGTTTGTACAAATCTCATTCGTTTCGGAGTAAGTTCCCACAGTTATAACAATGCACCTCTTGACGTCAGAGTCAGATGCAGCAAAAACGAGGTTTATTATTGTTATACAACTAGGTTGCAGCCTCGTAAGCATTGAAGGGTTAGTAGCTACTAGTTAGCTAGCTCTTATAATTTAGTAGGTAGGCAAACAATACCTCGCAGGATGCCAGCCAGACATGGCATTAACATTGACAGTTTTTAAATGAAGCCTATTTATAACTACTACTAGAAATGGAGGCCACCAGAACGTCTTGAAGCGAGAAAAGTTCTACAGTGGGAACGAGATGGCGCTAGACCTTTGTATAGCTGTCTCTTTCCCACAGTGGACATTTTGGGCGCATTGAATAAACGACCGAAAAATGCCCGTAAATGCCTTTGGTACTATGCATACAAAGTTTGGCATAAACTGGCATTTATGCCCAATTTTATGGCCATTTTGTTCATAAAAACAATTATTTTCAGACCACTAGAAAAAGGGTCTCTATGACAAGGTCAATCTTTTCTCCATTCTAAGAACTATTTCTCAACGAGATGAATCGATCAGTTGGAATGCAAATTTCTCAGAATCGAAGAATCGTGTGCAATGTCCGTTCACACGTATTATTGTAAATGATCTGGTGATTTCGTAATGATAGATTGAAACTTCGAAAGGCATTTGAGTATGATGTAGGCGTTATGGTAAGTACTGCCAGCAGTTGCAAGTTGCAACAAACGGCTTGAATTCGTCAACACATTACTTGGTAAGCTAAAAGATAGTATGAGATTAAATGAGGCATGTTTTTCGGAAAGACCTTTGGGTTTGATAAGCTTCAACATTGTCATTATACTTGGCTAAAGCAGGTTGCCGAAACGATAACTGGCAATGCATTTACAAGTCAAGGACATGCAACACTCCGCAAGGTTACCAATTATTTAATAAAATTGCATGAACGTGAAGACCACGTAAGTCTAGTTCAACGTCCAATTGAAGGCTGCAAGAGTTCAAATCTCCGGATGAACCATTTAGGATGACCTCACTCATAGTGCAAGTGTGTAGAACTACAATGTATTTTTTATTCAGCAGGTGGTTTCATTCACAAACACGTATGCAGATGTAGTGTTATAAATTGCTAGGTCTATTAAATTCCAACTTTAGAGCAATCAGCGAACTGTCACATACAGGATTTTAAAGTGTAAGGCCGAGACTCCACCAAAGCTGTGCGAGTCGAGACGTGTTTTTAACAACCAATAGAATTTCGTTGCCGGAGTCGTGCCGGAGTGGTGCACCTGCACAGCTTTGGTGGTGTCTCGGCCTAATAAGGCTCAGCTTCCACCAAAGCATTGTCGAACCAAGCGGTGCGAATTATTACTAAGTTACATATCGATTTTGAATGCAAATTACTTTTCTCTAATCTCTTATAATTGTTCAAATCGAAATGTCTATCCATTGATACTGAGAGGGAAAGTGAAGGGGTGCAAGAGAGTAAAACAGTGCAGTGTTTCATACTGTGTCTATCCATTTAGCGGAGCGAATCATTCAAAACGAAATTTAAAATGTCAGAGTTGTATTAAGTAGTCAAAATCTGCATAGTTCCTCTCTCCTCTCCTGTCCGCTACCGTAGTTAGGCAGTTTTATATAGGACACATCTCCGCTTAGCTCATCTTCAATTTAGTGAAAACTGCGCCTTATAACTAGACTCTATTTAGCTGTGTTGAAGAGGTCAAGAAGAATGATAGTAATGCGTCATAGATGGTAATAGTCTTTATTCAATCTGTTTACAACGTAAGAGAGAACAAGAAATAACCCGTTGTAAATACGTTGAAAATTAAACTAGAAAGAAGGATTTATTGGTGTGCTAAATTGCTTATACGACTGAGGAAAGAGCTCAATGGCGCGCAATGGAGAAGATCTATGTTCAGCAGTGGATTGTTGGTTACAGATGGGCAATTGGGCAGTAACTGGTCCAGTCAATCGTGGCTGCACTACGATATCAACATTTAGTGTTCCGACAGACAGGCTTTGCCAAATATCAAATGGTTGCCAATGAATTGTACTGAAATGTCTTTATTGGAGGAGGGTTCTTTGTTAACGCAAATTCGATGTCACCAGAAGCTGATATAAGGCCAACTATGGCTCTATAAAATCTAACAATAACAACGATGAACATTGTACAGTAGACCTAACTACCTTAAACAAAAAAACAAACACCACCTATTACAAAATTTTAGCCAGGTTCCACCAATCTACAGTCTACTGAACTATTCGTAAAATCAATCGGTCGAATCCCGCCACAATCTCCATTTGCATACGTCCAAATTTTCGCAAAACCATTTTCTGTTGAACGTTCATTTGTGACAGATATCGAGAGTGGAGTTGCTCGGTTCGTTTCTCATTTATCCTGGCTTTAAGCTAAGAATAACCTGCTATCTTTGGCAGGATCCTGATTGCAACCTGTCGGTAGGAATTGCCGCCAAATGTCGTCCTAAATAGAGTCGACATGGACGTGGCGTGTCTTCATTCTAACTTCAAGTTTAAAGAGGTTACTCCCTTAGGTCGTTAAGCATTAAACATTGCTGCTAAGGTAATTTTGAACGACAAGGGAACGTGAGACAGTTTGATGTCTACCTTGTTTGTATTTATAGGATGGCGTGAATCTCAAGAAGTGTAATAGGTACTTACGTTATCATTGCGCACGTACGTCTTTGCTGTATCGTTAGCGTTATCTGAGAGACGTCGTGTGGCGTAACTACAGTAACTTCGAGTGTATTAAAAGATAGCTGGGTAACACTGGCGTGTTTGTCAATGTGCAGTTTTTCGGAGTGAGCAGGTGCCATTGGAAACCACCTGTCGCCATGTTTTTTGCAATCGACGGATTTATTTTAACAGCCAATCACTCAACACCTGTCCCTTCGCATAGTAATTTAAAATTATTAATGACTGCCTCGTGTTTTCGGGTTTACTTTCTCGATAAATAAATGACTGAACCAGAAAGCACCATTAGGTTTATGTGTTCTAATTTAATGGCAAATCAAATAGCTATAAAATAACCATCTGCTTCGTTAGTAAGATGATCGCGATCGCTAATTAAGTTTTCGAAATACTAAATGTAATAAGAAAGCCGAGCTATAAAAACAAACCGAAAATGGGAACATATCGCACCAATTCACTGAACACTTAATTCCTTTGGAACAGGTTTTCAAATCAACGCTAAGTAGGTAATTGCATTGAAACATAAAAGATAAGTTGGCAATATATATTATCATGCACGGCGCGTAGAAAACACCTACTTAAGGGTGTGTACACATCTATTGCCCAGCCGAACACCAAACTTATTTTATATGGAAGACCGAGGTCTGTGTGAGCGCAGATCTGTGTACAAAATAGGTTCGCAAGTATGTGGTCACACCCTAACACGAGCAGCCAAGAGTATCCGGAACGCCAACATTATGATAAATGATTACAACTAGGTAAAATTATTGGGATCAACGTAACTTAGCTCAAGGTTACACGTAATGGGGTTATGAGAACTATGTTCGTATAACTCAGGGTTGGTATGCGCGGTTTCCGGGCAAGAGTGAGCTGAGGTATTGACGTGGGTGTCGAAAAAGGTGAGTAACATTTGGAACATAGCAGAACTCGATGCGTGTGGTCTCTGTCATTCGTTTACAATAGCTCACAAAACTATAATCTAGATTGTTTTTACAGCAGGAAAGGATTAATACAATGATTAAGACTAACGTTATGTCATGTCGTTAAGCAATAAAGAAGTGCCTGATTGAATGGAACTACATACATTAGAGTTCAATGTTCGTATCAGTCCCAATATCTAAGTTTCAATGTCACTTCGGAAGCCAAGGTTAGTCTAACGATCGTACTATATACCCCTTTTTTATCGTGTTAAAATCATCAAATCAGTCCTCCCCACCCAGTGTGGAACGGGAGACTCGTACTTACTAAAATTCATGGTGTTGTTTCAATAGCCCTTTACGTTCCAAGGTCACGGTTTTCTGTTTAGTACTCAGTACCGCCACCCCGGCAGGCTTGAGCGCTCTATGAAGGCCCTGTCAGATTGCTCACAGCTCTTTGAAGCGTGCGTAGAACACGACGCATGATCAGACAACGAGACATCCGTTACCTACTGGCCGTCCTCATGCCGCGCGTTTCATAAAATAAAGAGGTAAGGTAATGACAGAGTCAACGCCTCTTCGGTGACAGTGTCAAATCTAATGTAATAGGGGGCGCGCTAAAGGTGATAATGATGTGATGAGGGCGATCCCGTCCCCTAACACCGGGTACAATTCCGATCCCACCAAAGCGCCCCCCCTTCGACACTTCCTAGTGTTTTGGCTGGGAAGAAGAAGCGGCGGAACAAGTTTTGATAGCCAACATGCTGTCTATGGTGCCAACCAAATACCTAGTTCAATAAAACATAATTACTAGGTCATGTCATGAGAGTAAAGTACCTTTGCTTGCCACCATAATACATTATAGGAATAGCCTGGTCATTATACCTAACTTATATTGTTCTATATTACGCGAATCATATTCAGACGAGACTTGTAAATCATGCCCTAAAAATAATGGTGGGATGAAAATGACAGTCTGTCACTGACAACATCCCATCACACTTCAATTTGCCCTCTGCATCAATTCAATTGCTCTCAGCTTTAGCATAATCAGCCTATGATGTTCCCACCGCTGGGACACAAGTGTCTTGAGAGGAAGGGGGCTATATCAATAATCCACAGGCCCAGAGCGGATTGGTACCTTCAAAGTTATGGCGAGCTTTCATATTGTACAAGAAGTACAACCCTTTAAAAAAACACTAACTAGTCTAGTGTGAATATATTGAATGTCCTACGAAAGTAGGGTAATATAAGTAAAACGAATTAGTCTGAGGCAGACCTCAGACTAATTCGTTTTACTTATATATATATATAACACGACGCGCCACGTGTCGATGGCGCGTCGTGTTCTACGCGCGCTTCATGGCATGATTCATGATCGGACATCGAGACATCTATTACCTACTGGCCGTCCGCATGCCGCGCGTTTCATAAAATAAAGAGGTAAGGTAATGACAGAGTCAACGCCTCTTCGGTGACAGTGTCAAATCTAATGTAATAGGGGGCGCGCTAAGGTGATAATGATGTGATGGAGGCGATCCCGTCCCCTAACACCGGGCACAATTCCGATCCCACCTATAATTGAGGGCACCCCAGCATCGCGCGGGATTTTCGGAGAAACAATTGCGTATGGTACGATATTGTCTTTTATTTTACTTTACTTACAGAAGCAGGATTTGCAGGGTCAACGGTTAATAGATTTGATATTTGAAATGTTCTGGAAAACAGGGCAGAATACAACGATATTAATGGATAATAATTACTTAAGTGGAAGAGTAGTAATTTTACAAATGAGGATGTTACTACCTATTTATTTATTCACGACATGTTTTTTTTTTTAATAAAATCTTTTTGGACTGTGGTGTGGTTTATTGAACAAAACAGTAACATTTCGTCGAACGGCCAAGTGCGAGTGGCACTCCATCAAAATCCGAATTAAACATTTTTTTAAGTTTTGTTGATATAGCGCCAACAGAACTACATCATCTGTGAGCAACTGTCTAATTAACCCGGTTCGTGAGGTACAGACTGGCGACACACGAACATACATTTAGACGGACGAGCAGTCTTTAATATAGGACCCCATTTTACCCTTTGGACACAGAACCCTAAAAACCGTGCGAAGCAAGGGTAGGCCGCAAGTGAAATATAAAACTCTCAAGTTATTTTATATAATGCCCACGGGAAGAGAAATGGTGGCGTGTTCTTGGCCCTGAATCAAGGGTATTCGCTCGTCTAACATTCAAATAGCTCCACATTACCTAATAGAGGCATTAGAGAGCTTTTCCATTGTGCTCGATTCGAAATTCGAATACGAAAAAGCGTTGTGCTTTTGCAGAAAGATCGATTCAAATTAGGAGTGTTGAGTTACCATAGATTACGTCTAGAGTTTTTTTCTTTTTTATTTAGAACATTGGGAAAGTGCTTCTATTTAGTATTAGAGTAGATTCTTTGTCAGAAATTCATAATTTTATTTGCCTGGCCTTTTCTGAACTTTAGTAGAGTCGGCTTTCAGTCTTACCGGATAGCACATGTAGTGTTTGTCTATCTGATCTTCACAACCCAGTAACTGGGTAATACGATACCCCTTGAAACTAACTTCGTTACATATTAAGTCATATTTTGACAAGGACGAGAAATGAGGAAGAAGATTATCATTTGCTGTGATATCTCAAAAAATATGAAATAACTCAAAGTGAATACAATATTTCTAGTGAAACAACCGCGTTTTGGATCAAACTGATTACTTAGTACCCAGTATATTAGGTAAATTAGCTTTTGGCGAATTTAGTTTAACGAAGTCTTGTATCTCAGAATCTAGTATTATCGCAAAGATCAACGTTCGCTCGGGGATTTATTATTTTATGCTCAAGGTTGGTTATTACATGATATTACTTCGTATAGTAAGTACATAGTACGGTATATGCAAACATGATAAGTTGAGATGAGGCCAATGACACCGTCTGATTTGATTACGGAGGAGATAAGATAAATCTCGTCGTGTAGGGCTAAGGAAGGGATACAGTGACGATTATTGTGATTTGGAGTAACTTCTACTTATTGTAATACCAAAGGAACGAGTAAAAAAAAGGCTGGTTTAATATCCAGTAGCTTTTTTTTTTTTTTTAACGTGGTAAAATCATCAAATGAGTCCTCCCACCCCGGGCAGGGCGGGAGGGTCTGTCAGACTTGTACTGACTAAAATCCACGGTGTCCTTCAATAGCCCTTTATGTACCGGGGTCACGGTAAGGAAATAATCCCGCGACCCCGGCAGGCTTTGGCCCTCTGAGAGGGGGCCCCGTCATTATGCTGACGCTCTTTGAGGCGCGCGTGGGACACAACGCGCCGTCGACCCGGGCATGGTCCATGGTCGGGCAGCGAGTTGCCCTTTACTCGCTGCCAATATCCAGTTAGCTGGATCGAGTGTCATTGAATTCCAGTGCTGCATTGGTACTGGAATAATGCGACCATGTTTCAATCCAGTACAGCAGCGTCCAGAATCCAGCTCAGAATCGATTAAAGAACGTTCTAATTTTTCAATCCAGGCACGCCGGACTGGATCAAGCTACTGGGTCCATTTTAATCAGCCGATAGTTATCAAAAACACAATCGCTTTTAACGTAAAGAAGTCAATTTTAAATACCACAGAGTTCGACAGTAAATATAGTAATCTGTGGCTCGAGCCAGTGTCCTAAACTAAGTGAACGGATGCACAAATACGCAACCGTCGCGTTTGCATGACGCATTTGTTCGATTTTTTAAGATGTGACCTGGGTTCGCCGAGCAAATTGAATGCGACAGTTTCGTGTTCGCGCGTCAACGCTGTGGTTAGAACGCGGCTTGAGTCTCAGACCTCAGACTAATTCGTTTTACTTATATTATCCTACTTTCGTAGGACATTCAATATGTTCACAACAATATAGACTAGTTTATGTTTTTTTTTCTATAAGGCTTGTACTTCTTGTACACTACGAAAGCTCGCCATAACTTTGAAGGTACCAATCCGCTCTGGGCCCGTGGATTATAGCCCCCTTCTTCTGAAGAGGACACTTGTGTCCCAGCGGTGGGAACATCATAGGCTGATTATGCTAAAGCAGAGAGCAATTGAACTGACGCAGAGGGCAAATTGAAGTGTGATGGTATGGGATTTGTCAGTAGAAGAGAGACTGTCATTTTCACTTCACCACGTTTTAGGGCATGATTTATAAATCTCGTCTAAAAATGATTCGCGCAATATGGAACAGTATAACTTAAAGCGACAAGGCTATTTCATAGAATGTATGTATTATGGTGGCTAGCTTACTTTACAGTTACACTCATGAAATGACCTAGTAATAATTATATGTTTTATTGAACTAGGTATTTGGTTGGCATCATAGACAGCATCTTGGCTACCAAAACTTATTGGGAAAAAAAAATAACTGCTGGGGAGTTTGTTCCGCCACTTCTTCTTCCCAGCCAAAACACCACGAAGTGTCGAAGGGGGGGCGCTTTGGGGGACTGTCTTATATAAAAATTGACCTTCAAAAAATGCTGATAAATCAGCCTAATTTGAATAAATTACTTTTATTTTGATTTTGCAAAGAATACAGAATTTGAAGTTCTTCATTGAATCAACATGTTCTTTATCTAAAGTATTGCAATATTTGTTTGTCATGTTACCATTTAAACATAGAATACAGAGCAGCTATCACTCTCCATTAAACTCAATACAAAGCCAGGTCAAATCACAGTCTAGTTCCCAATCAACTGATCAGTAAATCACGTCAACTAAATGGTCTAGTCTACAATAACAAACATATTGGAGCATTAGTACCTACTGTGTTAAACATGGTTATATATTATTTGAAACGTTTCATAGGGCATAGTGTTTTTTATTAAGTATTGGGAGATCAGCAGACGATCTCCGGTCACCGTAGGCGCGGGCATGCGGGCAGCGAGTAAAGGGCAACTCGCTGCCCGACCATGGACCATGCCCGGGTCGACTGCGCGTCGTGTCCCACTCGCGCCTCAAAGAGCGTCTGCATAATGACAGGGCCCCCTCTCAGAGGGCCAAAGCCTGCCGGGGTCGCGGGATTATTTCCTTACCGTGACCCCGGACCATAACAGGCTACCGTGGAAGGACACCGTGGATTTTAGTCAGTAGAAGTCTGACAGTCCCTCCCGCCCTGCCCGGGGTGGGAGAACTCATTTGATGATTTTACCAAGCTAAAAAAAAAATATTTGGGGATACCATTAGCCATTGCTTTGTTTTTTTTTTCTGTTAAGTCTTACATTGTGCCATGCTGCTGAGAAAAGGTCTCGCTCATATGCTGCTCACTCTTTTTTCAGAGATATCTCATATACTGACATATCTTTCATAACAACACCTTAGATTAAAACTACCAGGGGACAATATCACAAGAGGAGATATGTACACAAAGCTGTCAACAAAGAACATAATCAGCTATCCAGTTAGATAACTGGATTGCATAGGAACGGTTTGAAAGAAGCAGGTTTTTCAATTATAAAGGAATTAATGATTAATTTCCTATTATAGTCTGGTTCTCAGTGAATTTAAGAGGATTTACCTACTTTAAAACTGCTGTGCATTTGATGTTTTTTACATACATACATAAACTCACACCTTTTTCCCATGGGAATAGATAGAAATGAAGGGCACAACCTGCTACAATCCTTTCCTTTCCTTACATGTTTTATTTTATTGTAATAAATAAGTACAAACAGTACCTTAAAACTTCCAGGGGATCATAACATGAGAGGAGATCTACACACATATCCGTGTGTGAAATAACATTGTCAACAAGGCACGTCTCTAAACTAGACTGCAAAGGTAAAGTACTAATTGAGCAAGTTTGTGCCCAATTAAATAGAAATTAAAGAATAGTTTCCAAAAGCAGTCTAACCCATAAAATAGTGTATTGTTTTTATGTGTTTTCTAGGTATTCGTTATTTATTGCTTCAGGTTCACCTACCAGGACTGCATAAGCCTACACATAGCAGCGGTTGAAATAAAAATGATAAAGCAATATCTAACGCAACTTGTTGTGGTGAGAAATCATGCCTATTATGATTTTATAAAAGGAAATTTGAGCCTAAATAAAAGGATAAATAAAGCATAGTTTCAAACACAACAATATATTTTTAATTGATAAGCTAGCCACATAAAACCTACCATGATCTATTACAGGAAAAATTGTAATTATTGGTCAACCGCAATAATAAAAGCAAAACGTTGGATTATAGTTATTTAACGCCATTATTAACTCTTAATTATTAATTGTGTTGATAAGTAACCACATTATTATGTACACACTGCAGTGATTAATTCCATTTATGTTTTGTTTTTCTAACAACAATGCATGTTAAGAAACTGTAAAACATATTATTACTTTTAATGGTCATGCCTGGAAAGTATCATGTTCTAAATTGCTTCATTTACTTGCATGTTAATAACAAATGAAGCTACCAGGATGGGAACTATTTTAGTAACAGCGCTGTTCAACAAAATCAAGAAAACCTTTTTGAATTAACCTTATTTATAATTCAATAGGAAATAATAAGTGGGTACTTATTCTATTTAATTCCAGTTTAGCTTAGTTATTTTATGCTATGTAACTAAGGTATTCCACAATATTTCATGTTTAAAAAAAAACTGCATTGCAATAGTCTATCACTCATTCAAACCCAATAATATGGCCCAAATCCTTACTACTCAGCCTACACAGTCCAAAAAATACTGGCACATTATAAAATCATTCAAATTCTATTTTTAAATAATGTAATATACTCATCATCAAGTAACTTGTGAATTAGAATGTGGGACATAAATCACAGGACAGATGTCTCATGATTCATGGGATAAAGTTATCAAAACATGTGTGTCCAAATTATAAACACAATGTGCCTTCCATGCTGTAACAAGACTGACATGCTGTTTCATAAATAAAAAGCTCTAGATGTTTATTTTTTTTCTGGCCATGTTCCATTTATGATTTGGATGATTGAAAAACTTTATGGTTCAAAGTGCTGCTACTGTTCTGTATTCGATTGTTTTGATTTGTTTTTGTTAATTAACAAATTAATGAATTTTGTTAATTTGCTAATAACCACACTAATAATATATTTCTCCAGAACTCAGTAACTCAAGTTAGGTTGGTTTGCAAACATTTGTTTTTGCTTGCAAGTATCTGTGCTTGGAAGCTCATGTAAATTTAAGAAATGCAGCTGCAATGCAAGTTCTTTAATAATTCACTTTTACTTACATGAATTTGTAGAAATACTTTTATCAAATGATCGTCTGGCACTAAAACAACACTTATACGAGCATTCTAAACGAATACAGTGTTCACAATCAATGTTTATAGCACTTAACTAACAAGGAGCTTCGCAATAATTCGCCAAAAGTTATCATCTGGCGATAACCTAAGAGACGAATCAATTGAACCAAGAGACATCAATTGCAAACATCTACGGCATAAACAATTCGTTCGCCTTCATAAAAAATCACAACATTCCCGGCTGAACCACATTTATGAATCCTCGTAAAACTCAATAAATCCTCAAATATAGAAAGAAACATAAAATAAATACATACCCTTATAAGTTCAACGAAGATAGCAAGTTATCCAAATGTTCAACCACGAAAACCATTATCACAAAAAAACACACAATACACAGGTTCCACTAGCACATTATTATTAATAAATTGTTTAATCCACACCCGCGCAAATGTTAAAAATCAGTTTCTTATTGACATAAACACAAACTGAGCGTCCGCCATATGCAGGTACGTTCCGCACATACGAGAGCGTAAAATTTTTCGGCCGGCTTGTTCAAAACGCTACTGAAGTGTCAAAGCTCTTGGCCGGAATTTTGGTAAAAAGTATTTCACTGTTTAGATTTTTTAGCAGAATGTTAATTTTATGTAACCTTTTAGTCTATACTAATACAGGATTCACATATTTTTCAGCCATTTGGTGATATTCTCATTTATTTAGTTTGCTAGAATTTGTCCGATAAGATTTCAAAATCGAGCAAACACTATCTTCAGAACGCACATCAATTTGCTTTCACTTCACTCTCTTGCAGCGTCCGCTACAACTTCACTGCGCTCCAATCCCGACGAGCTTTGATTTCGATTTACGGAAGAGTATAGATGCCTGTTAGAAAAGGATAGATGATATTGTAGTCAACGGCCTCTGTGAACTGTGAAGATACTGCGTGAAACGAGCTATTATTTAGTAGACTGTGGCATTTTCTCGTAGCACGTCGTAGTAAACCGTAGAACTACTGTAATGAAAACTTGTATGATTAATATTATGTACGAGTAAATACATAACTTATAAATCATTAAGTAGAAACTTAAGTAGGTAGGTTATATTTATAAAATTATTAGTTTCAGACAGGCTAAGGTGCTAATTATTACATAATTAATTAATGAAGTCTTTTGAAAAATAAATCTACTTACGGCTATTTAATTTGACTAATAACGTTTTTGTTTATTATAATAGCCATTCATTTTCTTGCCTAGTTATTATATAGGATAATTAGATGGACTCGTGGAATTTAATCTCATTTTCTTCGTAGTTAAGAAAAAGGCCCTTTGCCCCGGGCGATGAGAAAATGAGATGCATTTTCTTTGAGAGCTTAGTATTTTGTGTAAACAGATATAAGTTTGGACCATTTGGCCCGAAAGTAAGTAGGAATGGGTCACCGAACATGAAACGTAGGTTTTACTATAAGTAATGTTACTTGGCTCTTTGGTATGTCGTCACCCATGTCTTTTAATTTCATTTCAGAACAAATGCTAGATTCTAATACTCGTATCTTCACGTTGCAGTTTGTGAAATTTGCAGAAACTTAAATTAGCGGCGTACAATTCATGCAATAATTTTAGTACCTAGGTAAAAAAATAGATAACAGGTACCGCATTTATTACCCTGTTCCAAATATTGATGGAAACAGATTCATGAAAGGAACTTGAAGTTTACTATAACTAGTGGCCCGCTCCGTTTATTAATAAAGATGTGCACTATTTTTCAGTAAGTAGATAATATAGGTCAGTGAGATGCCTATAAATGAATAAGCTTTGTCTATAACATAAAATAAAGCTAGAAATATCCATGTTATGCTCGAATAAAATTCATAAAACACAGCAGCTGAATCTGGCTACTATGCTTTACAGCCATTCCAGATAAATCTACGACCACAGTTTCAAAGATTCAGATATATTTTTATTAAGACATTTATTTTAGCCTTCCTTCGAATTTCTACTGAAATAACATGAAATCGCTTTGTACGTCTGTGAGCTCTTTAATTCAGCTTTTGCAGCCAATAACTGGCATGTGGCACTCGGCACTGGGACAAATATTCGTCTAGTTGCCACATAAAGCGCTTTAAATTGCTTTATTCGCTTCACTATGGCGCATTTCATGTAGCGACGTTTCATCGGGCTTATTTTGGGGATGGTGATTTGATTTTCAGAAAACCTTGGTGATTTTAAAGTTTATTTTATTTTATTGAATAAGTTATTCTTGCCATAGTTAAGATTACTTTGTGTAATTATTTTTATTAGCACCACCCTCAAAACGGTGTAAAAACCCAGCATGTCTTAGAACCAAAAATTCGGAATTCGCACTGGGCCCGCGGGATGCCTGTGTCCCAGCAGTGGGATCTATTTAGACTAACGATGATGAATGGACGACTTCTGACGTTTAATTGGGTTTTATTTGTAAAAAAAAGTTGCATAAAGGCACGTTCAAGGCGGTGATTTTTTTTTTCTGGTAACTACAGCAGACAACAGGCGATGGTTTTTTAAAAGTAATGTAGGTACTTTTTTTACAATAAATAAACGTTATTAAAAAATAACATGTCAGCCAAGAACCTAAATTCGCAATGAACAATTAAATGAGAAATTAAGCTCTTTTTGAATTTCCAATCTCTAAAGTGAAGATAAAATCCTGTTCGTTACAATCCTCGAAAGTTCTTTTACTTTATTATTTACACACCTTTTGTAGAACTCGACTACTAACTCTTCCAATGTAAACACACCTTAACACAAGTCACTACGCTAGACAGCTCGTAATATATATATATATGCCCGCGAATAGCCTGTCGTGTGGACGCTCCAACGCGTGTCCCTCTGATAAGCAGAGGGCACAGCGGCGGAGCGGGCTTGCGGACGGTGAGTGATGGGTAGCTCGCCGTGTGCAAGTCGTAAAAGTCGCGTGAAAGTGAAACTTTTCCCGCTACTACATAGTATCCACTTTTAGCTCACTAATTTATGTCTAAAGTGGTTTCTAGAAGTTTAGCACTAATTGGAATTCTGCATCTCGACAGTCCCGACGGTCCCATCACTAGAGTCCTTTTAGAGTGGTACCTAGATAGCTAGGTAAGTATAAGACGGTAGGTAACTTTGTCGTCTTTGTATCTCGTAGATAAATAATTAAAAAAAATACATACCCTGAGTTAACCCGCTCTTGCCAGGGTCGATCTATGGATGGGTGACCATCCATTACATACAAAGTTTCCTCCGTTGCTTTTAAAGAACTTTCAGCAGCTGTTGGTCTTGATCTTTGTCTGTCACACTTTTTTTCTTTATCGTGGTAAAATCATCAAATCAGTCTTCTCACTCAGTGCAGGGTGGGAAGGACTGTCAGACTTGTACTGACTAAAATCCACGGTGTCCTTCAATAGCCCTTTATGTTCCGGGGTCACAGTGATGGAATAAGTCCCGCGACCCCGGCAGGCTTTGGCCCTCTGAGAGGGTGCCCCGTCATTATGCAGACACTCTGCGAGGCGCGCGTGGAACACAACGTGCCGTCGACCCGGGCATGGTCCATAGTCGAACAGCGAATCGCCCATTACTCACCGCCCGCATGCCCTTATGTCTCTCACTCTTTGCAGATCTTATTGAAAATAACGAAAGATCACATATTTCCATATGTTTGCCGTACTTCATCAATTCCTAGAATTTAATCCTTAGCGATAGTATCGAATGGAATAATAATGCAGGTTGTGATATTTTATCCAAAATCGGCATACTCGATTCCTAACAATGATAATAGATTTTTCTAAAATCCAATGATGTAGTTTTTAGATTTCGTCAAAATCGGCCTCGAGACTTCTTTCAGTATTTTTCGAAATTCCGCATAGTTTCGAATATTCCGTCCCAGAAATTCAATCTGGATATATACCACTGCCTGTGTGTATGGTGCCTACATCAAATGAATCTATTGAAACATTAGAATTTATACTAGTGCGTATTCCCAGAAACGAAAGCCTAAACAACAATGCAGCGGCAGAATTGCAAGAATATTGGTAGTAGTTTCCCAGATGAGATCCTTCACAAACTGCTCTACTCTCTATCCACTTTATTACATTTTCATAGAATTTCATACACATAGGAAGTAGATAGACAATGTTCATAGTATTATTTATAAATCACAAGTTACATTGTCACGATATTATGGTATTGAAGACTTCTCAGGATCCGGACATAACAGATGTGCCGTCGTGAAAAAAATTGGTGCTTACTTTTATACACCTGCCTTTTTATCACTCCTCTTCCCTTGGTCGACTGGTAGAGAACTCCTCAGGCATTAATTCCGGCTATGTACCATTTGTGTTGCAAATGTCATAAAAATTCCAAATAAATAAAGGAAGACCGAAGATTTTTGTATTGGATAGTTCACTTATCGAGGAATGCCGTATGCAGATCAGCTATCAGCGATGGTGAAACCAAGGGAAGAAACAACAACCTTTTTTTATTAGCTTAGTTTATGTCCGACGGCTGGGCAAAGGCCTCCCCTATTTCCTTCCTAACCTCTCTATTTTGCGCTATTTCTGACCATGTCTGCCCCGCGAACGTGATCAGATCGTCACACATCAAATCAAATCATTTATTTCAAATAAGAATAACATAGCACAAAATAGCATAGATTACTATAAAATAAAAACTAGTACAAAAATAGTTATGGTGCTACAGTCCCAGTCACAAGCCATAAAAACTGTGAGAGTACCGTAGGTGCTCATTCCAAAGCGTAGATCTCTATGGAGAAGAATGAGCAAGAAACTCCATGGACACTCTTTTTCAATCGCCAAAACTATTACAGATCTTTTGTTACATCATTCATCATCAGATGGTACATTATGTGAGAACGATGTGGCAACACACCACCTCCAACGCGGTTGACCTCGACGGCGATGTCCTCCCTCAGGCGTCCAGTGAGGACGTCAACAACAACTACTTCAAAATATTTGCCTTATCGATTCGAAAAGAAGAAGAAAATCCAAGCCATAGTAAAAACGCATACAACGCAATTGCACGTTACAATTCCCAACACGGCTCCACCATATCGGGTGCGTTACACCCCCATCGTGTTTATTGCACCCTTGGGAAATATCCGTCTGGTTACTGTCTGCGAGCCAAGAGAGCTGCGGAAATACAGGCTTAGGGTTCAGTTCCCGGGAGATGACGATGATGTTGTTGACGGTAGATGAAAGTTTTTTTGACAGATGGCTTTTGTTACAAGCTGTTGCTCGAGGCGTGGACTATCGCACAGAGAGGTCGAACATACTACCGACCGGGATTAATTATTAGTCTGATATTATGCAGAGTTGCCTTCAGCAAGTTGAATATTGACGGAAATCTAAATATTACTTAGCTCATTAATTATGCTAAGTCAGCACAAACGCCATTGATTAGATTTGTATAAAATGTGTCGACTCATCAGAATGAAGTTGGTATTATATTCAAGGCCAATCTTATTCATAATAACTAAGTAGGTCGATAGATATAGAATACGTCCTTCACCCTATGTATTTCTTTGAGCATTATCATGCCTTCGCTTTTCATTTTTTTTAGTTGCTAGGTACTGGGAATTTCTCCTGTATTTGTGCGTTTACAAAAATAGAAAACCACATACTTACAATAACACCCAGACCTAATTAATATTATTATCATCAGCAGTCCACCTCTGCACATAGGCATCTCAGCAATAGTCCGCCATTCAGGGCAGTTCTCGTCTACTCTCATTCAGCTGCACCAGCCACCCTGCAATGACCCCCTTTGACTAGCCTAAAGTGCATACTTTTTTTTTGTAAAATCGTCAAATGAGTCTTCCTTCTCTTGGTGGTACCGAAGGAACTGTCAGACTCAGAGTGACTAACATTTTACGGTGTGCACTTTAGCTTTCTGTGGGGACCCCGTCAGATTGCTGATGGCGGTTCCATATTAATGCCGTGAACTCCCGTGAACAGGCGCGAACGAGAATGTTGGTGGTTTTCGCCGGGTTCACGCTAGTTCGCGCCTGTTCCCTATCAGTGTCGGTATTGTGCCGAGAATTCTCGGCGAGAATGCTTTATTGGAAGCAGCTTTCAACTGGTGAAAGAATTTTTGAAATCAGTTAGTACAGTATTTTCGGAGCCTATTCAGTGTCATCATCATCATCAGCCTATTAATGTTCCCACTGCTGGGACACAGGCCTCCTCTCTGTGAGAGGGAGTGGGCCATAATCCACTACGCGGGCCCAGTATTGGTGGATGTCACATGTCTTTGAATTTTTGGTTCTACGACATGCCGGTTTCCTCGCGATGTTTTCCCTCACGGTTTTGAGAGCAGTGGTAATGAAATAAATTACACAAAGTAATGCGCCTGTCTGGATTCGAACCCACGACCTACAACTCGTAAGTCGAGGCTGATACCACTGGGCCACCACTGCTCCTAGTCAGTACAAACAAACAAATCTTTCCTCTTTGTAATATTATTATTATTAGTATAAAAACTGGTATTCAGCGGCATCTGGTTATAAGCAAATCGTAGCACAGATGGAAAAATGTTAAGTAGAAGCTGATGATTGCATAGGCATAGGTCTCTCTTTTAACCTTTTCTTCACTATTTCAACCAATTACTCGTAAATATTATCTGCCGTGGGGTCTGCGGTAACCATTCAGTCCTTTCTTTAGAACTTTAACACCCCAAAAAGGGACCACAGTGTCCTACATAGTTTGAGCTGGTAACCCTTTTGGTATGCTCACGGTAACTACGCAATATTAGGTCAAGGCTTCTTACTTCTACACAGTCCCTGTTTATGGTCCGTTAGGAACAAGATCTGTATTAGAAACGTGCTGTAAATATCTACTCATAATACCAGACCAGTAATGGTTGTGACATCTTCGACATTTTTGTAACCGTTTTTTAGCCTTCTAAAAAATTTGAAGCTAAGATATTGCAACCAATATTTTTCTTGTCTAAGAACATTATTTATGATGTGAAATAACAAAACAACAGCAATAAACGTTTTCAATAAACCCCTCCTAAATTACAACCCTTTCAAACTCGCGCCTTGTTATCGAACGCCAAAGTTCGAATATTCAAAATTTAAAACGCATAAAACTAACCGCACAAAGCTAGAACACACCGCATGACGTGTTTCATAAGGTTTTATTACATGCAGGTTCTATATGAAAAGGTATAGGACATACAAGTATCGTCGCGATTGTCCCCGGGGCGCGGTGGTACAACACTGCTTCATAATTGTATTTGAAGCCCCTTCTACCAATATTGCCTGCACTTTGCAACTACACGAACTTGTCTATGCATTTATATTTCGAGACTGCCATTATTTTGACAGCAGACTGGCCATTTGCGCGGGTGTTTTATAATTATTTAGAATGTGTCTATGAATTTCTGGTGTGGGATTGGTTGTGGAATAATGGCATCATCCTTGTTAATAATACGATTTAATTGCTCTAACCTGACGCATCGTAATTGCAGGTACTTAGTTGTTTGGGCTATAAATAACATACAATTTGGTTGAAAATTGCGTTTCTTTATTTTAGGGGGCAAAATTAATAAAATGTATTATTGACAGGATATTAAATTAGTTAAGTTCACTCAAGCTCAGTTAACTCAAATTTTTAACACAGTTTTTTTTTTTGAAAGTGCCAAATTTTACTCTCTTGTTCAACTTATCTTTTTGTTGCTGTAAATATTTATCTATGCAGGACCATAAATTCGACGGTTTGTTGTGTTCCACGCTGGCCTCAAAGAGTGTCAGCATTATGACGGGAGCCTCTATAGACGGCCAAAGCCTGCCGGGCGTCGCGGGACGCTACCCTAGGTAGGACGACTCATTTGATGTTTTTATGATGATGCTAAAAAAGAAAAAAAAATGCAAGAACACAAAAAAAAATAGACTTCGCGTTCTAAATTTGAGAACAAACGCAGTGATGTGCCGCTAACGTGGTGTAAATAGAGTATAAAATGTTCCCATAGATAAGTGCTGTACTCAATGCTTTATGTGCAACAAGCGCGCGACAAATGGAGCGTGATATGTGGATAACCATTTATTTTGTAAAATAAATTGTGTCGGTTAAATTGCGACGCTGTTCCTATAGAAAAAACGATATCCTTTTGAAATCACCTTTTATTTTTTAAACAAGGATATTATTGTTAGTGAAGAAGGTGTTTTATAGATTAAAAAGCATGGGAAAATAATATTTGAAAGAAGTAAAGAGTTCCATTTTATTGGCATCTTTAAAGTTCCCATAATCCCGTGCCTCCACAAGTTTCATTGAATAAAACTTGATACCTAGTACTTACTAATTAAAACAAGAAATGAGTATTCAAGGCAATAATATTCCATGTTTTTATTTGTTCAAAACATTGGTAGTCCTCAGGTCGGCAGGTACCACATACGAGTAACAACACCTAGTTTGAAAGTGGAAACATCGTATACAATGGACTTTATAAAGCCACTTATTAACGTCCTGCTTCGAAACTAACAATAAAGTGGCTACTTGTTCAAGAAACTACATCATTACAGCTATCAATAAAAGCCCCATCATTATTTGTAGTCTGTGCCCCAGCAATATTTTCCCGCCATTTCACAATATCGGACAAGTTTCCTCCGTATCGGGCTCAGCCGCAGCGACTTACGACGGAAAAATACGAGTAAAAAACAAGTAATTAGGAGAACCGCCACCGATAAGGTCGCTTGATGAAAAACTTGAAAGAATCCTTATTAAGATACGTCGCTAACATTTCGTCTTTGCTTTAGGAAAATCGATTTTTGACTTGACATTTTGTTCTCATATGCTTGGTTAAGTAATTTGATCCATTCGTAGAACACCATTTTTCACTTTCTTTCTATAAATACGTTGGACTCATCATTCGTTTCAAGTCAACTACGAGTATTAAGTAATTTCAATTGTTTTTTTGAGTGATAATTGCTATATTAATATATAATAAATAATAATAGTTAATCAATAATTGCTGTTCGTTGGTTTTGCTAAAACTCAAGAACGGCTGGATCGATTTGGCTAATTTCGTTTTTAAATTATTTTTTGAAATCCAGGGAAGGTTTAAAAGGTGAGCAAATCTAGTACCTTTAAACTAGCAATTCTTGTATATTTATATATAATTAGGATCTCGGAAACGGCTCCAAGGATTTTCATGAAAGTTACAGATTAGGGGTTTTTCGGCTCAAGGAATCGATTCAGGTTCGAGAAAAGCTCGGTTCCCAAGATAGAGACATTTTAAAAACCGAGCAAAGCTCGGTCAACCAGATATTTAAATTAAAAAAAAAATGATTCTTAGGAGTTTGCCGGGTCAGCTAGTTTGATATATATTATTTTATCTAAGTGTATTTTCCGAGAAAACAAAATTGACACCAGACGGTAAATCATATACTAACTCAAAATTCAAACAGCTAATGTCTGAAATAACTTAGTAAAACAATGTTACTGTTATACTGTATGTAGAACGTTCTACTAAGTGAATATGGCTAATTTTATCACCCATTATACTGGCTATAATATTAGCTTCGTAATATCTTAGTCTCAGCTGGAGTACTGAGATTAGGGCGGGAAACAAATTAAGTGGTTATGCAGATTCGGTATAATACGGACATTATTTTCTCTAAGGAGAGCTAACGTTAGAGGTTTTAGTTTACTAAGATACTGGCCTTATTGAAGAACTCTGTTTTTGGTAGTTATGTAGATTTTGAGGTATCGTTCATCTCACCAGCCAGTGGAAATGCGAAAAGTTAAAGATATAGTGATTGAGGAAAGGATAGTACAATTGGATATACCAAAAAGCGCGTACGAATTAGGCTGCTCCCACATTTGTCGACGCGGAATCGGCTTAAGCCGGTCAAAAAATCCTTTATGTCAACGTAATAAGGGTGTTACTAATGCCATTCGTATCGGCTCGGCTCGGACGACGCGAGCCGATGCGAAATGGTATTAGTTACGTTCTTATCAAGTTGACATAAAGGATTTTTTGACCGGCTTAAGCCGATTCCGCGTCGATAAATGTGGGAGCACCCTTATTGTGTCCTGTTATCATGTACAGCAAAATACGCGATGCTGCTTTTTTTCACTAAATTACTTACAACGGCTTAGAATATGAGTGTTATGATCCTCAGGGCTTTCAGTGAAGCCTAATGTGGCTAAAATATTAAACACACACCAGCTATTGTCTAACAAACGTGACCGACACAGTGTTAGAAACAACATGTGCAAAGTGAAAATTCATTCAGCAAACGTTGACATAAAACTAACATACGGGGCAAATAGAAATGGTCGATTTCAAATAGATTTCCTGGTTTTATTTGCACTTCAGAATTGATAACCCACAGAGTAGCCATTCTATATTAACACAGTTTCACAGTATTGGTACCAATAGTAGAATAAAATAGATTCTGGATTGGCAGTCGATACTTGGAGCATGGAATACTCCATCAGTTTATGAACAGATGGCGTATTAAGTCAGGATTAATTGATAAAAATGATTCCGTAGACACAAGATTTGAGAAAACTCACGATAGAACTCTAAAATAAATAATATAAATAATAAATAATATTCCACAACTATCACACAACGCCATCTAGTCCCAAGCTAAGCAGAGCTTGTGTTATGGGTACTAGACAACTGATAAACATACTTCAATATTTCTAAATACATACATATTATAGATAAATTACACCCTAGTATTATAGATAAATGAACACGTTTTAACACTAGAATTAGTTCTTGCTTTAAAAGAATATTCCAGTTGTTGCTGATGTGACAAGGTTAAAAACGTAGATTTACAAACAACATTGATTGAAGTTATTACTCAGAAAACAAAGAAAGTAATCTACATAACAACGCTATTCTTACAGCAAAACTGCAAGAAATATCAAAAGACTCTTCTCACTGAATGCCAATTAGCCCAGTTACTACAAAACTGCCCCAATTTACTGTACACAGAAAATAAATACAAACAAAATTAAACGCGGACACAATCTGAAACCAGTCACTCAACTGTTTAGAACCAAATGAAATGGATTGGATGTAACAATAGTTACTGTTATCCGATAGAAAGAGCTTTGCGGACTAACGCTTCAGCTAATCCGACGATACCAATTAGTTGTTAAATAAACCACTTAACACAAATACGATTGGAACAAATCTATCTATTTAATTACAACAGTGGATTTCAAAGTTTTTGAGTGAATCTTTGTGGTTTGTTTTTTCTTTTTGTGAAAGTTATTAGGAAACTGAATACGATTCGAAGATTCGAGGAATTCAGTGCATTTAAGAGTCAAATTAAGTACTTTCTGAGTTATGAGACAAATAAATATATTGAATTGAATTGAGTTTACTTGCAAATGGTGGTAAGTGTTTAAAAATTATAAGAGAATATTTGTGATTTAAGCACTGGAGTAGACGGCTTTTCGATTTCTATACCTAATAGAAAAAGACTGTAATAATTACCTACCTACTGTCATTTTTAATTTCGCTCATAAACTTAAGATTGCCAGGAATTAGTTCAGAAATCAGATTTCCGCAAGAAATTCGGCAATTGGGCGGCGATTTAACGCCGAGAGCAGAGTGATGGATTGCCGTCCGAGTACTTACGTTCTCGAATGTTCCACCTTCCTTGTGTTAGGCTCCAGCGAGCATAAGGGGCTCCGGTCAACCTCAATGACCTTCACACATTTCCAACCGTGAATTTATTATGTTCCGAGTGGCGTAACGGTAGTGGTACTCAAAATAAAGATTGATTTTCCTAAGTTATCAAAGAAATCATGTCTTGATAATAATATTTTTTTTTATCATATAATTTCAGGTATTCCCTATTTGGAAGTAAGCATACCAGAGGAGTCAGTTAACAAATAAGTACGCATACGAACCAAACCGGTAATTTTATATTCCGAGCATAAAATTCGGAACACCAGTTAAAGGCCATGCAATTCCATACAATAAATTAACTCAATAACGCGCTGTTTCATGTTCAATTTAAACGTACGCGTCAAAAATATTCGCGGGCCAAACCGCAGAGGAAACAAAATGGCGGGCGTGACATCAGCTGCCGGTTGGTCCCGCGCTTTTCACATTTCCCGCCAAACGCGACCGCATTCGTGTCGCTGTCATTCGGGAAAGGCCGAACGCCGCGTGCTCCGGAATTGATTCAGGGGACGAGTGTGATGGAACAATGCAGATGCGTTTAGCCGGAGTATTCTGTAGCTTTTAACGTAACTACTAGTGAAACGAGCTTTGTAAACGGTGACGGCAGTAGGTTTTTAAAACGTATAGGCTGGATAGTTGACCTAGTTTTGTTCTAGGAAATATAGTTTGGGACATAAAAGCATTTTTAGAGTGTCATGTGCACACACACAGTTTTATTAAATTGTTTGTAACAAAAAGCTTTTTGCAGGTTTTGGTCAATCGAATTTTTCATTTTTGACGTCAGTCTAAAATTGCTTTTAGCCGAACCTAAATGCATGTAGTGCCACTAAAATATATAAGTACTACACGATACACGACCTACGTCTGCCACTAACTTAAGTGGAGTAGTGCTATCACTTGCCTAGTCAATTATAATATCAATCTTCGTGGAAGGAATCTAATTATACCAGCCTCCTTCCATTGCCTATAGGAAAACATGGCGTTGGTATAGGACTATGCTTATAGGTTACACTTTATTCAAAGTCTAATAACAAATAATTGCAAATGGAAATTATGTATATTTTTTGAAATATGCAAAAAGATATGTATTATAGGAAATTAAACCACAAATATAGTGTAAATAAGCAGACGACGTCGCGACGATGTCTTCATTCCTAACTCCTGGAAAGTCTGAGAGCGTCACGGCCCATTTATAAAATGGCGATGCTCTCACAACTTAGCCTGAACGTTTATCTTCAGCGCTCAAGTTCTGTCTAGCTTCAAGAAAATGTACTAAGTTTCATGTTGTGTAGCTTCATATTATATTTGACATAAATTAGTGTTTATTAAAGATGGAAATATATCCCACGAGATTGTTTGAAATGCAGTACCTATATGACACAGGCATTTAGTAGGTATGTAAGTATCAAAATCTCGAAAGTTCCATAACACCTATGATTCAAATACCGACAACCAAAACACCGAAATTAAAAAAAGACAAGAGTTTCTCGAAAATGGTGACAATTTCGGGATTTTAAACTTTCGGACAAAATGAACTTTCGGGATTTTAAACTTTCGCCCAAACAACCATTCGGCGTTTCAATTTTTGGGATTTCGTGAAACGTTACTTTAAAATTGATCGAGAAGCAGCCTGTCTGTAGGACACACACTTCAACTGGAAAGTGTGACAAAAAAAAAGATCCAGCCGTGGGTATTTTCAGGCTTTGCTGATAATGAGAACGTTCTCATGAGATAATTATGTGAATAACGCCACTGAAGGACACGTGGCGGGCTTGGGTATTGGAAGGAAATAGCACAAAATCGAGACAAGGAACAAGGACAAAAAAATGGAGAGAGGCCTTTGCCCAGCAGTGGGACTGTACAAACTAGTAATAGTAATAATAATAACGCAACTGGCAAATGCTAGTTGCCAAATGAATCTAAGACTAAGCTGTAATAACCTCTATATCCGCCCAAAGCGATTAAATAGGAAATAAAAGAGAGATACAGTCGTAATATTGAAATAAAACCTTCATCAAACTCACTTTAAAGACAAACAGTATTTTTTTTTTTATTGTCTTTATCCACAGATGCGAAGGAGGGCTATTTAAACTTTTTAATGTTAATAATGTCTTTCTATGGCTTTGACTACAAAGTATAAATAAGTCTGGCATGGTCTGGTCATAATTTTTCTACGAATAATACCTCAGTGGATTCACTATCATTTGTAAAATGACGTCATGAAAATCCATTTGTTCCCAACGAGTAACACCCTCAAATGTCACACTGTTACTCGATGGGAATGTTTTTAAGAAAAAAATCCCAACCAGTCACACTGTTACTCGATGGGAACTTTTTATTACTAATTTCCCAACCAGTCACACTGTTACTCGATGGGAACTTCTTATTAGTAATTTCCCAACCAGTCACAATATTACAGTAGTTAATGAAAAGAAGAATTAAATCGGTTTTTACTTTAAAAACATTTATTCGTCATATTGCTGGTGATTCTCCTTTGAACGTTTTATTCTTAAATAATTAAATAAAATTACAATACCTAAATAAATACATACATACATAGACTCACGCCTGTATCCCCGAAGGGGTAGGCAGAGGTGTAATATTACACCCACATCTCGCCATCTATATTTAAGTCCCACGTAATAAGGGGACTTAAATATAGATTAACTACTGTAATATTGTGACTGGTTGGGAAATTACTAATAAGAAGTTCCCATCGAGTAACAGTGTGACTGGTTGGGAAATTAGTAATAAAAAGTTCCCATCGAGTAACAGTGTGACTGGTTGGGATTTTTTTCTTAAAAACATTCCCATCGAGTAACAGTGTGACATTTGAGGGTGTTACTCGTTGGGAACAAATGTGAAAATCTGACAGTTAAGAGAACAACCGATGACGTCACGAAAATCTGACAGTTGTGAGAACAGCCGTCCACAGGACCACTCATTACTTTTCTTTCATACAATATTTATTCACATTACTCATAGATACTATACCACGATGAGAACAAAACTGTGTTGACACCATGCAATTATTGTAAAAAGATAAGTAATAATTATTATCGAAAATTAAATTTTACAAAGTATTTTTTCTTAAACGTCATTTTCAAGTGACAGTTCAGTTTACTGATTACGTTTTCATTCATATCGTGTTTCCATGGTGCGTGTACAAGATTTAGTTGGATTCGTCAAACCGCGGCAAACAATATCATTTGAGTTGTATAGTACCTACTCGTATCATCACGCAAACTAAAAAAAAAATCTAAAAAAAAATGAAACTTTCTGATATAATCTGAAAAACATTTTAATGCGTCCCATGAACGCGCCCATGCAACTTCCCGAGGCCCATTGTCCGCTATTCATTTGACATTTCAATATAAAAACATATTACCGCTCTATTTATTCCTTGTATTATGCTGAAAGGACTACAAATGAGAAGCGAACGCACTCTACTCTCTGGGTTAGTCGAACCGGTAAAGTTCGAGTCAAACTAGCACACGAATGGTCCCGTATCATCGACTACCGTATAAGAAATTCGCCTAAAACGCACTTGAATTTTAATTTACTTGTGGCAACGTATACAAGAATTTGTATTGAATATTTGCATTAATGAGGGTAAAATAAAAACCTCAAAACGTCAAAAACAACCACACAAAAGTGTAAAACAACTTTCTTACGGAAATCTGTGGCAAAAAAAAAAACCAATGAAATATTTTAAAACTAAGCCACCGACTATACTGAAATAAAAATTCAATTACTCTTTTTTGTAGATTTTTTGATTTTTTTTTCTCTTAGTCATTACCAGCTGTCAGCGTTGAGGTTGAATTTTAAGATGCTCTATAAATAGTTTAGCTTAAGTTTATTTTATATTAGTATTTTATGTTTCTATAGTTAAATTAATTCTCATTATTGAAGTCGGGGTAAAAAGTAAAGTTACTACCCAACTACCCAACCAAATACTTGCAAGTGTATCGCTAGGACCATTGTTTACGGAACCCTAAAACCGTCGCTCTAGCGATTCACATTGACCTGAAAGTGTAGTGCCATCTGCTATATTGCAAAACAATGCCGTCTGTGGGGACTTTACAGTTTACTTGAACATTCCTGGTTCACTTTGAAACATTAATGAGTAACGACACAGTTCAAACAATGTTTACGAGACCTAATTTCCTCAAGAACTTTGTTGTATTTGAAGATATTTATTTTATCAGATGAATGTACAAAAGTTTATAAATTAGCATTGGGATTACCACTTTTTTTATTTTAAGCTAGCTTATGCCAACAGATTCGCCCGCTCCCCCCCCTCCCCCCAATATTGCCCATGTCACTCATTATCAGGGCTGAAGAAACTTTCAACTGTTTAAAGATTTTTTTTAAATCGGTGCAGTAGTTTTTTTATTTTATCCATTACTAGATTTTCCCAGCGGCTTCGCTCATCAAACTCGTACTGACTAAAATTAAAAAATCGCCTCCGTGATGGCACGGGGCGGTGCTCTACCCAAACGGAGTAGACTTTATACCGTATGCTCCACCGTGTCCTCCGGACGATTCGCACAGTGGTGTTTTTGTATCTTTATTACCTTATATTATCTGCTTGCGTAGATACTAGAAGCTGACCTCAACATGTTAACCTTTAACTGTGGACGTTCCATTTTTGATACACTACTTTGGACGTGCGGTCTCAGAGACCGCTATCTTTACGGGCTGATTTCTATCTTGATGCGTAATAATTGTGTATTTTTTTGCTTTTATCACTTAGAAGAGTTTTTAAATATACATTAAAGATGTAATTTTAATGAAAAATGTATTTATTTTATACTATATGTAACGATATAACAATCAAAGGCGCTATTCAGATTTTTTAGCTTGAGATCACTTTATAGGTATATTACCGGAGAAAAATGACTTTTTTAGTTAATTTAAATTCTTTTACAATAAAATATAAAGAACAAAGGACATAAAAAAATTAAATTAAATTTCTCAAAACTAAACATAAAAAATTTGACAAGGTCCCAACTTGGTCATGTTTATTGACAGAATTATTGACAGTCTTTGTATAGAGGCTTAGATCATTGCCTACATAAGTGTGGGTCCACTTTCGGTTTTATATTTGGTGGGCACAGATTATACGTTTTACGTTTAGGAACTGCATTTACTTCACTTGGTGGCCCTTGGGACGGCATAGCAGGGCCCAAACTCGTTTCAGGCATGTCACGGCAAATGAGTGATTATAACTCGTCTTTGTTATTCAGAAATTGACCTCTTTCTATTTTTTTGTCTTGGTGTTGATTGAATAGAGAGTAGGCATTAATTCCACACAAGTCCAGAACTCTGTGGAAATCACCACCAGGCCATCTTCTTGTTCGGCGACTGCTCGAATAAATTGAACATTTCTTGTCCGTTTCATCTACCCCCCTTTGGTGGGATTATCCGATCATCGTATGTCACCGTCGGCTCTAGTAGTACTATCACTCTCTTCAATAATCTATCGTTCAATCGAGTGATTTTTTTCAATGTCAGCTTCATAAAATAAACAATCATCAACATCCCCATCTCTGTCGCACTGAACCGATTCTAAAAACAATCATTGACTCTCGTTTTCAAAGAATGATCATCTTATCGCAATATTTTACCGGCTATATAAGTAGACGAACTCGATGTTCGTTTGCCTACAGTCGTTCATTGATCATTTTTTGACATTTCAGCTTATAAAATTTAAAACAAACAAAATCATCGTCGGCGTCAATGTATAACACAAATGTGGACGCGCGGTCTCACAGACCGCACTCAAAATATAAAGCGAAATTACTCACGCAGTATTTAGCCGATTACGTAACCTTCACTCTTAACCGTCGTTTAGTAACTAAAACCGAAGCTACTGAGGCGTGTATACGTGTAGGGTACACGGGAGGAGAGGGGCACGAGAATCACAACCTGCACGCGGTCTGTGAGACCGCACGTCCATAGTTAAAGGTTAATAAAAGACAGGGGCGTAGTTACCGCCGCGCCGTAACAGCCGTATCGGGGCCTCCAGACAACGGGGGCCCCCATCGTGCGTCTTCTAAAAAACGTTTTTATTTATTTGCGAAATAAAAAAATGGGTACCTATTAATAATGGCAATTGAATTTAAATTGTTTGTTAATATTTTGGAAAAAGTGATAGGTAATCATAATGGATTCTTTTAATTTTATGCAATTTTTTTTTTCTGTGATAAATTTTTGCCCTTCAAAAGGGCCCCCAAACATAATTTTATACGGGCCCCGGCAAGCCACGCTACGCTTCTGGTAATAGGCAAATCATCTACCTAAGATGATGATGTTTTCAATCCATGATAGACAAGGACACAAACATCAACGGTTCCAAGACCTCTTTTCACTCTTACTGTGAAAGCATCTCGCCCTCACCTCAGCTTTACTTTCAAAGGAACGTTTTTAATGAAAATTCTACCCATTTTGATATGCAAATGTAGTCTATCACCCTCTGAGATAGGGTCTTATTGAACGAATATGTGACTATTTATATACTGTGAGAATTATGTATTCTTAATTTATAATGAATGCGAAAATTTGCAATGATAAAATTGATTGTTTGTTACTCTTTCCAGTTACTATTTTCCGTTTAGAATTTCTTCCGGTTCGTGTGCGTTTCTAAACATTTAAACTCAAATACGCAATCACCCAAACCTGAAACAACTGCTTGTATATAGACCAAACAAATATTAGACCTATGCGAGAATCGAAACCAGGACAAACAGCGTAGCAGTGGATCACTCAAACACTGAACCGTTCTTCAACCCATTCAACTCCAAAGGACACAGAAATATGATTAAGTATAATTTCACAAGTAGGTAATAGATTGACTCATCCATATGACTCATTGTCATATTTAAAGGGGCCAAATATGGGTTTTAAAAGGGCTCACAGTCTACACATTATGTAACCATCAACAGACATTTATGTGTCCCAAACTAGCTCTAATGTTAAAGATTTGCCCTAGATACTGTCTTGAAGGAACACTAAGGGCTTCACACACAGCAGCTATAATGTAAAGATGTACATTACAGCACGATACATATTTCCATAGAGATTCGAAGATGTAAAAATATACATTATAGCTGCAGTGTGTGGTTTCCTGACGATTTCTATGGACAGATGTAATGAGATGTATCGTGCTATAATGTATATCTTTACATTACAGCTGCTGTGTGTGAAGCCCTTAAGAACTTAGATTAAAAAATGTCCAGATTCGAAACAAAATGAAACGTTTTAAGTGAAGCCAATTTTTTATAAAAGTGTGACTGAGCGCCACGCACACATATAAAAATTTTCCTTGAGACACTCACACAAATTTTTTTTTAAATTTTTTCCTTTTTCCTACTATCAATCTGGACATTTTTTAATCTAAGCCTTAGAATAAATTCCGAAATAAACACGATGAATATTGGAAAAATATGAAAAAGTCTTCAGATAAAAGCCCAGGATGATAAAAGAAAAGGTTCCAAGTACAGAAAAACAAAAGAAAACGCAATACAGCGTACGATCACTACACAAAATCATTTCAAAATTGGAATAAAAAAAAAAGAAACAAAAGACAACAGCTTTATTTCTGACTTCACACGCATCAATTTTGAAGCACATCCGAATCAAATCTGTAGATTCAAGTTTAGAACACCACACACGTTTGCCATCAACGGCTGATATTCTTGCAAAAGGTTTAAAGCTGAGTCGTGTGTTCTGTCTCGTGAGTCATTCTCGCCGTGCCCACTTCCTAACAAACTCAGCTTTATAGCAAGTACTGTGCAGTGCAAAATTCTGTACTTCGCTCAATAAAAGACAGGGTTGGTAAAATTAGGTTTTCAACATCTTAAAATAATTTAAGGTGTAGGCGTCGTTTTTCTTTGAAAATTCACGGTTGTATTCCGTTTTATATTTTGCTGATAACTCCCACATGTTCTAATATTTTTTTCTTGTAAGAAAAGCTATAATTTTCTATGAGATTTATCTACTACAATTCAGTATTATTCTTTGTAGGTATATAAATATTTTTGTCACAGATAACTTTTCTTAGAATTATAGTAAATACTCTATTTCCAGTTGAATAACCCAGTGTTGTACATTGAATAGACATCTTATACAAAAAAGCTATTCTGAGACCGAATTTATCCAAAATATAAGTGATAAAACACAGTCTAGACTTGGTATTGGCAATACTTGAAAGCAATTGACAGCTCATAACTTATTTTTCATTTTGCCTACTTATATCCAATTTTTTAGGGTTCCGCAGTCAACAAGGAACCCTTATAGTTTCGCCATGTCCGTCCGTCCGTCCGTCCGTCCGTCCGTCCGTCCGTCTGTCCGCAGTTTAGCTCAGAGACGCACAGTACTAGAGAGCTGTAATTTGGTGTAAATATACGGATTTGTTGTGCCGAAAAAGTGGTAAAATAAAATCTCGTAAAATATTTTTTTTTAGGGTACCTCCAGTACTTACACGTAAAGTGAGGATTTTTTTTTTCTCGCGTACCCCTTAGTGTGGGGTATCATTAAATAGGCCTTTAAAAAATAATGATAGTTTCCATTAACAATTTTTTGATAAAAAAATTCGTTTGTGAAATATTAAGCTTTAAAGTGCTAAATTTTGCTCGATTCGAGTGTCCCCCCCCTCTACCAGCTAAACGGTTATGTTTGGGGGTGTGAAAAAATTCACAATAGTAGTATATATAACGAAGTTTAAAAGAAAATTATCATGACTAAGTAGGTTCTAACCTACTGTTCGGACTACGGTTCAACTAAGAAGGAAAGTGTTAATGAGCTCCATTGGTCGACTGACACTTGAAAATAACGTTTAGCAATAAAATATTTCGTGCAGATTTATTTTTATTAGTAAAAAATACCTTTATTATCCTATTATAGCCATTTTCATATGGTAATTGTAGTAAAAGCGTGCTTGTTTAAAAAAAAGGTTGCACTCCAGGAGTGCCGGTAGAAGTGAAAACTTTTTTGTTACTATGTTTTATTTTTAATTTGAATGACGTATTACTCATTTTCGATCAGGGTCACGTGACCCTGACGCGAGTTTTGGTCACGTGACCCTGACGCGAGTTTTAAATTTTTTACCCATTACAGAAAAAGTGTACAACGCCGCTAAAGAAGTTTTCACTTCAAAAAAAAGGGTGCGTGACGTTACAATAAGGCGTCAGCAACTGACCTGTCAAAAATGCAGTCCGCATAGTTGATAAGATTTAGGCATAGGCAGAATAGCCCCACTCAGTTGCAAACTATAAAAGATTTAGGTTTATGCAGAATAGCCCGACTCAGTTGCAAAAGTAAAAGAAACAGGCATTTTTTTAAAGTATCAACATAATCTACAAGCTTTCGACAAAATAAACATTACGTTTTGTGACTAAACGCTGTGCATATTAATGTCAACCACCTCATTACACTCAATGGCTTTTTAAACTGTTAACCGTTACTTACACGTGTCAATGGAACAATTAGTTCGAAGCTTAGGTTATCGGGTTGCCCAAATTCTAGAAATTTCTAAAAAAACTGCTGATAAGAGAGAGACTAGCTGTTGTTCGTGACTTCGGTAATAGTTTAGCATAGCTGAACTTTTTTTTGTTTGTTTTGTAGGTTACTTCTAAATCTGAAGACTAAAAACAAATCTAAACCGTGCCCACATGGAATTTCTGTTGTATCTTTGGTGTGTTTACAAATAATTAAACTCACATACACAATCAGACCAAACCCATAACAACTTGCCGCCACTGCGTTAACCATCAATATAGGTAAGTATACAAAATAGGCAAATAAATATATCTAATAGTTTATTGCTATCTATCACAAATTCCCAAAACACATTTCCAAAATCTACCCAGTCAACGCTTTCTGGCCAAAATCGGAATTTAAATTCCGGTTGTATCTAGTTCGATCTACGAATAAGGACAGTGGATAATAAGACACTAATTTGGTACTAGAAAAGTGTGTAGGACGGATTTCTATGGTTAAGTGTATTAAGGTTTAAGGTACGCTTATTACTTATCTTTATAACTACAACAGGAAATGAAAATCCAGGATCAAAACAAAAAAATCCCGTCCGAAAAGAAAACTGCGAACAAAAATGTTAAAGGTTTAAAAACTCGAGGCAAAGACTTATCGATTAAAGCCCAAAGCAATAAATTCCGAAAGGCAAAGTAATAAACAAATTCAGCCTAAAAAAAACGTGAATAATCTTTCTAAACGGGCACTTCACTACACCCAAAACATGTTCCTAAGAACATAAACCGTTAGAAATCCTTAGTAATCTGCGGTGTAGTCCCAACCCTATGCATACAGGGTGATACGTCATGTCACAAAGTGTATGACAAAACAGGATGTCCCCGGGCGAGTCGGGGAGGCTTTTAAGGAGCGTCCCCATGTTAACATTGACGCCGTGATATGAGATTATAACAATACTTAACGAAGTGGACTTTAAGTTAACTTGACTAAGTAATGTTTTAGTTCAACTTTTTCAGCAGGTTTGTTAGGGGCCGAGTTGTTTGATCAGTACTAAGCCAAGTATTAGATTATATTCTATAATTTTTGAATGAAAGAAGGGGGCCTCGGTTTTTCCAGAACTAACTAGGTTATGGAGGTCAGATAGGCAGTCACTCCATGTAAAATACTGATATTCTGGTGCACTTGGTTAGACTGGAAACCCACCTTCACACAGTAGGGAAAGCTAGGCAAATAATAGTGATATTTACCGGAAAAATCGTATTTAAAACTTTTGTATACGATTCGTAGATGACCCCATTAAGAGCCATTGTCCGTTTTAAAAAACTAATCGAATCATCGAAATTACCAATCTATTTTATGTATTCTTCTGTAAGGCAGAGAGCAGAGACCTGATTTAAATAAAGCGAACAACAGAGAGGACGTGACTAAATATATTGCTGTGATAAATTACAATACCAAGTTCGCTCAACTGTCTCCGCGAAATGACTAAGCTGTGAAGCTGCTATTTACTTCAAGAACTAGGCAAACACTTCGCATTCCCCGCCTATTTAAATAACTAGCTACATTTCACTCACTCAGAAACCATTTACCACCACATTATTCACATTTGTCAAGATTTAAAAAACAATTTACATGAGGGAAATCTCGCAATCCGAAAATCCTCTTATCTGTGAAACATTCAAATTAAATACCGTTTGTAACGACATTCTCTTTCAATCTTGGGGAGGAAAGGGAAGTTCTAATAACATTAAATCGTCAGACAATAACACCCTTGAATCATTGGTGCCGAAGCCGAGTAAATTACATGTCAAATGGACGGGAATCCAGAAATATTCCTCGATAATTTTCTCGACGAGGTCCCCCCCTCTCTACTCAGAATGATGCGGCACCCAACCCCCCCTCTGCCCTGGTGACAAGGATATCTAAATGTCATTATAAGTTTGAGAGGAAAACGGAATTCCTAGCTAACGGCGGTTTTCTTGTTAACGCTGTTTATGAAAACTCCAAATAGTTACGTTACGAAGTTAATGTTGCTAATGAAAATATTTATTAAAGTTGGCGTCAAATTGTTAATGAGGCACTAAATTTCGATTTACGTTCGACGAGCTGAACCAATTATGCCTTCATTTGGTTTTTATCGAATTATTTCGATGAGTATGGAGGTAGGTATTAAAAATTTAATACTGAACATAGCAGAAAATTTCGTTGACTGAATTGAATTTTAAATCAGGTTAAAACTGAGGCTCGATACTAAAGAAAAATCGGAAATGGAAAAAAATACTAAAGGAGGATTATAAGTACGTCACAGGGGTCATTTACTCTAATAGATAATAAATTGAATTTTCATCGCCATCTTTAAAATTTATTGCGGCTTTCACGAATTTATTAATATATGTAGTAGAAAGTGCACTCAGAACAATTTTCACTAGGTAACAAAGCCCGGCTCAGCGGAACTTATGAGTTTTCAAAAAGGGGTGAGCCTTTTTATTGTTATGGTCTTACGCGCAACCAGTGAGGGGTTTTAATCAAAACAATGGAAAAGGAGAAAAATATGTTGTTTAAAAATAAACGAAATAATTAAAGGCTTATAAAAATCCCGGAAATTGTTCATTTTTCCTGTTGTGCGTTTTATTTTTTACACATTTTTGTGCGTCCAAATTGGCCCTTTTAAAGATAGATTTTTGAATTATTCTAAACACTTAGGTATTGTATTTTGTGGTGATAAATCTCATCCAAATTCACCTACTTGAAACTAGTATGATTTTTTTGTGATTAAAAAATGCTTTCTTTGAATGAAATCAAATAATCCCAAATACGAAAACAAAAGACTGACTCAAAGGCAAAAAAAAAAAAAACAAATCATTCCAACATGAAACCTCCTTCGTACCATTTACTCCAAAAATATTCTTCAGAAAAATGCAGGGTGACCGTGTAACACAGTTGCAGTCTTCAACCGCCATTTATTCAAATTTATACAGCCCCGCGATTTCTGGCGGGCCCTCATTGAGCTGAGCAATTTGTAAATGGAACGCGCCGAGAGGAATGATTTACCACCCGCGGAGACGCGTGCTTACCGAGTACATACGTACCTGTTTCTAAAGGTTTTGAGTGCTTTGTTAGTGGGCTAAATAGCTTCTTTAACGTACAGATTTGGGGTAAAGAAGTACTTATTCGTGCGGAAATTTCGATTGTTTTTATAGCTTCAAATGTGCGAGGGAAACTCCGAGATTTCAGCCAGTACGCATTTAAAAAACGCCTCCTTTCTCACTGGGGGACACCTTTTAGAATTTTCTTATTGAGAGAAAAAGAGGGACCTGTGTTTTTACGATTCTGTTTTGGGTTGGTTTAAAGCTAAATACCAATTTTTTAAAACATCTTCTTTATTGTAAATCTCAGGATAAGAATGCACTTCTAGGATCTTGTGGTTCTTTCATAGCTTCAATTTATGTTGAATAGGAAGTAACTGTGATTGCTTTTTTGGCTTCATTGTATTTGCAACTAAAATGTCCCAGCTACAATCTTGGGTGCTGAGAGAAATGCGCGTATAATAATCCCTATTTCCGTCTTTTGTTTGTGCTATGAGCAAAGTAAAACCAAAAAATCTTTCGTTTCTTTTTCCGCAATCACGCTGCACCTACGTGTCGCTTGACTCGTGCACACCCCATAAATAAACAAGTGAATTTTCGAACGGAGTGAGTTCAACTCCAACGTACCGTTCGACATATCGGTTGATTTTTCTCAGTGTTTCTCCGAACCCAATGTTTCCACAGTAAATAGCTTTGCACTTTCTACAGGGTCACGAGTTCACGAGTACAAGTCAGTGTGTCAAGTTATAACAAAGTATGGCACGATGTATTGGAGATGCCGGCCTAGTCACGCCATTTGGAAAAACAACTGAGCGTGGTATTTGTTCAGTTCTTGGCAGCTTGGCTAAAACACGCATTTGCCGATCGAATTTTAAAAGCAACAGACGCTTTTGAACAGAACTAATTTTACATAAAATGAAATTATCAGATATTTAATTTATGACACTACCAGAAATTATCAATTGTTTTAATTTATGACACGACAATAATATGTTTTGTCCAACATAATTGTGAAATTATCCTAAAATTAAACTTAAAAAAAAACAGAAACAGATGTTTCTGCAAACGAATCGCAAATTACTACAAGCTATTTGAGGTTTTAAAAGCGACTCCATTCCCGTTTCGCCGCCGGTTTATAACCCGGTAAATTGTCAGGTTACCTCTCCCCAAATAGGGTCTCAAAAAAATCAGGTTTCTAAATGGTCCTTAAACTACTTTTTGGTCTCCCAAAATCCATACATTTCCCACTAATTCTATTATATAAATAAATACGAAAGTGTGTGTTTCTAGTGTATGTTGCGTTTAAAGGGTGTTTCGCGTAGTTCGTGCATATTCCAAGACATTTATACAATTCAAATTTATTGTCGAATAACTTCGTTTTTTTTTCTGATATCATTAATTTACAGATAATCCTTCAACATTTTGTGGTTTATACTTGAATTAATGAAGTATTACAAAATAAAAAATCGGAATAAGACGGTAATGAGAACCGTTACCGAAGGGAATGATACTGAGACTTAATACGAAGGCATAAAGCTGCGAAGGTAATGAGAAATAATAGAGGGTAATGAAACGAGGCATTGAGAAAGAAGGTAATGAGGTTTGATTCGTTAACCCGTATTTTTTCCAAAAATGACAGAATTATGAATTTCGTGCATATTATAAACTACGAAGGTAATTATTAGAAATTATAAGTAGCTACAAATTAAACAAAATTATAAATACACACGTAGTAAAGCGGACGATAAGAATGAGAATGGTTCCAGAATAATAACCTCCAGCGAAACTTTACACGACTGTATTTTTTTACCACGACCAACCGTCCGCCTGCCACGACGTTTGCTGGGTGACTGAGACGCGCGCGGAGCGCGGTGCGGCCCTTTAGGCACGTTTAAGTTCATGTACAGACTGTTGTTTAGATGTTTTTACAAACCGATGGTAATCAGAAAAAAAATATGATAAAAGTTTTACGAAATAAAATTAATTATTTTGGTAAATGTCGTTATTTATTTTAGGTGTAAAAGTTGTGTTCTTAATATAGTTTCTTGGTACGGTTAATTTATAACAATTGATATTTATTATTTCGGTTAAAATACAAATGTTTACAATAAAGTAGTAAATGGACACCGAAGGAAATGAGAATCTGTAAAGATTTTTATTTTTAATTAATTAATTATGTTATATGGATCTGTAAATGTTAAGTGCATAGGTAGCATAACTTTGTTGTGTTGTTTTTCTTTAAAAGTAATGTTGATAAATTAATAAAAACATTTTTTTTTTCTACTGGACGCGTAATATGCACGAAAAATGAGAAACACCGTAAACCGCAAAACAGTGGAAAAATCAATGAATTTTGGTACAGATACAAAAGGATTGGAGTCTTTGGGTTTGTAAGAATTTTTGCAAGGCTTTTCATTTTATGTCAATTTTCCCAAGTGCGAGTATTTTTTTTCCCTGGAAAATGGGGAAAGAACTCAATTTACCATCGCTGCCCCCAACCGTGAGCCGTTCAACACGAGAGTAAGTAGGTACACAATAGTTATTTGTGCAACAAGAGAGCAAAGTCGTTTTTTGCTGCGAGTGCTGATTTTGAATCTTGAGCAAGCGAAGGATTCAAGGATTGAATCACGAGCGTAGCGAGTGATTCTAAAGTTGAATCCTGAGTGTAGCGAGAGATTCAAAGGCACGAGATGCAAAAAACTTTGCTCTCGTGTAACACACATAACTTTTCACTTCAGCAGCGAGAACACTTTAGGAGATAAAATAATAAATAGGAATAGATTAAAATAACTTTTTTTTAAAGTAGCTTTCAACAATAAGTAAATACTCCGCACTGTAGATAATCGTCTCGTCTGTGATAAATCTAAAAAATAAGATAGCAACACCGTCTCCGAAAAACTGCTTGCGCCCTTTGTTAAGTGTCCATTCATTGAAGACATAGTATGGTTTCAGATATTTAGTTAGAGTTAGGAAATTTAATTCTGCATTAATAATTAGTTGTTTTAAATGGTTATGTTAAAATAAGTACTGTTCTCGTCGCTAGTTTTACGCATATTTTTTTTTTTTTAACTTATTCAACTCTTTACGCCAGCCATGCAATTTTATTCCCGCTCTTTTATTTTTAAATTAAGGCGTGTTCGGAAATAGCACCCATAATATTTTATTATTCAAAATATTTATTAACATAAATTGAAACTAGAAATAAATATTTACAGTAAATGCTTATTTTCATTTAAATACAGCAATAAGTTAAAAATTCAATAAAATACATTCGAAGACATTATTATCGTTTTGCATTTCTTTGGTTAGTACAAATTTCCGAACGTGTTTGTCTTTGATTTGAGACCAAATTCAAAATCGGAACTTCGAAAGGGCTGGTGTTTGTCTCTCTCTCTTTCTATTGGCGGGAAAGAAATAGCGTGTTAATGTTTCGAATTGTATGAATAACTCAAGGCTGAATATGATATTCGCGGCTTTTTTTAAAACAAAAATTAAAAAGCTACTTTGTCTCACTAGTGAGCAAAATCGCATTTTGCTCACTGATTTCAGGCAGCAAAACCAACATGTTTGAGCTACTGAAGTGAAAATATCAATTTAGTACTAAAACATCTGTGGTAAGTAATTGCGGGTGCAAGCTGCGCTTTGTCCCGCATGAGGGACGTTTGTTGAAATAGTGACGTATTATTACGTGCATTAGAATTATGAGTTCGGTAGAGTTTATTTTTTTATTGGAGAGGTGTTCTATAAATATCATATAGGTATGTCTTTATTACTCGCAAATTAAAGAATGTGTACAGCGGTAACTACCGATAAGTACATTAATTTTTGGCCATTATTGACAATCTCTTCAAATAGACGCAATTTTATTGACATTAACTGGCTACAGATTCCGATTTCTGGGAAATTCCTGACAGAAAATTCCGATAAATATCCGTCAGAATGAGATTATGTCCTTAGAAAAAAGTAAAACGAGGTTGAATAAGTTTACCACTATGAGGAATTCAGAGAAAAAGCTTTACAATAAAAATAGATCTATAATCTTAATTCATAATAACCAGCCAGTCCTGCCTTACCTCCCAAGTCTCAACTAAAGAGGTAAAAAACCAGCCCCAACTCCTTTCAAACTACATACTCCTTAAATCTTTGGTCAACACTCATCATACAAACCCAATCTATGACAGCACAGATTAAACGCATAGAACCTCCATTGCCATAAATCGTAGTCGTGCGAGCGATTCATAAATTGCCTTAGCTCATATATTGCGTGCCAACTTGTGTACATAATTGGTTTCAGACCCCATCATAGGCTAGGAACATATGGGAGGATGTATGACTATGTCTGGACATGTCTTAGACTTCGAATGTATGTAACTGGATGTTGGACTAAATTACTCTGTTTGGCAGACGATTTCTGATCGGATATCGGAAGCCAACAGCAATGAAGTTGGACAGCATGGTTGGTGCAGTGGTTGAACGATTGACTGTTACTGTTAAATGCTGTGCGAAGTCGTTGTTGCCTAAATTGGTGGCAGCTCATGCTCATGACAGATATGTGAATTACGAGGGACACCCGAGTAGTGAAGTTTGTTTAGTTGTTAATGACGAACAAACCAGACATGTTGGTTTTCAAAATATCTAATAGTTGGTGAGAATTGGCAGATTTTATTGGGTACAAATAATGAGCTGGCATTGTCATCGTACACATTGTAAATGTCATGGGCCAAGTGATTAATTCGGGCAGTCTTCATAATGCCCGGGCAGTATGAATAATGCCCAGCCATAACGGGCCAAGTGATTAATGGCACCCCGACTCGGACAACGTAGGTTAGAAGATTTTCGTGATTATTATTTTCCAAACCACCAAGAAGAAGGAGCCCCGCGAAACGGGACTCCGTCGACCTTTTGAAGAACTAGTTTATTATTCACATAAATAACTTGGCCCGATATGTCTGGGCACTATTCATACTACTTGGACATTATGAATACTGCCCGCACTTGGCCCATAACATAATATAATAACTCCTTATCTCGGATTCGAGTCTCGCATACAGATACTTGTATTACCTACAGGAGACTAGGTAGTTCTTTCTGGTCCAGTTGTTTATTTATGTAAGATCAAATGCTTGTAAGTAAATGCACCCACAATCCAGTGGAAACTCCTATTATGCAGCAACTTTTTTTCACGTTATTAGAAATAGTAGAAAACACATTAGGGTAAATCCGGGATAGATGCCACAGCTGGATAGGTGCCCCATTTCCTAAAAACCTAACTTCGCGAAATCGCAACACAGCGGTAATAGTCTAAAATCAGAGCGCGTGCGCCCAATACTAAGTGCCCCGAAGACCACTGCGCGGGATTGACGTGTTTAGCTCGTGCGTGCGATTATCTCCGCGACGAATACGGCGAATGCTTCAAAGTTTCAAACGTAAGTATTTACTGTTACGTATCTTTTTTATGTAGTAATAAATTCTGTTCAATTTTTTTTTTATACGTTTGTTGGTTAATTAACTATATATCTACTTATTCATAATTGCCCTTTTGTATTTAGTTAAGTCAAAAAATAAAAGGGCATCTATCCATACCAAAAAGGATAGTCGCCCCAATTTTTCGCAGTATAGGTGCCCTTAGGGGCATCTATTCCCCATATAATTATGTCATGACAGAATATTTTTATAATTACTATTTTTATTTTGATATCACTCTTAATGGGTTTTCATAAAGACCTCTACTGATAGTTTGTAATGTTCTTTGGGGCTGTATAAAACCATAGTATTTAAAGTGTATTTAAAGTATTATGTTGTTGTATACTTTCATGTGTAATTTTATTTGTTTCTACTAATCACAGGTGAACCATGCCACGAATATATAAAAGAAAGGAAGGAGTACGACCTCGAATAGTTTCATGGACTACAGAGGCATTACAAAACGCTTTCGATGAAATGGATAAGAATATCATGGGGATAAACAAAATATCCCGACAATTTGGAATTCCGTTGTTCGTTTAGTTTTTAAGAATACCATTAAAACAATTACCTAAATAGTACAAATAAAACATATTAAAACTATGTATTATACTTATTTCAATCTATATGGCGTCTATCCTACATCACAGGCAACTATCCTCCTCAGTATTTTCATACTGAGGCACCTATCCATATTGGCAGGCATCTATCCTCAAAAACATAGGTTTGCAAAAACTCAATTTATGCAGAATCTGTTATTGTTAAATTAACAAAAACGAGTCGTATTGCTAGTACAAAGATCAAACATTTAACATTCATGGAAATACTTCATGAAAAACGTACAGTTTGAAAAAAAGAAAGCTTTTTCAAAAAGTGGGGCAACTATCCCGGTTTTACCCTACTAGCGACTACAATCCCGGCATCCTTTTCAATCTTTCCCGATCTGTTTTTCCCGATTTACCGGATCTATTCACCGGATCAGGCTGGTGTAACTGTATAAGTGGGATCAGTCAGATTATCGGATCAAGTTTTACGGTTTTCCAGAAAACTGAAGACCGTGGTTGATCAACACTTCGAATTCTTAAACACAATATTGACCGTGAAAGACTATATCCCTCGATCTACAAAGAACTACCTAAGTCCTTGTTATAATGGTCGACGGCGCGTTGTGTCCCACGCGCGCCTCAAAGAGCGTCAGCATAATGACGGGGCCCCCCTCTCAGAGGGCCAAAGCCTGCCGGGGTCGCGGGATTATTCCCTTACCGTAACCCCGGAACGTAACAGGCTATGAAGGACACCGTGGATTTTAGTCAGTAGAAGTCTGACAGTCCCTCCCTCCCTGCCCGGGGTTGGAGGACTCATTTGATGATTTTACCACGCTAAAAAAAAAAAAAAAAAAAAAAAAAAAGTCCTTGTTATAATACAACAATAATCTTTCGAGCAAATATAGATATAGACTGCACAAGACGCAACGCCTTACTGACCCGTTTTCCGACGTAAAAGTTGCGAGCAAAGCCACTGCCACATTTTATATTTTCCCCGAGTTGCAGATCAAAATATTTCATTTGAATGAAGAACTTTTGTGCAAAACGAAAGAGGATCGCAGATTTTTGTGAGGTTTATGTTTCTTTGAAATATTTATTTTTATTTTTGTTAAGCTCTTGTTGTGATTAATATCAGTACCTACTAGGTACCTTTTTACCCGACTACGGCAAAGCCAAAAGGAGGGTTATGATTTTGAGCGGTATGTATATGTATAATAATATGATGTTTGTTTGTTTGTTCCCTCATGACTTCTAAACTACTTATCATTACATGACAAATGAGGTGTCGTTAGAAGCGTCTCAGTTGTCCGCTGGTTATAGGGTTGTCACCAAATCCAATATGGCGACCTCTAGGGGATATAATAAATTATACCTACTTTTCAGTGCGCGTTTTTTTCGTAATCTGGTTTTAATTATTTTTACTTATTTTTTATTCAGAATGTTTCTCACAATGTGTATTTTGAGACGTTCTAGTAGTCTAGACTAGACTTTCTTGGAAGTGTTCTAAAGCATTTTGTAATATTTCATACCGAAAGTAAGGTTAGATAAAGAACGTAACTATGACAGACGGGCAAGAACGTGATCATATAAATAATAGACTATCTTATGCCCTCTTGCTACGCCCGCGTGGAATTCGGCAATACTGTCTCATTAACCGGGATAAAAAAATCTAAATTTACTAAGGGTCTAAGGTTACAAACTAATTTTCCCAGATGCAAAACTGTCCAGTAGTTTGTGCGGCACAAATGTTCGCTCTTGTGAACTCACTCAAGCAAACACATATGAATAGTGCTCAAATATTCTTCAAATTTTTTTGCACACATGTGTGTGCGCGCACACACAAGTTTGTGCGCGTACACCTGGAGCAGTAGACTCGTTAACTGCGCGCGCACTTTTCACAAGTTCAGTAGAAATGTTCGTGCATACATGTGTTGCACTATGCGTGAACCGTCTTGGCTGTGGACACTTTGAGTTATGAGTCAAGCTATCGATAACAGACAAATGCTTGCACTGACTAGAAAGGTCTGCTCGAATTTGTGTGGTTCTTTTTTCGAAAGACCATATCGGAAACTTGCGTGGTTCTGGATTAAAACCTGATCTACATAATATTGTCTGGACTTTAAAGAGACTGAGACCTCTGAGTTTGTTTCCGCTGTATTTCACAGAGTAGTAAGGTACGAAACAGCCTCTCGTATTTCTATAAAAGGACGTGTAAAGTATTGGTATAACCTACTTGCATAAATAAACATCATCATTTAATTTAACACAGGGTAAAACGCAATATCAGCTTAGTACGCGCACTGCCGAAGTGCTCGAACAAAATGTGTCGCACACAAAGAGATTTAAAAGAACCTATAGAGCGGGCATTGGGAAAATTGTCATACAAAATTGTTGCTATCTAAGCGCACAGCAACGCGACTACTAGACTGAGGGACTTTTTACCTATTGGTAAAAAAATTTGGATCACAAATTTCTTCGTGATGTCCCGTCTACTGCTCGTATATACAGGGTGGAATTTTGTAATGCCACCTGGAGGGAAAGTACCCTTAATACTGCAGATAGAAAATTTTACTCAAAGGAAACATTCCTTTATTTTTGAATAGAAAGCAAACTGCATTAAAAGATTTTCGAAAATTCTCTTCTCCCACCCAGGAATCGAACCGGCTAAAATCTGAAAAAATTATACCCGTACTTTTATTGCACCGATCGTTAAGGTCAATTATAACGATGATATCTCTCTAACAAACATGATAAATTAAATGAAAGGAAAACCAGGAAATCTTAAATTAAAGCTCTCGTAACATGTAATATGGTTTCTTGGTTCAATTCCCGGGTGTGGGAGAAGAGAATTTTCGAAAATATTTGAATGCAGTTTGCTTTCTATTCAAAAATAAAGGAATGTTTCCTTTGAGTAAAATTTTCTATCTGCAGTATTATGGGTACTTTCCCTCCAGGTGGCATTACAAAATTCCACCGATATGGACCAAGAAACCATATTACATGTTACGAGAGCTTTAATTTAAGATTTCTTGGTTTTCCTTTCAATTGATTTGTCATGTTTATTAGAGAGATTTCATCGTTATAATTGACCCTAACGATCGGTGCAATAAAAGCACAGAGTATAATTTTTTCAGATTTTAGCTGATTCGATTCCCGGGTGGGGGAAGAGAATTTTCGAAAATCTTTGAATGCAGTTTGCTTTCTAATCAAAAATAAAGGAATGTTTTCTTTGAGTAAAATTTTCTATCTGCAGTATTAAGAGTACTTTCCCTCCAGGTGGCATTACAAAATTCCACCCTGTATAGTTGACTGTCTTTGGTCGCACACTGTTTTGGTGCAATCGTACCTTAACAAACATGGTCACATAATTCCACATTCATAATAACGTAGTAGTAACAACCAAATTCTCTTAATTTCTAAAAGCTAGAAAACAAATCGATTAAAATCCTTTTAAATCAGACATTTTCAATTAAGAAAGTGACCAAGTAATCCAGCTGTCATCACCGGTTTCCACCAAGATTTATGTGGAGATTAATGAGGATTTTAAAGAAAAGAATTCGGAAACAACTGGGGTACAGAACGAAGCGGCTACTATAGAACAAAGGAGGCTATTTGGTGTAATATCTTGTGTTCCTGCTCGCTTGGACTATCTTTACTTTAGCGGCCATTACGATTTTGTGAGACTTGGGTTTCAATGTAAACTTTTAACTTCATGTTTTGGGACTTTTGTTTACCTAAGAAGATTACCATTACTTACTTAAGTAATGGCAGATTTACATTGAGTCAGTAACTGACGTCAGTGCTGGCGCCGAAAACTGACGCATTCTATTTATACGCAGTCAGTATGTCGTCTGTAGGTGCTGGTACTGTACTGACTTGAAATCAATTTACTCTATGCGGTGCCAAGTCAGCACTGACTCATCGTCAGTGGACTGACTCATCGTCAGTGGACTGACGTCAGTTACTGACTCAATGTAAATCTGCCTAAGTTAGGGAGCTTCTCCTTGACGCGATTCGTGCGATTTGCAATTTGTACTAACTAAAACTTAAAATCGTCCTTGCTACTACGATATTATGATGCAATTCGATTGAACTGACGTCATCGTGGCGATTGTGTTTTGTTTTTCATCTAGCCGTAGACAACCGCACGTTTTATTCATTATGTCGTAGTGGTAAGGTTTATTTTCACTTGTAGTTGGTCGAATCGCGTCGCATGGCGTCCTGGGGAAACACCCTTAGTAATATATCTCCTCACAGTGGGTGCCTGGACATGGACGACGAGCCCAAGGCCGGGCCAGAAAAAGGTGGCGTGATGATCTGAGGCATAACCACTACCACTTAATGCGAGCAAGCTTTGGGAAAGAGATGGCGCTAGACGACTTGTATAGCTCTGTCTCTTTCTCACAGCCTAAACTGGATCGCGTTAAGAGCTCGTGGTAAGGCCTCTGGACGTTATAACGTAAGGAGGTTATAGGAACAACACAAGAGCTCTTGGAAAGACTTGAGGAGGCCTTTTTCCAACAGTGGGACAACATAGGCTAAAGGAATAAAAAGACCTCAAGATAAAATCAATAGTCAATACCTTTTTTGACAGGCTATGGGGGAACATCGTGGATTTTAAACAGTAGGAGTCTGACAGTCCCTCTCGTCCTGTGAAAGAGGACTCATTTGATGATTTTACCATCCTTTAAAAAAGGTAGTGTAGCTTCAGGAAAAAGTTTTATAATAATAACATAGTTTACCCCAGCCGGCCGTGAAAGGAAATATTTAATCTTCACGACAGGTGCCTTACAGCGGCGGAGGACCAAGTATCAACACAATGGCTTCGATTTATCACAATTTTCTATGTTCTTTTGCTTTTAAAGGACTTGAACGGTGATATTATAAATGATTTTATACAATAGGATGCATTTGAAACTTCACTTATTCTTCTCCTTAGCGAATTGATGTGAAAAGTGTTTGGTTCAAAATTCAGAGAGCAAAATAAAAGCACTGGTGACAGGGTTACTGAACTTTTATTTTTGCAAATTAAAATCTTTATATTCTACTTGCCTACGAGTAGAAATGATTTTAAAAAATTCACAAAGGTGAGCTTATTTCTTTAAGGAGATTGGTGAGGCGTGTAAATAGCCTGCACCTTTGTGCGGGTTGTGATAAAGTTTGAAATAAGAACCTACGTAGAAGGTGTAATGGCGGACCTAAAACATAAAAGTAGTTTTCCTATTGATGAATCCCCGAAAAACCAATACCAAAAAATTATTAGCAGCAAACCATGCCCCACGTACCTTGACAATCCTGAGATCCCACTCAGACCCAGGGAGATGGGAAGATACCTCGTTCATGCGCGCGTGATGGCTGTTTGGTATGAGCTGCCGGCCGGCGAGCAAAATCTTCTTAAATCCACCGGTGGAATGGTTAAAACACCAAAAATCAACACTGCACTATAAGTTCTCAATGAAGCACAGATGCAGGTCCATTTATTTTATGAATATCATCGAGGTTTCACCAAAAAGGAATTTTTGAAAGGCGGAGCGAAGAACACACACAGTGTTCTCAATAATGGCGGCGGGAAGAGAGCTGCACGCTAATGCCATCTATTGGTAATGTTGCGGGAACACTCAAGGAAGTTTCGATACAAAGGGCGCTGCGTAAACGTAAATATTGGTGCGAGGATTCATCAACAGACAAACTAAATAAAGTAATCTGAACTACTAACATATTATATTCTATGGAAAAATCCTAAAATATTATTATTTATTTATTTATAATGATTGAAAAGGCATTGACGCTTCACCATGCTCGGGGGCTTTGGAAGGACGCAAGTGCTTTCAAAAAGAAAAGTGAAAAATTATAAGTATGTACTGACCCATATTTAGATCAGAGAAAACTCTAAGCTTTATGACTGAATGCGAGAAACAAATGATATAAGTTATTAATGTAAACTAAACCTTAATAAAGACTACTAGTATCGTATATGAGTTAACATTTATTGCGTTGGAATAGGATATAATTTAGCGACGGCACGTTTAAAGTTACCGAACTTTGTCTTTACCATTGCAACACGAGTGACATTCATCACATGGTAATGACGAATTACTAGATCCACAATATGGTCATGTTTAGGAAATAAAAAAGGATGCTTAGCGTCAAATGGAAGGTGAGACTTCGAAAGCCTTCCGCCAATGCGTAATATTCCCTCTTCATCTAAAAAGACAGCTAGACTTTGGAGTTTCTTTGAGAGCAATTTCCCAGATTTGATGAGCTTAATGTCATCTGCAAAATGAACAGATTGCACAGCACGGACTATCGCTCGTTCTGCAGCTGATAAGCCCTGAATAGAACGAGGCTCACAATGAGCCTTTGGCCTAGCGAATTTCAATATATAGGAAACAATGCGCAACAATTTATCCCATGATGAGGTACGTTGAGCAAGTTGATATAGAAGCGGTTGTTCTACTTGCGTGGTCACTGTTAAGACATTTGCCTTGTGCTCGAGAAGTTCCCCACAATTAATAGGAGAAAACGGTTTGACGAGCCAATCCTCTGGAGCACAACGAAGCCAAGAGGGGCCGTTCCACCAAAGTTCATGTGACACTAACTGAGAAGGAAGAATGCCACGAGATAGACAGTCGCTTGGATTCTCAACACCTGCCACATGGTAAAAATGTTGAGAACCCAAGTTCTCCTGACATTGAGCAACTCTATTGCTGACAAAGACTGACCAGCGGTGCGGAGAAGAGTGTATCCAAGATAAGGCTATCGTGGAATCTGAAAAGGCGTAAATTCCTGCAATAGGAACACGTAAAGCGTAAGTATCACGAACAGTTTTTACCAATTTTGACATGAGCACGGCGGCACAAAGCTCCAGACGTGCAAGAGTTGTAACTTTGGTAGGTGAAACCTTTGATTTCGCACAAAGTAAGCGGACTATGACACCAGATGGACCAGTAGAGTGTATATAAATCACACACCCGTACCCACCCATACTAGCATCAGCAAACGCGACTATACGAACGGAACAATCATCGGTAACGCCCACATGGCGTGGTATGCGTAATGTATCCAGCAACGGAAACTCTTGCATGAGAATGGAAAATCGTTTAAAAATATCGTCAGGCACGGGATCATCCCAACCAATATTACTCAGCCATAACTCTTTGATGAGCAACTTGGCATAAAATATCACGGGGGCGACCAAACCGAGAACATCAAATAAGCGTGCGACTATCGAGAGTATATTTCTCTTAGTACATTTCTCAGCTACTTGAGCGGAAGTGAAGAAGAAATTATCCTGAGAAGGTTCCCACGAAAGGCCTAGAACCTTAGACACATCACTACCAGCGTGAAAATCAAGGGACTTACGATGCGAGTCGGGAAGACTGTTCAAAAGAACGGGTGAATTGCTACACCATTTAACAAGGTCAAAATCGCCCGATTTGAACATCTTTATAAGATCATGCGATAGCTGCATCGCGGTGTCTTCATTATTCACAGAATACACCAGATCGTCCATGTAGAGACTGGTCTCTGCTACTTTAGCAGCTTCGGGATAATGCGGACTGTCAGAGGCCAGCTGTCGCACAGTGCGCATAGCTATGTAAGGACTCGACTTAAGCCCGAAAGGTAAGCGGTTAAAGGCGAAGGTTAACACAGGTTCGTTCTCATTGAATCGAAACAAAATGCGTAAGTATTTACGCTGGTCAACGGGTACACCAATGCGTAAATACATTTGTTTAATATCAGCATTTATAGCGATGGGAAATAGTCTAAACTTTATTAAAAGAATAAACAAATCTGTTTGTAAATTTGGACCAATATGGAGTACATCATTTAAAGATAACCCTGTATGAGTTCTAGCACTAGCATCCAATACAATGCGCGGCATCGGTTTGTCTGGCCGAACGACAGCGTGATGAGGGATATAGTACCCGTCATCGGAAACGGCAGATTCGTCGACCTGACTTAAATAACCGTTATCCATATACTCTTTAATAACGGCATTATAATTTTTTCGCAAAATCGGCGATTGGCGGAGTTTCCTTTCAAGCGCAATAAGGCGACGGTACGCGGCGGTGCGGGAGTTACCCAACTCAGCAGGATCCTTACTAAAAGGTAAAGCGACGGTATAACGTCCCACATCGTCCCGTGACACGGTCGAGGAAAAAATATTCTCACATTCGGTTTCCTCAGGAGAGAAAAAATGTTTATTATCAACTTCTTCCAATTCCCAAAACTTTTGTAATAAATCATTGAGAGCCAATGCCGTAAAAGAAGAATTAGGTAAATTTAAATTATCACTATTATGCGGAAAATCACCCATAAAGATATACCCGAATGTGGTCAATAATGCAGGTGGGGCGCGTGAACCAAGATCGACCCTGTTCCCCAAGTAAATGTACGGAAACAGTTGAGCGCCCAACACTAGGTCAATATCCCCTGGAATATTCCAGCTTAAATCTGCGAGCGGAAGCGCGTGGAAGTCTATATTATGGCTATCCCACTTAACATGGTGCGATGGTAGCTGGTCCGTAATGCACTCAACTACGAACGCGTGAATAGTATATTTTTGCTCCGGATATACGCGAGACTCGATATCTAAATGTACGTATCCTATTATCGGTCGCGATACCGAACCAACTCCTTTAACAAAAGAATTACTCAAAGGAATTATCAGTAAATTAAGCTTTCTACAACAGGCTGTAGTTATTAAATTATTCTGCGAGCCATTATCAATTAAGCACCTCACTATTGTTTTGTGACCCGCACTGTCACTTTTATTTCGCGCATAAACCTGAGCTGTCGATAATAGCACTATCGCCTTAGCCTTCGCTGCATCAGCTGCTAATAACACGGCCGAGCTGTGAGCCGAAGACGCGGGCGTCACATCACATGAATCAGACGCAATCACCCGTGCGGAAATATCGACCTTATCGCAATCAACGTAAGAGCGAGGCCCCACAGGCGTACCGGGGGTCGAAAGGAGCGCGGGAGGGGGGAGAGACAGCGGCGCGGGAGACGACGCCACGGCTACATTGCAATTCGTCGCTTTAACATCAGCTGTTTGCGGTGTATTTTCTTTATCAAAATGTAATAGTGTATGATGGCGTTTTTTACATAAGCCACAGACTGATGTTGACTTGCAGTTACTCAATCCGTGCGATGTGCTCAGACAATTCGCGCACCCACGTTTTGATTTAATAAACTCGAACCTTGTTCTAGGAGTCAACGCGGATTTAAACTTAGCGCAGTTATACAAATGAACATGAGCGTTATCATTACAATACGCGCAGCATGGAACCGCGATCGCGGGTAAACAAGCGGACGAGTCAGCTGACTCGCTCACAACAAACGCTTTTGTCTGTGTGCGTGAATCGCGAGGAGCGGAAGCGGGGTTTCTACTAAAGTTTCTCGCGTTCGAATGATACAAATTCGAGCGTGCCAATATCTTTGCCTGATCTTGAACGAATCTTATCAATAATTGCGTTGTGGGAATTTCAACATCTCGAATGGTAAGTTCAAACGATTGAGTAGTCTGTGCATCGATTTTTCTCATTGCGCAATGCAAAAGAATAAAATCAGCAAGATCCGTAATCCCAAGTTGTTTCAAGGCAGAAATAGACGCACTAAATGTTTCTATGAAAGAATCGAGACTATTAGCGTTAAATGAACAACTTTTTAAATCCAATATGTTATTTAAATAATGCGTACCTAGTGAGCGCTTCTCTTGATATTTTTTAACTAAACTATCCCATAACAACTTGTAAGTATCACCAGTAGGCACAATTCCAGCGGTAACCTTCAATGCGTTGTGTGTAAGCCTACCTATCAAGTACTGCACACGCTGCGAGTCCGTCAGCTGATCATTATCATGGATATTTGACTTAAACGACTCGTAGAAAACAGGCCAATTCTCAGTTTTCCCATCGAAAGATGGCAGCGCGATAGGAGGCAACTTTAATTTAGGCGGTTCAAAAAGAGTCTTTGAGTTACTACTGGGTGATGGTGGCGACTGATAACTGTTTATTTTATTCCTAACACGTTTAATATGAATATACAAATCTTCAAAGGATTCTAAACAAGCATAGTCGGCACTTGAACCAGGTTTTAAACTAATGTTTATTTGATTAATTTGATCGACAAAAGATTCAAATTTATCTCGAATGTCATCAATTGTCTCTGACTCAGTCATAAAACTTTCATTATTCCTCGAATCGAACGACGATATTTTTTTTGATAAATCGTACAATCGATTAATGCGTTTAAATAACAATCCTTTCTTTTCGTGAAGAATAGTTAATAAATCTTCCGGCTTCAGTTGTTTATCCGTCATTTTGCTAATTATAAAACAAAGACAATAACAATAAATACCTACCAGGCGGTTTGCAATATTATCGCACAAAGCCGAGAAGAGTTGGTAACTACCTACTTATTTACTTACGAACAAAGCGAATTTTTAAATGCGGATACCTACATAGAATGAACTTTACCAATAAATACGTAATGTCGTTCTATGTAAATTATTGCGTATGGTAACCACATATACGCGCGTATGGTAACCACATATAACCGCGTATGGTAACCAAACGCCGGAAAAATAATAATGCGGATACCTACATAGAATGAACTTTACCAATAAATACGTAATGTCGTTCTATGTAAATTATTATATTAATTGAACAGATTTACCAACAAATACGTAAAATCTATTGTCAATTTAATAAGCTGCGGCGTTAATTAGGTATTCATTTACCGAAAGTTTACGTAAATAAATATCTATTGTGCGTTATCTAAACCTATATGATTTTCACCAAAAAAATACGCAAAAATCTAGGTACCTACTGGTTATCTATCCGGTATCGAAGGACCAATAATTATGGTGAGGCGTGTAAATAGCCTGCACCTTTGTGCGGGTTGTGATAAAGTTTGAAATAAGAACCTACGTAGAAGGTGTAATGGCGGACCTAAAACATAAAAGTAGTTTTCCTATTGATGAATCCCCGAAAAACCAATACCAAAAAATTATTAGCAGCAAACCATGCCCCACGTACCTTGACAATCCTGAGATCCCACTCAGACCCAGGGAGATGGGAAGATACCTCGTTCATGCGCGCGTGATGGCTGTTTGGTATGAGCTGCCGGCCGGCGAGCAAAATCTTCTTAAATCCACCGGTGGAATGGTTAAAACACCAAAAATCAACACTGCACTATAAGTTCTCAATGAAGCACAGATGCAGGTCCATTTATTTTATGAATATCATCGAGGTTTCACCAAAAAGGAATTTTTGAAAGGCGGAGCGAAGAACACACACAGTGTTCTCAATAATGGCGGCGGGAAGAGAGCTGCACGCTAATGCCATCTATTGGTAATGTTGCGGGAACACTCAAGGAAGTTTCGATACAAAGGGCGCTGCGTAAACGTAAATATTGGTGCGAGGATTCATCAACAGACAAACTAAATAAAGTAATCTGAACTACTAACATATTATATTCTATGGAAAAATCCTAAAATATTATTATTTATTTATTTATAATGATTGAAAAGGCATTGACGCTTCACCAGAGATCTTACAGATAATGTAAAACTGATTAGGGCACAAATACAGTAAATAAATACAAAGATCAAGTCTTTTTTTGTTTTAAACTTCTCCACACTAGGAATTTCTCCTGTGTAAAACGCACCCAGTTTACAAACATAGAATCACACGTACAGAAACTACAAAGTAAGCTAAAGTGAATGATTTCATATTTTTGAAAATGTTTATTTGGTAACACTTTTGCTCGGGCCCCTCTTAGAGGGCCAAAGCCTATCGGGCACGCGAGATAGTCTCATTATTGTTAATTTTAGTCAATACAAGTCTGACAGTCCTTCCATCCCGTCTGAGTGGGAAGACTTATTTGATGTACTTAGCACGATAAAAAAAAGTGGGAAGCAAATTTTTTGGAAGGCTAAAAAAGAGCATTTTGATAGAGTTCAAGAATAATAGCTTTCAAACAATTTCTCCAAATGCTCCCACGATTCCTGCAATCTGAACAAAGTTTCTGAACTCTATTCTTTCCGAAAGTTCTCAAGTTGTTATTATAAGCAATAAACCTTGTTATCCGTAACTCAAAAGAGATCAAAGTCGTATTAATTCGCCAATAGCAGCAGGTGCTCTGAGAGTTGTTTGTTTGAGAGCGTTCTAACTTCCGATAGGTAAATATTACTTGTTTTATTTAGATTGCGTTTAAACGCTTACCAGAAAAGTACTTATTTTAAAAACAAAAACTCTAAATACTCGTACCTGCCAGAATGGATAAATGCTCGGTTTGTTCCGCGTTCAACCCCTAAGATTTTCTACTCTTTTCCGCGTTCGACCCTAAACGTTTCTACATTCGACCCTTAAGGGTTGAAAGTGGAATTTTATTTCTTAAATGTATTCTGACCAAATTGTATATCATAAAGTATTGCAGAAATTAACCTATTTTCTGTAATAATAAAAAAGTCGACCTAAGCAGGGTTGACAAAGCAAACTCCGGGGTATCCCTGAAATCTTGCTAAAACGAGTTTTATTTGGTGAACATTTAATTATCCATTTTGGCACACAAACCCCCTTATCAATAATCGTGGACTAAAGTTACAACCAGGATAATCTTCGGACTAACCATACATTTTAAGGACTAACCCGTAGGATTCAATTGATGATTTGATTTGATTTGATTTAGCCGTTTTATTTCATCTCCCAATCATAATATTTAGGTCTTAATTATTTAAGATTCATCTGACAATAAAATTGTAATCGTTATTGTTAGAGCAAGGTTTTATGCAAGAAAGTTTTCGAAAAACCTTGTAGTTGGTCGAAAATTTTAACCCGTGCGAAGCCGGGGCGTGCCGCTAGTACCTAACAATACAATTGTATACTATAAAGATCCTTCTATCTTATTCAGCCACGAAAGATTTTAAGATGGCGAGCATTCCATCTTGAACTAAGCTCTTTGTAATGTCAGTTATTATGACTGGAGTGTGCGTAGCGTTCGATCCAGGACAAATGTTTGTGTGATGAGCACGATCATTTGTAAACTGTGTCTGGGTCGCCCTAATTTATCTATAATATGTTAAACATGGGTATTTAGAAATCATCTATCGTACCAGTTTATCGACGGTTGTCTAGTACTCAATCAAAGAGACACAAGCTCTGCTTAGGTCTTGGATACTAGACTGTTTCGTAACCCTGTGTGACTAGTTGTGGAATACTAAGTTTTAGCCATTTTATTTCATACTCCCAATCATAATATTTAGGTCTTAATTTTTTAAGATTCGTCTGAGAATTGTAACCGTTATTGTCAGTGCAAGGTTTTTATGCAAGAAATTTTTCGAAAAACCTTGTAGTTGGTCGAAAATTTTAACCCGTGCGAAGCCGGGGCGTGCCGCTAGTACCTAACAATACAATTATATACTGTAAAGATCCTTCAGCCACGAAAGATTTTAAGATGGCGAGCATTCCATCTTGAACTAAGCTCTTTGTAATGTCAGTTAATATGACTGGCAGTGCACGCTGCACTAGCAAGCTGTCAAGTTTATTTCATTCAACAAGAATTTGTTTTATATCGAAAAGGTTTAATACCCTAAGTATTTTAAACTAAAATCATAGTTAACTAAATAATTATATACTAGCTACGCCCGCCTTAGTTGATTTTCGCTTTTATGGTAAGCCACCTGAGCCGAACATATTGGCCTTAATAAAGTAGAATCAACAGCTTAATGAAATTGCCCACATAATATGCGACTCACAACTTTCAACAGTTCTCAATTCTTTAGTTGAATTTTTTTTCTTTAGTGAGTGTACAAACCCACCACACTATTGAGTCCTCAAACAACTGCAACCCCTGAAAGCCACTTGAATTCAACAGTAGCAACCTACCAGAAAAGCGCCGAAACTCCTAATGAAGCATCGACGTGTCCCGCCCCTTAGAATAGAATTTCCTGTCTTGGATGCCATGAACAACTTGAAATCCTAATCACAAAATAAAAAATCAACCCCTTGGAGGCAAGTAGCTCAAAAAAAATCTCTATGCAAAATTTTTCCCACTTCCTCAGGGGTCCATGCAAGCAGTGAGACATTTAGGAACAAAATTCGAGACGCCTAGCACTTGTACTAACAAAGTTTCATACAAACTATTGACAAATAAATATATGTCCGATACAAACTATTTAGCTCTGCTGGACGCACACTAATACAGCTGGGCCAAAGTGGCGCTCAAAAGGAGCTCTTGGAAACATACTTAACTCAGAAGAATTCATGTGGAACTCATTGTGCTAGATCGCAATTTGACGTAGTATTTGTCGTGTCACATGACATTTTCCTAAAATAAGCCTCCCACGCGCTTGTGTACTGACAAAACAAATGCCTACTATTTTGTTCAAGCGACATTGTGTATTCCAAGAGATTTATCACGAATATTTAGTGTCCGACTGGATGTAATTTTTTTGCCGAATATCGAGGCCAAAGGTTTAATAACCCCTAAGAAGTATTGTTAAGGATTGACTAAAAGCCGAATCCAACTCGGTTGAGCAGCGTTCGGGAAATTGCGTAACATTTTCTCGTCCAAAATACCTCATTGCCTCAAGTCTGTGGAGTCTCTCTGCGCGATCGACTCAGAAATGAGGAGATTCGTAGACGAACCAAAGTAACCGACATAGCCCAACGAATTAGCAAGTTGAAATGGCAGTGGGCAGGCCATATAGCTCGCAGAACTGATGGCCGATGGGGCCGTAAGGTTTCGAATGGAGACCACGCACCGGCAAGCGCAGGCCGCTTACAACCGGTCCTACTGGAAGTCCAAAGGGGAGGCCTATGTTCAGCAGTGGACGTCTTACGGCTGATGTGATGATGATGATGATGATGACTAAAAGTAAATACTAGTAATAAGTTAATATGAGAGCTAATGGAGATAGCAATGGAGCAGACATTTGTTTCTAGTGTAGATCGCGTATGACCGCGTATGACCACGATGAACCGATGTTATGAAGATTGTGGCTGGCAGAGGATGGATGCCAACTGCCCCGAACCGAGATGGTTGGCGTTCTCTGAGGGATTATTACGTCCAACAACAGACGAAAATTGGCTGAAGAGAATATGAGAGTTGCAAATTTGATGGATGACTCAATCACGACAGATTAGCTGAACAGAATCGGTTTCGGCCGACATTATTTTTTTCTCGAAAATCACCGAAGCTTCGGTCAGACACTACAAACATTTAATACATAGTTGTTGGCACTGGGTCGCTTCGCAACAAAAGTCTATGAGGAAAGTTAGAAACTCCGACCTAGGTCCTATCTCGACGCCTCGCAATATATCTACAATATTACTTGGTTATCTAAGCGGAAAACTTAAAGTTAGTTACTTTACTTGCTAATAGAAAGTGAAAACTGTTGCTGTAGCCAACTTTGTTCGTCAAAAGTCGTACTGTATTTTTTCTGAGATTAATTTTGCGGCTTCTGCCTGAGAAGTCAGACTGGGAAGCTAGGAGTTTTAGTTAGAACCTCAAGTGATGTAATTCAAAGATATAAACAGAAACTGTTGAGTACAGATTTTAGAGGTTTGAAAGAGAATAAACTGTTACTCATAATAATTCATTATCTTGTCCTTCCTCAGATTTATTTGGGATCAGCGCACCGTTACTGAAGATCATCGCCACGCTGGAATGTTCTGAGAGAGATGATGAATTGTTTCCACACCACCTTCCCATCAGCTTGCTGAGAAGTCATCACTATGAGGCCTAGCCAGGACTACTCTAATAGGATTAAATCAACGGGTTTGTGATTATCCCCTAGTTATTTTTCCATCAACCCATTCTGTCTTCAATCGCGAAGCTGCTAAAGTTACTGAGAAAGCGCTGATAGTAAACTGTCTGATCTTAATCAACGACTTCTAAGCCTTTTGAGAGTAAACTGTTTCAAATTATATCATCGATTCGCTAAACAAACACGGTGAATATACGTTTCCAAACGAACCAGACATGAGCAGCTCCCGCCATTTGATATTCATAAATTCCATTTACAAAAAAAAAGAAACAAAACACTCTTTTATCAAAATACAATTCCAACAGCGTATCGGTATGAATTTTATTCCTCCCCAAAATATATCACGAGTTAAATATCCGAGGGGATGTCACAATTCATATTATAATAATAACGTGGAAAACCGCACAATGATCATAAATTCAAAACGTGTGTTTCATGCTCTGATGACAACAGATTGCTCTACACAACAGTCTGCGGCAATACAATAATTCGGTTATGTATTATTTAATAAGTTAGTAACCTTATTACATAAACATAAGGTTTTCATATTACTTTGGAAGTCGATTTTGGTAGGATAGGATAAAAACTTATTTTCTTCTTCGTCTATACCAAGTTGAAGGATACATTCGTGCCAGTTTCTACTCTAGCAGCTCATCATCATCATCTTAGCCATAGGACGTCCACTGCTGAACATAGGCCTCCCCTTTTGATCTCTAGCAGCTCAATGAAAGACAATAAGTCTAATATACTCAGTCTTCTCCCCAGGGTCGAGGGCACTGGCATTGTGTGGGCCATCGGAGGACACGGGTGGAGGTCAGTGCCTTAAAGAGGCGATATGCGGCAGTGACTTCTAGCGTCCGGCCCTGATCCACACCATGGTAATGAGTTAATTTTTTAAATAATTTCCATGGGGGACCATGGAAATTGGTAACCTCCTGCTGCAAAGCAGTATTGCAAATAAAGGAGGAAGTCGAATTCTTTTGGGAGAGGCTAGCCTTCCTACTCATGCACCAGGCAACGCGGCAAAAGTCTTGGGTATCGAGGAGCGCCATGCGATTTTCTGCCATAGTAGGTACGAGCTTTTGGACGGCGAGTAAAGTGGTAACTCGCCTTCATATTAAGGAAAAGGCCCAGATCGACGGTACGCTGTGTAAAAAGGGCGAAGGACACTCATAATAAGCAAACAAAAGGTACTTTGTGAGGGTAAAATTAGAGGAACCGAGTTAATTTAATAATTACGGAGCTAGTCAACCAAAATCCATTTGTAAAGAACAAAGTGAACCCCAGTTATTTAATAAAACAGGTCAAACAAAAAGATAGCACCTCGCCGTCACCATTAGGGCATTTAGACAAAGTTAACTAGGGAAAAACCTTTTCATCTGAGATTTTCTGCGAAAAATTCTGGCAGTCTCATTACCGTTAGCTTTCAAATGAAGTGGCTAATTCCTAAGACAGTTAAAGCGCTGAAAGTAGGTCCTGCTCTGAAAGACGGACGCGAGAAAAGTAAATTTTCTTTAGTAACTTCTGAAAAATGGGACAAAAGCTGCAATGCACTGCGAAAGTTGAAATTGTATGGCCCCCCGTCCGTTCATTACAGTTTGACTAACTTTTTTTACTTTTTCTAATGTGTTTAATGTATCAAAGTTAGAGGAGGTTCAGAGGTATTTGCCTATGTATAAAGTTTTAGGTTTTATTTTTTTAACATTTAGGTCTTGTGATTTAAAAAAATCTCTTTTATTACCATCGTAACACTTTATCATTGTTTTCATAGGTATACATACATATTTATACTTAGTGCATTTTTGTTTCAGCCATGTTTATAATCATGAAAAACAGGTTCAATCCATTAATAATTGCTTAATTTACAGTTACAGTTCCATCAAAATGATTCCTTACAAATAAGTTAGCCCACTAATTGGCCTTCGTTTCTCACCCTTAATTATCACAAATATAAACACTCAGAGCCGCAAAAAGAAAAATATTTGTCCCAACCTATAACGAGTGACCTCATTAGTCGCGGACTTACCCCAATTTCCTTTTTAAAAGAAAATTAAAGAAGCTGTCAATAAACTTCCACGTTGACGTTACCGCAATATGAAGATTTTTGAAAATGGAATAGAATACCGTTGACTGCGACTTTTGAAAATGGAATAGAATAGTGTTGGATCTTGACAATAGGGGCAGTTGACACCACCAATCAGTTACGTACTTTAAGATCCAATCAAAACGTCGTTTCTGTCATAAATCTTGTGTGTCAAAATAGCAAACTGTGACTTCACTCATTTCGAAACGTTGACAATAGGGCAGTTGACACCACCACAAAACACGTTTCTGACATAAATCTTGTATGTCAAAATAGCAAACTGTGACTTCACTAATTTTGAAACGAAATAATTCAGTCTTTTTGGTGCTGCCGCAACACACATTACCTAATTATTATTTATCTTAACTTAATTTCTGAATAATTTCATATTGCTTAGATCCCAGGTTTTTCTTTTCCTTTTAAACGTCAATATACCTTATCCCATAAAGGTGAACATCAAAATTAATTACGTATTTTCAGAATCTAGACTCCATTCATTCATATTTCTAAGAAAATTCCATAAAAGAGCAGGTACTTTGAAGTTTAAACTTTCTTTATAAAACTGTTTATTGAAGCAATCTAGTCTTTGATTTTGAAGCGTAAATTAAGAAAAGCTTCACTTTAATTAGTATGTTCAGTCATTCCGTCAAACGCGTCTAATATAAAAGAAATATCACAAATACCGTCTTTTAAAAAATTTAAACAACCTTCAATTTACGTCTCAATTTCTCACATACTACCCTCTCATACGATTAACTACGGGTTACTCATAATGGTTCGAATTCCGAACACGTTGTCCTGCGATGACGCGAGGATTCTTGGCGGGACCAGACGGCTCGTAATCCCGCCGCCATTTTGAAAACGTTTGAATAAAAAACGGTCTCTTATTTTCGTAATGGGAATATAGTACCTACTGAAGTTTGTTGTGCCGTATGAGGCTTTATGAATAATCATTTAGTGGAGTGCTAGGGTTTTTTTATAGCTGGTTTTATTATTTACGGTCGTCGTACCTACTTAGGTCTAAACGCCTTCATGCTTTGTTTCTGGGTTACAGATGGCGACATTTTTGCAAACGCTTTATTTATTCTGAAAGCAGTACAGAACGAAAGAACAAAATTTCTTGAGAAAATTTTCTTGGTGTACGGAATAACAATGTTTCCAAAGTCTGAAGGCAGATAACCTAAATATTTTTTATTGAAAAAGTCCAATACAAGGTTATTTTTCATAATATCGCTGTACTGTCTAAAAGGGCACCCTGAAACGCAAAGGGAAACATTTCAAATACAGGGGCCGTATTACAACGTCTTAAAACCAGGCTTGTTCCAGTGAGTGAACGAGATGGCGCTAGACGACTTGTATAGCTCTGTCACTTTCACTCGCCGGAACAAGCCTGGTTTTAAGAAGTTGAAAGCGAGAGTAATTCCAATGTGGGAAAGAGACAGAGTTATACAAGTTGTCTAGCGCCATCTCGTTCCTACACTGGATTTATTCTCGCTTTTAAGTCGTCACTTCAGCTTCTGTCGTCACACAGGACGGAATGACTGAGATGATTTTTTTCCAACCTTAGAATAAGCCTTTTATGACAGTTGAGCTCTTTATGTTCTGAGTCGAGGTACACGATGACCAACAAATGCTTGCACTGCCTGGACAAGTCCACTCAAATCTGTGTGGTTCTTTCCTCAAAAGACCATCTCAGACACATGGTCCTCGTAAGACCTGAGCAAAACAATATCTAAACTTTAAAAGAGACTGTGACCTCTGATTTGTTTCGGCTGTTTCTTCTCAGAGTAGTCATGTACGAAACACCGGCCTCATCTAGCTTTAAAAGGTATTGGTTGTGACGTGTATAAATGTTTTTTTATAACGAACTTACAAAATAAATAAGTATCATTTATGCTCAATGGAAAAGACTTATCGGCAGCCATATTATGTTTTACATGTAAATTCATCTATACCTATATGTTTTTGCCAAATTTTAACCCAAATTTTCCCATCAGTTCGAATAGAACTCCCAATATAAACACACAAAGTGTCCCAAACAAAGTTACGAACAATCGTTACATTTCGGTTCAAAGATCAGGGGCCAGTTAAGCGTTTACTAAACCAAAACAATACCGTAGTTTGACCAGAAATCGATGAAGGACCCTACTCAGCCGAACGAAAATGTTTTGTAGTGTCAAACGCAACTAATGAAAAACAGGAGCTTTGAATCCTTTGAACCTTTGAAGTAGGTACAATAATCAACTTAGTAAATAAATACGTAATATAAAATTCATAAATAGCTCCAAGTTTTTTTTTTTATCAGAAAGTATTCGAATATTTTAAAACTATTCGAAATCAAAAGTCATTTATTCAAATTAGGCTGATTTATCAGCACTTTTTGAAGGTAAATTTTTACACTTCCTAGTGTTTTGGCTGGGAAGAAGAAGTGGCGGAACAAACTCCCCAGCAACATACGAGTATCTGTCTGTACGGTTAGAAGAACCAAGATTTATAAAATTTAATAGAACATTCACATTATATACATCAATCCGAGATTACACCTCAATCGTTACTAGAAGGCACATAAAGATAAACTTATTGCCGAGCTAGATAAAAAAATAAGACCTCCTTCGGCTTAAATTACAAATATCTGTGAATGGAAATGTTAAGTAATTTATATCTCAAATATCCCAAAGGTAAGACAAAATAAATCTGTCCAATCAAAACAGATTGAGAACAAATGGCAAAATGTGTTTCACGCTTGACCAAATAGTAAGAAGCTTTACTATTTTATTGAATTAAGGAATTAACTGGCACGCACTAATTGGAACGATATAAAACTGTGGAACACCGGGTACAAACCACAAGTGAGAAGCGACTGCATGTCGGACTACTCACTTCGTCATAAAACATTTAATTTTATAAATAAAATCTTTATTCCATCTATCCCATGAAACAATAGAATATCAGATATATTTTCCGCCATTTTGTTTAAAAACGTACACAAGATGGCGACGAACTACACGGACAACATCGGCCCCATGGCTTATCCCCTAAAAATGTTAGTATCACTTTTCATTAATTTGCTCAGTTTTATCGACAATTCATTTCCAAAAGAGTTTTTTTTAAGTAAAATCGGAGTGTTTTCAATTAATTTCATTAAACATCGACTTTAGGTGCTTAATAAACCTTTTTACACCGGGTTCTTTTTGTAAATTATCTTGTTTATACTTTAAGTAATTTTCTTTAAAAAAAATTACTAATACTTTATTTTTTAACTCCGTTAAAAATTACGTATTGATTACTATAACTGATTCTATGTTCAAATCTCACCATAGAGTTAATTCTAACTACTCTTTATCATCCCAGGGTGTCTCAGGAGGTGGTTGAGCACATGCTAGGCTGGAACATCCCGGAGGAACACCAGGATTTAGTCCACGAGCACTGGAGGAACTTCCCAGCAGTCAGCAAGTATGCTCACTACATGCTGGCACTCATCTACACCATGCTGATGGTCACATCTTTCCTGGGCAACGGCATTGTCATCTGGATTTTTGGCACGTGAGTATCAAAACCTTTCTGTAGTTTTAGATCATCGACTATTCTACTTTATTCAAATCCTCTAAAAGGCCGTGAAAAATTACAGATTCAAAAAAAAGTATTGATACTTGTGTCCAATCTAGCCGTTGCGAAAGGTTGTCCAAAATAGCGAAGACCATCTACACGAGAGATGTCCACTGTATTAAAGTGGTCTTATAAAATCTGGATATGTTTTTATGGTCATAATCGATATCCAAATATCTTTGCAAACTTTTCCATCTCACAATTCCACGTGTTTTCCAACATATGGCCTTTTTCCCATGGTTCACTTCGCTAAACGGTCAGGGCCCATTGGAATGCGCACGGCAAAATTATTCAAGCGTGATCTTGAATTGGCGCGTTTCCGATTTTACCCACAGGTCCTAAGCCTGGGAAAAACTCACTTTTTGTCAAATAATGTTACGCAAAAATGATCTCTATGGCGTTTAATCATGCCTTGTCTTCGCAAAGCATTGTCCCTCAATATTTTTTGGTAGTAAATACCTGATTGTTGTTGTTTTGTCTCCTTGTAAAAAGGCATAAAAACAGAAACAGAATATTATTGTTACCAAACAGAATATCCTACCTAACAGTGAGCTCTGTAAATGACAAGTACCTACACTTACCTTTGTCAGAATTTTCCTGGCTTGTTCTAATACCCACGTACTAATATAAATGCTCAAACAATATATTTTTATCGTTTTTATTCACTCAATACTCCCACGACTAGATGAGTATAAAAAGAACCTGCTCCAAATAATGGAATAAAGCTGGCCAGAGAAATAAAGGCTTTATTTTTAAACCCTAAATCACCCAATGTCCATCTTAACAGCGAATAACCCTTTACTAAGTATTCGATTAAAAATGCAAAAGCGAATCCCAAATTAATATCGTGGAACAATTTGACGATCCGTTCGTGAAAGTGACGTCTTCGGCGATTTAATTAAGTTTCGAACGCATCAAGATTCAAGATGGCGGGCGCCGAACAAAATGGTGACAAGTTGGGGAATTAAGTTAAAGTTAGTGAAATAAACGTTTAACCTTAATTATATGCTTAGCGACGATTGATATGTGGTCGTTAATTTGGTTTACAGTGTGTTACTTTTACGAGAATTAATTAGTTAACTTTTAGTTGGATTGATTGACGCAATTGATTGGATACCTACGTTGAAGTTGAAACTAACTATGAAAATGAATGAGGATTGAAACAGTCGATAGACTTTATTGTTTGAACTGAAATGGGTTATAAGAAAGTCAGTGGAATACTTTCACACAATGATTTTTGCAATTTCAGCCGAATCTATAGATACCTAATATTTTTTGAGGCCTTGTTTCTCTTTCTGCACAAGGAATGAATCTACACACAGTATAAAGTCTTAGGCTCGTATAACAGAACGTCACTTAATACTCAAGTATTACTTAAAACTAGATTCAAGGCATTTGATTGGTTGAAATCCAGATTTAAATAGAGATCATTGCTTGAATTTCGGTCTGTAATACGGGCCTTAATCTACGAGACTACTTATTAGAGAAAGAAAAATATTAGACGCATGGAAAACAACGTGATTGCTTAAACTAAATAAAAAAATACCTATTAACGAGAAAAAATAACTATAAAAACCCAGGAAAATACTAAATGTGTACAGATCGTGACCTCTACCACAGAACATTTATAATAGAAAAAACACTACAAAGAGTCAGACCTTCCTAGGCTTATTTAGTTTATCTTAACGAAGGTAATTAGTCCCCAAATATTTTCATAACAAACTTACCTTCACGTCACAGTAAATAACAAAAACAACATTCTCAAGTTTCTCTATATTTTTCCCAATAACCGCTAATCTATTACAACAAACAAAAACAACAAAATCCCATCAACAGAACAATTGACGAGAATTCTCGAAACAATGATGATTATAAACAGAAATCCGTGGATAAGATAAAATCCGCCATTGCCATCGGCGGGTACGATCTAGAGAGCGTGTCGGGAGCAAAAGTTCTAAACCGCTCCGCACTCCGCACCAGTTCGGAAAACGTTTCTGATGTTCGCCGACTAACGTTTTTTTGTAGCGGGCTTGTTTTCCATAGCGAATCATTGAGGGATGAGATTTTCCGCTTTCAATAACTTCGTTTTATTTACCTTCTCCTTTTTTTACACCATAGTGTATTGATACATTTTACTCTTTAAACCTACATTTAAAAAAAAAATACCGTCATATCACAAGAAATTGAACACTTGTCCAAAAAAGTGTAACTGCAAAACGATCCTTATTATTATCGTGTGTTTGCTTTTTTGTTTTATTCAATAACTTTTTCTCTTTCAATTCATTTTCGTTTCGTTCTGAAAACATAATTAATACGACTACTCTAGCGATATCTTCCTCCTTGGCTTCTGTAACTTATATTATTTATTTTACTTCAGTCAATTTTCTCTCGGATATCATAACTCCTTGCTCGCTTCGCATAGCTTTCAGTACAACCTACCCCATATTTATCTTGGTCGTTTCACTGCTATCTGTGTCACTGGGCGCTGTTGCTGAGATTTTAGGCCGTTACGATGTTTTTACCTTATATATATTTTTATGTTTTGCAAATGCTTATTCGTCGGATCTACTTACTTCGGCTTCCGAAGAATCGTTTTGTTGGAAATTGATTGGCTCTTTTGTTGACGTCTAATGTCATTTTGATTTGAATTTGGAATGATTTATGAGTAAACAGCCAGTGTTATTATATTGATTCTATATTTGAATGTGAGTGATGATTGGCTTAAATTGTTTGTTACATAAAAAAAGAAAATGATTTAAATGTAGATTTGTTTTATTTTAATAGCAACATAATTATAACAAAGTAATATGAAGTTTATTAGAAACTGTTTAATACTAGGATATTTAACTAGGTAGGTACTACTACTCTGTCTAAAGCAATTTAAGTTTGTTTGTTTCCAAGCGTCAATTTATTGATAGCTAATAACTAAGTAAGTAATCAAGGAACTTGGTGAAACACAAACACATTTGACAAGATTAATCTTCGTGTTGTGTGGTGTAAATTAATTATTCTGCATAGTTACAATATAATTTTCTTGTTTTTAAATGTGATTTAATTCGTGTAAGCGTTTGTGCTTTTTATGTTTATCTTAGACAACAATTAATACTACTATTGGGAAAAAAACAAGGGACCGTGCATGAGCCCAGCAGTGTTTATTTACAAACTTCTGTTTTAAAAAGTTACCTATTCGTGTGTTAAAACTCCCCATCACTAGATAATAGTTTTTATCTACTTTCATATCGTAAACTTCCAAATACAAAACTCAAAACGAGTTTATAATGACATACTTTATACCATAGAGTATCGTAATGAAATTAAAAAATTAAATTATAACACTGTTTGTCTAACAAAACAATGTTATAATTTAATTTTTTTTCATTATGATACAGATTACTGATCATAGATTCATTTTTTTACTTTTTTATCTGTGGCTGCGCGCGCTTTCTAAGGGAATGTTGGGATTTTGACGTTTGTGTTTCGGTGGATGACATGGTGGATGATTATTAGTGTTTATTAATTTTTATCTTTTATTTGATATGTTCGTGTTCAATGAGAGTAGATAAAGTAGTGTATGAAACTGTACATAACTAGGTATTATACCACTCGTGTGATACTATTATAAAACTCGCTTCGCTCGTTTTATAAACTCACACTCGTGTATAATACCCCTCATTATGTACCAGTTACATAAACTACTATTATCTACTTACAATTCCATTTTTAAGCTTTTATTAAAACACAAAAATAATTCGTAGTAGGTATATCTTTAGAAAAAAATACATTCAACATCAAACATTCAAAATTCTTTGCATAAATTCCAAATTCAAAAATGCAAGAGCAAAGTTCTAAGTCTGTCGTTTAAAAACCTCCTTGCTCTAAAAAGACAAAGACAAAACTCAGTAAGACCTCCTTCCATACATTCTTTGCATCAAGTTGTGTCTCATTAGAGGACTCATTAAGGGAACTTCCTGGGCTCACATCCTTACGGCTAGTGTAATCAAGCCGGTTACGACTTGTACGACCCTTTTAGTGTTTGTCCCGTACCCAAAGAACCTCGCTTTTTGTCCCTCACACCGTGACGCACTTTCTGCTTGGTTTATTTTTGGTTGTATACTTCAAAGGATTATGTTGTGTTCCTTTTTGAGTAGAAAAGTAAACGGCAAAGCTAGCCGTATGCATGTCAATGAAAACAGAATTTAGTATTTTTTTGGGAAGTTTAAGATAAAAGTAAGTTCCTCTTTCATTGGAAAGTCAAAGCTTTTATTTCAAATAGTCGAGTTACAGGCCTTTTTGTAATTGCCAATAACATGACAAGAAGCAAAATAAGGCTAAATTATAACTCAAGAATTGTAGTAGCCTATTCCAGATATTAATGTCTTTATTTTAAAGCACGCCAAGAAAGAAGACCTGCAGAAAATTCGTGGTACTACATTTTTAATGAAATTTGATGTTATAACACTAACTAGATACTAACGCTAACATCTACACCATTCATTACCTTCCTAGAAATTTAATATCAACTTTAAGAGCCCATACTACCTCAAATGGCTTAGCAGAATCCTGTGATACGTCGAAAATACTGCAGCATTAATTTTGAAATAAATATATATGGTGAAGTTGAGGATTCATGTTAGGTCTTATGTTTGGCGAAAACATGACACCATAAAATTTTCTCGATAGAAAAAAAACCCTAAGTTACCTCTAAATTGAACAATAATACGCTGGCAATCAGAAAATACTTAAAATTAGATCATGAAACTTTATAGACTAACTGAACAAATTATAAAGCAGGTCTTATGTTATTTATTTTTTTGAATTGTCTTTTTTTTAGCCGTAAAATAATTAGATTTGCGTGTAGACAGCTAAAAGAAAGAGCAAGCACTATTGCTTGTGTGGCACGTGCAAGTGCGAGCGAGTAAGATTATATTGAAGTACTATGGAGCCTTAATTTTAAAAGTTCAGAGGTTGTCCCTGCTGTTCTTTTTTTGAACAGAATCGCTAATGGGACCAACCGCGAATTGTTCGTCCCAGTACGAATGTGATCTACTGCGATCGCGAGATTAAGTGCAAAACAGAAAGAACTGCGCATAATTTCTTTGAACTGGACTGGGTTTTTTGTGAAAACCAAATCCACAAAACATGATTTGTCATGTGTTTGAAGTTGTCCATTAATCGAGATGGTTGTGCCCAATCGCTCTAACTGGATAGGTTGGTATCAATCCTATACGCTGCCAAAACCACAGAGCGACGCCAGCGCTTCAATCTATCCGTACCATAACGATATTAAGGACACCAGCAGTCCATTATCAAACACAATCCAACTACTAACCGCCTAAGTTATAAAACTCTTCCAACTTTAAAGTTGAAGAAAACTATAGTCAACCAAAGAGTTAGCATGGAGGCAACTAAAAGTAACGAAGACATCAATTTTTAACACTATTTCAAGTGTGCTGCTTTGCAATGCCTATTGTTTTGCAAGTACATATTGGATTTAGGTTTATAAGTTTATTTGAAAAACAAACTAATGGTATCACCCCCATATATAAATCCCTAATCCCTTTTTAGGTAAAATCATCAAACGAATCGTCTCGGCTTGAGTGGAGCAAAAGGGACTGTCAAACTCGTATGGACTAAAAATCCACGGTGTTCTTTCAGTAGCCCTTTACATTCCAGGGGTTTCACGGCTTCCCGTTTGGACAATTCCACGATTCAATGAGTACTCCCTCCTTGGTTGAAGCGGAAGAGACTGTCAAACACTTACTGACTAAAATCTACCATGCTCTTTCCTTTTACATTCCAGGGGTTTCGCGGATTCCTGTTTGGACATTCCATGATCCCTGAAGTAGATTAAAAACGACTTTTTAGCAGTGTTTGAAGTTTCTTTCTTGCCAGAAAGGTGCATACCAAATTCATTTGCCATTAGTACATTTCCTGCATTGATTGTGTCTCCCGCCACAGCGCATATAAATTCACATCGGGTCGTTATCTTGTTGAACGTACGAACATATTTCTTGAACTTCTATCGTAGTTGCTGTTAAATGTCTTCGATTTTGTTGCGAATGCACTGAGAATGGAATACATTTTACTGTGCATACAGTGCATTTTAGATATTTACTTGTGCTCGCTGTACATTTTAGACCTTTAATAGTTCTAAGGTTTTCTAACTTGAACTAAATGCCTTTATTTTGATGAGTTACTAATCTAAATTTTCTAGCCATTGCTGTACTCCTGTGTTAAAGCTACATAAGCTGGCTTCTGCAAATTGACAGCTATCGGTAATCAGCTGTGACAACGCAGTTCCACCTGCCTCAGCCGCCGTCGTCAAGAATGAGGCTATCAAAATGCAAATAAAATATCAGTTTCTTTAACTTGCAAGGACGTTTTTTAACAAAACCTGAATAAAAATGTGTAGTATTTCCACCCATCCAGCACACAAAATAAAAGATGACTATGTAATTTTTTTACACAGTGATAATCCCGAAACATCGAGTCGAGCGAAGCGACTAACAGTGTCTGACAGTCAGTCTCTTGCTGAAAAGTTTACCCTGTACCTTAGGTTGCACTTTGGGTTCCTGGGCCAAGGTATCCTGGTTAAAAAGTCCCGCTATCCCTTCTTTACACAAGAGTTTCAGCGAGTTTAGCCACAAAATACCTCTTCTAACTTTATATCAATCGACTAATTGAAATCGGACACAAGAACAATCAGAGTCAGTGAAACAATTAAGTTAATCGCGTGTAATTAACGTAATTCACGCGATTTGTACGGCAGCTGGCTATTATGTAGCCAGCACAGATTGCGTATTGTCGCGGCGCGTAATGGCGGCCCAATCTATGCTTGTTTGTGGGTCAATCGCTATTCTGACGTTTGTCTCTTATGGGGTTGATGGAATTTGCGGAAAATTGGGGTTGAGAACTTTGTTATTATAAGCTTAATGTTATATACAGAGGCGCTAGCACGAATGCAGGTCGTAAAAGTTAATGTACAGTTTTTTTTTTAAATATTAAATACAGCTTGGCAAAAAACAGTAGAAACCGGAAGTCGCCACTGTGCTCTCGCTACCAGCACTTTGAATGATTTTATTTTATTTATTTTCACTTACTACGTTAGTTCAATGGCACAATAATAAATCTAACAAACCTGCGTTCTTTGTGTACATCCAATATCAAAGATTTTAAAACGTAAAAATATTAGTTCCTTTTCAATCCGTTCTGGCCAAGCTGTACAAGTATTTTTCAGCATTTTGGTCTAATGTTCGGTGAAAAATACAATTTTATCTCTCAAAGACATGAATAAATTCAAAACATTGAGTAAATATTAATCGAGTACTTTCAATAAAATCGAAGTAGAGTCGCTGATCCTTTTCACAAATAAAAATCTATATTTTGACAGTGTTTCGTTTATAAACAACGACTTTTAAAGGCCTGGACTTGGCATTTCGGTTACAAAGCAAACCCTCTGGCATATATCCAATTTGAATAATAATAATAATATTCCACAACTATCACACAACGCCATCTAGTCCCAAGCTAAGCAGAGCTTGTGTTATGGCTACTAGACAACTGATAAACATACTTCTATATTCCTAAATAAATAAATAAATATTATAGGTAAATTATACACCCAGACACAGAACAAATGATCGAGCTCATCACACAAACCGACGGTCCCTACGTACAAACGGACATGTCAAAAACCGAGGTTTTCAGGAGAGCGATTTTAATGTTCAAATCGCTCTAGAAATAATTCTTTGTACAATTTTGAATTTATTTTTTCTATAATGTTTTATTAGCTTTAGGAACTTTATAATGGTATTTATACATGTTTTCTTTTTTTTCATTTTCTTAGAAAAACTGATAGATGACTGTTTCTACGCTGATATTAAAATAAAAGAATGTCGGACATGTCTTAGATAACTTTTTATACGTAGGAAAGAAGAAATCAGTTTATAACATAGAATTTAAATAAGACGTTTTATGAAAACGTCGAACAATGTTATAGTTTTCAAACGGATTAGTTAAACATCTTAAAATCACCACCGTTGGTTATAAAATATACATCGAAGAAGACATATCGCTTTATACGCGGTTTCATTCATTCGAAGTGTCTATAGTTCTCGCAATGTAAATAAAGACATGTCAATTTTTTAAACGTGGTTTATTCTTCAAATGAGTCCTCCCACCCACTGGGTGGAGCGAAAGGGATTGACAGATTTATACTGAGTAAATCCACGGTGTTCTTTCAATGGCCCTTAACGTTCCAGGGTCATGGTTACCTCATAAAATAGTCCCACGACCCCGGCAGGCTATGGTCCTCTATGGGGGTCCCGTCAGATTACTGATAGCTCTTTGAGGCGCGCATGGAACACGACACTCCGTCGATCCAGGCATGGCCCATCATCGAACGGCGAGTCACCCATTACTCGCCATCCGCCCGTGTCTACGGTGGCCGGAAATGGCCTTGTGATAACTGTTGCCATGGGCATCTCCCGCGGCGGCTGGGATTGTCAGGTTGAATGCCGGGTGCGAGAGGTTGCCGCCACCTATCAGCTTCGTGAAGACACGGCGGTCTCTGCCTAAGCGGGGCAAATCCACCGTATGCTCGACCGTGTTCTCCGGGCGTTCCGCACAAGGCGTTAGGCGTCAGGCGGACGCTGCCGCCGCGCCGTGGCGCGTCTTCAGTCACTCCTCAAAGATAGTAGTCCACAAGCACCGGGAATAAGGTTCGGGCTACCGGTGGTCAGGGCTCTTGAGAGACGAACTTCCTAAAGATGCGCGCTGTGTCCAGAAGTACTGCCTTCTGAATCAGACGCTTGGCCAAGCGAGGGCCTCCTTAGATGTTGGTCAAGGCTCTAGGCAATTAAGCCATTAGCCGACACGAGTATCGGCACAATGACTGCTGTTCACTTTCCATATTATGCCAACAACCTCGCGAGCCAGATCAAGATACTTGAATATTTATCTTTCACGAGGTTCTAGTCACACGGATACGATATATAAACAACAAAACATTGCGTAACGGACGTTCCGATCGATCTATCACCACAATGTCATGCTTTTTGGCAAAAATGAGTGATGACAGGTCGATCCCAATACAACGAAATTGCCATCTTCGCGAACTGAGTCAGGTGCATACATTTTTTTTAACATAGTAGAATCATCAAACGAGTCCTCCCACCCAGGGCAGGGCAGAAGGAACTGTCAGACTTGTACTGACTAAAATCCACGGTGTCCTTCAAAAGCCTTTTGCGTTCCGGGGTCACGGTAGCTCGTTAGTGCCGCGACCGACAGGGTCAGGCGCATACTTATATTACGGCACTTCTGATATCTCAAGGTTGTACTTGAAAGCAAGTTGCTGGTGGATAATCCTGGAAACGAGGTTGTGTCTATGCAAATATTCTCCATTAATTGAATTTTGATATTGGTGTGTGATCTGAAACTGATTGAAATAAATGAAATTGAATTTGAATTAGTCAGACAAGAACACCTAGAGACAATGACTGTGTCGGATCGATTTTCTCGGACGGTGGCATGCATGACATATTATGTCAAACGTTTATTTTCGGTAGTTATTCGTCAGAACATCGTACAATTGCAAAGACAAATTCCCAAATAGGTCACCGAAGCGAAATTTTTTATTGTTAATTAACAATCTTCTTAGCATCTAAACATACAATAAGGACATGTACACGCCCTATTGAGAAACCCCCGCCGTAAATGACGTTATGTCAGACATGACCGCGTTTGCGCGCAATTTAAAACACCGTACAAAGCGTTATGTGTAGATATCCGCATCTACGTTACTTATTCGTTGTAAATATAATACTTGTCCTCATATACGATTGGTAAATCTCGTTAAATACGTAACATAAGAAAAAAATAAATATACAGATATGTGCGTCTTAAAAATCTAAAGCGAACTGTGCAATAAAAAAAAATGACATTTTCGACATGTCCGTTTGTACGTAGGGACCGTCGAAACATTTGTCCTGGGTGGGAATCGAACCCACGACCTCCGGCATAGCAGTCAAGGTCACTAACCACTAGCTAGATCAGGCCAGTCGAATACCTCAACCATTCAAATAACCACCATATTTTCTTTCTCCCACAGCTCAAAATCCCTCCGGAGTCCAAGCAACATGTTCGTCATCAACCTGGCAGTTTTCGACCTGATGATGATGCTGGAGATGCCTCTCCTCATCATGAACTCATTCCACCAGCGTATGGTGGGGTACCAGCTCGGATGTGACATATATGCCGTACTTGGTTCCTTATCAGGGATTGGAGGTGCCATCACAAATGCTGTAATCGCGTTTGATAGATACAAGTAAGTTTTATTTATTCTCTTTAGGATTTTCTGTCGTAGATACTGTAGGTACTCGTATTAATAGCTCAGCATAATAATTTGCTATAGGTATCACAGCGAGTAAAGGGCAAGTCGCTGTTCGACTATGGACCATGCCCGGGTTGACGGCGCTGACCCCAATATAGTTGGGAAAAGGCTAGGGAGATGATAATGATGGTTTCTCCAGAAACAACTTCTTTGGTACATGTAATTTTCATCATCATCAGCTTATAGCAGTCCACTTCTGAAAACAGCCCTCTCCAATCGCTCGCCATTTCACTCTAACAAGGGCTACTCTCATCCGGCTGTTACTGGCCACCTCGCAAAGGTCGTAGCTTCACCTGGCCCGAGGGCGTCCCACCTAACTTTATTTTATGTGTTTTTAATGAAACCTTTTTCACGTAATTAGCTGAATCTAACGTTTCATAACAATATGATTTCTATCTTCGCTCTGGTTTTCCAAATACAAAAATAATTGCATAAGATAATGATTAATATTTTCATAGACATTTTAAGACAACACAAGTGGTTTTAAGTTTTATGAAGTCGTAAAGACTTCGACTTCCGCAAAGGGACTAACTTTGATATTGTCTTTAAAGTTCTTGAACGAGTCTGGACTTTTTATTATAGCTTGAACAACATGAGGGTTAGTTTGAGTTTTATCGCCAACCGCTCATCTGTTTCCTGGCTATGAGAGTCTTCATAGGAAGCAGGTTTTCGGTTTATAGATATATTTCTACCGATCGATACCGACTTTAGGCAATATTCCTAATGATTCACTTCATGCGTCTCCAGAAACTTCACTGGCTATTTATTCACGAAGTGTCTCATTTGGAATATTATTGACTGGCCGTTTTAGACTCGCTGATTGGTACAGGTAAAACTTGTAAAAGAAAACTGAGCATGTGCTAGGTGTCAATCTGAACTTATCTAATAAGTTCGAACGCATAACGCCTCATTTAGACGATGCAAGAACTCGAACGCGAGTTGCGTTACATTGCGGAATTTATAGGTAAAATAAATTCACTTAATGAAACAAATGCCGCAATGTAGTGAAACTCGCATACGAGTTCTTGCTCCGTCTAAATGGCGCTTAAGACAGCATGAGTCTGTTTTGCCTGTACCGGTCAGGACCGAAGCCCTATCATGAGTTTTCACCTTTTTGTGACGTTTAATAAACGGGAATTTTCGTACAATTGAGGCGCTTTTTCAACTTTCCATACAATAAACGCACTGTATCCTTCAAAGTCACTGTTAATAAAATTCTGAAATCTCGTGATGGCATCGGGTTCTTTATAAAATTCACCCTGTCGCTGGGCAAATGGCAAACTAGACCAAACTTATCTGATTGCGTCACTCGTCTAGTGATCGGTAGCGCCTGTTCAAAATGGCAATCTCGATATGATTTGATTATTGATCTGATGGTAGTACAATAAGCCCCAACTGAGTCAGGGTCCGATCCCTAGATCATACTAAATTGGATGAGATTTTCAGGATTGTTGTAAATTGAAACTACTTTTATACCAGTGAGACTAAAACGGCATTTTTAAGCAATGTTCCTTCTGATTCACTTCGCAAACCAACAACGTCATTGGCCATTCTTCTTCCTATTATTATTTCACGAAGTGAACTATTAGGAATTTTGCTAAATGGCCGATTTAAAGGAGCAGATAGGCAAGGATGGTGCCAAATGCAGGAAGCGTATACATACAGTGTATACACTATCATGTAGTCAAACACTATCATGTAGTCAATATTATCAATAGAACAAGCTTGCTAATAAATGCTTAACGAAACGGAATCATTTCTAATAAATACAAAAAGTTTTTTTACATAAATCTTTGCCCCACTTTGGGATATTCTCCTGTATCGTTACAAACATAGAAACTCACATACACAAACACCTAGACCCGGAACAACTACTCGTAGGTTATACAAATATTTGTTCCGTGCTAGAATCGAACCTGCCACACACAGCGCAACAGTCCAATTGTTCGGCCACTGCATCAAACGACCCGTAAAATGAAAAAAAAAACGAAAAATTAAAAGGGGAGATGAATAAATTGTTAAATTTGTTTCAGGACAATCTCCTGCCCTCTAGACGGAAGAATAAACAGGGTGCAAGCGTTCATACTGATAGCTTTCACCTGGTTCTGGGCACTTCCATTCACCGTTCTTCCCGCTCTCAAGATCTGGGGACGATTTGTACCCGGTAAGCTCTTTTATTATGTTTATTTCAGACAATGATAAAACCTAAATAAAATATGTTAAATAGATAAAATGCCTTTTAGATCTGTCTGTGCGTTGGCCGTCAAGTATAGCATTTTTAGACTGATTGAGATTTATGACTGGCCTGTTGGTCTAGTGGTTAGTGATCCTGACTGCTATGCCGGAGGTTGTGGGTTCGATTCCCACCCAGGACAAATGTTTGTGTGATGAGCATGATCATTTGTTCTGTGTCTGGGTGTAATCTATCTATATATATAAAAGCAAAAGGTCACTCACTCATAGGACACGAAAGCTCGGAAACTACCAGTGCTAAGGGTTCAAAATTTTGCACAGGGGTTCTTTTTAGGACGTAGGTACCCGCTAAGAACGGATTTTGCGATATTACGCCCCTAAGGGGTTGTTTTTGGGGTTGACAGTTTGTATGAAACTTTTTTGCTACAAGTACTAGGAGTTTCAAATTTTGCATTCGGGTTCATTTTAAAACGTAGGTGCTATTTTAGAAAAGGGTTTTTTGAAATTCGACCCCTAAGGGGTTGTTTTTGGTGTTGAAAGTTTGTTTGAAACTTCGTTATTACACGTGCTAGGAGTCTCAAATTTTTCATAGGGGTTGTTTTTAAGACGTACGCACTACCCTCAACGGGGTTTTTCGAAATTCAACCCCTACAGGGTTGTTTTAGGTGTTGATAGATAGAGGTCTCAAATTTTGCATGGGGATTCTTTTAAAGACGTAGGTGCTCACCAAGAAGGGCTTTTGCGATATTACGCCCCTAAGGGGTTTTTTGGGTTTGACAGTTTGTATGAAACTTTTTTGCTACAAGTACTAGGAGTTTCAAATTTTGCTTTCGGGTTCTTTTTAAAACGTAGGTGCTATTTTAGAAAAGGGTTTTTTGAAATTCGACCCCTAAGGGGTTGTTTTTGGTGTTGAAAGTTTGTTTGAAACTTCGTTATTAAACGTGCTAGGAGACTCAAATTTTTCATAGGGGTTGTTTTTAAGACGTACGCACTACCCTCAACGGAGTTTTTCGAAATTCAACCCCTAAAGGGTTGTTTTAGGTGTTGATAGATAGAGGTCTCAAATTTTGCATGGGGATTCTTTTAAAGACGTAGGTGCTCACCAAGAAGGGCTTTTGCGATATTACGCCCCTAAGGGGTTTTTTTGGGGTTGACAGTTTGTATGAAACTTTTTTGCTACAAGTACTAGGAGCTTTAAATTTTGCACCGGGTTTTTTGTAGGACTTAGATACTTACTGTGATGGGGTGACTCGAAATTCGAACCCTAAGGGGTTGTTTTTGGTGTTGATAGTTTGTATGAAACTTTCGTTCCTAGAAGTACTAGAAGTCTCAAATTTTGCATAGGGCTTAGTTTTAGGTCTTAAATGCTAACTACGACGGTGTGATTCGAAATTCGAACCCTAAGGGGTTGTTTTTGATGTTGATAGATACAGGTTTCAAATTTTGCATGGGGATTCTTTTAATGACGTAGGTGCTCACTTAGACGGGATATTGCGAAACCCTAACCCTAAGGGGTTGTTTTTAGGGTTGATAGATTGTATGAAACTTACTTCGAGTGTCAGAAGTTTGAAACTTTGCATGGGGGTTCCTTTTTTGGGATATTAGGTGTTCGCTAAGACTGGATTATGCGAAATTCCAACAATACGGGGTTGTTTTCGGGGTTGATAGTTCGTATGAAAATAAATTCGTTACTTTCAAATGACTCAACGTTTGCATGGGGTTTATTTTTAGGCTGTAGATGCACAATGAGACGGGATATTGCGACTTCAACCCCTAAGGGGATGTTTATGTAGTTGATAGATAGAGGCCTCAATTTTTTTCTGAGGATTCTTTTAAAGATGTAGGTGCTTACTAAGATGGGATGTTGCGAAATTTGACCCGTAAGGGGTGGTTTTTGGGGATTGATAGTTTGTATGAAACTTTATTACTACGAGTGCTAGGAGTTCCAAACTTATCATAGAGGTTCTTTTTTAGGATGCTGATGAATGTAACACGGGATATTGCAAAATTCGACGGGGTTTAGTTTAAGGGGTTGTTTTTAATAGATAGATAGGAGTAACAAATGTTGCATAGGGATTCTTTTTAGGACGTTGGTGCTGCCTATGACGGGATTTTTCGAAATTCACTGTCTCAATGTAGATATCTCACTATTGTGAGATTCCCCAATATTCAACCCTAAAGGGATTGATAGTTAGCAGTCTCTCAAGCATGATTATGGCACACTCAAAAAAGTATGTTGCACAGGGTTTCGTTTTAGAACGTAGCTGCTCACTGAGACGGGATATTCCGAAATTCGACCACTAAGGGGTTAATATTTTTATATTAAACGCATTAACGCATGCGTAGCGAATTTCAAAGATTTTCTTTGGAAAGGAAAAATTCGATCCGCGGGCAGGATTCGAACCCACGACCTTCGGATTCAGTACATCCGACGCTCATTTCCAACCGAGCCACCGAGGATCTTATCTGCCACGGCGAATTTGTCCTTCCATATCTAACGTCTCATGGTGACGTTCAGCGCCATCTATTGTAGAGTATTAGAACTACTATAACCAACATGTTAACATTACAGTTAAATCAATGTTGTAACAGATGACGTCAACCATACTTAATATTTTTATATCAAACGCATTAACGCATGCGTAGCGAATTTCAAAGATTTTCTTTGGAAAGGAAAAATTCGATCCGCGGGCAGGATTCGAACCCACGAGCTTCGGATTCAGTACATTCGACGCTCATTTCCAACCGAGCCACTGAGGATCTTATCTGCCGCGGCGAATTTGTCCTTCCATATCTAACGTCTCATGGTGACGTTCAGCGCCATCTATTTTAGAGTATTAGAACTACTACAACCAACATGTTAACATTACAGTTAAATCAATGTTGTAACAGATGACGTCAACCATACTTAATATTTTTATATTAAACGCATTAACGCATGCGTAGCGAATTTCAAAGATTTTCTTTGGAAAGTGTAAATTCGATCCGCGGGCAGGATTCGAACCCACGACCTTCGGATTCAGTACATCCGACGCTCATTTCCAACCGAGCCACCGAGGATCTTATCTGCCACGGCGAATTTGTCCTTCCATATCTAACGTAATGTAAATTCGCCGCGGCAGATAAGATCCTCGGTGGCTCGGTTGGAAATGAGCGTCGGATGTACTGAATCCGAAGGTCGTGGGTTCGAATCCTGCCCGCGGATCGAATTTTTCCTTTCCAAAGAAAATCACTAAGGGGTTGTTTTTGTGGTTGATACATTGCACGAAACTTTGTTAATCATTAGGAATTTCTTAATCAGAAAAGGGGTTCTTTTTAGGGATATAGGTGCTTACTAAGATGGGATTTTTCGAAATTCGACTTCTAAGGGGTTGTTTTTGGGATTGATAGTTTGTATGAAACTTCGATCGTCTTAAATCGTAGAAGCTCACTAAGACGGGATTTTGCGATATTCAACCCGTATTGATTCATATTCGACCCCTATAGATTGTTTTGAGGTCGCAGTCAGGAGTCTCATGTGGTTCTTTTAGGACATAGGTGATACCTCAGATGGAATTTTGCGAAATTAGATCAACGAGAGATTGTTTTTATGATCGATAGATTGTTTGATTAGATTTTCCAAAGTTTTCATAATATCAAAAGGGTGTCCGGGAGTAGAAATTCACAGAGGCAAAGTTCGATAACCGCGCGGACGAAGTCGCGGGCGAAGTGCTAGTTTATCTATAATACCGAAGAAAGATAGATTAGAAATATATAAGTATGTTTATCAGTTGTCTAGTACCCATAACACGAGCTCTGCTTAGCTTGGGGCTAGATAGCGTTGTGTGATAGTTGTGGAATATTATTATTATTTGCATTAAATATAAAAACCTCGGAATTATATTTAGTTAATGCAGTCACAAAACAGATCTGTTTTAATGACTACATATTGGCAATCTGAAAAATAAAATCAAACAGTAGCGTTGGTGTAAGAAAATCTAGACTCCGTGGCTGATACTGAGAAATTTCTAACTGGAAAAACCCAGTAACACGTGGCCGGCCCAAGAATCAAGCCCAGGAGATGCCCAGCAGTCACGATTGTGGCTGACTCGGCAGAACATCACCCAACATAATTTAATAAACATACTCCAGCCATACAATCAAAAATACCCAAGTCTTAATAAATATCTCCCAAATATTCAATTAAAAAGAAATATCACCATCGGAAGCCATTCATTACGCCGCGAATAAATTAGACATTAATAAATAATGGACATAATGGAACGCGCAAATATTAAAACGTGGCAAATATTAAATGGTGGAAACGGTCTGGTCTTATTAGAAAAGACGATTCTTGGTTTAATATTTGTTTAAATTAAGGGAAGTTTAGTTGAAGTCACAGTTAAATGAAATACTAACTTGAATAATTTTGTATTATTTATTATCTACTTCGCTGAGTACAATAAAGCAATAATGTAAAGACAATCGGGGTTCGCTTTCAAATACTTAGATATTTCTATGGCGTTCAACGAGATTGACATAAAATGTTCGGTAGGTGGTTTACGTCATTCATTTTTTTTCATTTGCCTCTTCTACAGAATGTCAAAGAACCTTACGTGACCCATCATTTTGATGTCTTTTAAATCCTGAACAAAGAAATAGAAGCACTGCAGAGCCCCCGCTCTGCAGTGCTCTCTACTCTCTCTCTCTCTCTCTCTCTTCGTCGACATAGTTTCTTTTCTTAATTAAATACTATTTGGTAAAATTCACGCAAGTATTAATAAGGTAAAGGGAGATTATTTGGTAAGACAAGCAACTCAGTGAAAAAGTCATAAAAGTCTCTCAAAACGTTTCCTATGCATGCTGTAATGCAAAATTATGTGTCACTACATCTTGTCCACTTTAGTGGTGAACTACACTTCTCATCAAAAAAATCGAAACACCTCGCAGTTTATGATTTGATAAGGATTATCAGAAAAATGTGTATATTTAGGAATAAATGTAAAATGTCATTTAATAGTGAGTAGTATGAGGTTTTTAAATCCTAATGTTAATGTTCTAAATTCAAATTAAGTCTTCATAGGTTTCGTATTTTGTATAATGAGTAATTTTTACCCTGTATGGAATATGAAGGAAATGGGTAAAACAACACGCGTAAATGAAAAAAAAATGTAAGAAACGTTTTTTAATAACTTGTATTCCCTCCGCGAGTTCTTATTACTGCTTCCATACGGTTCTTCATCGATCGGATGAGAGTCACGATCACATGTTGTGGTATATTATCCCATTCCTCTTGGATTGCATTTTGCAGCTGGCTAAGTGTTTCTGGGGCTGGATCTCTTGCTCGAATTCGTCTCTTTAATTCATCCCATAGATGTTCAATGGGATTCATTTCCGGGCTTCTTGCTGGCCATACCATAATGGAGATACCGACTTCGGTAAGATAATCTCGTACGACGCCCGCGGTGTGAGCTCTAGCATTGTCGTGCATGAATATGAAGTCGTTGCCAATAGAATGTGCATAGGGCATCACATGAGGTTCAAGACACTGTTCGATGTACCGATGAGAGTTTAGTGCAGGCAGCCGTGGCCCAGACACAAAGGCAAGTTCTGTCTTACCGTCGGCGCTGATTCCTCCCCAAACCGTCCACGAACCGCCACCATAGCTGACCTTTTCTTCAATGCAGCATTGTGCAAAGCGTTCTCCATCTCTTCTGTAGACCTTGTTCCTTCCGTCGTTACCATACAGCATAATTTTACACTCATCAGAAAACAGTACTTTGCTCCACTGAAGGTATGACCAAGTTAGGTGCTCGCGTGCAAAGTTAAGGCGCGCTCTTCGATGGTCTGCAGTTAATTTCGGCCCATTCGCTGGCTTATGCGGTGCCAATCCGCGTTCCTTCAACCTTCTTCTTATTGTAGAGTCACTTACAGCTACTCTTCGTACAACGCGAAGCTGCTGCTGCAGTTGAAAAGCAAACAATAAATCGATCATCTCGCTCAAAAGTGACCCGATTCCTGCCAGATCCTGAACGGCGCGTGAACGAACCAGTCTCCCGATAGCGTTTGTAGACTCTATGAACAGATGATAAGCTTAGATGCAATCTTGCAGCCACAACACGCTGACTAAGTCCAGAATCCAGCAATGCCACCACTTGGGCGGCTTCTGCGGGCGAAGTATCCATATGTTTTAGAAAAAAAAGTTTTTTCAGACGTCCCAAAGTCACAGTAAATGAAATAAGAAACAGAAAGTTTAAAGACAAGCGCTAATTTTTAGTTTTTAAACGAGAAACGTACTCCAACCCTAAATACACATTTGTCTCAAAACAGTGATTAATTTCATTTATAGGATAAACAAATGAAATTATTTCGAATTTTGATTTTTTTCTTCTTACTGTAATGACCAAACTGCCAGCTACACAGTAATGTTTTTTTTTCATGGAATTAATTCTCTTTTGTAAAAAATTAGGACAAAAACAATAAAAACGAAAGTGTTTCGATTTTTTTGATGAGAAGTGTATTTGCATCAGAGACTTTTAAGACTCCATCACTGAGCTCCCTGTCTCACCAGATAATCTCCCTTTACCTTTATAACTACAATATTATAATATAACACTTCCTTTGAATTATTCGATTCTAAATCAAAATAACGGTCGTACGCTCACCGAAGAGGCTAACATTAATCAGTCGCCACTGAAGATTCAGTAGGCCGGGCGTCTATCAATCGGAATGTAATCTTTGACGACGCTATATCCGCAGGGCTGGTCCGGTTCGTATCGCAATTAATCACATTTCAAAGGGTAGTCTGAGACAAAGTGACGATGAAAGAAGGGTCAAAAGTGGGACTGACTTGTGCTGAAGAAATGCTTATGTCAACATCATGTTGAAAGTCTTGTGTTTTTATTTGCTATGGGCGAGCTCTTGGAGTCAATGGTTGTGCCTCGCCTCCCATGCATGTTATTGTGACGAACCTGAGCAAATACCAAAATGTGTCTTTTCGACAGAAAACAAAGAAAATTAGACTTCTTAAAGTCGAACACACGCGAAAAAGAAAGAAAAATTGAGTGTAATTTAAAATCTCCACTAAATGTCCACTTTAACAAGAACAATATTGGTTGTCAATTGAGAGAGATCAATTTAAATGTCAACGCTAATGATCCTTTCGGGCGTGGCCTAAATCGAGATTAATCCCGCAATATTTTATCTTTCAAAATATTCATCAATGTCATTTTAGTTTCAACTGTCAAAAATCCGTTAGCTTCGAATTCTATGTTTTCCAATACCAATATCGATAAATCTACAAAACTGGACATGTCCAACTGTCCATAGATACGCTTCTACCAATTTCCGAACCCAACGCGTTCTAAATCCAATTACACACAGTTGTATTCGAAACATGCATTTCGCACCAACGCAACACGTAATTCCGAGTTAATCGACTGATTAAGTGCACCAATTGTGCGTCAAATTGCACGCATCCGTCGAAAACAGGAGATTAGTTCCATTGTCTTGGTGCAAACGGATGATTGTGATCCGATGAGTAATCGACTTTAAATTTTATGATGTTTGATGAGTCACAGCCCTTGGTCATAAGAACAAACACATCATGATTAAGAGTGAAAGAAAAGAGTTGGCAACGAATGAATCATAGAGGCAAGTTATATTATCATGATAACTATTTAATGCCAAAGTTTTATAATGATGCTGCGTGATGTGGCTCATTCAAATCTACTAAATTAAACTACCGTTGATCAAAATTCCGTCAAAGTATTTCAATTCCGACAAAATATTTCATTTGCCCCGTGTTTCGAAACAACTAAAGCGCCTATAACTGCCTATTGATCGAACTGAAATGTCACTAAAACCATTGGGCTATTATTACTACGTAAAATAGAACATTATACTTCAATACGTAAAACATGTTTAAATAGTTATGAAGCCGTGCATGGCAAAATATGTAAGAACCTAATTTTAAGAACTTCATGTACCAAGTTTCATACAATAGAGAATATTCTGTTTTATTTTAATGAAAATATCTCGCATATCGTCCACACTGCCTCTAAAATCCTCTAAAACTTTCATTTCAATTCCAGAGGGCTTCCTAACAACCTGCTCCTTTGACTACTTCACGGACGACCAGGACACGAAGGTGTTTGTGGCCGCCATCTTCGTGTGGAGCTACGCGATACCCATGACCCTCATCTGCTACTTCTACTTCCAGCTGTTTGGTGCTGTAAGTTGCTTTATCTTTCGTAGGTCCCACTTTATCCGGAGTAACTGATATTGCCTGCAGGGTTAGCAAACTGAAGTGAGAATAGGTTGGCCACGTTTGTCGAAAGACTGATTTTTGTTGGAGCAGCAGAGTCCCAGAGTCGAAGCCGCATACGGCAATTGTAGTGTTTAGTAGATGAACCGATGCCTTAAGGGTCGTTAAGCACTGTCGACTAGACGGGAAGCTCAAAATTTAGCATAGAAGGCCGTAGTGATAAAGACTGTTTTATTCACAGCATATTTGAAAAAAGATCTTGGAATTTTAGATAAGCTCGTAAAAAGAGAATCGTGGATAGTGTTCCGGAAAAGATTAAGGACTCCACTAACAAAACAATAATTCTCATAATTTAACCTGAAAACTTTTTAGGTATCGGAAAGTTTTGGTTCCTAACACAAAACAGAGCTACCTAAGAATAATATCAAGAAATTAAGAACAAATTGTATCCACCTGGTAGAATCTTAGTACAAGATAAACATAAACACAAAACAAAATGCGGTAAAATTCTCCACTTCTACTTTTACTTCGCCAAGAGAAACAAATTGCGTCAAACTTTAAGCATATATATTCACCTTATTATGTTAATTACGATCCCCGGTGTTCTTCAGTGAGAGCAGCGAAAATTTAGACTGATAAAGTCAAAGAAGATTTGAATCGGTAGATGCCCTCTCAAAAACGGACAAGTATGCAGTCGCTCCATGCCGCATAACCCAACATTGTCGTCATCTGCCTAGCCTTTTTCTCGATTAGGTTGGAGTCGTCTTTCAAATCTAATCTGATGCAACTAGAATCTATTAGGAGTATTTTACGAAGAGCAACTGCTTATCTGACCTCTATATCCCAGTTAGTACTTTTGTTGTTGCACAGTTGGTCAATAGCTAGGCACTTATGCAGTCAGTTGTACTCGAAAAAATTTTTGTAATAAAAAGAGCACGCATTATAACCACGTCCCTTATGAAACGATAGATACAATCGGTGTGGGTATTATTGACAGGGCAAAATGGTATCAGGGTCAGTTTTTGATAAATTGCATTGTTGTGGTATGAAAAAGGGAGGGCCCGTAACGACCTGTGCCTAGGGGCCCCGAGATGGTTGCCCCGGCCATGGATACAATATAGTAAATGACTAAGCGACGCAATCTAATTATAATGTCATTCTCAACGCAGCAAATACGATGGTCAGTTTTTGGCAAGCTGGGGTGCATCTAACGATCCAAATCTTTGCCTTATGTGGTCTCAAGGTTAACCTAAACTAATTAGGCAAGTTTAGCAGGCAAGTGCTCCTAAGTGAGCCTAACTAGGACCTAACGAACCCAGTTTAAACATAGTTAGGCCTATAGTGATGTAAGTGGACGTGTCTATGAAAACTTTCCTTGTAAGGTTAACATTCGTCTGGCTCCTGTTCCAACGGGTTTAAAATCGCCTCTTTAGCAATGTTTTTTTTTCAATAATATGTCGCAAATTATCAATTATCGAGCTTTATACCTTGAGCAATAGAGTAGACTATTCCATATTACGAATTTTAATAAAAATAATTGTTAGCAACGGTGCTAATTTGGCGGTTTTAGACCCGCTACTTTGTCCGATCGCGTCATTTATTTGAGTTTTTTCGACAAAAGGTGATTTTTAAAATAGGGGTTTATTAAAATAGGGTATTCAAGCTCAGAAATTAATATAAAAAGGTAGAATGTTTTCGTGACATCTTTTCAAATAGATATACTAAGAGATATTATATTTCAATACAATATAAGAACTAAAAAACTGTCGTTTGTCCGAAGCTTCTAAAGACTTTAAATGTAGGTATTAATAACTAAAAGATCCATTTTCAAAAAATAAGGGTAGAAAACGGCACATTTCAAAAAAGTTATATATTTTTTTTAAATTCTTATAAATCTGTAATGTTTGTCACATTATGTTTGTCACATTTCAAAGTTGTGACTTAAATTATCTTTTGTGAAAAGAAACTTTCTCGATTGAGTTTGAATTATAAAAGTTACGAAAGCTATTACTTTGTAACGTCAAGTAAATTCTCAACAAACCAGTTTTTGTTTGAAAGTCAAACAATTGTCAAACAATTTTATTAACAAATAATTCGAAATTCTAACTTAATTCTTGAGTTAACAAGTTAATCCAATAAGATTAGTTTTCTACCGTTACCTAAGTCTTTAGTATTTCAAACAGTTTTGAAAGATTCAGTCAGACACCGGTTTTCATCACCTTTTTTGTTTATCGTGTTTTGAATATGTTTGTTATATTATATAAAGTCAATTATCTATAGTCATAAATTATATATAGTCAATAACTATATTCCAAGTTCTTAGATCTTTAGTCCAGAAATGAACGACAGAAAGTAAAAGAAAAACCGTTTAGGTATACTATTTTAGTCACGAGTCACACTCTAATCGATGAGGGCTGGTATGCTATTCCCTATTAGAAATATCAACGCTGAACTCTACGATGTACTCTTCGACGAGGCGGCTTTGATCTTCCGATCGTACGGCGCGAACGATGAGCGCTAGTGTCGCTGTTAGTGGGCAGTGTCCTTCGTGAGCGAAACGAAGTTAATTTTAAAATGTAGTTAAATTAGTTCGCATCGCATCGCGTCGCGTCGTATTCGTCGCTTACGCAGGATACCGCGATAGTGATAAGCAAACTCCTCGCGTGGCGTAAGCGCTGAGGACTCGCTATCACAAATCTGTGTTGATAGAGAATAACGATGCTTGTTCTTGATCGGACGGCGAGGTATATTTACCCAGCAGTACTTTAGTGAAATCGGGCTATGAATGATGATTATTAAGGAAAAGAGGAGTGATCAAGTCTATACGATTCTCAACGTTTGGTGACGCTCTGAGAGTTCATATTCCAACAGTGCCATATTATAAAGATGTCACTTATTTCAATAAAGAAGTTAGAATGAGCGTCCCTCATAATTTCTCTTAACTTCGTAATAAAAAATAAATCAAATAGGATTTGTGGATTCATAAATAATTCCAGAGACAGTTGTAGATCATTAATAGAGATAAAAAACATTTTTTTCTCAGTCTCCAATCCTCGCCTTTTACGACCTATATTTTATTTTTTAAATGTGACAACACTGAGCTTTTGAAACGCTTAATACCCTCAACAACTCTTTGCGGTCTCATTTAAATTAAACCCTTCATTATAGAAGTCGTTTATTTGTCGTAATAAAAAACATTTTTGTACTAATCAAATATTTAGGCTTAATGCTCATAGGATTAGCTTTATCCCGTGGTTCCGCTCGCTCTGTACTAAAATTCATCAAAATCCGTTCAGCGGTTACAGCGTGACATGACAAATAAAATGTTAAACTGTGTTAATCTGGGTTATCAACTATTTGTGTGCTATAAACATCCAAATGCTTTCAGAAGTTTTTGCGTAAAAAGGCAAAAGATGGTCTGCTTAACAATCATTTAAATACAATGCATTCTTCATTCCATTTCCATTTATCAAAAAGTCAGTAAATGTTTCATAAACACGTATCATGATAAAAAAATTGTCACAGTCATCATCATCAGCCAGAAGACGTCCACTGCTGAACATAAGCCTCCCACTTAGACCACCACGCCGAACGACAATTCGCCACTTGCATCCATCGGTTGTCCGAGACTCTCACGATATCGTCGGTCCACCTAGTGTGAGGCCTGCCTACGCTTCGTCGTCCGTCTGTGGCCGCCACTCAAGAACTGTTCTTCCTCATAGGTTATCAGATAAATGTGTCACAGTAAATAATTATTCGTAATTGGTACCTTTACGTAAAATATTCAAACATGATTCGGAAACTTTCCCAACTCGAAACAATCAGTCAACTCGAAAACAATCCAACCCTAAAATGAATTACTTAAAACTTGTAATAATTTCCTTCCGCAAACTAGATAGGCCCGTCGTTCGGCCACAAAAGGCCGAAAGATCTTGCGTCCTATTTAATTCGGCCTGGGGTACTACTATCTAACCACGAAACCCGTATTTACGGTCGGGCGTTTATCACTTACACACATTTTTTTTAGTTACAAAAGCTGATTATTATTTTAAATGGAGCTTTTCAAGAAAAATCTTTATTGTGTTTTTCTTTAGATAAAAATACTCTGTTTAAAATAAAAAAAAGAAGAAGAAATCATTGTAAATTCTAACAAAAAAGATTTCGGGTTTTCAAAGTGATCACAAACTTTTTTTGATGATTGTACGCATATGTATAAAATTAATAATTGACTCAAACTAAAAAAATGTGACAATATTTGGTTAGTTGTTCTTACTCCCGATGTGTTATCAAAATTCATAAATTCAAAGCTAATAGGACTTAAATCCTATCCGCACACAACAGTGCCGACACGTTCCGTACCGTGACGTGACGTGATCAGTGCCGTATCGATCAGTGTCAGTGAAATATGATATTGTGCCATACATTTTGTACGACGCTATCCGTACTCATCAGTGTCAGTGCCGTTCAGTGATTTTCGTTCACTCGTATATATGAACAGCACGTCACGGAACGGTTCGTGTCGGCACTGTTGTGTGCGGATAGCCTTAAAGTTCCCTCAAATAGTTCGAGTTACTTTCTCCGGTCCGTATCTTCGGTGACGGTCAAAAGAGTAGACCCCCTGACCCGAATACCGGCCGTGATTATTACTGTAGATACATTTGGATTCAATTAACCTATTTATAGTAAAGGGATCACACTTGTTTTGTTATAGATTCTTATTATCTGATCACAGAATTTCGGATGGAAGGAAAACATTAACAGTTTCATGGCATTGTTTTGTTTGGAGAATATCATCTGCCTAGCCTTTTCCCAACTATATTGGGGTCAGCTTCCAGTCAAACCAGATGCAGCTGAATATCAGTATTCTACATGCAGCGACTGCCTATCGGACCTCCACCACCCAGTAACTGGGTAGCACGATACCCCGTAGAGACTGGTTGTCAGATTTTAGAGCTTCTGACTAACAGTATCGACTGTCGAAGATCTACAATTGACAGCCGAGACCAACGGCTTTACGTGCTTTCCGAGGCAGGGAGGAAACTCGCTATGAAAGATGGTCACCCATCCACAGACCAACCACGGCAACCGCGACTAAAACCAGAACATCGGCAATTTATCATTTTTTTTCTAAAATATTTTCATAACAAAAGCAGCATCTAGTGTTTGGAGTTGAAACCGATTCGAAAATTTTGAAACGGCTGAGCAATTGATGATGGTGTACTTGCCGACCTTAAAAGGCTAAATTTTAGTCTATGACGTATGTTATTTGGATAAACAAAAAATAAGAACAGTTTTTGTTTGTACGATATGAAAAAAAAATCTAATATTATCTACGAAAGCAAGAGCGGTTGATCTTGTCACTTCTTCATTCAATATCGGCTTACCTACTGCGTACTCAAGTGTAATAAGACTTGCCTTGTGAGGTAATCTCCACCAAATACTCCAATGAATAACATCGAAATCCGATCATATTTTTGCTGTTTCAAAGAACGAAAAAAAATCTTAGAAATTGCGTTTTGTTTTAAAAGATAATCGATACAATAATATTCTTATTAGGTAACAGCGTTTTTGTGTTTTTTAAATCACACCTACCTACTCATTTTATGTCAGACTTTTACTGACTAAAATCCACGGTGATCCTTCAATAGCTCCTTACGTTCCACGGTCACGGTTACCTGACGAGACAGTCCTGCGACCATTTTAATAAACCTTAATCATGCTAGACGTATTAGCGCATAAGATAGCGCATTTCTTCATACCTCAGCCAATGCACTCGATTAAAAAGCAATACGCCTACCATTAAAGTTTAATATTAGCTCAACAAATAAACTCATTTGAAACCTCAAATATATCGATAAACAATCTTCTTCCCCTAAACAAATAATAACCTTTTACCGTGGCCCCAAAAAACCTTAAAAAACAATTTTTCTTCATTTTAACTTGAACACAATCACAGAAAATAACATTCATTCGCGCGCAACCTCGACACGGCACTCGAAACTACGCTCAGACAAAAAATGTCGAATCACTAAAGTTTCCACGAACACCGAAAATTGTTTGTTAAGTTCGTCACCTCGAATTGTTTCGGATAATAAACTCGGTCTCGGCGAAGTTTCCCATCACTAGAACAGACGAAATTAAATTCGGCTTCGAGTTCCATCGCGGTTTGAGTACAAACAGTTTAAATTAAATACTCTAGATTTCGGGGAATGTATTTTGAGTAATAACTAAACTTCATAATATTCGAACTTTTTAACCGTAGTACTACCGTCCGGTAAAGGATACTTCTCGTAATTATTAATTTTACACAAACCCAAGTTGTTTCGCTGCTTTATTAAATCAACGCGGAGCGGGAAATGGGTTAAGATGTTGATCAACAGTCTTTTTCCAGATTAGTTTCCGGCGGCAAAGCTTCTTGCTTGAGTTTTCCGATAAATAGCTATTAAGCGAACATAGTGCATTAGCTTTGATACTTAGAGACTCTTAATTAAACTGCTTAAATGGTTTTTCAACACGCATTATTAGTGAAAAAAAATAAAGCCAGTTTAAAAAAGGAAAATATCGGATTCCTTTTTTGAAAGCATCGCCATTTTAAAATACAGTCAGAACGTTATAATTAAGTCAATAGAGGTTGAACAAAAAGGAGCCATTCATGGTTTTTTTTTTCAGTTCAAAATCGTCGACGCTCGAAAAAAAGCGATTTAACAAGACTGATAATTAAAAGTCTGATTGCTCAGTTTTTTTCTACCGTTTTCCCTACAAGGAAAATTGGACAGAAACGTTTTCATTCGACCAAAATTGAAAAAATCGGGTAGTAGAACCGTTCTCCTTTATTTGCTTCGTATTATATCGTATATTTTAGCGTACGTACTGTTATTAACTGGGCTATACTTACTTGTTAAATAAGAGAAAAATAAAATGGCGCTTCTAAATTGTAACGAGTTCTTTTAATTTTAGAATGAAACTGCTTTGCAAAAGCACGTAGGTTCTGAACGTTTTAATAATCAAAATTCAAATTAGTAGGTACGTTTAATCGTCAAAATTTGCAAAAGCCGGTTACCCAAAATGCTCAATTACCAAATTACCTAATTCATAAAATGTAGTGGAGTTCGCAATATATGATTGTGCATTTTTATCGAATTAAGTAGTTCTCAAAGCACGACAACAAAATTCTAAATAATGTAAATAATTAGTAATGTATGTTGTAAATAAGGAATATCTCTAACTGCCAAAACAATTGCAGTAGGTATCCACAAATATAAAGACTTTAATAACAATCAGAATAAAAGTCCAAACTCTCCAACACCGCTTATTTAAAACGGAAAGTTATACAATAAATGAGAATTATTTCAGAACGATTCGATTCAAGAATTCTTTAAGTAACAATTTAAGCGGAAAATTCGCAAGTTTTCCTTGAAAATGGGAAGAAGCATTATTTGTGTTTGAACCAATGCACAAATTCCGGATCTAGGTTAGTGATGGGAGTTTTTAAAAGGATTTAAATTTGTTGTCGATTGATAAAGAGCTGATTCATAGAAAGAAAACTTTGATAATTAATTGTGTCAATTTAATTTTTGTCATAATCAATAGGTAACGCATGTTTTTGTTTATTATAAATATCATAATCACACGCATAACGCATGTTTTTGTTTATTATAAATATCAAAGAGAAGAATTGTTCGTTTCGAAGATTGTACTGACACTAGATTTTAATCAGTGAAAAAACTTCTGAAATTGAATAAGTAGTAAAACAAAACTTTTGAAAATTACTTCGATCTACCAAATGTTCTAAAATTAGATACTAATAAAGTAAAATTAACGGCAAAAATATCCAGCTCGACACCAGTTTATAGAAATCAGACAGTCCACTACATCAATCAACAAAGCCTTTTAATTAATCTGGAGAAAGGCCGATTGTTCATTCGAATAGAAATTCTTACAACCGATTCGATTGTCGAAACGTTTCGGAATCCCGCAGCGCTAATCTGAGGCGGAACGGGTAAGGAATGTTATAAAAGAAAAGAAAAAGAACTATTTGTAGCTTGTATTGGTTATCGCTTAGTGGTAGCTATTGTTTTTATCGTGTCATGAAAGTCGGTTATAACGTGTAAGCTTAGATATAGAATTTATATTATTGTTATGTTTGCATCTTTCTCGCTCTCTCGTCTCATTTTCTGCATTTATGTATCAAATCAAAGTAAAGCCTTTATTTCAAATGAGTCAGTTACAGGCACTTTTGAATTGTCAAAAGACAAAAAATAAAAATAGTTCAAAAATGTGAAAGTACCGTTAGATGCCCATTCCAAGTAAGTAGAAGATCTTTATGGAGAAGAACGGTTAGAAACTACATAGTCACTCTTTTTAGATCGCCAAACTTATTACAGAACCTTTAGTACATCATTCATTTTCAGATGATAGTACATTATGTGAGAACGATGTAGCAAGTTAAAAAGTGTCCAAAGGGAATTTTAAAAAAGACAATTCAGAAAAACAATCCAAACCACTCTAAGTATCATCAGATTTTGATTGAAGTCCTTTGTCAATATTTTTTGACATAAACAATATGTTGCCACACTCCTGGGCACAGTTCTCCCTTATCCGGGGTCTTGGGACCGTCCGGGGGGTCTGAAACTGTCTTATTAGATAATCATGACCCTAGAAAATGAAGGGCTATTTAAGGACACCGTGGATTTTAGTCAGTACGAGCCTGAAAGTCCCTCCCGTCCCGCCCTGGGTAGGAGCCCGGTTCATTTGATGATTTTAACACGTAAAAAGAAGTCGTAACCTTGATTTGTCCAGTTTTCATAAACAAAATGTGTGAAAAAAAATGTATTTTACTTTCGAATAAGTATCCTATGTCAGTTCAAATCGTCAAGTAATTGATACTTGACGAAAAAAGCCCGCATTAATTCATTTCAAATATCAAAGTGGATTTAGAAGCTCGACAGAGCGTTTCCTTAGCCCGGGGTCATGCGGAAATGAGAAAAAGAAAAGAATTTGAATTATCTGGACGTAAATAGAATCTTTGAATTACAGGTGTAAAGATTATTATGTCAACGAAATCGGAAAATGTTGTCTTTTATTTTAAAAATTAAAAGTGAGTAAATTTTTTGAAAATGCTGCATACGATAGGTGCAATTGAACGAATAAATGTTACTGATACAACAAATTAATTTAATGAGTTCCAAAAACGTTGAATATAAAATTTTGTTCGGTAAAACTCGATACTTACGAGTAATTCTCGCTCTCCAGAAAAGAGTTGTGTGGCGGTCAATAAGTGGATGCATGTGGCGTATAATGGCGTTCAGCGTGGTGGTCTAAGGGGAAGATCCTTAATCAGCAATGGCTTTGAGCCCTTCTAGCTGATGATAACCGCTCTTTAAAACCTGTATTCCACCGCGGGCGGAACGGATACATTACTGACTTGTTTTAAGAAAACTGCTTACACGTTTTTTCCACTAACCAAAGAGCCAAACGAAAATGAGCTTATCATGGCAAAACAGTAAAAATGTGCTCTTTCATGGTGGAAACGCAACCCCATTTCATTTAAAATTGACTTCCACCTAACCATTTTCTGCACATTAAAAACTAGACCTAAAGACTAAACCTTCCTTTCCCAGGTACGTCTCCACGAACGCATGCTGTCTGACCAAGCCAAGAAGATGAACGTCAAATCTCTGACAGCCAACAAGGACGATGCCAGTCGAAGCGTTGAGATCAGGATCGCTAAAGTAGCCTTCACCATCTTCTTCCTATTCGTCTGCGCGTGGACCCCGTATGCTATCGTCACCATGACTGGTGCTTTTGGTGATAGGTAAGTTTTACCGTCGAAGACAGTCAAGGAAAATGTTGACAGGGAATCATTATGTCCCAGAATAACGATGAATAGAACGGGACTAGAGACTGTCTAAATGACGAAGATATTCATTCTGGATGTCCCATTTCTGGGCAAATACTTCCCCGAAGTCCTTCCAGGTGTTTTTATACAACGCTATACGGAAATCAGCCTTGTCAAGACTGGTTTGTTTGTATATGTACACGAAAGTTTTTTTTTTTTGTAAATTCACCAGTTTGTATAAAAATATATAACCCGTGAGAAGGATGATCGGGCCGACAACCATTGATCCATACCCTTGTTAACATAATATATAGAGTCCAGCGGTAATACCTACTGCACTTGTATTGTTAAAGTGACATTGACACTAGCACTCTCACTATTTAAAATGTACTCTGTGACTAGAACCGCGTCAAAAGGTCATGAGTGGGGCGCGGATTCTACTTTTAAGCAACTGTTAGTTGTCTATGACAAGAGGGCAGGTCCAAGAGCTATAGTCAAACGTCAGACACAAAAAAGCTTTGGAGTTTCACTTTTCTCAAACGCAAAGTTAAAAATAACAAATAAGTTTGTGAATATAGAAAATAAATGCTTTGTGATGCAAAAGAAAATAGTGTAGGAGTTAACAAGTTGCGTGGGAGTATACCTACCCTTGTCGTTCTATTTACAAGATAATTCTTATTGGATCAAAAAACGAATTTTACTTGTTTACCACTAAATTCGCTTTGGATTTATTTTAAATATTTGCGTAGGCTGATTAGAAAATACTAAAACCCAGTCGGCTCAAAAAGTAAATAAAATAACGTTTGAAATAAAAATCGCCATTTTTTTAAATTTCTTCTTTGACCTTTCTTAAAGATTTCTGGCAATCACAGGTAAAATTATTTCCACAAGTTCTTAAGGTTCAAGTGGTCTCGCTCACCCCCGATATAGCCTAAGTATAACCGTCTGCGGGTTTCCGTCTATGGACCGTAGATCGTGACTGTCTATTGTCTAAACAGGAGACCATGACCCTGTAATGCAAGGGGCCTGACTGTAAGGTCCTTACGTCTTTTACCACCAGCTGCCAGCGTAGATTGCCATGAGACTAACGGGTTCTGTTCGCATGAGGTGTTGGTTAAATAAAAGAGATGCTTGATGTCTTCTCAGCTATTTAATTGGATGGTGCACACATGGGTACAGGATCACAGCACTTGTCAAGTTTCCTTACACGGTTACGGTTATAGACACAACACTTACTTCAGGTAGAATATACTACCATCTATCCAGGTCGAACCGTGGACATGCCACGCAGTCAGCATTCGCAGCCTGTGTGCTTTGTAGAATGTAATACGTGGCTTGGAACCAGAGCTTGTCCTAGCTTACTTCATGTGTGCCAAGCGTAGAGAAGACGTTTAATTTTTCTTTAATATTTTATTTAAAATAATGGATGGATGGAACCCTGAGAACAATATCAGAAAGAATCCGTGAGCATTTCAATACTATCATCATGGTGAGTGATGCCATGTAATTGCAACAAAACAGGAAATAATTATGGATACATACGCTTAAGCGGTTCCTTATATTAATACACTTTCATTTTCGCCGCTGTTCCACTCCTGGTCCGCGTCATTAACTTTTAATTAAATATTCTTGTTCTATAAATCAGTCAGCGTCTATATCGTGTGTCCAGGTTCCAAGAAAAAAGGAAGCCAAAGGTTCAACGTCATCTAATCGCTCAAACCCGCTTCTAGGCTTTTGCCTTTTAGACCATGCGTTATATAAATAAATAAATAAAAAAAAATAAAAAAGCCTTTTATTTCTTGCAATTGAACATCAGTACATGTTATTTTAAGTAAGAAAATTCTTAATCCTAGTGTTAGTTTTTTATTTTTAGTGTTAGTTATTATTTTTATTGTGTGAAGCAAGAACCCCGTCTTCACAGGTGAAGGCCTCCTCCAAATTTAGCCACTTGTCCCGATCTTGGGCTACTTCTGTCCAGTGAGGGCCGGCAATTTTTATTATTTCATCATCCCATCTCGTGATGGGTCTTCCTTTGCCTCTTTTTCCAATCGGACCCTTCCATGTGGTTACGATCCCGGTCCAACGGTTATCACTCAGTCGTGCTACATGGCCAGCCCATTTCCACTTTAGTTTTTTCGCGTATTGTAGAGCATCTGTAGACTTGGTTACTTTTCTTATTTTTTCATGTCTTATTTTTTGTATCTTTCTGAGGCTAAGCATGCTCCGCTCCATGCCCCTTTGGCAAGTTCTTATTTTGTCCTCTATGTAGTTAGTAAACTTCCATGTTTGGCAGCCGTATGTCAGACAAGGTAGTAGGCATGAGTTCATAACTTTGGTTTTCAAGTGTATAGGTAGGGTACTCTTAAATATCTCTCTCAGTTTCCAGTATTTGTTCCAGGTGTTCTGTGTTCGTCTTTCTATTTCAATTCCGTTGCTATTCTTATTAAAACTTACTTGTTTACCCAAATATATGTATTGGTCAGTGTATTTCAGCGGTTCGTTTCCTGCGGTTATTTGTCTCTGTGTGCTATTTGTCATCACCATGGTTTTTCCAAGGTTCATTTCCAGGCCCACTTTGATACTTGCTCTATGTAGAGATTCAATCATTTGTTGAAGTTGCCAACTCGTTTCGGCCAATATAACTAGATCCTCTGCAAAGCGGAGGTGGTTTAGATTTTTGCCATTTATGTTTATTCCAAGTTTCTTCCAGTCTAGTTCTCTAAAGATAGATTCCAGTACAGCTGTGAATAATTTCGGGGATAAGGGATCTCCCTGCCTCACGCCTCTTTTGATAGGAAAGCTCGGGCCGTTGGTTTCCAGCTTGACTCTACCTGTGCTATTTTTGTAGAGGCTCCTGATAACTTCTATATACTCCAGCTCTACATCTTGGTTTTTAAGGGCTTCCCATATGCTCTCATGTGACACCGTATCGAAGGCTTTCTGGTAGTCTATGTAGGCAATGTATAGTGGTCTCTGTTTCTCTCGATATTTTTCTATAAGTAGTTCCAGTGTATGAATGTGATCGATTGTTGAAAATCCTTTCCTGAATCCGGCTTGTTCTACTGGTTGGTTTAGTTCTAGAGATGTGCTTATCCTGTTGTTAATGATAGATGAAAACAGTTTGTAGATGGAAGATAGTAGGCTAATTGGTCTGTAGTTTGAGATGTCTTTGGGATCACCCTTCTTATAGATTAAAATAATGTTAGATTCGGACCATTGTAGTGGTATCTCCGCCGTTTTTAATATTTGGTTGAACATATTTGCTAAAGGTAGAGCTAGTATTGCTTGTCCTATTTTTAGGGCTTCGTTGTGTACACAATCTGAGCCTGGGCTCTTGTCTCTCTTTAACCTGGTTATTGCCTCTAGAACCTCCAGTTCCGTAATTTCATCTATATCGTTAGTTCCAGCATAGTTTTCCAATGTTAAATTATACGCGGATGGCTTTCCGCTGTATAGACTTCTATAAAAATTGGTAGCTACCTCTATGATCTCTTTGCGATTGTGTTTTGTTTTTGTTGAAGTTTTCAGTCCTTCTATCCATACTTTATTTGTCGTTAGTTCTTTGAAAGCTTTTTTAGTACTTCCTGAGTGCTTGAGATGTTTTGCAATTATATTTTGTCTGTGTTTGGAGTAGTCGTTTTTTATATACTTTCCAATAAGTTTATACAGGGCCGCTAGTTCGCTTTTTTCACTTCGTGTTTTGTTTTTCGTTTTATGCAACGTTCTCCTTCTATCAATAAGTTGTAATGTACGCGATGATAAAATTTCATGGGCTCTGGGGGTGGTTGAAAGAGCTTCTCTTAGACTTTCAGTAATTATATTAATTAACCTGGTGTAGTATGATTGTATGCAATTGGTGGCTTGCCAGCTCGGAAGCGTTGTCATTTTGTGGGTCAGCGTCTCTATAAAATTCTGGGTTTCCTTTTCGTTCTTTAAAGGCGCGATTGTGTTGTTTCTATAATTTGCTCTTCTTTTGCTTGTGTATGATAGAATTATTTTTGCTCTGATTGGTCTATGGTCCGAAGGGTACGCTATATTTAAAACTTCAATATTTTGGAAAAAATCCGGTCGGTTTGATAGAATATAATCTATCTCATTTTTGTGTTCGTTGTTTGGTGAGCGCCACGTCCATCTGCGGTTGGATTTTTTCTTGTAGAAAGTATTTAGTATGGAGAGTTTATTTTCAGTAGCAAAGTCGATGAGTTTTTGTCCTCTGCTATTTCTATCACCGTATCCATATGGTCTCATTATAAGGTATTCACTTTTCTGCGGTTGTCCAATTTTCGCGTTAAAATCTCCCATTACTATGTAGTTATCGTGAGCTGCTTCTATTGCTAGTGAGATGGTTTTGTAGAAGAGGGAGATTTCTTCTTCTTTTGCTGCCTCTGTGGGTGCATATACCTGAATTAGCGACATCCGGTGTTCCCCGAAGGTGAGATTTAACATTGCTACGCGTTCTGACAAGCCAGTGAAGCTTTCTATATTTTGTTTGAAAGAGTTGTCTATAATAAAACCCACTCCGTGCCTGCCCGGTGTCTGGCCCGTGTAGCATAGTATGTAGTCTCTATATTCGTCGATTTTACTTCCTAATCGTCTCACTTCAGATACTCCCATTATATCACAATTGATTGTCTTGAGTGCTTCAAATAGTTCTATAAGGCGTTCATGGGATCCAAGTGTTCTCACATTGTAGGTAATAACGTGAAGTTTTTGTCTTTGTTCTTTTTGATTTTTGTTTAGATTTGTGTTTAGATTTATAGTATTATTATTTGGAGGGTTGTGGTCGTATTCTTCCACGGTGACCAGCCGGGTTGGAAGATTTCTTCTTTTTTTATTTTTATATTTACTGGTTTTTCTTTTTGCTATAAAATTAGTGCTTGTTTCATTTGTGAGAGGCGGGGGCGTTGATTGCTATTCTTCATTTTGATTCTGGTTGTCTTGCTGGTTTATCGAGTTGTTCGTACTCTTGTTAACTAAGTAGTTCAAAATACTAGGCTTAAGAACTCCCTCTGTGATACTAGATGACCTTTGCAGTGATGGGTTGCTTGGTTTCGGTTTGTTATTCCGATTTTCTTGTGGTCTTCTGTCTGCAAGTTTGTAAGGGTTCAATTGGTTAGCCTCAGGAGAGACAGACAGTGTTCTTTTTTTTTTGCTCCCGAACGAATCAGGTTTATTTTCGAGTATGATGAGTTTGTCATATTTAATTATAGCTTTATTTCCTTTTTCTTTTTCGATTCTTACCGTTTCCTGTAATTCTTTCCTTTTTTCTAAGACATATTTTGGATGGGGTGCTATGACAGGAAACCTCCACGTGCGCCCGTGGACTGGAGTTCCTTCTCGGATACGTCCGGGGGGAAGACCAGTTTTTCGGGCCGGTGCAACCTGGGATGCGGGCAAAAACTCTTTCTTAAGCACTGTGTTCCTAAGTGGTCTCTTTGCCCGTATGCGAATAGCCTGTTGTGTGGACGCTCCAACGCGTGTCCCTCTGATTAGCAGAGGGCACAGCGGCGGAGCGGGCTTGCGGACGGTGAGTGATGGGTAGCTCGCCGTCCGAAGGACCAAGCCCGGGTCGGTGGCGCGTCGTGTTTCGCGCCAAATGCCTGCTGGGGTCGCGGGTTTTTTCTTAACCCAGGATACCGTGGCCCCAGAACGTAAAGGGCATAGGAAGGAACACGGGTGGATTTTAGTCAGTAAGAGTCTGACAGTCCTTTCCGCCCCACCCAGGGCGGGTGGACTCATTTGATGATTTTACCACCTTAAAAAAAAAAAAAAAAAAGACATATTTTGGATAATCCTCTTTTACGTAGTAGTTAGTGTCTTTTAGTACCGCTTTTTTCTTCAATAGTTCGATTTTCTTACCTAGAGTTGTAAAAGTTACTGTTATAGGCCTAGGCTTTTCGTTCTTTTTGCCTAATCTCGTAATCGCCTGTAGGTCTCTTTTATCGAGCTTTATAGCAAAGTATTTTTCAATGAAGTTGATAATAATTATGATCTTCCAGTTCTGAATAAGATGATTCGTTTTCTTTTAGACCGAAAAATACTATGTTTCTCTGTCTTGCTTGTTTTTCTAGAAAATATATTCTCTTCTCTTGGTTTTTGACTTTTTCTTTTAAATGAATATGTTTTTCTTCCCATACTTTGAGCTTTTCATTTATATTTGTATTTATATTCTTAGTAATGTTTTCTTCTAAAATTTTGAACTGTTGTTTTTGTTCTGACATTTCTAATTGTATTTGTTTGAGTAAATTAGTAATGTCTTCCATGATGTAGATCTGTAATGGTGTTTTGCCAGATTGCTGCTAACGTACATGCGTTATATAATTAAATTTAATTCAACTGAAATCTATCACAATTAATTATTTGAATTTTATCTATGTACTTATTATATTTTATTTAGAATTTAAAGTATCGTAAATAAATATGTTACTCTCTAACGCCATCTATATCAATAAAGTGTAACTATTTACTATTAGTTCGCGTTTCTGTCACTAGATGGCGCTACCCGTCTAAAATAATCAATAATTACTTTTATACTTGTTACATGACAAGAGTCCGACAAGACCCTTCTACTCCATCCGAGCGAGAGAATTGATTTGATAATTTTAGGACCACAAAACGGACTCGAAAATTAAAAATGTTTTAGGAAACGAAAAATTCAGCTGCGAGCAGGGTTCGAACCTGCGTCTTCTGGATAGGTACTCCAGACTTTATTTTTGAACGCTGTTTACGCGTTAAACAGCTATCGTCGTACCACAAAAACTTTTAAACGTTTGTTGAACACTAGTCTAAAAAAATGTCAGATTATGTCTTTGTTTCAGTCGCACTTTTTTTAGACAAGTGTTCAACAGACGTTTAAAAGGTTTTGTGGTACGACGGCTATAGTTTAAAATATCTTTGAGAAGACGCGGCGCAGGAGTTATTGCGTATAAAAATGTAACTTTAACAAAAATGTTCTACAGGGGCCTCCTGACTCCCGTTGCAACCATGATTCCTGCCGTCTGCTGCAAGGTAGTCTCCTGCATAGATCCATGGGTGTATGCCATTAATCATCCCAGATACAGGTCAGTAATTTATATTAATTTGATGGTAAAAGTTCTTTACTGCAACATTCATTTTAAAAATAACAGTTTTGGCTTATGCGTTCCTCAAGGGGGTATCTTATTACCCAGTTACTGGATTGTGGAGGTCAATAGGTATCCGCTCCATGTAATATTATGCAGTGCTATATTATATAAACACAGCCTTGTAACAGCGCTTACGCAACGCTGGGAGTGAGGTTTGCTATTCAGCTACTAAAAGCAAAAGTAGCACTCAATTTTCGCGCTGCCTCGTCAAAGAGCGCATTCAGGGTGACTTTTTCACCACTGTCCAAAGTTTGACTTTTTCACCACCGGCCAAATTTTTTCTAGGCATTAGGTATCAATCACAAACCTCATTTTTGAACAACTCACTTCACTAAAACAAACCTCACTCTAACTTTGAAGATGCTAGGGATGTTTGCGTTCGGAAACACAAACGCAGGCGGAGCACTCCTTCGCTGTTCGCATTATAAAAGACGTGGGTTTCTTATTTTTTCTCCGTCATGCTCTCTGAATCCTAAGATATCCGAATTCCTCGATAACACTGTCTTTGTATACAAAGCTCTTATGTTTGAAGGACCGCTTTTCTCCAAGCGAAGTCACGCATTAGCCTACTGTTAGCCTAAATATTAACCTATTTTGCTTGCTGCAGGGCCGAACTCCAGAAGCGTCTCCCCTGGATGGGCGTTCGTGAAGCAGACCCTGACTCCGTGTCAACCACCACCAGCGTCGGCACCGCCCAGTCATCTGCCCCATCCGCTGCTGAAGCGTAAACAACCACAGGAACCACAACTCCTGCTACAATGAGAATTTGAACGACGCCATCTTTGACTAAGAACGTTCTAGAATGTTTTTAAAAGTGACAGTTGATTTTATGAAAGTCCATTGATGTGCGGTTTCTTTATTATTTATTTGAAGTTTGAGGTAATTTTGTTAGCGCAATATTAGCAATGTACTTTAGTTTCATAAATAATAATTTATTTAACTACTTAATTACGTTATCTGATACCTAAGTAACTACAATTTGAAAATAATTTAATTGTAAGCATATTTTAATGTTCGTAACATTGAATGAAAAAACGTTACTATTTAATTTAAGAACAATTCAAGCATAGAAACATTACACTCGGTCTCATTAGTACCAATGAACTTCAGAATCTCAACAATGTTCTATTTCTGTGACCAAAAACAAACAAGGTTTCTCCGCCCACGCGGGCTGTCCCTCAAAATGAGATTATTACCAAAAACAATTCCTTTTACAGTATAAATAACTTGAGTTTTGAAATCTTTAATGAAGAAAAACTTTTTGGTAATTTTCGGCGTAATAAAACGTCAGAGAAACCCCTGTGGGTTTCCGCTAAAAGTTTACCATTCATCAAATAATCCCAGAAAAGAACCTAGTTATTTTCTGTCCCTAACCTTTTAGAAATATCGTGTTCTTACGTCAAACACTTTATAAATGGCCCATTCATTATCAAGTGTGTCCTTTCGTATGGAAGGCCTTGTTGGGTCCTTTTATCTATCTACCACCTCCAGAATAATTTTGTCAACTTAGGTTCTTCATAATAATAATAATATAATGGTCCATAAGAGGCTACCATAGGTCAGAAATAGAGCAATAGTATGTTTATCAAGTCATACCTAATGATCATTTATTTTTACTAATGTTTCAGATCTTTAAATAATGTCTAAATATTCTATGGAAGTACAAGCCTAAGTACTCGTAGATAATTACTTTTGTATAAGTTATTGCGTAAAGCTTTAATGTTTCTAAGCCTAAGTTATCTCTTAAAAACAAATTCTCATTGTACCAAGTTTTGTACCAACTTTCAAAAATAACGACACAAGCATGTCTATGGTTCAACGAGTTTGCAAGAATAATATTTTTTTACGAAGCAAAATATAAAAATGTAAAAAAAAATACGGACCGATCCCGACAACCAAGCTGATTTTATGAGCAAATAAAGTTATAATGCAACTGATGAGTTCGTTTTATTTTGTTGTAAAAAAAGTATTTTTATCCTTTTGTAAAGAAAAATGGAGGATAGGGTCAAGGGGGAACATTAAAGCTTGAAACACTCGCAAAACTCTTTTTGAAACTGAAAATGTCAGCCGTTTGTGGTGTTGGGTGGACATTACCCTATATAATTAGATCAAATAAAAGCAGATTTAGTTAATAATAACGTTAGAATGAAAGCAACCTTTGTGAACAAGTTAATGTTGGTTAAAGAGTGGGGTTACAAAAATGCATAGAAAAGATGTCATTTGCTATCTTTTGACAGCTGCCTGCAAAAGTAATCTTCCCACTGTCCAACCAGAAATGTGAATTGTCAATCAAATGACAAAATTCAACTTTCTATCTTTTTTAAAACAAACAAACGCATTCGATTTTTAATCAGCACCCGAAGGAATGGGCGTTAACAAAAATATACGAGTACCATCAAGCGTTCTCCTTGACTTGAAAACCGAGAAACAATTTTACCCCAACCAGGCCTGGCTCACTCCGCAGTGTAGGTATAAAACTGCAAGCATTGGCGGGGACCACTTCGGAGTGGACATTTAGTCGGTTGCCGCGCGCCGCCCACTACGCACGCGCTTACTTATATAATATTTAAGTTTGGGGTTTGGTTGAATTTACGCATGAGTTAAAAAAAATATATATATGATGAGGAAAAAAAATACTGCATAACGTTTGGTTGTTTAAATAATGACAGTGATAGGAGCCTCACGTTTCACACACTACCGCGTGATTTCGAAAGGTAAGAAAAAAAGTGAATATTTATCTATGTAGTACATATTTAATAATGATCAAAAAACTATCTACCTGCTTGTGGCGTGCTTCTTAATGTCATTCAAGTACCGGCTAGTAATCATGATCAGATAAGCATGATTAGGTAGGTTACAAATTTGGCCTACAAGACGACCAAGATAAATAAAATAGACGATTATCAAACCTGACATCACTCTCACTCACCTAAGCTGAATACGGGTAGGTCGAATTATGATCGGTAGAAAGTAGGAAGATGTTTACGTTATTGTTTAGACACGTTCAAACTCAGAAAATGGCTACACTACGCATTCAAGGTCAGCGATCGTAATTCTCTTCGCGACTTTTTTACCTACTTACCTACAAAGACACGCAACACGGGGCCTGTGACAATGAAATGAATGAAATGAAAATGATAAGGACTAGTTACCTATTTTGCCGTAAACGATAACAATCGATCTTTAAAGTTATGACTACAGCTTGGCCAGAACGGATTGAAACGGAACTAATCTTTTTGTTTCTGACAACGTTTTAAAATTTTTGATATTTGATGTAAACAAAGACCGCAGGTTTGTTAGATTTATTATTGTGCCACAAAACTAACTTATTAAGAAAAAAAAAAATCATTACAGCTTGGCCAGAACGGGTTGAAACGGAACTAAATTTTTTATTTCTGACAGCGTTTTAAAATCTTTGAAATTTGATGTAAACAAAGACCGCAAGTTTGTTAGATTTATTATTGTGCCATAAAACTAACGTAATTCAAAGTGCTGGTAGTGCGAAGACAGTGGCGACTTCCGGTTTTCTACAGTTTTATGTCAAGCTGTATATATTATTTCTCACGTAAGGTGCCGTAGGTACCTACTGTTAACATTCTGTGCTACCAATCGATATGAATATGAAGTAATCGATGACGAAACAGAAACAGAAAAAGATATAGGCTGATGATAAAAACAAAATTCCTTGAGGGACATAAGGAGGTAATGAGGAGTGATATATATACGTATTTATGTTAGTTAATAATGTAATTAAACAATGCATAAATTACGTATTCCTACCTAACTGTGCCCAAACTCGCGAGTCGCAACCCTATTGAGCTTGACCGACAGTAACCTTTTAATGTCGTTGGCGTCAGATAAACTAAAATGAACTCTCGCGCGTCACTGTTCAGTTCATTTTTGCTTGCGCACGGGAAGTTTAGGCTATTATAAAAGTAGGTGGGTGATGCGGGTGCAAGTAAAAATGGACTCTATTCTTTCGTGCATAGATTTTACATTTGTTTGTTTTCTTTTTGTGAGTAAGCCTTCTGTGCCTTTAGGTACTATTATATATTCTGTGCCCCAACCTCATTAATCTGAACAGCAACAAAACAGAATTTATGCAAACCAAACCACAAAAAAAGTATTTCATAACCAGAGACAAAAATGAAATAAAAAAAAAACAGAAGTAATGAGACGCGCAAAGCAGCTTACACTTGGTGCCCTTTTATCGGGCACTGAGGCTGCTACTAATGAACTGTGCGGCCAAGATAGACAGTTTTATGGCTCCTTTCTCTTATAATACGATTTTTGTTTCATTCTCTTGATCCTTGAAAATGGCGGGAACGCTCATAGACACGGATCGTCAAAATGAGTTGAGTTGAGTGTGAATTTTTAGTGTTCTTTATTTAAAAAGCACTGGCACTCTTTTTTTAAAAGCAAACATTTAACTGGCACTTTTGTGAAAGAAACATTGGCGTTGTGAGGAAGGAAAGTTTAGGTGAGTTATGGCAGGTGTAATTATGAGCAGAGTGGCATGAGTTAAAATCGAAATGGTATTTCCTGCGTAATAATAAACAGGGTGATTTGTAATTAGGTGCTAATCACCCTGTAGATAAAGATGGGTAGATAGGGCGAGTGTCAAGATTATACTGAGAGAGATGAAAGATTACAGAACCACAAACATACTACAATACCTACCTTTTTTTTCTATCGTTGTAAAATTATCAAATGTGTCCTCCCATGACCCATCCAAGGCAGGGCTGGAGGAACTGTCAGACATGTACTGACTGAGAAAGAAAGAGCTATTGAAAGCTCTTTATGTTCCGGGGTCACAGAAGCTCGTTACTCCCGCGACCCCGGCAGAGTTCGGGCCCTCTAAGGTGACTCCGTCAATGTGCGGTCCGGTCTTTGAGGCGTGCGTGGAACTTGACGTGCCGTCGCGAACGGGCATGGTCCATGATCGGACAGCGAGTCGCCCTTTACTCGCCGTTCGCATACCTACGCCTACGGTGACCGAATATCATCCTACGACGTCCGTTGCCGTGGGCGTCTCCCAAAACTAGAACTTGTGCTGATCATATCGCCCGAAATTCCACAATCCAAGTCGCACACACGAACTCAGAAACTTCGGAATAGTTACGTAATTCTCCAGACATGTGGGAACAGCGGCGAGAATTCGTACTTTCAACTTTAAAATCGGCTTACAAGTCATTTTATGAAGCGAGAGCTTTCGCATTGCTTGTTTCAACGGTGAACCGAGTTTTACAAAGTTCAAAGAAATCTTTAACAATCATAATAGGCTCTTGTGAATGAGGCGAGGCTTCTTAAGAGCGTGTTTGAAAGGAATTTCATACAAACTTTCAAGTGCTTATTTTCCGCAATGACTGAATCGATTTAAATGATACTTTATAGACACGCATAAGCAGGATATTTGGGTCTAAGAAGTTACCTAAAGATGATTGTTAATGTCCATTTAAAATCGGTCTAATTTAGCTGTATCTCTATAATCTAACACTATTTACGGAAAATATTCTCTGATTACTTTTTACACCTATTTAGGTATGCCTAAGCGAGTAGATATATAGGTCAAACGCGCAACTTAAGGCAGACCATCAAGAAGAGAAAAGTGGCTTACCTTGGTGATGTCTTTAGAAATGACCGGTACGAACTGCTGCAACTCATAATGATGGGCAAAATTGCGGGAAAACGAGGAGTTGGCCGAAGAAAAAAGTCCTGGCTCCGCAACATTCGGGAATGGACCGGAATCAAGAGTGCTGCAGAGCTGTTCCACCTCGCCAGGGATAAAGATAGATTTTAATAGGGCCTTCGCGCCTTTTAAGCCGTAAAAACGTTACATTCTAAAGCATACTCCTGATTAACGGCTGGGTGTAAAGATTGAAAAAAAATATATGTTGAAGGTATATTCATGTACAACAATGTGAGTAAATTTTATTTTCGTATGACAAATAGTTGAACTGTAAAAAAATATTTAACAACACGCTATTTTGTTCAAATAAATGCTCACTCCTTCTAAACGGCTTCTTTTATTTAAAATGTTTTTGAATAGATCAATCGGTGTTAAAATTTACTACAATGTGAGTAGCGCTCATGTAAATCAGTCAATATTTTACAAAGAATATGTTGAAAATTGAGATTTCCACATATAAAAACCGGGCGAAGGCGGGTTTTTGCAGCTGATTCTGCCTAGCTGCATAGTCTATGATATCATTTTGAGGTATCGCGGTATGCTCGGGACATATTAATATGTGCGGTGAAGATATGAAAATGTGCGTTTAGCTCCGTCTGGATGTTTAAGGTCATTGGGGGTACTATGCGCCTTAAGTCTGATATGACCAACCTCCAGTGATTGGAGAGGAACAAGAAGAAGAAGGTATGCCTAAGTACCTACTTGTACTGCATTCCACCCCAAAAGCTCGGGAAAATATAGTGTCTCGAGTGTCGGAGTCTCGATTCTTAGCAGTAGAAAGATTGAGAAGAGTTCCTCGAAAAACTCACATCGAAAAATAACGACTACAACGTTTGTATGAAATGTCATTCACCGCACACGCTATAAGTATGTTTCTTAAGTAGCAATGGAAAGTGGTTGCTTATTACTTAGAAATTAATAAGCACGTTTTTTGTAAGAACATAACATACGGAGTAAACTGCCATTAGGTATGTAATTACATGAAATTTAACAGTAAGTGGCGAAATACGTATCTTTTTTAAAAACGTTGCCTGTAATTTATTTTCTTGTGTGACTAGGAATATCTTCTATTTTGTAGATGCGCCTACAAACTTTTTAAACTCACATAAACAGACGGTCAGACCCGGTAGAACATTTAAACAGTTTATTTTTTTATAAAAATAATAGTTTAAACTTAAAATAAATATTAACACACCACACAGGACAGAACAAACAAAACTATACAGAAGAAAAAATACAAATACCTAAGTGCAAAATAAAAGAAACGTTGCGACTTGCGTTTACAAACATAAAAACTCACACATACAAACTTTATTATTTAAATTGCTCAAAAGAAAAATCGAAACTGTCAAAGAATTTTGACACTCCATCCAATAAATTGATATAAAGTTATATCAATCAATTAACTCGGCCATTCGAGTAGCAATTTCGATTTATCACTCGCGCCTACAAACCACCCATTTGAAATGTTCGCACTTCGTCAACGATTAATTAAATTTCGAGTCGATTTCAGCGATTTAACGTTGACCAACTGTGGATGGTGAATATGGTGGATTATTGACCCATGAGTGGAGAATTTGATTTTAAACAATATTTATGATGCAGCGTAGATCACAATTTTTTTGAGAGCAGTGGTGGCTCATTGGTATCGGCCCCCACTTGTAGGTCGTGGGTTCGAATTCTGCCAGGCGCATTACCTTGTGTAATTTATTTCATCACCACTGCTCTCAAAACGGTGAAGGAAAACATCGTGGGGAAACCGGCATGTCGTAGAACCAAAAATTCGAAGATATGTGATATCCACCAACCCGGCCTGTGTCCCATCAGTGGGAACACTGACTGCCCAATAAAGACGTCGTCGTCAACTAACATTTCCCGCTCAAGATGCAATGGATATGAGGGTCTCTGACTTAAACCCACCCAGTTTCTTCAATTAATAACACTGCGTTTCAGCCTCGATAGGCACTTCACTTTCGTACATTTTTTTTTCAAACATTGCCCCCACATGGAATTTCTCCTGTACGTAAACCTAGTGGGTGCGTTTATATAATATAAGAAACTCACATGCATAAACACCCAGACTTAGAACAACTACTTGCTAATACATATACAACGTACCAATAGCGCAAAACCTTTCGTGGGTTCAGTGAAATGGGCTGAGTTACCCCTCGAGAGGTTTTGCGCTGTTGGCGTTACACGTTGTAGGTATCCAATATTAGTTCCGTACGGGAATCGAACCCGCGGAACGCTACGCAGTAGTCAATCGCATAACCACTGCGACAACCTGTAGTAAAAATCTTAAGGAATAGACTAACTGTGCGTAGGCCTAGGCACATATTAAGACTAAATACAACGAACAAATGCTTCTTAAACTTTGAGTTTGGAAAATACAGGAGCAGTAGAAGCGTAGGTAGATATTTAACAGGTATTTTCTCCAAAGTATTCACTAGCTAATAAAGATGCCGATAATTTTGAGATGCCTGGAGTATTTTTAACGGAAACAGGAATTTGAGGCATGTTGGCTAAATGTAAGTAATTAAGGGGTGTAGTGCAGCGCGATGGGGAGACGTCGCCATTTTGAAAGACATTTATGACCTAAGTATTCCAAGAATAAGAAAGGTAAACCTATTTTCTTTTAAACAGAGCGTTTTTTTTTTCTAGAACAAGGTGTGGATCAAAAGTCCAACATCAAGTAAGACGACTTTCTCTTTCCTAAAGAAGAGACAAATGTGGGAAACCGTGGCAACAAATTAGAGTAGGTTGGTTATGTTTGTTATGTTTTGTGTATAATAATCTCTAATATATAATAACTAGCTGACCCGTGCCCACTTCGTTGGGCATTAATATTTTAACTTGTGATGAAATTATGAGTGTGGTTCGGTTAATACTTAGTGCTTTTTTTATGTGATAAAGTCATCAAATGAATCCTCCCACCCTGTGTGGGGCGGAAGGGACTGTCAGACTCTTGCTGACTAAAATCCACCCGTGTTCCTTCCCATGTCCTTTACGTTCCGGGGCCACGGTATCCTGGGTTTAGAAAAAACCCGTGACCCCAGCAGGCATTTGGCGCGAAACACGACGCGCCACCGAGCCGGGCTTGGTCCTAGGACGGACGGCGAGCGACCCATTACTCACCGTCCGCAAGCCCGCCTTGCCGCTGTGCCCTCTGCTAATCAGAGGGACACGCGTTGGAGCGTCCACACGACAGGCTATTCGCATACGGGCAAAGAGACCAGAGAGAAGAGTTTTTGCCCGCATCCCACGGTGCACCGGCCCGAAAAACTGGTCTTCTCCCCGGACGTATCCGAGAGGGAACTCCAGTCCACAGGCGCACGTGGAGGTTTCCTGACATAGCACCCCAGTTCCCCTCGTTCCCGTAAACTCATAGATCTGGTCGAGTCAGCTTGTCTAAGTGTTTTGCCTCTACAACCTACTCATCACAATTCTGTTGGTGATGACACTTGGCTCGACCTGATGCTCACCTCTAATCCTTCCCTGGTATCCTCACATGGTCAACATGACGCTCCTGGTTTTTCCCATCACGACCTCATCTTCCTTTCTTATGTCCTTAAACCTCCCAAATCCAAACCGACGTTCCAGTACAGGCGTGGCTTTGCACGAATGAACACTGAAAAGTTTATTCAGGACGCATCCAATATTGATTGGACATCCTTGGAGCAAGCCACTACGCTTGATGACAAAATTAATATTTTTAATGAGATTGTTATCAGGCTGTATGACACTCATGCTCCCGTCAGGAGAGTGAAATTGAAGCGCCCGCCTGCGCCCTGGATGGATGAAGATGTTCGGATTGCTATGCGACGAAGGGACCGCGCGTTTCGGAAGTTCAAAAAGGATCGGTCGGAGGAAAATTGGACTCTCTTCAAAACGGCTCGCAATCGTTGTAACCAGATGATACGCAACGCTAAACGCCGTCACGTTCTTAATAACATCACTAATGCTTCTTCTGCTGATATCTGGAAATTCCTCGGAACTCTTGGTATCGGTAGAACGCGACATTCGGACCTTCCAGTTAATTTAGGCTTGGATGATCTCAATCTCCATTTCTCCACTGTGCCCACTCTTGATAGTATAACTAAATCTCAAACAATTGATTACCTTGCTGGTCTGACGCGTCCGAATATTACCCCATTTGCTTTCACCCCAGTCGACCCGGGAGAGATCAAGAAGATTATCCTGTCTATTAAATCCAAAGCCGTGGGCTGTGATAATATCAGTCGCTACATGATTGTGGCGGCGCTAGATCAGCTCCTTCCTGCCATTTCCCATGTCATAAACTTCTCCCTTTACTCCGGTGAATTTCCGTCTCTTTGGCGGAAAGCCCGTGTTCGTCCGTTACCTAAAACTGCTAATCCCACTCTTCCCTGTCACTTCCGACCAATTTCCATCCTTCCCTTTTTATCTAAAGTCCTTGAAGCCTGTGTCCATAAACAATTTTCCCATTTTATTCACCAAAACTCCCTCATCAGTCCCTTCCAATCCGGTTTCAGACCAGGCCACAGTACCACTACAGCTCTCCTCAAAGTGACTGACGATATAAGGCGGGGAATGGAAGACACACAAGTGTCCGTTCTAGTGTTGATAGACTTTTCCAATGCCTTCAATACCGTCAGTCATGAAGTCCTCTTATCCATCCTCTCCTATCGAATGGTCTCTTCCGAGGTTCTCGAATGGTTTACTTCCTATCTTCGAGGGCGTCAGCAATCAGTGTTTGCTGGAGACTCGTCTTCCAGCTGGTGTGATCTTGTAACTGGCGTCCCTCAAGGCGGAATTCTTTCTCCACTTTTATTTTCTATTTTTATAGACCTCCTAACTAACGATCTTCAGTGTGCGTATCATCTTTACGCCGATGACTTGCAGCTCTACTGTCAGGCAGGTGTTGACAACATATCTGATGCAATCGAAAAATTAAATCAGGACTTAGCTTGTGTAAAAAATTGGTCTGATCGTTTTGGGGTGGCTGTTAATCCAATTAAATGCCAAGCTATTATTGTAGGGAGCTCCCATAGCATTCGAAGGCTAAATGGTTCGGCATTGCCGCCGATTACTTTTGATGGAACGGTAATTCCATTTAGCCCTGTCGTCAAGAATTTGGGTGTGTATGTTGACACTTGCCTCGACTGGCGGAAGCAAGTTGCAGGTGTGAGTCAAAGGGTCACCGGAACGTTGCGGTCGCTTTATCGCCTGAAAAATATTCTCCCATCACACATAAAGAAAATGCTGGTTCAGTCCCTTATCTTCCCCATAATTGACTATGGTGATATGTGTTACTATGACCTGAATGCAGATCTCCTCAATAAACTTGACCGTCTTCTGAATAACTGCATTCGATTCGTGTTTAATCTTCGTAAGTATGATCATGTGTCTGAATATCGATCTACTTTAAAATGGTTACCCATTCGTCAGCGCAGAGCGTTGAGGGCGCTGACAACCTTATTTTCTCTTCTAAATAATCCTACTTCTCCTTCATACCTATCTTCTAGTTTTCAATATTTATGCTCTGCGCACAGTAAAATTCTTCGTTCCTCCAACAATCGTCTTCTACGATGTCCCTCTCATCGTTCTGGTTTCCTAAAATCATCTTTCCTTGTCCAAGCGGTCTTCCTTTGGAATGAGCTCCCTCAGAACATCAGGACGGTCACTAGTCGGTTCACTTTTAAGTTGAAAGTTCGTGAGCATGTGCACAAGATGTTGGCAGACTCGGCACAAAATTAATTTGTTATTGGAAATCCCCATCTTCATGTATATATATATATATATATTAATTTCTATTTTATATTTGTATGTATCTTGCTTGTATGTATGTATTTGTGTATTTATCTTTATTACCTTAATATCTTTTTCATTTTGCGTATTGTTGCACCTTCTATGTTTGTTTCTCTGCATCACCTGAAGGTAGACTGGGAGAGAATGCCCTTGGCATTAAGTCCGCCTGTGTACTGTCTTGTTACATGTGCATAAAGTTAAATAAATAAATAAATAAATAAAAGGAGGGTTTTGTTCATACGTAATTGTACAACGCCATCTATAGGTAAATAGATAAAACGTCCGTACAAAGCGTGTTCTAACGCGGTTCGTGAATGGACGGCGGCATTTTGCGATTTAGTAATTTTATGTTATCTTCGAAACTATTTAACCAATTGACATACTATTTTTGGAAAATCGTATCTTTATGATGTTATTGTGATCATAATAATATTTTTTTCGATAAGGTTTAATGTTTTGTTGTGTGAAAAATCGTCCAAAAGCAAGTACATCGAAAATAACTTTTTTTAACTCATAAAAGCTGCTATATCTGCTAAAATATAAAAGATAAAAATATGGTGTCGCGGACTTTATTGTAGAACTATTCAAAGCGGACATTTTTGCTATACATTGTTTTCAATTATATACAACTGTTAAGGCAGCGCATGCTAATAACTGTGTTTGAAGAGCAATTTTTTTCCGCCCGGCTAGACAAAAATTGAGATATTTGGGCTAATATGCATGATATCTTTATAATTTATACTATACTCACGGATAATGTAGCTTTCTACCAGTGAAACAATTTTTAAAATCGGTTCATTACTTCCGGAGATTACCCCCTACATACAAACTTACAAACTTACAAACTTACAAACTTACAAATTTACAAACTTACAAACAAATTTTACCTCTTTATAATATTAGTATAGATAATCTATTGATTAAGTATAATAATCTCTTGTTTCGTAGTTTAAATGTACCTACGAGTACGTGTCTATGTTTCAATATTAGAGTTTTAGAGATAGATATTTTTTTCTCTATAACTTGTTTACTGCACATTTATGTTAGTTTTAAACTATTTCGTTCATAATCTTTGTTATAAATTTGCATGCCATGGTTTTGGCAGAATGTGTCCTGCCCTAAAATATGATATAACACCTTTTGCATACCATCATTTGTCGTTACTGTTAGTCAGAAGCTCCAAAATCTGACATCCAGTCTTACCATGGAGATATCGTATTACCCAGTTACTGGGTTGTGGAGATCCGATAGGCAGTCGCTCCATGTAAAATACTGATATCCAGCTGCATCTGGTTCGATTGGAAGCCGACCCCGATATAGTTGGGAAAAGGCAGGCAGGCAGGCATACCACATTTTATGCAAATAAAGAATACTTACTTACTTACTTACTATCGACAATATGTACTTCGTACTTGAAATGTGTACGACGTGTTCCTAATTGTATGGAAAATGAAAAAGCACCTCTAGTGTACGAATACAGATTTTTGTCCTTCAATTAACATCAAATTTTCTGTTTAGGTACTTCACATCACAAAAAACTGAAAACTCATGATAAACCAATCACAAATTGACACACAAAAAAAAAACTATTCTTTCTTTTTTATTTTATTGTATTTATTATGTCAACCCATACCTATTACTAATTAATTAGTTCAGAGAAAAGTTGTCTACTTGTTACACAATAGCTACAGGCTGTACCTAGTTATATCTTTGCCGACAACCATCAGTTTTTCCAGGAAAACTGAGAGTCTGCCTCATAGTATCTTAATATTTTATTGAATTTAGGTAGGTACGTCTTCGAGCGTTCTATTCCGCGCAGGTAATAAGACGAATTGCCTGTACGACAACAAGATATTGTAGCTAAGTGATGTTACTGATGATGATCATAGGGACAGCTTGATGGATTACTTACGATCCGGTCACCGAATCTTTTAACAAGCAAGGATAATTATAGTCCAAGTATGTATATCATGAAGATATTTAAGGCTTACACAGGGACGTAACCTGTTGGGGGCTCTTAGTATTTCAGAATAATGGCACATGAACATGATAATGGGGCCTTTGAAGTAGTCATGGATTGTATCAAAGACATTAATCTATTGTAAGAGCAATAGACGGGACATCACGAAGGTGATCCAAAACTTTTTGCTACTAGGTAAAAAGTCTCTCGATCTAGAAGTCGCGCTGCTATGCTATGCAACGCTTAGATAGCGTTTGGATTGTATGAATTTACAAGGTTTTAGTTAAACAATAATATGAAAAATTCCAGTGTAAAAAAGCAAAGATTCAGATCCTTATCTAGAGTAGACAATTTGACTCCACTAACCTTTACCTCCATCCTTTCCTGGCTTGGATAGAGCTTGCTGATGCAGCACGCTGCCGCGTAGTTGGATGTCACGTCACTGGTAGATTTCTTGAAAGTCTCTCGGGATCCAAATGTTAGCACACACAAATTAAAAGTCTGGGATTGTTCTTGTGCGATCAAAAGGCACTATAAATCACAAATAAGACGAAAAGTCAGGTTAAACAATTTATGAATTGACACATTGGCGTGCACGGCATCGCGATCCTGCTTCTCATTCGGAAATCGAACGTTGACTAAATCCAGTAAAAAGATTGGTGCTCATGGCCGACATTTCATCAGAAGTGAGGGTAGGTTAAACTTTGAAAAGATTAGGGTTGTATGCGTTCGGAAACACAGACGCAGGCAGAGTTCCACACGTTTGGAAAAGCTTTGTGGTATAGCAATAAGCAAGGATGGTAATTTGCCGTACGTCTAGATGTGCTTTAGTAGGAGGAGAAGCAGTTAAGTTGCTTACAGAAACTCCTGGGACTAGGCACTTCAATGTGGCCTGGGCACTTGCCTAGAGTGGCCCTGACACCCTGTTATTAGGTACCACGATCATCAGAAGACACAAAAATTCATTGTCTAATATTTACCTGCTACTATACCTACTACCCTACTAACTTCGTGAACCACCCAACGTGACATACCACAGACAACAAAAACTTCATATGTAATCTCTTTGAGACTTCCAAACTCATTAGATGTTAGTCGCCTCGTCTCGCTCGACGCGGTTGGAACACAAATATGCGTTTCAAACAACAAGCCACTTTGTTTGAGCAACGACCGTATACTTCGTATGCTCGTATGAATGACAGAAACATACTCAAGTGTATGAACTTGGTACTTTGGTACTTATTCCTACTTTGTTCCTTGGCTGTGGTTTTATTTATGGGCGCTCAGATGTTTAGCTTTATGAGAGTAGGGCTTTTTGTACTGGGTCGTAAATTTTGAAGAAGGTATAAGTACCTACCTAGTATTTAATAAGGTAGATAGGTACCTAGTAAGTTCACTAGTCGTTTTAGTCGTAATTAAACTGGCACTAGGTTTTTAGCTTCTTGCCGTCCGGGGAAAGTAGCAGTTATAATGAGCTTTTTTTATGAAACAGCCAAGGACTTATTACATTGACTAGGTCCATGGAAATACCGTTTTTTTTTTCTTTTCATACGGTGTAATGATTCCTACGATTTTTCATATTATGCTGGTTACTGCATAAGCTTTACTGCATCTTTTCTGGAGTCTCTCATTTATCTCTTTGGAATTTGAATTTCGGTATTTTTAAAGCCTCATTTATACGGAGCAAGGTATCGCATGCGAGTTTCACTACATTGCGGTATTTGTTTGATCAACTGAATTCGTTGTACCTACCTAAGTATAAAGTAAAAAATGTAGGTAGGTAACGCAACTCGCGTGCGAGTTCTACCATCGTCTAAATGAGGCTACACGGATTCGGATTTCCCCAAACAATCACTTTGTACAGAGGACAGAAAAAGAAGACAAGATATTTATTTAAAAAATTTATTCAAATCCGTAATCTGCCAGCACTGCGTCACTTAAAACGTATTTACAATAGTTTAGAACGCTAAGTACATGCTTGAATGGAATGTAGTTGAACTTTAATACCGGTACATGAACATTACGACCTGGTGATATTACAACGTCTTAAAACCAGGCTTATTTCGGTGAGTGAAAGTGACAGAGCTATACAATTCGTCTAGCGCCATCTCATTCACTCACTGGAACAAGCCTGGTTTTAAGACGTTGTAATACCCACCCTGAAGACACACGAACAAAACCTTTTTAAAACCAAACTGTGTCTATCTGAGGCAGATCTAACATCGGAGACTTTACCAAGGCCCAAACCTATAGAACAAACTTAGACTGAGCTAGGAAAATGAGCCTTACCTGTCTACGATTAAAGTTCTTATTCATATGACTGCACTGAACTAGTTGCATATTGTTACAAGAGTAACAAACACAGTACTCTGTAGGAATATGTAACTCAACTTTATAGTATTAAGGTTTATTTTCGGATGAAGAGTAACTCGGCTAAGACTAAGTTCCTTTTATAGATTTGAGCATAGTTACAGTGTTACTTTAAAATTACTTCAGTATTTGGGAAAACGCGAAAGGAGTGGCGTTCTGTAGTTCTTACCGCGAAAATATGTGGGAGTTTATGTACAATTTATAAAGAGATTTTTTTTAAATGGATGCCCTACATAAAGCCTCCTCTTCACAATCGGCCATGAATTGGCCGTGTTTGTCGAACAGAAGGAGACGGCGCTATACCAGAAAGCAAGATGCAAATAATTCTATCTCGATTCTTAGTATAGCGCCGTCTCCTTCTGTTCGGCAAACACGGCCATCATGGCCGATTGTGAAGAGGAGGCTTTAGGATTTTCTCCTGTAACGTTTACAGACATTTAAACTCACATACAAAACAGTCAAACACGGAAAAACTATCTGTAGACTATACAAATATTTTTTTCCGTGCTCCGGCATGGGATAGATGGATTAGAACTGGCAACAAACAGCGGCGCAGTCAAACATTCAACCAAAGCGCCAACAACGCAAACAGAACGTCTAACTCCAACTACTCCCCATTCAGAAGTAAAATTAAAATAACACTGCCATTAAAAGTCCCTAGGGTCATCTGTAATGCTACGTTCACACGCGCGCCGTGCAGCCCGGCGGGCTGCCTGGCGGGCTACGCGGCATGCAGCCGCGTGCGAGCGCGCGTGTAAACAGTCACCGGGCGCCCGCACATTCATCCTTTGAACTTTGCTAAAAAACCGACACTAGCCCGATTCGCGGCATTCACGTTCACAGGCGCGTTCACGGGCTCGGGCATACCGTTTACACGCTCGTGAATGTGAATATGCACGTTGAATGTAGAGTTGAACGCGAGCGTGTGAACGTAGCATAAAACGTTCAAATTACACTGGCGAGAATTAGAAAAAAAATGCTTGGGTCAATTAAAATGCACGTCATTGTACGTCATTGCACGCCAGTGTATTCAAACGTCTGTCAATAGGGGGCCTGTACCATGACCTCATAGGGACTATACCCGCGGGACGTGATTCGACCGACTCCAACTACAAGTGAAAATCAACCTTACTACTAAGAAATAATGATGCAATTCGACTGACTTGACGTCGTCGTGGCGAGCGTGTTTTGTGTTTCATCTGCCCGTAGATAACAACGTGATATATGTCATAATATGTCGTAGGTAAGGGTGATTTACACTTGTAGTTGGAATCGGTCGAATTGCAATCGCGTCGCGCCATGGATAAAGTCCCTTAATATAACTTTAGCGTTACTTCGGTGTGAGAAAGCGACGGAGTTATGCAAGATGTATAATTGCATCTCTTTCACACACCGATGTAAGATTATGGGTGAAATCACATTTACAGATTAGCATTTGCGAGTATCTCTTATCTCATTCTATCATGTGAAGACAACTTTTGATGAAGTAAGAAGTCCGATCGAAAGCTTATTTGCAATGGAATTATTTGAATGTGCAATTGGACATCTCACTTTAGAAGATTGAAATTCTAAGTGACAGAAAGGGCAAAAAGATGCTATAAAATGCTGATCTGTGTTTATAGATATGATTTCAATCTAAAGTAATATTGCTTTAAGAGGTCATGTTAAGCCACCAGAGAACCTAAAAAGGCTACTTTAGCAAAATCACAATAGGGTAATAATATAAATTGCGAAAAAACTCTTCAAATTTTCATAGACTGACAATTCGAATTAATAATATTAACTCGGCCATTTTTCAATATTTTTCGCAATTTATATTATTATTCTAGTATGAATATACTAAACTGGCTTTTTTAAAAAACACAAAATCTAGCCAATTCTATTCGCAATGACAAATTTCACTTACAATTATTAAATTAATAATAGAAATTCATGCTAACTTATTTACAGTACCTAACTTCAATTAAATCATTGAAAAACATTTTTTTAAAACAAACGTTTCCCATCTTCATGTCAACTTTAATTATTGCTTTTGACAAATAATTTATATCACAATTTATTACTAACGATGTACTTTAAAGTGTATATGTAAGTGTATAAGGTTCATTTTCATTTAATATAACTTACGTTATTTTTAATGCATTTATGTATATGGTGTCGTACTGTGAATATTACTTTAAAAGTGTGTTTTTTTTTATTATCAAATAGTTTAAAAGGTCAACCATTATTATTGCTAAGAAAATGAAGTATTGCTTTGAAAACTCACAAAAATATGTAAAAAGAAAGTTCACATAATGAAGGGAAACTATACCATTGAAAAATAATAATCTCGGGAAGTAATGTCTCATTGCATTTATAACTTTAAGGATATTCCAAAAGACAGTGATTATTACAAGAAGAGACAGTATGTGCTTAATTTTAAGTGCATTTAAAGTCCATTTTTGCATTACAAGTGGAACCTAAACAAATGCCAAATATATTGCACTGATGGAATTTCTATACTACGATACGCATTATTTAGGTACCACTTTTTAGTTGGTGAAAATCATGGAGGTATAACTCCTACCAAAACAAATTCTGGTTGTAATTATTAAAGGATATCTTAGAAATTGAAAACAAAAATATCTAACACAGCAAAACAAAGTTTAACTATTAAAACAAATTGATGTAGGTATGAACAAACAAATAAATATTTAAGTTTCAAAAAATCTACTCGCATTATACGTTAGCTATTCATATTTATTGAGAAGGATTATAAGTATTAATCCACATAAACATTACATGTAACATAAAATGTCTAAACGGTGGGTGGGGGGCGGGTAGGAGAGATTGATCAAGTTAAAAATTGTCAGTGATAAGACAATTGCAAAAATTTAAATTTCGCGGGCTAGTAGTCCTACGGAGGAATCCCTTTAACTACTTTGTAAGAACACGAATTCGCCACTGGCAACGCCTCGTGTGATTCAAACAATGGGGAAGGCAAGTCAAAGCTAATTGTAGATCGCGCCACCATAGCTTAGTCCTAATCCGACCAATGACGTAGTACTATTTTTAAGTACCTTCAAGATTTGAACTGATTTGAACCAATGACGATGCTTGGAACAAGCTATACTAGCGCCATTAGTTCCCCAGTTGCCACCCCCATTCTATAAAGATCTTACAGCTCGCCACTCCGCGCTAGCTCACCGTTCACAGCGGCAAATTCGTCACGCAACATGTTACATGACGTGTTTGCGAAACAAATGCGCAACATTAAAGTTTATGGGAAGTGTTGCATTACACTTTGTGTTAAAAGCAATGTCTACGTAGCTTAACTGTATCTAATACTCTGAATAGGAGATTAATATTCTATTTATTTTAAAATAAAATATACTGGAGACAACATATTAATAGATTCATTAAAAAAATATAAAAAAAAGGTTGCACTCCAGGAGTGCCGGTAGAAGTGAAAACTTTTTTGTTACTATGTTTTATTTTTAATTTGAATGACGTCTTACTCATTTTCGATCAGGGTCACGTGACCCTGACGCGAGTTTTAAATTTTTTACCCATTACAGAAAAAGTGTACAACGCCGCTAAAGAAGTTTTCACTTCAATAATTTAATTAACATTGAATTAGCATATCTAATAAAATTGTAGGTAGCTGCTCTTTCACTGACACGAATTAGATTTAAATACAACCTGACACTAAAATTAAAAAAAAAAAGAGTTTTTAGTTTTCGTAGGCAGCCCTAAATAATTCTTACGTCAGTTGGAATAAGAGTGCAGATTGATTACATATTATGGCTGCTACACACCTTACGAATTTACGATAAATCGTTACGATTAGTCGGTACAGTTCAAACTGCAACGATAAATCGACAAGTGTGTATGAGAAAAATCGAACAAACTGTGCAGTTTTTCTCATACACACTGTCTTGTCGATTTATCGTTGCAGTTTGAACTGTACCGACTAATCGTAACGATTTATCGTAACGTGTGTAGCAGCCATTACAGAAGTATGAAAAAACTGTGACTGTAGTCAGCAGAAAAAATTACAAAGCGATTTTTTTATTATCTCCAGTGTATTCCTATAAGGCTATTGATACAATATAAAGATAGAATCTGTGTTTAAAAATACTTCTAACGCTCATTAAACGAGCATAGTCAAAAACTGTACAATGAGACACTACATTTTATTTTGAAAGACTCTATGCTATACCCACTGTTTTTTTTAGTTTCTATTGCTTTTTTTTCTAATTGACAATACATAACAACCATAAAGAATCGATAGAACAGCATTCAAATTGGGAATGTTGCCAGAAGAATAAAATTTATGTTGTGTGGATGAAATATTGTTTTTTTTTAAACATGATTATTTTTATTACTGTCTTAATTCTCAAGTCACACCTTAAAAATACGAACTTAATTTTCGATTGTAGATTACTTAACAAGCCAAAATTAAATGCTTCTGCGTCCAAAAATAATAGTGCCCATGAACGCCCGACCAATTTGGTTGGGTCTGACCGTCTGACCAAATCTGGACGTTTGCAATGTGTCGGGAGATTGGGACCGACTACCCTAATCCTGTATGCTACAGGGTAACGTCTACAACCATTTTAAAAGCCCCGTATTCTTGTTAAACAAAAGTTGCAAAATAATGTTGCTGTAACATGTTTTTGTGTTACAGGCAACATGTTTTGTAATAACTAGAAACATTCTTGTGTTACTTCCAAAATTTTTGTGTGACACTTGTTTCGAAACACAAAAACATGTTACAGAAACAATGTTTCATGTTTCAAAACACAAAAACATGTTACAAAAACAATGTTTTGCAACTTTCGTCAACCAAGAAAACGAGGCTTTTCTCTACATTATCAAATACCAAGCTAAAATTAAACATTGCTTTAATCCTTCCAATGGGCACAGTTGTCAAGTCGTCCACCATCTAATCCTGGGGCTGTTCTAAGACCGATGTTTGTTACGGTTTATGCTTTGTACGAGGCGACGCGCCCACCACTCGTCGAGATTGAATGGTCTAAAGTTGGCCAGCTGACGTGGCGCCAGCACTTCTTGGTAATATTTCGCGTCTTCGCTGCCTCTTTCTAGTTCACGTGTCACCTGGAAAGATGAAAGGAATATGGTTAAAAAAACTCCATGGAACGGTATCATCGATTTCGTAGTTTCCATTACGGTAACGGGCGTATATAGGGTGACTGGCAATAATTAGTGTACGATACAACACGTGATTGTGCTCATGATAACAAACAATTTTTACTATGGGAGCATATCAGCTGTTCAGTAGGTACATTAGGCAAATATAAATGTACTGTACAGCTGATTTTTTTCGCGACTTCAGCTTTGTCCCCATTGTAAAAGTTGTTGGTTATCATGAGCACAATCACGTGTTTAAGTATCGTACACTAATTGCCAGTCACCCTACATATGGAGCTATAAACTCGCGTTGTCAATAATATTTTCTGTCTTTTCTAATCGCGGTGTATGCCTATGTTCAGACTAGTATCGGTTCGGAAAAACGTCAGCTTCTTCCAAAATACCTACTTAAAGGACTAATAACTATTACTAACACAATTTTATGATGAATACCTTACTACTTACTACATTATTTTACATTCCTCGCCTTACTAGAAGTCCTGGGTTCAATTGCCAGGTCTTATTAAGTAAAACTTTGCCTAACCTTTTGGAGTTAACAGGCGTGACGTTAAATATTTTTAGTTTTAACTACTCGCTTAAAAATCAATGATCACGTACTCACTATGATGAATGACGTCCTATGTTGGCAAGCCGTTATTACTAAAGCACTTAAACTGTGTTCGAGTCACGTAGCTCGATAAATAACATATTAAGTTTGCAATGACAATATGCCAACTTATTGTGTGGTAACACCGTGTGTATTATAGCATTTTTGAAAATAGGTTTTATTTGAGGAGTCAAAAATGGAAGAAATCGAATTGTTATTAGAAGTTCTCTTTTTAAACATTTTTGGACGGTTGTATTGTGGCAGAACTAAGGTAGAGACGCTCAGGTTCGCAGAACTTTCTAAAGGGATAACCTGATCCTGGAACGTAAAGGGCTATTGAACACGATGGTTTTTAATCAGTGAGAGGCTTCCAGATTTTATTTTCTACGTCACTCACAAAGTTTACCTCTATAATATTGCCTGCCGGGGTCGCGGAACCGTCTTATAAGGTAACCGTGGCCCCGGAACCTAAAGGAACACTGTGGATTCTAGTCAATACAAGTCTGACAGTCAATCTTGCCTTACCCTGGGTGGGATTGTCATGGGGTGATTAATACAACGTAAAAAATGAAATAAATGAAAAATCTCTATTAAGTTTAGATTATTAAGTTAGATGCAAAATAAAATGTATAATAATATAAAAATGTTCTACCTATAAAACTGAACCCTTTAGAACGAAGGCTACTGCATTGACCCACATCCGGTGCAGTTTTGTCATGTACACGTGAATTGATGTCGCTAAATAATGTGAATAGGATAGAGCGGTTTCTATATGACACCAAACAATGGATAGGCTATCTATTTAGTGCATCAGCAGTGCGTAGAAAAAGTATCGGCTAACAAACTATTGAACAAAGGTTTGGCAATAGGACGTGACCACCTGCACGGTCCACGTATATCTGGACTTTAAAAGACCAGTAACCAGAAACAGTGACCTCTGAGTTTCTTTTGGCCTTTTTTTTTCTCAAAGTAGTCAGGTACAGTCGCGGGACTTATCTCATTACTGTGACCCCGAAACATAAAGGGCTATTGAAGGACACCTTGGATTTTAGTCAGTACAAGTCTGACAATCCCTCCTGCCCTGCCCGGGGTTGACTCATTTTATGATTTTACCACCACTATAAAAATAAAAAGTAGTTAGGTACAACACCAGAATCATATAGTTTTTACAACTAAAAAGATGTGTATTGTCTAAACCTTCTAGCGTAAATAATAAAAAAATATTATGACCCGCGAGGTAAAACCTACAGGGTCAAAGTTACTGAGAAATACTAAAATAAGGCTTTCTGGAAATGGTACCAAGGGAGCCAGGACTGTTTTTGGAAGCATTGGTGTCTATTTTACCAACCAGGCACTAAAAACCCATCCGTCAATGGTCATTAATTCATCATTAAATACATGCTATCACATACGTGACAAAAAAAAATGTTGATTAAAATCATAGCTGTGCAAAATGATGAATAACTCAACCGTAATGGGCCCACAATGCATAGCTATTCTAATTGAAACTCACTAACCACGAAAGAGGCACACTCCATTGATTTTAACGCACAAAGATGATGAATTGATGATAGATTTTTTTATGACGAGAATGTAAAGATTGAACACAATCAAGTAGCTACTATTATTAGTATAGAACTATCTATCTACTTTAGGCGCAAAATACACAGAAGCGATGAAAGATTCGGATACGATGCGGATGAGAGACGGATACGGCACCGATGCGACTTAAATTACTTAGAAAAGGCAAAGATCTGCTGAAGATCGTTATTGTACAAGCTGACTTTGTTGCAAAACATGTCCTCTTCAGAAGACGAAGATGCGTTTGCAGTGCTCCAATTTACAAGCGAGGTGGCGCGGATTCTCAAGTGATAAATCCGCGCCGCATCCTTTCAGTGTAATTTACGACACATCTCTTTCATACATTTTGTACGAATAAAATTTGAAGCGACAACAAATCCGATCCACATCCGCATCGTATCCGAATCTTTCATCGCTTCTGTGTATTTTGCGCCTTAAACTTTAAATTGAAACTTAAAGCATAAAGTTAAGGAGCTATTGTAATTAGTTGGATCCAGAAACATAAATTCTGAAATTCGTTTTTCTTTTGTTCATTCAGAAATTGGGGCGAATTGTCGTTCGGCGTGGCGGTCTAAGGAGGAGGCCTATGTTCAGCAGTGGACGTCTTCCGGCTGATGATGATGATGACGATATTCAGAAATTAAGGTTAGTTTCACCATACGGGACTAATAGTGAGTGGCTACAACGTGTAACGTGGGAAAAACGCCATGGTTATGAAGATCCTTCGATCCTGGAAAAATGGATATCAGAAAAGAACAGTGGAGGAAGGAGAAGAAACATTATTTTTGTCTACATCAAACAGGAAACTTTTTTTTAGGTTGGTAAGGTTATCAAATGAGTCCTCCCGGCCTGGATGGGAAAGGGTGGTCTGTCAAACACTTTACTGACTATAATCAGTAAAGATAGTGGACTTATGTCCACCCTGTTCCTACGGTTGCCTTTTGCGTTTCCGGGATCCTGCTTAGCCAGTCTCTCGATTCACAAGAGAGCTTCAAAAAGTTATTGCGACATCTAATGATTAAAATATTTTGTTCCTTTAAAAAAAATAGCGACTACAAGAAAAATCTGATTCGCTCACCTTATTCCAAGAATCATAGATATAATTGATAAGATCATCATTCTGGTTGATGTTGTTATTATTGTTGTTGTTGTTGCCGTTGCCAGGGTGTGGTGGCGGCGCCTGCGCAGGTGGGCTGAGTCGCGCGGCATGTCCGTTACCGTTGTGCCGCTTACTGCCCCCCATGTGGGGCAGCGACCGGGGCCCGCTGTTCACATAGCTTGATCTGAAATTGGAAGTCCTATGATGGGTTTAATACGCCATACTGAACCCTCCTTTTAAAACAATTTTCTAAAAAATACTATGATTTTTCGACGACAGAAATTATAGGGTGCTGTTTGCACATCCATCGGAGGTCTTAAGTTCTTAACACTGCAATTTGTTATGGATATGGAAAGAATGAAAGCTGGTTTTGGGCATAACGCATAATACCACACAAGAACCATTGTGCCAGCGATATGAAGAAGTGAATAAATTGTAGCAAGGTTTAAAATAAATCCCTTGTAGACTGGCTCTACACTCTTCAATTTATTTTGAATTCTCTTTCCTTTCTTTTAATTTATCTAATGTTTCTATAATAATAAACTGATAACAAAAAAAAAAAAATGTGGTATATTTTTTCAAACATAATATTAAAGTTTAAAACTTTTTTTATCAAATGGGTCTCCAGCTCCCAGCCTATTAGTAGGGTAATGTATTAATTTAAAATTAGAACACGACACGCGGAACATCGTAGGCGCATGATTTGAGGCGTAAAGTGGGCTATTAACAGCCATGACGATGCATGCTTTGTAAAGAATCTGTCTATTGATTCAAGCAAAGTAGGTGATATAATTCAACAAGTAAAAGAGTAAGTCAAGCAGCATAGTCCATGTCAACTGTATAGTATACAACATAAACCGCTGAACTGATCAAGTAATCGCCTGGCATAAACTGACTGCTCAATCAGACTATGTATGTTGATCGCTGGCTAACTGGTTGATCTAAGGCTCGGTATCCACCAAAGCGGAGAGGGGAGGAGATGTGTTTGAATAACCAATCAGATGTCCACATCTCCTCTCCGCTTAGCTTCAGTTGACATTTGATTGGTTATTCAAACACATCTCTAACGGCTGCATCTCCATGGGCTAAAAGCTATGGGCTATATCAAAACATGCCAGAGAGCCGCAGGAAGCAGCAGTTGGCAAGACAGGATACAATTGTGATAAGTATGTTTACAAACACATTACAAAGATACTAAGAAAAGTATAAAAATGCCATTTTGTCACATAATACAAAACAAAAATTAAACAACACATGTCCCATGTAACTTCATATTGTTTACATTTATTCAAGTTGTATAATGCAATGCACAATAGATCTTGTGGCTAAATCAATAGCTACCGCACATGTGCGGTGGTATCAATTAATATTCTGTGTGGTTATGTATCATTGCCACATCCAAGGTTATTAATATTTTGCATTTTATCACTCTTGGGCATTGTGGTCTAACTAAGCAGCAAGGTATTTTTTGTAGGTTTTTATCAAAGAGTAGCCTACACAAGTGTATTTTGGACTTTTCAACACTGAGATTTTTTTGCTTTAAAAGACCACCAATGCAATCTTTATTTAAGGGGGATGCTCCAACCAGCCCGCGAAATTCAAATTTTTTTACGTTTTTTGCAATTTGCAGGCCAGTGACATGTTGTAACTTTATAAATATTTGTTACATAGAAAAGGTGCATCATGTTAAAATCTCCGAAATCTAACTACGATGCACCTTTTCTATGTGAGAGCTGATGGAGCGAATTTTTTGACAATTTTTATATTTGAAATTATACTTGTTATTTGCGCAACACAAATATTTATAAAGTTACAACATGTCACTGGCCTGCAAATTGCAAAAAACGTAAAAATATTTGAATTTCGCGGGCTACATCGACGCAATCACCTAACAATCAAAAGATATTTTCTTTGTTATATTTAAGCAGTATTTTCTAATGGCTACAACAAAGATTTTATGTTTCCATTTCACCAAATACAAAGACGTTAATGTCATTTACAATGTTTGTGTAACAAAACATTATCTAATCCAAGTATTTACCAACAATATTATGATATGGTTCAATAGATCAGTGTTAATCAAACATTTATGCAACAAATGTTATATGTATTAGTAACTCAATAAAAGCATAAATTATTAGATGTTACTGTTTCTGTTACGGAAGAGATAAGTTTTATCTGCTCTCGTTGATATCTTTGTCCGAACCAAGGTTATTAGTACAGATATTTATTAAAAAAAACCTCTCATGAATCTACATGTTTATTGAAATAATTTTTGATCAAAAATGCTACAGCTAAGTAGGCAGTTAGGTACTCTACGCATTAGTGATTTTTCTATGTACATAACTGTTCACAAACGAAGCGATAAGAAGCGCGTGGCATGATAATAATATAAATAACACCCACACACGCTCGACACTTGTAAACATACAACTGCTCCTAATAACAATGTGTGAAATACTTATTACTATCACGAGTGCCCGCTTGCCACTCACGATCACACCTCTACGCCACGATTTCGCACGCTATCTCTCCACAAACAAAGCCAAATTATCGAAAACTGGGTTATCTTTGCATGCACTCGAAATATGGCTATTAAAACATCCAACTACAATTCTATCGCCTGCAATTTAACACATATTGTTTACAATACACTGTGAGCACCAGATAAACGTGAAAGTAAGCACGAATGCAAGCGAAAGCAGATTCTACTTACCTCATATTGTTACGGTCCATGTTTCTAAACACTATCCACCCTTCTCCTTTCAGATTATCCTAACAATAACTACTAAGTACACTAGACTATTCTAATCTTACACTTTAACACATTTCTAAAGAAAGGATCAAGTAAAAAATCTGTAAATAATAATAAAATTCTAAAGATAAATAGACAGGACGCCACACAACACGACGACACACATCTGTCAAAAATAACAGCTATCAGCTGCATTTCCGTACGTTGAACTCGATCTACGATTGGGTATTGGTTGTGCTCACCGAGTTTTGGCCAATAGCAAATAAATGTTTTGATAGCGCAAAATCTTTGGATCCAATAAGGCGGGAAAAAAAGAGATGTATAATGTGTAGTGCAACTTTGTACCGTTTATGCATAAATCGATTTTCTTTTCCTCAAGAAAAATAACGAAAGCAATTTAACCGTTCATTTGTTTAAGATTAATTTTTCTCATTAATTAATATTACATTGAGCTATCTTTATCCCATGGTTCCAAGATAGATTCCATAACTAGTCTGTGATAGTTTCGCATTCTCGTTATAATTTTATTCTTAACTTTTAAAAATTATTTAATGTATTAATAACATTGTATATTAGTTTTTCGTTAATTAAAATATATTATAAGCTTATAAAATAAATAAATGGTCATAAATCAATGGGGAAGGCAAGTGTCAAAGTGACAAATGACAGTTTGGTCCCCAAAGAACTGCCAAATCAAAGGAATTTTCAGAAAAAAATAACGATTTATTGATGTAAAATGACTAGATGTTGTTTGTTTCAGTCCCATAATACTAACCCCAGAAGACTCACATTAAGTTCAACTGTGTCATCGAACGGAGACTTCTATAGCTCCCTTTTTTAGTATACTAATTTTTCGTTTCGCATACGCACTACTTGCTTGTCCAATTCGCCTCCGACAGTGGCAGAATAGTCGAAATCGGCTTGTTTGCCATAATAAGAAATAGAATAGACTAGATGTTGTGTAATAAGCTGTAAAAATGATGGAACATACAAATTTCCGACAAATCACACTATCAAGAAATAATGGGTAGGTGCTGTGACTGCTGTGAGAACAAAAATTGTATTATCACTAAGGAAAAGCTATTTAATAAACAAATATCCAGCCTTGCGAAGCTGAGACAGGCCGTTAGTTGAGTTTATTCATGAAATTCTATGATTAAACCACTAAACAATCGAATACACTTTTCAAAGTAATATCTACTTTTCTATTGGAGGTTAAGTAGTAGTAGCCTGTTGGTCTAGTGGTTAGTGACCCTGACTGCTAAGCCGAAGGTCGTGGGTTCGATTCCCACCCAGGACAAATGTTTGTGTGATGAGCACGATCATTTGTTCTGTGTCTGGGTGTAATTTATCTATAATACGAGTATGCATGGACCTAAAAAAAAAGGCGGACGGAACTTCACTAAGAAACAATTGAAGCACCCATAGTAAGTCAGTGCGCTAATGTGGACACGCCAGCACGCACACATTCACACCATAGTAAGTCAGCCGTCGGCCATTACGCTTCGAACGACACTCGCGGTTTTATACGGTGTTATTTTGTCTAATAAAAATCAAAGTATGCCGTCATGTGTTGCAAAAAGTTGTTTAAACCATAGTAGTTCAATGGGGATGGCAACTCAAAGCTAATCGTAGATGGCGCTGCGATAGTTGGTCCCCACGTCTACCTTGTACAAAAAAACAAACAAGATTATTTGTTATAAAAATTGAGTATAAATACAAAACAAATATGGAAAATTATTCGTCCATGCAAGTACTGTATACTAAAAGAAGAATTAAGACGCCGCGGCGCATCTACAAGAGGAAAAAAGTGATTTAATTGAGTGGTTATACATTTGATTTTACCATAATAAATCCACAATTACTTGTAGTTGAGGTTTCAATTTTTGAGTTTAGGTATGTTTTACCTGTCCTCTCCTTTATCAAGAATATAATGCTGGTTTTGACTTTCTATTTTGATAAAATATCATAATGTTTTAAGTCAGTAATTTTAACCTTTTTTTTCTATTTAGATTCGAGAAATATCACAATATATTTAATTTCTTAACACCACAACTATTACAAAACTCGTTCCAGGTGATAATTCTTCGATTTTCGAGCGATGCAATACTGGTACTTAACCTCCAAAAGAAAAGTAGATATTATTTTGAAAAGTGTATTCCATCATTTTTACAGCTTATTACACAACATCTAGTCATTTTACATCAATAAATGGTTTTTTTTTCTGAAAATTCCTTTGATTTTACAGTTCTTTGGGGACCAAACTGTCATTTTCACTTTGACACTTGCCTTCCCCATTAAAAAAGCCAGGGGATCACTTTTCTTAATTAAGCATGTCAATTTGAAGCTTGTTTCTCGATTTTACGCCAATTTTAATAAACATCTCGAAATCAATCAGTGTTGCAACTATTTCAAGGTTCAAATTATTTTAAAATTGGGAGATTTATATTTTATGTTACTATTTATCGTTATTGTATTCTTCTATAATTTTACAGATTTCCCCACGGCAAATGATGCATGGAAAAATGATTGTATAAAATAATAAGGGAGTGTAGACATGGAATAGGAATGTAGTCGTGTAGGAATGAAACATAAAATAGCTTTAATTAAATTATTTGTAGCCGAAAAATACTTAAACATTCGTTTTCACCACTTAAGTAAATTAGAAGGGATTTCTAGATGTGTCGATAGCAAAAGACAAGTCTACAAAAATTTTAATCACCAAAAGGGATTGTAAAACTTTATTAACATTAAACGAGTTGTAAATATTTTAATATCCAATGTGCTTAAATTATTTTACCTTTATTTTAAAAATAAGTATCCGTCATAAAAAAATTGTAATTAAACTTAAGTTCAAGGGAGATCTTAATTAAATATTATTGTTTAAAAATGGGTAATTTTTTCCTTCATCTGGCATCCCTATAGACACGCACACATATATAGGCAGCCGCCATTGTGGTGCTTCAATCGTTTCTTAGTGAAGTTCCGTCCGCCTTTTTTTTTAGGTCCATGATAATATGTATGTATTTAGAAATACATAAGTATGTTTATCAGTCATCTAGTACCCATAACATAAGCTCTGCTTAGCTTGGGACTAGATGGCGTTGTGTGATAGTTGTGGAATATTATATTATTTAGTATTGCATCGCTCTATAAATCAAATAGAAAAAAAGGTTAAAATTACTGACTTAAAACATTATGATATTTTATCAAAATAGAAAGTCAGAAGAAGCATTATATTCTTGTTATAGGAGAGGACAGGTAAAACATACCTAAACTCAAAAATTGAAACCTCAACTACAAGTAATTGTGGATTTATTAAGGTAAAATTAAATGTATTACTACTCAATTAAATCACTTTTTTCTTCTTGTAGATGCACCGCGGCGTCTTAATTCTTCTTTTAGTATTATGTACTTGCATTGACGAATAATTTTCCATATTTGTTTTGTATTTATACTCAATTTTTATAACAAATAATCTTGTTTGTTTTTTGTACAAGGTAGACAGTAATCTGACGTGGGGACCAACTATCGCAGCGCCATCTACGATTAGCTTTGAGTTGCCATCCCCATTTTAGTTGCTGGCTGGCACGTCAAAAAATTACAAGGACAACTGCGATAAATAGCGGGCAACACTATTGATCGCTTGCCTCTTTTGCTGATTGAATATTATTGAAATAAACTTAAAATAATTAAAAACAAATGATAACTTGAAACTTTCCTACAATTAAATTGGTGAAGAATAATCTTGCCGAGATGTCCGATAAAACAGGATTTGAAGAGTTGCGGAGGAAATACAAGGTACTAAATTTCTAACCTCTCACTTACTATTTTGGCGTCAACTAAGTAAATAATTATTTAGAGCTTAATAAAATAATGCATTCTTACAGGATGTTCTGTCTAAAGCCTTTACAACCAACAATATCGACTTGCTCGATTCATTTACAAAGAATACGAATGAGGCCGACAGGAAAGCGGCGATGGACCAAGCGTTCAGGGACAAGCTCTTGGAATTGCTGATAGAAGACCCTGATACGTTGGAAAACTTTGTTACCTTCTGCATAGAGTCATGTCGACGGCATATGGTAACGCCTACAATGCCGGTCGTACTTCTTGGAGATATTTTTGACGCGCTAACACTAAACAAATGTGAAAAAATGTTCTCTTACGTTGAAAACGGCGTTAGTATCTGGAAAGAAGACTTGTTCTTCATAGCTTGTAAGAATAATTTGCTCAGAATGTGTAATGATCTGCTGAGGAGGTTATCAAGATCCCAGAACACAGTATTCTGTGGTAGAATCTTACTGTTCCTCGCAAAGTTCTTCCCATTCTCTGAAAGGTCTGGGCTGAATATTGTTTCTGAGTTTAACCTCGAGAATGTGACTGAATTTGGTGGTGATAATTCAAGTACACTGAAAGATTCACTGGATGAAGAAATGGTGGTTGATAATGATGAGAAAGGCAAAATAAATATAGATTATAACTTGTACTGCAGATTCTGGAGTCTACAAGACTTTTTCAGGAATCCAACTAACTGCTATAATAAATTACAGTGGAAGACTTTTGTTGCTGTAAGTATTTTCATCTTTATTTTATGAACTTCAACAACATACTAACTTCAGCATCTTTGGATAATTTAAAATGAATTTCTTTTGTTGTGTCTTTCTGTATGACAATATTGTTTTCCAAAAAATGTATTATATTTGCTGTGCAATTGGTTTTGATGTGGATATCAAAAATATAAAATGTTTAACTTTTTTTAAATTTTTGTTCTTTTAATAAAAAATCCTCACCAGTTTTTCTTTCTATTACAGCATTCTGGCAGTGTCCTCTCAGCATTCTCATCATACAAACTAGAAACAATAGAGCTACAGAAATCAAAACTAAACTTACTGAAACCTGTCAAAACATTACCTACCGATATTGAGATGAAAGACTCGGACAGCAGTGAACCGCACTACTTCGCCAAGTTTCTTACCAATCAGAAGCTGTTGGAACTTCAGCTGTCAGACTCTAACTTTAGAAGATGTGTTCTCGTACAGTTCCTGATACTGTTCCAGTACTTGACCTCTACGGTGAAGTTTAAAATGTATGTAGGAATACTAGTTTTTTTTTTCTTTAACTACCTTTAAAAATGAGCATATGAATTCAACACATCCACCCTTATTTATTGTTACAGGAACTGTAAAATGATGATAGCTTAAATGCTAATCTATTAGGGGTGCGAAATGAGTATCCGAAATTGTAAACCAAGAAAAGTGGAAGTCACAGGCCTTTTCCCAGCAATAGGATGTCATTCATTTTTTTTTTTAATTTTTAACATGGTAAAATCATCAAATGTGTCCTCCCACCCAGGGCAGGACTGGAGGGACTGTCAGTCTTGTACTTACTAAAATCCATGGTCTCGTTCAATAATCCTTTACCTTCCAGAGCCACAGTTATTTGTTGGTCCCACAACCCTGGCAGGCTTTGGCCCACTAAGGGGGTCATAGTAGTAACAGTACTATTAAACAACACGTATTTCTATTATCTCACCTCTAAAGATCTCATCTGTCTTCAGGGAACTGGAGCTGAAATCTGACCAAGTGGACTGGGTGAAGGAAACCACAGCACTTGTGTATAAACTGCTGGGTGAAACACCACCGCAGGGCAAGCAGTTTGCAGAGTGTGTGAAACATATACTTAAGAGAGAGGAACACTGGAACAGCTGGAAGAATGATGGGTGTCCAGGTAATCTACTCTTTCATCATCATTTTAAGTGCACAAAATGTCATTTAACTTTATAGGTATTTACACCGCAAAATATCACTAATATATGAAGATTGCCCAGCTGAAGAATGCATAAATAAATGTCAGAAATTTCCATGAAAAAAGTTATTAACTTTTGGCATCCCCCAGCAATGCCTTTAACTTTATTACGACTGTTTATCCATCCAGGCCTATAGACTCATACTGAATACAATCCACGGTGTTCCTTCAATATCCCTATAAGTTTCAGGGTTACACTTACCTGTTATGACAGTCCTATGACCAAGTCTATGTGCTCAAACACGTTGACTCGCGGGCGCGGTCACGAAATATCGAACATATGGCGTATTATGCAAGTGTTCACTTCGAAACGCGCGGTACAAGTAGCGGGCAAGCTAGCGCCCGAGCCCGAGCCCGCGCGTTCTATGTGAACAAGTACTATAGATACCTTTTAAATGTAACTGGGGTTATGGAGGGCATATCTACTCTGGGTTAACTATTAGTATCACTGTATTTGTATGAATTACTCTTTTACAGAATTCCAAAAGCCCAAGCCTCCCCCTCAGGCAGATTCAGCAGATGAAGTTAAAAAGTCACGCAAACGTCGCCGCCCAGTAGGAGACATCATCAAAGAGTATGAGGCACAAAACAAATCTTATATGGGAAAGTAAGTGTATACATATAAATCGTTATTGGAATTTAAATCTTTAATCCACAGAATAGGGTACATTTTTATTTAATTTTGTACCTTTGTTTTACAGCAATGAGCTGACCAAATTATGGAACTTGTGTCCCGATAATCTTGCAGCTTGTCGAACCAAAGAGAGAGACTTTATGCCGTCGCTAGGTATGTACAAAATAATAGTAGATTATTAACCAAGGGGATAAAGCAGTGTCTTCTGTCGCGGGTGACGATTTAAATCGCGAGCATAACGAAGGACTCGAGGCTTACTCCCGAGCGTAGCGAGGGTGTTAGAAACTTAAATCACGAGCGAAGCGAGGGATTTAAGACGAGTCCTGAGTGTAGCGAGGGATTTAAGTTCACCCAAGACTAAGACAGCTTTATCACCGAGGAAAATACTCTACTTTTCGTACCACTTGCGAAAAAATTAACGTTATAATAATATGTATGAGATAAGCATTAATTAAACATTTAAATTTAACAATAACTTATTTAAAAAAATAAATTAAAATAAACTCAACGTTTATGTATTTGAAGAAAACAAAACGCGGCAAATTCCTAGATTATATTGTATTCTCGGAAAAGCAAAGGCATCAAGATCATACGGCCTCTTCGGTTTTCGTAATGTTATTAAATCATAACTGCATAATAAATGCGTATTCCTTTTTCAAAAAGTTGTATAATGCTTTACATACAAACTCAATGGTGTAAAGACAGACTGATGTAGTTCACTATCGGTAAGTATTCGAAATTCAAATCACATTCTCTCCCTAGAGGATGAATGAAATTCAGTACAACTTTCTTTCCCTAGGGAAAGCTGTTTTTAACAGATTAATAATGACTATTGTTATGTACGCTTTTTGTGGCATAGAATGTCACTTTTTTGAGCAAGTGGTACGAAAAAATAATTTTCATTACAAATTACTCACGATACTGGGGAAACTGTATTATTACACTTCTTATCTTAATAAAATACTTATACATAAATATGAATTTTGTGCCCATCACAATCATTTTCAACTGGTAGAAAATGCCTAAAGCATTGGTTACGGTTAGCCGATACAAAATCTGGATAGAAAATGCTGAACAATCAGCTATGCTGACTAAATTATCGGCTGAAACCATGCTGAGTTCACACGACAGCAAAGAATTTTGACAGCTGTCTCAACCTATGCTACTCAGCAGTCCCCATTTTTCTTTTAGTGCTGCTCAGATATTGTAGACCGCCGCTGTGCAATATTTTTAGCTAGTGCATATTTTTTAACCGACTTCTTTTAAATAGCATTGGAGCCACCTACCTGGGTACTTACTCAACAGATAAGAGTGCACCACTATCACATTTCTCAGGGTTTCCTGATGTTGCTAGATGCTGTTCTTTCTATATGTATCGTAAGAAGCAAGTTATGGCTAACAAACAATACATATTATTATTTTGGATAGATCTCATTTTCAAAATCTCTATTATGAGAATGTAAACAGGATATTTACCATGTTTTGGAGTTTCCTATCTTCGGCACTGTTGCAAGGCGCCATGATCATGGATAAAATGAAGTTTTATCAGGTGGATGTTTATGAGCAGACAAGTCCGTCTACCCTCTTGTTCGGTTTTCTCATTTAACACCACTACCATTGTTACTCGTCAACTCGATTCTGTTCCCGACACACAAAACTTACTATTTTCCGCTCAAACTTGTTTCTGTACCTACTCATTTTAAATGTCACCTTGAGACGTCAGAAATGGATTAAAAAATTCGACTACGTAGGTAAGAACCTGTCGCGGGACTTATCTCATTACCGTGACATCGGAACATAGAGGGCTATTGAAGAACCCCGTTGATTTTAGTCAGTACGAGTCTGACAGTCCCTCCCGCCCTGCCCGGGGTGGGGAGGACTCATTTGATGATTCCACGAAGCAAAAAAAAAAAAAAACAAAGTAGTTAAGACCCCGTTAGCTCGGTTGGAAAGAGCGTAGGGTGTACTGAAGCCGGAGGTCGTAGATCCAAATCCTGCACGCAGTTCGAATTTTTCTTTCCAAAGAAAATCTGATTTGGGTTATTTCTTTTCAGAATCCTACATGGTATGTCCAAGCTCGGAGTCGTCATCAGCTCGCACGTCCAACGGTGGCTGGGGCTGGCGAGCTCTCCGTCTGCTGGCCCGACGGTCTCCTCACTTCTTCGTGCACACCAACAATCCTATCGGACGTCTACCTGATTATCTTACTGCTATGGTGAGTTTATGAGTTTTAGATAACACCCTTATGTGGTATACCTTCATCATCCAAAGCTAAAAAAGTCACATATAGATCTATATTCAAAAAGTCACTTATAATCTCACAGTTAAACTGCGTAAGCAGTTTTGTGGGGCTATGTATTTAGTTTAAGTATTTTATTGAAGAAAATAAAAAGCATTCATGTATTGGTATAATTACGTTTTTGAGACCTATGTTCAGCAGTTGACGTCTTCCGGCTGATGATGACCATTTTGATGCCGTAGCGCCACTAAGGCGGAAATTAATTACTGTCACAGACGATCTGAAAAGAGTGTCCATGGAGTTTCTTCTCCATAGAGATCTACTTCTTCGAACGGGCATCTACTGTAACTGGGACTGTAGCATCATAACTTTTGTAGTGTTTAATAATATTCCTTTGATTGCCTACGACAAATTGACAATTCAAAAGTGCCTGTAACTGGCCTACTTGAAATATATGCTTTGATTTTGGGGTAAATCATTGTTGTTCATTAGATATTGGTGTAATAATAAACGTGGCACCCACCTCATCTGCTTATAGTCTGAATGACTGATCGCAAGATAAAAACGCAAAAAAAAAAAAAAAAAGTGGACTAAAGTTACAATCAGGATAATCTTCGGACTAACCATACATTTTTAAGGATTAACTTTGGCGTAACTTTGCTTCTCGTTTTATTAATAAGGGGGATGCAAATTGCCTCAACTCGACGCAACATTTTAAAAGAAAATAGAAGTGGAATATCTTTTCTCACCTTCCAGGTAGATCGTGTGACTCGTGAAGTAGCTGCCAACGCCGCCGCCACCGCCAACGGAGAGTCCTCTAAGCACCATATAGATAAATCTATGAAACAAGTGAGATTCTTATTGCCGGAGAATGTGAGCTTATATGGCTTGCTTACTTTGCAGCAGGCGTAGCATGGCGCCGTAGAAAGGGGTTTTGTCGACGGAAGAATAAACAAAATGACAGAACGTAGAAAAATGTTTAACGTGTTAAGCATGTTAATGTAAAAAATCTATCTATCTATACATATAATAAAACTGTAGAAAAGTAATTTTTGTACATTCGAAAAAAACTCAAAAAATATAGCCAGGGTTATAAAGGACAACCAATAGAACCCATTTCTAGCATTTTTAGAATTTTTGTCTGTTTGTCTGTATGTCTGTTTGTCTGTTTGTATGTTTATTTGTTCGGGCATCACGTAAAATGTACAAAAGTTATGTAGATAACTTTAATACACAACGACTGACCGTAACTTGAAGTAACATTTAGTTTTTGTTTCATTGAAATCGGATCAGTCTATCAAAAGATATTTGAATTCAAAGTGTACCAGAAGTAAAATTACGGTTAGTGTACACCGAACGCGCAGTTCAGTAGCGCGATCTAGCTTGGAATAGAAAAACTACATGTTCAAAAAATGGTATGGACTGGAGTGGAGTGGTTTGGAGTGGGATGTTGTGGGATAAATTGGGATGGAGTGGGATGGAGCGGTATGGAGTGGGACTGAGTGGGATGGAGTGGTATGTAGCGAGATGTGGTGGGATAAAGTGGGATGGAGTGGGATGGAGTGGGATGTAGTGGGATGGAGCGGGATGGAGCGGGATGGAGTGGGATGGATTGAGATGGAGTGGGATGTAGTGGGTTGGAGCGGGATAGAGCGGATGGAGCGGGATAGAGTGGGATGTAGTGGTATGGAGTGGGATGTAGTGGGATAAAGTGGGATGGAGTGGTATGTAGTGGGATAACGTGGGATGGAGTGGGATGAAGTGGGATGGAGTGGTATGGAGTGGGATGTAGTGGGATGGAGTGGGATGAAGTGGGATGGAGTGGGATGGATTGGTATGGAGTGGGATGTAGTGGGATAAAGTGGGATGGAGTGGGATGAAGTGGGATGGAGTGGTATGGAGTGGGATGTAGTGGGATAAAGTGGGATGGAGTGGGATGGAGTGGTATGGAGTGGGATGTAGTGGGATAAAGTGGGATGAAGTGGGATGGAGTGGGATGCAGTGGTATGGAGTGAGATGTAGTGGGATAAAGTGGGATGGAGTGGGATGAAGTGGGATGTAGTGGAATGAAGCGGGATGGAGCGGGATGCTATGGGTGCTTTGAACGCTGCTAGGTGGGCTTTGAACAACAGAGGGCGTATATCACAAACAGGTCAAATATTATTGAAAAATCTAAATAAATTCTAATAATAATAGGGTTTATATGAAAACGATTATGATTTATAAAAAACAAGGCGAAAATTAAGCGCTTCGCACTAAGAAAACATTGTTAAATTCCGACATCCACGCGAACGAAGTTGCGGGCACAGCTAGTATGGAATATAAACGTTATTTTCTTCAATAGTGTATGAATGGTGTCATATTTCTAAACAGTCGATTTGTGTAGAAATAATCATGAAATAATTTTGTCTTTTTTTGGTAGAATAGAGATAGAATCGCCATGCTACGCGTGCAGGAAAGTTATTATAACATTGGCAAGACATACATTAAAGGTAAGCGTCCACACGTCCGCATCGTACGTATCGGACGCATCGCATCAAACGGATTAATTAGACTGTGTCCACTGTATCGGCAGCGATCGGGTTGCCGACGCGATTATCAGCAATCGTATTGCTGATACCACCTGATCCATTGATCGGCATTCCGTATGACGTCATCGGTACGCATCGCATGTAGGCATTGCCTGACGAGCCGTCCGTACGATGCGGATCAGTGGACGCAGTTGTATGAGTTTTAATACAAGGCAAACTAAAATCCGTTGCGTACGATACGTCCGATACGTGCGATGCGGACCTGTGGACGCTAACCTTTATAAAGACATTGCAATGTCGCCCTATCGTCTCGTATTTAAAATATTTTCGTCTGTAAGATATCATGTTTTTAAGTTATATTATGTTTCCCTATTGCAAAAGTATGAACAATCTTTAAAAAAAAAATGATTTGATTGGCTTGTGCCGCCTAGTTGCAGGTTCGAAACGAGACTTTGTTTCGTTCAAACAAGACTGTTTGAAATCGATTTTTTCTTTCAACAAATATAATTAAAAATTCGGGACGGAGGCGATAATGCGTATAATTAAAAAAAAACCGTATTTCAGTGTTGCCAACTGCTATTGTAAGAAATGCGCTAAACAAAACCTAAAATGCACTAGGTTTGTGCTAATTTTGATAAAAGAGCACCAAAAAAATAAAATCAATTAAAATATTTAGAAAAAACAGTTTTTATTGAGAATATTGTTATTACAAAAATATATCGTCGTCCGGATCAGAGTTGGAATCATGGTCTGAATTCACCGTTGCTGAGGTGGCTGTTTGAGAAGTTGAGGGACCAGGAGTTGATTGTTGGAGTTTAAACTTATACGTATCTTTCGAACCGACTTTTTCAAGAACTTCCTTCGGAATATCGTAATAATAGCAAGTTTTATTTGCCGCTCGTAGCCCAGCTATACGACCATGGAGATACGCATTTTCATAAATAACTAATAATTAGAGGTGCGTTCTGAAAAATTGTCTTTCAGAACGCGCCATTGATTGGTTTTGTTTTTACGAAATTGCGTGATAAATTGCAGACTTTTAAAAATGCACTAGTTAAGGCACTAGCTAGGCACTGTTGTGGAATTTTGAGCGCTAAAACATCAAGAAATGCACTAGATCTAGTGCCGAAAGCACTAAGTTGGCAACACTGCGTATTTTTTGTCTAAGTGTTTTGCTTATTTGGTTTTATAACTTTTCAAACACTGTTTTCCAGGCTTTGCTAATAACACCAAAAAAAAATCAACTTCTTATTTTTAACTAAACTTTTGGTGGCATTTGATATTTTAATTTCTTACAGGCCACAGATACCTGGGATACTGTAATGTACCTATTATTATATACTTTTTATTAGTATTTTATTTATGTTTAATTGTGCTGTTATTAGAAATTCTCTATTCAGGTGGTTACGCGGTTTAATAGACAACCAACCTTTGGCCAGTAGTCTTGCGTCACATCTCACGTGAACATTTTGTTTATGAAACAGGCCCAAATATATAAAACTTATTTATTTAAACATGTATGTACACACAATAACTTTCCCACCCTTTCAAGGGGGGCAAACATATCGTGACTACGTATTACGTAATTTCACAGAAAATACACCCCTTTTGTTAGTGACATCACCATCAAAGGCGGTGAGATTTCCCTGAAGCCGACTGTACAAGGGTACTGCTTATTTCTTAAGAAACTGCCAGCAAAAACTTATTCTTAGGGTGCTTCTGGCAATTTATTTATATAGTCAACAATAGGCGCGGACAACATAGAAAAGACGTAAGGTACCGCTGCACGCAGCGCTGATCTATGAGATCACGCAGCGCACGGACTAAGACGCAGACGGGGCGGAGATATATACCTGTTCGGCATCTCTTTCATACAAAATGTATAGAAACGTCGCGATGTAAAACACACAGAAGAGGCTCGGACTCGACTCTCTACATTTTCGTATGTCCGCGACGCGTCCTCGTCTTACGTCTTTTCTATGTGGCCCTCGCCATAGGCATCTATTGCCGTACGTATAAACGTGTTGCCATCTGAACTAGAGCTAATTGTGTTAAGGATGATAAGTGTAACAGACTGATAAAAAATGCAATCTTGTAGGATAACGCCGAGGAGGAGATTACAGAGGAACAAATGGAAGCAGACCTCATAAAGGAAGGGGATGCCAATGATATTGAACAGGTAATAATATAAAAATGTTTCTCTTCATCACATCTCTTCTAAAAATGGGTTGATTCCTTTTAAACAGGAAGCAAAACAGCTTTTCTTTTCTTATAGCTCCCTTTTTTTAAACATTGGTACCACAAAAACTTTTAAACATCTGTTAAACATTTGTCTAAAAAAATGTCAGATTATGACGTTGAAATAAGGTCCGTTTGCAGTCACACTTTTTTTTTAGACAAGCGTTCAACTGTTTAAGTTTTTGTAGTAAGGCTGTAAAAGTCATTTGATTTTGGAATGTGGATGTTACATTATGATAATTAGAAATAATTTAATATTTATTTGAAACTTTTTATAGGTACACACTTAATTAAGTGATCAATATTCCCTTTCAGTTTGCTTTGATTTAAGACCCCACTCGAGTATATTTGCAAACCCTCGGCTACCCTTTCTCACTTTTACCCCCACAACTTTTAAACGGCTCAACCGATTTTCATCAAACATGTTTAAGAACACTCGCACGTAAATCACCTTTAATACAAAAAAAACTAAATTGAAATCGCTTCATCCGTTCGGGCTCTACGGTGCCACAGACAGACATACAGACAGACAGACAGACACGTCAAACTTATAACACACCCCTCTTTTTCCGTCGAGGGTTAATTAGAAAAGCGAGAGCCAAAGAAAAAAAGTTGGTGAAACATAAAAAATAAAATGAGACAGAGCCTTAGAGATTCAGGGGCAGAGTCGGCTCGCAAAAATAGAAAAAACAAAAAATACACGTCTAAAAAATGAGTTTTTTGATCCCTTGGTAAATAAAATCTAGGTACTAATTTTGACATAGGGTGAAGTACCCAATTATCAGCACTTTAAGAGTTGGTCCTAATTTAAGCCTATTTATTATTGTGAAAAATTGTTCTTTACCCATTAAGGCAAATTTTATAGTTCTAATAATTAATAAGGAAGACGATATGAAAAGAAAAACATGGTTGACTTCTCTCCAAATTTTTTTAGACAAGTAAGAATAAAAAATGGGTCTCTCACCATTTACTAGCACCATTACCCCCAATTTATAGCATAGAGCGAGCCAATTATCAGCACCCAACTATAACTGTTAGGAATTGCATTAAAAAATATTTCCATTCTTAAAATCTGATTTTTATTAGGGTTCCGTAGCCAAATGGCAAAAAACGGAACCCTTTTTGGATTTTTTTATATAGGTACCTAGTAGGTAGGTACCCTGTAATATAAAACAATCACTTTTAATCTAATAATTAAATAATTATACTTTTATAAAATTGTCAAAGTTTAAAATTTAAGAAACATGTACATAAGGAAGTGTACCAGTAAGTAAATAAAAAAAAAGGATAGGCTTTTGCCATCACATCTTCTAATTCTCTTGAAGGATCTTTTCTAGTTCAAGTAAAGACTTACTCTTTTTTCTTTTATTGTTTATTATTTTTTCCAACGGGTCTTTTGGTTGTTATCTCTTTGACTGTTATGCGAGGCTCTGGTGGTAAATTGGTTTTTTTTTATTTGGTGGATACTTACTCTGCTCTTCGGCTTTTCTTTTCTTATTATTAATCGGGTTTTCATTTTCAGGTGAGGATTGCATATTTGTGTTATGGATCATAATTTCGTGTTTAAATGTCTGGTGGTGATTAATAAAGGTCTCTCGTGATTTATTTATTTTTGTCTCCTGTGTATTCGTAGCTTTTGTATCTTGTTTTTAAGTATCTATTGCCTCTTTTGCTTATTTGTTTACCTTGTTTCTGGTGGTTCCTACTGTAGTTTTACTTACTTTAGTCTTCTTTATGAGATTAGCTTCAGTCTCTTTTTTTTTAGTTTTGACCGTCCCTTTTGTTAACAAAATGAATTCTATGCATAAAATAAACACAGTTTACATTAAAAAGTATGAAATTAGTAGTTAGGTACATTTTTTCATTTATCAGCACCAGTGCTGATAATTTGGAATTTACAAAATTTTCGACCCCTTTATCAGCACCACGTATTTTACCAATTTATCACCATAACCGCAAATTCTACTTTTCAAATTATCCTCATGAACTATCTCAAATATCAGAGAAATCGTTAGTTTCAATAAAAAATATGTAAAAGATCTGATATATCATGAAATGTAAACACGTGAACTTAACGGCGATCACAAGAAACAGGCAAAAACAGCAGAAACTGCTGGACACAAATGTTTGTTTACACAATTTCCGCCATTGTGTAGTCTCGAAGTATTTTTTTGCCAATAGTAGGATTTCAAAAACATAGATTTATTTATTTATTAGTGTGGTAACCCATATTAGTAAGTGAAAACCTTAGAATTTGATAATTTATTCGGAGTGCTGATAATTTGGTGCAGTGCTAGCGTTTGGGTTACTACCCCTACATTGTGTTTTTTCATATGTTTGTTGCGCAACAATTGTGTGACTTTCGACAAACCTGGCCTGCCCAGTCCCATTTCAGCTTGACAGCTTTTTTCTCTTCATCGATAATTTGCATCAATGAACGCAGTATTGTTTTTAATGACTTATCCGGGTTTGAAAAAAGGTGACCTTAGGAAAATCAAAATAAGAATTGCGAAATTTATGAATTTCTCCAGTGATTTTCATAATCAGAAACCACACAGTAACATCAAAATCTCAATCTAATATTTTTACAGGTGCCAGATTCCACCCACGCATCCTCTCTTGAGGAAGATGACGAAAAAACGGCTCGCTCTCGAGTGACAATGATTTCCTCTTCCCAACTAGAAGCTTTGTCCACGAAACTCACGGATTGGAAGAAATTAGCCGCCAAATTAGGCTATAAACCGGACGAAATACAATTTTTTGAGACAGAAAATGCTACGGACTCAGCAAGAGCTAAGAATATGCTTCAACTTTGGTTCGACGATGACGAAGATGCGTCGGTCGAAAACCTCCTTTACATTATGGAGGGGTTAAAGATGGCGGACGCCTGCGAAGTACTGAAAAACGCTAAATGACATACAATAAAATGTAGGCGTAAGAGAATGCTATTACAGTTTTTCTTATAGTATTACTTGTGGTTTTATTTTGTTTTAACTTACCTCCGGAATCAAAAGTTTGCAGATCTGTGTGGTCTACCAACACTCACTTTGCCCACGTAGATTTTCATTATCAGTCTATACAGGGTGAATTTTTTGAGTGCGGGGCAGTGGTCCAACTGCTCTATCCAACTAGTTGGACCATGACCCTTCACTAGGGGCATTCGTCCAACTTTAAAAATAGTTGGACCACAGCACCTATTGAGAGTTCCGTGGTCCAATTAATTTTAAAAATAATTTGAAACAGGAATTTAAAAATTAGAAACACAATATCTAAACAGAATTAAAACTGCTGCTTACTACTGCTTTAGAAAAATTTCGTTGACTGTTTAATTATAAATATTGTAAGTTTTAGAATTATTCACCCGACTTTAATTTTGTTATTCTACTGCAAAGAGGTTCAATATAACCGTAAACCAGTAGATACTACATACACATATAATCACACAGTTGAGACTTTTAGGGTTGGTAAGTTATTTTTAAATTAATTGGACCACGGAACTCTCAACAGGTGCTGTGGTCCAACTATTTTTAAAGTTGGACAACTGCCCTTAATGAAGGGTCATGGTCCAACTAGTTGGACAGAGCAGTTGGACCACTGCCCCGCACCCAATTTTTCAACTAGGCGTGAATGGCTATATATCCGAACCTACGAGGAATATCAAAAATCATTGAAGGGAGTCTCGAAGCCGATTTTGACGAAAATTAAAACTGCACCATTGGATTTTAGAAAAATCAATAATTGGGGCCATAAATCGAACCTGCTGATTTTAGGAAAAAAAAACAGCCTGTATTGTTACACCCATTCGATAGTGTTGCTAATAAGGATCAAATTCTGGGAAGTTTGAAAAAAACTGATGAATCTTCGAGGCAATGACCGTAAACTAAAATAAGACTGTTTGATCTTAATTTGAATAACATTTCTATTGATTACCTATTTAAGTAAGTTCTGCCTTTCTCTAAGACAGAGGTATGCTCCAGAAGAAAAATATTCTCATCCACAAATATTTTCCTAAGGTAAGGCATCTCGCACTGATTTATAAAATCATTCAACAATGTCGGCCGCTCCGAAATTATAACTTGCACGCATTTCCTCATCCCGACTGACTCATGATGTGCCCAAAACAGAACTTATTACTTACAGAATTGTTCATTCCTCTCAGCTAGACGAAATTAGATCTTAAGTTCAGTAGGATAAGGATATTTAAACTGCTCGTGGATGTTAGCAACACTCCAGTGTTGCCAATCTAAATTGAGCCATCGCGTCTCCCTCTTTTCGTTGATTTTGAGAAGAAAAAGAAGAAGTCACCGTGTAGGAAGGGGACCAACGTATTCTAGCCAAGTTTTACCGCCGCTGCGGTGTTTACAGAATCGCGGAATAGTCGTTGCACCGAAATTAGTTCGAAACGAATGCGTCAATGGGCAGTCGGGACGCGGCTGGTGTTGCGCGCGCGGTCGATCCTAAAATATTTATATTTTTATGATTCGATACGCGACTAGAGAATTTTATATTAAAAATATAACGGGGTAGAGTTTGGCGCCGCGTGACGTGCGTATGCGCAAGGGTGGCGCGGACGGTTTGCTGTGAAAAGGATATTGTGATTTGTTCGGATATAGCTGTAAGTAGTTTATGTTGTGGTTTTGTGTGCTTTTTACATGGATCTTCAATTAAGAAAACATGGAATCATCTTTGATACAAACTGTCTGTTGATCCAAATCGTACATAGGAGGTACGTGGAATATTGCCCGATCGGCAATAAGTGCCTGCATTTTCCCAACTTTGTGCCCACTTTTCCTACTTGCATAAACAAAGAATAATTATCCATTACTGCAATATTTTCCTTCAAATAGAGACGGTCGTTTATTCTAAAAACATAAATCTAAAGCTGCTCTCACACTGCAGCAACATTTATTTTGGTTGAAAGACTGAAACATCATATAAATCATACAGCAGCAATAATTCTACTGAAATAAAACTCTGAAACGGTTATTTTTGTCCGTTTCAGCACTTTCATAGGCATGCAGGGCCGTAAACTTTTATTACTGTGATCTCACTAAATACCAAATGTATCTTTTACATATATTTTTATATATTTACGATCATTTTCATAACCTCATGCACAGTTGTCTTGGCCAGTGTTTTTGATTTTTTTAATTATGACGCCAAAGATAATTTCCTTTCATCTTTATTTTTAACGCAAAGGAAAAACGAGCCTCGTGTTAAAACTTTATGGTTTCATAAAATTTTATTGTTAACTTTTATCGTAATTTTACTGGGACACATGGGTATAACCTTTGAAGGGAAGGGAAGTCCAATGGACGAAAAAAGATAACTAGGTAGATACGTCTACTTTCTTAATTCCAACAACAAACTTCTTCAACGCCATTTGCCATCCAACCATCCTAAAAAGCCCTCGGTAGATGGCTGTCGGTCGGTACCATGAATAATGGTTTACAGTTGCATTTAGCTTTTCCAAAACACCATTTCGATAATCCAAACAATCCAATAGCCTACATCTTCGTTAAAAGTAAAATTAAATGTTTGTTTGTTTGCCCTCAATGCGTTGATCCACATAGGATAGTTTTATCCCGATTTTATGTTCCAGTGGGATAATTTTCGAGTTCGGCAACAGCTAGTAATCAATAGATTTACACGCTTTTAAATGTCCTAAAATTAAGAAAATAACCCTACGGGGCTGAGAGAGGGGCCACTCAAAACGTGGAGGCGTATTTAACGGATTATTTTATGATAAATACTTACATGACGTGTATAGATCGTGAGTGTAACTTGCAAAGATACGCCCCCACGTTTTGAGTGGCTCCTCTCTCAGCCTCGTAGAGTTATTTTCTTATTTTTAGGACATTTAAAAACGTGGGTTTTTAGGAATGTAGCAAGAAATCACAGGGCACAGACTATTTAGAACTTGAGGAAAACCACAAGAATCTTGATGTTAAGGAAGTTTACCTCAATTAAGCAAGTCATTTAACAACTTTACACGTGGATTGAACCTCGAAGACCAAACCAAACCGGACGGTTCCCAAAAAAAAAAACTTAAAAAAATAAAGAAGGAATCTAGTTTGGTCGCCTTTATCACGGGTGCGTTTACAAACATATCAACTCACATGACACAAACATCCAGATCCAGAACAACTAAGGAAGAGCTGCGTGTTGTTTTAGTACCTACAGTGCTCATAAGTACTTAAATAACTGTCGAACTGTTAGTACTTCACATGATTCATACAGGAGGTTGGTTAGGGAACTGGACAGACCGACAAGCAGCCACCTTTTTTTTTTTTTTTTTTAAGGTATTAAAAAAATCATCGAATGAGTCCTCCCACCCAAGGCAGGGCGGGAGGGACTGTCAGACTTGTACTGACTAAAATCCACGGTGTCCTTCATTAGCCCTTTTTTTTCTAGGACGGTAATGGAACAAGTCCCGCGACCCCGGCTCTGGCCCTCTAGAGGGGGCCCCGGCCGTCATCTTGCTGACGCTCTTTGAGACGCGCGTGAAACAACGCGCCGTCGACCCGGGCATGATTCTTTCCATGGTCGAGCGGCGAGTTGCCCATTACTCGCCGCCCGCATGCCGCCTACAATTAGTCAAAATTGATAAAGAGCGAAGAAAATGAAATCATTAGAATATGACTCATTTTCATATTTTTAACAGCTGACAGTAAACCAGATTACGTTCCCCGAAGGTCTGTTAACATACCAGGACATCAAAGAGTTGAGAAGCATAGTTGTTCTAACAACTGCACTAGTGTTGCAGAATCGTAAAAGAGATATAGGCCGACCAAATGGACCGCGAAATTAAGACATTTGCAACTATTGAGTCAGTGTTTTCTAAGAATTTCGCAGATACCTTAATTCTGGGAAATAGGAATCTGGGTTTAGATATGAACACAGACAGACAGAAAATAACTAACTCATCCTGATACATGATTGTATTATAAGTAATGCGGCTTTCTTTGTAGTATAATTTTTGATCGGTCTAAACTTCTGTGGTCAGATCGTGGCCACTCCCAATTGGTTCTAGACGTAGCGTAGGCGGTAGGTACCTATCTACTATGTTATATTTGTAGAACAACTAATGAAAATGAAGACTCTTGAATATTTTACTAATTAGGTACTACTAGGTACTTACTACTTACAAATAAAGACCCTATAGGCGAGTTATCTGAACAGTAGTTAAATTAACAATTAGTAAAATCCTATAATGGTAAACTATAAGGGCTCATGTACACGACGCCGCCGCCGCGCCGCCGCCGCTCCGCCACCGCGCCTCTAGGCTGTGTACACAGTCGCTACCGCGCCGCCGCCGCTCCGCCACCGCGCCTCTAGGCTGTGTACACAGTCGCTACCGTGCCGCCGCCGCCCCGCCGCCGCTCCGCCGCCGCGCCGCCGCCGCTCCGCCTCCGCGCCGCCGCCGCGCTGGCACCGCGAATCCAATTCGCTAGTGTTTTATTTATCTGAAAAAGGAGGTTTCTCATTTCGGCCATAATGTTTTTTTTTAATGTTTATTCGCGGATAACTTCTTTGTTCATGAACCGGTTTTGATGATTCTTTTTTTGTTGGAAAGAAGATATTTCTTACTATTTAGCTCCACTCGATTTCTCTGGTCTTCCATCATCAAACCCTAATCTCCATATCATGGGACCGCCTTTGAAATACCTTCTTTCCAACAAAAAAAGAATCATCAAAACCGATTCATAAACGAAGAAGTTATCCTTGAATTATCAAAAAAAAACATTATATGGCCGCAATGAGACATCTCCTTTGTTAGATAAATAAAACACTAGCGAATGGGCGTTTTTCCATTAGACGGCACGGCACCGGCACCGGCGACGGCGCCGGCGCCGTGCCGGTGCCGGGGAAGCAATTTAAGAATATATGAAAATGTATGGCTCGCTTTTCCACTTACCGGCGCCGGCCCGGCGATGAGTCCTGCCGGCGCCGTCACCGGCGCCGCGGTAATAAGCTTCCTAGTCGGTGCTGGCCTGGCGTTTTTCAATTAGCCGGCGCCGGCACCGGCGCCGGTGCCGGGGAAGCAAGAATATATGAAAATGTATGGCTCGCTTTTCCACTTACCGGCGCCGGCGTTGAGTCCTGCCGGCGCCGTCGCCGTCGCCGGGGTAGCAAGCTTCCCAGTCGGTGCCGGCCGGCAAATGTGCATAATGTGTGTATGAATTGCAGCCGTGTGCGTGTGTGAGTGCGCAGGCGTGTAGGAGGACGCGGGGCGGAGGGCGTGAGACTCGGTTTGTGGCTCGTAATAAGGTTAATTTAGCCTCTTTACTTCTGAAAGTCTAATGGTAGCCATACACCATACTGCCTATTTGTCAAATCGGCATAATACTGCCAATTTGATCAAATAGAATTGACTGTGTATGGGCGTGGAATGCCAATTTGATGGCATGTCATGCCAATTTTGATAGGTCATCAAATCGTTTTGACACAACGTCAAATCGGCAGCAGTGATGCCATCTTAGCAACTTCATCGCTAGTTAGCTAATTTTATAAAGGTGCTAGAAAAAAAGCTAAAAAGTGTAACTTGTGGCTAAACTTTTTAGCTACTTTTCTACAGGGACGGTTAGGCCACGTTCACACGGCGATTATTTTCGCGTATACCGTACACGAGATTTTAAAAACTGAGGCTTTTCGCACATGGATCACATGTACACTCGTAAAAAAAAGTGTTATTCATTTTATTTTAAACCAAAATACGATTGAAAACTTGAGAGGTGTCAAGGGACCACGAAAGCAAGTTAAAAAAAGGTTCATGCAATTTTCGACCTTATTGACATTTATGCAAACACCTGATTTTAATGAAGGAGCAAAGTTAACAAATGAGAATGTGAGAAAAACAAACTAAATTTTTAATGTCGATAAGGTCGAAAATCGCTTGCACCACTTTTTATAACTTGCTATCGTTAAGCAAGTGTTTTCCGACCTTCAAGCGATTTTCGACCTTATTGACAATGATGCAAACACCGGATTTTAATGAAGGAGCAATGTTAACGAATGAGAATGTGAGAAAAACAAACTAAATTTTTAATGTCGATAAGGTCGAAAATCGCTTGCACCACTTTTTTTATCTAATTTCGATAGTCTCATGATGAAATGAAAAGGTGCTAGAAATTGTAGCTGTCGTCACCGAATAATAGCCAGATCTAGTTGCTGAGTTGGCATCACTGGTGCAGATTTGAAGTTGTGACAAATCTATCGTATCGATAGGCAGGATGGTGTATGGTGTATATGGACGAACTGCCGATTTGAAACAATTGCAAGCGTTAAATCTATCGTATCGATAGGCAGGATGGTGTATGGCTACTATAATGATCATGTTATTTTGTTTTTTAGAAGAAATATATGTTCTTGTGTGTCATTCAATGAATTACATAAATGAAACATAACATTTTTATTTATTATTTATATCAACGTAATATTTTTTTATTTCATTAATTCATTTTTCATTCATTACTCTAATCCAGTAGCAATTGAATGGTACTGCCTTTGAACAACAGAGGGCGATCAAACACATCAAATATTCTTGAATTGTTATTCAAATATATTGAAAAACGTGGCGAGAATTAGGCGCTTCGCACTAAAAAATACATTGTTAAATTCCGACATCCGCGCGAACGAAGTCGCGGGCACAGCTAGTAAGAAAAAAAGGTTGCACTCCAGGAGTGCCGGTAGAAGTGAAAACTTTTTTGTTACTATGTTTTATTTTTAATTTGAATGACGTCTTACTCATTTTCGATCAGGGTCACGTGACCCTGACGCGAGTTTTAAATTTTTTACCCATTACAGAAAAAGTGTACAACGCCGCTAAAGAAGTTTTCACTTCAATAAAACCATGCTGAGGAACCGGCGCCGGTGTAGGAACCGGTGCAGTGGAAAAACGAAGCCCCGGCGCCGGTGCCGGTGCACGGCCATGCCAGTGCCGTGCCGGTGCCGTGCCGTCTAATGGAAAAACGCCCAATGGCATCGCGGTGGCGGCGCGGAGGCGGCGCGGCGGCGCGGCGGAGCGGCGGCGGCGCGGTAGCGACCGTTTATACAGCCTAGAGGCGCGGTAGCGGCGCGGCGGCAGCGCGGCGGCGGCGTCGTGTACATGAGCGCTAAGTCAAAATAATTATAGGATTTTAACAATAGTTAGTTTAACACTTGAACGGGCCCTTCTGGCACCTTGGCACCAAAACTGGACTTAAATCCACGGACTCCATTAGGTACCAATGTCATGCCTAAGGCTTATTCATCGCCAGCCTTCTCTCTGGATTGCTTCTAAAACGTATCTATCAAATCCCGAGGAACACATGAGATAGCTCTTCCGTTGATAGGTGAATTTGATCAATAGATACACTTAACATCGATAGCATTACTGCTATTTGCGGAGACTACCTACGAGTACCATGCTCTCAAATCAGTGTCCTCCCACGGCTACCGAACCGGCTAAGATGTATATTGATCGTAGATGTATATATCTACGATCAATATATACATCTTAGACACACATGGCCAACACTCTACATGAAGCTATATTAATCCAAAGTTTCCATTATTTATTTTACCCAAATTCCTGCCATACAAAATGGATCTGCTTCACCCCATAAACCAACGAACAGACGCGAAAAAACTAAATAAACAGAGAATACGCGTTTCATCGCGTACTAAAAATGCTGGGAGTACTTTTAAGCTGCTTTAAAGAGTATCAAAACTAGGGCATATAGGAAAAAAGTACTAATACATATTTCTTTAGATACATACACAAACATCCGTCAATGCCGCGGTTGCAGACTGAATTTCAGCAGCCCATTTTTCAGGCGGTTTTCTTGGCGTATATTTCGGTAATGTGGGGCGCCTCGAGCTGTAAACATCGCAGCAGTATTCTGCTTTTGTGCATAAATTGGAGAGCAACTGTTGCTTCGTTTACGTTGCGACGAGTGGATTTTGACTGCGAATAGCGCACTTCATCAGTTTGCGCGGCTGTTACAGCGATTGAAATTTATCGTATGCAATGGCCTGCATTTACCTATCGACTTGCCAAATCTAAGGGATTCGCTTCACAAACTTTTAGAATGACTTAATTTAGATATTTTACGATAGTTGATTTAGTCGAATTCGCGCAAGTTATTGCCTAAAAAGGTCGAATGCGACAACATTTCATTGTAGAGAAGTGATAAAATTATTGGTATTAAAGAAAGAGTGTCTGTGTTTAGAGTATAACTTGATTTAAAAATGTATGGACGGACGGTCGATACATCCACCTTAACAGAAGTCCCAAGATTTGCCTAGATCAAGATAAGTATAGTGCTTTCGCTGAATGTCTCAAAGCCAAGCTACCATTTTGTTCCTAGTGGATTTTCAACTTTATGCTTTAGAACATAAAGTTAAATTCAAGCATAGCTGACCGAAAGGGCAGCCAGCAAAAAAGGTGCAGATAAATAGTTTCAATGGGACGTGAATCAAACCTATTTATCCTTTTGTTGAAATCACAAACAGAAGTGAATATCGCTGAATACTTCGTAAAGATAGTTGCCCATGTGTTCACAACCATTCATCTTCGTCTTTGTGCCTATTTGCAAGTGTCTGGGGTAATAATGCTGTCAGCCGTCGAAATCGTTGTTTTGGGATGTTCATAATTACCTATGACTCCTAGTGGAGTGCTTTCAGAATACAGCTAAGTAAGTGGCCAACGGGCATGCGGGTGGCGAGTAAATGGCAACTCGCTGTCCGACCATGGACCATGCCCGGGTCGACGGTACGGGGCCCCCCTATAGAGGGCCACAGTCCTGCCGGGGTTGCGGGACATACGTATACCGCGACTCCAGCACACAAAGGGCTACCGAAGGACACCGTGGATTTTAGACAGTACAAGTCTGACAGTCCCTCCCGCCCTGCACGGGGTGGGTGGACTCATTTGATGATTTTGCCAAATAAAAAAAAAGAAAGTGGCCAAATAAGATCTGTGGCGAAAACTTCGAAGAGTCTTAAAAACACACATGAAATTTCTAAAAATTAATCTTTCTCTTAATAATTTTTAGGTAAGTAGGTATTTACATTTCTGAGTCTTCCTGAATATCCAGCAATAATAACCATTAAAAATGTACTTTCAGACAGATAATACAAATGGCCGAATTGTGGGTGGCAGAAACGATAACAATAGATTTATAAAAACAACTAATTAACGATTTCCTGTGACAAAGTGATGTGACACGCGCTTCATTTTGCCTTCTTTCTCCGGAATGTGGAAGGTTTAAAGCCAAGTTTAGACATGGAATTTCTGTCGCTTAAATTACCCGATAGTTGGCCCTTCTAAAAATATTGAATAGACAAAGAAACAAAAATAAAGCAACAAGAAATAGAAAAGTCAATCTAAATTAGTCGAACTGTACTATTCTATAAGTTTTGCTCTTCGACGAGCTGTATAAGTCAATGTCGACGAGACTGCTTTGAGATCTTCCGATCGTCAGTAGTGAATAGCAGACTTTAGTTTCAGCGTTGAGTAAACGCTGCAGCCGCGCTGCCTGTGTTTATAGAGAATAGCAATGCAGCACAACACTGGTATTATTTTGGAGACCTTAATCATATAAATACAGCTACCAACTTCAAGGATCTCTCAATCATCAGCTTATGAGTAGTAAAATGTTTGGTCGGATTGTGTTTGTTCAAATCTTACAATCTCAGACCGCAGACGCAATCTTTTCTGCAATCTTTGCTAGCTCAACGATATATAACCGATGCAACGATAAATCGACAAGCATGTATGAGAAAAACTGCACAGTTTGTTCGATTTTTCTCATACACACTTGTCGATTTTTCGTTGCAGTTTGAACTGTACCGACTAATCGTAACGATTTATCGTAAGGTGTGTAGCCAGCCATTAGCACGACTTTTCACGACTTTGGTTTAACGTACCGAACCCGAATTTTGACGAACAACGTTGCGTAGAATTCGTGCTTGATTTTTGTACGACGTAAATTTTATTGTAGCCTGGCGCCTCTAGCCTCTACTGTGTGTACGCTGAGCTGCGAGGAACTAGTTTTTCTTTACAATAAACGTGAAAGCTCACGTAGGTACACGTCACAAAAACGTGAAGTCGTGCTAGGGAGACCTGGTATACCTAGAAGCTTTTAAAAAGCACTACACAAAATTAGTTACTCATGCACGAAGTGATACCTACCTACAATATGAACCTATGACGTCATAATACACATTATAAATAGCTTTCCTTTAGAGTTCTGTTGTCTAACATAAATCCAACGAAATTAACTGCTCGAATCTGTAACGTTAGTTATTTTAACTTTCTAATTTAAAACAACGCTTCCTTACACGATTTATAACGACAGCGGAACATCCATTATCATTTTTATAATCCGAAAATGTACTTTCTGTGTTGATATAGTTTTTGTTTCGAATTGTAAACTGAGGTTATTCGTTTTGGAGTTACGAAGACTCAGATGCATCGAATTAAAAAAATTAAAAAGCAGAAAAGAACCATGTCCGACACTTTATTACATCCGGAACAAGGCGACATCTTTGATTTTGGCTTATAGTTACACAAGATACAAGCATGAATTCATGGGCGGTATCTTCATAGAGGCAATTAGGCACAGCCTACCTTGCCAAAACAATGCATAAATAAAACAAATGCATTTATTGGAACAATATAATAAAATAAAATAAAAACTCCTAATAAAAAGATAATAGCAACTTGCCCGTGTGACGTCACGTTCACTTCACTATAATACGAGAAGCGCTTAGGCAACAATTCTCTTGCCTCATAATATAGTAAATTTCATTCAAGAACGTATGATTTTTTGTTCCACATTGTCGTGTGTATGAACGAGACAGATGGATAAAAAATGGGCGGTCCCAGGCACGCTGTAGCTGGAGTTAACCAATCGGCAATAACCAGCGTTTTTAATGAATGAAAACCTTTTTTTTTTATTTGAAATATTTTTGGCATGGCTTCGAGGCGTTTATGCCAAATTGAAAACCTTAGTGGGAACGCTCTAAACGGGGTTGCCAGTTCAAGAAATAAATTTAACACAGAAACGATATTATTAGAAAGAATTTAAAAAATGGGGTAGTAATGCCAAATCTATACATTCCAAAAGAAATGTATAATTTTAAAGAATAGCAACAGCCCTTTTGTAATAATTATAAACTAGAAATTTAATTTTTCTAATCTTTGAGAATTTGGGTTTTGGGAACTTCAGAAAATAAGGCAACCCCGTGTGTTAACTACTGTCAGTTTCAGTTTATTACGTCAAAACTTTGTTATTGTTTTGTACTTTTATAAATAGTAAATCATAATTATTCAGCATCAAATAACACGTATTGAAACAAAAAGTTGTGTAAATATTAAAGAATATTCGTTTGTTTACTTAAAATGGTTCGAGTTTGTGTGATTTGTGCTGACAATGTGTGTTTATTACTGAATCTGATGACGCTTGTTGTGAAAACTTACTTTTCACAACTATGTATATTTTAAAGAACTACAAATATTATCGTAGGAGATTCAAGTTGTGTCTAAAAATAACGAGAATTAACCCAGAAACATGATAATTCATCTCATATTCGCCATTTCAATCTTCGAGAGAACTTATTCTTAGTGACGTGTTTTGTTACTATCATGGAGCAAATAATTATTTGTAGTGGCCGAATCTTCTATTTGAATCGTCAGAATATCGTGATTATGAATCTTACGTGAAGAAGTGGTGAGTGTTTTAAATTAAAAGTTTTGAAGTGGGCCCCAGCTTTCTTCTATTCGCATTGTCAGTATTGAGTAATGTGGTCCGTTTTTTTTATCTTTGGCTTGCCTACCCTGGCTCAGGAACCTATGCACGCTACTGCATGAATTTCCTAATGGGATCAAACGTTAATATTGATTTAAATACCAGTACCCTTAGCACTTTCAGCATATCAGACGTAAAGTAAACTGGAACCTTGAAATTTTCAGATTGACAACTTTCAAGGAAAAAAATTAGTTCCTTCTTCGCACACCAGAGGCGCTGTTCCATTTTTTCATACAAGAAACGCTGTAAATACTGGAAAGACGCTGTTATGTAAAAAAGTGAAAACTCGTGCTACTAAGGGTACTGGTCTTCCCCGTGGTTTCTTCCCCATTCGGCACCAAAAATGATCGTCACCTATTGGTCTTACCGTGACATTATATAGCCTATAGCCTACGGAAATAAATGGACTATCCAACAGAAAAAAAATCAGTTGGAACCAGCTGTTCCTGAGAATAGCGCGTTCAACCAAACAAAGTAGAAAAGGATTAAAGGCACGGCAAGGAAAGGTTGGTAGTTGGAAGCTGAGCTTCCTACAGTACAAAATGTTGGGGTCCAGTGAACCTATGTATAGGCTACTACACACATGCCACCGGCAATACTGCCGACAAGCATCATTCCGGGTGTGACAGTCACATAAAACGCCGCTTGTGCCTTATGAAACATCCTTTTTGAACCCTAGTATCCTAGTATGGACGTCGTCACCTCTAAGTCGAAAACATTAAAATCTACAGCGAATTTATCTTCTGTTTTCACGGCTTCAACAAGATTTAACATCGTGAACTTATGAATGTGAAACAGAGTAGAACATTCAATTTACGAGCTTTGTGAAATATATTCTCGTAACTGAACACAAAAGCATTTTCGATGAGTCAACAGCCATCAGTAACACCGCTCAGCGGTCGAAGCGCTGCGGTTGAAATATGACGATTTATTTGACGCTAAAAAGTACGTTGTTGCATATTTCCACAATCTCCTGTCCACAGAAAACATATATGAAGCGACATCAACCAGTTGATAGTCCATTAATGTCACGACGGGGACGAAATAATAGTAAAAATATACACGCATTCAACAAGCGACTCAACAGCAATGCCGTTGAGCGATCAAAAGACGCGGCCACATGGAAATTGGTAGGTAAATAAAATTTTAATTTTACTAAAGTGATTCATAGATTACACGATAATACTTTGGGACTTTTATATGCTGGATTTATGGAGTTTAATTAGATTAAAATGTGGTTCGATAAAGACCTGGGCGACGGACTTGGCTCTAATAGATGGCCACACACATTTGATGCTAGTAACCTAGAATTGCCATGAATGAATTTGTGAAAAAATACTATCAAGACAAGTGAAGATAACCAAAGCAATCTATTTAGAGATTTTCCTTCAAAGAAGCCATTGCCTGCAAAATGTATCACAATTGCAGCATTACATCTATGAGTAAACCGAGCATTAGGGTTGAACCTCATCTGGCAGCAGTCAGCACGGAATCGCCTTTTTCCGTCGCCCTTTCTCTTTTTGTCGCCTAGAACTGCCATTTGCTAGACCAAGACAGAAAGCATAATGCGATAGCACGCGGCGGAATCCTCGAGGCGGCCGCGTGCTATCGCATTGTCTCGGTCTAACAATTGGCAGTTCTAAGCGACAGAAAGAGAAAGGGCGACGGAAAAAGGCGATTCCGGGCTGCCAGATGAGGTCCAACCCTAAAGATATTTTTTTATTACAATCACCTTTTTCTGGCGACCTTTCACCTTTTTAAGCGAGAATCAAATTCTGGAGCATAACTTCAACAATAGACGCTCTGGGTGTGCAAGAACCATTAAAAATCGAGCTTCTAAATTTAAATCTACAAGTTCCACAGAATTTTCGAAGCACTATTCAGTTTAACTCCTCTCATTACGAACTCTTTACAGTTCTCATTCCTCGTATTCCCGCCGTAAACTTACTTTTATTTCTGCAGACGCTAAATCGAATACTGATACATCTAATTTCCGAACGAATGTAAACATGCACCTTATTTAATTGCCTGTGTTTAACAAGCTGTTAACCCACTTGTTTATTCTACCACCGTGGTTTATAAATCGGTTAGAAATCTGTGCGCCTGCGAATTCTATTCCTCGGACTTCGCGTGGAGGTATCACCGAAATTGTCTAAATTAGGAATGGGAATAGTGATGCTTGGCAGATGGTCAGATAGTATTAATCTAATAAAGTAATAAGTAACTAAAAGAGCTTATTATTTTGGTAATACTTTAAAAAGGCATCCTTGTACGTTTACTTGATTTACTCAAAATGCTGTATCAACAAATAATCATCAAAATATGACACCACTGCACAACGATGCGCCAACTATTATTGACAACTAACCACCGCCGTCTACACACGGTGACATTTTTTATTATTTAATTGTAATTATAATAACTAAATTCAAATGTAACTTTTTGCATGCCGTAAGGCAAAATGTATCGGGACAATATTCACAATTATTCCAACTTATATGTATGCCTACATTATCAGTAAATAAATGGTTTCTTTCTTTGTCACCTAGAAAAGACAGTACAGACAGAATGTGCGAAGGACAAAACGCCTAAAACAAGGGGGACTACTAAGATAACAATACATTCTACGCTGATCCGGAATAAATTAAGCTATGCAAGAGTAGAGAAGTCGACAATAGAGAGAGATAATGAAAGAGATGAATGAGAGAAGCAAAGAGTAAAGTGCCCAAACCAACACACTTACTGAACATCTTTCTATATGAAACAGACTGTAAATCAAGCAAATGTCTGTTCAGTATTACCCTCACGTTATTAAACAGAAACATTTTACAACCGCGTCGAATTTCCCAAATATTCTGTCGACCAACCAAAAACCAGAGTTATAATACCTATCCTGAAATACATACAGTTTATCATCGTGAGGAAAATTTTGGAGTCATAAGCTTCAATAGCAATATCTATAGACTGTATTATGGCATTACTGCTGTAAATTCAGGTGCCAATCTAAAGACGAATCTGCCTGGGAACACTAGTCAAACTGCAGAAATTGGTTTCGGCAGACTTTCTTCACATGAACTGTGTCTTTCACACTCCTCCTTCCACTTAATGTTCGTTAAAAGGGGAAGTTCTTGCTTCAAATTTTTAACTGACTTAAAAAAAGGAGGAAGTTCTCAATTCGTCGGAATCTTTTTTTGATATATTGATTGCTGGGCAAATGCCTCCCTCCAGTCCCTCCATTCCTTCCAACGGTATATAACGATTGTGACCTAATTCTTTCCAACTCTCAAAGAAGACAACAAAAGAAGAATTGACATTAAGGCAAAAGCGAGAAGGATACTCGTATAGGTACTTTAGAGACAGTTCAATTAGGAAGATCAGTACCTACTAACCAGTATAAAATACTCTGTCTGTGCTAAAATGACCTGAGGGAAGGGTTTTCTCAAGAACATTGTAATAATTATTCTAAAAATACAACTTTCAGCAGGTGGTTAGGACATTACTCATACACAAATAAACACTTACCAAAGAGACTGCCCGTTCCTTTTAGTTAACCCTTTCTATATCTGCCGACAAAGAGTTTGTTTTATTCTAAACAAAATTCAAAATTAACCCTGCTTCTTGAGAAGCCCTACCGTTTTTATGATCACTATGCGACACCGAAATGTATATTACCCAAAGAAAGAACCATTTCTGGCTCGTCACCGCTCAGTGATGATAGTTGAAACTTGAAAATACATTGGCCTACTTACTTTCAGAATTGGGTTCCTTAAGGTGTTAGCAACCACTTAAAAAACCATTTTGGCAAGAGCAACATAAGCCACGACAATGATAAGGCTGAAAAAATATATTTCAAAAAAAGTAATACGGTTGTGGCGTTTGACGCAAATCGAACGCCTGACGATAGTAACGGGTCCACTGTGTTAGTAAAACCGAACACAAAAGTTTTAAAATTAAGGGCGTTACCCTCCAAACCAAGCCACGGTAAGGCGCGAACACAAATAGATGTTTCTTGAACATTTGTTTATTGTATCGAACGTGTATGTGATGAAATACTTTGATATGGTTCTTTGGTTCTTGAGTTTCTTTCGACGCTTCGATAGCAATGTAAACAGTTGTTGCTTGTGCGGTATGATCCACATATTTTTTGGCGAAAATAGAATCGGCCTACGATCGAACATCTTTGAGATCTTTGGTGTTTGTGGGATGTAAGATGGAGGCAATCTGCTAACAAGGTAGTGAGTCAATTTGAGAAAATTTGAAAAGAGAGTGTTCTGAAAATGATCTTGGTCTTTAAGGATGGATAGTCTTCACTAAGATTGGCTACATTGTCCGAAAATTGGTTCAGAATAGTGTTTAACCCTGTCCTAAAACTTGGGCTTTGCTGCTTTGGCCTTCCTTACTCAAACTGCTACTGCGATTTTCAAAACTAGTAGCTGGTTAGACAAGTTGCTTACTTAGTCCATCTACAAAATCGAATCAAATTTTCGAAATCTAGACAAGTATAGTAGTAGCGAAGCCAGCGTATAACAGGTAACATAAATATTAAAGCTAAATGAGTTCCCCGGAAATACTGGACATCATGCATCTCCACACAAAGTAAGAAAAATTTTTAATCAAGATTTGCCATAGCTCTTTAATCAAAATGAAAAGGAAGTGAAGGAAAAATCAAACGAAATTCTCTGAATATTCTCCATACTAATTTTAGAATGATCACGTTGAAAGTTTTATTTTTAAAGAGCACCCTACTGATTTGTAAGGCGATACCAGACATTAGCTCTGTGAGATATAAGACGTGATGAAAAGTTTTGAACTAATGAGATGAAAACGAGACTCTTGAATATGATATTTCTCAATAGAAACAGTATTATAACCATTGGACCAAATATTTTAATAGTTACGCCATAGTTCACATAAAATAGAAGAAAGAAATAGATATAGCTTTTGATTATAATCAAAATGAAAATCAAAGCATACTATGTACCTAATCAAAAATATAAGCGCAAAAGCTATCAGTGGAAATCGAATAGATGATTCATTTCTATGCACAAAATTTTAGGCACTTTGACTCACTTCATTCACGTTTAAAATTGTGACGGTGCAGGGTGAACCAAACACTCAATAGAAAAAGTTCAAAGAAACGCAGTATATAATGTAAGATGATGAAAGGACTACCTACTGCAATACTATACTCTAAGGTCATAGTCTGCCCCAATAGATTTTATGCTTAGAGCATAAGGTTAAAGGTTCACTAAAGAGATAATGCAGTTTGGACGGTGCTTAAGCGCCATGACCTTAGACAATAGAACTGATGATGTGGATGACAGATATGTATGGTTATGAAGATGCATGTTCCGAAGACATCAAACAAATTGAAAAAAGAGTAGAAGAATTAGGAAAGTAGACGACAGAAATTCTAGCTGTAACGAAACTACAATGTAAACCAAAGCTTGGCAAACTATCTGGATCCAAAAACACACCAACGAAAGCAAATTCATTACCCTGCCATTTCAACGAGTTCAATCTGGCTAACAAACGAGATCTTAGCACTGATCCTAAACTAAGAGCAGTTAGTGAATGAACATCATGTCGAAGACATTAAAACATAAATTGTAGTCGACTCATTAGAGGTGTATTTCGAGAGTGCACATGCATTCATTCATAATATCATTCACATGTTCAAATGGTAAGACGTTCTATGTCGGCTAACGTCGATGATATAATTACTAATATTATTGTAATTTGCGTTCCTATTGATTATAAACTTACACGAATAGTATGATTGATTTACGCTGTGATTATTAGGATTGGAATGCGGAATTCAAACACTAATGTTGTTGAGACCAAGGAAAATAACTTTAATAAGATTTTGTAGAAATGCAATTTGCATTTAATCTGTTTTGGCTAATGCATCAGTAGTAAACCTTAGTTGAATTATAACACCAGGACGATAAAAGCTTCACAAAGTTCATGACTTTAAAAGATACTAAAGTCTAAAGTGAGCGAGTCAAGCACCTACTTTCAGGATTTTGTTTCATCTTAACAACTGTAGAATTTTCGAGAACATAAAGATTGCAAATATGGTTGAGATTTATAACAATGATCTAATTTCAACAGCTGTAGAGGAAAACTGGTGAAACGAGAAATTAATGCTGTTCTAAATCACTACAAGCAAAAACAATTGGCATGACTTTCAAAGACAAACTGCACATCTTTTGTCACTAGAAAATCAAAATGAAGACATTTCTTACTTTTTTGTTTTAAGAAAATAAATGGCAGAGTGAAAGACCATTGTCACGCAAAGACAAAACAACGTTGAAAGCTTAATAAACATGATATTGTGGAAGTGAGGATAGCAGACATCCGCCAGACAAAAAAGATCAGAAACGATTGCCAACTAGCGACTCGAAGATGTATTTCAAGAAGACAGCTATTGCTTCCATTGCATTGCAATATTAAAGACAGCTGACAATACAGAAAAATACTCGTTAAAATGAGAAAGTTGGCTGAGATAGGACGGAAGATTTTAAGATTATGCCAGGAAAATATTTTCGTTCTCTCGCAGGGGTGATTTGGGGCGTACGTCAAGGCGATTAATTATGTCTTGTTTTGATGCACACGAAAACTCGCTTTCGAACAAAAGCAGTTTATCATAACATCGTTTGTAGATTAATGCTTTCTGAAATGCTTCACTTTTTCCTGTTTCTTACATGACTTTTTGAGCTGCACAGGGGTCATAGAAACAAGTCTCATTTAATAATGATCTTTCTTATCACTTACCGTTTCCCATCGCGAAATATCGCCTACACATATGCTTCGCCGTCTCCGCTCGACCGCGCGGTTTTGCGGTTTACGTGTAACAATGGATTTCATATAAGCTAAATACGACGCGAGATCTGCGAAGAAGAACGATGTCGAGTAAGAATAGTCAAATTTTTCTACCTGCAATTTCGTCTACGATTGATCATCTTAATTTAGTTGTATTAGTCATTCTAGCCTTTGATAACTACATTTCACGGTGTGTTGACATTTTGTCCCACTAAATAAATATCACATGACTTTTATTTGTCCAACTAAACCCATATAAATGTTACAAAAGAAACCATTTTCTTCAGCTTCTGACGGAAGCATTAAAGCTGTCCGAAACCGCATCATAAAGAATAATAAAACACGTTATAGTATGTTTTACAGACATTCTGTGGCAACTATCAAATCAGAATGTCGCGATCGAAATATGTGGCATAGATATAATAAACATTTTTCTTGGATTCTAAAATAGCAGCGGATTTTACATGAATGGGCCAGCGTGGTGTGAGATCCCCTTGGCTTGACAGCTGTCACCTCATATGTCACAGACGAAGGGAACGTCGAGACCAATCAGAATACACGTGTCGCAAGTCATTTATAATTTGACTAGTTCGCTAAATGATTTTTGAACTGTGGAAGTGGTTATTTTTGGGAAAACAGCGTGTAATGTGAATGTGAGGCGTGGAGAATGAATTTTGTTAGGAATGAATATTGGAATGATTTTTTAGCTTGTTACAGCGCGATTCATTTCTAGAATATGTTTATAGTTCTCCAAACAAAGGTACCTACTTTATACGAGTACATTAACCTTCAGCCCTTTTCTCATGGTAGACTTTCTGCCTACTACCTTTGGGTATTTTCTCATAAAAGGCCTATAGTATACGCCATCTGCTATATTCCTTTATCATCCCTACATAGGTACATTTCCAGCCTAGCCCACATTTAGGGTGCTCCCACATCTATCGAAGCGGAATCGGCTTTTTCCGTCGCCCTTTCTCTTTCTGTCGCTTAGAATTGCTAGACCTTACACGCCCCTCGCCTCGTACTATAGCAAGTAAAGGTAAACACGGAAAATTATAATTCACAGAATGGCTGCCGACGAATGACGATTGCTATGAAACGGTTTCTTCCGAAACACGTCAAGCCCATAACTCGTCATTCAGCTATTACTGAACCGTTTCCAAACTGTGAAACGGCGCAGCAGTTACCGAATTTGTCAACAAACCTAATTTCGTCCGTTCTACCGAGCAGGATTTCCTTACTACCGATTAAAAATAAACATCCTCGATAGAAAAATCGATCTATGACGTTTCCGATACTCGATTTCGATATGTACGACCCACTCTATGGAATCCACAGAAAATCACTGAAATATCTTGTTCTAATAATATCGGACTAAACTACAGTTTGCGTCATTTGTGCTTCCTTTGCGAAGATGCCAAATCTTTAAGGAAAGAGGCGGAAACTGAACCGAATCAACGATTTGTTTCGATTAATTAATTACTGTGTTTAATTTAGACATCTGTGTCAAATGTAAGTTCACACCTAATTTTGACAACGTCATGTAACGCCTCTTGAAACGGAAATCAGATGAGCGCGAATGAACGAGATTGTAGGACCCTCCACGACGAATCAGTATCTTGTTATAACTATGTTTATTTTTGATACGTTCTTCTTACTCACATATCTGTGTTAGGTGTTTATTCCTCCATTTCTTCTCCCTAAGAGAAAGAAGTGTGAGCTTTTGTCATTATAAAAGTGTTGATTTTCGGCCTAAGGACTACTGGAGCATCAACAAACACGGACTGCTCGTAAGTTGCCGATGAACTGTTGCCCTAAGAATTTCACCTGTATTTTTGTTTTCGTCGTTTACAAACATTTACCGTGATACCACAAAAACTTTTAAACGTCTGTTGAACACTTGCCTAAAAAATGTTAGATTATGTCGTCAGTCACACTTTTTTTAGAAAAGTGTTCAACAGATGTTTAAGTTTTTTTAATAAGGCTTTTAATGTCACATACAGCCAAACCCGGAACAACTACCTATTGACCGTACATCTTTATTTCATGCGGGAATTAAACCCGCAACACACAACACAGAAGACAACCACTCAGCCACTACGAAAACGGTACCGTCGTTCTCTAAAAATAAAACCCAGCTAAAAAAAGTCTAGTCGCCTAGATATTAGTTGAGAGCTAGAAATCTGAAGGTCGGTTTAAGAGTTCATCAATGACGTCAAAAGAGTTGTTTTTTAACAAACTGTGACACATCTGTACGTGTGATTTAATTTAAGAACGGTGCTATTTCTGGCTGGGACTAAAATTAGGTACTCATTTTTTTTTTATTCGTCTAGAAATAGAGACACACAATTTTATTACATAAATTGTCTAACGTCAATGGCTGATGATATTGTTTTCTAATTTTGGTCATTGTGTTGCACTTGCAAAATTGTGACTTACGTCAACAGCTTTAGATTTATTTTTCTTTCGTAAACTTTGGTTTTTTTTGCTTTTGATGGGTTTTTTGGGGTTAACACCAGTGAAGGTTGAAGATTTGCTAGTGATAACATACTGGCTGGAAACGAAAAATGAGACATTGATACTGTTACAAAGGAACCTTTTTCTGGCACTTCAGCAGATGGAGAAAACATCATTCTGTTAGAATGGATAGATACCGCGAATGGGTTAAATTGGGAAGTTTTCTGGTAGTGAATGGCGCTCTTTAGAGAGGTTTACGTTCAGCAGTGGACGGCAATTGACTTGATAATTATGACTGGAATTTCTAACATAATATAAAACGGCCAGTTTAAGTAATAAATTAGAACTAAAACGGTTAGTGAGTATACTCCTAACGATTTATTTTGTGCATTTCCAGCAACCTCATTGGCTTCATACACAAAGTGAATTATTTGGAATATTACTAAGTGGCCGTTATAGAAAAGGCTAGTCTGTTCGATACAGACACTCTACAGAGACATGGAGTCTCCAAGGAGCAGTTAAAAGTCAAGTTTATCACACAAACAAAATATAAATTCTGAACTAGATTAACGTGACGGATTTCTTCAGGAATCTGGTATTCCGCCCACAATTTGCCAGCACCCTTCCCTGCAGAATAATGGAAGCAATAAAGCAAAGTCTAGCAAAAAAGCCAAGGAATTCAGCACGTCTTTGTATATTCTCAATAAATCTTTCACGAACGATAGATTTCTCAAGAATGCTTTTACTTCAGTAAAATACCTCTACAACCATTAATTGTTTACACAAAGTTTTGAGTGCAGTACTTTGTAACTATTCTAGCACAAATTAGTAACGTGTGCCTGATCTAACAACTAAAAACCCAACGAAATCTAGTTTTTTAAAGCCCACTAACTTTTATTCTATTGTTCAGGAAAACATGTGTAGGAAGATGTTTTCCCGTCCTAAACAATATTCTCAACGTTCAATGACTCCATGAATTCCAAAAGAAAAATGTATTAGTAGATCTGTCGGAGGCGGGCTGCGCGGGCGCACATATTGACGCTTGCGTTTGCGCATTGCCGAAGTAATAGCCCGAATAACCCACATGGGAACCATCCGGAATTTTACTGCGAAGAATTTTTGTGAAATAGTGCGCTCCTGGATTCTCACGATTTTTTTCTTGAATTAGTGATTTTTCAAGGGATTTTTTGGCGATACAAATTCAGTGATCAGTGAAAAAAACGTAGGAGGTATTGTATAGATTCATTCAGTTTTACTAATAAGTGTCTATGATTTCAAACGGCGTGAAATTATCACCAGATTCCAGCGGTGACGTTGAAATACGGGGTGTGTATAATAGATTCAGTGATTCAAAGTGGCTGAGGTTGGTAGAGGGCATGCCCGATTGCCCGTGGGCAAATACTATCACCGTCATCGTTATATTTGAGAATGTAAGCATTGAGTTCAAATAGTTTTTAGTCTAGATTAGAGTAGAGTACATTCAAGATCCTTGAGAAATAGACTAAAATCTACCGAATTAAGTCATCATCATCATCTGAGCCGTAGGACGTCCAATGCTGAACATAGTCCTCCCCTTTTGATTTCCACCGGTTGGAAGCGACCTGCATCCAGCGTCTTCCGGCGACCTTTATAAGGTCGTCTGTCCACCTTGCTGGTGAACGTCCTACGCTCGCTAGTCCGTGGTCTCCACTCTAGTAGGTACTTTTCGACCCCATCGGCCATCTGCTCTGCGAGCAATATGCCCTGCCCATTGCCACTTCAGCTTGCTAATCTGGTGGGCTATATCGGTGACTTTAGTTCGTCCACGGATCTCCTCATTTCGGATTCGATCACGAATCCGAATCGAATCCGAATTAATCATATTCCCTACTAGCACTACGCCCGCGACTTCGTCCGCGTGATTTTCGAACTTTGCCTTTGTGAATTTCTAGTCCCAGCCATCCTCTATATGGGATACTGTTGGAAAAACTAAATCAATATTCAACAAATATTCTATCAACTCGCAATACTCCGTTTTAGGTACCTAACACTTAGATCCTAAAAATAATCCATACAAAATATCAACCCCTTGGTGTCTATTTCCACAAAACACCCACAACTACGTCCAAAAAAGAATCTCTATGCAAAATTTGAGTCTCCAAGCTATTAACCCCGAAAAAGCCGCTTAGGGGACGAATTCCGCAAAACCGTCTTAGTGAACATTTAGGTCTTAAAAAGAACCCCTCGCAAAATTCGAGACGCCTAGCACTTGTAGTAACAAAGTATCAAACACAAAAACAAACCCCTTGGGGGTTGAATTTCGCAAAATCACGCCATGGTGTGCATCTAAGTCCTGTAAAGGAACCCGGTGCAAAATTTGAGGCTCCTCGCGCTCTTAGTGACAGAGTTTCATACATACTGTCAACCCCAAAAACAGCCCCTTAGGGATCGAATTTCGCAAAATCCCGTCTTAGGTATTACTTACGTCCAAAAAAGAACCACTACGTAAAAATTTGAGTCTCAATACTATCAACCCCTAAAACAACCCCTCAGGGGTCGAATTTCTCAAAATTTCTACCTTGGTTAGCATTTACATCTTAAAAAGTACCACCATGCAAGATTTGAGACGCCTAGCACTTGTACTACAAAAGTTTCATACAAACTATCAACCCCAAAAACAAACCACTTAGGGGTCGAATTTCGCAAAATCCCGTCATAATGAGCATCTACGTTCTAAAAAGACACCCCATGCAAAATTTGGAATTCCTAGCACCTGTAGTAGCGAAGTTTCATACAAACTATCAACCCCAAAAACAACCCCTTAGGGGCCGAATTTCGCAAAATCCGTTCTTAGTGCTCACCTACGTGGTATAAGGAGGGCTTATTTCTAGGCCCAGCGGTTTGGGCTGTGCGTTGTCAGATCAGTCAGTCAGTTTTGAATTTTATATATATAACTAGTGTTTGCCCGCGGCTTCGCTTGCGTTAATTTAGAATTTGGAAAACAAACATATGAACGCAATGGGGATGGCAATTTGGGAGTTAATGGCGCTAGTATAGCTTGTTCCAACATCGTCATTGGTTCAAATCAGTTTAAATCTTAAAGGTACTTCAAAATAGTACTACGTCATTGGTCGGATTAAGACTAAGCTATGGTGGCGCCATCTACTATTAGCTTTGACTTGCCTTCCCCATTGTTTTGCGCGGCAACACTCTCTCTTCTGTTATTCGGGATGAACGATACCCTATATCCGTGTCTAAACTCCTGACAACGTACCTATATGCAAAATTTTGGGACGATCGATTCAGGGTAAACAAACATAGGTACTTACATTTTTTATTATTAGATTAGATCAATAATGATAAATCAATTTTTTTAGCGTGGTAAAATCATCAAATGAGTCCTCCAACCCCGGGCAGGGCGGGAAGGACTGTCAGACTTCTACTGACTAAAATCCACGGTGTCCTTCAATAGCCCTTTCTGTTCCGGGGTCACGGTAAGGAAATAATCCCGCGACCCCGGCAGGCTTTGGCCCTCTGAGAGGGGGCCCCGTCATTATGCTGACGCTCTTTGAGGCGCGCGTGGGACACAACGCGCTGTCGACCCGGGCATGGTCCTTGGTCGGGCAGCGAGTTGCCCTTTACTCGCTGCCCGCATGCCCGCGCCTACGTTGGCCGGAGATCATCAAGCGACGTCCGTCGCCGTGGGCGTCTACTACCGCGGGTGGGGCGGAGGAAGGACTCTGTCCTCTCTCGCTCGCGGCCCGCCTCCTCCTTCGCGAGCATTACTGCTTCGCAGAAGGAGGCGACCGCTTCCCACTCCGTCTCGCCCCGCAGCATGGCCGCGACCAATGCTGGGCGCGAGAGGTCTCCGCCTATCGCAGCCGTGAGGACATTCGGTGCTCTGCCCAAGCTGGGCAGTCTTGCACCGTATGCTCCACCGTGTCCTCCGGGCGATCTTCGCAGTGGTGACACCCAGGCGTCTCCTCCTTTCGCATCAGACACTTTGAGTACCTCCCGAAACTTCCGTGTTCGGTGAGGACCTGCGTCAAGCGGTAGGTCAGGACGCCATGACTTCTCTCCAGCCACTCCTCAAAGAGGGTCTTCCGCCGCAATTGCGGCGTGCCCGAATAATGATAAACCTAGTACATAGTTTGCATAGGAAACGAACATAATTCTTTAATTTAAAAAATCCGTATTTACACATTTATCACATTTGGCTATAATTTTTTGGTCGATTTATAAGTTCGCTCAAATTGAACGTACGATAGCATTTCTCTTCTCCCTTCAGCATACCACGTGATACCTTCAAAATTTCTAATTATTTGACTGAATGAGTACACTTGTCGTCGTTCAAAAAACAAAATCAATAGCACTGGTTTGAGCATGAATTCAAACCATCAAATAAACACCATAGAAACAGATTGTTTTCGAATCTTTAAAATTCCTACACCTCGAACCAATATGACAATAAAAAATATCCAACTTACTACTTACAATTTAAATCAGTGTAATTTATATCCTAGAGAACTCATTGAAAAAAAATCGTAGGTAATAAATTAAAATTGCGAATGATATTGAAATAAAAGTACGCACATTTTTTTTAATAATTTCAGTTCAAAAAAACTTAAAAAGAAACAAAAAGTCAAAAAGAAAATTGCAAGATTTGATCTTGAGACTCCTTGCACGGTCAAGCATGTTACCAACCCCACTGGCTAGTATTTGACAGTAGTTTTCGGTGAAATAGCGGTTCTTATGGGGTATGTCAACAATGCTGAAAATCAACATACTATAACATTGCTAACACAAGGAGAATAGCGTTATTATACATATCCTATAAAATGAAGAGCAGTTTAAGGAATATTTGAGGAAAAATTGAATAAATAATATCCAGTGGTTTAGCTTCCAACTAAAAACAAACAGTTTAAAACAACAAAATTTAAAATTGCTTATCTCCTAGGGAAAATAGCGTAATAATACACAGCCCATGAACAGAAGCATATTATTAGGAATATTTTAAAAGGAAAATTTGATCACAACTTAACAGTAGTTTTGAGATAGATCGGGGAAAAAACATAAAAAAAAAAAAAATAAAAGTTGATCTGGCATCAGAATCGATCCCTTATCTCGAAAAAAATACAAAAAGAAAAAAATATTCAATGTACAGGAATGACAGCTCTACGATTTTATTATATGTAAAGAAAAGATAATAATAAAGATAGATTACCTACCTTTTTACTTTCCGAGTCATAATGATTTTCACAATCATTGAACCGGAAAACTATAAATATTTTATGTTTGTTTAGTTTCTTGACAAAAAATAGCCGTTTTTCCTTATCTACGAGATTAAAATTTGCTAATTCAAACTGGTTTTCAAGATAACTATAGGTAAGTTTGCAACAGCATAATAACCGGTTAAGCTGTAGATCGGTCTACTCGAATCGATAAAATCTGAGCACTTTGAAGCTTAATATTTCACAAACAGAATTAATTATCAAAAAATTGTTAATGAACCATCATTATCTCAGATGGTCTCATCAACAAGTTTCCAACGTCTATCGTCTATCAAGACATCAAGACAATTTAATTTACGTTAATGTGGATTACACACATACTTGTTACACAAGATCTGGACAGATTATAAATTTGTCTGTACTTCAAATCCTACGCTTTCCTTCGAAGCTTTTCATTATTTACAGATCAACCTTGTACTATTTCAATCTCCGATCAAGCCAGACCGTGTAAAAATACATTTGAAATATAAAATGTGGAATAAAACGGTCAATTCAGATCACCTGGACGTGTGCTGTTGGATGTACGCCAGTTTGATAACGAAGATATGAGGAATTTATTATTTTAATAACTGATCCCATTGCTCAAACCATTAGATACCGTTCTAGTAGATGAGTGTTGGAATATACTTCATAGAAATGATTATACTGCACATTTTACATAAACTCCATCGACGGTGCTTTTGACACATGTCTACATCCCTGTAGTCAAGACTAGAGATGATTCGAGGGCTATTAAACGATATTTTTTGTCAAAAACTTTCAGCAAAAACGGCTGGATCAAAGATATGTTACTACAGCTATATGCGATAAGTCGGTCACAGGCATATCTCTAAGAACTTCGAGGATAAGAATTAAGCAGAAACTTAACTGGGCAAAAAGCCCGACCAAAATGTATATCTTCGGCGTTTATGGTAATTTAGACTTTGTGCTGAAAAGTATTTACGGCAAAAGTTGGATCACATGCGAGTACTGGAGAGCACATGAAAAACATCAAAGCTCTCACCACTATAATTACTATCGATTGCCAGTGTTCATACTAATGGCCGAAAGTCTGGCTAAATTTGCAAAAACTATGTTGCAACATGACTCTTTTTAGTGCTGACCGTAAACCCAATATTCACAAAACGATTAAAAACCTTCATTCAGCCTAATCGATACTCGCAACATAATCGAACATGAAAAAAAAGTAAAACAAGACATAGAGCATGGACTGATTTATCTGCTTTTTGACTATAGAAAGCTCAGTCCATGCAATAAGTCTATGAATCTAAATTTGAATCATTTTATAAATTTCAAATGTTCAAGTATTATTTCGTTTACGCAATAATTTATTTATCGGTGTTTCATTGGAGGCTAAACATACCTATGTGTCTTCTAAACTTAAATTCAATCATATGGTTTTACTTATACCCATTTTATGTTTTCGTTACTTAATTTCAATTTATCTTTTTAAAACGGATCTAAAAAACGTGAAAAGACAAACACCGGGTTCGGATCTAATGCTGAGAGATGGGAGTATGTACTTCTAAATGATTCCTTGCAGTAACAAACAATTAGAATTTCCAACGGGGCGTGTTTGGCTAAATTTTAAACTATGAGGAATAGCGAAAAATCCTTAAGGAAGTCTCGAGGCCCATTTGATAAAAATTAAATAACAACATAAAAATTAAATTTTTGAAATATAAATTCAGCAATCAAACTATCAATATTCTGTGAAGTAGAAAGAGAAACATGCGACAAACTTGAGGTATAAGGATTTTCTTCCAATAAATAATGTTTCGCTACATGTTCACAACATAGTGTTCTTATTTCAAATTTTTATTATCACTTCGTGGTGTAAATACATTAACAATTTTTTGAAATTCGAACTTTAAGTGAGTTTGCGCGAATTTTGATTTTATTCTGCTGTACAATGAAAAAATTATTGTTTTTATAATAAAAATAATTAATTTGGCTATCTTTTGTTTGGAGCCGCGAGAGGGAGAGGACAGCGTCCTCCCTCCGCCCCAACCATAGTGGTAGGCGCCCGCAGAGTCGGAAATCGGCAGACGATCTCCGGCCACCGTAGGCACGGGCATGCGGACAGCGAGTAAAGGGCAACTCGCTGTCCGACCATGGACCATGCCCGGGTCGACAGCGCGTCGTGTTCCACGTGCGCCTCAAAGAGCGTCAGCATAATGAGAACTTAGAGGGCCAAAGCCTACCGGGGTCGCGGGAGTTATTTCATGACCCCGGAACATAAAGGGCTATTGAAAGACACCGTGGATTTTAGTCAGTACAAGTCTGACAGTCCCTCCCGCCCTGCCCGGGGTGGAAGGACTCATTTGATGATTTTACCACGATAAAAAAAAAAACTTTTATTTGGTAGGAAACAAACTCATTTATAATAAGTCTATCAAAATCCAAGGCATTCTATATTCATTCAACATTAAAAATTATATGATTGTACAAAATAAAATGTACAATAAAAATTAGCTAATAAATTAAAAGTTATTACATAATTATTTTGATTATCGAGTACCACAGCGAGTGCATTCCTAATTCAAAATTTTTGAATTAAATAATTGCCGCGCATTCAAACATTTATTATCTGACATTGTTCCTTTGTCTATTATTGTTTTTTGAGAATGACAATGTACGTAATATTATTATAAAAGCTTTAAACTATATTATAATAGATAATAATTGTATTCTAAGTATAAAACAAATTTATTTTAATTTTTGTTAATCGATTTCCTAATTTCCTTATTTTTTTCACTCGAGTTGACAAAAAAATCAATTATGGAATCGATTAGAATACTCGCTTTCACACATCATTACGATTGAAAAAAAAAACATGGTTGTCGATTACGAATACAAATAGAGTAGTGGTAATGAAAAATACGTGTTATTGGCCCTGTATTAGAGAATTACGCCAAGATCTGGTCTTTTTTACGTTATTTATAATATTTGGCATGATATTTATCTTTATTATTATGGAGTTAAAGCTCGCGTGTGTGATCCAAGTGCAAAATAAAAATGTAAACAAACAAAAGTGGCGCGAAAGTTCGAGTTCAGATATCAAATTTTTCATTACCACTGCTAATTTATGTTGAAATACGTATGAATTCGTTACAATACTAAATGTCGAGTTATTCATTCCTCATATAATGATCCGTTGGATGTCCGAAAACCACGTTTTTTATGATTTTTAGCCCCACCCAGCACTGCCATCAAAATGGCGAAGATCGTATTTACAGTTTTGGATTTTGTTACGGTAAATTATGAAAATAGGCGCTAAATGTAGAAGTTTTAATTTCGTGAATAAATCAGATTTTTATTTAACATTCTTAATTAATGCGCACTCATAGGATTTTACGCAGAGAATATTATATTTTTTTAATTTACAATGAGGATGTCGTATGACTACAACGTCTGCCCCTTTTGGACCCACTATTGAGCCAGCGTAGGTTTACTTGTCGCGCCCCTTTCGGGGGCGCTACCGAACTATACGGTTAAACCGAGAGATTTGATAAGGAATCATCTGTTTGAGGATACGCAAATGGCGGATTAGAATACATGATTATAATTTTCTGAACGTCTTGAAAGTTACAAACACAACAAAAAAAGAATTATCCGAATTGGACCAGCCGTTTTCAAGTTATGGTCTTAGCAACACATTTATAGCGATCCATTTCTATATTTATTTTCAAAATAAGGATTTTTTTTTCAAAAATAAGTAGATTAGATACGTAAAAGTGAAGAAAAACTTACCTTTACAACTCACCTAAAAAGGACTGCCCGTGCCCGTAGACGCTACCTCAAATTGATCAACTCAACGGAGCTGTCTTCTATCCTGTGAAAACGTTGTAATAAGTATTCGGGTCACATTATAACGGCATTTCCCGTCAACTTTTGCGATAGTAGTATATAAATGCTTGTGTAATCGTCAATTTATCGTAATAATTTACCTTATTTCCCATTAGCGTGGCCCAAGTGTAAATACTTATGAAATTAGAAAATATACGAACTACCCTCACAGTTGATAAACCTGTTCTTCACTAATGGCTGCTACACACTTTACGATAAATCGTTACAATTAAAAATGCAACGATCAATCGACAAGTTTTTATGAGAAAAACTGTACCTACAGTTTGTTCGATTTTTCTCATACACACTTGTCGATTTATCGTTGTAGTTTGAACTGTACCGACTAATCGTAACGATTTATCGTAAGGTGTATAGCAGCCATAAGAGACATGATCTTTCGACCTTTGTGAGTTGGTGCTAGGGTTTCCAAATATTCTATTATATTTTTGTTTTCCTGGCATGTGTGTAGCACGCTTAAGACATCAATTCAAGTATTCCAAAGGAGCATGAAGAGCAGAAGAATCAAGCAAGAAGAAGTAAAATAAAGAAGTATCAGTTCTTCATAAATTTGTCTTTTTCCGCTTTGCTGCTGATTCTTATTCGTACGTCAACAGCAAAGCGAAAAGGTCTCCTTTATGAGAACTTTCTCCGAGGCATCGCATCGCAAAGAACTTCCGAAGACAAAGAACAACTCCTTTTCTGGAAACGACACGCTTTTAAGACAGGTATTGAAATCGTTTCACCAATCCAACTTAGCTGCTGCGACGGCAAAAAATGGAACTATAGTTGGTACCAGTTAAGATGGCAATAGCGGTCATTGACCTTTACCTAATAAGTCCTCGTATGATGACATAAGATCAGAATTCGCATTTTTCTGTGAAATGATAGTGTTTACTTGTGAGTCTTAAATATAAAAATAAAATAAAATCTTAGGTATAGGTAAAATATTTTTACCATTTTGATATTTTATGAATACTTAAATACTTCTATCCTTACATTATACTTACTAATTTATTCGGTATTTTATAAAAATGCTAATTCTGATCTTTTGTCAGTATACGAGGACTTATTAGAATAAGAATAAGAATCATTTATTTGCTATATATATAGGTAGGGGTCAATGTCCGCTATTGCCATCTTAACTGGCGCCAACTATATCTCTCTAATTGCATAGGCAGGTATTTGAAAAAAACGTCACTATTTTAACTAATTTTTCCAGTTGTTCCATCGGAACAGATAAGTTGGTCACTCTTGTTCGTTTCATTTTCACATTTTCAGCATTTTGTTGTTTTTTACATGAATGTTATTGTTTGTGGCAATAGTAAGTTCATTAAATATTTGTCTATGTTATATTTGACCATGAGATCATACGAGAGTACCTATCCACCCCGAGGTAATAGACAATCTTTTAAACATACGATATTTTTTAATAATCTTTTTTTTTCTAGAATGTTCGGATTTATGTAGTCCGAGGCTTTTAGGCCTATTGCTATTATATGTATGTTATATTAATAATGTGTTTGTAATTTACTGCACGGCAATAAACTTTTTTTAAATCTTGTTAACCAAAAAGGGAGTTCATTCAAGCGTGAAGCAGGTTGGTGACCGCAGAATCATAATATCGGTCAATTACACCCACACAGAGTCGACATTAGACTAGACAAAACATGTCGCTTAAAAATATAGGACAAAGCAACGTAAATGTGAATCATTATTTTACTTCTTTAAACAAGATGTCAGTAGTAGGTACACAAAAATATAATTATATATAGAAACAATTTGAGGTAGGTAGGTATAATAAATCTAAAGATTGATAAAGGCAAGCCCCATTTAATAAGAGGCGAGCCTTGACATCAACTAGCAACCTCTAGGTGTACGAGGCGCGGTTCTCGTATTTTTTTTAAACTATTTTTATTTAGCTGAGGGCTCTACAAGCTGGGCCCTGCTGGTCAAAAGTATTGCCGAAAAAATTTGGTAGGTATATTTTTTTCCAATTTTTGAAGTGAAAACTTCTTTAGCGGCGTTGTACACTTTTTCTGTAATGGGTAAAAAATTTAAAACTCGCGTCAGGGTCACGTGACCCTGATCGAAAATGAGTAAGACGTCATTCAAATTAAAAATAAAACATAGTAACAAAAAAGTTTTCACTTCTACCGGCACTCCTGGAGTGCAACCTTTTTTTAATTGTCATGTTTTTCCAAGCTTGAGAATAACATATTTTTAGAGCTAAATTTGTTTTCCTACTGCATATTTTTCTCCCATTACATAGGCAGTTAATTTTCATAATATTTTGTTCGAAACTCACCACATTATTTGTTATTTCGTTAGCGTAGGAATTTTGCAATTTTCATGCTGAACAATCATGATTTATAGCTTCACAACTTCAGACAGAACGCTTATCGAGTGATTCATTTTAAGTGTTAAACATTCAGTATTGACAGATATATTTCATTTGGGATTACGAATACATTATGAGACATGTAGACATTGTAGGAGGCGTGTTATTGCATTTTAGTTGAGATCTTGAAGATTTTGTCGGACGGAGAGGTGAAGCTCCCGTCAATAGAAGATCAAAGCAGAAACAATGACGATCTTTAGCTGTGGTTGACTCACTTCTCTCAATATAAACACGTATCTAAATATACCACATTCTACCTACATGGAGAGGATCATGAGAAATCTTGAGGTAAATAGAATTCGTATTCAGAAAAGAATTCATATTGATTTTTAGGGTTCCGTAGTCAACAAGGAACCCTTATAGTTTCGCCATGTCCGTCCGTCCGTCCGTCCGTCTGTCCGCAGTTTAGCTCAGAGACGCACAGTACTAGAGAGCTGTAATTTGGTGTAAATATACGGATTTGTTGTGCCAAAAAAGTGGTAAAATAAAATCTCGTAAAATATTTTTTTTTAGGGTACCTCCAGTACTTACACGTAAAGTGAGGATTTTTTTTTCTCGCGTACCCCTTAGTGTGGGGTATCATTAAATAACCCTTTAAAAAATAATGATAGTTTCCACTAACAATTTTTTGATAAAAAAATTCGTTTGTGAAATATTAAGCTTTAAAGTGCTAAATTTTTCTCGATTCGAGTGTCCCCCCCTCTACCAGCTAAACGGTTATGTTTGGGGGTGTGAAAAAAATCACAATAGTAGCACATATAACGAAGTTTAAAAGAAAATTATCATGACTAAGTAGGCTTTACAACTTTACGAGTAATAGTCGACCAACTTATAAAATGTACTTGATATCATATTTTCTTAAACAAAATGTATCGGAAACAACTGCAAATGTAAGTTTGTCAACTTTATTTTTACAGCTTTTATAGGTATGTTTTTTGGGGATAGGTAGGTTTTTATCGTCAACTATTTTTAACTAAATTCAAAAAAGGAGGAGGTTCTAAATTTGTTTTAATCTTTTTTCTTACGTATTTTCCCCGATTTCTCAAAGACTCGTGGACCGATTTTGAAAATTCTTCTTTTTAAAATTAAATTCAGCGAATCAGTTTAGTTAGTTCGCATAAGTATTTTGATGGGCAACTACGGAACCCTACACTGTGCGTGGCCCGACACGCACTTGGCCGGTTTTTCAATTTTCTCCGCTGCTCTCAACTATGTGAATATGATTTCGTATCGGCAGTTCCTTATTTTATTTGCTGTTGTATATGTGGAAATATGCCTGAAATTAGATATTCTCTTTTCAGTTCCTTTTTTTACAAGCTTCTTCGACATCGACAGTTCGAAACACACTAACATCGAAAAGCAGCTAACCGACATCGCCGAAAGCACACGAGACAGGCATAACGAACGTAAATGCGTAAGTATTACTGGTGTTACTCAAGACACGTTAAACCCACATATTTCAAGACGACCGTAAAGTTCCAATACCCTTAACTAAAATATGTGACTAATATTACGCGTCCGATCGTTCATAAAACCATTTATCGTATTTCTTACAATCTGTCAGGAAGGAAGAACACGTGACGCGCTCTGATTAATGTCGTCATGTTATAGCTCAGCGCAAAATCGAGGCACTTGTACAAAATTAGCTTGAGTGCAGTAAATCAAGGGATTTGGGGCAGAGTTACGCCATAAGAATGCAGCACATATTTGTGAAACTACGTGTTTATTATAACTAGTACATATAAGAGTACACTTGGTGCACTCATTATGAGTTACGTTGGCACGGCGTGTAATTGCTACGACTATTACTCGGAATTACCCAAAAAGCTGCATTTGTATGCAGTGACGGGACTGCCAGATGCAGGCGTCAATGAGTAATGCAACTATTAATATATTAACAAAATATTGACGAGTTAGTTGGTAAGTACACACTTTGAAAGAGGGATTTATAAGCACAAGGAGGCACTTCAGCTCCGTGATATGCTAATTGCGATAGCAATTATCATTTGATTTACAATCATTCATTCATAATACAAGTTCGCTCTTCTGCTGAAGCTCTAGCTAGAAGATCGAAAAGTAATTTTATATGCAAAAAAGGGCTTTTTTGTAACGCAAGCCGGTTTCAATATCAAAACAAACTTGGAAAATCAAAAGGCGCATCCACACATGCCCGGCGGCAATGAAACAATATCTCATGTTTAGTTTGTTTATGTTTTCAAGGCGGTCTGAAACCCGGCGGCATAAGCCGGCGGCATGTGTGGATGCGCCTAAAAGGAGTTTCTGTCGCTAGAAAAAAAAACTGTCATTATTGTTTAGTCTACACATTTAAAGGTAGGTATGCTAGAATTTAAACATAAGATTTAAACCCACCCCGCCAAAAAGAATTTGAAATCAAACGATTAACTGGTTTTTTTATAGTTTGATGTGTAGCCGTGAGTACTAGGTTGCAAAAATTGGGCTTGTTTCGGCTTCGCATAACGTTATCTCTGTCACACACTAACACTATATGAAGTTTTCGCTTTGTGCGACAGGGATAGCACTGTCTCTACACTACAAAATTCTAGCAGTAAGTTGATTGAGGAGGTGTAGCAAGTAGAACACTTTTATATTAAGGCGCTGAAAACACCCAAATGGGCTTTTCTTAAACATTTTTTTTTGCCACATCTATACAGTTTTTGACGGTGAAAAAAATATAATGTTAATCTTGAACATATTTGAGAGGCCTGTTGGTCTAGCGGTTAGTGACCCTGACTGCTATGCCGGGGGTCGTGGGTTCGATTCCCACCCAGGACAAATGTTTGTGTGATGAGCACGATCATTTGTTCTGTCTCTGGGTGTAATTTATCTATAATATGTATGTATTTAGAAATATATAAGTATGTATATCAGTTGTCTAGTACCCATAACACAAGCTCTGTTTAGCTTGGGACTAGATGGCGTTGTGTGATAGTTGTGGAAGATTTATTTATTATTTATTTATTTATATTTCTGAGAACACTGTTGTTTTCGAAACACCATCTTGTAAAGTTTTCTCGATACTTTTTTTACCGTGTAAGTTAAAATCATCAAATGCCCACCGCCCAGTGTGGAAAGGGAGGGACTGTCAGACTCGTACTGACTAAAATCTACGGTGTTCTTTTAATATCCCTTTATGTTCCAGAGCCACGGTTTTCCTGATAAGACAGTCTCACGACCCCGGAAGGGTTTGGTCCTCTATCAAGGCCCTCTCAGATTGCTTACAATTTTTTGAGGTGCGCGTGGTTCTTGACGCGCCGCGGTTCCTAATCAGACGGCGAGTCACCATTTACTTTTAGTCAGCATGCCCTCAATTTATATTATACTAAAGGGGGAAATTTACTAGTGCTATAAATCATTTTAGATTAACACATTTCAAAAATTTTTTTGAAATGTTTTTTTCACATTTCAAAAAAGCTACATCCTTTTTGGCAAAAACACAGGAATTTCTCTTTCAGCCGTCAAAACAAAAGATTTTATAAAAATAAACAACTCTGTTCACATTAAATGCATTTTTATTTTTGTACGCAATTTATATTTAAGTATAATATAACAACTGAGGGACTTTGAATACAATATGCGAAATATACCGTTATCCCTCTCACTCATGGACACGTCTCATATTGCCATCTCATTCTAACATCAGTGCTCATCAAGTGCGCATACTTCCGTCTCAGCTTTTCCCTCTTATTTTTGTTCGCGTGTTTCTTCTCTTGCTTCCAGGGTTTGCTCATTTGACTCTCAGCGGACTGCGCTCCAACAATGCTGCAATAAAATAAACCTTATTTCTTAGTCCCTAAGATTCACACTCCCAATATTGGTCAAATGATTTATATTGACAAGTTACACTATATTTTGGTAGAAAAATATATCATCGTTGGCCTTTCAAAGAGGCAACATTTTAAAAGTCCGGATGCCATGGTCGAAATTATTACTTACAAACTTTCGTATAAGTACAACCGAGCACGCAAGTGAAAAACAAAACCGAAAATATGCTCAATTGAATGTATAAATGCACACAGTTGAGTAGTCCCATAAATAATGTCTAGTTAATTAAGCCGTCTCGCTAGTTCAAAGTATAGCTTGTTCAGTTTATCTTTTTGGTTCTGTTCGCGACTGTACATGGTTTATTTGGCGGGGTCTTACGAGGTTAGAGACCAATTTTCGCGACGGTTAACGTTGGTCATAAAGATGCTCAAAGTTTATGAATTAACACTTGGCTTGCATCCAGTGTGGCCATTCCGTCTTCACAACGTTTATTTAGGTTTTCCTTAGCTCTAATTGATAATAAACCTAGTGATATCTTTCATCTTGGCCGACTATAACTGTGATATTTTTATATTGCACCTTTTTGCTTTTGAGGTTAACGTTCAGTCAGAGCCGTAGCTAGGGAGGGCGGTGTGGGGCAATGCCCTGTTTTATTTAATATGAAAAATGTAATGCTCAGAAAGGCTCGTAGCATCATGATTATCTGCCGAGCTTCGTTGAACCGGCTACCAGTATACTTGGATGCAGCTGAATATCAGTATTACACACGTTTGTAGTAGATAACAAAACTAATAAGGAAAATAACCTGCACTGGGCCCGCGTGATAGTTTATGGCCCGCTCCGTCTCAAAGGAAGGCCTGTGTCCCAGCAGTGGGAACATTGATAGGCTAGAATTCCCTACTAATTTAGAGAGCTATCTAGCAATTTTGAGTGATCCATTAATTTGTCATTTACATTTTTGTTTCTTACATACAGATACCAGCACATCAACTTACTTCAATCTGTCAAATCTCTATAATGGATTTCAATCTTATCACAATAGTAAAAGGATAATATACGATTGGCAAAATTATACAGATTCGGGTGGGTTGAACTACTGGCGTCTGTACATTACTCTGAATTTGAAAGTTTTAACATCCCAAGCCCTACTTTAACCAAAGCTGCCCTACCTTCAGTCCTAGCTACGACCCTGTTCACTACAAGGTTGGGTTAAAAATGTAGTTGCTACGGCATTTTCGTTGAAATTCTTGTGCGATGTATCATTTTCATTTGGCACACACCAGCACAATATTGATTTTAGCTGATCTTGAGAAAGACGAAATGTAAGCACATCATTATTTGTAATGCCGTTCATAAACAAACGGGCAGGAGTTACTCGTACATCGGTGGTAACTACACGAAGAAAATGTTTTTGTTAAAATAAAGACGAAAATTTATGAGAACGATCAATAACTAGCTTAAAAAAAACACTGAACATCTATATAAAATTCAAAATCAAAAGTAAAACTCCGATTAAGTCGATTGTCGATGTAATAGTCGATTGTACGACCGAATTTGTCTATTCGAATGTTAAAGATGTCCAATCAGAAACAGCTCCGTCAAATAAAACGGATCAGGATTTAAATTGAGATACAATATTAATTACAGGCGTTAGACTTCAATGCGACATAATATCGGCAAGTAGATACGGCTACAAAGGAGATCATTTTTTTTGGGCCTTTTCTGAAATTGCCGGCCAACGAAAAAAATTGGTACCTATGGGTAGTACTAGTCATTTGGAGCAATAGTTACTATGGCACAAAAGTTGTAGGATTGCTCTCGGCCAAGTTATACACGTTCGAAGATTTGTAATTTTCATACATTTTTTAGTTTCTGAAAGTGCTCAAAAACACCAAATAATGATAAGTATTGCTGGAACTAGGGACCTCAAGCAATATTACATAAAATATCATCACGCCTGTAATCCCTGAAGGGTTGGGCAGAGGTGTTCCGAATTAAAATGAATAATAATCTCTTAATTTTTTTGTGAAAAGAAATAAAAACATGTTAAAATATATAAATCTACTGGTGAGGCTAGCATCGGGAACAGAATCAACATTGCCTGTGGTAGGGGTCTTGGGATTAAGTGCTTTTTGAATCAACCCCTTTTTTGGAAAATAGAATCATCAAATGAGTTATCTCGCTCTGGGTTGAGCTGGAGAGTCTGTCAGACTCCTGCTAACTAAAAGTCCACCCCATTCATTTGGTTGACCTTTGCGTTCATTACATTTCCTTCATACATTTGTTGTTTTCTTAAAGAGCCTCATACCCTTCGGAACGCGATACGGGTCTTGGGAGAGCGACCTTCTAACAATACGAATCCTGACTAAAAGTACTGCTTTCTGAATCAGACGCGTTTTTTGGCTAATAAAGTCATCAACTGTGCTACGGTGCTCTATTAAGATAGTCCTGCGACTTGGTTTAAGCTCTATAAGGGCCTCTGAAAGCTCCTTTAGGCGCGCGAGGATCACGACATGCTGTCGTCCTTACTCCCCATTACTCGCCGTACGCGGCTGAATTGAGATTTCGAGGGTGCCCTCTCCTTCATGTGTTCTGCCTCCTTCCTCCTTCTCTGTCATTACTGCTGCAGAAGAAATGGCAGCCTCCTTTCCGGATTGCCACCGTGTGATCTGGAAGCGGAAGCCCTCCAGCAACTATGTGTGGATCACCCTAATAGCCATGATGCCCTGTGCGATCAGCTTGTTTGGTCCCTCTACGAGAACTCTGTGTCCGTCGTCTCCATAAGGAGTTGCTGGAGGGCTTCCGCTTCCAGATCACACGGTGTCAATCCGGAAAGAAGGCTGCCATTTCTTCAGCAGCAGTAATGACATTGAAGGAGGAAGGAGGCAGAACACATGAAGGAGAGGGCACCCTCGAAATCTCAATCCAGCCGCGTACGGCGAGTAATGGGGAGTAAGGACGACAGCATGTCGTGATCCTCGCGCGCCTAAAGGAGCTTTCAGAGGCCCTTATAGAGCTTAAACCAAGTCGCAGGACTATCTTAATAGAGCACCGTAGCACAGTTGATGACTTTATTAGCCAAAAAACGCGTCTGATTCAGAAAGCAGTACTTTTAGTCAGGATTCGTATTGTTAGAAGGTCGCTCTCCCAAGACCCGTATCGCGTTCCGAAGGGTATGAGGCTCTTTAAGAAAACAACAAATGTATGAAGGAAATGTAATGAACGCAAAGGTCAACCAAATGAATGGGGTGGACTTTTAGTTAGCAGGAGTCTGACAGACTCTCCAGCTCAACCCAGAGCGAGATAACTCATTTGATGATTCTATTTCCCATACAGGCGTGATGATATTTTATGTTAAATTGCTTGAGGTCCCTAGTTCTAGCAATACTTATCAATATTTGGTGTTTTTGAGCACTTTCAGAAACTAAAAAATGTATGAAAATTACAAATCTTCGAAGGTGTATAACTCGTCCGAGAGCAATCCTACAACTTTTGTGCCATAGTAACTATTGCTCCAAATGACTAGTACTACACATAGGTACCAATATTTTTCGTTGGCCGGCATTTTCAGAAAAGGCCCAAAAATGTATGGAGCGTGAATGTTCTCCTTTCGGCTATACGAAACCAGTATTAGCTGGTCATTATTGTTTCGAAAAGATCCAGTAAAGCGAGGCCAAGATTAACTGGATTTGCATAGCTTCATGAGAAGCCAGTGGGTTCTAAGTACAGAGAAGCCATTTTGAAAATTTAATGCGCATTTCTTACCCAAAGACAGGTTTTCCTTTGACGTGAGCAGCGCTTTTCTGCATCGCGAAGAACGCCTTGTCGATCTCATTGGATTTGTTTAACCAGCCCTGGAAAGATGAGGTAATTTAATTATTTTTAGTAATAAAGATATCCTGTTTTCAACGTGGTAAAATCATCAAATGTGTCCTGAGCCCAGGGCGGGAAGTGAGGCACTGTCTAACCCGTACTGACTAAAGTCCACAGTGTTTCTACAATAGCCCTGTACGCTCCAGGGTCACGGCTACCTTATAAGACAGTCCCGCGGCCCCGAAAGCTTTGGCCCTCTAAGGGGGGCCCCATCAAATTGCTGAAAGCTCTATGAGGCGCTCGTGGAGAACTACGCTCCGTCGACCCGGGCATGGTCCGTGATCAGACGGCATGTAACACATAACTCGCCGTCCGTATGCCCGCAGAAGGTATCTTAAGTCCGTATCTGTAAACTTGACTAGGGATTTGCAAAATTTCAAGATGATTGGTTCTAAAGTTTGGGCACAGTTTGGGTTTGAAAAGGTTGCTAACAAATGTCCTAAACACTTTTAGGCTATCACGGTTTTATTCACAATTTAAAATGTCACTTACCGTAAGAAGGGATAGGATCAGAAGATATGATCTTCCGTGATTGTTTATTATTTTGAGTTACCGATATTTCGACGCTGTTGCAAGCGCCATGATCGCGGGATGTCATCCCGTGATCATGGCGCTGTGATGGCCGTGATGGCCGCAGTGACATTTTAAAATGTCCTAAATATAATAATATTATAAATGCGAAAGTATCACATTTATTATAAATAATATTAGCTTTTGCCCGCGGCTTTTTCACTATAATTTAGATTAGAATTTGACATCCAATTCGATTGTAGCGCCATCTATTATTTATCATATATTTATCAATGTTGTTTTATAATAACAGTACTTTCTCTCGGAACTTACCGTATTTATAATATTAGTTACGATTTAGCACAATGAACAAGTTAGGATAAGGATAAACGACCTAATACAGCGATTCAGACACTAAATTCTAATTCAAAATGAGTTTATAAACTCCATCAAAACTTTCTATCATCTATCGACATGCAAATGGTCTGTTTATAACACCACCATGACTTATAATAACCACTATTGAGGTTAACTGTTACTACTGGAGATTTATAATATAGGGCAACACATTTAGGCTTGTTGCACACGACTTTTTAACCGACTTCAAAAAAATAAGGAGATTGAGGTTCACTTCGACCCGTGTGTTTATGTACGTTTGTCTGCAATTATCTCGCATTTGGCTACACCGATTTTGATGAGGTTTTCAGAAAAGTGTTCGTAATCTTTTGGAGAAGGTTTTAGTATATAACAACAATGGATATCCCGTGAAGTTGTCCGCATGTATCCATTTTGGTTTACTTTTCAATGACACCGCGAGAGTACGAAGATTAAATATCTCAAGAAAAATACCACAAAATAGTGCAAAATAACTTTTCTTTTGAAAGCCGCTGGCTTTGCTTTTATTCATTGACTATTGCCACGCGCTTTCTTTTTTTTTTAATTACCTTTTCAGTTCAGATTTCAACATAAATCTTGGTATAATAGGCGTATATACGAGTATTATTAGTTTATACTAAAACCTTCTACAGATTGTAACGAACACTTTTCTGAAAATTGCATCAAAATCCATCCATAAAACCAGCAAAGTTTGTTTTGAAATAGTTTTTTATCAATACAAAATATGCGCCCGCCTAAGTTTTGTGGTTGTGGTACTTGTGTGTACCAACCCTACACGTTAAACTGGAGCACTAATTTCAAAGTTGTTTAAGTGTATGGGCAGTTTGGACTATATCTGTTGGGAGCTTATCATCAATGTTGGCTCGTAAATGTTGGCTGATGAATAGAGGCATGGATTAGTGAGGGATCTGTGTAAAATGTTACAAGTTTGTTGGAGAATATTACACTATTTTCTCTTGATGAGTATCGATACAATAGGTGTACTGCATTAAAATAAATTGAAAATCTTTGACAGATTCGTCAGTCATAAATTCGTCAAAGCATAAAAAAATAATGAACACGTATTTTTTTATACCAATGAGTATTGACAAAGGTCAAACGCTTCCAAATTCAGTACTTCGTCGAGGCAACTTCGGGAGTAGTGTGGAGCAGGCTCAAGACTTGGTACCAACCTCAACCATCCTAGCCTCCCTGGGCGTCGGCTTCCTGTTTTCATTCTTCTTCCTCTCTTGCAGCATGTCGTCCAGTGGCTGCGGCTCACATCCGGGCGGTAGCTGTGCCCAGTGCAGCACGCCGCTGGCCGCCTGCTTCAACATGATGCGAGCTGAGCGGGACTGGTCCGGCTGGCCGGCTGCCGTCATGAAGCCTCGGTTGACTGGCGACGGGAAGGAATTTATAAATTAGGCTTTAATCACAGAATACTTAATAGTACTACTGTACTACGTACAGAAGTGTCACTTCCCAAAAACAAACAAATGTAAAATCTATGGTCGAAAGAATAAAGTCCATTTTAAAATTTAAGTAATCTCCATTCATAAGAGCGGAAACGGGCAGCGGGCGGCAACCGACTTTAAAACCCGTCCACGGTGCGCCCGCGTTTGCTTACAGTTTACTACACCGCGGACTGCGCCAGGCAGGCTTTAGTGTCATTAATTAATGAAGAAAATGTGTGATCGCATCATCAGCATCTTTCCTTCAATATTCGGATGCTTATAACATTTTCCGGTGCAGCGCCTGCGCGGTTATGTGCGCGAGGTTTCATGTAACGAATTCTAGAAAGTGTCGCGTACTGCGCGTGCGTTGCTCATAAATGTTCGCCCAGGTTTAAAAGTAGTCAACTCTAACATTTTACGGTTCAAAATTCTTTACGGTCAGCCTCCTTTTTTATAAAATTATAATAAATAATAATTAGCTGTTCTGTTATTAATTATGCTCTTATATTGTATCGGATGCTGAATTAAAAATTAGAAGTTATTTCTCTTTAACTGTATACCTCTGAAAACAAGCCATTATCCATTTTCTTCTACTGCAACTCGATCTCATGCAAGTAGGAATCGAATGAAATGAACACCTAGATCAAAATTGTCGGTGATTGCTAACTTGCACATTGAAATATAAATCTTCTATAGAACTAGACTGTCTCTAAAACTAAACAATATTATACTCACAAGCATGCGCAGTAAGTATCTGCTTGTAGTCCGGTTCCTTCGATCCATCGTCAGGCAGCAACAAGCCGTACTTAGTGGCGAACGTGTGCTTGCTCACCAGCTCACACAGACGAGCCATCGCCGCATCGTGGGCACGCATCTATATACAAATTATACATAAATATTACGGAACAATGGTGTGTACTTTTAGAGCAATAGGTGTTATTGTCTCTTGTATATTTCAGTTCATCATCTGCCTAGCCTTTTCTCAACTATATTGTGATCGACTTCCATTCGAACCAGATGCAGCTGAATATCAGTATTTACATGGAGCGACTGCCTTCAATTCAAAAGTTCAATTTTAATGAACTTTATAAACCAACCCGGGGGGTTATTACAACATCTTAAAACCAGACTTGTTCCAGTGAGTGAACGAGATGGCGCTAGACGACTTGTATAGCTCTGTCACTTTCACTCGCCGGAACAAGTCTGGTTCTAAGACGTTGTAATACCCCCCCAGGATGGTAACCGGATTTCATAGACAAGGGCCACAAAGTGGCAAAATCAATAAAGGCGGGCTGTAATTTTTACATTAACAACAAAAATAAATTTTCTTTGAATCTGATTTATAAAAACTAGGACATGGCAAAAAATAAAAATATTCAGTAAAAAAAACTGGCAGCAATGAGCTAGGCCTTGCATTGCTGATCGCTGTTTTTAACCTGATTAATAGGTTTCTACTAAAAACAATACGTACCTGATCAATTGGCAACACCGCCGTCAGCAGTAAGTCAGGCGTGACAGCGTAGGCTGGCAACACTAACCCAGGACAGTCGAGCACCTCGATGTGTTCGTTTATGATCAGCGACTGTATGTGTCGGGTGTGGCCTGGCATTGAGCTGACACTGACCTGAGGAATATTAGAAACAACTAAAAATATATGAAGGGATGCAATATTATTTTTATTTTACCCTATAAGGTAAGATTCCCACCAACCGACCGGACTCGGCGGCATTTTACAATGCGGTAAAGAACATTGAAATCTATCAACAGTAAATACAGTTTATATTTGCTGCAACTTACGGGACACGTGTCGCGGAATGCCGACGGAGATAATTTTGCAAGCAAATATGAACTGTATTTACTGTTGATAGATTTCAATATTCTTTACCGCATTGTAAAATGCCGCCGAGTCCGGCCAGTTGGTGGGAATCTTACCTAAATAGTGACATGAGTGTCAAACAGATGGCGCACTGATAAATTAGAACCTTATGTTTGCCAAAAATAAGGTTCAAATTTCCCGTCTGTGGGGACATCCACTTCACTGCTTAAAAAGTTAATTTAGGAATCTGAAGAAACTACAACTGAATATGTGAACATTCACCATTGTTGGTATTGTAAAACTTGTGAACAGGTAATTTGACTTGTTTTCATAAAATAACATCATCGTTTGTAGAGTTTCAAATTAGCTCTGTATTTTAAATATTTTTTTACTACAAATCAGCATAATAACAAACATTAAAAAAAAACATTAAAAAAAGTCTCACCTTTTTAACCTGCATCAACACATTGACAGTACTAGATTTTCCGACATTAGGGTAACCAATCATACCCACAGTCAACCTGGGAGGATTCTTTAGCCTATCAACATGTTGGTCCTTCAAAACTTCTAGAAGTTTCTCCCTGTTAAATATTTCATATGAATTCTGAACTTTGGCTTCATTCTCTATTGGATTCTGTCCTTGATCTTCATTTTCTTTTGGACTTTGTTCTTGGTTTTTAGTACCTTCTATTTCTGATGAAGATTCCTTATTTGCAGTACTTTCTGGAGCAGGATAATCTTCTATAGGCTTACCCAGTCTTAAACTCTCCACAACCCTATCTAGTACTTCTTGAATCCTATCTATCTTATCAGCAGTATTGCACACAGCCTTATCAAGATCTCCTAATTGCTTCTTAAACAATTCTATATCTTCTTCTGCACATGTTAAGACATCTTTTTCATTAACTTCATCATCTAATTCATCATGGTCATTATCGGATATTGCTGAATCAGTTTCTGAGTCTATTTCTTCATCAATTTCAGGTTCATTTTCATCTTCTTCCTGTATTTTGTTTTCATTTGTTTCTTTAGCTGCCGAGAAGAATATTATGGAAACATTCTGAAATAAAGATTTTTATTTACACATGATAAGGTAAAGAAAATGGTAGAGAAAAGATCAATTATTATTTTTCTCTAGTGGTGTGACCCTGGAATGTAAGGGCAATTGAAGGACACTGTGGATTTTAGTCAGTACAAGTCTGACAGTAAAGGGTGGGAGGACTCATTTGATGATTATACGACGCTAAAAAAAAGTGGTGTAAGTACAGGCTATGGTGTCGCATACTTGTAAAAGGATAAATTAATTGTGTATCAATACAGGAATGATTTGGTATGTCGAAACTTAGCTAAAAGGCCAACAAAAATTATTTTCAATTTAGTTTTATTCATGCCCAGTCACAACCACGGCTGTGTAATACTGGCTTTACAGAGCACGTAATATTACGTTACGCAATGCCCTAAGGCCGTAACGCGCCGTGTCAAGCCTTACCTCTTTAGTAAAATACTCTGCCCAACATTTCCTTTCATATTCAGTTGTTAAATCTGCCTTGTTTAGTAAAAGTATACATTTGCAGTTTTGTTCCTGAGCATATTTCTCCAAATCTGCACACCTGAAAGTAAATATTTTTTTAGATGGTAAAACAACTAGCTGTTTCGATTCACATTATTTTTTGGGAATAGTTTCCTGGAACTTCCTGAAGAAATGAGTATTCAGATTTATATAAATCATATCCTTATTTCAAAAACTGATTATCTGCATTTTTAAACCAATTTTTAGTTAAATATAGAAATCGAATCCTCAAGTCACGACAAAGCTACAGATAAAACTCATTATAGCTCTAATTTTGATGCAGATAATCGGTTTTTGCGATAAGGTTACAAAATATTCCTTAAGAGTGCTTTCACACGGTTCGTTGTTTTTGTGCGACTTTTGGAACCTGATTCTGGGTATGACATTGCCACAAATAAAAAAAGTACATATACTCGAGAAATTTTGATTCTTTCTGCGTGGAGTGCTTTAAACACATTTTTAGATTTGTTTACATACATGAGTGTAACCTTGTCTCTGCAAAAGCTGTTTCATAAAATTCTACATTTTGTCAAACTTTGGTACCGAATTACATAGAAGGTATAATAGTAAAATAATATTTGAAAATGTTAATGGTACATCTGAAAGATTATATTTGGACTGCATTAATCACTTTTTTATTTTTCATTCAGAAATAAACCAAAAATAATTTTTCAAAACAGGAAGAATTTGACATTTTTTCGTCCGAAATTATATTTTTTATCTATCAAGATTTACTGAATATTCAATCAAAAAGTATTGAATAACTAAGGTTACTATGTTAGCTTGCATTAAAAAAATAATTAGCTCATTTAAAAGTAAAATAATAGTATTAAACCATTATAATATGCAATGACAAAATTCAATATAAAACCAAGAACGGTTTGTTCTTTGATTTAGACGGCGCGGGGCGCCTTCTGAGGGAGGACGTATCGCTCGCAACCATTTTGACATAAGTCACGTAATTATTAAAATTTAAAATACACGCCACTATTCATGACCTTTACACGCGGCGCCAGTGTCTTTGTCATGACATCAAATTCCATGTGAAAAATGTAGTACCTCGAATTTTCCGCAGGTCATGAGTGGTGGCCAGTAATTTTCCCAGTCGCCAAGAATACAGTATAACCTACCTTTCTTGATACAAGCTAATATTTTGAATTAATTTGATTGAATTTTCCTACTATATTCGAATGTGGATATAATTGTAAATAAAAAATAATGTAAACATTAAAAAAAAAACAATTTAAATAATTCTGATAGCTTTTTTTCTGAATTGGTAATTATATGTAATTTCAAACTTGCTAACTTCCCAAACATTCCAGTTCGTTTGGATAATATAGCTCGCTGCGGGACCCACCATACCACCGGTCATGCCCCTGGTGGTATGGCTTTTTATTACGTGGTAAAATCATCAGATTCCCCCCAGGGAAGGACAGGAGGGACATATACAGGGTGGAATTTTGTAATGCCACCTGGAGGGAAAGTACCCTTAATACTGCAGATAGAAAATTTTACTCAAAGGAAACATTCCTTTATTTTTGAATAGAAAGCAAACTGCATTCAAAGATTTTCGAAAATTCTCTTCTTCCACCCGGGAATCGAACCGGCTAAAATCTGAAAAAATTATACCCTGTACTTTTATTGCACCGATCGTTAGGGTCAATTATAACGATGAAATCTCTCTAACAAACATGATAAATTAAATGAAAGGAAAACCAGGAAATCTTAAATTAAACCTCTCGTAACATGTAATATGGTTTCTTCGTTCAATTCCCGGGTGTGGGAGAAGAGAATTTTCGAAAATCTTTGAATGCAGTTTACTTTCTTTTCAAAAATAAAGGAATGTTTCCTTTGAGTAAAATTTTCTATCTGCAGTATTAAGGGTGCTTTCCCTCCAGGTGGCATTACAAAATTCCACCGATAGGACCAAGAAACCATATTACATGTTACGAGAGCTTTAATTTAAGATTTCCTGGTTTTCCTTTCATTTGATTTATCTTGTTTGTTAGAGAGATTTCATCGTTATAATTGACCGGTGCAATAAAAGTACAGGGTATATTTTTTTCAGATTTTAGCCGGTTCGATTCCCGGGTGGGAGAAGAGAATTTTCGAAAATCTTTGAATGCAGTTTGCTTTCTAATCAAAAATAAAGGAATGTTTTCTTTGAGTCAAATTTTTTATCTGCAGTATTAAGAGTACTTTCCCTCCAGGTGGCATTACAAAATTCCACCCTATAAATAAACTTGTACTGACTAAAATCTACGGTGTCCTTCAATAACCCATTGCGATCCGAGGCTATGGATACCCGATAAGACAATTCCGCGACGCCCGGCAGGATTTGGCTCTCTAACGTGCGCCCCGAAAATCCGTGAAAAATTTATCTGATCGTTTTGAGGTAGAGTTTTGTTTTAAACTTTTTGTATTCGTTTTTGAAATCAGTACTTTTTTTCAAAAAGTTTTTTTTTATCAATGTATTTTTATTAGGTTTGATCGAAGAGAGTTGAAGCCTTGTATCAGGTTCGGCATCCAGTCAATTGCGGTATTCCGTTTTGGCAGCTGCATTGTACATTTTTTTTTTTTTTGGTAAAATCATCAAAATATGTGTCCTCCCGAGCGGGACGGGATTTATTACCAGACTCTAGTACTGACTAATATCCATGGTGATCCTTCAGTAGCCCTTTACGTTCCAGGGTCACCGTTACCTGATAAGACAGTCCAGTGACCAAGGCATGCTCGTTATTTCTCCGAAACTGTTCACGAACGCGTTGGTGGACATTTTCAAGCTCTTGGAATGGAACGGATTCGGCATCAACATCAATGGTGAATACATCACTCACCTTCATTTTGCTGATGATATAGTCATCATGGCAGAATCGTTGGAGCACCTCAATGCAGTATCGTTTCCCAACGGGATGGCCTTAAAATGAACATGGACAAGACGAAAGTCATGTCGAATGTCCATGTGGCACCCTTACCGGTTGTTGTTGGGAGCGATACTCTCGAAGTTGTAGACCATTATACTTACCTTGGACAGATTGTTCAGTTAGGTAGGTCCAACTTCGAGAAAGAGGTCGCCCGAAGAATCCAACTCGGATGGGCAGCGTTTGGGAAGCTACGTGATATTTTCTCATCGAGAAGCCCACGGTGTCTCAAGACAAGGGTGTTTGACCAGTGTATGTTGCCAGTGATGATATATGGCTCCGAAACGTGGTCATTGACTGCTGGCCTTTTAGAGAGACTAAGAGTCACTCAACGAGCAATGGAAAGAGCTATGCTCGGAGTATCTTTGCGGGATAAAATCCGGAACATGGATATTCGGCAAAGAACCAGAGTCACCGACATAGCTCATAAAATTTGCAAGTTGAACTGGTAATGGGCATGCCACAGCGCTCGTAGAACTGACAACCGATGGGGAAGAAAAGTTCTCGAGTGGCGACCACGGACCGGAAAACGCAGCGTAGGCAGGCCTCCCACCAGGTGGACCGACGACATATTGAGGGTCGAGGGCAGCCGATGGATGCAAGTGGCGAATTATCGTTCGGCGTGGCGGTATACGGGGGAGGCCTATGTTCAGCAGTGGACGTCCTCCGGCTAATGATGATGATGATGATGATGAGATACTACTCAGAATAGAACATACAAAAAAATAAGTTAGCATTCCAATAAATCGTAAAAATAAGCGAAATTGAATGAAAAGTGAGAAATTACAGGAATGTGTCAAGTTTCATATAAAATAATCAAATCGAAAAAATAATGTTCTTTTTTCTCTTAAACCCCGTGTTATTTTACTAAAGGTGAAATGTTATCTATTAAATAACGAACATTTTCTATACCGTTTCAATAGAAATTAGGTAAAAAGCCTGAGTGACCAATTGTAGCATCGTAATTCGAGCATAAACGAATCTATGCACTGGTAGTCGCGATTGATCGAAGATGAACTCAGGTACTACTTGCTGTGCGAATGGAATAATGTGGAGTTGAACCACCTTTTCTACGCAATTTTGAGCAGTTACGTAACTTCGTTAGGAAGTAAAAGCTCAGTTTTGCGAGATAGAGATTATAATTTAGAGCTCACCGAAACATTCTGTTTCAAGAGTTAAATGATCTGAAACCCTGTTGTTTAGATCTTCTCTACACTCTAATAAGTGTGTCTTTATTAAAAAAATAACCCAGCTGTAACCCAGTATAAGAAGCACTGAAGCCCAGTCAAAACAGTTCAATAAATATTCTCCTTTGTAAATGTTTAACGAGTTGCACCGTCCGCTCACAGTTAACTGCAGGGGAACCAAGAATCTTCTCGAATATTTTTAATCTTCATGGTGTCGATTCGAAATTGTCTTGTCAATTCTATGGGAGCTTGTTGCTGGTCGCAATGGACTTTGTATGATCTGCGTAGTAGATTATCGTTCTCTTTGCGCGGTTTAACGTCTTCTCTGGCCTTGCTCACTTTCTTCCTGGATCACGGCGTTTGGTGATATTACCCGTCTCTTAATTGACACTAGTTTCAAATATTTTGAACCACTGGTTGGAAATATTCGAGCATTAAACCGACCATTTCTGGTTATATCTCCTTATCTATGTCACCTTAATCACCCCAAGTGGCAGGTTTTGCGTCCATAATTATGTCTCTAGATGGCATAAATGACTGTTTGATGTAAAAGTCAAAGAAAAAGTTTGAAAAATTTTAAACACCAAATCGTAAATTCTAAATAATTTCAAAAATCTAATTAAAAAGTTATGAATTCCAATTAGTCACTAGAAACAAAATCAACACCTGAAAGATGTCATAACAAGATAATTTACTCGTATAATACGAGTAAATTATCTTGTTAAGAATGAAATTGAATAATCTCTATAATGCACACTTTGTAAATTACAAACATATCCAATTCGCAGTGTGACACAATGTGCGGTTTAAAGTGTTATTTATTGAGTGGCCCTTATTTTATTTTGATAGGTATATATTTATCATATTATCCATTCGTTTATGAAAATAAGTAGTGTCTAGAAGACCGGGATCTTACTTTGTTTATTCGAAACAAAAGTGGCAAAAGCTCATTATTGTTTGCTTTCTGGTATACGAGGCATAGCTGTTTCGTTAGTGTTTTGTTTTTATGCGGGGGGCATCACGATGTCAAATTGACAGGAATTGTGTTCTTTCAGTATGTCATAGCGCCCTTAAAAATTAAAAAGGACAACAAAAAATCACAAAAAAAAAACTGCTCCACACTTTCTGGTTACGAATGTTGATAGATGCAGATGAAGAGGAAGGTGAAGAAAAGATAGTGAAACCATTGAGGTTTCATCATCATCTTTTCTTTACCTTGCCTTCCCTGTGCCCAGGGTTGGCATGATTAAAACAAGTTGTTTTAAAACACATGTTTTAAACAGTTTGAAATTAAACAGTGTTTTTTATTACATGTTTAAAAACAAAGATTAAAACAAGTTTAAAACATTGTATAAAACAATACGAAAAAAAAACATGTTTAAAACTACTTTTTAACCGACTTCAAAAAAAGGAGGAGGTTATCAATTCGACTGTATTTTTTTTTTTTTTTTTTTTATGTTTGTTACCTCATAACTTGCGACTGGGTGAACCGATTTTCATGATTCTTTTTTTATTCGAAAGCTGGTGCTTCCCGTGTGGTCCCATTGTCACCACTTTAGGATCTGATGATTGGATCTTGGAGAAATCGAGGGCAACCCTCAAATTTTATATTTAATTCTTATGAAGTAATTCAAGTACTTGCGTATGGAAATCATCATCTCATGTAGCTGAGCTGATGATGGAAGGTACAACTCCTCAAGTAAGAAAATTATGTTTGAGTTCGCATATCTCCGGAATTAGAAGTCCGATTTAAGTAATTCTTTTTTTGTTGTACTAGGTATCGTTCGACTTAGGGAATACTGCAAATTTCATCAAAATCGGTTCAGCAGTTTTTGAGATAGGGAATGAATGAAAGAGATGTTAACGATGTTATTACCGGTACTACGGATTACAAAATTCTAGTGCACATGTAAGAAAATGATGTATTTGACAAGAATTTTGGTTGAATATTTAAACTAAAAAGAGTAAAATAAAAACTTTAAAAAAAAATGTGACCGCCTTCAAAAACAACCACAAAAAACAGTAAAATAACCTACAAAACTTTTCTGTCGGAAGTCGGTGGCAAAAGAGACAATGAAATTAATAAATAAAGTCACCGACTTCCGACAGAAAAGTTTTGTAGGTTATTTTACTGTTTTTTGTGGTTGTTTTTGAAGGCGGTCACATTTTTTTTTAAAAAGTTTTTTTCATAGCGCTTATTAACTGAATATAAAATGAAAATAATATTTGAATCTGAATAGTTCAACATAAGACCATTCCAGTCTCTATTACTATCAATTTTTGAACTTTCATTGGCGTTGTAATTAACTTAATTTTTTTTTTTAATAAAACGTTGCCCCACACTAGGAATTTCTACCTACTGTGTCGTATAGGTGCGTTTACAAACGTAAACTCACACACAAAAAAGCCCAGCCCCGCCATAATTATTTTTATAATATGCAAGTATTTCATTCAATATGCATTCAATCAAAACAAATATCTAAGTGCCAGGATTTAAAATTGTAACAATTTTAATTAATAAACAACATTGGTCATATAAAAAAGTTAAACGTAAACTTCGATCTCTAATGTCAGCTGTCGAAAGAAAGTAAAGGATTATTGGTTACTCCCCTATTTTTTAGACATCAAGTACCGCAAACAAAACACGGTCGGTGTTTCGTTTGCGGTAACTCCCCGCGGCGAGGGGATTTACCTTATGAACAATGAACAATTCTACGAATAAGAGGCGCGCCGCCTGTCCCGCTAGGAAAGTCCCTGCGTCGCCCAATATAAAATCAACATTGGAAATTACCTACCGGGTGAATGTGAAGCGTTTGATTACGTAACATTTGGCCTGTTGGTCTAGTGGTTAGTGACCCTGACTGCTATGCCGGAGGTCGTGGGTTCGATTCCCACCCAGGACAAATGTTTGTGTGATGAGCATGATCATTTGTTCTGTGTCTGGGTGTAATTTATCTATAATATGTATGTATTTAGAAATATATAAGTATGTTTATCAGTTGTCTAGTACCCATAACACAAGCTCTGCTTAGCTTGGGACTAGATGGCGTTGTGTGATAGTTGTGGAAAAAAAAAAATGTTATAAATTGATAAATTGATTATAAATTGAGTATCTGTCAAACTCTGATAGGAAGCAAAAGTGCTCCTGAAAAATTTTGCAGTTTTAGTGACTTATCAGTGATATTGTGAACTAAAATACTATCAAAGTGAAGATAAACACCTGTGGAACAAGTGATAGTGTTATTTTTGCGGGAATCACTGGTTTTAGACCGAAAATAGTGCGTAAAAACCGCGGAAGACATTTCACATTTCCAAAATATTTATTCTTCTACCTCCAACTTTTTGATTATTTACTAAGATGTCAGTATGACAGATGACACATCGATCAGTGTTGCCAAACCAAAATCATAAACCCCCTCGAGGGAAATAAAATAACGAGAGTGGCTGACCAGGCTCTCGGTAAAAATAATGCTACTGGTGAACAAAATACAAACAATAACCAAATCAAAGATTCGTCCAACCATCATCAAGATAGACATCGTAAGGCAGCGAAAGTCAACTTAAACCCTCTGAACCAAACTTCGGATGATGAGAATGAGTGGCAATCTATACCCATACTACGACAGTACAAAAAGAAATCCCTAAGTGCACACACTGCTCAGACTGGTTGGGCTATGCAAAATAGCCGCAAAAGAATGAGATTAAGCCCCACTCCATCTCCGGAAAAAATTCCAACTCAAAACAGATACTCGGAACTTAAAGTAGATGAAAATCATGAAACGGTACCAAAAGCAAGAGCTAACAAGCCTCCACCACTTATGCTTTATGGCATTAAAGACGTTACTAAGCTCAAAGATTTGATTGAAGAGGTTCTAAACATAACTCACTTTTCCTTCAAAATAGTAACCAAGAATCAACTTCGTGTCACAGCTGATAGCATTGATGCCTACAAAAAACTTATGGTACTAGTCCGAGAGAAGAAATTGATAGGGCACACGTTCACTCCAAAAGACGAACGACCATACCGCATCGTCATCAAGAACCTTCATCTTTCGACACCCATGGAAGCTATAAAAGAGGCAATAGAAAGTACTGGCAATATAGTGAAAGGTGAAATTATAAACGCCAGACATGGGCAAACAAAAGCACCAATGTCAACCTGGTTCGTTAATATTGAGCCAGGCCCCAACAACAGTGAAATAAAAAATCTGAAATACATCTACCACACATCTGTCAATATTGAAGACCCCAAACGTAAGAAAACCATCCCTCAATGCAAGAGGTGTCAGCAGTATGGGCATACGAAAAATTATTGCATGCGTCCATATAGATGCGTTAAGTGCGCAGAAAATCATAACACGCTAGAATGCCCTAAGACCAAAGATGAACCAGCAAAATGTGCACTGTGCCTTGGGGACCATGCGGCCAGCTACAAGGGATGCAAAGTATTTCAAGAAATTCAGTAAAGGAAGTCTAATTCAAGAGTGCAAACAAGACCATTGATACAAGTTGAAGAAAAAGACTTTCCAACTATCGGAAACATACCAACCCTGTCAGAAAAACCATCTACCAACACTGAATCAGCCAAAACATATGAACAAGCCACAACAGGAGACTCGACTATCCTAGAAAAAATTATTTCAAAGCAAGCGGAAAAGCTGGACCGTCTAATTGAACAAATGGGTACGCTTATGTCCCTCTTGACAACAATCGTCCATAAACTTGTTCGTTAAAATGGCTCTAAGGATAGCAAGCTGGAACATAAATGGTCTTCTGGACAGAAAACAAGAACTTAAAATACTTTTTACAATACACAACCTTGATATAGTGCTTATATCCGAAACACACCTTACAGATGAAAAATCATTCAACCTAGACGGATACTGTACATACGTTACAAATAACCCAGACAACACAGCGCACGCTGGCACTGCAGTCATAGTAAGAAGCTGCATTAAGCATCAACTAATCCCCGAATACAGAACTTCAAAAATACAATCTACTACAATCATGGTGCATGATAGCCAAGGCTCTATTCTTATATCATCGATTTATTGTCCGCCAAAAAAGAGAAGAGGCCACGAAACCAGTGAGGAGGATTTCAACGACTTTTTCAAAACTCTAGGCAACAGATTTATTGTTGGTGGACACTGGAACGCTAAAAATTCTCAATGGGGATCAAGGCTGACACTGACTAGAGGCCGCAACCTTAAGAATAGCATCGACAAACACCGTATAAATATCCTCACAACATGTCAACCAACATATTGGCCCGCAGACCCAAATAGACTGCCTGACCTTTTAGATTTCTTCGTCTACAAAGGGGTGCCATCCTACTTCTTAGATGTTTCTAGCTGCCACGACAGCTCTTCAGATCACTCGCCAGTCATTGTTACAATGAGCACATATGTAATAAATCGGTCAAGAAATCAATACTTATATAACAACCATACAGACTGGGAAGCCTTTCAGCAATACCTCAATGACAATCTAGACCTGAAGATTCCTCTTAAAACCGACGAAGACATTGAAAGTGCTACTTCCTACATAACCAAATCAATACAGAAAGCGGCATGGACTTGTACTCCATCTGACAAAAAAACTACCGAAATTAAAACTCATCGCAACTTGCCGCAGGAAATCAAATGCCAAGTCCTAGAAAAAAGACGACTTAGAAGGGTTTGGCACTGTAGTCGACACCCTGCTGACAAAAGAGCGTTCAACAAAGCAGCAGCTGAACTTAAAAAAAAATCTAGTTGAGATGGAGAATGAAACAATGCAACAACATCTCGAAAACTTAACGCCATCAGCTCCTGCTAAAAATGAGTACTCACTGTGGAAAATTGTAAAATCTAATAGAAAACCGCAACTAGCACAGCACCCGCTCAAAAAAGTAAATGGTGAATGGGCTAAAACGGATGAAGAGAGAGCAGAAGCGTACGGGGAGTTTCTTAGCAGCGTCTTCACCCCAAATGAGGACCTAGGAACTGAAATGACTGACCGCGAAGTGAGCTCATATCTTGAAAGTGACCTCCAACTAAGCCCCCCTCTCCAATGCTGCACGCCTGCAGAAGTGCGTCGCACCATCCTTGATTTGGAACTCAAAAAAGCTCCAGGTTTTGACCTTCTGACTGCAAAAATATTGCGAAACTTGCCGAAAAAAGGAATAATGTTCATCACCTCCCTATTTAACGCTATTCTAAGAACCTCGTACTACCCCAACATCTGGAAAGTTTCTCAAATAACTATGATCCCTAAACCGGGAAAGCCACCTCACCTTACGTCTTCATACAGACCAATAAGCCTGCTTCCTGTACTGTCAAAGGTCTATGAAAAAAAATAATCTCAAAACGGCTTAGTAAATACTTAAACGAAAACGCTACTATCCCAGAGCACCAGTTCGGATTTCGAAGACGACATGCGACAGTAGAACAAGTCCATAGAGTGTGTGAACATATTAGAAATACTCTCGAAAGCAAAAAATACTGCTCAGGGGTGTTTCTCGACGTACAGCAAGCTTTTGATAAGGTTTGGCACCCTGGGCTGCTGTATAAGCTGAAAAAAACATTACCACACAACCTATTCCTGATATTGAAATCTTACCTGGAAAATCGTATATTCTTTGTTAAAATTAATGATGCCGTCTCAGACTTTTACGACATAAGAGCTGGAGTCCCACAAGGGTCTGTCCTGGGGCCCCTCCTGTATCTGATATACACAGCAGATGTCCCTGAATCGGAAACTGTAATGACAGCCACTTTTGCCGATGATACTGCAGTGTTGACATCTGACGCCAACCCAGAAATAGCTTCCAGTAAGCTACAGTCGCACGTGGATAAGCTTTATACCTGGATGAAGAGCTGGCGCATCAAAGCTAGTGCAGCTAAATCCAACCACATCACATTTACCCTTAAACAGGGAGACTGCCCTGCTGTGAAACTGGGTAATGAGCAGCTACCACACAATACTGTAGTAAAGTACCTCGGATTCTACCTCGATCGCAAACAGACGTGGAAGACTCACATCCAAATAAAGCGCGATGAACTCAATCACAGATGGAGAACACTGGAGTGGTTATTGGGAAGAAAATCTCGACTCTCTGTCAATAACAAAGTATTGATTTACAAAACAGTTATAAAACCAGTCTGGACTTATGGCATACAGCTGTGGGGATCAGCAAAAACCTCAAACACTGAAATACTCCAGCGGTTTCAAAATGGCGTGCTTAAAGCTATAGTGAATGCCCCATGGTATACAAGAATGGACGAAATCCATGATTATCTGAAAGTTCACACCATCAAAGAGGAAATCAGTATTATGACAAAAGCCTACAGAGAGAGGATAATAAATCACGAAAACCGACTTGCTCAGGCTCTAAGTAAATCGCTGCCAACAAGACGTCTTAAAAGACTGCACACTTGGAATAATATACACTGAGTAAAGCAATATACAAAGGCAGCCTAACAATGGGAGGGCAAGCCTAACATGCCAAACACTCTTTGAAAACAACTGCTTATGGTTCAAGAACCGATCGCATGTTTGCAAATAAATATTAAAAAAAAAAAAAAAAAAAAAAAACTAAACTAAAAAAACACTAGTTTAAAACATTTTGAACTGTTTGTTTTACATAATTTAAAAAAAAAAAACTGTTTTTTTTTCCAACCCTGGCCTCAAGGAATGAGTATTCAGATTTATATAAATCATACCCTTAATTCAAAAACTGATTATCTGCATTTTTAAACCAATTTTTAGTTAAATATAGAAATCGAATCCTCAAGTCACGACAGAGCTACAGATAAAACTCATTACCACTCTAATTTTGATGCACATAATCGGTTTTAGCGATAAGGGTACGAAATATTCCTTTTAAAAAAAAAAAAAACTCTGCTCCACATTTACAATTTATTCATACTAGAAGAGTGATGGTTATGAATGTTAATGGATGCAGATGAAGAGAAAGGTGAAGAAAAGATAATGAAACCATAGAGGATCCATCATCATCATCTTTTCATTACCTTGCCTTTCCTATTCTAGCATTACATACCAGAAAGAACAAAACCCAATACCTGAACAGCAAAGGATTCCTAGCATCCAACAAAAGCAGAACAACATCAGACTTCTCCAAAGTCCTCCACAACTGCTTCCATAGTTCCAGGTTCCTCTCATATGGAGTCACTGCAGCACCAAGTTTGGCCTGCAGCTCGTTCAAGTGACGCCGCCATTCTAAGAAGGCGTCACGTTCACGAATTATCTGGTCTTCGGCTGATATACCTGGATGCCATGCTGGTCTGGAATGGAAAAAAGTGAGAATTATTCATTGGTTTTATTGCTACTTTAATAATCATTTTATGACTAAGCTGATGATTGTTTTGATAAACTGCGGAGATGGAAGTCGATATTAAAAAATATTTCGGAGTTTTTTTTTTTTGCTATTAATCTCATGACTTCTCCCATTTTAGGAAGAGCACCTAAAACCCTCCTCATTCATAAGACCGTTGCATTTTTGGGATTACCACATCCCTCTTTTGAATAATCTTGCAACTGGTCTAGACTTGGTCTGTACGTCCCTGTCAGTTGTGCTGATAGCTCTTCTTTATTGGAAACAATTGCTCCAAGTGAATTAAAGGTATTCAGTTGTGGTATGTAGTTAGATAGGAACTCAATCTAAATATACAATAGAGTATAGGCTATATATACAGAATATGTTATTGGCCACCATGCAAAAAATATACTCAGTGCCTTACATTACCCCACTATCTTTTAATCTGATGTATAAACCATGTTATTTTGACCATTTGAGATTGGTTCAAGAAACCGGTTATAAACACCCAAATGGTCGGTTCAACATTGCGTGGGATAAGATGGGTCACGTAATAATAGGTTCTAACTAGACCTGTGCTACTGAAAAACGATACCCTAAATGGCTGTATATGTGAACTATGACGCAAATAAACACTCACCTCCTTGGCACTGTCAGTGGCTCGTCAAAGTTAGGTTGCGAAGTTGCTATCTCCACTTCATAAGGCACAGACTTCACATACTGATAGTTCATTTTCTCTGCAGTGAATTCTCTTTGAGCCAACTCCGCAGTGGAGAGGAACTCTTGGAGGGAAGACTCTGCAGTGACTGACTGAAGATTGAGACGGCCCCAGTCATAGCCATCGTTGACTTCTGTAGTGTGTAACTAGAAGAAATAGATATATTTTACTTTGGCTACATACATTCACCACAGCACCTAGCACAGTACTGTACCGTTACTAGACAATACCTAATATTTTTTGTATTTTGTTTATGAATAAATGGATGAAGACAAAGTAAGCCACTAGTTGATTGTTGCAAGCTCCTAGTTTTCCCATACTGACTGATGGCACAAACGCTTGTTGCTTAACATGTTACATTACACCTCACAATGGTGGTCACTGGTCATTACCTGCTTGTCACCACTTTTATAAGGGACTAAGTGTTACCAGGATTAAAATTGGCTGCATTCATAATGTTTTAGGACACCTGCGAACCAGGATAAATAATAATATTTCTTAATGGAATCTTGATTTGTAGATGTAAACTTACTTTTTCTAAAAAAAAATTAAGAAACATTCTGTAAATTACAACATGTCATGTGGATTTATCTATATCCCTGTATCTAAGACGTTTATAATGTTGCACATCATGAGTTTAAGTATCTTTTTTTTATAGTGATTAGATTTTTATAAAGAGAAGTTCAATAAGTTTGATACCTCAACACATATAAAGAAATAAAGTAAAGGACTGATTATAGAACTAATTGAAAGGTTTGCGTTGATTTGTAATAAAAACAAATACTAACCATGGTGTTGTCCTCGACATGTTTCCGATGTCGATTTTTCGCAAATCTGTCTTTTATAAGTGCTCGTCCGAGAGACTCTTTATTTTTCTTTCCCATTTTATTAACTTGTATGAACTTAAACGTTGAATTTAACACATTAATCGGTGTATGAGTTTAATAAAATGATTAAAATTAAAACAAGCATGCCGCTATAGGATTCCAAATGTCAAAGTGACACTGACAACCCAATCACAAACAAACACGCGTTTTTTACAATGTGAATTTTTTTTTTTGGCATGGCTTCTGTGCTTTTGTGACAAACGTGATTGGAAAAAGAGCTCTAGACTAGACCATAGACATCGAATTATTTTACGTTTCGGTTGACGTAAATATTGTTCACTGATGCAGTGTTTGGAACTCTCTCTTCGTTCGTTTTACATAATATATTGGTTTTATTTTTACTGGCCGTATAATACATGCAAACTATAAATAAATCTTAACGGGAATATGTACTTAAAATAAATAATAATATTGGTTTTCCGGGAGATATGCTTAAAATATCAGCCAAAGTGCAAAGGAACGTAAGCAAAAACGAGAAGCGAGCGAGACTTCGATTTTCTGGGGAGGTTACAAATAATTCTTTATTTTATTGGAAATTCGGATGAAATAATGAATGATTCCCTTAAAATTGACAAATAATTAAATTGTCTAAGTAAAATAGTTAAGTGTGTGTTTATAAAAATGATGTCTGATTATTTTGAGCACTATCACAGATGTGAAACACTTGCTGAATTTAATTTTTATTTTGGTGACGATACTGAGGAAGAAATTGACAATGAAGACAACTATATTTATTGTTACTGCAGCAGAGTATTCATAAAGTAAGTAGAACCATACTTCTCGTGGATTGTTTAATTGAATAATTTCGCTAAATGATGTTTTATTCATTGTTATGAATATGGAGGGAGACTGCATTCAAACTGTAGTAAATAAATATTTGTACCACTAACTGTTATAGCATCTACTATTATTCTCGGCCAGTGGGTCATCTTAGGGGCGATTATGAAACTAATTCATTAATGATTGTAATCAATAAAAATAGCATGATTTTTGAATCAACTGCAATTATTGCTTTTCTTTCCTCCATTCAGTCTTATTATATCCAATGCCTAATCGTATTGTATAATATTATGACAGTCCTCTAAGTATGTTTTATCATGCTCTTCTATGAGTCCATAGAAGCTAGCTATGTTTTTATCCAATTTTTGAAGTGAAAACTTCTTTAGCGGCGTTGTACACTTTTTCTGTAATGGGTAAAAAATTTAAAACTCGCGTCAGGGTCACGTGACCAAAACTCGCGTCAGGGTCACGTGACCCTGATCGAAAATGAGTAAGACGTCATTCAAATTAAAAATAAAACATAGTAACAAAAAAGTTTTCACTTCTACCGGCACTCCTGGAGTGCAACCTTTTTATTTATTTATTCTCCAGTTGATTTATTTTCCAGTTGATTTAGTTGTTTTCAAACTTCTTTCATTTGTTGACATCTCACTACCACCCATTTTTACATTATATTTTTAAGAACAAGTCACAACATTTTTGTTTTTTTTTTTTATATTTTTTTAATACTGAACAATGTAGAGTTGCGGATACCATCCTGTTCTAGAATATTTAATACTGTACTTTATTTTGTTCTTCCTTTTTTTACAGGGATGGTGTCAAAACTTACTATGCAGACAAGGAGTATGCCAGTGAGAGTGACGTGGAGGTCCTCCGTGACTCACAGTCCCAAGATTTGGAGGAACACTCACATGTTCACTTTTCTTTAGACACATCTTATAAAAATAAATGTGAGGTTAGTAGACCCGTCTTTATCTATTAAAATATCTAGAATAATCTAAATATCTAGTTCTAATACAATTCAAGAAGATCACAAAGCATCAACAAGAAAATACTTTAATTTTCAAATATTCAAAATATAAGTGTGTATACTACCCACTTCTATATTGAGGAGTCACAGGACTAATAAAAAATATCCACCATAGCATTTTTGTAGTATAGCTTATCCAACACCCCATCACTAATTTTAGGGTTAACTTTTTTCACACCAATAAAAATGTTTCAATTTATATTCTATTTTCATTACTTTGTTTCTCCAGAGAGATGAAGGTGCAAGCTGCTACTGCAGTGCATCCCACACGGACAACTGTTGTTCTACCGATGAGCATGATGCGGTCCACACCCATGGCACTGTTTCTCATGCTTTACAACCCAGTGACAGTGGTGCAGACCTTACCTACCAAGATTACCACTCCGACACACATGACAAACTAGAACGGATGGACCAAGACTTCTCAGATACGGTAGAAAACTATATGACTGAAGACACTTGGGATAAGTTCTGGGCTATTCATGGAGAGCGACTCATTTGGGCATCTTGGATCAAGAAGTACAGTGACTACATCAATCCAGCATACCTTGATGAAAATAATGGCCTTGTTTTGGATGAAAACAACATACCAAAACAGCATTCTGTAGACCAGATTTATAAGAAACAGACGGATGCAAGTCCAAAGGCGGAAGATGATGAAATGAGAGAAAGAAAATTCTCATATGATTCTAAAGTGAACCCGTATAAAAACGCAATACTATTCAGAATCAAACAGACAAAATTGATAGATATAATGATATAAATAAAGATGAAGGTTGGTTACCAATAGCTAGGCGACGTTCTTGCTCAGAACATGATAGGATATTGAGCCCTAGAACTGTGGCTGGGACCGACTCAATGACTAATGTTACTAAACTTACACTATCAAGCTATGATGTCAATTCAAGTCATGTGACCTCAGAATCAACACCTACTGACACTGACTACAGTGTATCATCTTCTTCATCAGATGATCCATCAAACGATCAGACAAGAATAGTGAATCTAGACGATAAGTTCGAAAATACGGAAATCCCATCAGAAGAATTAGATACAGAACAGTACTGGCAATTTCTATGGAAGAAACATTTTGGAGAACAGTATGCACTACATTTCGCTAACTTTACAGAACACCATAATGTTCAGGAGAAAGAGATCCCAGAAATACAAATTGAAGTGGTCCCTGTTGCTACCCCAACACCTCTTAAAATTGAAGAAAAACCATTAGACATAGAATGTGAGAACAGTGAAGGAAATTCGCAAGAAACACCAACAGTTATAGAAATACAGAATCAAGTTGATCAGATATCTTTAGAAGACATAAGTAAAGCCAAAAAGAAGAATAATAAGAAAAATTCTAAGAAGTACATTACTTCTGTTGGAGTACTGTTACAGAATTTGCTAAAAGAAGAACAGGCAAAGAAGGAACAAGAGCCTGTAGGAGCAGATAATAAAGACAGTACAAATAACACAGAAAGTTCACAAAAACCTGATATGGATGTGGTTGATTGTGCTAATGATTCAAGTAATAGACAACCTGTAAATAGCAATAATTTAACTTCAAATAGTTGTGACGGTGATGACGAACCTCCTGAAGAAAATCCTGTAATATTAAAAAGAAGGTAAAATATTTTATTAATTAGTTTTATAAACAAGTTTTGCAGAGGTATAATTTATTCGACAGATGCACCAAACCCATCTGCAAAAACTAGTTCTTACATTATGTTTTTTTTTCATGTACTGATTCACTGCTTGTCCCAACCACTTGTTAGGACTTCCTTTTGACTTGGTCTGACTAGCTTAGCCTTGATGCGTAACTTGGGAAAAATCTAACTAACGCAGTCAACGAACAATTACGAAAGGAAAGTCTGAACAATTTTTGACTACGCAACTTTGTTTGGACTAGTTAGGTGGCCCCTAGCCCTTGAGCTGTGGGGCTGGCTGTGTTCATCGTAGGTGCTGAGGGAAAGGTCTGAAAAGACCGCTGCTGCTTTCTAGATCTTTGGCGTTATCAACTCTAGGGGCGGGGACTTTTGATAATTATGTTCACCTCCTAACTTGTCCAAACAAAGTTACATAGTCAAAAATTGTGTTCCAAGACTTTCCCTCTATAGCTTGTTTTGAGCATTCGTTGACTGGGCTAAACCTTGTCCAGAATGAAGTATGGTGATTTTCAAAAATAGAGCTTAAAATTGAATTTCGCGCGCTACCATAGGGCTGCGTTTAAATCCTTTATCCAGTTTAATTTTATACTGACTAAATGTCAAACAGCCCGTTTAAGTACACCGAGAGGTGAAAAATTGTACCAATTAAAATTTAATCTGCCCCGTTTACGGTTGTCCGCTGGTCTATGTTCTTGCTGAAAGGAATAAATTTTTGCGACCTTTTTACCACGCAAAATTTTATCCTGCTGTCAGCTTGACATTAAGTTTTGTTGTTTTGCTAGATTCTCGCCGTAAAAACGAATATTATTTTTATTTTAGAGAGTAAATAATATTATTTTTGGATTATGGATTGATATTAGACCGGCAAATTGATTATTTGTTCAATAAACTGAGCTGTCAATTGAATTTGACAACTAACATTGACAGAAACTTATGACTCCGTTCAGCGAACCCTCGCCAGTTTAATTTTTTTCCGGCGAAATACCGGAGAAGGATTTAAACGCACCCTAGAGCATCAACTTTTAATCTCTGAATCTGCAGTAAAATTTATAGTCTATGCCAAGTTATTTCCCGTCATTTGTGATACGACAAAATTGAAAAGGCTTGAACTATATGTTTGCTTGTCCATTTAGCATACTTTTCAATTTAGTAGGGTTTTATAGACCGGTTGTTAAGATTTGCAGATAGTGTTGCTTTGTCTGTATTACCTGTGAATGTGAACTTCACTTCAAAAGAATTCATCATTTAGTGCACTGGTTTTTGTTTCTCGGACTTTCGCTATCATTCCTCAAAAATGCCTAAAACTAAGAGACCTAAAATCAAGCGCCCTTCTAAGAAATTAAATATAAAATCTTGGTATAAAAAGTGTAAAATATGTGGTACCGTTGTGGTTGCTCCTAATTATGCCATTGGTATGTGGTTGCATTTCAAAAAGTACCATCCTGAGTTGAACGAGAGCCTTGTACCAGTGAAGCCTCCGCTTGAAGGTACTCGGGCACCTACATCAGGTCAGAAGCCTCAACGTAAGAGAGTTCCAAAAAAACCTCGAAAGAACTTGCAGAAGCCAAAGCGTCCATTGTAGTATGTGTTCATTTTATGTTATGTAATAAATACATATTATAATCTTAATTAATTGCATTACATAGTAATATCTGAATATTGAAAGAAATGGTGTTGAATTAGGAAATAGTTTTGGGCATGAATTTATCTGGATATTTTAGGTACATACATTTTGAATGGTGGACTATATAATTAAAATTAAACTGGAAGTTTCACGGAAAACTAAAATCTCGCTTCCTTTTCATTTCCAATGAATATAGAATAATCATTCTGAAAGAAAGTGAAAAATACTGAGGAAATATTTTTGTTTAAACTTTACTCTAGATATATTTGTATAGTCGGTGATTACATCAATAAATTCATTATGAATGCACCTAGTTTCGATATCGTGTTTTCGATGCTCGAACCGTCTCGAAGAAATACTTTGTTGATGTCATAAAGTAGAGTTCCGATATCAGCGAGGGGTCATGTTTCAAACTGTCTCCAAGAAATATTTGTTGTTGTCATGAAGGGTCATTTAATACGAACTGTTGCGAGCAGCTTCGGTCGCGTGTATCTCGGAATGGTTCTACGGAAAAGCAATCTAATCTATCTGTATTTATAAAGCTGAAGAGTTTGTTTTTCAACGCGCTAATCTCAGGAACTACTGGTTTGAATTGAAAAAAAAAAATGGTGGGGTTAGTACATTTATTGAGGAAAACTATAGGCTATATAATATCACGCTACGACTAATAGGAGTTGAGCAGCGGGATTTAAACCAGGGGGAAAAGCTACTACTGGGATAAAACAGTACCTATGTGAGCCTTTAAATAAGTTCCTCTGACAGAAAAGAATATCAGATTTGCGGCAATATCATAGAGAGCCTGGGACCTCAGAGATGGCCCTTGAACGCAAAGGGCAGTAGATACACAGTAGGTTTTAGTAACTATTACTCTGACGATAGACTACGGTACGAGTTGTAGATCGTGGGTTCGAACCCCGCAAGGCGCATTAATTTGTGTAATTTATTTCATCACGACTGCTCTCAAAACGGTGAAGGAAAACATCGTGAGGAAACCGGCATGTCCTAGAACCAAAATTTAGAAGTCATGTGACATTCACCAATCACTAGGCCCGCGTTGTGGATTATGACCCTCTCACAAAGAGGAGGCTTGTGTCCCAGCAGTGGGAACATTATAGGCTGATGATGATGATGACTCTGAGAGACCTTTTCAATCCACCCAGACTAGTAATTTGATAATTTGACTAACAAAAAAAAAACAGGAGAATGGTAGAAGAAAATGTCATATGCTAAACCCAAGCGCAAAGGGCATGGTTGATGATGATGACATTAATCCCAAACTTTTCTTACAGCCATGAAATCGAAGAGACGGAGGAAGACATAGGTCATACTAAGATCAAGAACACTTTCCAAATGATGGGCTTCTGTGTCCACCCTGAAAAGCTGCCGAAAGGCGAGCTGATCTATCGGAAGCGCAACACAAGGCTTCGACCACCATTCAGGAAGAACTTAAGCAGTAGGAAGACTTACTTCGACGATGATGGAAACCCTTATACTTTGGATCAGGTGAGCTGTGCTAATTCTTAGAATGTATCTTAGAATGTTTTCTCTTTAAAGCCTTATAATTTGATCATTTTAATAAGACTATCCTACCTCACTTCACGAATAAACGTAAGCCCTTTTTCTCATGGACTAGGCAAAAACACGAGTTTACGACTGAAGAAAATCTCTATAAAACGTATAATTTTGTAGAAGATATGCATATATACATACATCTTTCCATCGAAATCGTCAGGAGACCACACACGACAGCTATAATGTATATTTTTACATCTTCGAATTTCTATGGAAAGATGTAATGAGATGTATCGTGCTATAATGTATATCTTTACATTGTAGCTGCTGTGTGTGAAGCCCTTAAATAGTAAGCCAGGTTTCTATCAATTTACGTCGTCTTCTAAGAGTTGTGTTTGTCACTTTAAATCAATAATTTTAAAAGTTCATAATTCAGTTCAGTAAATTGAATTCTGTTCTATTCAGTCCAAAGATTCTCAAGACGAAAGAGAAATGCAGACAGACGATGATTGCATAGATGTCAAGTCAGACGCGGAGAGGGCCGAAGGTATCCCCTCGAGTACTCCACGAACCAATCACGCAATGTCCCAAGACACGAGTTTAGATGATGAGAGCATTAAACTTGCTGAAGCAGCTGCAGTTCCTTTGCCTTGTGATGCAGAGGACTCTAATGATGACGAGAATAAGGAGGTGAAAGTTGAGGAGGGAGAAACTGCAGGTATGTATCTGAAACACAATGAGTACATTTCATGAGTTCTCCTTTTTTGCAAACAAAAGGTGTTTTGAAATGTCAGCGGCATTGCCCCATATGAAAATAACGTACAACATCAAACTAGAAAAAAATTCAAAGCGGTTTTTATTTATTGCGTGTATCTTTTGCGCTATTGTTTAGTTATATTTTGCAACATTGGTAATAACAAATGAACCCCCAATTTTTAGTATGAGACGTTCATTGGCAAGAAACCAACTTAATAACATTAACTTTTTAGTGGAATCGACGAAACGCAGAAAGAGACCAAAAAGGCATTCAAAGTTGGAAGACGATTTCGATGCGTCGGGCATGCCGGCCGAGCTTAGAGATGAGCCAAAAATGTATAAGTATTGGAAGAAGAGGCACTCGTTGTTTCACAGGTCGGTAAACTACTTTATAGACAGAACAGGCCCTATAGCCAAATCGCAAGCGACATTCGCTAACGTTCAGCAGTCGCTAATACATTTTCAACTGTATAGCCCATTACGTAAAGTTGAAAATCTATCATAGATAACAAATCGTTTTCGTTTGTTTCGTTCGCTATCGCTCAGCAGTCATTACTAGATTTTCAACTTTATGCGATGGGGTATAAAGTTGAAAATGTATTAGCGACTGCTGAACGTTAACGATTGTCGCTTGCTGTTTGGCTACTGGCTCTGGTGGACTATGTTGTCTTAAAGCGAAAGTGATTCGACTGTAGGAAAGAGACAGAGCTATCCAAGTCATGAAGTCGTCTAAGGTCATCTCGTTCCACAATGGAATTACTCTCCCTTTAGCACGCCATGGTAAGCCACCTGTACCCATACCATGAGTTGTCATCGATACTCCATCATACGCATGGACCGCGTTTGGCGCTCTCATTGGTTGAGAGTTCATACAACTTTGGAGCGGGCCAATGAGAGCACCAAACGCGGTCGATATCGATGATCGAAAATCGTAATGACAATTCATAGAATACCCATACTGAGGCGTTTAAGTAAACGCTCAAATAATTTTAGTGCTTAAAAACTTTGAACATTTGGTTCATCTATGCTATTTTTTAATCTCATTCACTTGGCTTCCCTTACTGTTCCATCTCAAAATTCTTTCATAGTAATGTCGTCGACCCTCGAAATTTATCCTATAACTTCTATCATTGTTATTTTATTCAGTTCAATCTTTCCAACAGATTCGATGAAGGCATAAAGCTGGACCGCGAAAGTTGGTTTAGTGTGACGCCTGAAAACGTTGCGTGGCACATCGCCAACAAGTATGTGTATGATGTGGTACTGGATGCCTTCTGTGGCGCCGGTGGGAATACTATACAGTTCGCGCACACTAGCAAGAAAGGTAAGGTTTACTGCTTAGATGCAGGACGTCCTAATTTATAATAGTGCATCCGGGATGAAATTTTAATTAAATACCACAACTGCAGTACAAATGCTTTTTGTTGGTCGTAGATCGCCCACTATTCTTAAAACGTATGGTGTGAGAGGTCCATGATGCCATAGGAATAGTTTGTGAACTCTCCTAAGCATTTGATTGCTTAAATCACTACCTGTTACTTTTGTATTTTAAGCTATTATGTAGTCTTATATAAACTTATACTTAGCTTATTTTACCAAATAAAATATTGTTTGATAAGCAACAGACAATTTAGATAAATTGTCTTAATTCAAAGTGAAACTCAGGGTTCCGCAAGGCTCGACATTGGGCCCTTTCCTGTTTCTTTTGTACCAATGAAACTAGGAGTAGCTAATTATTTATTATTTTGCCCAACAGTAATAGCAATAGACATCGATCCATCAAAAATTTCAATGGCGAAGCATAACGCGACAGTGTACGGCGTCGCCGATCGCATCGAGTTTATTGTGGGAGATTTCTTCGAACTGGCGCCGACGTTGAAGGCCGATATGGTGTTCCTTAGTCCGCCTTGGGGCGGGCCTAATTATAGTGATGTGAGTAGAATAAAGTATTTATTTAAAGCGTTAGATAATGAAATTGCATTCCCGTTTTCCGCTAATTATGTGTAAGTCCCATATTTTTTGTCGGTACTGAGAAATTCTTTATGGTAAACGCTGTTTTAGATAAAGTGTAACTTCATCTTGCAAATTGAATTTGTGATCTTGATCAATTGTGACATTTGTAATCTCTTTTTTGTGTAGCCTTACCGCAAAGCCGTCATAAAAATAGTAGAGGGCAAAAGAGTCATAAAACAATTGCGCGATGTATACATTTTTTATCAACACTCAAAAACAATTAGACGCATGTTCGCCAAGAGCACCGCTCTGTTAACACCATTTGAGCGCCAAAAGCAACGACGACATACCTAATACTTGACTCCGCATGCACGATCTAAGGAACAAAGACTATTTTGTCAACTCGCTGAGGTACTACGTAAGCGAGGGGGACGGGGTACTGCGTTGTGATTGGCTAACTCAAGGTCTGTTCTGTCTCAACGTATGTTTACAGCTCACAGGATTGGTCGAAATGAGACGAATATAAGACTTTTTTGCCTAATGTGTTGACAGACATCGGTCGTCAATACGAGTCCAGTATTATATTGTCGTTGGCCAAAAGATTCTCCTTGTTTTATTGTTCCCCTCAGGGTAGATCGGGGAGGACTGTCAGACTGGTACTGACTAACACTCGCCTGTTCCCTTCCATTCCAATGCCGCGGTAACTTCTTAAGACATTCCCGCAATTCTGCATTGACTTGTGTCCCTGCAGCAATGGGGAAGGCCGGTCAAAGCTAATAGAATTGTAGATGGCGCCACTATAGATAAGTCCTAATCCGACCAATGACGTAGTATTATTTAGAAGTACCTTTAAGATTTGAACTGATTTGACCCAATGACGATGCTTCGAACAAGCTATACTAGCGCCATTAGTTCCCCAGTTGCCATGCCAACGCTAAAAAAATACTAAAATCCTCAATCATTTTTCCACAGAATCACGAGTACGACTTAGAAACGATGTTGGAGCCTAAACCTGCATCGGAACTGATGAGGGTGGCGCGGACGATATCATCGACCATAGCGTTCTACATTCCTAGGAATTCGAGGCCGGATCAGGTACAAATCTCTTCTCCTGCATAGCATAACTAGCGACCCAACCTATGTATTCATGAAAATCGCATTCAAATCCATTGCGCGGTTTGATTTTTTTTAATTTTTAAAATTATCGCACCTATGTTCTACGTTAGGGGTTTTGGTTTCCGCACTTAGTCCTTCATGTGGACCATTGTGCGTGGAGCACCTGTCTTGCACCTTTTCTATGTAGCTAACGGAGCGAATTTTTTTGATAATTTTTATATTTAAAATTATACATGTTATTACCGCAATTCATATTTTAATAAAGTTACAACATGTTACTCGCCTGCAAATTGCAAAATATGTAAGAAAATTTGAATTTCGCGGGCTGGTTGGAGCATTCACCTTCACATAAACTGTTCCATCTGCACAGGATGTCCCCTATAATCTTACCTCCGTCGGCATCCCGCGACTTGTTGCGACGTGTCGTAGAATGCGTTTGGCTGTCGCGACGGCCGACCGACTCCGACCAGCTCCGAACGGTGCCGTCGGCATCCAATCGGCTGCCGTCGGGTCCGTTCGGAGCCGGTTGGTCTGAGTCGTACCTTTGTCTGAAATCGTAAGAGTAAATTGAAACAACAACATTACACTCATTTTTACATTATTATTATTGTTCCAGATACTGAACTTAGCAAAAGAAGTTGGTGGTACGGTCGAAATCGAACAGAGCTTCCTAGACAGGAGATTTGTCGCAATTACTGCATATTTCTATTAGGTACTATACTTTATTTTATTGTAAATCAATTTGAATGTAACAATTAATAAGGTTATTCTAAATATCGTAACTTGAATGACTGTGGTTAAGTACTGATTCCCAGTAACACTACGAGTTGAAGCAATACGTACTAAGCGTTTTGAAAGCATCAGTAAATTATAACATCTCATTAGTCCATCAACTAGAGTTTTGAGAACAATGGAAGTGCTTTTTTTTGTTAAATTAAAGAATATGTACAACGATAAAACGCATCAAAACTCAAGAGCTGAGGCTCCTGTACCCTTAGCACGAATTTTCACTCTTTTACTTTACAGTACCTATTTACGGCGTTTCTTGTATGAAAAAATGTAACAGCGCCTCTGGTGCGCGAAGAAGGAACTATTTTTTTCCTTGAAAATTGTCTATTTGATATTGTCAAAGTTCCAGTTTACTTTACGACTCAAGTACTGAAAATTCGTGCTAAGGGTACTATGTCAAAACCCAGTAAAAATTGGTACTTAATAGTTTTTTTTACACACACATCAAATAATATTTTTGTTCTCACTAGTATAGGCTGTTTTATTTTATGGTAAAACAATTGAACTGTTTTAATAAATCTTAATTTTTAAATAAGGAATCTAAAAAAGTTAAAAAGGAGAATAAATCATAATCTACCGTAACTAAAAATAATAATAGTAAACTTTTGTTTGACTTATTAGTTTTCTTCAGTCAAATTGCCTTTATGTAATATCAAAAACGCTTTGTTGAATTTGATTTTGTGGTAACATGACTAAAATACTCCATTAATAACTGTTTTTTGAAATTATTGTTATCTTTTTTTTTCAGTTATATGTCTACGGGTTTATGTATCTTTAGCCGAATTGGAATCATCCTTATTAGTAATCTACTTTTTAAGTTCTGATAATGATGACGATACATATTTCACATTGTGCATATTATGTCACCTCATATAAGTTTTGTGTTTGTCTAAGGAAATGGCCGCGCAAAAATATCAATGTCTGTTATGCAATAATTATTATAATTGTTTATCAGTTATCTGTCTAGTTACTGTATTTATTAACAATAATTATTATTGTTACAGGTGTATAGTTAAACCAAAATATAATTATATATTTTAAGAGTAATGAGAGAAATTTCACTTGTCATAAGATAACTCGTAACATTAGGGTCACACTCACGGCATTTCCCGTTGATTTTCGCGATAACAGTCTTTAAATGTTCGTATCAAAGTTCATTAATGCGATAATTAACGGTATTTCCCGTTTTTTGTGGCCCTAGTGTAATTAATTTGGTAATAACAGCAATATAGAGTTACGGTTTATCCGAAAATCAACTTTATGAATACGAATTTGATTTGCATATTCCTGTGTAATACACGACTGCGACCAAACTATAAGAACGTTTAACTGGATGAAATAAAACTCATTATCGATATGCGAGTACTAAAGCCACATATGAGACTTGTTGATGAAAATGGCCTTAAAATGTATTGTTGGATGATTTAATGTTAATTAATACAACTAAAATCATCAAAACATCGGAAACGCACTCTTTTCGTCGCATAGTGCAAACAGCAGCACATCAACCTATCCCAAGATGTCAATGAATGACGGGGTGCAGGCGCGAGGTGCGGGGCGAGGCAAAAACGTGTCGTGCCAACTTTTCGTAAGATTTTTTTCAGTCTAGCCCCCTTTCACAACGCGCGATAAGGAACTTCGTTCCAATAAAGACCATTTTACAGATTGGGGTAGATTAATATGCTAGCGTCTGTACATTGATAACATTTGAACAAAGCAACACATTATAATCACTATATGTCTATAATCAAATACAGTAAGTGAAATTCTTAGAATGTAAGAAATATATTTTAGCAATTTCAACATTTATAGTAGAAGAACTGTTAGGGCCAAATCATACGATCGCAGAGTCGAAGCGCATCGAAGCGTCAATATCTTTGCAAATTCATCCGTGTCTCTATAATGTGGGTCTTGCGACTGTCTGAAAAGGACACCGTGACCCTGAAATAAAAAGAACCAGTACCCATACCATGAGTAGTCATTGCGATACTCGATCATCGATATCGAGCGCTCTCATTGGTTGAGAGTTCATACAACCTTGGAGCGGGCCAATGAGATGTACTAAGGAACAGGGTGGATTTTTAGTCGATAAGTGTTAAAGTGCCTGATAGTCCGTTTCGCTAGACACAGGGCTGGAACACTCATTTGATTATTTTATTCACAAAGAAAAGATTACAACGTAATGAACATTTGTTTTATGCGTTAAAAAAATCATAATCCTCCTTTTGGCTCTGTCGTAGTCGAGTAAAAAAATAAGCACGCATTCGACAGAGTTTTCAACGACTCTCAAATTGACGCTTCGATGCGCTTCCACTCTGCACGTATGAATTGACCCTTACTCACTTTTCATTCGAAATAGAGTATATTTATAATTTATACAATAACTATGATAATGTGATCCAGTGAACCAGCAATAAATTAAGTGAAAGTTAAGAAATCAGCTCAATGATAATAGTTTTAAGGTTTTTATTTCATTGTGTAAACGGGAAAGCAGTCCTTAATTATAACAAAATCACTATGGTCTTTATTCCGTTGAAATAAGGTTGCAGGCAGTTGCCTTGTTGTTACGGATAATGTCCGTGAAAATCGGTAAACTTTACTGTCGGTATAATAAGGATGGTATTTGCTTGTCAGAATAATAGCGTATCAGGTACTTTTTCTTTGCATTTTGTCGATATGCAGAATGACAACGGATCATTTCACAGCACGTAAGATAACTTAGTTCTTAGCGAGTCGTTCTACGCACACATTTTTTTTTTTATATTGAGACTTCCAAAACGTGCTCATAAAAAAAGAATTTCTTCCTTTAACTTCAAAAGAAATATGTTAAGAATATTTCAAAAAAAGTTCTTCATTATACTGCATTTTGGCATAACAAAAACATTTTAATGTATGACGGTATAAATGTTGTGATCTCTGTAAATATGATTTGTTAAACAATAAAGAGAATATGATAACTTGAGCGCGTTTTTTTTTTAATTGGTCGAATCTGTAAGGGAACAGTGTATAAAACGGGGACGCGGGATATGATGGGAAAATACTTTTTTTTTTCAGTTGGTAAAATCAGCAAATGAGTCCTCCCGTCCTGGGTGGGGCGAAAGGGGCTGTCAGACTCTTACTGACTAAAATCCACCCGTGTTCCTTCCTATGCCCTTTACGTTCCGGGGCCACGGTATCCTGGGTTAAGAAAAAACCCGCGACCCCAGCACGCATTTGGCGCGAAACACGACGCGCCACCGACCTGGGCTTGGTCCTTGGTCGGACGGCGAGCTACCCATCACTCACCGTCCGGAAGCCCGCTCCGCCGCTGTATCCTCTGCTAATCAGAAGACACGCGTCTCGTCACGCAACAGTGCCTAAGGAAGAGTTTTTGCCCGCATCCCAGGGTCATTGGCCCGAAAAACTGGTCTTCCCCCCGGACGTATCCGAGAGGGAACTCCAGTCCACGGGCGCACGTGGAGGTTTCCTGTCATAGCACCCCAGGGAAACACACTTAAAGGCAAACTTAACAGTTGCGGGACTGTCTTACTCGGTAACCGTGACCCTGGTACATACTTAAAGGGCTATTGAAGGAACACAGGTGCATTTTAGTCAGTACAAGTCTGACAGTCCCTCCTGTCCCGCCCTTTTAATTATCAATTATAAAAAAAACCAAACTTAATACTACTTTAGCGCAAGCGCCAACAGGACGCCATTTGTTAAAGGCCGCTTTAAAATGACGTCCTGTTGGCGCTTGCGCTATGTTAGTGTTGTTTGCCATAAATGTGTATGTCCCCATTATATCTACCTCGCATCCCCGTTTTCTAGTGTTCCCCTAATTTGACAAAAATTAACAGGGAAGGCGACTACGATAAGTTCACCAAAAATTTAACACAATAACAAACTACCCTCAATTTTGGGACAGTGTAGTTCCCACTTCACCCATTGATCCATCCCTATTGAGGGGGACCGCAAGACTGGAATCAAATAATTCCCTCTGTCCCCATTGCTCCATTCCTATAAATGGGGAAAGAGGCCTATGAATAATATAATGAAACTAAAAGTTGCACCCATATAAGTGGTGCAAATGTTTTCAGACCTGTCTTTTTTCATGAAAATACAAATATGCAGCAAGATGCAAAGATCAGCACTTATGAAATAAGAATCATTTCTAAGGATATTTTGTGTAAATGACAACAAAAAAATATTTGGTAAAACCATTTTAATTTGGTTCAGACATTTGGAAATGTAACAATACATTTCATCACTTATAGAAATACCTTATTAATTACCAATTTAAAAAAGGAATGAGGGAAGAGACAAAAAAAAACAGGTTTTATCCCAAAAAATGTGATACAGAAATCTGTATGGCTGTTAAGAACTTACATTATGGAGAACTTAATCTAAGTCTTAAAATTAAATTAGAATTAATTAAATTATTCTTTCATTTCACCCTCTTCATCTTCTTCCTCGGCTCCTCTCACATACAATACATTATTACACCTGATGAGAACTTCACCAAGGTTACCTGAAATAAAAGAGTAAAAATATTTATAAGCTCCACTGAAGTGGTATCGCTAATATTATAAATGCAAACATTTTCGAGGATAGATAGATGTATTTTACTCTTTCATGCAATAATTACTAAACAGTTTTGAATGGAATTTGGTACCCAGATTGTTTATAACCTGTATTAACAGATAGGATACTTTTTAACTGGATTTCATCTTCCCGTAAGGTAATTTTCGAGATGTAGCAGGCTAAGCCGCTGGCGGCAACAGTTACTATGGTTATATTTGTGTGTCTACTAATTTAGGTAGCAGTGAGCATGCTCAGACATTGAGCAATTGGTACTGTAGTAGTAGTGTTTCTAAGCAAGTAAGTAGTAAGTCGTCTCCCAGCAATCCAGCATTACATGATGAGCTGTTAAAATCATAAAACAATATTCAATCATTTCCACTGTTGAGACTGGTCAGTTATGCTTCTGGTATCATTATAATTATAGTAAAGGATCTGTCTCTACCAGATTAATTTGTGATTGGAAATCTCCTCAATTCTCGTAATCTCTTTGAACATAAAAGATTGTTTTGATAACATCACAAAATGAACTAACCTGTACATGAGCCATCGACAATTTCTTCGGTATTAGCTAATTGTAAGTTCATGTATCCATCAGCAGACACAAGTAAACCTTTGTATTCGTGGCCCCACTTTAGTTTTACTAGCACAGATTTGCCAGTTAAACTATTGAGGAAAGGTTTGGGGTTTATTGGCATAGCCGCCGACATTTTGGCAGGATTTTCTGTAAAAAAGTTTGAATATAGTTTTGCACTAAATATGTATCGTTACGGACTCAAGAAACGTTTGATTTACGTAGAATTTATACCTTTTTACTTTGAAAAGAGAAATATAACCTCAAAACAAAGCCGCTAACGCCAGCCGCCACAATTTAGCATAAACAATAAATAAACGTTACGTTACCATAGACAATGTTTGGCAAAAAGAAAAATATGTATCATGATATTTTATGAATAGATTTTTTATGCTTGAAATCTGAGTACATGATTTTTCTTGAGGATAATGATTTGAGATTTAATGAAAATAAAACAGGACTTGAAACCACGTCACCAAAACGAATGGGGAAGGCAAGTGTCAAAGTGAAAATGACAGTTTGGTCCCCAAAGAACTGTAAAATCAAAGGAATTTTCAGAAAAAAAAACCATTTATTGATGTAAAATGACTAGATGTTGTGTAATAAGCTGTAAAAATGATGGAATACACTTTTCAAAATAATATCTACTTTTCTTTTGGAGGTTAAGTACCAGTATTGCATCGCTCGAAAATCGAAGAATTATCACCTGGAACGAGTTTTGTAATAGTTGTGGTGTTAAGAAATTAAATATATTGTGATATTTCTCGAATCTAAATAGAAAAAAAGGTTAAAATTTCTGACTTAAAACATTATGATATTTTATCAAAATAGAAAGTCAAAACCAGCATTATATTCTTGATAAAGGAGAGGACAGGTAAAACATACCTAAACTCAAAAATTGAAACCTCAACTACAAGTAATTATGGATTTATTACGGTAAAATCAAACGTATAACCACTCAATTAAATCACTTTTTTCCTCTTGTAGATGCGCCGCGGCGTCTTAAATCTTCTTTTAGTATATAGTACTTGCATGGACGAATAATTTTCCATATTTGTTTTGTATTTATACTCAATTTTTATAACAAATAATCTTGTTTGTTTTTTTGTACAAGGTAGACGTGGGGACCAACTATCGCAGCGCCATCTACGATTAGCTTTGAGTTGCCATCCCCATTGAAACGTTTTTGGTCGTGTTCACAGACTAAGTAGAGAGAGTGTATACTCTCTACTTAGTCTGTGGTAGAGAGTATACACTGTCGCTGTCGTCACACTGTCGTGTTCCAATCCGTCAATGTCATTCTTTTATTTACGTCAATAGGTCAACTTGGTCAATTTTGTTGTCGTGTCGTCACCACTCGCACTCACACGGTCTTCGATTATTTAAAGTTTCTTTTATTTAAATACTATATCCTGCAGTTCAACAACGACAATCGTCATTAATGAGAAAAAGTGATCCTGATATCCTTGTACTATGTCGACTTTCTCGGGTTTCAGTGAAGAGGAACTGAAACGAATAAAATCCGGTGAAACTGGCTCAAACAGCGGTAAATGCATACATCCTATCCGTTACTAATTTTAGCGTGTAGTTTTTATCACAGAGTTATACCACTTATACCATAGCATACGAGAGCAAAGTTGATCAAACAATACATTGAAGAAACAGGTTGAACTACCTCTTTGTTATTCACTTAAAAAAAAACCACAGCTAAATAAATATATTTGCAGATAAATTTACAAAGAAACAATAGGTACTGAGAGGCATGAAATAACTACTCAATATCTAGACTCTTGAATACTGTTGAATTAATGATTGTTTAGATAACAAAAATCAGATAATATAATATTGTATTGTTTCCATTATTTCTGTATAATGTTTTCTAACTATGATGATCTCACATTATGATGCAATTAAAATTTCTCTAAATATGATTAGTATCAAAAATTAGAGAAAGACTAGAAAATAACAAGGGATGAGATTCTGTTCAAAATTAAACAAAAAATGTCTATTCAACCTATTTATTTAAAAAACAAAAATGTGAATGTGAGTCAAGCATCTGAGGTAATCTTCAAGGTTGTTTACTGATTCAATCTTTCTATTATGTAGCGTAATAATTATTATAGTATTGATACTACAACAATTAGCACTTAGATAAGGATCTTTTTATTTAAGTTTTTGTATTTAGACACTATAATCATGGCCATTGGCAAAGAGTTTGATATTCGTATCTATATCTACAGCTTTTTTCAATTAAAGTTAGAATTTTATTGGACGCTAAATATCATTGTCGTTCAGTGTGTTTGAGGGCAGGCCTTATTTGCTTGGAAGCTAGTTGAGACTGCTTCACAACATTTATGGTCTGCTCTGCAGTGTTGTCAACACAGAAAATTATTGAGGTGATGTAGCAGCTATTATGTATTTGATTAAATGTTATTTTTATAAGCTGAATTAATATTATTGCTCTTTAAGCATGCCTTGTGAAACTAGTATGTCTGCTTCATTGCAAAATTTTCTGTGTAACCTATTTATCACTGAATTTATTGTATTTCATATCTTACTGGACAATTAGTTATGTAAGTATGACTTAAACAAATGAAGAATTGAAAATGAGAAGCCCATCAAAAACCCAAAAAAAATTAAGAACTTATGTCTAAAAAATATAATTTTCTGGCCTTTTACAGCCTCACAAATAAACGCAATAAATGTTAAGAAAGTCGACAAACTTGGCAACCGGCTGAAGAGCCGACCCTTCCAATACAAATCACCAATATTACAGAAACTCAATTCAGATGATTCTATAGACAGCATTGAATTCGACAAATGTAAGCTTAGTTTAAGATCACCAACAACACCAAACCGTGACATAACTGTTGAAAATAACAAAGAAAATGTTGATAAAAACGACAATGTTAATACAGAAGTAAGTAAAGAAAATAATATAGAAACCAACAGTAAAGTCAGTGAAAATGATGCAGAAAACACTTACAAAAGTTTTAAAGAAACAGATTCACCAGATCTTAACAGGAAAACCAGTATAAATGGAGCACCAGACATTGTAAGGGGAGTTGCTAATTATTCAGAAGATGAGTTGGAGAATCATAAAGCGAAGTTACAGGAGTTGCAGCTGAGACAGAAACTGATGGAGGAACAGAATAAGAAGAGGAAGGAGATGCTAGCGAAAGCTCTGGCTGATAGGTATGTTTTTCAATTGATTATTCATCTTTGCCTTTTTACAAATTTGTAACTATCCATCATCATCAGCCGGAATACGGCAACAGACTGCTGGACGCAGGCCTTCCTCTTAGACCGACCGATAATTCGCCACACCGAACGACAATTCGCAACTTGCATCAATCGGTTGCCCGCGACTATTACGATGTTGTCGGTGAATCTTGAGAAGTCCTGCCTACGTTTCGTCTTCCGGTCTGTGGTTCGTGGAGAATTTTTCGTCTCCATTTATTGGTAATTCTATGAGCGATGTGACCTGCCCATTGCTACTTTAACGTGCAAATATTACGAGCAATCTCGGAGATTCTGATTCTTAGGCGAATGTCTTAGTTCCGGATTAAATCCCGCAACACTTGCTCACCAATGCAAAATTTCTGGAACGCGATCTCCATTCCTGAAATCGTAGGCATTATTCGATAGTTAAAAATTGTAGGTAGATTTGCCATTTGCCTACTTCGCACAGCGTCATCTATCAAGTCTCCTCTTTTAAGTTGTTAGTAGCTTTCGTTGAAATAGGTTAGATAGTTTCGCTGTAGTTGTCTGCCTCCACCACAGATTTGCTTCATTTACAGGTTCTGTTCTTGTAACCAGAGGATGCATGAGACCTTCTTCCATTTAAACAACTATAACTGAACAAGCTCCCATATTGACAAACTCAATGATTAAATTTCGATTTGAGAAGTTAACGACTTCTCGAATCGAAATTTGTGTCATGCCATGTCTAACTTTGTATGTTGAAAGTGCCCGAAATAGACAATACGACTTTCCGAATCAAATTCGAATCGAAACATTTGTTAATACGGGACTCCGAAAAGCCCTATTGGCAACAGGACTTTTCGGAGGACCTTGTTTGCAATAGGCTATTGCAAACAAGGTTAAGACGATGAACCATTCTTTTAATTTTAACCTGGCAAAGTTAAAGTTTTAAAAAAACTGGATAAGTTGGAACTCGGTTTGTAATGATGAAATCAGAGTAAATCACAATAACCCACATTCTTCGCTTGCAAAAAAAGTGTGCCAGTTCATACGTATGTTAGGCCTCTCATTGATGAATTGCGTTAACAAATTGTCTGTTTACCCATAAAATATAAAGTTGAGAATAAAATAACAATGAATTGAATAACAATGCAGTAGGTAATGGCTTAAAAACTAGGCCAACAGCAGTTGTTTAATCACGTTTCTATTTAATCGCTATGGTCGGAAATGTTGATTATTTTGTATCGGCAGAATTATTTTCATGCATTTGGTTGCATTACGTATCTTCCCTTTTATTAAAATACTAGCGCAGCTAGCAGTTATGCTGAAAAAAAATGGTCCTGGCGATATAAATAAGATTATCTAATTTTCTGCAGTCGTTCGGGAGTTTTCTGCTTACTCTCAGACTTATGGATGTTTTATAGTGTGTAAAGATAAAGATTTATCAGTATTGGACAATATATTTTTATCTTTAGTGTCTTGAAATCAAAGTTAAATATTATGTTTTATTATTTCCGTGTCTTGTTTCAAAGTCAGAAAATCTGAGATTACAGCACTTTTTGTACTTCAAAACCAGTCTTCCAGAACACTTTTCTTACTCTTATAATCAAAGTCACATCATTTAATCCAATTAGGCCATCAAAGAGGCACTTTTGAACGAGGAAATAGGAAGGGATTTCGCAAACGTAGGTTGTAGGGAGATGAATGGGCAAGAAACAACGGTGAAAGATTAATTGTTTTTCCTAAGTACTATTTGTTATGTTTCCGTATCCCTATTCTCCAGTCTGGCCGATACAAGCAAGGTTTAGGGATCGTCCACACCAAACGTATTGTCCGCCGCCGACTGTGAGCACGCGTTACGCAGTTTATTGTTTTTCAATATATATTTAACTTCTTGTTCACACCAAACCGACCGAACCGACTATACAAACAGTGAGTAAACACAGTCGGCGGCGGACAATACGTTTGGTGTGGACGATCCCTTAACGTCACAACTAGCTAACTTGTTGATCTGTTGTAATCCGACTGAATTCGGCCATGGCGAATGCTTCAGCTCCGCTATAGTTGTCATTCCTATGCTAGCAATAGCTATCTTAGCCACTTTAAGGTAAGCGTTCCAAGGGCTTCCTGACTAGCGACCATCATCCTGTATGTCCGGCACCAAATAGTTTTTACTGTGTTCCGTCGGTGCGCAGGACTTCCAGGTATTTCTAAGTGAGCTCGCTTCATCTAAGACATTATCTTTTTTTCTGGGTTAGGTTGAGTTCCTCAGCAACCCATTATGAATTGAAAAAGTATTTCAACATTGCCTCTACCTATCTTTCATATGCACTTATCGGTCCATCCGAATGCAAGAAAACTGCGATAAAATCCGCGCAAAATCGTTATTCTATAGAATAAACTGACCATTTCTGCCTTCTCTATCTCGTGTTATCAATACCCACTATCTATACAAGTGGTTTTATCTCTCCCTATGACTTAGTATTCTGTATTCCGTTCAAATGTCCTGTACTGATATTTATTTGCGATTTATAAATCAATTTGTTTATAACAATGGTTAATATGGCTAAGTTTTATAATCTCGTTGCTAAGACTATTTGGTTAGTGTTTTGTGTTTGATTTCAAGTGATGTTTAAGTGAAGAGTAGTTTTTAAACGAATGCTAAAGTTGGCAAGATTGTTACAGTGTTTTCTCTCATGTTTTTTTTATCTCTAGTTGTATGTCCAGATGATTTTAGCGATGCAGCCTTTTGCTGAAATGATCACTTACTTTTCAATTTTTTTTTTCTGGTGTTTTATGTCCCCTCCAGTGTCAATCTCCACTGCACCAGTCTATATTCGAATACTTTCGAAGTATTTCCCAGTTTTTAGTTTTATTATAGTCTATATTGGCTCGCTCCTGGGTCAAAGCTTTCCCCAAGTCCTTTCAAGAATTCTTTTCCCTACCTCCGAGGAGTTCCATCCGCGGCTCTAACCAGCCACAAACAGATCGTTTCCCGCGCGGAATAAATATAGCTTGGCTATAGCTGTATGTGTATGTGACTTTTCTTGTAGTCGCCGCTGTTGATTTTGGCTTACAGGGTTAAGGAATAGTGAGGTGGAATAGCCTCAGCTCGACGACACAGTAAAAACTTACTTAGTCGTCGATACACGGGAATCCCAGTACCTTCTGGGACGAGCTTAGCAAACTCATTGTACAAGTATATTAAAAACTAACAATGTTAATTATATAATGTTACAGGACAAAACAAACATCTGAAGAGGTCTTGAGACTAGAAAAAATCAAGAAGGAGCTACAAATATTGGATAGTCAGTTCTCACAAGACGTTTCTGTATTGAGGCAGAAGATCGACCAAGCTTGCTTGACCTATTCTGAAGCAGAGTAAGTAGGAATGTTAACAGCTAGCTTTAAATAATAAAAAAAAACAAGAATAAGTTGGAACGAATAAACGTTTCCGATAACGAGATTTTCTTTAGGTATATCGATTTAGTTTGTTTCTCAAAAAAAAATTCATTTTAAATTTTTATTTTTTAGGAAATCGAGAAAAAGTCCCATATATCTCACATTAAACTTCCTTTCACCTTTTGTCTGATTGTTTTCGGCTACTATGTAGTATCGCTTATCGGAGGTTTGACCAGAAGGTCAGTTATTTTGGGAATGGGTTCTTTCAAATAGGAAATACGCTAATCTGCTTGCCCTCTGTTTTTTTCGTTTTAAGCTTATACTTTTGTTCTGTGGTTGTGACCATCCCACAGGAACTTTATACCGGGGATAACAAGCATCCTACGTATATCCAAATTCGTTCAGTATACTTTGTGTGGGAGTAACAAACATCTATCCATCCTCACAAATTACATTTATTAGTAGTTATTACCCAATAAGACTTGTCCGACCTAGGTGTCAAACCTTTTGCTCAGCAGTCGCGCTGCTTACCACTAAATAAACGATTGTCTCGAAATGATCCTAGACTTAGAAACTAATAAACACATTTCTAATTCCAGAAAACACTACTTGAAAGTAGAAAAGGAGTTCCTACAAGCGAAAATCCATTTACAAAAAGAGAAAGAGAAAAAAGAGTTACTAACGGAACATTTATGCGCTTTAATCACTCACAATGAGACGAGAAAAGCGCAAAAACTAGAAACTCTAATGTTAGAATTAGCTACGGATAGGAAACAAGATAAAATAGAAGTGCAAGATAAAATCAGTGATGAAGTAAGTGATGTGAAAACAGTTGAAGATGATAAACAAGTGATAGTTGATGGTGTTGATGAAAAAACTGGTAAGATTGTTGAAATGACATCTGCAAGTTAATTTTCAAATGTAGATTTAGTGTAACATCTTTCCTCTCATAATGTTCCCACTCTTGGGACACAGGCTTCTTCTCTATGAGAGGGAGTGGACAATAATCCACCACGTGAGTCTTTTGCGGGTTGGTAAGAAATGTCTCAGTTCCTTTAATTTTTGGTTCCAAAAAATGCTGGTTTCAACTTGTAGTTTGGGGCCGATACCATTAGCCTACAACTGCTCTCCTCACGCTTACCTGCAATCTGTGGGATTGATTTCGTCAAATGAGACGGAAGTTTGTAACAGGAAGCCGGAAAAGCGCGCGCTATTTGATTTGACCAATGAGCGCACGCGGTTGTAGAATAGGCTAGTTTCCAGGGTCCAAATAATTACATTCTATTTAGTCCGTATTTTAGAATATAAAAAAATTTTAAACACGTATTTTTTCTTTTTTCGATTAAACAAAAAATAACAATACCACAAATATATATAATTTTGATCGGCTGATGAACCTTTATCACATTTATCTCTATCTCTGTCGAACATTAGGTAGTGTGACAGAGACACAGACATGTGACGCATCACAAAGCCGATTTTTTAGTTATCGTGGAAGACTTAAAATTATGTTAACTGTCAAATGTCATTATACGCTTCAAGCCTTCAATCATAACAGAACTAGAATAGATAGATAAGAAACAAAATGTTTTCATTTTTATCAATCGCTGATAAATCGTGGAATCTTTAAAACTGGTGCATTTAAACTATATCTTGAGAACTAAGATAATAAAAGGTCCAGATTCCATATTCACAACAAAACGTATCCAACGTTTTTCGCGAAGCCATTTTTTTATAGATGTGTGAGTGAACGCCACACACACATTCAAATGTTTTTCTTGGACATTTTCACTTGTCTTACGTAGGAATAGAATGAAGGGGTTGACTTTTCTTCTTCAATTCTCTTCTTGGCTTGGCTTCAATTCTCAGTGAGAACTCAAAACAGGATATTTACTCTTAAAACGGGAAAACCAAGATTATTATTCGAGTTTCTGATATTTCGGCTTTGTTGCAACCACTACTACAGATGATTTGAAGTTAGGGTGGGTGAATATTTATGGGCATTGGACATTTTGAATGAGTTAGGCCGCCTGTACCCGGACTGCTCGAGCTGTAGTAAGTGCATGATAACTGCGTCAAGCCGTTACAACCGCCCGAAGCAGTTCGACTGAGCAGTGTATATATTATAGAGAAGTTTGTTGCTTGCTATTCAATCGCTACTTGAAGAAGTTGTCAAGTTGATACTGACTGCCTTAAAAAGGCCGTGTATGGTAGGCCTTAGTGACCATGTCAATTTAAAAACTTAATGGTGCATTTAATTTCTAAAATATCCATAGAGACTGTATTGCTGTCTTTAAAGAATTATTCTCTCTTGTCATAATAACTTTTAATATAAAAATAATTATAATTACTAACTTATTTTAATTCGCCAGTACGAGTAAAATTAACACACTGAAATATATTATTTAGTTTTCTTTCTACTATTTGTGTTACATGGCAACGAATTTGTAATGTAGGCAACTAAATATAGAAGTATTTACTGAAATAAGATTGTATGTGCCTTATGTTTATGTACCTTTTAGTTTAGGCTGTATTTTAGTGCTTTGAAATGGTGATAAATCAAAATATTAAGTTGTTATCAAGACTAATATAGTAACTATTGAATCTTGGCTTTCTCAAATCAATTGTAGTTCAATGGGCATTACTCAGTGTACAATGTTCCCACTGCTGGGACATAAAGAACCAGCGAGTTCAAAAGCTGGCTTAGAGCAACTAAAATATAGCTTAAACATAATTTAGTTATAAAGAATCGTCTTAGTTATATAATAGTCGTGTAGAACATGACAACTAAAAAAACAATGTATTATTAAAAGGTTGAATATTTCGGCCAGTTGTACTAAAGCCAAAAAAACAAAAGTAACTATTTTTATCTCTATCTATTTATATCTGACTTTAATATTTAATTCATTTTTGTAAATTGTTGCTTCAGATAGTCTATTTACAATATATGTTTACTTTTATTAAAACTATGATATTAATAAAACAAATTAGTAATCAATTACTATGTAGTTTATTTTTAAAATAATTATACAGTAGACTTAACAAAACTATTTTTAGTGTTTGTACTTTATATGCATTACCAAATTTGAAGTATGTTCAAAATACTCTTTGAATGCATTTCCTCTATTTGTGCACCAAATGCTATGCAGTTTGAAAAAGGATTATTCCTTCGACCATGACTTCAAAATGTTCATTCTAAAACATATAACATTTTCTCAGGAATTCTCACACAACACAGAACGTAGCGAAATCATCAACATTTAGAATTATTTCCTAATAAAATATATTTTCTCAAATCACGCATTCATTAAAAATAGGCCTATGGACAATGACTATGACATGAACATATAAATCTAGTATACTGACTCAAATTCCTTTTAGTTTTTCTAAGAAAATACTGTTCGTTCCATTTTTTATAGAAGAATGTTCAACGTCTCTTCGTGAAGAACATCCTTCTACCTGTATGCTATCCCCAATTCCAGTACGAATACTTTTTCCCGTTTTCTTTCAATATTTGTTTGATGTTAGCGTCAGCGTTTTGTAGTTCTTTGCGGTTATCTCTTTCCATTTTGATTAGTTCCAGTCCTCGTTTGGCTGCGCAATGGTATCGTTGACTTAGCGAAACTTCGGATCCTTTGATTCGTGGGATGTGTCCGGTATAGCCTGCTATCGGTGGAAACTCTGGTGATATTGTGTTTTCTGGAAAATAAAACAGACATGGGCCTAAGTGACACCCTTGTGGAACTCTTGATAATAGTCAAAAAAGTGAAGTCACTACGTTTTATAATAAGCATTAATAATTTACAAAACCATGTTTTTTCAACCACTGTCGAAGCCTCCATCCACGTTCAGTATTATGATTTTCTTGGTTTTTGAACTTTCTTCACCTAGCTAACAATCTCGAACGCCTTTGTAAAGTCTATGATCTTACCTTTGTACTTATTGATCTCTCTGAATCTGCTCAAGTCCCGTCGTATTTCATCCCTAGTGTGTATTGTTTCCATCTTGGGAGCGCTTCTTGATCGAACATAGCTTCTATTCAGGTCTGCTTTACGTCTAAGTTCCCGTTGTCTGTCCGTGAAGTTCGCCATGCAGTCGTCTGCGGTTCGTCCGTATGATTTTCCATAACTGGAAGATGGCATAAAGATTAATTAGTTAGGTTTAATTGTATCGTGTTCAGATCTAAGATGTTAATCTTTTGATATTAGATAATTGGTAATTTAATTATGATTTAATTTGTAAAGAATCCGATAAGATGTGATAACAATTGGTAATACAAGATTGAATTTCCTTCTATACTCTGTATAAAAAAATAAAAAGTATATGTCGGTGCGTCGTCTCCTGACACATTGCGTTTCTCTTTCTTTTGTTACATTAATGTCTTCAACGCAAGTGAAATCACCTATTATTAATCCATTGCTGTTACCATAATCTTTGATACTCGTGACAATTTTTGAGACAAATGGCTAACAATGTAGTTTTTACGCAGGCACATCACGTTATAAAAAAATTCTTTTCAGAGAATGACGCAAATACAGTTCAGTAAAAACGCTCAATAAAATTATCATGTAAACGTTTACTTAGCACGCATTTTGTTTGAACTTGAAATCGAATGACCCTATATATCGCTCTAAATCCTAAATGCAAAATAATCCTTGGCATATTTGCGCAACGATTTGTGTGTTTATACGTCAAGAAACGGCTAAATATAAGTTGAGGCAGCTGTTTTATTGACATTATTATGCCTAGCTACCATTTCATATCCGGTTTAACCAAAGTCTGCTATAACATGAGAGCTCTTGTAAGCCTTTGAGTAAGATCTACTTTTGTGCCTGCAATATTATTATATCCGTTTTCAAGGCTTGTCCGTGGTTACTGTTTTTTTAAAGTAACGTCTCATTGTCATACGTTATTTGTGTAATTGGTACTATTTATTCTCATTTTGGTGTACAATGTAATGTGGCAGTAAAGAATATCGTTGGCGGGCCCAAATTGGCCTCTAGAAATAATCTGGCTAAATAGGATTTTCTCGACCTATCTCTAAAACAATGCCACGGTGGACCACATTTGTATGATATGCACCACCTCTTTAACTACACTAGCACATGCAACTTTCAGGATTTTTTCAAAGTCAGAGATTGAGACGTTTTATTATTCTCTGAACAATCAACGCTTCGACAGCGTTAAAGCTACAGTTTGTCTTTAGTGGATTTTCAACTTTATGCTCTAGTATCTAAATTTGAAAACCTATTTCAAGTAGGTGCGTTGTAGAGTCTTATAAAAATAACTAGGTGGCTGCATACCTACTAATCCGACAACACTTGGCCGGTTGAGTCGAAGGAGCTTGGCAAAGCCCTAACCGTCCTCGCTGGGCAGAAGTGTATCAAAGCGTCCATATGTGCATGTGACCGCGCTTTTTATGTTTGTTGCCGTTCCCGCGATACAGGAGAAATTCCTAGAGTGGAGAACTTTTTTAAGAATCTTATGCCGGACCCACACGCTTGCCGTATTTGCCAAACAGAAACGGACGGTGCTATTATAGCAGAAAGCAAGACACAACTAATTCTATCTCGTTTCTTGGTATAGCGCCGTCTCCGTCTGTTTGGCAAACACGGCAAGCGTGTGGATCCGGCATAATGATTGAGAGATCCAGAAACAGACGGTTCTATACCAGAAAGCAAGACACAACCAATTCTATCTCGTTTCATAGTATAGCGCCGTCTCCTTCTGTTTGGCAAACACGCCAAGCGTGTGGATCCGGCATAATGATTGAGGGATCTTTGGTCGTAGACACATATAAGCATTTGAATGGTGAGTTCAACGTACCTAAAGTTCATCCCGGGAACATATCCAGTGTAGCCGGTCATGTGAGCAGTGGGCTTGTTCTTGATGCCGTCGTAAACGTCGCGCTGGGGCGTCTCGAAGCGAGGTAGGTTGTTCAGCTCGTAGTTGTCTCGAGGACGGTATTCTAGTGGCTTGCTGAAAAGTTAGTATAGAAATATGTTATAAAACAAGGAAAGAAAGAAAAAAGGCTGGTTACAGGCATTTTAGAACCGTTTGACTGACAACCGGTCTTACCAAAGGGTATCGTATCAGAAGAAGCCAATAACACTTTTGCCCTACCCAGGAAACAAATCCAGAACCGCACGGGCAGCAGTCACTCTTGTGACACGAGATCCGCGAGAGTATAGCCTGTAGGTAGAGTTTAAATATTCTGTGGTATAGAGGACGCCAATACATTTTTGTTATAATTAGTGTAGATGGTATTAATTAATAAAACCTCATTAATTATTCAGTAGCGCCTGTAAGTCTAGTTAATTAGATACTGATTACGTAGGCGTAATTAATTGAATAAGTTAGCACTAATTCGACTTATTAAGATAGGGGCTTTCAGAAGCATAAGTAGGTATTTGAACAACATCGTTGGCTTCAAAGTACAACTTAGAACTAGGTATGTATTCTGGTTCTCCGTGTGAATTTTCATTAAAATCGGTTCAGTAATATCCAGAATTACCTACACACACCAAAAAGTTTGCAATTACTATGGAAAAAGAATTAAAAAAAAAAACATTAAAAAATCTGCCTAGTGATCACAAACTTTTTGATTTGTGTGACTTGAAAGTTTGGATAAAATGCCGTTCGGCTTATGTACCGAATTTTAGGTTCGGAAGCTAGAAAAATTTCGCTTTGATACTTTCCAAATATTTGGGATGTTAGCAATGTTTGTTTAGGTTCTTTGCATGTCAACTCCTGAGCTATTTATGGTAAGAACGGAAGGACAGTCAACCGATAAAAACGGTCAACATTATAAAATGTTCAAGCTTACGTTTTGTCTGGCAGATTTCTAAGTCGTGTTGTTTAACTAGTGTCTTCCACTCAGCTTGTCAACTCCTTATCTCGTCTTCTGTTTTTTCTTAAACCTGTCTAGTTTCCTATCAATTATGTGGCCTAGAAAGATTCAAATGGGAAAGAACACGGATCTGTTTGGATTAATTGTAATAATAACTCTTGTCTTGTATGATTCTCCGTAGATGGTAATAAAGTTAAAAAAGTTAGTAACAGTCATAAGGTTAACCATCGTGTCGGCAAAAAGTCCGTTGTTGAAAGGGTCAATTGATGAGGCTTTGGTCCTCTAAGAGAGCCCTGTCATTGTGCTGACAGCTCTTTGAGGCACGCGTGAAACACGATCCGTCGTCGACCCGGGCATGATCCATGGTCAGGCAGCGAGTCATAAGTAGGTAATTAGGTATGCCTATATCTTTACAATACCATCCACACGTTCTTCCAAGATTGTACAAATATAGCTTACTTGAACAGTCCTTTAGAACGTATTTCTCGAAGTATTTGCCTCGTGTTGTCTCCGTAGCACTTTCCGAAGCGGAACTTCAGCATGGGACAGTGCCCAGTGTACCTGGAACGAAACGCAGTCAAGTGAGTGAGCGTCTTTTTAGATGCCGTCAATACGTGCTCTTTAGTAGTAAAAGTGAGGTTGAAGACTAGTACCAATTTAAAGAAGTAAAGTAATGGTATACAATTTTTACTAGTAATAGTTGTGATGGCCCGACCTAGCTGTGAGTTGTACGTAGTGGGTTCGGACTTAGCTGGTGTATCATAACTGCCTTCAAAAGGGTGTTTTTTTTTTTTTTTTAGCGTGGTAAAATCATCAAATGAGTCCTCCAACCCCGGGCAGGGCGGGAGGGACTTTCAGACTTCTACTGACTAAAATCCACGGTGTCCTTCATAGCCTGTTATGTTCCGGGGTTACGGTAAGGGAATAATCCCGCGACCCCGGCAGGCTTTGGCCCTCTGAGAGGGGGGCCCCGTCATTATGCTGACGCTCTTTGAGGCGCGCGTGGGACACAACGAGCCGTCGACCCGGGCATGGTCCTTGGTCGGGCAGCGAGTTGCCCTTTACTCACTGCCCGCATGTCCGCAACTACGGTGGCCGGAGATCGTCTCGCGACGTCCGTCGCCGTGGGCGTCCTACACCGCGGTTGGGGCGGAGGGAGGACTCTGTCCTCTCTCGCTCGCGGCGCGCCTCCTCCTTCGCGAGCATTACTGCTTCGCAGAAGGAGGCGACCGCTTCCCACTCCGTCTCGCCCCGCAGCATGGCCGAAACCAATGCCGGGCGCGAGAGGTCTCCGCCTTCATAAGGGTGATGGAAAACATCATAATTATGAAGGGATACATATTTGTAAGGTAGATCTGCAAGAAGGTAGTTGTTCTGGATGTTTGTGTATGTAGGTTTCTATGTTTGTAAACGCACCCACGAAGAGCAGAAATTCCTAATGCGGTCTCATCAAACCTATAGGTTGAGTGTATTTGGATGACCTTTCTGCAAAACTCTTACGTTTTCATTTTAAAATCTCATGAGAACTTATAATATTAGGTACATATATGAACATTGCAAATATTCCACGTTTCAAATAAAATATCAAGAATAGAATAAAAATTCAATCAAAAAATATCTCATTTATTTCTCATCATAGCGTATCAATTCCTCTAAACCATTCCAATAACGAGTGAAATTCCTTTTTCAAATTACGGACAATCTTCATATAGGAAGCAATACCCCGACGGCAGGTGTAAGACGAGGGGGAAATCGCAATCGCATCGTGACCAGTGGCAAATAACTCCCATAGATATTGCGACAGGTTCGTCGCAAGTCCGCTGCGACGGCGTCGGACGACATTCGCTGTTCAATCGGTGCATGGATTCTGGGCATTCATCGACACCTGTATTGTAAAAAGAAGCTTAGTTTTCTAAACTTATAGTGCCTCTAATATCTTTCAGTTCTGCGTAAGTAGGCTCACGTCCAATGCGACTTTTTGCAACGGTTCATATTTAAACGACCGCGACGTCAACAAACGAAAACGAACAAACGTCGGCACAATCCCTTTGTTGACCTAAAGGTCGGAGAAAATATTCCAAAATGCTAATTCTGATCTTATGTCATTAAACGAGGACTTATTAGGTAAAGGTCAATGACCGCTATTGCCATCTTAACTGGCACCAACTATATTATTATCTTTCAGCACTCAGGTTATATTATTGGACAAAAAGCACAATAAGTTTATTCCTGTCCAGTATCACCCCTTACTGTCACATTTGTATTTGTGTTTATGCAATAATAAAGATTTGTATTGGTACTGGTTGGTAAAAATATCCGTCGAGTAACAGAATTGATACAGGATTCTTAAAAAAAAGAAAAATACTTTCTTTTTCAATTACAAAATCGAATCGTAATATTTGGTTTACATCGCGCACTTGTGCTACCGCCTCAAAGTAATCGAAAAGCTTACCTCAATACAAAAAAAAACACAATTTTGGTACTCACAAGTTCCATTGTACATTAAACAGCCGATCATCCCAACTCTGCCGTAGTAAAGAGTCTCTATGGCATGTAAGAGACACAGAATAATCAGAATTTGTTGCATTGCGTCTACACTACTGACCGTCTACAAAGAAAATGAACACAGACTTATTATTGTTTCTGTTACCATCTTCCGCGATTTGAATGGTTGTTGACAGGTTGTACAAAGAAGATAATATTTATGTGAAATCATGAGCCTTACCACGAGCTCTTTAACGCGATCCCGTTTAGGATGTGGGAAAGAGACAGGGCTATTCAAGTCATCTAGCACCATCTCTTTTCCACAGCCTAAACTGGATAGCGGTAAGAGTTCATGGTAGCTGGCCACCAATCTTTCTCTTCCACTGTCACTCAAAATATTCAAAACTTTCATGGTATTACAGAATTTTAATAATGGTGATTATAATGGCAATGGGGATGGCAACTCAAAGCTAATCGTAGTTGGCGCTGCGATAGTTGGTCCCCACGTCTACCTTGTACAAAAAACAAACAAGATTATTTGTTATAAAAATTGAGTATAAATACAAAACAAATATGGAAAATTATTCGTCCATGCAAGTACTATAAACTAAAAGAAGAATTAAGACGCCGCGGCGCATCTACAAGAGGAAAAAAGTGATTTAATTGAGTGGTTATACATTTGATTTTACCGTAATAAATCCACAATTACTTGTAGTTGAGGTTTCAATTTTTGAGTTTAGGTATGTTTTACCTGTCCTCTCCTTTATCAAGAATATAATACTGGTTTTGACTTTCTATTTTGATAAAATATCATAATGTTTTAAGTCAGTAATTTTAACCTTTTTTTCTATTTAGATTCGAGAAATATCACAATATATTTAATTTCTTAACACCACAACTATTACAAAACTCGTTCCAGGTGATAATTCTTCGATTTTCGAGCGATGCAATACTGGTACTTAACCTCCAAAAGAAAAGTAGATATTATTTTGAAAAGTGTATTCCATCATTTTTACAGCTTATTACACAACATCTAGTCATTTTACATCAATAAATGGTTTTTTTTTTCTGAAAATTCCTTTGATTTTACAGTTCTTTGGGGACCAAACTGTCATTTTCACTTTGACACTTGCCTTCCCCATTAAACAAAACGCCAACTTTTTGGGCGTTTTTATTGCCTTTGTTGCTACTCAAGATTTGGCAGCGGGCGATGGAGCGCAGCATAATAGGTGCGCAGCGAACGGATCCAATTAGAAACACCACCCGCAATTCATTACGGCTTAAGTAGCTGATGTAGAAATAAAAACAGCCGGAGTGAAGTGGGAGTGGGCGGGCCAAGTTGAACGAATGCACCCAGATTTGTCGGCAAAGATTGTCATTCACTGCAATGGACGCCTGGGGAAGACATCCCCATCGAGGTCGACCGCGGCGGAGGTGGTGTGAGGATCTGATCATGTTCGCGGGGCAGACATGGCCAGAAATAATTTACCATAATAGAGAGGTTTGGAAGGAAAAACAGGAGGCCTTTGCCCAGGATTGGGACACAAAACAGGCTTTTTAAAAAAAATCGTAGCTACTGCTCTTTAATAAATCACATCATCATGCGTTCGTATTTCCGGAGATAGCCAATGCTTCCCAAATCACATATTTTGGCGATCTGTATCGGATTTTTAATTGTTAAATATCAGCCTCTGTTTTCTGTTCTAATGTGGTCCAACATCGGATCTTCTTTTAAATCTTGAGGTTTACTTTGGGTACACGGAAAGCCTTTTGCGACCTTCTCCCTCCTCGTCTTCTGCCCTTACGAGGTAAATTTGGGGGGGGGCATTCATAGGGACTGACGCAAAAACCCTGCTCTTCATCCAGTGCCATGTTGCCAATGCAGTCGCAGCGAGACCACCCGCATGTGTAACCTGGAATAGACGAGACATTTTGGGTGTATAACGTCATTATTTTAGCTCCTGAGGAAGTAATTTCTAGAAATTGAATAGACGTGGAACAAGATTGGTCAAATTGCATATTTGACAAGGTTTAAGGTATATATGATGATTCTTGTTTTTCAACGAATATCCTTAATTAGGATTTTAGCTTACAAAGTAATCCGGGCATAACTATTTCCATTGCTCGTTGAGTGATTCTTTTAGGTCTGACTAAAATGCCAGCAGTTATTGTGTTAAGGATCACAGGATCATGTCTCAGTGCCATTTGTCATCATGGCAGCACTCACAAATAACTAAAGGTAGTAAGTACCTAAATGTTATACCTAGAACGTATGTTGTTTGGCTGGTACAAGTGCGTTGGGACATCGTCTCGCCATCGCACCGCGTGTGGTAAGGATGCATGTTTCGTGGACAGTGGTCTACGCCTGAAACATTAAACATTATCAGATGAATAAGTAAAATATAAGCCCAAACTGTAAATTATAACTGTACATCTTACATGCTATCTATCAGTTGATAATGAACTGGAAAACAACTATGAAAGAGTCTAAAATAGGTTTTTCGATCGCAATCTGGCAGGCCTTCTTCACCGTAGATGTTAAATTCCGATGTAAAAATTAGTTGTAAAACAAATGAAGATGGCTGGAGAAGAATGGAAAAAAGAAAGCCAAAGAAAACATGTATGGATTGTGGGAAGAATGATATAAAAGAAAAGGAGTAGGAACTAAATATGACGTAACATCAGAGAGAAGACAGTCGAAGAAGAAAAGGAACTGCGCCAACCACAAGTACAAGATAAGGGCATGAAGTAGATGATTTTCTAAAAGACTTGTTATAAAAAAAAAAAAATGACTTACATTGTTTGTTGAAGAAGAGACAGCGCCGCCCAGTGAATGCATCCACTAAACCCACGAGATATGCTAAAGAAAGTAGAATAACTAAAGAATCGACCATTGTTTGGCTCACATAATACCGTTGAGGCATAAAAACTACTAGCAGTTCACACGGCATAACACAACGACTTTTATCTTTATCGCCGTTTACAATTTAACTCCTTGTTTTGGAAATATTGCCTAGTTGTTTAAGTGTGTTGACCGTTGATTGTGATGTAATAGAACCATGTAATTTAATATCATCTCACGGTTCGTCTGTTTGTTTCTTTTTTCCGCATTCAGATGATTCCGCGAATGTGTTGTTCGTCTTTGCAGTTTTGGTGTCACTGTGTCGTTCGTGTACTTACTTGTCGTTAGCAGTCACCTTATCTTCATCAGTTCTGTAATTTGGTGCTTTGAAGAATGGATTATGAAGATAAAACTTTAAGTTTATTTCAAGCATACTTAACAGTCATTTCTGGAACCCCTTCCTGCTCTTTGCGAGAGTCAGTTGCTTAAAATCAACCATAAGGATCTAAAACAGGTTGGTGGAAGTCAAAACACAGTCAAGTGGAGTCCTAAAAAACAAGAGACCTGTTAAATTTTTTGGCTTTCCTGTTTTTGAGCTTTTTTGAGTATTTCAAAGCAAATACGTTGGAAGCCTATTCAAGCAAACTGGGTCAATTTCTCTCAATCTATTGTTACCTCACCAAGCCATTTTTCTAAACATTTGCCTAGATTATTTTCCAACCAGGGTGACGTTAGCACTAGTTGCTAGAGCGTGCTATAAACGTAAAATAAAAGTAAATATAAAATTGTAAATACTGATTTCTGATCCATATTAATATTACAAAGCTAAAGAGTTTGTTTATTTGTTAGTTTTATCGTTTGGTTGAACGCGTTAATCTTAGGAACTCATGCCTCGAATTGATAAAAAAAAAATAGTTCGATAGTCCACTTATCCAGCCTATAGGCTATAAAACATTACGCTTACTACTAATTAAGGAGTTGAGCAGCATAGGTGAATCCATGGGGAACTTGATTGACCTTTTCGCCAAAGTTTGGACCTAAATGCTCCAAGAACTCGGCTTATTTGGTTCACGTTTACGTAACACACTCCTATCCTACAAGCACTTAATCTGTATCATTCCAATCTAACTACTAATAAAAGCGATACCTACCAATCAAATTGATTGCAGTATTACACCTCAGTACCTACAGAAACTTCAAAGTGTTTATTAAAACTTTGCCAATACCTAAGAGGTATCAAAGGTAAACAGCTGTTAGAGAGTTCTAACAAATGAGGGTTTATCACGGAACTATGACCCGTTTAGCGATATAAAATATAGGTGAGTAGGTGGTATATAGCGTATATAAGGAGGTATATAGGTAGTAGATATCAAAATGTGCCTGGTACGAAACCGTTCGGCATGCGGCCTTCCTACGTCGAACGATAGTACCGTAACTGGCACATTAAAGGTAAGCTGATATCGTGATAATTTAGCTACCATTGTCTTTAATTATTGTTGGATTTTATCGTGAGTGAGGACAGGCAATTGGGTACGGTTAGCCAATACAAAATCTGGACAGAAATCGAAAGTGCTGAACAGTATTTAGCCTATGCTGACTAAATTATCGGTTGAAACCATGCTGAGTTCAGACGAGAGTGAAGCATTTTGACAGCTGTCTCAGCCCATGCTACTCAGTATTCGCCATTTTTCTTTTAGTGCTGTTCAGATATTGTATCGGCTAACCGTACCATTGTCTTTAATGACTGTTGGATTGTATCGTGAGTGAGGACGGGCATCGATTTCCTGGTCGCTACAAGAAAGCACCATTGTGGCGTTAGTGTCTGTGTTCAAAATTGCCTGACACCGTGTCATTTTTGTGTTATTTAGCGATAGGTTCGCGTTTTACCACTATCTCGCCTGATGATGTGGTCGACGATGAAGCTCGCCTGCCTAGAAGTAAACTATTCACGCTTGACTTAAAAACCACAAGGTTTAGCTATCAGGAAATAAAGGCGACGCGGACGTAGCTACTTACTATTGTTCTAATAAGTGTTTTTTTTTTTAATTTATCTTTGAGATGGGTTTGCTCTTGAATCTAGCCTTGGTTCTGACTTAGGTATAAATACTAGAGTCAAAAGCATCTCTCAATATCTCGTACTACTCCACTCCAGCGTACACTTTGTCTCTGTCACCTTTGGTGCTTTAGTCTATAAATGGAGTGAGTTTTTCCAATCAGAAAAAAACTGATTTCATGCTCTGCTGCGTTTTAAATAAATTCAGATTAACTTTAAGGATATTTACATGAATAATTTCCCCGTAAACGAAACTCTGTCCAAGAGCATCCGGATAATAAATTAGTTTGTTGTTGTTGTTTTGCGAATAGCCATTCGATTCTAAGTATTCGAACTTTACTCGCTTGGTCGGGCACATAGCGATGGCAATAGTCTCTTTAATATTTATTATTCAAATTCCTCGGTATTTCCTCTTGAATATTAATTATTTATAACCCTGGTAAACGCGACCTAATCCAAAAGTTTAAAAAAAAGTTTGTGAAAAATACAACTCCAGTTTTAAAATGGAAATTCTAGTTCATTCTACAGCGCACGTTCGCCACATAAAATCAAAGAATTTAAATTATGAGGTTTCCATTCGCGTGTTTTGAAATAAAAGTTCCAAATTAACTTATTACTATTACGTAATGCTCTTCATAATTCACATACATCAAATAACATAGTGTAGTACTATCGAAGGTCATAATCGATTACCCGATTCGATTTATTCTTTCAAGGTTGAATCGATTAACAAAATTGCTGAATTCGAAATCGGAACATCTCATAATTTCTTTTGTAGGGTGGATTAAAAGAGTTTTGTTTTAAATGAGTTCTGACATGCATGAGTAGCTGTCAGCTGTTCTATGAGGCAGGGTTGATCAGGTCAGACCTAGTAGGTCAGGTGACCGTGACCCAAATTCCACCCTATGGTGTTGGTGATATGAAACCATTTGCTTTGTGGTTTGACCGTGTTATTACTGGTGTTCACGCTTTACCTTGATTTGCCACTTTAAAGATTAAAGGGGGCTGTGGTTTGATGCCGTTGATGTTCAATCGATGAAGAGAAATGAATTCAATATGTCTTCAGGGTCGTTGGTAATAATCGGTGCAGTCAATCGATGAGTTGCAAAAGTAGATAGTGAATTGCGGGAAATGCAAGCTGTGTACTGTGAATACGACATAATAATGATAACATTTATTTTATTTATAACATGGATAGAGTTTTAACCCCTCCGTACCAACTGGACAAATTCGCAACTGGAGAGATTCACAACTGGACAGATCCACCACTGGACAGATTTACAACTGGACAGATTCACAACTGGACAGATCCACTTCTGGACAGATTCACAACTGGACAGATTCACAACTGGACAGATTCACAACTAAACATATTTACAACTGGAAAGATACACCACTGGACAGATTTACAACTGGACAGATCCACAACTGGAAAGATTCACAACTGGACAAATTCTTATCTGAACAGATTCACAACTAGTCCGATTCACAACTTTACAGATTCTCATCTGGACAGTTTCTCAGCTGGATAGATTTACACGGACAGGGCGGGCAATAATCTCAAAACCGAAGAGCACATCTTAGAGTTCAGCTATGTGACTTCTTATTGAGAATAGCATACTCGTTTAGTCTAGATGTTTGAAAAAAGTGTTTTTCTCTGAAATACGATTTACAAAGACTTCGTAAATGTTGTTACATAGAAAATAGATTTAGTTTTCAATATCAATCTGATTGGATTGGTTAAATCTAGTCTAGGCACGTAGGCCACACCACGAAGTTAAAGAGCTCTTAGAATCTGTCGTTTAGAAACTTCAGTTAGGCACGAACCTAATTGATGGGTTGAAGGAACAGGGTGGTTTTTAATCGGCCCAGTCTGCTACATCCAGATTCGGAGGACACAATATAATAAGCCTTATGATAGGCAAGAATTTGGGTCAACTCTACCACCATTTTCGCGGGACTGTCTTATCAGGTTACCAGACCAGGACTTAAAGGGCTATTGAGGTTGGCCGTGGTTTGTCAGTACTAGTCTGACAGTAAATAAAAACCTAAACAAGTACTTACTTAAAATATTGTAGTAAACTTGACACATCTCGTGAGTCAATCTTCATCGTTCTTGTGAGGCATTCGTTGAGGATAATGACGCCCGATACGTCATTATCCTCAACGGATGCCTCAAAATTGAAGACTGACCCTCGTGCGATTCGTGCGTCCCTAATTAGTTCACATCTCTGCCACATCGAGCGCTGCGATCGATTCAATAGTCCCTACCACCGAATTTGTAACGCTGAAGTGGGCCATATCCACCACGCTAGGCTTAATCCGGATTTGTTGATCAGTTAGTAGAGGCCGCATGTTCTCAAGTACCTATAAATTAACAGCTAATTGCCCATCCTTTAATTATTCGATCCATTAACTATCACCATGGATACTTCTAACCGGCATTCCGGAAACCACTAATCAAAGACTACAAGCTCAATCATTCCCTATTCTTTCAGCAATAAGATTGAAAATTAAATGGTTAATTTTATTTCCAACTAGCAACCACTAGGCAATCAAATCATGCAGGCTCTAACAATCCCTATTCCTTGCTCAATAAGATTGATAATCCTTTACAACTAAGTTGTTCCACATTTACTAAAGATTCGTGTTAAAACAATCCGTGCGAAACTATTCAGAGAACAATGAAGTTTTCACTATCATCGAAAAGTATCGAACAAGTAGATATTGTTTGAGATTTTTGTCTTTTGAAACCGTTTTCGCTTGTTGGACATCACTTTCTCTAAGTATAAGTATAAGTAAGCACTAGCACACAATAATAATAATTATTACTACAGCACTACATAGTACAAATAAATTATAACCTTTTCTTAACCTTTTTTGACATTATCCTACTACTATTATAAAGGCGAAAGTTTGTAAGTATGGATGTATGGATGTTTGTTACTCTTTCACGCAAAAACCACTGAACGGATTTGGCTAAAATTTGGTACACAGATAGTTTATAACCTGGATTAACACATAGGATAGCTTTTATCCCGATTTTATGTTCCCGTGGGATAATTTTCGAGTTGTAGCGGGTGAAGCCGCTGGCAACAGCTAGTATTAGTATACTGTTGTCCGCGGGTAGGGTAATCTATCTATCTATATGTATACGTTCTTGAAAATTGGTTCAACCGTTTTAACGTCAAAATTGAACATACCTAATTACCTACATCACACGACACACTTTTTTATTAACAATTTTTTTTTTCTAATTATAGTAAGTATTTTTTTTTTCTAATTATAGTAAGTAGGTATACAAGAAAATCTTATATGGTTGTAAGTTATTAAAGTAATTTAAGTAAGTAGGTAGTTATTCCATTTTATTCAATATATTTTAGTGTAAAATACTCATAGCATAGAGGGAGATTTTTTTTGAGTTTTATAATAGCCTTTGCAAATTTTAAACATCATCTTTATGCCTTTGTATATACACCAAAATACCTACATAGGTAATCGGATAAAGCCTTCCACAAGGTATCCACAACGATAGATCTCAGTCAAATGCCGCTTGCAGCTGGCTCCCGTACTCACGTGGCCTCTGCCTATCAACCAATACGATCACGTGAAGCAGTAATGTGACCTGAGGGTGGAGGTAGGCATCCCTAAGTACCTAAGTTAACAAAACCGACCAAGTGCGAGTGGGGCTCGTACACGAAGGGTTCCGTACCATCATCTCTTAAAACGGCGTAATAAGTCATGTCTGCTGTAATAGGAGCCCGCCCATTGCAACAGACACAATTTTTATGCAGTCTTTAAATATTTGTTTTATTTTGTTTTTTATTTGATATAGCGGTACCAGGTGGCCTTACCACGAGCTCTTAATGCGATCCAGTTTATGCTGTGGGAAAGAGATGGCGCTAGACGACTTGTAGTATAGCTCTGTCTCTTTCCGACAGCCTAAACTGGATCACACCATGCTAGGACTAACGTTTGCCACTCAATAAGTTACTCGCAGAGACATGCACTGCGTTTACCGCTCTCGCTGCACTATAGTCATTCTCAATTCCGCCTCGACGTAGGGCACAATGTAGAGTCCAGCGATGAGATTTCATAAAGAGAATTAAGCATAGCTAGTGACAGACAGACTAACTGCGAATTGTTAATTACGTTCCTATTTACCCTTTGCTTACGGAACCCTAATTACTTAGTAGCTGCTTAGATTGTTGCGTGTTGCGTAAACGTGAGTGAAAACTAATAGTTCTCGAAGTAGGTAAACGTAAAATACCTACCTCACTTAATATTTTTAGGACTTCGAAGTTTGGTAAATTTATAGGTCCTGAATAAAAGTTACATAGCTTTTTTTTATAATGAGTGCTCCCACCCCGGGCAGGGCGGGAGAGACTGTCAGACTTGTACTGACTAAAATCCACGGTGTCCTTCAATAGCCCTTTATGTTCCGGGGTCACTGTAATGAGATAAGTCCCGCGCCATGGTAAAGTTACATAGCTTCAGGGAATGAGTAACGAATAGCAAGTAATGAACGATAGAACATTTTTCCTTGTTAGTCCAGAAAAATATTTCGGAAAAATGGTACCAGCACAAAAATCACGAAGATAACGTATTACCACATACGAAAATTAAGTAGAGACGAAACGAGGCAAAAGCCGATAGCTTTATCGTATTTTCCCATCAGACATTTCCATTTTCCGCTTACTAAGCAGCGTTGCCGGAAATGAGTTGAGCTGAGCTGAGCGGAGCGAGCCTATTAACTTAAATGCCTTGTTTTTGTGGTCTGTAATAACTCAAGTTAGTAAATACGGTCGTCAATCATCATTGCTTTTTCCCAAGTTAAGGTCGGCTTCCAGTCTAACCTGATTCAGCTGAATGAGAGTATTTTTCATGGAATTACTAGGTACTGAACTGGCCGCCATACCCAGTTACCCATTTGGTGAAACTGGCTGTCAAACTTTAAAACCACAGATAATAAAATCTACAGATAACAATCGAGAACAAAGGCTTTCAAGTCACGGAAGATTCGGAAGATTGTATGGTCACCCATCCACGGACCAACCTTGAAAAACGCAGCTTAACATTGGCGATCGATCCATGCGGCAGTCATGATTTAGCCACCAGCGAGTTCATCAATCAAAGCCAAGACATTATCAAATTAATCTTTGATAGTTTTAGAATGTGCTTCTACTTTATACATTGCCTATACCAGGGTTTCTCAACCCCCCGTGGCATAGTGTGTGGGCCCCGCCCACACACTATGCTAATGGGCGTTTTTCCATTAGACGGCACGGCACCGGCACGGCACCGGCATGGCCGTGCACCGGCACCGGCGCCGGGGCTTCGTTTTTCCACTGCACCGGTTCCTAACCGGTCCGGCAACGGCACGGCACCGGCATGGCCCTGCACCGGCACCGGCGCCGTGGTATCGTTTTTCCACTGCGCCGGTTCCTACACCGGCGCCGGTTCCTCAGCATGGTTTTATTTGTTACTAGCTGTGCCCGCGACTTCGTTCGCGCGGATGTCGGAATTTATCAATGTATTTTTTAGTGCGAAGCGCCTAATTCTCGACACGTTTTTCAATATAAATTACTTTTCTACAGTTTTAATAAATGTATAGATAGCTATCTTTTTTATCTGCGACGGCAATACGCAGAGATCTCGAATTTTGGATTCATCCAATATTAAAAGTCAGATACCTAGAAGGAACATAAATTATAACCTATTTGAAAAATTTAAAATGAATGAAAAATGAATTAATGAAATAAAAAAATATTATGTTGATATAAATAATAAATAAAAATGTTATGTTTCATTTATGTAATTCATTGAATGACACACACGAACATATATATTTCTTCTTAAAAACAAAATAACATGATCATTAGACTTTCAAAAGTAAAGAGGCTAAATTAACCTTATTACGAGCCACAAACCGAGTCTCACGCCCTCCGCACCGCGTCCTCCTACACGCCTGCGCACTCACACACGCACACGGCTACAATTCATACACACATTATGCACATTTGCCGGCCGGCACCGACTGGGAAGCTTGCTACCCCGGCGACGGCGACGGCGCTGGCAGGACTCAACGCCGGGCCGACGTCGGCGCCGGTAAGTGGAAAAGCGAGCCAATACATTTTCATATATTCTTGCTTCCCCGGCACCGGCGCCGGCTAATTGAAAAACGCCAGGCCAGCACCGACTAGGAAACTTATTACCCCGGCGCCGGCGACGTGTAAAAATGTACGCCCTAATATAAGGGTGTAGATCGTCTTTGATCACCATAATATATTAGTTCCTCTTTTCTCCATAACGCATGTGTGTCGCTTCAGTATTTAGTTTGGTTCTTTATCAGAAAAAATCGCTAATGACCAATTTTATTTTTATGATAGATCTTGCGTTCCCTGGTTCGTCCTCCTTTTAAAGAGTTGCTTTTAATAAAAGCATGTACTTAACAAAAACATTTAAATATCCCGGGTAAAATGTAATGAGTATTTTAATCTGTGGAACTCTTATGTCAAAATGAATGTCATGTAGTCTATGATGTAAGTCTATGGTTACTGAACTGTCAACAATAAAAAGTCACACCACGTTTTACAAGAAGTCTGTTATTTATTTTAAAATATCACGAAAATCCAGCACGATATTTAAGAGGTTATGGGCCCAGACATAGCCCTCGGCCTAATAATCGTGCTGGATTAGTTTTTTATCAAGAAAGCTGCGGTCAAGCGGCAATAAATACGTCGGCCAGCTCGGGGCTGCGGTGGCGGTCGGCGGTTTGGTCGGTGAAGGCCAATATATCAATAACGCACGTGAGACGTGTGATTGCGGTAAAGCAACAATAATACGGCGATGGATTCCGTCGGAAATATGGCTACTGGACAAAGCCATCAGCAGCTTCAAGGTGTTGAAAACTGGACAGCGTGGTGTTTCAAAATACGAGTCCTCCTAAGAGCTATGGACCTCTTAGACGTCGTTGAAGGCACATTCCAGGCCAACGAAGATCAGACCAAATGGATGCAGAAAGATGCGAAAGCTCAAGGTATGTTGGTAACAAGCATATCTGAAAAGGTTATACCACAAATAGTAAGCTGCAAAACGTCAAAACAAATTTGGGATAAGCTACATACAATATTTGAACAGCGCGGCGAGCTGTCTGTGCATATACTTCAGCAGAAGTTCTTTTCAATGAAATTTGAAGAAAGGGAAACCGTATCAGAGTTTCTAGGAAGGTTCGAGTCTCTCCTGAGTAAATTGAAGAATCTGAACGCTGAAGTGAGTCAAACCATGGCCATCACAAAGATAACTTCATCTCTCCCATCACAATTCCAGCACTTTGTGTCAGCGTGGGAATCGGTGCCAGCAGAAAAAAGGACCATGGACGAGCTAGCGTCGAGATTACTGATAGAAGAGCAACGTGCTTCAACCAAAAACAAAGAAGATGAGTCGTCTGCGTTCATTCACAAGTCTACAAGAAAATGCTATCGGTGTGGCAAAGTAGGACATCTGAAAAAGGACTGCAAATCAAAAAGTAAAGGTACAATAATTAATGATACTAAGTGTAATATTTGTAAGAAAAATAATCATAAAAGTTCAGATTGTTGGTTTAAAAATAAAAATGAGAAAAGTCAAAATGTAAACAAAGGAAATCAAAGCAAAGCATTCTCTGTGTTCGAGCTATCATCATTGTTTTACAGTCAATTAGAAAGGGATAATTGTTGGGTAATGGATAGTGGAGCTTCAGAGCACATGTGTCATGATTTTAATATGTTTTTAGACTACAAAAAACTAGAATGTCCTAGGTCCATAGTAATTGGAGACGGCAAAATCATACAAGCCATTGGTATTGGAGTTATTTCTTTAGAAGCATTTACAGGTAAACAATGGATAAATACAACATTAAATAACGTTCTACATGTTCCTAGCATCAAGATGAATCTATTTTCAGCAAGTTCAACTACAGATAGAGGTTATGTTTTGACAATTACTAGTAAAATGTGTTATTTCAGGAAAATTAACAATAACAGTGTTTGTGCACTAGCATATAGGAAAAATAACTTATTTATAATGAAGTTTAGGTCTCATAAAGTTCAAAATGCTTGTGTTGGTAAATCAAGTGACAGCTTATCTGAATGGCATGCTAGAATGTGCCACCAGGATATTGAACAGGTAAAAAACATGTTAAATAAATGTGATATAGATTTCAGTGCTGGTAAACAAGAGGAAATAACATGTGAGGCATGTGTTTTGGGTAAGTTACATAAGAAACCGTTTCCTATAAGTTTAAATAGGGCATATAAGCCCGGTCAATGCTTACATATGGACTTATGTGGACCTATGGATACTGTCTCATTAGGTGGATCCAGGTATTATCTACTCATAAAGGATGACTTTTCAAAGTATAGAACGGTTTATTTTCTGAAAAATAAGTTTGAAACAGTTGATAAAATTAAAACTTTTTTAAATTTTGTTACTAAAAACTTAGAATATAAAATTGAAGTAATAAGATCTGATTGTGGTTCTGAATTTATGAACAAAGAGGTGAAGTCTCTCCTAGATAATTTAGGTATTGTACATCAAAATAGTGCTCCGTACACACCCCAGCAAAATGGTTGCATAGAACGTGAAATGCGTACAATAACTGAAGCAGCCAGAACAATATTATTATCAAGTAATTTAGATAAGTCTCTTTGGGCTGAAGCTGTCAATACAGCTGTATACGTTATAAACAGAACTGGTAAAAGTAGGATTAAAAATGTAACTCCATATGAGCTCTGGTATAAAAAGGGACTATATGATATAAATAATTTAAATGTGTTTGGTTCAAAAGTAGGTGTACATATTCCAGATCATTATCGCAAGAAATGGGATAGCAAAGCTGAAATAGGATACTTTGTAGGTTATAGTGAAACAACAAAAGGTTTTAGAATTTATTTTCCCCATAAAAATGATGTTTTGATTAAAAGAGAGGTAACATTTCTGAAAGGCAATTCTAGTAGTCAAAAGTTAGGCAATACTTTTCAAGATCATAATATTATAACCCCACTATTATTAAAAGAAGAAATAAATAATAAAGAGGATGAAATAAGAGAAGAATATCACAGTTTTAATGAGGAAGGTGAAGAAGATTTAACACAGTTATCAGATCTTGATGAAAATACAGAAGTACAAGCAGAGGAAATTCTAAATTCAGAAGAAACATCCCAGTCAGAAGAAGAAGAGGCAGAAGAAACACCTCAAGTACTAACACATTCACGGAGAGGCAGAGCAATAAAAAAACCATCAAGGCTAGATGACTACGATACAAACCTTCTGTCCATCGGTACAGAGCCAGCTACTCTAGAGGAAGCGCTTGACTCTGAAGAAAAAGAAGAGTGGAAGATTGCTATGAAGACTGAGCTAGATACTCTGATAGAAAATAACACATGGACAGAAGTAAATAGCGTACCAGAGGGGAATAAAGTAATTTCTAGTAAATGGGTTTTTAAAGTTAAACAAGTAGGTACTAATAAAGTATATAAAGCTAGGTTGGTAGCAAGAGGCTTTGAACAGTCTGATTGTGATTTAGAAGTATATTCTCCTGTAGCTAAATTGCCTACTTTTAGAGTTTTTATAGCAGTTGCAAATAAACTTCAACTTCCAGTTCATCAGATGGATGTTGTAGGCGCCTTTCTACATGGTGACATTGATGAGACTGTATACATCAAGTTACCAAGCGGTGAAACATGCAAGTTAAATAAATCATTGTATGGTTTGAAAAAGTCTCCTAAATATTGGAATAATAAGTTTGATGACTTCATGAGTAAAGAAAATTTCAATAAATCTAAAAATGATCATTGCTTATATTTCAGAAAGGTAAATGAATGTATGCTATACGTTTTATTATTTGTTGATGATATTCTTATGTTTTGCACTGAAAACAAGGTTTTGGAAGATTTTAAAAGCGAGCTCAGCAGTAACTTTAATATGAAGGACTTAGGTTTAGCTAAATGTTATTTGGGTATCGATATTGATCAAAAGAAAGGTACAACGGTAATTAGTCAGAAAACATATCTTACTAAAGTTTTAGAGCATTATAATATGTCAGATTGCAAACCAGTTTCTACTCCAATAGACCAAAACTTTAAGTTCGAAATACTAAAAAGGGAAAAATCTGAAAGTCCAGAAATAGAGAAAAAGTGTAGACAACTCGTAGGCAGCTTAATGTATGCAGTTTGTGGTACAAGACCAGATCTATGTGTATCAGTTTGTTTCCTCAGTAGGTACCAACACTGTGCTAGTATTATGTTGTACAAGGCATTGAAACGTATTCTAAGATATATAAAAGGTACATTAAATTACTCTTTGGTATATAATAGCACATCCACAGAATTGCAAGGCTTTGTTGATGCAGATTGGGCCGGTGACACACAAGATAGAAAATCTACCACTGGTTATTTGTTTAAATTATTTGATTGTACTGTAGTATGGTGTTGTAAAAAACAACTTAGTGTGTCATTATCCTCCACTGAGTCCGAATATATTGCATTAAGTATGGCTATTTCAGAAGCATGTTGGCTGAAAAACTTGTTATGTGATTTTGATATTGTCTGTAATGAAGTGATCTTGTATGAAGACAATCAGTCAGCAATAAAACTTGTTTATAAAAATGAAAATAATAAAAGATTAAAGCACTTGGATATAAGGTATCACTTCATTATGGACAAAATAAAGGATAAGTGTATTTCAGTAAAGTATATTAAAACACAAGATAATTTAGCTGATTTATTAACTAAGCCATTGGGAAAAACTGTTTTTGAGAAGTTTGTTAAGTTAATTTTTTAAGAATATAGGCTATGTACATAATCTATGTAATGTTGGTGATGCATTTTTATAGTTTCATTCCGTTAAAAATGAGGGAACAAGTTAAGTATTTGAATGTGCCAATATAAAATGCATTACTAACAATTTAGTTAGGATTAAATAGCTTAATATTTATGTTTTAAACAGGGAAAACAGGAAAATATTATGTTGAGGGGTGGTGTAAAAATGTACGCCCTAATATAAGGGTGTAGATCGTCTTTGATCACCATAATATATTAGTTCCTCTTTTCTCCATAACGCATGTGTGTCGCTTCAGTATTTAGTTTGGTTCTTTATCAGAAAAAATCGCTAATGACCAATTTTATTTTTATGATAGATCTTGCGTTCCCTGGTTCGTCCTCCTTTTAAAGAGTTGCTTTTAATAAAAGCATGTACTTAACAAAAACATTTAAATATCCCGGGTAAATGTAATGAGTATTTTAATCTGTGGAACTCTTATGTCAAAATGAATGTCATGTAGTCTATGATGTAAGTCTATGGTTACTGAACTGTCAACAATAAAAAGTCACACCACGTTTTACAAGAAGTCTGTTATTTATTTTAAAATATCACGAAAATCCAGCACGATATTTAAGACGACGGCGCCGGCAGGACTCATCGCCGGGCCGGCGCCGGCGCCGGTAAGTGGAAAAGCGAGCCATACATTTTCATATATTCTTGCTTCCCCGGCACCGGCACGGCGCCGGCGCCGTCGCCGGTGCCGGTGCCGGGCCGGCTAATGGAAAAACGCCCAACCTCTTTAAGAAATCTCATTGCTGGACTCTACGATTGCTCGTCGCTGTGATCGTCGGATCGTGCAGCGCGAGCGATATCCGCTAGTGTCGCTGTCAACTTACATAGTGAATAACAAACTTCAGTCATAGCGTGAGCTGGCGTGGCTCATCTATACCTATTACAATAAACCATCGCTGATCTTCAATTATATTAGAATTTCGAACGTGATGTTTAGAAAAATTCTTTAAATTCTGCGATGAGTTCGATTGTGTATTCACTTGGGTTGAAGTGAGCTCATGAACATTACAAGTTTTTTTTTTTTATAAATAAATAGCTTTAGTGATGAAAAAATTTAGGATAAACCAAAGAAAACCAGTTACAAGTTTCCACTATTACAGTACCACTACTTGTGTGCCGATAGGTTCATGTGGATCCAAGATTCTTTCCACGCTCGAGATCCAATAGAAAGGAAATTGTATCATTGAGTTCTCTAGCACCTTGCACTTTAAAACCAGATTCACGTGTTCCGTGTGGAATTATCAACCGGAAATCACTGTCGCCTGATTTCGACTGTAGGGCCCTAAGTGCTAAAGTTTGGGAACCGCTGGCCAATAATGACAGCGATAAATTGTTCAAGGAAATGTTAATTGTTCTAGACTCTAGAACAAGTTTCTGAAGTTAATTTTATAATTTCTTCATAACTATGTTGATGATTTAAGTTCTTGGAAACTTTTGTCACAGCAAAGTAAGCTTTATTATTCAGACTTCTGTTTTAAACTTTCTTGTTTTATTTTTATTTAAAGAAAATAAACTTTGTTCAAACAATGTTTTGTCAATCATGTGTTTTAACGATGTTTTAGTAATTATAAATGATAAAAAAACTTGAGAGGTGTCAAGGGACACCCGGATGGAACGAAGTTACTGTATACACTCAACAAAAATAACCGTCGCGACTCCACTCCACTCCGCTCCCCTCCGCTCCCCTCCGCTCCCCTCCCCTCCACTCCACTCCACTCCACTCCACTCCACTCCATTCCATTCCATGGTAATAAACACATTACCCTCCTTTGCGCCGCGCAGTCGCTTATAAGTGTCGTGACAACTTTTCGTAAGATTTTTTTCCGTCCAGCCCCCTTTCACAACGCGCGATAAGGAACTTCGTTCCAAAAATTGCAACTATTTTTACCCGACTGCGCGACGCAAAGGAGGGTAATGTGTTTTTACTTATCGGAATGATCTTCACCTATCATTATAGTCATCAGCATCATCATCAGCCTATAAATAAATATTCTCACTGCTGGCCCTGCTGGGACATAGGCACCTCGTCTCTGTGAGAGGGAGTGGGCCATAATACACCACGTAGGCCCAGTGCAGTGCGGTGGAGACTTCACATATCTTCAAATTTTTGGTTCTAGAATATGCTGGTTTCTTCACAAAATATTTTCCTTCACCGTTTTGAGAGCACAGGTGATGAAATAAATTACACAAAGTAATGCGCCGGGCTGGGTTCTAACCCTACGCGATAAGTGTCTTATGATTAGTAACCTACGCTACATTTTAATTTCAAATTACACCTGTGCGAAGGCATGGCGTGTAGCTAGACTCGCTAGTATTTAAGGCTTAGTCAAAACAAAAGAATCCCTAGCGGCATCACGTGTTAATTAGCAGTATTACCGCAGTAACCTTCCCAAAAAATAGGTTTAACTAGATTAGATAGTGTTTACTAAAATCCGGTAAGTAGTTTTGGAGATTAGCCAGCCATTCCACCAGAACACGGTGTAGAGATTGTAGACAACGTGCTGTTAATTTAGTGAAATGCTAGGTTTTGTTAGAAAATTCTAGAAAATGACTGCCTTCTTTGCAACTTTGGTAGAGAAAACTGCAACCGCATTTTGACGGTATGTATGGCTGTGTCGCGAGTTCGATTTGCGCACGGAACAAATATTTTTTTGACCTACTAATAATTTGGTCTGGGTCTGGCGATTTGTAGATATGTGGGAGTAAAGCACCCACGAATACCCACGATACAGGACGAATTCCTTCAATGGGGAAACGTTATTAAAATAAATACTGGTTCTGACAAAGCGCGTTCTAAAAACATTATGGAATGCAATTAATTATTGAGCTGCATTTTCTGATAAAACAATAATCACTCATTCACGTTTTGCCAGGGTATAGAGAAGTCGCGTTTAGTTATTAGTTAAAAAGTAAGTAGATAGAGAGAGGGAACTGGGGCCTTAACCAGGCGTATTCCGGCGAGTGAAAGTGACAGAGCTATACAAGTCATCTAGCGCCATCTCGTGCACTCACTGGAACAAGCTTGGTTTTAAGACGTTGTAATACCCCCCAGGGGCCAGAAAATCGCTCCACTTTTTACTATCAAATAGTCCAGCAGTACTTTTACTTTCAACCAGACTTACTTTCAAAACTATAATTTGGCTATCTAATTAGTATGGATTGTATCAAACCACAAATTGGCAAACCACAACTCAATTTCAATATGAGTAGGTACTTTAGTAGTGAGTAGGCTTGGTAGCTACCTACCTACTTTGCATTCTGGTTTGCTACTTTAGTATAGCATTAGGTACAGAATAAACTATCGAGTATGCTCTGTTTCTCCTGTATAGAGTCTACTTTAGCGGATTTTTTATTTTGGTAGGTACCATTGGATTTTCCTGTACGGACCAAATATTTACGTATGATCACAAGTATGTAGTTGTTCAGGGTCTGGGCGTTGTGTATGAGAGTTTGTATGTTTGTAAACGCACTTTATAATGCAGGAGGAATTCGTAGAGCCAATATTCTGAGGAAAGCTGACCCTCATAGATAAATTATAAGTTTACCAACTCGTGGACAGGAGCAAAAGGAATCCACCAAAGTCTAACGAGATCCCCAGCATTTTTAGCACGTAAGTAGAACAAGCGCTAGATGAAACCAAAAGTGACGCCCCTTTGCGTTTTTATGAAAACTAAGTTGTTATTCGCGGTTTTACCCGCTGCTAGGCTCCTATTAGCCGTAGCGTGGCGCCTTCCTCCATCCAACACAAAAACAGTTTTCTGATTTGAACCAGGAGTTCCTGGGATTCGACCAAAGAAACTTTTCAGCTTTATAATATCTTAGTATTGACATCATCAACATCATCAGCCTTTATTGTTCCCTCTGCTGGGACGCAGGCCTCCTCTATGTGAGAGAGAGTGGGCCAATTTCCACCACGCCCCGGCCCAGAGCGGATTGGTGGATGTCACATGTCTTCGAATTTTTGGTTCTAGGACATGCCGGTTTCCTCACTATGTTTTCCTTCACCGTTTTGAGAGCAGTGATCATGAAATAAATCACACAAAGTAATGCGCCTGGCGGGGTTCGAACCCACGACCATACAACTCGTAAGTCGAGACCGATACCACAGGGCCACCACTCCTCTAGTATTGGCATAGATTTAGAAAAAATCCTAAGATGATTCTCTGAATTCGATAAATCGACGTACCATACATTACCATGAAAGCTTTAATGAATACAGTTTTCCCTGTCAAATAAAACACGACAGATCACGGCAGAAGAATTCGAATTACCATGTTTAGTCAGCTCTGCTCATCAGTATGTCGCGTTGGTAAACAGCGTGACGGCAATAAATACGAGTATCTACTTTCTCCGTTGAGAAAATATTTCCTGATCAGTTTAGCGCAGTTTTTGATATGTGGAGCACTACTGAATTGAGACTGCATTTCAGGAGAAGTGCTTGTCCAGTGCAGACTGATGATGTCATGTCACAGGTCGCTTCCAACCGGTATAAGTGGAAATCAAAAGGGGAGGCCTATGTTCAGCAGTGGACGTCTTACGGCTGAGATGAAGATGATGATGATGATGATGCTTGTCCAGTGGTAATGGCCTCCTACTTGCGAGTTTTGGGTCGTTGATTAGAACCCAATCAGGCGCATTGCATTGCGTAATTTATTTCAACACCATTGCTCTCAAAATGGTAAAGGGAAACATCAAGGAAACCGGTAAGTCCTAGAACCACAAATTCGAAAACATTTAACATTTACCAATCCGCACTGGACCTGCAACTGCATGGTAGACTAAAAACCACTCGGTCCCAGCATTGGTAACAATAAAGTATCCATAATATATCTTTGGACAGGGTTGAAACATAAATTCTCAAGGCAAGATTTCTATATAAGTAAGGTAAAGGGAGATTATTTGGTGAGACAGGCAACACAATAATAGTCTTAAAAGTCCGTCTATAATGCAACTATAATAGTTCACCACTGAAGTGGTCAAGACGTAGTGACACATCATTTCGCATTACAGCATGCATAGGTAACGTTTTGAGAGACTTTTAAGACTCTATCACTGAGTTGCCTGTCTCACCAAAATATATCTCCCTTTACCCTACATTGAGAGGTGATTTAAGTTAAGACTGCGTACTGCACCTTCTTTGTGAAGACACAGGCTCTCAGCTGAGGAAGTATTCTTTTGTAGGGACCAGCTCATGTGCTCAGGTTAGATATAATCAACTTAGGTAGGTACTGCTGAATCGCCTAGGGTTAAGGTCGAGAGGATGGGCACCGGTATTCTCTTCCTACGCACACTCTGGGCGCTCGTTACAGCATCCTCTGACTGCCAATTTAACACACATCAAGCGCAATAGAAAATTATTGCTCTTATGTCACTATTGTTGAGGTGTGGTTGCGATCTATGCTGTAAATATAATCGAGATGCCCTTGTTCTGAAAATAACAGTTATGGTCTATGGAATTAAATAGAGAGCAGCTGGCTCAGGGTATCGACTCGACTTACGAGTACTTTGTGTAATTTATTTCATCACCACTGCTCTTAAAACGGAGAAGGAAAACACTTGAGGAAACCGTTTGTTCTAAAACCAAAATGTCAAAGATACGTCTACCCACCTGCTGCACTGGGCCCACGAAGTGGATTAGGCCCACTCCCTCAAACGGCTCCCTCTGTATCAGCAGTAAGAACATTTATAGCTATAATGTACCTAGCTACTTAATGTCTAGGCTGATGATGGAATTGAATATGGCAACCTGGCAAACTTTTCTCCCTTTGTTTGCCATTTGGCTTGTTTGTGAGAAATAAGTTGAAGCCTTAGATTCTGACCGGCCCTGTCTTTTTCCGCTACAGTGCCCGTGCCACATTATTTTGGACAACTATTTTCTGCGTTGATGTTTTAATCTAAGTCTCCGTTGAGATCGTCAACCATGACCTAAAACCAGATCTGTGAATATGCATTGAATGTTTATTAGCAAAGATTTAAGAGATGCAAATAAAGCCCTTGGTTTAGCTTCATATAGTCTTTTTATATTCTTAACATACCGCCGTAAAACTGCAATTTATCTTGCAATTAACTCCCACATTGTTCTTCAAAGTTATTTGAATTCATTAGCTCCTTTTATGAAGATAGCGTGACTTAGAATAGATGTCTCTTTATTTAAGAAAATACCTGCCTGCCATTGTTTAATCAGAAAATAGTAAATTATTACGTCTTTTTATCGAGTCAGCTTGCTGCGATGAGGCATTTTGTATCTGTCTTTGTTATTATGATATGTCAGAGAGATGGATTAGAATTCTTTTGCTTAATAGCATTTCCGTGTATGAATTTCAATTTCAATTGTTAATGGTGCCTAATGTGTCAAGAATTGGGGGAAAGTAGACTTGCGTAATAATGGGATGCGTGGGTGATTTTACTTATATTACGGTCATGCACCCAGATGTCACTATCAAATTAATGGGGACCAAAGATATTCTGTTCAACTGTGTGTTATGGTAACAATTAAGCATATAGCCCGCCTAATTGAAAGCGGTCACTAATAGCCTATCGATGCCTGAAACACCAGAGTTCACCAGAGTCGAACTCTGTGCGTTGCAGACCCTGCAACTTTTTCAGGGTGTGATGAAATTGTAGAAGGGGAAGGAGCCTTGTTTTAACAGTTAAAGGGAAAAATAGTTCGAGTGAAATATGTTTACACCGAAGTTCTCCCTGCTATCGGCACAATGATATTTTCTGAAGGGTAGAGCAGGGGGCGTCGAAATGTTCATATGTACTAAACCAAAATCAAATATTTTTATTTGACATAGGCCTATGAGGGCATCTATAAAACGTCGACAACAGGTGCTCAATTCGGGTTGCTCGATTCCATGGAGAAGAACCGGCAAGAAACTCCATGGTACCTTAGAAACACCACATTTCACCGGTATTTGTCCACTGGCCATCACAAATGAAACCATTACATATATTATTTTATCATCTACGATTCTACGTAATAATACCCGAATGTGATGCTTTCTGGCTTCCCTATCATGTGATACCAGATTATAAGGAAGACCTTGAAGTTCGTAAAGTCACCCTCGTGGAATGCCTGTCATGATAGGTACCTGTTAAGTATATAAACATGACAAAACGCGAATCCTAACGATAAGCGTGACCTTTGAATTCCGGCCGCAAACCAGTAAATGGCCCTTCTCTATCTTGGTACCAACCTACTTTCTTACCTACAATTTTTGTAAAAAAATATATATTCAGAGTAAAAGTAAAAGGCTGGTAAGGTCGTTCCAGCAGTACCTATTCAGATTAAAAAGAAAAGGTTGTTGCAGCAGGATTGGAAAGATGATTCTTTTACCCCAATTCGGCAAAGGTCAGTTTGAAGGTCAGGTTTCAAAGTTTCAATCTACATAAGGATTTGTTAGCCCAGGAGCCACCAATCCTGAAAGCTCCGTGATCACGGATTCTAATGTTTTTAATAAAAAATATAAGTTAACGTTTAGACGAACAAGATTTGCTTGGTCGGCGTGGATTTGATTGGCCGGACATATTTTAATTAAATTTTTTTATTATTAAATTTCCATAATTTATTTCCGTCATCACGGATTTTGATTAATCTTATATAGAATTGTGGGAAATATTCTGTTCAACAAGAAAAAATCCGGCTGACCAATGATTTTTAGCCGGAAAGGTCACGCATACCTATTTGAATGGTGTGTTAAGGGGTAAAATTTATCCATTATCACGGAAACCTTTTTTTTTTTAATTCACTCGTTTTAATGTCACATTTATGATTATCTTGGTATGCGTGCTTACAAACTGCCGAAAGTATCGTGCATACCAAATTTTAACTCTCCGCTTTTTAACGGTTTCTATATTTCTGTAAAGAGTGAGTGAGACAGATTTTTGGTTCAAGGTTCCACCATGCTGGAAAACTTTAACGCAAAAAATATTACGCACCATTTTTGTAAACGCAATGTGGCAAAATGCTACTGAACCCATTTGTACATTATATGATCCAACAGAATGTGGATGGCAAGTAAATGAATCCAGTAAACTCGAACCATTGTGGTACATTGGCCCATCAGCACCGTTAAAGGATGAGGAAATATTAAGTTGCCAACAGAATGAGGAAGAAAACGAAGAATCAGAAGAAGAGAGAAATGATAATTTTGATGATAATGATGTAGATGATTATTAATTAATAAACTTGAATTGAACATATTTTTTGTATCAACCTTCATTTCTTATATAATCAACCCAAATAAAAATTTTCCTGTATTTCCTCTTTTCCATATTAATTAGTATAATAAATAGTTAAAAACTTGAAGAAGAGACCAGAGGTAGAAGAAAGACTAAAAGAAATGTCATCAAGTAAGTGAAATCTATAATAGTATGATCCTCACTCACACAATAAAATTTGGTATGCGCGATACTTTCGGCAGTTTGTAAGCACGCATACCAAGATAATCATAAATGTGACATTAAAACGAGTGAATTAAAAAAAAAAAGGTTTCCGTGATAATGGATAAATTTTACCCCTTATCACACCATTCAAATAGGTATGCGTGACCTTTCCGGCTAAAAATCATTGGTCGGCCGGATTTTTTCTTGTTGAACAGAATATTTCACACAATTCTATATAAGATTAATCAAAATCCGTGATGACGGAAAAAAATTATGGAAATTTAATAATAAAAAAATTTAATTAAAATATTTCCGGCCAATCAAATCCACGCCGACCAAGCAAATCTTGTTCGTCTAAACGTTAACTTATATTTTTTATTAAAAATATTAGAATCCGTGATCACGGAGCTTTCAGGATTGGTGGCTCCTCGCCTATGTAGAAATGAAGTTTAGATTTGGTGAGATCCTTTTTATGACATGTATGTCGTCAGTTCGAACTCAGTCAGGCTCATTACTTTTTGTAATTTATGTCATCAACACTACTCCCTATAACGGTAAAGGAAAACATTGTGAGGAAACCGGGCATGTCCTAGAACCAAAAATTCGAAGACTGACATCCACCAATCCGCACTGGACCCACATGGTGGATTATGGCCTACTCTCTCTCACAAGAGGAGACCTGTGTCCCAGCAGTGAGAAAATTTATAGGCTGATGATGATGATTCCCACATTTCTTTTTTAACAAATTGTTAAAGTAGGATGTAAGTAAATATACAACTGACAAGCTGCATCCAATAACGAATCTAGTCTTTGGAGAAACAAAGCAAATTAGACCTAATGTCTGTGTTAGTAACTTTCCAAAAGAAATCCCTGATAATTTTGATCACATTATTTCTAATTTAGTCGTAAATACATCCAATTTTCTTAAACTATTTGTGAGTTAGGAACCTAAAATTCCCTTTTGTATTTCAGCGAAACAACTCAGAAAGGCATTTGTAAAGAATTTCATAGTTTTTATTTTATTAATAGACATTCTAGGCACGCAACAGACTTTACTTAATGCTGAAGGAGAAATTACTGATTCAGTATAAAATACTCATCAGTTCATAAATAACGCATATTTTTATGTAAAATTGTAAATTAATGATTGTCAGGCGCGCTACTGACGTGGTTTGTCCCGGGATTTGACAACTTTAATTTGCCTAGCTATTTAGCAAGTAGATTGTCATTATCAGATTTTCAACTTTATGTTATACAACTTGTAACGCCGAAAGCGCAAAACCTCTCGTGGGGTAACTCAGCCCACGTTACTGAACAATTTTTAGTCTAACACTTTTGGAAATTCGCAAAAAAAAGGTTTTTCATACAGATGTGCCAGACCAATTTCTCATTTTGCATTTTTGCGAATTTTCAAAAGTCTTAGAACAAAAATTGTTCAGTAACATGGGCTGAGTTACCCCACGAGAAGTTTTGCGCTTTTGGCGTTACACGCTGTACAAGCACAGAATATAATTATAATAGTACCTAGTACAAGTATAATTAGTATGAACTATAACAAGATAGAGATAAAGATACCTAGTGTAGTTTCAACGACGATGACGGTGTCGAAGGACTAATAGGTAGCACTGCTGGAAATTATAAAGCCAGACAGGAACGTTATAGCTGGATTGTTTAAATTTGGAATTTCCACATAGAGCAGTAGCATGGCATAAACGTGAAACGATTTTTTTTTTAGAAAAGTTTTTATATATCACTACATAGTATAAAACAAAGTCGCTTTCTCTGTCCCTATGTCCCTTTGTACGCTTAAATCTTTGAAACTACGCAACGGATTTTGATGCGGTTTTTTTTAAGAGATAGAGTGATTCAAGAGGAAGGTTTATATGTATAATAACATCCATTAAATAGTGGAGAAGTACTGTTATTTTTGAGGTTTCTAATGTGATGTCGTAAATAATTACATTTTTTCCGCTTACATTGCAAACGCAGGCTGAACCCTACGAGTTATATCAAAATAATGTACTAAGTATTGTACACATTGAAAAGGTCTACAGAAAAGTCCGCGATGGTATATGTCTATCTCTTATGGATAACCCACAATAACTTTTTTTTGTCATTTACTTTTTACGACAAATAATGGCTAATTTTCGAAGCGATTTTAACCAATACAGCATTAATCCTTAACCAATTAAATACATTGAATACATTGTTCATTTAATATAGATCTATATGGCCCTTTACACCGTATGATTTAAGTGAATATTTTCGAAGATATTACAGATTTAAAAATTGCGGGACGTAGCGTTTCCGGCGATACCGGCCGGCCGGCCGCCCGGTGCGGCAAGAGCGACTTTGTTTTAAACTATGTAGTGATTCTGTAATATGTTGTAAAATTAACATAAATAGTTAAAAATGTAAAAAGTAAATAAGTAAAAATGTGGAAATCTTCATGGTATAGGGAAAGGGGGATTGTTTCACTCCAAATTTAACGCGTGCGGGCCACGGGCATTAATGAATAAATCAAAACTACTGGATCGATTTTAATCACATAGGCTATATAATTTATACCCGTGCGAAGCCGGAGCGGGCCGCTATGTTTTATATACAACGATCACAGTTTTTCTTTAGTGTATTTAATATCAGCATTGCACCCGTGCGAAGCCGGGGCGGGTCGCTAGTAGGTAATAATTTAAGAAAAAGTTATCATTGCTTACCTTAATATTGCCATTAGTCAAACATCGATGTTGTCATACTTACCTACTTTAAAAAATATCGTAAACTTCGAACCACGTTTTTGGCGCACAATGTTTGACCCTCATCAGTCTATACTTTTATGGATTGTTAACGACACAATTGTGATGATTTTACAGCTAATAACCGTCTATTTAAAAAGTATAAAACAATGAGGAGGCAACTGTTAAACTGCGAATGCTTGACTGGGTCAGAGGGTCAACTAAGGTTCGGATTTACATAATGGAATAAGTAAGTACTTACTCAAATAATCAAGTTGTTACACATTTCCATACAGGTTCGTAACCTCAGCCCTCTTTTAGTTAGTAAGTTTAAAAGGACACTAAGAACAGAAAACAGGATTTTATTTGATACCTATTAGTGTTGTCTCTGATCTTGTAGATTTTGAAGCCCTATATTTAGGAAACCTCAAGTATAATTCAGGACGACAAATGTGGCGAGAGGCCGGTAAATAAGATCACAATCCTCGGCTCTTTCGGTCGACTTTAAAGAACAGTGAAAGTCGTTTCAGTATCCTACTTAATTACGTTTAAGATTAGCGCCAAAACTTCACGACATTTCAGCAGTGAGTGTAACCTAGATACGGTGAAAACACGCATAATAAATAATAAAATCCGAAATGTACATACTAAACTGAGGTAAACATCGCTATAACTACCTCAAAGGCTCTGACAATAAAAGCTTTGACGTCAGAATTATTTTTACACACGAATACACAATATTTTTAATAAACACTTTCCCTCCAATAATTTCAAACAAAACTACGAAACCACTTACCCGGGTATAAATGATCCATTTGTTTGTGTGGTGTAATTTTGTTTTTCGCGCGCACTCACGTCTACCCACATTTTTTAATTCAGTTTATTTATGTTTGTCGAAAATAAGCCATGGCGAATTTATCGCGGCGTTTGTCCACCTAGCGATCTCTGTCGTGACTACCGAGTGCCGCTTGTTATGAATGAAAGTTTCTGCGCTACCCACGGTGTTAAGGGCTTTGCTTATAAAGTAGAATGCGCGCGCAAGGGGAAATCCAAGATTGTTAAAGTACGTGGGAACGGCAGACAGTAATGGTTAATAAATCTTATGCTTTAAAATATGAGGGGGATCTCGAGAATGCCTGTGAATAATATATGAGCAAGATGGATTGTTTCCGTATGAAAGTAAAGTGGATCACATTTTTGCTAGGCGTTAATGTTTAATGTATTGTTGTTTTTCTTCGAGCACGAGTCTTTTGTTATCAACTTTCTTATTTTCTTCTTCTATTATTTGTGACTGAGATTATTTTCTGCGATACATACACTAAACTAAGATAATTTACAATGAAAAAGATTAGTTTTTATGAAATCGAATTACAAAAAAAATTTTTATTTCATATAGCAACACTGGACTGTGGTTGTCACAAAGTTCAAAAACCTTTTGAGATATTTAATCTGTGACAAAAATTGTTGTGAGTCAGGCGATTTATCGGCGTTTTATTTTGCTTTTTTCCTACAAATTCGTCTTCTTTATTTCACGTAGGAGTTAGTACAAATAATGTAAAATGGCCATAAATTTAGATAAACACAAACAGGCGTTAGTCGCTGGGTGGAAGGACGTATTAGACGAGAAAACTGACACCAACTGGTGAGTACAAATCTTCGTATAGTCGACCTACTTGCTAGGGAAATTAAATAAACAGCCGCCGTTGATTAAAATGATGAATTGAATTCATTAGCGTGGCTTTTGCAGTGGTCCTTATAAGTGATGACAATAGATTGGAGTAATAAGCGGTGCATTCACTTGCGCTTGCATTCCATTTACCAAAAACGATCGTAGTAAATGAAATCGTACGTTTGTGAAAACGTTTAACTCTAAAAAGTTGTTAGTTTGGTTGTTGCCCTGATTATTTTCAATCAGCATGTAACCCTACCACAAGCTGACACCACTCCTTTATTTGAAATCAAACATTGGCTCTAATTGATAGCTTTACAAATATTCTGCAACTAAAAAACCAGTTATGGCTTATAATTTGAATTAAGAACTACAATTTTATTCTGCCTACGCTTCTGGAGATTGAAGATATTAAAAAGTATGGTCAGTGGGTCATCTTAGTACCTACCTTTCATGGAAACATTTCTAAAAAATTGATAGTACTATCAACATGGTGTAGCTAAAATTACCTATATTCATATCATTTCCTTCCTCATTAACCCACAAAAAACAAGTATAAAGTGGTATAAAGTAAGATAAAAATGAAATAAATTCCCTATCTAAATCCTTGTAGTACGCAGGTTGATAAAATGTCCTATTTCCATCAAGACAGTCTTATCATGATGTAATATTTGAATATTTATCATTTGTAGCTTGAGTCACACGCATAACATTCAATATTATGATGAATGAAAGCTGAGATACTTTCAAAACATTTTCTTATAGCCCTTGTAACTGAGGTTGGCTTTATAAACGTCACTTAGATCTAGTTAGAATTGAAATGCCTTATTTTACTTAATACTTTTAAGAGAAAAAGTTTAAAACTACCACATCAATTTTACTAATTCTGTGTCTTATAAAGCTGCATTATTTAATATATTCCCATGTTTTTATAAACTCACTTTTCTTGTTTGTTTGTTTTTTTTTAGTGTATAATTATAAAAAATCAAATGGGTCCCCCCCAGGACAGGACAGGAGGGACTGTCAGACTTGTACTAACTAAAACCCAGTGTCCTGCGATAGCCCTTTTGCATTCCCGTAGCATGGTTACCTTGATAAGACAGTCTCACATACCCACATAAATATTATGACCCTGGAATACAAATGAAACTAGGAACAGAGAGAATTTTTAGTCAGTAAGACTGGTGTCTTTGCCCAAGAGTGGGGCTTAGAATGAATTTGGCGGTCCCTTTTCCTTAACCCAGGGCTAGAAAACTCATTTGATGATTTTACCACCCAAAAAAGGCTATAATTTCAATGCTAATGCAGGTTTTATTTTTATATAATAATATGCTATGCATTGATAGTTGCAGTAGTGGTTCAAACCCAAGCTGGGAACCAGTTTATACCATCACTATTGTTCTCATAATTAAAAAGGAAAACATTAAAAAATCAAACCATTGTAAAAAACAATAGTTTGAAGACATACATGGGCCATTATGGTGTGATCACCACATTCATTCCCTTTCCCAGAGAAGAGACTTGTGTCCTAGCAAGGGGAATTTTATAGACTTATTATTATGCTTAGAATAATGCAATTATAATATATATGTAGCTGTATATCTAAACTAATATTCTAAAGTTCTAAGATTTTGTTTGTATGTAGGGAGCAATCTATAAGTAACATTATTTCCAATACAAGATGTGTTAAAAATTATAATTTTGCCATGCTTATAAGCCATGCTGTCAGATTTATTATCTAGTAAGTTGGATAAGGAGGAAGGCTAATTAATGAATAATAATAATCCGGTGAAGCTTGAAAGAAATAGCGCGCGTTTAGGCCTAGAATGTCCAAATGTCCAGTTTGCAGAATGTTCACTGAACAAAGCCACAGATCATTGGCCACAGACAGAAGCTGGTTTCTTTTTTTTAATTATTATGATTTCTACACACAAAAAAGGTTAGTCATAAGCATAACAATAATGTTTATTTCTTTTCCAGGGCCTTATTCGGCTATGATGGCCAATCAAATGACTTAAAATTCATAGACAAAGGAGATGGAGGCATAGACGAACTTCTTAATGAGTTTAACAGTGGCAAAATACAGTATGCATTCCTAAAAGTGGACCAACCGAATGGAAGCATATCTAAATATGTGCTTATCAACTGGCAAGTAAGTAGATAAGATAATGACTGATAAAGTATGTTTTGTTTTCTTTAGATAGAACATGTTTTTCAATGTAAGCCTTTGTAGAGTGTCTCAGGGTTGCCACATTCATAAGCGAGCAGCATTGATATGCAGATGAATGTTCAGGAATCACAAACCGATCGCCGGTCGGCTTTTCGATACTGCTGATTCGAATTATGTGTCAATCCGAATGAACTACGCGGCACAAGCCGTTTGAAATAGAACTAATGCATAGGAATAGCTTTGGGTCGGCTTTCTTTCTTTATTTAGCGACAGGCTCGCGTTTTACCACTATTTCGCTTGATAGTAAGCAACCCCGGCAGGACTATGACCCTCTATAAGGGGGCCCCGTCATTAAGCTGACGCTCCTTGAGGCGCGCGTGGAAGGCATCGCGCCGTCGACCCGGGCATGGTCCATGGTCGGACAGCGAGTTGCCCTTTACTCGCCGCTCGCATGCCCGCGCCTACGGTAATCTGTGCCTACGGTGGCCGGAGATCGTCTGCGAAACACTTACTGATAGTAAGCGATGATGTGGTCGATGGTGAAGCACACGCTTGCCTAGAAGTAACCTATTGACTCTTGACTTAAAGATGCCAAGGTTTTAGCTATCAGGCAATACTGATCGCGAAGATAATACTACCGAATCTAAAATTAAGTGGGTAGCAACCCTGAATTACGTGATTCATTTAAATAACTTCAAAGATAGGTGTGGCGATTTTCTAACTACGAAGTTATCTAGTTTTATGACTAAGTTGGATTGGAATTGATTATTGCAAAAGAAGCTTGTATACCGGTTTGGTTTAAATAGGAACATGTAAGTTGGCCAAGTGGTCACAAGCGCGGCTGCTGAGCATGAGGTCCTGGGTTCGGATCCCGGGTAGCGCATAATTTTACTTACTGGGTATTTCTATTATGAATTTCTGAGTAGCAGCAACGGAGTCCGGATTTGTGTTTTTGATGGCAATAGGCTTTACGAAAGTTGCTTTGACAGCACAAAGTTCATATGGGGCCTAGTGGCTGGCTACCCTCCATTTGAACTCTGTATTTTTTTTTTCTTGAACTATGGTTAGATTTCGACTCAATAGTTGTAACTGAATCTATGGATTTTCTTTGGCTCTTCATTTATTCCTGTTTGAATTATTTTTATCATATATTAAAAAAAAAACATGCCAAAATAAAAATAATAGCCCAGCAGTATCAGGAACAGAGTTTAAGCTACCGGCAGTCAGGGCTCCAGAGAAAGGACCCTCCTATCAATGCGTGCCGTGTCAAGAAGCTAGAAGCAACTGCTTTAAAAATCAGGCCCTTCAGATGTTGGATTAATTATTATTTAGTATTATCATTTTATTTAGGTACTACTCATAATTTATAACAGCAGTTTAATGGAGGAAAATGTAGAAATAAATCATATAATATACAGTAAATAATACCTATCCAATAATACATAAAACCACTAAGTAACAATAATACAAGCAAATGTTACAAAATGTTTAGCCTGCTTAAAGGAAATCCCGGCTTATTGCAATTGGTACAGGAAAAAGTTTTGAAATGAAGTTATTTTTAGTTACATACACTAGTGTACCATACGGCCTTGTTTGGTTATTACACCTGACAGCTGATTAATGATACAAAGCGTAGAAAACACAATGTTATGCCATTCAATTAGGAAGGAGTGTTTGCTGACGCCATGTTGTGGGCTAAGCCGCGCTTGCCGAGGTTGGTCTGTTGACGGGTAACCATGCTGTCATAGCGAGTTTCCTCCGTGTCTCGGAAAGCACGGAAAGCACATAAAGCCGTTGCGTTGGTCCCGGCTGCCGTTTGTAGATCAATGACAGTCGTTACTGTTAGTCAGAAGTTCTAAGTCTGACAACCTGCAGTCTTTCAAAACCCCATGGTATCGTATTACTATACACTATTATTGTAGAAGGATATCCAGCTGCATCTGGTTCGACTGGAAGCCACCCCCCCCCCTGCTGTTAATATTGATGTTGTATTAGGGTCAATTCACAATTCACCGAGATGCAACCCTCCGCGCACATTTCAGAGCGACTCAAAATCTAACTTTGATAACTACATGGAAACATACACATTTCACCGATGACGCAACGCGACGAACGATGTGGGTGGGCCCTTTTTAATAGCTACTCAAAATCTAACTTTATTTACACTACACGATAATAAATATACATATTTCCAGTATTGTCGCGACGCGTTGTGTACTAACCCTTAACCCCCATTCGGACGAGCGCTTTTTTCTGGGCGTTAAAAAAGCGCTGAGTTATAACAAAAAGGTAAATTGAACTTAAATGTCACCGCCCAGATCTTAAAATCAAAATATAATTGAAGCGCTGACGCGTGAACAGGTTCTTGGGAATTCATTTGTTTTATTTGGGCGCTTTTTTAACGCCGGCAAAAAAGCGCTCGTGCGTGTTGCGTCTTAGGTATAATGTACTTCTATAGTTCAGAGGTGCCATTGCACCCACACTCGTATCGCAGTTCCGCTCATCACTATGGAAGAGCGACTCCGATAAACAAGGTAGTTGACACTATGACGAAACGAAGATAAGAAGTAATTATGAGATCGTTTTCATTAACGTTAGCTCTGTGCTTATAGGCTTATGGATACTCCACGGTATCACTGACATTTACGTCAGCTGGGAGGATATTATTTGATGGATTGGATAGGAACTTTCCGTTCCCTTGTGTCGATAATTCTAATAACTTAATTAGCTCCTAAGTCAGGCATTAATCTAGTTTGCCTAGGGGACCTATCTGTTATCTACATGTATCGGAATGTTTTGAGAGGTTGCAACTCTGGAACATTCCGGAAATGTTAGGCAGTATGACTCGGAAATCCACCTTTTTCCGCTTTATCCATAAGAGGACACATTTGATAATTTCCTATCGTGAAATTTGATATTTAATGGGTGTACATAAAAGTGAAATCGACCAACTATCTACAGTAATCTGACTTTGAATAAAAATGCTTGAGACTTGAAATCGAGGCGTGTTCTACCAAAAAATAGACAAAGTTATTTCTGTAAAATTTCATTTTTCTTTACCGAGTACAGCATGTAACTAGCACGCGTAGCATGGCGATTCTATCTCTATTCTACCAAGAAAAGACAAAGTTATTTCATCGTTATTTCTACACAAATCGACTATTTTTTTGCACAAATATGACACCATTCGTACACTATTGAAGAAAAGAACGTTTATTTTCCATATTTTTTACATAACCATGCTTAGAACGCCAAAAATATTTATACATTCTTGTCATTTTGTCTATTCTTCCATCGACAAAACCCCTTTCTACGGCGCCATGCTACGCCTGCTGTAGGTGTAGATGACTAAAGATTAGAATATGTCATTTATTTTGTCTTTTTTTTTAATTTGGTCTATTCTACGGTAGACAAAACCGCGTTCTGGGCATAATGTAGACTCCGGATAAATTCTGAGATTTTAGACTAAACTATTCAGGGTTCCACTCCACACATCCTTAACCATATTTACTTTATTTTCTAGGGAGAAGGCGCTCCAACAGTGCGTAAGGGCACATGCGCGAATCACATAAAGCATGTAGCGAATTTCTTCACCGGTTTCCACCTGACCATGCACGCCAGAACTGAAGATGATCTCGATGAGAAAGTCATTCAGGATAAACTGGCGAAGGCAGGTTCCGCCTTCAACTTTAAGACCAGTCGGCCTGAGGAACTGCCTCCAAGTGGACCCATTGGAACTGCATACCATAAGGTTAATCCAGGTAAGCATCAACAAAATTCAAGTCTAATTAGACCCAGCTAGAGTTTTGAAAAATAATGAACGTACACGTGTTTTTCTTATGTTAAATCCATGCATATTTACAAATATACTATAACTCATCAAAATTCTTGAGTGGAAGGTCGTGACGTCAGAAGCAAGTAAAAACTGTACTTGCTTGTGACGGATTGGCTGATATCGTTTCTTCGTCAATTTTAATATTTTTGATAACGTGGTAACGTGGATAAAAAGCGTATAATAATTTATACTACTTAATAATATAATTATTATAAAGAGATCGTTTTTATTCATGAAGTAAACTCCGGAACTAACGGTTCATAACAATATAATTATAATATGCGGTAAAGTAAGGTACATTTTTCTCAATTATATTTTAACTAGCTGTTGCCAGCGACTTCACCCGCTAAAACTCGAAAATTATCCCACGGGAACATAAAATCGGGATAAAAACTATCCTATGTGTTAATCCAGGTTATAAACTATCTGTGTACCAAATTTTAGCCAAATCCGTTCAGTGGTTTTTGCGTGAAAGAGTAACAAACATCCATACATCCATACTTACAAACTTTCGCCTTTATAATAGTAGGAGGATTATATATAAAAAAATCAAATTAGCCGAGTTATCACAAATTTTGTCTAGCAAGTCGGAAAAAATATAGCACGGATTGTCGCTCGACTTCACTCGTCCATTCACTCTGAGACAACGAGATTGAATGCAACCAAACAACAAACAGTATCAGAACATTAAACACCAACTTCAAAATTAATTAATTACTTCGTCCGGCGGACGTCTCGTTACCAGACTTCTAACTTTTTATAGCTTCCTTTGCGGTCTATTTAATTAATGTCAAGTTTCGTTTGTGGATTACACTACTGACTGACTGCTGCGCGTGGGAACATGGGGTTCAAATTCAGTTTGTAGTGTAGTGTTAGTGATATTGCGTTTTTTCCATAATCATACAACGACGTAGACATAGACGGGGCCTTCCCTAGCCAAATTCAAAATAAAATTGACCATAGTACCTAGAAAGAAACATAGGACTCTTAGAAAGTCAATCTACTTATCTCTTTTCTTAACGTTACCAATGCCTAATGTCTTTTTTTTTTTTTTTTTTTTTTAGGTGGTAAAATCATCAAATGAGTCCTCCCGCCCTGGGTGGGGCGGAAGGGACTGTCAGACTCTTACTGACTAAGATCCACCCGTGTTCCTTCCTATGCCCTTTATGTTCCGGGGCCACGGTATCCTGGGTTAAGAAAAAACCCGCGACCCCAGCAGGCATTTGGCGCGAAACACGACGCGCCACCGACCCGGGCTTGGTCCTTGGTCGGACGGCGAGCTACCCATCACTCACCGTCCGCAAGCCCGCTCCGCCGCTATGCCCTCTGCTGATCAGAGGGACACGCGTTGGAGCATCCACACGACAGGCTATTTGCATACGGGCAAAGAGACCACTTGGGCACACAGTGCCCAAGGAAGAGTTTTTGCCCGCATCCCAGGGTGCACCGGCCCGAAAAACTGGTCTTCCCCCTGGACGTATCCGAGAGGGAACTCCAGTCCACGGGCGCACGTGGAGGTTTCCTGTCATAGCACCCCAATGCCTAATGTCTTACGAGAAAGAGTAGAATGATAAATCAACTGGTTTTTTTTTTGTAGAGAGGTTTTTTTTTTAATTATCTAGATAATTTTTAGTCAATGCTCCATGCAATGAGATAAATCTCTCTCTGTCTATCGTTTCTCCGTTACGTAAAGACGTTGGTCCTGCGCCTGACATTTCCCCTGTCGTGTAGAAATACCGTCTCAAGAAACAGACTGCACCTACGTTTATATTATCAAACTTATGCTCTATAATATCTCGTACTCTCATATTCATGGCTATTTTCTCGTCATCATCATCATATCAGTCGTAAGACGTCCACTGCATAGGCCTCCCCTATAGACTTCCAATAGGACCGGTTGTAAGCGGCTTGCATACAGCGTGATCTTGTGGTGTCCATAAGATCGTCTGTCCACCTTGCGGGTGGACGTCTTACGCTGCGCTTGCCGGTGCGTGGTCTCCATATACGAGAGCCTTACAGCCCCATCGGCCATCAGTTCTGCGTGCTATATGCCTGCTCACTGCCATTTCAACTTGCTAATTTGTTGGGCTATGTTGGTAACTTTGGATCGACTTAAGGGCATTTTAAATGGAAAATAGGAGTCTCTCGGCGCGATCGAGTCTACTAAAAATATTCTACTCAAAAAATGATTCAGATAATACGTTTTTCAGTTATAAAACCTGCTTGACATAACATCATATTGAAATTCACCGTGTTTACAATAACTTCAACAACAATAGCTCTCCACAAAGGATTTATTTACCATCCTGCGTCAGTTTTAAAGTGTAAATATAAACAAGTATTACTCGGCGTTTGTAACAGTACGGTGTGCGCGTACGCACGATGCGCGGTTATTTAATACTTGACCTAGTGGTTGGTTAGGTGTTTTTCTGTTTTCGGAAAATGACGAGGAAGGGGGCGGAGGAAATAATAAAACGAAAAAGTAGTTTGAGAAGAGGTGAGAAGTGTTGTTGTGGTTTAAATAAATTCGTTTCTTGTAAAGTCATCCGTTTTAGTTAAAAACACAGTTTAGCACTGCACTGTACGCGTCGCATGATACCATGGAATAGACACGGGTATTTGTCGACAAAAGAATAGACAAATGATAGAATGTAGAAAGATTTCTATAGTCATAAACACGGTGATGTCTTAAATGTAGAAAATAAATGTTTCTATTCTTCAGTCACTACGGGCCGTACCTTACTCAGTAAAAAAAAAAATAGAAATAAGTTCGGTATACGTTTGAAAATAGAGAAAGAACTTCTCACGTCTTGTGTGTGTTTAGCATCTGTATATCTTTTTGACCAGCTCTTGCCAAACAGAGTTTACGACGCCGTTCTTTTTTTGTTTGCCCACTGCTGGACAAAGGCTTCCACGCCACTTGGCCTGTGTGCTGCGTCCAGGTCATCTCGAGGCCTTTTACTATTGGCCGTTACGCAGCTTAAAAATTGATTGAGTTTTATAGAAAGAAAGGTTGTTGGCTAGATATGAGGCGCTGGTGGTACGGTACTTGGTTTTTGCATTCACCTTACTTTTTTTTTCAGTTGTACTTTTAACACCAAGACAAGACTATATTTTAAGTTTATAAACTAGTTTGTAATTACGTACTAGGCAGTACCGTTGTGAGTCGTACGTAATTATGTAATCAAGCCCTGTTGTATCGTCTAGTTACCTAGTGGATATAAATTATTTAAGGGTAACTTTCTCTGGCTCACGCAATGGAGTAGCGTGTTTATCCATATTAAGATAATACCATGATAACCATTTTGTACACAGATAGTTTATAACCTGGATTTTTTTTTGTGGTACCCGGGATATCTTTTGTCCCTTCACGACGTTCCTGTCTGTGGGATAAATACCGTACTTCACCCAAGCAACGCCGCGTCCAAAAAAACAAATCGTCCTCAAAAACCTAATGTTTAAAACTTTTTCATGGCAATATTTATTTTTTAATATTTTTTAATGTAATATTTTTTATTAATGGTTCGTTGTTTCAGTGCAAGAAATAAATTCTAAAGAAAGGGATCAGTTTTGGCTAAAAGAAGAACAAGAGGAGAAGAAACGAGTGGAAGCTGAGAGGAAACGAAGGGATGAGGTATGTGGAAATATGTTTAAGATGCCTATGGGGTTCCCAGAGGCGGCCTGATTAAATCTGACACGAGAATGGCCGTTCTCACATTAAAAAGAAAGATGTAAAAAAAAATCTACCTTTTTCCTTTTTATTACAATAGATTTAAAACTTCTTACCGCAAGAAGGAACTGTCAATTTCAAAACGACATTTGGCGTTGATTTATGGGTTGTTTTGCAGATACACTTTGTTTAGCATTCAACAGACTGATGTTCAACTTTTTGTGGTAAAACCTCGTTTAGATGGAGCAAGAACTCGCATGCGAGTTTCACTACATTGTGGTATTTGTTTGATCAACTGAATTCGTTGCACCTATAAAGTCCGCAATGTAACGCAACTCGCGTGCGAGTTCTTGCATCGTCTAAATGAGGCTTTAGGCGGTTAGTGTCCGCCGAATAATATTAACTTTATTACTAGAACTTGGCTCCATATTTTTTTTGTGTGTTGTGAATTTGAACATGACTAGCACTTTGTGTAGTTTGTAGTCAAGAACACAAAGCTCTCTAAAATTGGAAGAATACATAATCTGTGAAATGGCGTGTGTTGGGACCAAACTTCGAAGACATAAACACCGATTAATTAAACCCCATTTTTATCTGCTATATTTTTTTTTTATTTCAGGAGAAGAGGAAAGCAGAAGAACTCGCCAGGAGAAGAGATGAACAGGAAGCAGAGAGGAGAGCTAAAGCTGAGATGGAAAAGTGAGTGACTGTCTTAGACTTTCATTTTTTTCTTTCAGTTGCAAGCCTATAATGTCGTATGCTGTCAAGAACACACGGAAAAGCAAACTTGAAGTAGATTATTCTTCTTAGCGTGTCTATGGCAAAAATAACAAAGAAAATGTTTAAAAATCTCCCGTTTCTTCAGTAACCCTTTGCGTTGCAAGGTCACGGTTACCTGACAAAATGTCCAGCGAAAATGGTTTGGCTTAGAATGAAATAATGGCAAGAATCACACCGTCGTAAGATCCTCATATAAGCTTATGAAAGGGCATGCAATGGGTAGCTGACCATCCGATATGGACCTGACCCAATAAGTGTGGTTTTCACGCTTGCCTCAAGGAGCTATCAGCGTAACTGACGGGGCCTGATAGCGGAAAAATAAAACAGACTGGCCTTTGTCCAGCAATGGGACATTAACTGGTGTTACTTAATTAAATCATCATCATCATCATCATCACTGTGAGAAGGTCTCGGCGGAGAAGGCCTCCTCTCTGTGAAAAGGAGTGGGCCATAATCCATCACACGGGCCCAGTGCGGATTGCTGGATGTCACATATCTTCGAATTTTTGGTTCTAGGACATGCCGGTTTCCTCACGATGTTTTCCTTCACCGTTTTGAGAGCAGTGGTGATGAAATAAATTACACAAAGTAATGCGCCTGGCGGGGTTCGAACCCACGACCTACAACTTGTAAGTCAGGACCGATACGACTGGGCCATCACTGCTCTTAATTTAAGTATTCCCTGAATTTTCCGAAGTTCATATCATAATTTTCTATTTCCATAGACCACTAAGTCCAGAGGCCCCAACAGCTGGTGGAGGTGTGAGTGCAAGCGAGGCGCTGCGACGACAACGTTCAGCAGAGGCCAGGCAACTCATTGGATCCTCTACAGCATCAGCCAGGGCACTGTTCCAGCAGAACTTGGCGCAGGGACAGATCGGGGTTACCAGGTAAGCTGTGGTAATCTTACTGTATTATAGAAATGTTGACAGCATTAATAAATTTCTAAATTAATTCGTCCGGTACAGTTTTGAAAAATAATGGATACATATTTTTTCTTTTTTTAATCAATGGGTACGGTTAGCCGATATATCTGAGCAGCATAGGCTGAGACAGCTGTCAAAATGCTTCACTCTTGTCTGGGCTCAGCATGGTTTCAGCCAATAATTAATTTAGTCAGCATAGGCAACATTTTTTTCTGTCCAGATTTAGTATCGGCTAACCATACCCAATGAATATTCAAGATAAAAATGCATTAAAATTCGAGAGTAGGGGATTCGAGAGATGGTGACGTCAGAAGAAAGTAAAAATTGTACTTTCTTGTAACGTATTGACAATTTTAAATGTGTCATATCTTCGTCAATTTTGGTTTCATAACAAAAGAAAGAGTACAGAGGCCTTACCACAAGCTCATAACGCGATCCAGTTTAGGCTGTTGGAAAGAGACAGAGCTATACAAGTAATCTAGCGCCATCTCTTTCCCACAGCCTAAACTGGATCGCGTTAAGAACTCGTGGTAAGGCCTCAGGTCAAATATTTTATAACAATACAACTGACGACAAGACTGACAAGCGATAAAGTTGAAAATCCATTAAAGACTGCTAATACTATTGCTGCCTAAGCGTTTAAGTTTATAGCTTGCCGTTTGGTACATTGATTTTCGATATTATTTCCACGAGGAGAACGTCGAAATAAATGCTCTACGCTGAGCTACACCATATTTATATGCGACAGCCTAAAATTAATCTCATATTTTACTCACACATCTCGGCAGATCAAACTCAAACACACCAGAAAAGCCGATCCGTAGTTCAGTAATAGCTCAACGTATAAACACATTCACGCAAGCGCAGTCCCCACAAGCATCACCAATCAAATCACCAACGAAACTGGAACCGAGACCGATATCCTTACCAGAGACAGAAGAACCTAAAACGAGTCCCTTAAAGAACATAGACAAAATAAAGATGAGTCTAGAAAGTCCGTCACAGATACAATATGAACCAATCATAGACCCGGCTGACTTGAGCCCGTCAACGGAAAATGAAGCTAGTTCATTCAGTGCTATTAATTACGCTGAAACAAAACAAGAAAATTCTTATAGAGATATCGAGCCTTTGAAACAAAGTGAGCCGATGATAAAGCAGAATATTCTAGAAAACGATATGTTCGATGCTTCGTACTCTAGTTCAAATGAAAACGATGACGATGACAGCGATAATAAGTTCAGTACTATTAAGCGGTCGCCGTATAGTAAGAATAATATCGCTGATGAGAATGAACGGACGGAGTTGACGAGACAGAATACGGTCATAGAGAATGTTAATTTTAAGAAGGAGACTAATGGAACAACGCTTGATGGTGAGTATTTTTGATTTTTATTTTTGTGAATCTATAACTTATTTATTTAAAGTTATTATATTTACAAAAAGTAAAATCCTACGCCCCTTTCAAATAGTTAAACATACCAAATATCATACGTCAGTCTTTTATTTATTAACGAATTAAAAATTCTTTCCATATCGAATTGAGCTCTCTCTCGAACATAAACATTTAAGAAGGATTAATTATGTCATAACGTACAGCTTGGCCAGAACGTCTTGAAACAGAACTAATCTTTTTGTGTGCTGACAACGTCTAAAATCTTTGATATTTGGTGTAAACAAAGAATGTTGGTTTGTTAGATTTATTTTTTACCATAAAACTGACGTAATAAGTAAAAAAAAAACATTCAAAGTGCTGGTAGCGAGAGCACAGTGGCGACTTCCGGTTTTCTACTCTAATTTGCCAAGCTGTATTTATACATATCTCAAAGAAATTCTCAGCGCTCACTATGGGGCGGTACCTTTTACGAACGAAGCTATGGTCTATGATTCTATGTCATATCATCATCTATCTAGTTTTTTCGCAATTATTTTGGGGTATCTAATATAACGGGATGCAACGTGAATAATAGTCTTAGGTCGAGACTCCACCAAAGCTGTGCGAGTCGAGACGTGTTTTGGACAACCAATAGAATTGCGTTATTGACACAGCTCCACTCCGGCAAAACACGTCCCGACTCGCACAGCTTTGGTGGAGTCTCGGCGTTACTTGGATTGGATCTACTGTGGAATACCCTATAATTTTGATCCCAGATGTTGGCCAAGAAAAACTAGAAAAAAGAGGCGCCTACATCATTTTCTACATTTCAGATGTATCGCCAGAAGGTTTGGAAGATGAAGGCGCGATATATGAAGATTTAGATGACGACCCTGGTCTCACCGCGAGGGCATTATATGACTACCAAGCAGGTGAGTACATAAATACTATTTAATACATAAATAGAAGCTTTTGACCAAAAAGGACTATGCCACTACGCCATTATTATAACGATAACTGGTAAGATATGTCTAGAAATTTTGTTTAATAGCTGTTATAAGTCATCAAGTTTGTATAATTTGCAATTATGGAGAAAGAACAATTTGCGACAGTATTAGATTCCTTTTTTTGATGGGAAGACGTGTGAGGAAATCAAATAAGTTGCACGCCATTTATAAGGATCATGCACCTTCGATGATAATCAGATAAAATATTCAAGATGGCCGAACATTTGATGAAGAGCGCCCAGGCCGTCCGATTTACTAACGAAATGGTTAATAAAATCCATGATGTCGTGTTACAGATCGTTGTGCCGTCAGGGAGATTGCTGACATTGTACACATCTCAATTGAACGCATACAATGAAATCCTCACGAAAAATTACATGAAACAAGTTATCGGCAAACGCGTTTGCTAACATGGAAAAAACGGAATCGAATGACAACTTCGCAGCACTGTTTGGACATTTTAAGCGCAATCCGAAAGAGTTTTTACGGCGTTTCGTGTCATAATAGTTTATTGTATAGCCATCTACAGCCCAATGAGAAGTTTTCTTTTTGTAGTTTCCAAGAACTCTATAGATGGCGTTGAATGTTGACGAAACATGGATCCATCACTACACGCCAGAAATGAAAGAACAGTCAAAACAGTGGATTTCACCCGGCGAAACTGCTCCAAAGAAGGCGAAAACGGTTCCATCGGCCGGTAAAGTCATGGCCACCGTTTTTTGGGATTCGCAAGGCATCATCTTCACCATGAATTTGGAGAAAGGAAGGACAATCACGGGGCAGTACTATGCTGATTTATTGGACCGATTCAATGCAAATTGATAAAAAACGGCCCCATTTGGCGAAAAAGAAAGTCATTTTTCACCATGATAACGCACCTGCTCACTCGTCCGCAATCGCCACGACAAAACTGGTGGAACTGCGCTACGAATTGCTGCCTCACCCACCCTATTCTCCAGATTTGGCCCCCTGCGATTTCTTTTTGTTCCCGAATATGAAAAAATGGCTTGGCGGAAAGAGATTCTCATCAAACGAGGAGGTCATCGCCCAAACAGAGGCCTATTTTTCGGGGTTTGATAAAACATATTTTTTGGAAGGTTTGAAAAAATTAGAAAATCGCTGGACCAAATGTATCGCGCTGAAAGGAGACTATATTGAGAAATAAAAAAAATAAAAATAAAAAATAATGCTTTTTCTTGCCTAACACGGGTACTTATCATACAGCCCTCGTATTTAATACATAAATAGTAGCTTTTGCCAGGGACGGACTAGGTGGAAAAGGTCGTGGAGTGGTTATCGCCCTAAATAGTTACAAGAATGGTTCATGTTCAAGAATTTCAAGTTTTTTTTTTTGTTATAATTTTCTACAATTTTATGAACAATTTTGCGACGTAAATGTAAACTAGACGGTCTGAGTGTGAGGACTCATTTGACGGTTTTACTACGTAAAAAGTGAGACCAGTGGTGGCCCAGTGGTATCGGTCCCATAGTGGAGTGGGCCATAATCCACCACGCGGGCCCAGTGCGGGTTGGTGGCTGTCACATGCCAGGCGCATTACTTTGTGTAATTTATTTCATCACCACTGCTCTCAAAACGATGAAGGTGAACATCGTGAGGAAACCAGCATGTTCTACAACCAAAATTTCGAAGATATGTGACATCTACCAATCCGCACTGGGCCCGCGTGGTGGATTATGGCCCTCTCCCTCTCACTGAGAGGAGGCCTGTGTCCCAGCAGTGGGAACATTATAGGCTGATGATGATGATGACTACTTAAAAAACTGAGGTTTAGCTTCCGCGGGTTGGTGGCCAGTCTGAAAATGGCATTTTCCTTTTTCAAACCCCCGCGTTTTTTCTAGTTTTAAGTTTTATGAAGTTTTAAGAAGACCTCTATATCTGTACTGAAATCAGTCCAGCAATTTATGCGTGAAAACGTAACAAATTAACCTTATTTCTTTCATTTAAATTATACTGTGTTTGTTATAGTTTAACATTGTCATAATAGTTTATTGTATAGTAATCTTGCATAACAAAAACTACTTTCATTGATTTAATAACAAATGTTGTTATTCAATCAATGAAAGTAGTTTTTGTACATGTAAACAAACAATAGTATGTTTACTGAATGGAATGTGTTTGATATGAATATTTAATTGACAATTTTACAGATTTAATTTATGCTTGGACCATACTTAGGCCCGTCATCCACCAAAGCGGAGAGGAGAAGTGTTATATTAACGAATCAGATGTCCACATCTTCTCTCCGCTTATTACAGACATCTGATTGATTATTCAAACACATCTCCTCTCCTCTCCGCTTTGGTGGATGACGGGCCTAATGGAAAAGGCCGTTAATTTATCGCGATGATGGACGTTTGTACAAACACGAACATTTACCGCCTTACCCCAACAAAGATAAACATCTGTTGATCACTTGTCTAAAAAAGCTGTCAACGTCAAAACGACATTTTCACGTTGATATAAGGTTCGTTTTGCAGTTGACAGTTTTTAGACAATTACCGCCTTACCACAAAAAGATAAACATCTGTTGAACACTTGTCTAAAAAAAAGTGTAACTGCAAATAACGACCATAAGGGTTGTTCAACGTGAAATGTCGTTTTGACTTTGACAGGTTTTTTAGACAAGTGTTCAACAGATTGTGGTACAACAATTAGTGTTTAAAAGATGGTGTTAGTTTTCGTCAAAATCGGCCTCGAGACCTCTTTCAGCACTTTTCGATGTTGCTCATAGTTTAGGATATAGCCATCCACGCCCAATGGGGATAGCAACTGAAGAACTAATGGCGCTAGTATAGGTTGTTCCAAGCATCGTCATTGGTTTAAATCTTGTAGGTACTTCAAAATAATACTACCTCATTGGTCGGATTAGGACTTACCTATGGTGGCGCCGTCTACAATTAGCTTTGACCGGCCCTCCCCATTGAAAAATTAACCCTGGTATACTTATAGGCTAGTTGCCCAAAAAATGTAATTAGTCCGTCTTTTAGATAATTCAAAAATAAGGGACACGATTTTTTTTATTTGTAAATTAGACCAAAAATGACAAAGATATAGCCTATTCAAGTTACGTGTGACGTCACGATGCGTCGCATTTTTCGCGCAGGGTGACGTCACAGGTAACTTAAATAGGCTTTTATCTTTGTTCTTTTTTTTTTTAATCGAAAAAAGAAAAAATACGTGTCCAATATTTTTTTGTAATCTAAAATACGGACTAAATAGAATGTAATTATTTTTACCCTGGAAACTACCCTATTGTTAACTTGTAATTTTTCTCAGCGGATGAATCAGAGATCACGTTCGACCCGGGCGACATCATCACCCACATCGAGCAGATCGACGCGGGCTGGTGGCAGGGGCTGGGCCCGCACGGGGTGTTCGGACTGTTCCCCGCCAACTATGTGGAGCTGCTGCCGTGCCAGCCGCGCTAGGACATGGTAACACTACTTGGACTGAAAACCAGGCTTGTTCCGGTGAGTGAAAGTGACAGAGCTATACAAGTCGTCTAGCGCCATCTCGTTCACTCACTGGAACAAGCCAGTGTGCTTAGTGCGAGTTTTTTACCTTGACGTTACGTTCGGCGCTCTTATTGGTCCGCTCCAAAGTCGTGAGAAATCTCAACCAATGAGAGCGCCAAACGCGGTTAAACGTTACTATCGCGTCAACGTAAAAAAACTCGCACTAAGCACACAGGTTTGTTCTGGTGAGTGAAAGTGACAGGGCTATACAAGTCGTCTAGCGCCATCTCGTTTAAAACAAGCCTGGTTTTAAGACGCTGTCATAACTCCCTGTAACCATACCATGAGTTGTCATTACGATACCGGATTATTGATATCGACCGCGTGTGTTGCTCTCATTGGCCCGCTCCAAAGACATTAAACTATATACGAGCAGTAGACGGGACATCACGAAGAAATTTGTGATCCAAAATTTTTACCAATAGGTAAAAAGTCCCTCAGTCTAGTAGTCGCGTTGCTATGCAACGCTAGATAGTGCTACTGACGCACGGCATCAACAATTTTGTATGACAATTTTCCCAATGCCCGCTCTATAGGTTCTTTTAAATCTCTTTGGCCCGCTCCAAAGTTGTATGAACTCTCAACCAATGAGAGCGCCAAACGCGGTCGATGCGTATGATTGAGTATCGTAATGACAACTCATGGTATGGGGACTGGGAGGGTATTACAAAGTCTTAAAACCAGGCTTGTTCCAGTGAGGGAACGAGATGGCGCTAGACGACTTGTATAGCTGTGTCTCTTTCACACACTGGAACTACTCTGGCTTTAAGACGAAGAAGGCCACCTGTTGACTACACTATATTCTGATTTATGGGCATTTTTTCAATTTTATGGAGAACAAAGGCCTTATTGGAAGATTTCCGGATTTCTTTTACAGCGAACTTGAAGTGTTTTTTGTGTGGGAAAACGCGTCTAGTGTACGAAGGAGGAATTAATTATTTCCATCAAATGATTATATATCCCGTTTTGTATGTCCCAAAAACGCCAGTCATAATAGCGCCGCTACACTCGAAAGTTCTGTAAAATAAATCTTAGAAGCTATCGAATGAGATATTCGATTAATAAAAATATTGTATCTCGGTCTCAATCATTGATAGCTAATCCCCATATTATAGATATTCCAATCACAAACAACCGTCAAAGAACACGGAACAGGATTTAGAATGAGATACAATATTAATTGCGGGCGTTTTGTAATAAGTTTTTACATTTAATTTCTAACTTATTAAGTAGGTACTTTAACTTAATAAGTTAGAAAATTAGAAGTAAAAATACCTTCATAAAAAAATTGTCAATAGGTATTAAAAATGAAAAATGCCCATAAAAGGAGATATAAGTCGAGGTCCACAGATTTTTCTACCAAGTAATTAGAGTATTTTAATTGTAGATTACCAACATTTTTAATACCATCCAATTTGAACCCTAATTAACTTGTATTACGACTTAGTATTCAAGGGTGTTGAATGGAATTAAAAATCATTGGTAAGATATCTGTGTATGTATATGTGAAATGTATAATTGTATACATGTGTGGGTGGCTTGGTTGAATGTTTATTTTAGTACGTAATTATTATTTTTAGATTTATGACGTAATCAAAAAATATAGCACAAAAACATTGTAATAATTGTCAGTTTCCGCAATTCAGTGAAATAACATAAAATACGGAAAGTTACCATACTTTTCTATTTCAAAATAATATAAAAGTTGTGATCCAAAACTTCAAAAGTCGCTCAGTCCGCTCAGTCCAGTAGTCGCGTTGCTATGCAACGCTAGATAGTGCTACTGACGCACGGCATCAACAATTTTGTATGACAATTTTCCCAATGCCCGCTCTAGGTTCTTTTAGGTGTCAAATACTCTGTTTTGAGTAAATCTATTTTGGTTATTAGACAAAATGCTCTTTAAATACTCAGTTCAATCTGAAGCAGAGTGAAATTTTATACGAAATCGGAATTCCAGTTTATTTATTTTTCTTAATAAATGCTTGAATACCGAAAACATTCGTACTTAAATAAAGATAATAACATCAATGGACCTCTTGAAAACGATAATCGCATATTTTTTTTAACGATTCAGATTTTAGAAAAAACAGTTTATATGACTATGTTACTGTAAATTAAAAATCACCCTGTCTAATACCAAACTAGCCACACATGTGCTCAATACGATAATAATTCTTATAATGTGTCATGCTAAAAAAACGAGAGTTCAATGTGAGAGTGTGTTACAAACTTAACTTTAACAAGGACTGATGTAAAACACACTTTATGAAGTTTATTCGATAAAAAATGCGATGAAATGGTCCCGGATATTAAATAAAATATCTTGTTCCCGTTGCTTATAAATTGTATGAGTACATTGATAAATATGTTTATTTACACATATTTATCAAGGTATACTTGATAAACTTGAACCTGAAGAACTTATGTCAATAAATTAAGACCACAAGGCAGACGGTCAACACCTCAAAAAGTGCTAAGCGAGCCTACAGTTTTCACTTCGAACACTTTTTGAGCGACTGTAGATACTTGCATTCGTCTGGGACCGAGGAAAATATGTATTTAGCTCTAGAATTAATAGTCTAGAGTAATATCCTTGAATAACTAGTCTGAGCATAAAACGTAAAAAAGTTTTTTTTTTAAACTTAATTAAAGTTTTTTGCAAGTCTAACATAGCATTCTATAGACTAACGATACATTTGTTTCCATACGAAATTGAATAAAAATTTAAAAAAAATTCAATAGAATTTAAAATCTATAAAAATACCATGTTGAAATAGTCCAATTTCTAAGATTCATTTTTTTATAATGGCAACAATAATCAGTAGGTTTGGAAGCAATCTTAGACTGTGATGCGAAAGAATTTTTAGTCGACTTCGAGTTTTCAAAATTTTTGATCGGATGACTTTTATAGATTTAGATTTTTTTATAAAACTACCTTTAGATTTAGCACGTATAGTGCCGTATCATGAAATTACAAATAATAAAAATTTAAACGAAATAAAAAAACAGTTTTCTTTTAAATCAAAAATCAAATAGGTGTTGCCTTTTCAGTATAATTAGGAATTCATTCTCCTTCGTATTAAGATAAGGATAATAATTATTAATATTCAGAGAGAATTCGATTGAAAATGAGCCCTAAAGGGCACTAAAATTATATCTGCCGCTTTTATAATGATACCTTGGTCCAGAAATGCGAGTTCAAGAAAAATGAATTTCATTAATATTAAAATTAATGAAGTTTTTAGTAACAAATGATATTGTAAGTTCGCTTTATTATAAGAATCAGAATAAACTGATTTATGTGAAAATATTGTTATTAATATCGCTTTATCGATCGTTTGTTTGAATATGAAGCAATAATTTGAATTTATGTAGTTAAGTTCAGTTAAGTTATTAATTTTTAAAGAGCTTATTACGAACTGCGTTAGTAATTTTCTATCTTGATTTCTAAGTTTATTAATTTAGACTTATTATTGAGTCATTAGACTGCCATTAAAATTTATTTATGAAATTTTATATTTTAGGCATTATATTATTTGATGAAAGACTATTTCTGCATTTTGTATTTTTAAAGCATTCTAGTTTAATAAATTAATTGGCAACACAAAAATCGGAGTAGCCAACATTTCGGCCAAAGTGAAGAATAAATAAATATTTTGATGTACTCCATTACGTACTAGTGTTAATGTAGGTTTCTATTTTATTTTATTGCTTTAAATATACTTTTGACTGCATTTTTATTGTTACGTCGACCTTATTACGGGATTACTCTACAATTTTCTGGAAGTTTCCATACTTTACTCGGTTCACTAGGTTTCAAATGCCCTACGCCCTAAATATTTCCAAATGGTTCTGGAATGTTTCCAGAATTTTCTTCCGTAGACTATACGGCAACCATGTTCAGAACTTAGGCCGAGACTCCACCAAAGCTGTGCGAGTCGAGACGTGTTTTGAACAACCAATAGAATTGCGTTGCTGCAGGCGTAGCATGGCACCGTAGAAAGGGGTTTTATCGACGGAAGAATAGACAAAATGACAGAACGTAGAAATATTTTTCGCGTTTTAAGCATGGTTATGTAATAAATATGGAAAATAACCGTTCTTTTCTTCATTAATGTACGAATGGTGTCATGTTTGTGCAAAAAAACAGTCGATTTGTGTAGAAATAACGATGAAATAACTTTGTCTTTTCTTGGTAGAATAGAGATAGAATCGCCATGCTACGCGTGCTGGAGTGGAGCTGTGTCAATAACGCAATTCTATTGGTTGTTCAAAACATGTCTCGACTCGCACAGCTTTGGTGGAGTCTCGGCCTTAGCACGAGTTTTCACTCTTTTACTTAACAGTGTCTTTCCAGTATTTACAGCGTTTTTTGTATGGAAAAATGGGACAGCACCTCTGGTGTGCGAAGAAGGAAATAATTTTTTCAAAGTTCCAGTTTACTTTACCTCTCAAATACTGAAAACTGCTAAAAGAGTACAGATTTTGGAATGTAATGAAACTTTCGAGAACATTGTAGAATGCACTCGTAATATTGCTGATGTAATACTATTAAAGCTTTTTAGCTGTGCTTAGAAAATTTTATTATGTTACGAGAATCGTGTTAGTGAATTAATCAAAAATGTAATTTAGTTTATAATGACATTTATTAATTGACTGTAAAGAAATGGAATGATGTATTTTGGAATCTTTTTGGTACAAATTGTGTATGTAGTGCCAAACAGTTTAAACTAATAATTACTATTTTGATCACAAAGTTACTATGTCACAAATAGATGCTCACAACTCAATGTACTTTAAACACTGCATTTTTTAAATATTTAATTAGAATATTTTTGCAATGTTCCTTTTCTTAGATATTATAAATTCAGTCACAATTTTTCAAGTTATTGCAATGTTGTAAGTTTAGCTCAATAATATACCTAAGTAGAAACATGACGCTTACAGAAGAATCCATTCAACCCTGATCAGCAGTGCTTTACTTTTGTAATATTCAATTTGAAGCCTTGGACGTTTCTGCGGTGGCTGGGCCGTGAGGTGGAGGACGTCCTCTCCCTCATATATTCTTCCTACTCCTTCACTAGCATCACTGCTTCGCGGAAAGAGGGTGGCCCTTACGTTTATATGTTTGCACTTAGTTCGCTCTGCATGCATATTTTACCCCTTGGCTACGTCCAGTCATACCAACTTTGAAATATATACCTATAGCACTTGTAAGCGTCCTAACTGAATGCTTCTTCAAATCATAATAGAATCCAGATGTACAGCTTATTTTTGACAACAAACAAAATCACTTTTATTGTACAGATTACTTAGCAAATGTTTATGTAGGTATTAGTAGCGCACATTGCACTGTTAATTGACTACATAATAAACCTACTATGTACTACATTTGAAAATATTTGCAGTATTTTTACCATTACTCCGCGTTTTAAAAAAGTATTACCCTGACTTCCAAAAAGTTTTAAATAATTATAGTCCTTGAATCGTGTTTGAATTGGTTTTTTATCTATGACTGTATGTTCCATATTTTTTTTTTTTTTATGTATATCCAGCCTTGCAAGATTGATAATATCTATGGTATTTATAAGGAATGTTTAGAGTCAATGTGCCCCAATTTAGGAGATTTACTAAGACTAAGCTTCGCCTTTCTCCTTCTATACATAATAGTAATAAGTCATGTAAGTGAGATGTGTATTTTTTGTATTACGTTAAAACATGTTCTCTGTACCTATATTATTGCAATATAATTTTATGTGTATGGTGCTCCATTGTATTGTAATTTGTAACATATGTTTACATTTGTATCCTAATATTTTCAAAATAAACAAGTCCTAGATTCCGGAATGTTGTTTTTTATTTATTGCCAACTGTTTGTGTTAGTTATGCTGGATTAAGAAAGAGGCTTCGTCTGGAATATAAGTCACATAACATGTGTAGGTATAGAGAATCCACGACGATTTAGTACGAGTGATTGTGCGCACACTGCGGTGAAGTGAGCGCAGTCGTATTTTTTTTTAAATAATATATTGCCCCACACTAGATTTTTTTTCCTGTATCGTGGGTGCGTTAACAAACAGAAACTCACATTCACAAACACCCAGACCCGGAAAAACTACTTGCAGGTCATACAAATTTATTTTGTTCCGTGCGGGAATCGAACCCGCGACACGTTGCGCAGCAGTCGATCGCTCAGCCATTGCGCCAACCGTGGCGTCGATTAAAGATTAGAGAATAACACTACTTTTGTTCTGCCGAATTAATTATGCCGCCTCCAACCAGCAACTAGCTCCAGAGAGATTCTCAAGAGCAATAGGTATCTAATGAGATCAGATAGAATGAACCCAATAGATGTAATTGCCCAACCTGGGAATTGAACCCAGGACCTCTTACTTAGCAGTCAACTTCTTCACAAATGAACCACTCTTACAAAAATAAATAACACTGTTAGAGTTCTGATAGCAACCCCCAACTTTCAGTTAAAAAAAGGGTGAAAAACTAAACAAATAGGGTGTTTTAAGAAAAAACAAGTTATTATAAAATATGTATATTTTCATATCAATATTTGATACCGTTACTCTCTGAAAGCTTTTAATTATATACTTATAACCTACTTACTCTATCCTTCTTGTACTTTATAAATCTCGGTAAGTTTGATGTTGCTGTCGTGACAAGGGCCTTGTATTCTTTTGGCAATTTCTTTTGTTGCCTAGCCTTATTTTTCAGTATTGGCGTTAAAACGCTCAACTTATCTGTCAACTTCACTTTAGCAGCTAAAATGTCTGTTTCATCTTCAGAATAAATATCTATGATTGTGTCTATTGCTTCGGCTAAAACCCACACTTCATGCTCCTTGTGCGCTTGTTCTAGTATAAATTCAGTGATGGTGCATATAACATTAGAGGTGACGTCATTCAATCTGTTGACCAATAGTAGTGCTAGGATGCCAATCATTCGGATTAAGTTTGATCTTATTTCTGGTACCAAACATTCCCTTACTCCAGTAAGCATTATCTCAATATCAGACAACGATAAATCACTGAACAAACTACTGTCATTACTGCTTCCATTTTGGTGGAACTTGATCTTGTCTAAAGCTGCCCTCATGACCGCTGTTGCAGATTCCGCAAGAATTAAATTTTCAACGTCTTGCTTAAAAACTAGTTTGCCTGCATCAACCCAGATTTTATAAATGCCATTGACTCCACCAAGACTTTCAATTGGAAGTGTTGATAGTAAGTTGTTTACACAAAGAAGTGCTCTGGTTTGCAAGTTGAGAAGCTTTTTGTTAAGTAGTTGTGATCCTTCATATTCTTTCAATATTAACATTACATTCTGCGCAGGAAGTTGGGTTAACGCCCACACTTTATGAAATATTTCCAGAGATACAAAAGCTTCCAACACTTCTGGAGGCAGCTTGTCTTCAGCAAGAACAGTCTCATCACCATTTTCAAGAACTTCTTCATCAACATCACTTTCTGATGAGTTGTTACTTTCCACATCATCACCATCTTCTGATGAACAAATATTAGCAATTATTTCAATAGAACTTTGTTGTGCAGTTAGCATTTGTGATACAGATTTTATTTGGCTTTCTAATTGTTGTGCTTCTTTGCCTTTAGGTGGTGTCACTTTTCCCGTTTCATCAGCTAAGGGCAAAGCACTTGATAGCTGATTACAAATGAGTCTGTGATCCACTGATAGTGTATTAGCTAATATAGACATGATTGTACTGATAACACCAGTTGGCAATGTTGCTATATTACCACCACATGTATTGATTATCACTCCTGCCGATAGTGTTTTCAACAATAGTACAGTTGGATCTCCTCCCTCTAGTCCCAACAAGGCTTGTAGTTGTTTCTCTGCATTTGATTTTATCTTAGCCATTGCTGAAGGGTTATCTTCCACAACCACAAACAAACATTGTAAAACTGCTATTACTATGTCACTGTTAAAAGTTTCAAGGTCTAAATAACGAGGTAATATTTCCAATGTTCTAGACTGTCCTAAGTATTTCACAGCCAGATCTGAACTCTCGCAAAGATTCAAAAGTAAGTTTACAATTTGAATGAATGTGTCAATATCCTCATCAGTTGTTTTGGAAGTCTTATCAGGAACCCAAGTCTCTGCATGCTCGTGGAAGAAGCACGTCACTGGAGTCATGATATCCTGTTCCATCATAGCATTGCAGGTGTCCAAGTTGGCTGTAGATAAGTTGCGGAGTGTACCCGCTGCCGCATTTCTCACTGAGCTGGCTTGGTCTAACAATAATGGAGCTGCGACCTTCACCAATCCTCGTTCTATAAGTTGAGGTATGTTCTCAGTATTTTCGATCATCATGGCAAAAGTTTGTAAGCCACAGTACTTCTCTTCCACATCAGCAGCTTGTAGCTGATCCAATATTGTTTGAATAGCATTTTCTTTGCTGTCAACTGGGAGCTGTTCTTCCTCGTCACTGTTATCTTCTACCAAGGTTCTCCTTGCTCTAGTTGGCTTAGATTTCCGGATTTTTCCCATTTTGTTTAAACTTAACCTTAAAAGTTACGAACACGCCGCGTTCCGTACGGCACTTTTGCAAAACATTATTTGACATTTCCCAATGACAGCTGGTGACAGATGACAGCAAGCACGTTTCGTTATACGAATCTTTATTTGATTTAAATGTTTTACGTGTGTTTTTCAAATATTCTAATACACACAAATAGCGCTATTTTAACATCTCCAGACTTATCTGTATGCCGCATGCAATGTTTTAAGAAGTATTTTTTGTGTTTTCAGTATGAAGAAAGACACATGTGTCAGTTTTGCACTGATTTAATTTACATTCGCCCCTGCTTTTTAGTTAGGCTGTGCCTAAAAGCAGTGCCGGATCTAGTCTAGTAGTCTAGGTGGGAGGGCGACAACGGGACACGGGCCTGGAGCGCTAGCTTTCCGCTTCCGCTTCGCTCGTTGTGGCATTGTTCTTGGCCCTAGTTGCCTGTAATGATGAGATCCCACATCAAGTCTTCGAATTTTTGGAATTAGGTTTCTTCAACGTTTTAATTGTAAACAGTAGTCCGCTCGCTGGGTATATCGGTCATATTTTTACTTCAATTGATACCCCCGTCCCCCCATTAATGAAAAGATAAATAATTATCTTTAGTAATCGACATAATTTTATTTGTCTTCCACTTTTTACGGTCTAATGTTTCATAAAAGTTGCATCTCCGAAAAATTATGTTACCCTAAAATTGTAGATCCACCGTTGTGGACAGTTGGACACGATAGGCGTACCCACAACTCTAAACATTTCTAGAGTCACACCCAAAGATTATAGGTAATTCAGTTTCACTGGGCTTTATTGAATACCTGACTAATTACCGTCAAGTAAACCCATTTTTTATCTCTCTCTATCGATATTTGGGTGGCAGTGCCCACAACCTCTTTTGAAACTGGAACCGCGCGCCTGTGTCCTTGCCTTGTACAGACAGACGCGCGCCAGCACATCAACCTACTTCAATATCTGTCAGATTTCCTCATTATAATTTCAACCATATCACAATAGTAGAAGCCTTAGAAGGTATCATAGCTTAGTAGTAGCTAGCTTCACCTGCTGTCTGTACACTGATAATCCTGTACGTTCATGAGTTTGCTTTACCCAAGTGAGCATGTTAGATTTATTTATAGTATTATAAATTTAAAACAGCGATCAACTAATTTCTGAACGAAATCAGTTGAGGTTCAAATAGTCATCGAATTAAGGGGGATGCTCCAACCAGCCCGCGAAATTCAATTTTTTTTACGTTTTTTGCAATTTGCAGGCCAGTGACATGTTGTAACTTTATAAATATTTGTGTTGCGCAAATAACAAGTATAATTTTAAATATAAAAAATATCAAAAAACTCGCTCCATCAGCTCTCACATAGAAAAGGTGCATCATGTTAAAATCTCCGAAATCTAACTACGATGCACCTTTTCTATGTGAGAGCTGATGGAGCGAATTTTTTGACAATTTTTATATTTAAAATTATACTTGTTATTTGCGCAACACAAATATTTATAAAGTTACAACATGTCACTGGCCTGCAAATTGCAAAAAACGTAAAAAAATTTGAATTTCGCGGGCTACATTGAAGCAATCACCTTAAATTAAGGTTGCAAATAAAATACTTACTGAATTTCTAAATTATCTAATTAAGTTTTAAAATGGTTCTACTGTACAGGATTTGTTTATTATTGCATATATTTAACAACAATGTTTGAAGATCTGTGATTGGTTAGTAATGGCGGCAATATTTGATAGAAGTGGTACAATACTAAGTTTATAAAAATAGATGTACCCTCATATTGGTAGTTATTACGCTGCAACTGTTCAAAGAGTTAAGACGTGTCCAATTAGTGTCCTGTTTATTTAAAAGTGATATAATAATAGAGAATACAAGTGTGTGTGATGCTGAAAGTTATAATTCGTGTCCTAATGTTCTACAATGAAAATGTAAGTTATTTGATATTTATTATGATAAGAATATTGCTGTTAATTATGTATTTTACAATGTGTACTGATAAAATATGTTACCTTGGAGTTTCTTTCTCCGTTCTTCTCCACGAAGACCTAGGGTTTGCGAACGGAGGTAGTTTGTTAATAAATACCTAGTCTTGATTTGTGCTTTTATTTATAAACCCATTAATATTAACATTAATAAGTCTTTGGAGATACTTTACATACAGTAAATAATTAACCAACCTGATACTTAAAACTTGATAATAAAGTCGATATTAATATCAATAAAACCAGAAATACACATCCTATTTATTACATACACATCCTATTCCTAACAAGCGCACGATCCAACTTATTTTTTCATCGTGGATTCTCAATGAAACATAGTCGAAATTTCGAACGTGATGCTTAGAGAATTTGCCATATTCAGGGGTGCGTTTAAATCTTCCGGCGATATTTCGCCGGAAAAAAATTATTAAACTAGCGAGGGTTCGCTGAACGGAGTCACAAACTGTCAATGTTAGCTGTCAAATTCAATGGGGATGGCAACTCAAAGCTAATCGTAGATGGCGCTGCGATAGTTGGTCCCCACGTCAGATTACTGTCTACCTTGTACAAAAAACAAACAAGATTATTTGTTATAAAAATTGAGTATAAATACAAAACAAATACGGAAAATTATTCGTCCATGCAAGTACATATACTAAAAAAAGAATTAAGACGCCGCGGTGCATCTACAAGAGGAAAAAAAGTGACTTAATTGAGTGGTAATACATTTGATTTTACCGTAATAAATCCACAATCACTTGTAGTTGAAGTTTCATTTTTTGAGTTTAGGTATGTTTTACCTGTCCTCTCCTATAACAAGAATATAATGCTGCTTCTGACTTTTTATTTTGATAATATAGCATTATGTTTTAATTCAGTAATTTTAACCTTTTTTTTCTATGTAGATTCGAGAAATATCACAATACTAGCTGTTGCCAGCGGCTTCACCCGCTACAACTCGAAAATTATCCCACGGGAACATAAAATCGGGATAAAAGCTATCCTATGTGTTAATCCAGGTTATAAACTATCTGTGTACCAAAGGAGGTGTTAATTTGTTCCCTACATTTAAGGCCAAGCCGTGTACCTCAAGGACAAAAATACGAAATTATAGGAAAAAAATCGTAGATTTTGAAAAAAAATATGTTGTATTTATTTGGGCATTTGTACCATATGAAATTGTCGATCCAAAATGTTAAAACTTGCAACCCAAGAATTGATTTTCAATCTAGCAATGTCATACGTCTCCGACATGTATTTCTATCTAGTATTGAAGGATTTTAAATACTGCTAAAAATACTAATTATTGGAAGGCATTTTAATAATAATTTGTACCTCGGTACATGGTTGGGCCGAAAAATTAACACCTCCTTTTAGCCAAATCCGTTCAGTAGTTTTTGCGTGAAAGAGTAACAAACATCCATACATCCATACTTACAAACTTTCGCCTTTATAATAGTAGTAGGATATTTAATTTCTTAACACCACTACTATCACAAAGATCGTTCCAGGTGATAATTCTTCCGCCAGACGAACCATTTCATGATTTATAAAGCGATGCAATACTCGTACTTAACCTCCAATAGAAAAGTAAATATTATTTTGAAAAGTGTATTCCATTGTTTAGTTATGGTATAATCATAGAATTTGATTATTAAACTCAAATATAGGCCTGTCTCAGCCAACGGCGGATACAAGGGGGGGGTCATGGGGGTCATGACCCCCCCCCTGGGCGACAGGCTGGGTCATAGGTGGCCACTGCATATTACCTAAGTTTATTATAAACTTAAACAAATTATAAACGAAAGGGGCACATAATCATAATAATGCAATTCTGTGCTGTTATTGGTTATACGCATGGACCTAAAAAAAAGGCGGACGGAACTTCACTAAGAAACAATTGAAGCACCCATAGTAAGTCAGTGCGCTTGTCTATACAAGCCAGCACACACACATTCACACCATAGTAAGTCAGCCGTCGGCCATTACGCTTCGAACGACACTCGCGGTTTCATACGGTGCTAATTTGTCTAATAAAAATCAAAGTATGCCGTCATGTGTTGCAAAAAGTTGTCTAAACCATAGTAGTTCAATTTAAAAAGCCAGGGGATCACTTTTCATAGTTAAACATGTCATTTTGAAGCTTATTTCTCGATTTTAAGTCAATAAATTTTATAAACATCTCGAAATCAATCAGTGTTGCAACTATTTCAAGGTTCAATTTTTTTTAAAATTGGGAGATTTATATTTTGTTACTATTTATCGTTATTGTATTCTTCTGCATTTTTACAAATTTCCCCACGGCAAATGATGCATGGAAAAATGATTGTATAAAAAACAATAGTCATTATTAATCTGTTAAAAACAGGGAAAGAAAGTTGTACTGAATTTCATTCATCCTCTAGGGAGAGAATGTGATTTGAATTTCGAATACTTACCGATAGTGAACTACATCAGTCTGTCTTTACACCATTGAGTTTGTATGTAAAGCATCAACCCAGATTTTATAAAGTGCTCTGGTTTGCAATATACAACTTTTTGAAAAAGGAATACGCATTTTTATTATGCAGTTATGATGTAATAAAATTACGAAAACCAACGAGGCCGTATGATCTTGATGCCTTTGCTTTTCCGACCCGCGTTTTGTTTTCTTCAAATACATAAACGTTTAGTTTGTTTTAATTTATTTTTTTAAATAAGTTATTGTTAAATTTAAATGGTTAAATAATGCTTATCTCATATTATTATTATGTTAATTTTTTCGCAAGTGGTACGAAAAGTAGAGTATTTTGCTCGATGATAAAGCTGTCTTAGTCTTGGGTGAACTTAAATCCCTCGCTACAGTGTATACTCTCTACTTAGTCTGTGCTCGCTACACTCAGGACTCGTGTTAAATCCCTCGCTACACTCAGGACTCGTGTTAAATCCCTCGCTTCGCTCGTGATTTAAGTTTCTAACACCCTCGCTACGCTCGGGAGTAAGCCTCGAGTCCTTCGTTATGCTCGCGATTTGAATCGTCACCCGCGACAGAAGACACTGCTTTATCCCCTTGGTTAATAATCTACTATTTCATTCCACCTATTCGAAAAGGACGACTTGGTTCGCCTTTAAGTGCGCCCAAAACTGGTGTTTTCTATGGGGAACTTTTAGCGGGCAGTAATGAGTTTTTAATGCTCTTTATAAATGCGCTACGCTCAGGATTCTACTGTAGAATCCCTCACTTCGCTCTGGAATTCTGGATACAAAATAGCGCCCTCGCCGTAAAAATATTACTTTGTCATACAATCTACTATTATTTTAATCTTGTTTTAATTATTTTACCTTTATTTTAACAATAGGTATACGTCACAAAAACTTTTTTGGTCCATGATTAAAACTAAGTTCGAGGGGAGATCTTATTAAAATATTGTTTGAAAATGGGTATTTTTTTCCTTCATCTGGCAACCCTTTAGAAACCCACACATAGTAAAGCAGACGCCATTTTGGTGCTTCACTTGTTTCTTAGTGAAGTTCCGTCCGCCTTTTTTTTTAGGTCCATGGTTATACGTATTTATAGCAGGGGTGGCCAGCTTGATGAGATATAAGATCTACTGTTTACTAACGAAACCCTGTACTTCTTGAAGTCTTAAAACCATGAAACAGCATAGTTTAGTACTTAATCATGTAGTATTTTTTTTATTGACCAGTCTTAAGAGTTTCTTTTCATATCACATGTGAGATTGTTGAATACTTTGCATTGGAAGTCTGAGTTGGTGATGTTTAATCAACATACTCGTATAGGGATTGGCCAAAAGGGAGAAATCTGAATCCATAAAAGAGATACGGAAAAAGTTTCTTAGGAACATTAGCTCTTTTTTGGAGTTTACAATTTTGGCGTTTTTATTTGTTTTGGTCAAGTGTGAGTTTCCCACAAAAATGAGTGAATTTTGGCATTTTTTATTCGAAGAAAAAAATCGGGAAGGCGGAATTGGTCTTCAGTAAAATATTGTTTCATACAAATTGTATAGGGAAACGAAAAAGTTACCCATTTTTAGGGTTCCGTAGTCAACAAGGAACCCTTATAGTTTCGCCATGTCCGTCCGTCCGTCCGTCCGTCCGTCCGTCCGTCCGTCCGTCCGTCCGTCCGTCCGTCTGTCCGCAGTTTAGCTCAGAGACGCACAGTACTAGAGAGCTGTAATTTGGTGTAAATATACGGATTTGTTGTGCCGAAAAAGTGGTAAAATAAAATTTCGTAAAATATTTTTTTTTAGGGTACCTCCAGTACTTACACGTAAAGTGAGGATTTTTTTTTTCTCGTGTACCCCTTAGTGTGGGGTATCATTAAATAGGCCTTTCAAAAATAATGATAGTTTCCTTTAACAATTTTTTGATAAAAAAATTCGTTTGTGAAATATTAAGCTTTAAAGTGCTTAATTTTGCTCGATTCGAGTGTCCCCCCCCTCTACCAGCTAAACGGTTATGTTTGGGGGTGTGAAAAAATTCACAATAGTAGTACATATAACGAAGTTTAAAAGAAAATTATCATGACTAAGTAGGCTTTACAACTTTACGAGTAATAGTCGACCAACTTATAAAATGTACTTGATATCATATTTTCTTAAACAAAATGTATCGGAGACAACTGCAAATGTAAGTTTGTCAACTTTATTTTTACAGCTTTTATAGGTATGTTTTTTGGGGATAGGTAGGTTTTTATCGTCAACTATTTTTAACTAAATTCAAAAAAAGGAGGAGGTTCTAAATTCGTTGTAATCTTTTTTCTTATGTATTTTCGACGATTTCTCAAAGACTCCTGGACCGATTTTGAAAATTCTTCTTTTTAAAATTAAATTCAGCGAATCAGTTTAGTTAGTTCGCATAAGTATTTTGATGGGCAACTACGGAACCCTACACTGTGCGTGGCCCGACACGCACTTGGCCGGTTTTTTTATGATTTGATTTAGTGTTATCTAGGGACCATTTCATGGTATCGGAAGGAAACTATCTGGGAAACAGAAATGGGTCAAATCTGTGGTCAAAACTAATGAAATACTAAGTAAGTACGACTTTACGCTGGTAGAAGGAACATTTTCCATTAGACCAACTTCTGTTGTCTCGATTTTTTCCATGAAACAAAGTCGAATGGAACTAAAAAAATGCCCAACGTCACTCATTTTTGTGAACCACTCACACTCACACACACCAAAATTATCAACATCAAAAAATAGCTAAAGTTCCTAAGAAAGTTTTCCCTTATGGAAGCAGATTTCTCCCTTTTGACCAATTTAAAAGAAAAATCCTGTATAGGTTTGGTGTAGGTCCTATACTATTATTTATATGTTTTGCCTTGGTACTACTACTGGACTAAGTCGTGATCGACCCGATGTCCACCCCATTATTTTCTTTTTTTAGCGTGGTAAAATCTACAAATAAATCCTCCCAGGGCAGAGCAGAAGGGACTGTCAGACTTGTACTGACTAAAATCCACGGTGTCCTTCAATAGCCCTTTACGTTCCAGGGTCACGGTATTCGGGATGTCTTTCATTCAAATCTATCTGATTAAACTACGGAGATAAGCTGTCTGAGACATGGTGACCCCCCCCTGATACAAAAGCTGGATCCGCCCTTGGTCTCAGCTTCGCAAGGCTGGATATTATAATTTTTGTTCTCACAGCAGTCACAGCAGCTACCCATTATTTCTTGATAGTGTGAATTGTTGGAAATTTGTATGTTCCATCATTTTTACAGCTTATTACACAACATCTATTCATTTAAAGGCGCGTTTCCATTATGCAAGTGCTTGCATACAAGTATGACGTCAGACATGTGTGCAAGTGATTTGAATTGGAAACACGATTTTGTTCAACTTGCAGCTTGCATACAAGATTTTAGTGGTATACAAGTTAGTTCTAGTTGAGAAAGATTGTTTTTTGGTTCCCAAAGATGATCATGTCTATAATATTCCTCAATAAACGTTATTGTTTTCTTCGTATCCCATTTAGCAGTCATTTTTACAAAGTAATAAAGTCATAAACAAAGTAAATATGCACGACCGCATGCGCTTGCAACTTCCGTGCAACTTGATTATTGTGCGTACAAGTTTAAACCTAATTGCATACAAGTTGCGACTTGTTTGCAAGTTGTTGTTTCCACTATACAATTTGCATGCAACTTGCAACTTGTATGCAAATCACTTGCATAATGGAAACGCTCCTTTACATCAATAAATCGTTTTTTTTCTGAAAATTCCTTTGATTTGACAGTTCTTCGGGGACCAAACTGCCACTTGTCACTTTGACACTTGCCTTCCCCATTGACAGCTCAGTTTATTGAACAATAATCAATTTGCCGGTGTATTTAAAAATCATATAAAGGAAACCTCCACGTGCGCCGTGGACTGGAGTTCCCTCTCGGATACATCCAGGGGAAGACCAGTTTTTCGGGCCGGTGCACCCTGGGATGCGGGCAAAAACTCTTTCTTAGGCACTGTGTGCCTAAGTGGTCTCTTTGCCCGTATGCGAATAGCCTGTCATGTGGACGCTCCAACGCGTGTCCCTCTGATTAGCAGAGGGCACAGCGGTGGAGCGGGCTTGCGGACGGTGAGTGATGGGTAGCGGGATGGTAGATGGGACGGTGGCGGGTCGAGTTTCGCGCCAAATGCCTGCTGGGGTCGCAGGTTTTTTCTTAACCCAGGATACCGTGTCCCCGGAACGTAGAGGGCATAGGAAGGAACACGGGTGGATATTAGTCAGTAAGGGTTTGACAGTCCCTTTCGTCCCACCCAGGGCGGGATGACTCATTTGATGATTTTACCACCTAAAAAAAAAAAGGCTCGCTTTGGTGGATACCGGGCCTAAAGCATTACTTATAATAGCTACTTATTATTAACGGTCGCAAATATCGAACGGCTTTTTGCGTTAAATTCGCCCATTTCTTTTGTTTGTAAATCATCTGCATCGTAATATCATGTTTCTTGGTACATTGGGAGTGGTGGCTGGGAATGGAAACTAACGTTCGTTGTTTGAAAACGTGAGCGGTGGGAAAATTGAGAACGTAAGTTATGAGTAGCAAACGTATGAGTACAGACAAGAGATGACAAAGTTCTTCAAGTGTTATTCAACCCTGGTGCTGGATCTGTCATGAAGTAAGTTAGCCATGAAATAGTATTATGTACGAGGCCCATAAGTGATGAAATTATAACATCAGCACTTTCCATTCATTCTCTTTTCAAGTGAAGTAGCAAAACGTGAGCAAAACGAATGTATCTGCGTGACGGGAATATCGCAAAGATCTCATCACTTAAGGAATTAAGCGACATGGTGAGCGGCAGTGATCCTCAATCATATAATTATTCAACTGAATGTCGAGTTTAGATCCACGTATTTTATAGTTATACAACAGTTATACGAAAAGTCAATCTTAGACTAGAAAGGTCAGCCTATCGCGGATTGTTACCACGTCGGAAACAAAAACGCTGTTAAACAACTCGCTGAAACGAACACGTTGGCAGCAATACGTGGGAAAACAAACCGACCGCCCCTACGTAGAACAAGTGTAAATCATATGCATCGTAAGATCATGTTTCTTAGCGCGTAGGGCGTCGTCGGTTGGAAACAAACGTTGCCAGAAAACGTGGGATACGTAAGCGATGGAAACGTAGCGATGGGAACGCAAGACGTGGTAGCAATCACAGTCATTCTTAATTAAAGAGTAGAGTATGCCTACTACTGAAAATCACGAAGCTCTCTTGTGTGCCATTCCAGTCATAAAATATTATCTGGGTACGAGCCCGTTAGGCGATAAAATTGTAACATCAACAATTTCCTTTCATTCAGAATAAACCATATGGTGGTAAAGCAGGGCACGCTGCAATCGCGGCTGTAGGAACTCTCTTTCAGGAGTGGCGAGGAGAGGCGCCAAAACGTCCTCACACTAGTCCTTCCACCTGTCACAAGTTCTCACCGGACAGGGGTGTTTCGGGAGGCTCCGGACAGGATGTGGACACGGTGGAGAGTAAGTTGGAGGTATGTATACGTAAGAGGTGGAGGCGGGAGTCTATTTCCGGCCACCGCAGGCGCGGTCATGCCCAAGGCGAGTAATGGGTAACTCGCCGTGGTACTTCAATAGCCCTTTACGTTCCAGGGCCACGGTTACCGGCCCTCTAAGCCCACTTAGAGAGCAAAGCCCCCGAGCGCCCCTCCCCCGTCAGATTGCTGACTGCTCTTTGAGGCGCGCGTAGAACACAACGCGCCGTCGACCCGGGCATGGTTCATAGTAGGACACCGAGTCGCCCTTTACTTGCCGCCCGCATGCCCCGCATGTGCCTACGATGGCCGGAGATCGTTTGCCCACGTCCGCCGTGGAGGGAGGACACTATCCTAGCTCCCTCACGCAGCCCGCCTCCTCCTTCGCGAGCATGACTGCTTCGCAGAAAGAAGCGACCGCTTCCCATTCCGTCTTGCCCCGCAGCATGGCTTCGACCAATGCCGGGCGCGAGAGGTTGCCGCCTATCGCTTATGTGAGGACACGGTGGTGCTCTGTCCAAGCGGGGCAGTCCTGCAATGTATGCTCCACCGTGTCTTCCGGGCGATCCTTGCAGTGTTGACACACAGGCGCTCCTTCCGGCTATCCTTTCCCCGTAAGGACCTGTGTCATAAGAAGGTGAGGACGCCATGAAGCCTACTACCGCCGCGGTTGCAGCGGCATGCCCGCGATGTCCGATCTTGTCCCATGCCCGGGTCGAGGACACGTCGTGTTTCACGCGCGGCTCAAAGAGTTGTCAGCAATCTGACAAACGATGTCTATATGGCCAAACACATGCCACGGGTTGCGGGACTAAGCTGTCTAAGCAGTATATGCTCGCTCCTGAAATACCCCGCGGTAACTGGGTAGTGAGATAGAGGTGTTCTTTCCTCACGCGTCCCGCTTCCTTCGCAAAAGGTGACTGCTTTATAGTCCCCCTCGACCCGCAGCATGGCATAAACCGGGCGCAAAAGGTTGTGGCCTATCGCCTCCGGAATCCGGAAGGACACGTCATAACAAATCTCTGGGCTCTACGCGCAGTGGTGATACAATTCGCACATTTCCAATTTTCGGTTGGCTGTGTCCAGAACCTTTTACAAGAGCTGGATAGCTCAATAAACCCAAAAGAACTTTGTTTTATACAAAGTTCTCTTGGGTTTATTTATGAAAGATTCATAGATTTAAAAAGATGGATTGCGCCTACCCTAGCCAACTGACATATAAAATTGGTCATACTCTAGGTGAGCCACTACTTATCTCTTTCCTGTATAGAATTTTAGGACCCGTTCTTCGATTCCTCTCTTATTAGTTGAGAAAGGCAAGTGCCTTACGGGGTTTTTACCCACGCTTTATGAGTTGAAACTAGGCTATTTAATTTTCTGTTTGCATAACTAGGTTAATAATTTACCTAGTTATTATTGACGGTAATTTTATGCTATTTTCAGTCGTATGTTATTTTTATTCTCAAAAGAACGAAAAATTTTTACAAAGAAAAAAAGTTTTATCTTCAAAAATGTTAGGTATATTAATAATAATATTTACACAACATAACACTAAGTATCAATTCATAACTAATTAACAAAACTCATTATATTAAAACAAAATACTGTAGTTGTCTCTCCATCTATTCTCTCAGGATATCAGAGAACACTCCATGGCGAGGAAGAGGTATTTTGTTTACGATGTCAGGTACAACCTGGAACAAAAAAAAAAACAGTTTTGACTTTTTTTTACAGTGTTGTAAAATCATTATATGAGTCCTCCCACCCAGGGCAGGGCAGGAGGGCTTGTCAGACTTGTGACTAAAATCCACGATGTCCTTCAATAGCGCTCTACGTTGCAGGGTCAGGGTATTCGGTAGTCCACCGAACCCGGCCAGGCAAGTTATTAATTATGGATTTTTATAGATTAAGTAATGACTACAGCTGTATTATATTCACTCCATCAGAATACGCAAGCATGACCGGGAACAGTCGTGTTTTGCGTAAGGTCTCTTGTAAGCAAAATGATCGGGCAACCTGCCGACACAGGTCGCCGGTCTAATGGGGCCTGAATTAGCCCGCCGATAAAAGTAGGCGACAAAGTCGGAGTCGGGGCTTTGGTGTGTAAGTATCGACACGGATATCAGTAAAGCCCATGGAATTCGCAATGTTGTAAGAAATTATTGATTTTTGGGAACCTTTTCAGGAAATTCTCCTGTATAGCACTTGCATTACACGTTTGTAAACGCTACATCTTAACTCGCAACCACAAACTGCCAGACCTAGAACAACTACCTGTAGCACATAAATATTCGTTCTATGTGAAAATCAAACCCGCGTTCCGCAAGGCCTATCCGCACACAACAGTGCCGACACGTTCCGTGACGTGCTATTCATATATACGAGTGAACGAAAATCACTGAACGGCACTGACACTGATGAGTATGGATAGCGTCGTACAAAATCAAATTTTACTGACACTTCACGTCACGCCACGGTACGGACGTGCCGGCACTGTTGTGTACGTATAGCACAAACCGTGCCGTGAAAATTATCCTATCCATCAACAACAAAAACTCACCTTAATACGAACTTCTCTGGGCATAAATTCGTGAAAGAACTCATAGAACTCGAAGTGCGTGCGCACTATTTGTAGCCGTGCGAACTCGTGCTTCAGAACTTCGACAGCGTCTGTCGGCGCTACGTTGTGGCGACGCAGGTCTTTAGTGAATTGTATAACGTTTCTGCTAGCTTCTCGGCGCGTACGCGGGCTTTGTAGTCGTATCTAAAAGAATTTTTGACACACAATTAAAATAAGCAGACTGGGCTCGATTTTATTAAGACAAAATCACTTTTATTGGTAAAGATTCAAATGATACACCCATATAAAGTTTTGGAACGAAGTTCCTTATCGCGCGTTGTGAAAGGGGGCTAGACGGTAAAAATTCTTACGAAAAGTTGTCACGACACTTTTTGGAACGAAGTTCCTTATCGCGCGTTGCGAAAGGGTGCTAGAGCTCAAAGAGGGGAGTGGAGTGGAGCGGAGCGGAGTGGAGCGGAGCGGAGTGGAATGGAGTCGCGACGATTATTTTTGTTCAGTGTATACAGTAACTTCGTTCCATCCGGGTGTCCCTTGACACCTCTCAAGAGTTTTTAAGATCCTTGAGATATGATTGGGGTTAAAACCCAGATTCTGGCCACTATTATGTACATTTCCTGATGCAAAAACCCAATAACACTTTGCACAACTTGAGAATCTAAGTCAGGACTTCTTGCTCTTCAGTGCGCTTGCAATCAACTTGATACACCTTTTTTTAGAGAAAAAAATAAAATCTCAACAGCTTAACTAAACCTAAATATATGTAATTTTACTTACTTGGCCTCCAACTTATCCTCCAAGAATTTATACAGTCTCTTAGTGATCCACGAAGCATTGGAAGGTCGGAATCTCTTCGGAGGCTTATACTTCATGTCTTGGATCACCTCTGCAGGCAGCTCGTCGAGTGGAATGACAGATTTCAACTGTTTCTTAGGCTTGGTCTGAGCGGGGTTGAGGCGGCGTGGGGCTGGCTTGTTGGGGACTTTGAACAGGCTGAGTGAATTTGTAGGAGGATTTTTCAAAGAATTTCTTACGGCCGCTTCCTGTAAGTAAAAATAAGACAGTAATAAGCTGATAATTTTTCGGCAACTTTTTTGTTTTTATTTTTACTAACCTTTTTGTGGTTTCTTTCTTTTCGCTCTAATTAAAAAGTTTTATTTATTAACACATAGTGGGGATGGCAATTGGGAAACTAATGGCTTATAGGTACTGCAAAATAGTACTACGTCATTGGTCGGATTAGGACTTAGCTATGGTGGCGCCATCTACAATTAGCTTTGACCGGCCTTCCCCATTGTTTTTGAACAAAACCGAGCGTGTGGAACGTCACAATGTCAAGAAGCTGATAGAAGAAACTAACAGAACTAGGAATATACAAATAGAAAGGTTATGGGGAGACATCTGACCAACAGTAGTCTTATGCATATGCATAATTGCGTGTAATTATGCATATGCATAAGACTTGAGAAGAGAATTATGTGCATAATTGCGTGTAAATGTTTTAAATAAATAAACAATAGAAGTGGGAGCAACATCACACTAAGCACAAAAGCCACTTACCAACTTGAGTCTCTTCTCAATATTCTGTTCCTTAATTTTCTGCAGAGCCATTTCTAACGCCGTCAGCCGCGTCCTCCTCGACAACTCATGATCTGACTCCACAATATCTTCAACATGATGAGCAGAATCTTCCGGCATCTCTGTTGAATTTGCCAGTGGAAATTTCACAGTTTCGGAATGCATTTCCATATGTTCAGTTTGCCTTTTCGCTGATTTTTCCATGACCAAGGCTCGTAAAGATTTTCTAGGAGTGAAATCTTTACCAAATGTTTGCCGTAAAGTTTTGCGGGTAGTTCTGTGAGAGTCCCAACCGGAGCCTTCAGCGCTAGAGTTTTTAGTGCCGTCAGAAAATCAGTGCTGTTTCGATGTGGCGCTAAGCTGACTGTTTTTCTAATACTGGTATTCCGGCCTTTGACTGCGAAGGAGTCCATTTGCTTGGTTTTATCGTGTAGCATCACTTCTGGGGATTTGCTTAAATGCTTCTTTCTATGTCTGCCAGTAGTATCATGGGTTACATTAGGTGATTCTTCAACTTCTTCACTTGCCTCTATTTCATTTTGTTCTTCATTTTGTTCACTTTCATTTTCCGATTCTTGTTCTTCGTCATCATCGACTTCCATCTCATCAGCTTGATTATCATCAGAAATCTCTGGGTCACTAGCGATTGCTTTGTCAGCTTCATCACTTTCGTCCATTTGCTGATCATCTTCTGCATCCTCATCTTCGGCTTCACTTGCTACTTCATTCTGACTTTCTTCTTCGTCATTTTCTACTTCTTGGCTTTCATTCGCAGAAGCTTCATTGACTTGACTCTCATTGACTGCCTCTTCTTCATCTTCACTCATTACTTCTTCAGCGTTCTCGTCTTGATCATCTTCAACTTCGTGGCTTTCATTTGGCTCTGCTTCGACTTCTTGGCTTTCATTTGGCTCTGCTTCGACTTCTTCGCTTTCATTTACTTCGTCTTCAACTTCTTGGCTTTCATTTACTTCTTCTACAACTTCTTGGCTTTCATTTGCCTCTGCTTCGACTTCTTGGCTTTCATTTATTTCGTCTTCGACTTCTTGGCTTTCATTTGCCTCTGCTTCGACTTCTTGGCTATCATTTGCTTCTTCGACTTCTTGGCTTTCATTTACTTCCTCTTCGGCTTCTTGATTTTCATCTATGTCTTCTACGGCTTCTTGGCTCTCATTGGCATCCTGACTGTCATTTACATTAGCTTCCACATGTTGGCTTTCATTAGCTTCTTCATTATTATCATCACTGTCATTATAGCGAAGACGATATTCTTCGCTTTCGTTATCCTCATTATTAACTTCTTGACTTTCATTCTGTTCATCGTCATTTTTTTGGGTAACATTTGCTTCGTCTTCGTTTTCTTCACTTTCATTTGCTTCTTCTCTAATTTCTTGGCTTACATTTATTTCATCCTCAGGTTCCTGATCTTTCTCTTCATCATTATCATCGCGGCTATTATTAGTGTATTTTTCGACCATTTCTTTATATTTATTTTGTTGAGAAATATTTACATCTTCAGATTTCGAGCTATTTTTCAACATACTTCTTGTAGTCCTTGAACTGTTCAGTGATTTATCTCTTATTTCTGGCGAAGATTTAGATTTGTTTTTAGAAGAAAAATACTTGTTAGATTGCCTTGTTTTATCACCAGTTGTATTTGCTTTCAGAGTATTAGATCCAGTTTCAGATTCTATAGCTTCCGAGAGTGTACTGAGTTTAGCTCTTCTCACAGGCGTGCTTACTATCATATCTTCTTGATTCTCAAGCATTGTTGATGATGGTAGCATTTTCTCATTATTTTTGTCTTGAACATCTTTGATTTCTTGGCTTTCATTTGCTTCTTCTTCGACTTCTTGACTCTCATTTACTTCGGCATTGTCTTCTTCGCTTTCGTCTTGCGTTTGTTGGCTTTTGTTTTCCTCTGCTTCAACTTCATTTGCATTTTCTTCGATTTCTTGGATCTCATTTGCTTCCTGTTCTATTTCCTGATTATTTTCTTCTGCCTCCACTTTTTCGCTTTCATTAGCTTCGCCCTCATTTTCATAACGTTTTCCTTCTTCTTCCATATTTTCACGTTTCGAGGCATTCTTCAACATACTTCTTGTAGTTCTTGAACTGTTCAGTGATTTATTTTTTATTTCAGGTGAAGCTTTAGATTTATTTTTAGAAGAAACCGACTTGTTAGATTGTCTTGATTTTTCACCAGTTGAATTTGTTTGCAGAGTATTAGTTCCAGCCTCAGATTCTTTAGCTTCTGAAAGTTTACTGAGTCTAGTTCGTTTGACAGGCGTGCTCACCATCATATCATCTAGTTGATTCTCAACCATGGTTGATGATGGTAAAATGTTTCTAAAATCCATTTCTATATCAGTAGTAATGCTTGAAGTTGGGGATGGATCTCGGCCTCTAGATACTGAACTAATTCGCCTCTGTTCGATTTTGTTTTGAAATCCAAACACTCTAGGTTGAATGTCAGATATTTCATCCTCACTTTCAGAAACAATGAAATCAGCAAACATGTTCTTTCTTTTGGTTCCAGGTCGGTTACCGAAGATGTTTCTAACTTGAGGTTTAGGATCAGCCAGAACATTTTCTTTAGTTTTATCAGCTGTTGTTTTATTTGGGGATATGTTGAGTAGTGCAGCTGGGAATATAGGTTTAGACCTCTTTGCGTTTCGAAAAAGTTCTCTTGTTCCAACATTGACTGTCTTATCAATATTTGTATTGTTGGTCTTGTGGAGTTTGGCCAATGATTCTCTGTTGTCTATTAGATGGCCATATTTCTTTTGCGGTTGGTTCTCTTTTTGCGTGAAAAGCCTTCTTTGTGGGAGGACAATGCTGTTGATTGATTCATTGTCACTGCTGTCTGGAATATCAAGAGTGACATTCTTTTTCTCTTGGCTGGAAATAGGAAAACAAATTGGTTAGAGTATTTTACTTTAGAATATTACTAGGTACTAAAAAAACAGTAAAAAATTAAAAACTCAATAATACAATTATTACTGAAGGATTTCACAGTTGTCAAAAGGAGCCCTTTACTAGCACCAGTAAAATACAGGTACTAACCTGTCTATCTAGGATTGGCTTTAGATGAAACTTGCTATGATTGATGGTCACCCATCTACAGAGCAGCAATTATGTTTGTCACCTTGAAGATGTTATTTAGCCATTAAAAAGAAAGGCAATACTAATAAGTAGTAAGTACAAATTACCTCAAAACTTCAATATCAATGAACTCGTCAATGGCATTATTAATTGTCAATTTATTATCTTCTAACACTTCCATCACATCTTGCGAGTTCTCATCCAGTTTCTTCCACCAACTCTTGCCTGAAAATTAATTTAATTGTGATAATACAACAAAGGTTTATAAATAACAATTTAGCTGGCAAAGGATATTTACAAACTTCAAAATTTTATAACATCAACTTGGTCATGGGAAATGAACTAAAATATAAAAGGTATAAAAAGTTTGTAACATGTAGTTCCTAAATCAATCTGTTTGAGGAATAATAACAAAACTAAAATCCAAAGCAGTGTTACTATTGCAGAATTTAGCATAGCCAGATTAAATAGTTATAATGTTTCCAGATTACAGAAACAGATGTCTTCTCTTTGGGAAAATGAAGAAAAGGGGCTATAATGTACCATGCTGGCCCAGTCCAGATTGATGTCTCCATGTTCTAGAACAAGCCGATTCCCTTACAATGTTAACCTTCACTGTTTTCAGAGCAGTGCTGTTAAAATATTTTTTTTTTTTTAATAAATGATAGATTTATCTCATTTGTGATTTATTTGACATAAATACTACTATCACTTTTTTATGTTGTAAAATCATCAAATGAGTTCTACCCAGGGCAGGGTGGGAGAGACTGTCAAACTCATACTGACTAAAATCCTTTGCGTCCTTCAATACCCTTTATGTTCCAGGGTAATGGAAATGAGATAAGTTCTGCGACTCCGGCAGGCTTTGGCACTCTAGACAGGGGTCCCGTAATCATGCTGACACTCTTTAAGGCGCGCGTGAAACAACGCGCCGTCGACCAGGGCATGGTCCATGGTCGTTCAGCGAGTCGCCCATTACTTGCCCCCCCACACGCCTATGATGACCGGAGATCGTATTTTCTACTAACACTTGTGACAATAAACAAAAAGCAGTCTTAGAAAAAACTATACTTACGTCTAGGTTCCTCAATTTCAGTATTATCATTCAACACAGATCTGCCGTTCAACGGGGACAGTGCAAATGACTCGATATTCTTGTCTTTGAACTGGTCTATGATCGACGTGAGCCTCCCAGACCCCGTAGACAGCGCTGGGGAGCACAGGCTACGGCTGCCACGGGTTGACTTGCGTTTCGGCGTGGTAATTGCACCCTGGGATCGTGCAGGGGATACCGCCTTTGTTTTTGGCATTTTTGCGGCTTTTCTTCACCTGAAATCGTTATTTTTAGGTTAACGGTTGGTCATTAATGAAGAAAAGAGGAAGGTAGACATGGTTTCTATGTGTGAATTTCGTATACAAGCAATTTCATTACACTTTTATGTGCACTACAAAAACGTAATTACATCACAATATATTTCTTATTTGTACCTCTCGAAAGATTAGTAGTGTACATACACAAGTATTTTATTAAGTACAATCGGAAGTTATTGTAATGTAAACGATTAAATCGCATCCAAATGTAAAACAAGACAACTTTCAGAAAAAGTTACAGACACACCAAAACATAAACGAATGGTACAAAAAAAAAAATCACCTTGTTCGAAATACAGTCCCACAAAAGTTTAAACTATATAAAACAATGCACACAAACTTCCATTTAAAACGTTTCGAATATTTCTTTTATTTTCAGCTTCCATCAAACAAACAATCAAAACCGTTTCCGTCCGAACTTTTTAAAAGTGTCACGTTCCGTTACTAGTGCTTTTTTTAAACGACCGTGGACCCGTGGTTTAATCTGGTAAATCAATAAAGTTAATGAAAATGGAAATGAATATTGAGCGTGTTATTTTTTCCTTTGAAAAAATGATTATAACACTAAATTCAGTTTTTTTATTTATTATAAATTAATCATTGAATGAGAAAACTTAACTCAATGTTGGATTTTTAGGGTTGTTGGAACGGAATGTGTTTTTACGTTTCGTTATTCCTAACTTTAACGTTATGTTGAAATAATGAACTATAAAAAATATTGTAGTTTTATAAATGTTTTATTTTTTTGTTATTTATTATTATACATAAAATATATTTAATATCGTCGTCGAGCATCGGTACCTCACTCGACGACACCACCTTCCGGCTCGCTGTTGCTCTCCGTTTAGGATCCCCACTCTGCTCTCCTCATCGCTGTCACTGTGGGGAAGCCGTCAACAGCCTCGGACACCATGGCCTTTCTTGCGGCCGCAGCGCGGGCCGTTTTGCGCGCCACGCGAACATAAACGACATTATTCGACGAGCTCTTGTTACCGTCGGCGTTCCAGCTGTTTTAGAACCCAACGGCTTGGCACGCGACGATGGCAAGAGACCGGACGGTATGTCTCTGTTTCCTTGGAAGATGGGTAGGCCTTTAGTATGGGACGCTACCTGTGTCGATACTCTTGCGCCATCCCATCTTCCAAGTTCATCGTGCTCTGCTGGCTCTGCTGCTGCGGTTGCTGAAAACCTCAAGCGGCGTAAATATAGCAACCTTAGTGGTAACTATATATTTGAGCCGTTTGGGGTTGAAACTATAGGGCCATGGGGTCCGAGTGCTCACAGTCTCTACAAAGATATCGCTAAAAGACTTGTTGACGCTTCCTGTGACCCAAGAGCTGGCTTTTACCTTGGCCAGAGGCTAAGTATTGCCATTCAAAGAGGCAACGCCGCCAGTCTCTTGGGCACATTACCAGCTGACAGCGTTGAGGATGAATTTTTCGATGCTCTTTAATAGTTTAGTTTTATTTTAATTTAGTATTATTATATTTATATAGTTTATTTAATAAAGATATCAATGAACAAAATCAGGGTTACATAAAGCTTAACTTTCATAGACTTATAGCATGGGCAGACCGTTAGTAAAAATAGCTAAGGCGTAGTCCATCTTTTTAAGTCTACGTCTAGTTTTCGGCTTAGCGTGTGAGCCTTTTGAAGTACCTATTGTCATCTGCCTTATAGTTAAAAAAAGCAAGGTAGCAAACTGGCAGAATATTTACGAATACTTAACGTTTTTTTCTTAGATTTTTTCGATAAACGATTTGGCGGACGGCGTCCTTGGTCGGACGGTGAGCTACCGATTACTCACCGTCCGCAAGCCCGCTCCAACGCTGTGTCCTCTGCTAATCAGAGCGACACGCGTTGGAGCGTCCACATGACAGGCTATTCGCATACGGGCAAAGAGACCCCTTAGGCACACAGTGCCTAAGGAAGAGTTTTTGCTCTTATCCCAGGGTGCACCGGCCCGAAAAACTGGTCTTCCCCCCGGACGTATCCGAGAGTGAACTCCAGTCCACGGGCGGACGTGGAGGCTTCCTGTCATAGCACCCCACATTCTCCCCCTAGAGGATGAATGAAATTCAGGTTTTAACAGATTAATAGTAGATTATTAACCAAGGGGATAAAGCAGTGTCTTCTGTCGCGGGTGACGATTTAAATCGCGAGCATAACGAAGGACTCGAGGCTTACTCCCGAGCGTAGCGAGGGTGTTAGAAACTTAAATCACGAGCGAAGCGAGGGATTTAAGACGAGTCCTGAGTGTAGCGAGGGATTTAAGTTCACCCAAGACTAAGACAGCTTTATCACCGAGGAAAATACTCTACTTTTCGTACCACTTGCGAAAAAATTAACATAATAATAATAAGAGATAAGCATTAATTAAACATTTAAATTTAACAATAACCTTTCTTAAAAAAATAAATTAAACTCAAGGCTGCGTTTAAATCCTTTATCCAGTTTAAATTTATACTCACACGCACACCGCTAGGTGAAAAATGATACCAATTAAAATTTAATCTGCCCCGTTTACGGTCGTCCGCTGGTCTATGTTTTTACTAAATGGAATAAATTTTTGCGACCTTTTTACCACGCAAAATTTTATCCTGCTGTCTGATTGACATTAAGTTTTGTTGTTTTGCCCGATTCTTGCCGTAAAAACGAATATTATTTTTATTTTAGAGAGTGAATATCATTTTTGGATTATGGATTTATAATACACCGGCAAATTGATTATTTGTTCAATAAACTGAGCTGTCAATTGAATTTGACAACTAACATTGACAGAAACTTATGACTCCGTTTAGCGAACCCTCGCTAGTTTAATTTTTTTCCGGCGAAACATCGCTGGAAGATTTAAACGCACCCCAACGTTTATGTATTTGAAGAAAACAAAACGCGGCAAATTCCGAGATTAATATTGTATTCTCGGAAAAGCAAAGGCATCAAGCTCATACGGCCTCTTCGATTTTCGTAATTTTATTAAAATCATAACTGCATTAATAAATGCGTACCTATTCCTTTTTCAAAAAGTTGTATAATGCTTTACATACAAACTCAATGGTGTAAAGACAGACTGATGTAGTTCACTATCGGTAAGTATTCGAAATTCAAATCACATTCTCTCCCTAGAGGATGAATGAAATTCAGTACAACTTTCTTTCCCTAGGGAAAGCTGTTTATAACAGATTAATAATGACTATTGTTATGTACGCTTTTTGTGGCATAGAATGTCACTTTTTTGAGCAAGTGGTACGAAAAAATTACTATATCATTGTTATGTTCGCTTTTTGTGGCATAGAACATTTTTTTGAGCAAGTGGTACGAAATAGCGAGATTGTTAAGCAATGCAAGGCTGCAAAAGATTTTTGGCGCGAGTACTTGAATTGAAAACTTAGGGCCGTCTTTACCAGGGAGTGTTAAAAACTTTAAATCCTCTCGCTCGTAATTTATGTTTTTAACACCCTCGCTACGCTCGGGAGTAAGCATCGAGACCTTCGTTACGTTCGCGATTTAAATCGTCACCCGCGACAGAAGACACTGCTTTATCCCCTTCGTTAATAATAATCTACTCTATTTCGGTAAGTATAAGTACATGGAAGACCTCAAAATTTTATTTGCGGAATTGTAGAAGGCAGGTCCTTATAAGAAACATTTAATTGCACAAAAGAGAATTGGAACACAATGAAAGTTAACTGTTCTAACCACGTATAAACGTAATACGAGTATCCAATATAAAAGCGCGATTGGTTTTGTAAAGTTCTTTTGAAACTGCACTGCAGTACCCATGAAGTTTAGTTTCAATTTTTAATCAAAAGAACATACTAGAACTTTTGAGCTGTTCCTTTATATTTAATTGAGTCTAAATATTTTTAAAGTAACCTACAGTTAAAAACTATAGTATGGTATAGCTATGCAGGGTCTTTCTTTTAAAATGCCGTTCGGAGTTCAGAAGAAGCGCCAAGAAGCTGGTTAATTGGTTATGTGAGGATGAGGACAAACCCCAACGCATGGGTAGCATAATTATGAAACAGTGTTCCCGAAAAGAACGCTCACCAGACTTTTATCTCTATCACCGTTTTCACAAGGTTAATTTTCTTTCATGTATAGAGAAGGTTTACAAAATTTAAAACAATAATTTGCGGTTCGCTCCCATATTTTAGTGTATTTCGTAACAATAAAATGTTGTGAAGTGAGGGAAGCGTTACAAATGTATATTTATGACTTGTTGTGTTGTTTAATGGCTATAATTTAGTCTTGGCTAGGTTCTGGAGGTGATTTGTCAGTTGGGAAACATGGTTTTAAGTGGAAAGTTCCATTGTGGTCGTTTTCTTTTGATAGATTGCGCGTTTCTTAAGAACTTTACATTTGGCTGATGCCCAGGTTATTCGGGCGCCAATTTTAGTTCTCAAAAAAATTGTATCTATGTATTATCTGTAGATTCACTTTTAAAATTAATATAAAAAGGAATCGTTATTTTTTTTTTGATCTCTGGTCCAATTAAAAAAAAATAAAGCTCGCGTATTTACTTTTTTTAGTTATTCACCATTTTTATTAGGGTTCCGTAGTCAACAAGGAACCCTTATAGTTTCGCCATGTCCGTCCGTCCGTCCGTCCGTCCGTCCGTCCGTCCGTCCGTCCGTCTGTTCGCAGTTTAGCTCAGAGACGCACAGTACTAGAGAGCTGTTATTTGGTGTAAATATACGGATTTGTTGTGCCGAAAAAGTGGTATAATAAAATCTCGTAAAATATTTTTTTTAGGGTACCTCCTGTACTTACACGTAAAGTGAGTTTTTTTTTTCTCGCGTACCCCTTATTGTGGGGTATCATTAAATAGGCCTTTAAAAAATAATGATAGTTCCATAAACAGTTTTTTGATAAAAAAATTCGTTTGTGAAATATTAAGCTTTAAAGTGCTAAATTTTGCTCGATTCGGGTGTCCCCCCCCTCCACCAGCTAAACGGATATGTTTGGGGGTGTGAAAAAAATCACAATAGTAGTATATATATCGTAGTTTAAAAGAAAATTATCATGACTGTAGGCTTTACAACTTTACGAGTAATAGTCGACCAACTTATAAAATGTAGGTACTTGCGACAACTTACAACTTATAATAATACGTTTTCTTAAACAAAATGTATCGGAGAACATGCTCTTCAACTGCAAATGTAAGTTTGTCAACTTTATTTTTACAGCTTTAATGGGTGTGTTTTTACGGTATGTTTTTTGGGGATAGGTAGGTCTTTATCGACAACTATTTTTAACTAACTTCAAAAGTAGGAGGAGGTTTTAAATTCGCCGTAATCTTTTTTCTTATGTATTTTCCCTGATTTCTGAAAGACTCCTGGACCGATTTTGAAAATTCTTTTAAAAAAAAATTAAATTCAGCGAATCAGTTTAGTTAGTTCGCATAAGTATTTTGATGGGCAACTACGGAACCCTACACTGTGCGTGGCCCGACACGCACTTGGCCGGTTTTTTTAAACTAAAGCGGTTTATTTACAGATGTCCAAGTAAACCTAAACTTTATATTATTCATCAGAAAAAACAACAAAAATAATTCGAGTAGAAAATAATGCACAATAAAAGAGTTCATAGGTCTATAAGAGCGGGTATTAAAAGGCTTAAATGTATTTATTACAGCCCGCGCTCTACCGAACAAACCTAATTTTTAAAACCCTCTAAGCCTTAATTGTACAATCTCATGTACAATCGACAAAGTTCAATCATGACCCACCATAAGCTTATTTTCTAACAGACATTCAAATACAATTAGGTCCACATCCATGGTAACGACTTTGATATTTGTCAATTTGACGTCTTCAAACGATTTTTTGTCAAAATGGGTCATGATTCAATTTTGTCGGTTGTACATTCATAAAAAATACCTACCGAATTGAGAAAATCCTCCGTTTTTAAGTAGGTTAAAAAGGTCGTATGTCGAAATTTGAATCTTCATGGCACAGGAATGTTTTTCTACTTTTGTGTGTGTATATTTAGTAGTGTATACATTTAAGTGCTCGCAACTGTATACAATTTTGTTCATTACACACTCAAATTCGGTGATTGATGGCATGGCTGTACACAGATCTATCATTAATCTCAATAGTCTGTATCTAGATGAGACACGTGTAATGAATATGTATGCGAACAACAGGGATCGGATGAAAATTAATCAGTATTTTTTTTTTTTTAGTACTAATAGGTACTATCTATGGAGGTTTTGTACAGCTCAAAACTTTTTCTTAGTGTTCTTTTTTCAAATGTTTTTTTTTCTGGATGAAGAAAATAAATGAAATATTCCAAAATTAAAAAAAAAGAGAACAAAATAAATAAGAATATTGTCTTCGAAGAAAACCGTGTTGAAGATGACGGTGTGATAATGCGCGGTGAAAATGGCCAGAGATCGCACATTACAAGATCTCTACGCGCGCGCGCCGATCTCCAGTCCGCTACGCCGTGCTACGCGGTCCGCTACGGCGTAGCAAGCGCAACAGGCGCCTACGAATTTGTAGCGTGATGAAGAATAAAATAATTTATAAGTACATAAATACTTACATACTGACAAAAACAGGAGGCTGTTTATTTCGTACAAATTGCTTTGTATGACGTCCGCTTAGTATGAAGTGTTTATTATTTCCCTTCGATGTCATAATAAACGGATTCAACTGTATGCACAAAACAGACTTTTTTTTATCGTGGTAAAATCATCAAGTGAGTCCCAGGCCAGGGCGGGAAGGACTGTCAGATTCATACTGACTAAAATCCACGGTGTCCCTAAATAGGGTCACGGAAATTTTAAAAATCCCTGAACCCCGGCAGGCTTTGGCCCTCTAGAGGGGGCCCCATCATCGCACACTACACCCAGTGTAGTATAAATTATTATTATCGGTATTTACAAATATCGATTATAAAATAAGGTGACGTATTGGGCGGTCTTATCCCTATAAGCGATCTATCCAAGATAATCTTTGGATGAATTTGAAATAGATGGATTACAAATCATCCATGTTACTAACCTAGGCTAAAGTAAAAAAAAAGACAAAAGAGCTATTTTCTTCATTATCGATTTAAGCAACAGAATTTTTTATCTGTGGAATAACAATTCAGTGAAACGAAATTGTCCTTAAAATGCTTTATTATGTTAAATTATTGTTCAGCGCAGACTGAAACGAAAATCAACAACAAAAAGTTTGAAATAACATCTCTGGGGACATTATTTTTACATTATTTATCAATTTTCTTGGAAATTCAAGGTCCAATGGTTCGATGTCTGATTGATGTCGAATGAAAGTGATTTTCTATGAAAAATAGGTACTTATTTGAAAAATGTTTTTAATATGCGATTTATTTAAAAAAATATTTATCTATTAGCATTTTTAATTTTGAATTTAAAAAGAATTTACGTATTCAAGATTTAAAACTAATTTGCTCTAATATGTATTGTACCTATGTTAACTGTTTTTTTTGCTATTTTAAATAAGTATATTCGTACTTTTTTGGTAAAGATTTTGTTGGGTTAAAGCTCTCTCTCTATCTCTCTTTTAATTTTTTTCAAATCGTACCTTCGTAACCTATAAATATAATTGACGAAAAGTGTGTAGAAATGTAAGCAGGAGGTGAGTTTTGTATGCTTGTTTATTTGTTGCTCTTTCACATCTAAACTCCTGAACCGATTTTGATAAATTTTTAGTTCAATGGTAGATGAGACGTTTCAGACGGGCTAAAGAGGTTTTTTTCTTTATTTTTCGAGATGCAATCAAAGTTGTCGCAACAAAAATCGAAGACATAATCCACTCTAATAACTCTAATACTATCTGGCAGAAACTTGTTGCTCCGAAACTTATTTGGCAGAACTCACTTGGCAGAAACTTTTTTAAACGAACATTGTTATGGTATAAAAAACATTTAATATAATTGTTTTTTGGCCGAATGTTTTTATGTCCGAATTTAAATTGGGATACTTTTAAGATGGCAGAATTGTATTGGGCATAATTACCTTTGTCAGAGTTATAATTTTGCATATTTTCATTTAGCATAACGTTTATTTAGAGCGCCGATTATTTGGAATAATTTGACTTAGTATACTTTGAAGATCATAGAATTTCAGAATAGAAATAATTTAATAGTCATAATAAAAAATAAAAAAATTGTTTTATAAAATCAATATGGTGTGCTACAAAAATTAGTGACAGAAATGAATCGCTGCAAAACCGACTTCACGTAGTCTTGTCTGCCCTACCCCTAGAGTGTAATTTATAATCGCGTGGGACCGCCGGAGACCCGCAGCGCCGGAGCCGTGACAGAAGCCATGCCTGCTGAAATGCCTGCTGTGAATTTTCTGCGATATGATGATGATGATACTTTTTATTATTATGGATATAAAATATATGCCAAAAGATGATTCTGGTTGTGAACTTTCTACGATATGATGGTATACTTATTGATTATTATGGAAATGAAATTTATGCCTAAAGATGATTCTGACTTACAAAATTATGGGTTTCGGTGTTATGGTAAATGAGTGTATGCCAAACGATTTTCTGCGAAAAGAGGTTTATGCTATCCGTTGCTATGCAAAATAAAATTATGACGTAAAAAGTTCTGCTATAAAGGGTGGACCCAATAATTTCAATACTCCAGGTAATTTTAAACTGCTTTCAACCGGTTTCACGTCGCTTTCATTTTTAATTAAGGCCTTGCTTCCGTAGCGTCTGGCACGAATTGATACTGATCTTAATGAAGTTAATCAGCCTTTACCTTCATTATTCTGGCAGCCATTTTGAAACAAATGTTTTTGAGACGTTTTCAGTGATCTATTTAATTAAGCTCATTTAAACATTGATGGCTTACACCAATGAGTCAAAGAGCATTAATTTTGTACAAGAGTTACTTTTATGACGTTATGATTGGCGCAGTGGTTGGGCGATTGGATGGTGTACTGCGTGTCGGGGGTTAGATTCCCACACCGAACAGGACACGGACGCGGTCAAGGGCCAAGTGATTAATGCGGACAGTATTCATAATGCCCGGGCAGCATGAATAATGCTCAGCCATATCGGGCCAAGTGACTAATGGCACCCTGACTAGGACAATATAGGTTTAAAGAGGATGACAGGGTTCTGAAAGACCCCGCCATCCTCTTTGTAGTTATTTTTTATTAAACCACCCAGAAGTAGGAGCCCCGCGAAGCTAGTTTATTATTCACATTAATCACTTGGCCCGATATGGCTGGGCATTATTCATACTGCCCGGGCATTATTAATACTGCCCGCATTAATCACTTGGCCCATAACATATACACATAAGACCTCCGTAAAGACTAGTCCCTTCGTGCACAACGCGACGTAAATCTCCGATAGCTTACGACTTTGGTTTCCAAGTGACTATCGCAATACAAATTCATAGAGGTTCGTACAGAGGTACGCGTCAATGGATACCAAGTCGCAAGGTATCAGAGACTTTTAAGAATGAGTACTAGACTAGAAACTTATTTCAACTTTCAGGCTAACTGAACGTCCTTGAAAATTCTAAAGTGCCTGTAATTGGTTTAATTGAAATAAATGTTTCGTGAGTGTCAGTGACATTAACTTTTAAAAGCACATTAAGGCCATGCCATATTTAAATGTTACACTTGGAGTTTAGTCATTAAAATGTTAAAAGTTTTTTATTACGAATTTTTGCTGAACTATAAACAATTTGTCCCATTTTTCAATTAAGTGATGCTAATTAATCAGGACCCAACCTAATTGACAGGATCACTTTAATTAGAAGTTTAGACCATAGACACAGTTCACTGTATTTTTATTGACTCAACCATTTTTTCCTATTTGAAGATAAAGTACTTTTTAATTCCATACATTTGCTTAATGTCTCTGCCTGCGACTGACAGGACAGATTCAATTCCATTTTTGAAAGTTCGAAAGTTTTTGCATAAGTTCTAAAAGTGGCCAGAACATTACCATAAACAATCAAACTTAAAAAAAGAAGACAATCTTAGTAGTTTTTTATTGTTTCCAGCCAGCTAAAAGTTTTTTTTTCAAAATAAGAAGTGTTTCTCTCAAAATATTTCTTAACACGTGAAAAATATTCAAGTCACGATTTCCAACGATGTCGAAATTATATCTCCTTTCATCCGAGCAATTTGTTGTGCGTGCGTAGGCGGTGACGTGTAAAATATCGTCTGTCTTTCGGTCCTACGATGAGCGGAAGACAGTTATTTGTCAACGACAGCTCTTAGGAAACAGCGTAAACGATCGACTGAAATTATTTTTGAGGCAGGGACCTTACAGAATGTGATGAAAATTTTCCTTGCTAGGATTTTTCCTGTATCGTGGGTGATCTTATCAAACCCACGATACAGGTGAAATCTTAGTGAGGAACATTTTTTCTAACAATATTGAAACGAATCATATTGAAAAAGCGTGTCCATAGAGTTTATTTTTCGTTATTTTCCATAAAGATCTAAACTTTATTATGTGCACAGTACGTTCACAGTACAGTACCCTTATCACGAATTTTCAGTATTTGAGACGTAAAGTAAATTGGAACTTTGACAATTTCAAATTCACAGTTTTCATGGAAAAAATTAGTTCCTTCTTTGCACACCAGAGGCGTTGTTCCATTTTTAGGGTTCCGTAGTCAACAAGGAACCCTTATAGTTTCGCCATGTCCGTCCGTCCGTCCGTCCGCAGTTTAGCTCAGAGACGCACAGTACTAGACAGCTGTAATTTGGTGTAAATATACGGATTTGTTGTGCCAAGAAAGTGGTAAAATAAAATCTCGTAAAATATTTTTTTTTAGGGTACCTCCTGTACACGTAAAGTGGAGATGTTTTTTTTTTTCTCGCGTACCCCTTAGTGTGGGGTATCATTAAAAAGGACTTTGAAAAATATTGAGAGTTTCCATTAACAACTTTTTGATAAAAAAAAATCGTTTGTGAAATATTAAGCTTTAAAGTGCTATATTTTGCTCGACTCGAGTGTCCCCCCCCTCTACCAGCTAAACGGTTGTGTTTGGGGGTGTGAAAAAATTTACAACAGCAGTATATTTAATGAATTTTAAAGGAAAATTATCATGACTAAGTAGGCTTTACAACTTTACGAGTAATAGTCGACCAACTTATAAAATGTACTTAGATAATATTGTTCTTAAACAAAATGTATCGGAGAACATGTGCTTCAACTGCAAATGTAAGTTTGTCAACTTTATTTTTACAGCAATGTGAACACAATTACGTAGCCGAGGGCAGTGTCTGGCACTTTTTTGAAACTAACTTATAAAACAGGAGGAGGTTCTAAATTCGTCGTTGTCTTTTTAAATTTATGTATTTTCCCCGATTTCTCAAAGACTCCTGGACCGAGTGAAGGTTTGAAAATCCTTCTTTTTACAAATGAATGACATCAGCGAATCAGTTTAGTTAGTTCGCATAAGTATTTTGATGGGCAACTACGGAACCCTACACTGTGCGTGGCCCGACACGCACTTGGCCGGTTTTTTCAAACAAGAAACGCTGTAATACTACAGTACTTTCACAGTAAAGTATGTATACAGTACTTTCGCAGTTATTATGTCTGAGATGGTACTGCAACTGCTGGTAGAGTATTTATTATCTTTTGACCTCTGATAAATTAAAGAATCCTTGCAACTGCCGCAATTCATGTTACTACTTGAATAAACATTTATTTTTCGCCATGCTTTTGGGGACATACTGTAACTACGTTTTTCGGAGAGTTAGATACCTGTTGCTGAACATATTTTTATGACCGCCAGGCCGAACGACAATTCGCCACTTGCATACATCGGCTGCCCGCGACCCTCACGATGTCGTTGCCTACGCTGCGTTGAGTCCGTGGTCGCTATCGAGAGCTCATCTGTTATCAGTTCTACGAAATGTAAACTGCCCATAGACACTTCAATTTGCAAATTTTATGAGCTACGTCGGTGACTCTGGAATTCGCCGAATGTCCAGTTTCGGATTTTAGCTCGCATTTGAACTCCAAGCAAAGCTCTTTCCTTGCTCGATGATGATAAGTCTCTCTTAAAGGCCAGCAGTCAAAGCAGAACGCATTTTGCCCATAAAATGGCAACAAGGCCGCGCAAATGTAGTGGCAGGTGGCTAGTTCTTAAAGTGCCTAGATTCTCGTATAAGCTAATTCTCAGGAAATAGCAGATTCTCTCAAAATAGCGATACAATTCTATTGCATTAGCTGTGCCTGACAACAACGTGAGAGTCGCGGGCAACCAATGCATGCAAGTGGTGGTTGTCTTTCAGCGTGGCGGTATAGTGGGGAGGCTTAGTCAGTTAAATTAACTAGAAATAATTTCCACTAAATTAAAATACTTTAAGCAGGCAGCCCTACCGCGTGCGTGTGTACCCCGCCTGTGATGCCGAGTCGTACCTACTGTCAATTGTTAGACTGTGGCACTGTAGTTGTTTTGTTTTTTCAAAGAAGTTTTGCAGAGCGCGTCGTCACAGCGCCCGTGGTTGTTATTGGTACTAGAGCAGAGGCATGTGAGACGCGAGGGTGAAATCTGATTTTTTCCTGGCATAATACCCACTCTTAAGCCGCTAGGAATTTCTACAATCCAAAATAAAAACTTTAACAAATCAATAAATAAAAATTAAATTACAGTCTGTTGGCACGTCCGCGTAAAAGAATCAAATTGTTTCGCTTACACATGCACGCGATTTATTGTTAAGATATCCAGAAATTTCATCCGATTTCCGGAATTTGATCCGGAATTTCGATTTTTCAATCTGGAAACCCTACTCTAAAATAACACATTTACATAAAATTAAGATACTTTCAAGGACAATTAGCCCCAATAATGTTTAATTAGAATATCAATGGAGCTGTACTAAGTTTAACCGTCATCAAAATTCAAGTAGGAATTACGTCTTAAATTTCAAACTTACATAAAAGTCTCAAGCCTCGATAAAAATCGCACGCACGTTTTATCCATTACATTTGTCGTCCGGAAAACGTAAAATAGATTTAACGTTCTACTAGATAAAGTTGAGAGTCGCTTACAGCGGACGTGGAACGACTTCATAAGAGGAAAAAGATTTTCTCTAATAGATTTCTTTGGATTCAGTCTGTAACGGAGACATTTTTCGCTCGTCTTTCTTTGGGAGATTACCTGCCTGTCTCTAAGCTATCATTCTTAGTAAAAATGATGGGTATTCATCTATCTTTACCTTAGTATGTAAGCGTCTTTGTAGTTTAACAAAAGAGGCTTGTCTATGAATATTCTAGGCTTCAAGAAGTATGAGTTCTACGATCCACATTCGTCATTGTAAAGCGCCATTTAGACGGAGCTTTTGCTTTTTTTTTTGCGAGTTTTTACTCGTATGCGTGTTTCACTACATTGCGGCATTTGTTTCATTAACTGCATTTGTTCTACCTATAAATTCCGCAATGTAACGTAACTCGCGTTCGAGTTCTTGCATCGTCTAAATGAGGCTCTAATGCGAAAGTAAGTAGTATATCCCATTTTCAAGTTAAAACGGATAAACCAATTTTGATGAATATTTGAGTTTTTTTCTGTTTTCAAAATTACACAAAATGGTTTGGTCTGATTCTCTAAATTTTGTCAGGAATAGGCATAGTTAAACACGAGGTTATAGTCCGTGTAAAAAATCATGAAAATCGATGAGGTCGCTGCGGATGTCATCGACTTGTCGTAAGTAGTTTGATACACTACCAATAGATGGCGCAACGTGTAAACAGCGTTCGAAAAACAAGGGAACAAAAAATTCAGCTTTGTGAGTAGTGGTTGCGATGGCCTAGTGGTTAAGGCGTCTGGAGTACCTATCCGGAAGACGCAGGATTGAACCCTGCTCGCAACTGAATTTTTCGTTTCTTTAAAATATCTTTCCCTCAAACATCGTTTTCATGATTTTATAGACAGACTGTGTAGCTGATTTAATAATTTAGTGATCAAAGCCACGCGTCATAATAATCTTTGTACACTATTATACAAAGACGGGCTTACTCTGTCATAAAGATAGTTTATTCTCAGTAAAGACCACACCACACAGACATAATCCCACCTAATAACCGCTGCAGACCGCTAATATTCCTCACAATCGCTTTATGTCTCCGTATCATCGCTGTACTAATTTTTCATATCTTTTTGAAGTTCTATCAAAAGCTGCTTAAAGCTGCTTTAAGATTAAAGTACGCTCTTAAGCCACAGGAACCGCAATATAATTTTATTTAAGACTTGCTTATGCCCGTGACTTCAGTCGTGTCATATAAATTTAATTTAGTAGATGTTGCTAGCGGTTTTTCCCGCTACAACTCGAATATTATCCTACAATAAAATAATATCGGAATAAAACTATCCTACGTGTGCTCCAACGCGTGTCCCTCTGCTCCAACACGTGCCCCTCTGCTCCAACGCGTGTCCCTCTGAATAGCAGAGGGCACAGCGGTGGAACGGGCTTGCGGACGGTGACTAATGGGTAAGCTCGCCATCCGACCAAGGACCAAGCCGGGGTCGGTGGCGCGTCGTGTTTCACGCGTCACCGACGGAGCCCCGGAAAGGGCAAAAAGGGCGTAAATGGCATCCAAAGGAACACGGGTGAATTTTAGCACAATTTTAGTCAGTAAAAGTGACTGACAGTCCCTTCCGCCCCACTTGATGATTTTGCTACAAAAAAGAACCTACGTGTTAATTCAGGTTATGAACTATCTGTGTACCAAATTTCATCCAAATCCGTTCAGTACTTTTTACCTGAAAGAGTAACACACATTCATACATTCAAACAAACTTTCACGTAGGAAGTTAAAGGTTGGGATAAATTAATAGGAAGTTAATCCCAATTCCTGTTAATTAAACTGGTAGGTTTCAACGTTACTTTATTTTTGTAAGTAGGTATGTGATTTTTTGTAGGTTTTTATTCGTCCAGATTTAAATTACCACCCACCAACAACAAACAAACAAACAGATCTCTTTATAAAGTTAGTATAGAAGATTACTGGCTAATAAATATTGACAGCTTAGGAATGTATTGTTCATTTTTGTTACAACGGGATTACGTTCTCTCTACCTTTGGGATTAGTTTCACTTCAATTAGGTTCTAAAGTACATTTTTGTGTTTCATGGATTAGCAGGAGAGGTACTTGTTTTGCTAAGTTTTTTACATTTATAACGTCACACGTAAGCTCTGCTGTCGTAAGTGAAAAGACTAACCATAATTTTATTTAAATAAGACATTTAAATTATGTAAAAACAAAACTTTATTTCGCATTTACTAGCTTTTTCACCACCTTTTGCGAAGTTTAGACATGCAATTCGAAAACTATCCAAATGTTTGTAAATGCTCGCTAAAAAAGATAACCTATGTTTCACTTCAGAATGCTCATTATTTATGGACTATAAAACATTGTTACATGTTTTATATATACTATAAAACATTGCTATACATGTTTTAGATAACGTGGACAGTGAATGTTATAAATCATGTTACAGTAACATGTTATTGATATGTGTAGCAATGTTATATAACTTTGTTACGTGTAGCACTAAAGAACGACAAGCGACAATGGGTATATAACATTGTTATTCTAATGTGTACCTGTACAGTATCGTTTTATGTTGCAATGTTGAATAAAAAGTTTACATAGTGGGGACGTGTTATAATTCAGGTTATAATAACATGATACAAATGGTCTGTACGCACCTTTAACTTTAAAGACCAAATTACGTGCACAGTACCTACTTAGTTTATATTATCCGTTCTCTGTTAGAGACAAAATTTTAGATAATACAAAGTGAATTTATATGTAAACACATTTCATTTCTGATCCTATCCAATCCTATCCAACAAACATAATAATGCGTCGTGTACTGGAAGGACTCCAGTACACGACGTATTATTATGTATATGAACATCGTTGTAATGAAATACTACCGTAATTTATCTCTGAAGCTGTGTTTATAATCAGGGTAGCTGGTCAGAATTACAATAAGCGACAATTTCCTTGGAAACTCGGAGATGTGCCCCCAGGCCCCAGTAAGATATAATCATGTAATATGTTATGATTATATTAAATCGCTTGGTAACCAAACTGTTAATAACCAAGATTATGTTTGTAAGACGCTGAATGATTATCTACTGTGTAGCTATTATAATAAGGTTTATTATCAAAACATATGAATCTTGAACGCTTACCAAGAGGTCTAAAAAGGGTACTGTTTAATAGAATCGTAATATAAATTGCGATTAAATTGTTTTCTAACTTAAAAAATACAGAAAAGTTTTCCATTTCTTTAAAACTTTTCCCCACACTCGGTATTTCTCCTGTGTCGTGCGTGGGTGTGTTTATGAACATAGAAACATTACAAATAATAGTGGTATCGGTCACGACTTTCGAGTTGTAGGTCGTGGGTTAAAACCCAGCCCGGCGGCGTATTTCCAAAACCTATACTATTTCAGTCACGAGTCGGACTCTACTCGATTAGCAATGGTTATATAACATTTGTTTGTGCATATTTCTAAAGAAACAAGCGAAACCTAATCTATCTCAGTAAAAAACTTGACTCAATAGATTAGCTTTTGTTTGTGCATATTTCTCAACAAAACCTAATCTATCTCAGTAAAAAACTTGACTCAAATAGATTAGCTTTTGGTTTTGATATTTTCAAAGAAAATGCACGGACAAAATCTAGTACCATTTTAGTCACGCACGAGTCAAACTCTAAAAAAAGACGATGTTTTGTTTATGCATGTCGCAGTGAAATGAGGAAATCAGGGATTTCACGAAATCCAATTATCAAGAAAAGTATCTAGTGATAATTATGACAAAAATACTAATATAAAGTCAGAGATCATGTAATTTCACTAAACTAAGTAAAATGTTGAAAACGTCGACGGAGCACCGCTTCGCGGTGCTCCTACTTCCGGGTGGTTTAAAAAAAAATAACCACGAAGTGGATGGCGGGGTCTTTCAGACCCCGCCATCCCCTTCTAACCTAACCTGTCCGAGTCGGGGTGCCCACAGTCGTATTTGCGATATTCAAGTACTACAAAATTTAAGAAAAGTTAAATTCCGAGGTAAATTTACTCATATAGCTAGTGAGCTTCTACTCGACAAGGTTTTGCTCGTACGTAATGTTTAAAAATAACTCGCCGAAAGTCTAGCTATTCGAGTGACATGAATTATATAGAACTAGTTTTTGTACGTACATTTTCTTTGAAAATATCAAAACAAAAAGCTAATCTATTTGAGTCAAGTTTTTTACTGAGATAGATTAGGTTTTGTTGAAAAATATGCACAAACAAAAGCTAATCTATTTGAGTCAAGTTTTTTACTGAGATAGATTAGGTTTTGTTGAGAAATATGCACAAACCAAAGCTAATCGAGTAGAGTCCGACTCGTGACTGGCTTTGGAAATAGGCAGCCCGGCGCATTACTTTGTGTAATTAATTTCATCACCACTGCTCTCAAAACGGTGAAAGAAAACATCGTGAGGTAACCAGCATGTCCTAGAACCAAAAATTCGAAGACATGTGACATCTACCAACCCGCACTTGGCCCGCGTTGTGGATCTCCTTCTCACAGAGAGGAGGCCTGTGTCCCAGCAGTGGGAACATTGTAGGCTGATGATGATGACAAAAAGATCCGGAACTACTTCTTGTTCAAACAGTTGTTCCGTGCGGGAGTCCGGCGATAAGTAATATTTACTGTGTTCCATTGTCGCGTAGGATTTTCAGTTTCTTCAGCGTGAGCGCGCTCTATCTTACGTCTCATCTTTTCTCCTGCACTACATCTTCTTAGGAATCCATGATTCAGGCAACTACACTGTTACAACTAATCTTGCCTTGTGACTGTATTTAGCTTCATTCATCATCATCATCAGCCTATAATGTTCCCACTGCTGGGACACAGGCCTCTTGTGACAGGGAGTGAGCCATAATCCACCACGCGGGCCCAGTGCGGGTTGGTAGATTGTCACATGTCTTCGAATTTTTGGTTCTAGGACATGCCAGTTTCCTCACGATGTTCTCCTTCACCGATTTGAGAACAGTGGTAATGAAATAAATTACACAAAGTAATGCGCCTGGCGGGGTTCGAACACACGACCTACAAGTCGTAAGTGGGGACTGATACCATTGGGCAACCACTGCTCCATTGTTAGATTTTATTTGAAAACTATTAGCATTTCCCCGTGGTTTTATTTACCCTTGCTGCTCGGCTACTGTTACACGTAGCATGATGGTATATAGCCTATAGTGTACCTCGATAAATGGAATATGCAACTCAATATTTTTTTTCATTTTCAAACCAGTAATTCCAGAGATTATCGAGTTCAACCTAACAAGCTTTGTAATATTAGTTTAGATTCTTAATTGCCTAATTCAAATAAGTGCTTTGAGTTTAATTGGGACCAAGAGCATAAATCGTATTAAATTGAACGGAAAAACGTTGAATTGACAAAATATAATTTTTTTAATTTTACCAACAGAAGCATATTTTTACTGACATCATGCAATGATTGATTGAAATTAATTAGCATTTCGCATTCGCGAATTTGGTGTTATAAATCAATCTCAATCAGATTCGGGTTTGAATTTTAATTATATAATCAATCAAATTATTGACATTTAATTAAATATTTATTTATTAAAATGTATGATTTAGAATTAATGCGTGACTTCGGTAATCAATTTGTAAGAAAAAATAAAAGTATAAACAATGATTAATCTTGTGTCTTTATTAAAAAAAGTGAAAAAAAAAAGGTTGCACTAAGAAAAACTTTTTTGTTACTAAAATTTGAATGACGTCTTACTCATTTTCGATCAGGGTCACGTGACCCTTAAGTTTTTCACGTGACCCTGACGCGAGTTTTAAATTTTTTACCCATTACAGAAAAAGTGTACAACGCCGCTAAAGAAAAAAAAGAAAAAAAAGTGTAGTCTATGAATTCGTTGTTTTTTCGCCTATAAATAAATATCCCTCAATCTGGTAAAATATGTTTTATTTATGTTCAGAACCTAACTGGTTACCTGTACCGACCTCATAAACATCAGCCTATAATATTCCCACTGCTGGGACGCAGGCCTTCTTTCTGTGAGCGGGAGTGGGGGATATCCACCACGTAGGCCCTCTGCGAATTTTGGGTTTTATAGCATGCCGGTTTCCTCACGATTTTTCCTTCACCGTTTTGAGAGCAGTGATGGTGATGAAATAAATTACACAAAGTAATGCGGCTGGCGGGGTTCGAAACAGCGACTAGAGTCGAAGCGCTATACCACTGGACCGACCACCACAGACCTACTTTATAAAACGAAAAATCATTTCAACAACTGAAATTTAATTTCTGAAAGCATTCCTAGAACGGGCACGCCGCAATTGCGGCGGTAAGACCCCTCTTTGAGGAGTGGCTGGAGAGAAGTCATGGCGTCCTGACCTACCGCTTGACGCAGGTCCTCACCGGACACGGAAGTTTCGGGAGGTACCTGTGGCTGATGCGAAAGGAGGAGACGCCTGGGTGTCACCACTGCGAAGATCGCCCGGAGGACACGGTGGAGCATACGGTGCAAGACTGCCCGGCTTGGGCGGAGCACCGACGTGTCCTCACGGCTGCGAAGGCGACCTCTATTATGCGGGGCGAGACGGAGTGGGAACTACTGCGAGGCAGTAATGCTCGTCAAGGAGGAGGCAGGCCGCGAGCGAGAGAGGACAGCGTCCTCCCTCCGCCCCAGCCGCAGTGGTAGGCGCCCACGGCGACGGACGTCGCTTGATGAAAGGCGCGGGCATGCGGGCAGCGAGTAAAGGGCAACTCGCTGCCCGACCAGGGACCATGCCCGGGTCGACGGCGCGTTGTTTCAAAAGCGTCAGCATAATGACGGGGCCCCCCTCTCAGAGGGCCAAAGCCTGCCGGGGTTGCGGGATTATTTTCGTGACCCGGTACATAAAGGGCTACTGAAGGACACCGTGGATTTTAGTCAGTACAAGTCTGACAGTCCCTCCCGCCCTGCCCGGGGTGGGCCCGGACTCATTTGATGATTTTACCACGCTAAAAAAAAAAAAAAAAAAAAAAGCATTCCTAGAAATATCTCACGCCTACGGCAAAATCCCAGTTTTTCTAAAGTTGGCATTGCATATTTCCGACATGAATAATTCATGTCATTCATATTTAACGAGAAATCCGTATAGTCGTCTTGTTATCGCGTTTAGAATTGCTAATAGGGCCTGAAACTATTTGTTCTATGAATGAGGAAAATTTCTAGCCTCAAATAAAATAATGAAAATTGATTTGTTTAGACAGTACGAATGATTTAAGCAAAGAGATTTAAAAGAACTTATAGAGCGGGTATTGAGAAAATTGTCCTACAAAATTGTTGATGCCGTGCGTCAGTAGCACTATCTCAGCGTTGCATAGCAACGCGACTACTAGACTGAGCGACTTTTTACCTATTGGTAAAAAGTTTTGGATCACAACTTTCTTCGTGATGTCCCGTTTATTGCTCGTATATTAGTTTAATCTCTTTGGGTATAGTATAGTAACAGTAACAGATAAGTAACTTTTTTCTATCTGTGGTAAAATCAAAAATTGAGTCTTACTTGACGGTTGGCACAGTAGGTAAGCCTTCGGTAGCTGAACTGTGTATCGTGGGTTCACGGAGTCGAACGCACAAAAAACGAAACCGATAACTGTTTTCATTCTTATTTCTTGTTAACAAAACAATAAAAACGCGACAAATCACGATAAGGCGTTCAGGTAAAAGCACAAAAACTCAACACATACCTACGTACGATTTGAATTTCGAATTGGCTTTGAAATATTTGAATAAGAATTAAACTAAAGCAATAAAGAGTTTCATCGAGGTGTGATGATACGGCCCAGCTCACGTAAAAGGGTAAAAAGTAATTATGGCGGGACATGGAAAAGGCGTCTAGCGAAGTATAAACAAGGGACAGGGTAACTCGATCTGTTGGAATGCAAAACTATGGTAACGGATAGTCCTGTTTAGCATTTTATCAGACCATTTACTGTAGTACCACAAAAACTTTTAAACGACTGTTGAACACTTGTCAAAAAAAAATGTCAGATTATGACGTTGAAATACTCGTAAGGTCCGTTTTGCAGTCACACTTTTTTTAGACAAGTGTTCAACAGCTGTTTAAATTTTTGTAGTAAGGCTGTTAGTATTTAGCTAGAAAGGGATTTTACACCTCGTCTAGAAAGAAAGAAAAAACAACAACACAAAATACACACATGGTATAAGAAAACCACAGACTCTTTGTCTGTGGTTTTTTTTTTTTTGGTGTTTAGATTTTTTTTTAAATTGAAAACTTCTTTATCATCGTTGTGATTTGGAAATCGATCAAACGAAAAAGCCATAGTAAAAAGAGACGGACACATAAATTCATGAGATTTAACGTGGGAGGAAATTTTTTAAAAATTCTTAGAATTTTTTAGAAAATTTCAGTGTATCATTCGTTTATCATTACAATTGAAGGTTTCACTTCCACCATGCGTTATTCATCGAATAACATAATGGTGAAGACAAATAGTAGGACGTCCACCTACAAGGTATAATAGACAGATGATCTAATGACTACAGAATGGCGCTGGATGCTGCTGCTTCCAACCAACCGGTCCTATTGCAAATCTGTAAGCGAGGTGCATGTTCAACAATGGACGTCCTACGGAATATGATGATGATGATGATGATAAAGAAATCGTGTTGAAAATGGTATTTCGACGAATCTTTCCGTATAGCAAAGTTAAAAAAATATTTAGATTATCTGTCTATTTTATGATATATTGTTATCGAATGAACTTCAAAAAAGAATATGCTCGAAATAAGATAATAATCGCTGTTCCAATTTCAAAAAATAAATTTTAATAAATTGCTAATTAAAAATAAAGTAACAATGAAAATAACTGGCTGATGATAAAAATTTAAAACAAAAGATTAATTAATTTTATTTGGCTTTATGAATGAGTACCCTTGCTTCTGTGACTGATATATAAGGAATCGCTGTGGAAAAGTTTTACAACTTTTTCAATTTATAAAGAAAAAATACGTTTCCAACTTTGACTTTGTGGATAATCTCTTTTTGAGCTCGATTTATGAAAGAAAGATTACTTACTAAAATATTTGGGATATTACAGTAATATTCTATCACATTCAACAGGTTTCTTATGTTTCTGATATTTCTTTTTAAGGTTTTGTGACGTAAAGTAAATTGGGAGTTAGACGGAAATTAATTTAAAGAAAAAAAAATGTTCTTCATTCGAACACTAGAGTCGCCTTTTTATTATTCCATACAATATTTGCAGTAAATACTTAAAGTACTAAAGGAATTTTTAAAATACACAGTAATAATTTGGTGGAGTAACCGCGTAACAAACACAAAAAGAAAAAAAAAACGTACCATCGAATTCATAAACTCCTTCTTTTTTGAAGTCGGTTAAAAAGATTATAAGGCATAGATAAATCTGTTGTCTAACAAAACTACGAGTATCTATTATTTAAAAGGAAATCTGGTACAATCAATCTCTAATACAGAGACAAAGCTGTTTCTCGCGCTCACAAAAGCTTGAACTTGACGCCAGCTTTTGGAAGCATAACATTAGTTACTTAAAGTCAAAGATTTAAATTGCTGATTGTCTTTCCGTAAAAACTTACAAAATGGAGAAGAGTGAGCAATATCTCCACAAGAATCCAACTCGGATGGGCAGCGTTTGTGAAGCTACGTGATATCTTGTCATCGAGAATCACACAGTGTCTCAAGACAGGGTGTATTTATTATTTCACACATTTAGTATTTCACCAGTGTGTGTTGTCAGTGATGTATTAAGTATATGGCTCTGAAACGTGGTTTTTGACTGCTGGTCTTTTAGAGAGACCAAGAGTCACTCAACGAGCAATGGAAAGAGCTATGCTTGGAGTTTATTTGCGGGATAAAATCCGGAACATGAATATTCGGCGAAGAACCAGAGTCACCGACATAGCTCATTTACAATTTGAAGTGGCAATTGGTAGGTCACATCGCTCGTAGAACTGACAACCGATGGAGAAGAAAAGTTTTCGAGTGATGGCCATGGAAATGGCCATGAAAGGCACAGTTTTAGACCACCATAATTATATTATAATATATGTATACAGGAAAAAAACAGTAACGTCAGCGAGGTACGCTAAATAAACATTGCTATAATGTGTGTGTCAGAGAGAGAAGTCTAACCGTCAAAACGAAACGTGACCATCCCTTCGCTGTAGGTCGAATTCTATACGATTTAAATCTTCATTCGAAGCAACCTCTTTGGAACGGATCCAAAGTGCTGTCGATTTTCTGATTCCGAAAGAAAATAAGGTTGGAGTCAAAACTATCGAGTTCTTATGATTGCAGTCGAATTTACTTGAAAGTTTCGCTTGAAAAGAATGGCGTGTGAGCATTATTCTTACATTTATTTGGGAACAATGTCGCAATGCAGTTTCATGTAAGGAATGAAGTTTGATTTTGGTATCATTTTAAAGTAAAAGTGACTGTCAAAAGATGGTTGGAACGATAATACTTTTGTGAATGTTGGTTTTGACTGGAATGGACGAACGGAGAGAAAATCACTAATATTTTTGTAGAGTTTTCGCTTTATTTAATTTTCACAATCGTGTAACAGAGGAAATAGCAAATATTTTGACCTTTTATGGCGTAAAGTAAACGTAAAGTTTGACGTTTATTGGATGGATAAAATAAGTTCCTTCTTTGGATACTAGAGGTGCTATTTTGTTTTCTATATGATTTACGAACACCATCGCTAATAAAAGTCTAATAAAACCTTTTCATTCATTCTATCGCGATAATTAATTGCACTTTTTTGCCCAGAGCTTCTTTAATAATTATGCAAAATTGCACCATATTACGTTTCAAATAGTGTATATTATAGTCAGCTCAGGTCCTCAAGAGTCAGCTTGTTGATACAGCAAGTTGTCGGCAAGTGTCGCTGAGTTCCGAGACATTTATTGCAATCTCTGTAGCACAGTTATTGCTTTATTACGTGTCATGGAGATTGCTTTGGACAGTCAGTTTCAAAGAAATTGGGATCTCTCTGGGCAGGTTTCAGACTTTCTGGAACAATTACAACCATTCTTGTAACAGTAAGTGAACGAGATGGCGCTAGACGACTTGTATAGCTCTGTCACTTTCACTCGCCGGAATAAGCCTGGTATTAAGACGTTGTAATACCTCGCCAGGAAGAGTAACTGAGACATAGAGTACGAAAGTAAAACGATTCCTGGTGATCTAAGTATTTAAGCAAGGTGTGTATTTTACAAAATTGTGTTTTATAGGCGTCGAAAGGGTTGGTTTGATAGAAATAGTGAATTAAAAAACAGCATTTTTTAACTAAAGAATAATTATAGCGGGATGATTTGCTAAACTTAAGCGATTACGGACAGGGCACATAGCATCTGATGAGGTTCAAAGATACCGATCTGGAGAAGGCTGAGCTTTTCTGTGAGAAGTTTCGAACCGGGCAAAAAGCAACGAGGTATTTTAAGCTCATGATGTTAACGTAGAAGTTACCTACAGAGAAGGGAAATGTTAAAAACTCAACATGAGTAATGTAACACAGATATTGTAATAATTTCCTTACAAAAAAAAAACATGGGGTTTCTGATTTTCACCATGCGGTTTCTTGCCCGTTTTAGAATGGGCAACTACATCTCCATTTTCCATTTTTTAAATGCAAAATGTTGTCTTTTGACAACTAAAAAGTGGCTCTAACTGGCCTTATAGAACTAAATTCTTTGATTTTGACTGCAAAATTACCAACACGTTCTTTCTTTAGCAAACTCCATGGACACACGTAACACTTCCCAGCAAGTTGTCAGACAGGATATTGGAAATTGTTAGCGAACTGCAAGTCAATAAGTATTTATGACCGGCGTGTGGGCACCAACTTGTTACTGGTTTGTTAGCCCACTGCCCGGGTTTATGCAGTTAGCAAGTTGGGGTTGGGATTTAATCTATAGGTTGATCTAGACTGTTAATTCCTCCACGTGGGTATGGCACGTGCTAAGAAAATGTGGGGTGAATATCAGACTAGCTGTTTCCTACTTTCGTTGTATGTTCGCCTCCTAATTGTCGTCTATTAATGGTTTATCAGACCTCCACAACCCAATTTTCATTGTGTTATACAACGATAAGTACCCTTGGTAAGACTCGCTTACTAATGAAAACCTTGTTATTTTTTAAACAAAAACAAACAACAGATTCATGTTGCGAAAATGTAATCAGTGGAATCTTCGGCTCTCCATTGTGTTGGAAATATTAAAATAAAAAACTGCAAACGAGAGCTTGGTATTGTTTTTAAGATTTTGAAGTAATCTTGGTCTGAGATCCCTTGATTATTTCAGTTGGAAACTTTGCTAGGAATATTTTAAAAGAATATTTTATTGCTTACCATCGTTGCATGCTCCTTTTAATTTTTGTCCGTAAATCCTTTTTTTTTATCGCGACCGCATTATACTACTGTCAGATTTTTTTTTAATGTTTACTGAATTCACTGAATCATAAATTATGAGTCTTGCGTCACGCGCGCTGTCGGTTGCACGCGCTGTGTGTTGCTCGTTTGCCCGGGTTTGAAAGTTGTTGTATATACAATGGCTACAAATGTTCTAAAGTGTGCTAGCTGCAATGTCGTAATAAGTGAGACATTAGCATTTGTCTGCAATAAACTGGATGTGATGGACGAACAGAGTATTGCCCGCATTTGTGTCAGTGCATTTTCGGAAAGTGAAATTGCAGAGGCTAAGAACTTGTTGTTTGATTCTATTCCAACAATAAAGCGCAAGAAGATAAGGAAAAACAAGGGAAAAACGTTACGTAACATAGATGATATTATCTGCCTGTTAAAAGAGACTGATCCGGAAGAAATACCGATTTTTGTCGCTAGGGATTTACAAAAACTAGCCCCGGTTTTGTTTGACCATGTAGACGTGACAAGACTTCTCAAGGATCTGTTGCAGATGCGAAGCGAGATTGATCGTATTTCTGAGGAGTACGCCACAGTGAACCAAGTTAAGGCGCTAACTGTGGAAGTAGAAGCTCTTAAGAATGCGTCTATTGTAAACAATGTCACTCGAAACATTAACATGAGGCGGGGGGCCAGAGCATCGTCAAGTTTCGAGTGCGAAAGCGGGCCAATGGGCTTGTCTCCCGTATGTGGTGCGTTTAAACCTGTAGAGGAACAGCGTACGACAACTCTCTTGGAGAAGCAGATTAACATTCCGTCGGATGTGGGTAGCGCGGTAACAACACCGCGCGTAATTGTTAACGAAACACCGTCACCTGCGAGTAATGGGTTGTCAGCTGATCGCGCTCGGGCTGCAGTGGTGAGTCACGCAGAGCAATCGACCTCCGCGGTAAACTGTATACATAGTTCCGAACGACCAACCAGTCCGCTGTTATGCGTCGAAAATAAAAAGAGTTTCTCTGTTATTATGCAGGGTGGAATGTCCAAACCACAGTCCAAAGCTCCAATAACTAATGAGGAATGGACCTTGGTACAGAAAAAGAAACGCAGATTGAGAAATCGCTTTCTAGGAAATACAGGGAAAGCTATTGTTGATACTGATAATAATTTTAAGGCTGCGAGTATTCAAGTTCCAATCTATGTTTACAATGTTTCCAAAGATACGTCTGTGAATGACATTAAATCTTATTTATTTAAGAAAACGAACTTAGAAATAAAACTAGAGAAAGTTAATATGAAATCGAGTAAGGATTATAATGGATATATTGTTTTTGTGCCAAAACACAAGTTGAATGTTTTTATGACGGATGATTTTTGGCCGGACGGGGTAATATATCGCCGTTTTGTTGAGTTTAATCGCAACGCGGATAAACCTACCTACCGGGAGATAAATGGAGTGTTGTAAACAATAAATGGATAGTACAATTAAGCTAATAACTTTTAATTGTAAGAGTGTCACTAGGTCGGTGAATTGTGTGAAGCGTCTCTGTCAGACGGTGGACATAGTGGCACTACAGGAGACTTGGCTTTTGCCTCACGACGTGCAGTTCCTTGGCAGTATTGATGACGCTTTTTCCTTTACTGGAAAGTCTGCTGTCGATACATCCGCTGGAGTGCTTAGAGGAAGGCCGTATGGTGGAGTCGCTCTGCTGTGGAGAAAGGCGATGTTTCCGACAGTGTCTGTGATCGCGTGTGCGAGTGTGCGTCTCGCTGCAATAAAGATAGTGCTTCAAGACCGGTCTATGCTAGTGGTGTCAGTGTATATGCCTACTGACTCGGTTGATAACCTAACCGAGTTTACAGAGTGCCTTAGTGAGTTGAACGCGATTATTGAGAGTTGTGATGTGGAGTCTGTTTTCATACTCGGAGACTTTAACGCGCACCCAGGTGAGCTGTTTTCTAATGAGTTGCAGACTTTTTGTATGGAACAATCGTGGTCGTGTTTAGACATGGAGTGGCTACCTCGCCACACCTACACATTTGTAAGTGATGCGCACGGGTGTCAGCGATGGCTTGATCACTGCTTAGTGACAAGTTCAGCGCGGCGCGCAGTTGTGGATGTGTGCGTCATGTATGACACATACTGGTCCGATCACTACCCGTTAATGATTCAGTGTAATGTTAATATTATAAAACCGAAAGTTGCAACCAGTCCAAGTCCTTTTAATTGCGTCAAATGGGGACTTAGGGACAATAATCAGATCTATGAATATACTAAGTATTGTAATGAAAATCTAAAGCATATTGACTTTCCATCTGTGTTAAGTAAGTGCGCTGATGGAATGTGTAGTGATCGGAACCATAGAATAATAATAGATAGGATGTACAAGGATGTTGTGAATATTTTGACTGAGGCCGCTAGGATGAGCTGCATTGTACCTAAGCGCGGCAATTTTAAACATGTTACGGGCTGGAATAGACATGTTAGTGATGCTCACCGGAGGGCCAGGCTTTGCTTTCAGACATGGGTATCGTGTGGACGTCCTAGATCTGGTCATCATTTTGAGAATATGAAGGAGTCTAGGAAAGTATTTAAAGAAAAATTAAAGTTCTGTCAAAATAATGAAAGTCAGATTAAGATGGACATCATTGCAGAACATCATTCAAATAAGAACTTTGGTGATTTTTGGAAGAATACGCACAAACTTAATCCAAGGTCAGGTACTCCGGTGAGTATCGGTGGTGTGCATGAACCGCGGGATATAGCCTGTGCCTTTCAACGGCATTTTAGTGTAGTATCACCGCTCGGGCCCGCGTCGCAGGTGCTCGCTGCTGAGGATCGCCCTGGCCATATGAACATCAGATTCTCCGCCAAGGATGTGGCCAAAATTATAAAGAAAATGGTGAGAGGCAAGTCTCCAGGTCACGATAGCCTTAGCATCGAGCATTTGAAGTACGCGGGCGTGCACCTGTCAAGAGTCCTTGCACTTTTATTTAACTTGTGCATTAGTCATAGTTATTTACCTGAGGACTTGATGCGCACAGTCGTAGTACCAATTGTGAAAGACAAGACAGGTGACTCATCGGATCTGTCTAATTACAGACCGATCTCGCTTGCGACTGTCATAGCTAAGGTGCTGGACAGTTTGCTTGATCAACAGTTGGAAAAACACCTCCATTTACATGACGCTCAGTTTGGGTTCAGACCCGGGTTGTCAACTGAGAGTGCTATCCTCTGTCTCAAGCAAACTGTTCAGTACTATACGGATAGAAGCACACCAATATATGCATGCTTCTTAGATATTTCAAGAGCATTCGATTGTGTGTGTTATGACAAGCTGTGGCAGAAGCTACAAAGTGAAACAGATGTGCCAGATGAGATTGTATCTTTGCTCCGGTACTGGTATAGTGAGCAGCAAAATACTGTCAAATGGATGGGTGCGCAATCGGACGTGTACGGGTTGGAATGCGGAGTGAGGCAAGGGGGTTTGTCCTCGCCTCGTCTTTTCAACCTGTATATGAACCGGCTGATCGGTGAGCTCAGCAACACTAATATTGGATGTTCCATAGACGGTGTGTGCATGAACAATATAAGTTATGCGGATGATATGGTGTTGCTGAGCCCTTCGATCAGTGCCCTACGTAAGCTTGTGTGCATTTGTGAGACTTATGCGGAGGCCCATGGGCTCAGGTATAACACTAAGAAGAGTGAATTTATAATATTTAAGGCCGGTGGCAAATGCTACTCGTGTGTACCTCCTGTCACTCTTTGCGGCATCCCTTTAAACCGGGTGATGAAATTCAAGTACCTGGGCCACTGGGTCTCTGATGACTTGTGTGACAATCTGGACATTGAGAGGGAGCGCAGGGCACTGTCTGTCCGGTGTAATATGTTGGCTCGCAGGTTTGCGCGGTGTACTCTGCCAGTAAAAGTGACTTTGTTCAAGGCATACTGCCAATCGTTTTACACGTGCAGCCTGTGGGCCAACTATACGCAGCGGGCGTACAGCGCACTGCGCGTACAGTACAACAATGCCTTCAGGATGCTGGTTGGGCTGCCGAGGTTTTGTAGTGCTTCAGCTATGTTTGCTGAAGCAAGAATCGATGATTTTTACGCAATCATAAGAAAGCGGAGTGCTTCATTATTAAATCGCCTACGAATCAGCCCCAACGGTCTCCTGGGAGTGTTGTCCGAGCGGTGGGATATGTCCCTTATACAGCGGTGGATGCAGCTTCATGCTAGTGCCTCTCCTCGTGTTATTTAACTTTGTTTGTTTTCCTTTATTTTATATACTTATAATTTAATTTAATTTTGGTTTTTAAATTTATTTTGATTTAGTTTTTATTTCAATTTTGTTTTAATTTTATGTTAATTTACTTAATTTTGTTTTTCGAAATGTAATAATTTATGTCTGCCTTTAATTTTAATATTTAATTTCAATTATGATTTTGTAATTTAATTTTAATAGAATTTTGTTAAATTTATTGTAAAGTATTGTCTCTTTGTTTTTAATTTTCTTTTGTATTGTATAAAAAATATGGACTGTGTCTGATTTAAATAAATAATAATAATAATAATTGTAATACAAAATGGGCCTTTTGGGTAACATCAGAAGCGGACGATTCTTCAGAATTTTTCTTAGTTTGCGGTATCTAACACAAAATGTATACAGCGATTGCTTTTCACCTAGCATCAACATTTTTAAACGTTGCGCATACGTTCGTAAATTTGTCCAAATAGAAAAAATTTAACGTTCGTTTAGAAACTAAGTCGCGCAGTCGCTAAGTATTTTTAATACAAAACTGCGTTAGTTCACGAAATATCGAATCAAAATTCCACATTCGGAAAACGAATACGGCAAATGTGTATGCGGCCAGCCTCTTTCAAAGTAAATTAAATTTAGAATCACTCAGAAAACGTAGTTCCGTTTTTTAAAACATTAATTTAAATATAGAGTGCAGCTTTACGCGTCTAATGTAGAGTAATAGATATTCTACACACCTGGTAATCTGGCATCCAGCACTTGTACGTGCTAGACAGTAATATAAAATAATAAATTACGCGCTATCTCGCTCCTGCGGTGTTGCACGCGAGGTGGGACTGTCACATGTGTGTTCCTAGCTTTAGAATAGTTCCTAGCTTTACGGGTTTATGTTAATTTGAAGTGGCAATATATTATGTGTTAGAACGTACGAGGAGGGTAAAAGTCTTGTTGGATTAGTTTTACTTGGAAGAACCAAAGACAATTTCAAAGAAAAGAAGAAATACTTAAGCCGGAAACACATTATTTAACACGCCACGCGACGCAACTTGTCGACACTCGATGTACAGTGAGCGCGTGTCGTCGCGTCGGGTGTTCGTAGTGTGATTCTGGTCATAGAAAGCAATACATTTGATTTGACCCGACACGCATCACGTTTCATCGGGTGGCGTCGGGTGTTAATAATGTGTTTCTGGCTTTATACCATGGTTGCAAATTACCCAGTGTTGCGATTGTATTTAAATTCTCCACTACCACATATGACGTAAAACACGTTGTTATCTACGGGTAAACGAAAAACAAAACACGATCGATCAAGTCAATCGAATTGCATCATTATTTCTTAGTAGCAAGGTTGATTTTCGCTTGTAGTTAGATTCGGTTGAATCTTATTACATTTCGCCATGGATAAGTCCCTAAGAAGCCTGTTTTTTTGTTATTATTACAATAAAATACATGCACTTTAATAAAAGGACAATATACCATATCTGACTATTTATGACATTCAGACATTTCTAAGTTCGAATTATATGAGCACAATGCACGATTCGATCATAACCGTACTGGAATTCTTGCAGAGGAAGCCGCAAATATGTGACTACCTGCCTCGATTGTAGATTTTAATTAGAATTCAAATTAATGGAATGTTATAGCTATTTGGTTTTAGGTTAAAATTGATATATTTGAATGTATTACAAACCACTGTCATTTATTGTGATTGGTAATGGTCGATTGTATTCGGTCATAATAAGAGTAGTTTTAAATCGTAATAGTATTTTATTATGTACAAACAAAATAATGAACGATCCTCATAAATAAGTAGAAGCCCTAAATACAGGAACTAATATATTAATTGGTGCAACCTGCAGTGCCACAAAACTAAATATACGAGAATAAATGATATAACACGAGCTATGTAGTCGTAAATATGAGGACGTCGCCCAGGACATGGTATATTCAGAAGATATCACTTGATGTGGCATCCAAATTTTCGGTACAGATATAGTACAAGGCGACCGGTAGGTACCCACAGTCCCACACCATGAGTTGTCATTACGATACTCGATCATCGATATCGACCGCGTTTGGCGCTCTCGTTGGCCCGCTCCAAAGTTGTATGAACTCTCAACCAATGAGAGCGCCAAACGTGGTCAATGCGCATGATCGAGTATACGAGTAGTAATGACTACTTATGGTAAAGGCTCTGTGTGCTTAGTGCGAGTTTTTTAACGTTGACGCGATAGTAACGTTTATACGCGTTTGACCCTCTCATTGGTTGAGAGTTCTCACGACCTTGGAGCAGACCAATAAAAGCGGCGAACGCAGTAAAACGTTACGAACGCGACAACGTAAAAAAACTCGCACTAAGCACACTGGAAATCAATAAATAACGAGAGTAGTGCAGTGAAAAAGATCGTTTTCATAAGAAACCTTTTTTTATAACTGGCACAAGTACATGTTTCTGAGACATTTTTCTAGGTAAAAATTCTTCTTCCCCTTTTCATAATTAAAAAAGAGATTCGTTCTCAACCTTTAAATTCTTTTGCAAAATATGCTCTGAGAAATAAGTGGCCAATCGAATAAATGATTATTACTTATAATTATTGTAGAAGCAATTTGATTACAAGCTCTGTAATAATTACGTCTTTAGAACTAAACAATATTTCTTTGAAAAAAGATGTCATAACTTTCATTTTACTTTGCGAATAAATGTAAGTGTCGTGCCAGCAAATTTATCTAGACAAAACTAGGAAATAGTAAATTCGTCAATCTCCTTTATAGTGGCGCCCGACGTGGGACAGTCGCAATTTGAATAAAATATTCATGTACAATTTTAGACCCATTAGCAAAGTTGCGGTTTGCTTTACGCATTCATTTTGCAAAGGACATGCACGTAAGGCTTATCTAGACAGAAGTAGGAAATCATAAATTAGTAATTTTACTTATAGTGGCGCCCAGTGTGGGACACCTGCTAAGTTAATATTCGTTTGAAATTCTACTTTGCGAACAACTGCAAACCTCGCATCAGCAAATTCATTTAGACAAAACTAGAAAATAGTAAATTCGTCAATTTCTTTTATAATGGCGCCCTACGTGGGACAGTCGCAATGCATTCATGTACACTTTTAGACTTATTAGCAAAGCTGCGGTTTGCTTTACGCGTTCATTTTGCAAAGTACATTCACGTGAGGTTTATCTAGACGGAAGTAGGAAATCATAAATTAGTAATCTTACTTATAATGGCGCCCAGTGTGGGACACCTGCTAAGTTATTATTCGTTTGAAATTCTAGGCTTATCAGCAAAGCTGTAATTTACTTCATGCGGTCATTTTGCTAGTAACATGTACATTAGGTTTATCTAGACTTGATGGAAGTTGGAAATGATAATGAATAATCTTAACTAGCAATCAGTGCCCAGCGCGGGTCACTTGCAAAGTCTTTATTTTGGTGGATTATTAGCGAGCCCCATAGGGTTGATTTTCACTTGTAGTTGGAATTCGTTCGAATCGCGTCGCAATGTGTCTCATCACGCCATGAGTAAAGTCACTTAATGGAAAAGATGTAGATTGTTTTAAACCTCCAGTTGTTAAAAAGTTATTCGTATGAGCTTTGTAAATAAAAACCCAAAAAGTTGTTTTTTCTCTCTCTTTAATAAAACACACACAAAAACACGTCCTATAAGAATTTCATCATCCAAATATCCACGATGCACTTAGTTCAAACTCGTAAATTAAAGTAAGTATCCGATGTTTCCTAGTACGAGAATACGGGACATGCAGTTCAGATTAATGTTCTGAATTTATCGATAGCAGTATCTCCTTATGCCTTATTAGGTTTAAAAGTTTATTGCCTGTATTCTCAAACAAGTTGAATGACTATTCCGTGCACAAAGCAAAAAGGTTCTTTTTGCCAGAGCCGCCATTTTGGTAGCGAAATGCTACTGAACGTTGAGTGTGAGTGTAATAAAGTTATAACGGTGATATAGCATTCATCGAAGAAAACTTTGATCCTAAATAATAATTTGTTGCTTTCAGATACAGTAAATTAAAATATTAGTAGATTGTGTTCCGAGGCGTTCAAGCAGTATCCTACGTCACGGACGCTATTTTTAATCCTGAACGCAGTGAGGACAACTAAAATTTACAAAGCAAAAACTACATTTTAAAACTTTTATCGTCGTACCACAAAAACTTTTAAACGTCTTATGGCAATTAATCCATTATCTTGCACAACTATTGGGATAATGATTGATGATATGTCCCAAATGCGTACAACCGTGATATCATTACATTTAGGTACGTGTTCTCATCTACCCAACAAAAAGAGCTTAAGACAAAGCAAAGAACCCATGTATTTGACAAAATAGCCTTGTTTGCCCACAAATAATTGCTTATTATCGGAAATGGCGGCAATTTATCAACATTTCGTTAAAATTATGTTCTGCAGACATCGAATAATGTTTGTGGAAAGCATTTGGAGGGCAATAAAATTGACCATTTAGTTTTCAACTTGTGTAATTGGTGTTATTTGTTTTGATTGTATAAGTCTTACGTAACGAAGGGAAGTTGGCTGTCAACTGTCAGTGGATACTGTCTTGGATGAGTAAGTGTCATAAAATAGGATAATCAACCTATATTTCACGGCACTATTTGTGAATAGTGCCGATAGTAATAGTACTCTAATTGTAAAATGTCTATTGTCTTTGAGGCTTCAGTGATGGGCTTGCTGTGCTGTGTGCCGCGTGTTTGATTGAACAAATATTTCGTTTTCGCAACCGGCACGTAGCTTGTGATTAAATTATAACTTGACAGGGACAAAATTTTCATTCAATCTCCTATTTTTTACGGACGACTCAAAAATTAAAATTATAAGTTTGGCATAGTGATTCATCTAACGTGTCTTTCACGCATTAGCCATGGAGAGGGGGGGGGAGCTTAGAGGGCCAAGCCCTGCTGGGGTCGCAGGTGTGTGTGTCACCGTGGATTTTAAGTCAGTACAAGTTTGACAGTCCCTCCCGCGTGGGAGGACTCTGCATTTGATTATATTATCACAACAAAAAAAAAAGCTATGGAGAGATTCTTCAGTTTTATTTTTTACGTAATTCTTCGACCATCTTGTGTAGCACTTATTACAGTTGCATCTCATTATACGCTCCATTTACAACAAAAGTCATACAAACACGACTGAAGTAACAGCTTCTAACTATTCACACTTCAGATCTTCTAAGAACAGTAAATTATGTTAAGAACCCCGAAGCACGTTACAACGAACAATAATTATGCATAATAATTATGCATAATGTTGAGACGCACAAACATTATGTTGAGTTTATACATGGGATGAGCATTTAGCATAATTTGCTGTTGTGTAGGCAGGCATACAAATAGGTACTTTGTCTATGTTAAGATTAACCTTCAGAATAATGCTAGAGGTTATTGGATCTGTTTCTAAACTGTCTAGTTACTAAAGAGTTGCTAAAAAAATGTTTATTTGAAAGTTTCGAAAAGTGATGTAGAAATACAATGTTCTGACTCTTGCTGGCGTGTCGTAAACAACGTAAATGTAGGTAAGGTGTAAATACCACGATTTTAAAATGAAAAGAATTCCCATATAATAAATACGAAATGGTATTTCTGTTTTCGATTTAAAAAAAAAACATTTTTTGGCGAAAAGCGCAGTTTAGAAAATCCATAATATTGTGTGAAAATAACAAGTACTTATTAACAATTTTGAAATCGAAGTACCTATTCAGTTTACGATACGCACTCTTACTAGCGCGTATAGCGGTTCAAATATTGGCGTACTTACATGTGCCAAACATTTATTGCTGTCTATCTTGTTATCATCCTAATCTCATATTCAATCTTAAGCCTATACTTATAAGGTTCGGTATTCCTAACAACTTATTTAAGTGCAACCCAGGACATCGTCAAGTTCGTATAGACAACGAGTTCACGAACTAAAGTTTTAAAGTAAACGATGGAGGATGAAGTAAGTTTGTTGCTGGCAAATTGAGGTGCAACGTGCAACAAGCAAGAGAGTTTAATCTTAGAGTGTAACAAGTTTATTTGAAATGTTGTGTTACGAGGAATGGTCTTGTTTGCTGTAGGTATGGAGAAGTTCTTGAAGCCAAGTTGCACATGTATTTTCCCCAACGAAAACTAATAGCCGCTCTCCCCCAAGCATCACACGTTTCAAACGCCACAGGAACAAAAAAGTACCGTGACTGAAGGACAACATACGTGACATGTTTATTATTTTTACTGATATTTTTTTTTTATGATTTAACTGACTGTATAGTAGTGTTTAGCATTTACTTGCTATCGATTTCTGCATTAAAAAAAAATGAAATTTCAAATAAAGAGGTTCTATATTCTTATAGAATCCTTTTTTGAGATTATGTTTCTAAGTTACCTTACCTGTGCGTTAAAAAGTTTGATACGAACTATAATTTCAAAAATACTCCATAAGTTATAAAATTGTAAATATTTTATTTGCCGTTTAATTAGCAGCAGTAGACTACATAAAAACATTAATAAGTTCAAATTCAAGTTTAACCAGGTATCTATTTATTTTAGTCAGTTGTTGAGGAAAAAAACAATATCGGAATTGGTTCATGTGAACAAAGTTTATCTTTAGATTACAAAGGGAAAATAAAAACACAGGAACAACATCTTTTTCAAGATACAAAATAAACACTTGGACGAAAATCCGGACCAAATATTGTTTCTAGTCGTAACTTCCAACAAAGATGTAGGTACTTATTTTGAGGAAATCATAGAACCTATTGAAACGTGATTCGATCCGCATCACGTTTTACGGTAAATCTTGACCTAATGTTTTTCCAACGACCGTCCTACAAACCAACATGTTTTTGTTTTCAATGCGCGTGTGAAAAGGCACGTATTGAGTGAATTGAAACGTACAAGCTTTTTTTTCGTTTGCTTTTTTTTGCGTTCGATTTTTGATTTGCCTCGTCAGTCAGCATTCAGGGCTTTGAAGAGGACTGGTTGAATATTTATTGGCGGGAATATTATTTGAAAGCATTTTCCGTTTTCCGCTTAATTAAGCGTTTTCCATCATACTTTAGACCGGCTTCAAAAAAAGGAGGTTAGGTATCAATATTCGACCCGTATGTATATGTATGTGTACAATATTTCCAGAACCTCCCAGTTTTTTTATACGTTAGTCTATATCAGCGTCTGAACAAATGTGCCAAATTTCAAAAGTGTATGTATGTTTTATGATTTAAGTAATTCTTTACTTTTTAACTGTATATACTGTATTATTCAACTTAGGGAATACTGCAATTTTCATTAAAATCGGTTGTGTAGTTTTAAAAAAAAGTTTAACTTATTGTATATGTATACATGGACGATGTTATTACCTCTCTCTCTCCCCCAGTCTTTAGAGCAAGACACAATACAGAGATCATCATCTGCCTGCCTTTTCCCAACTATATTGGGGTCGGCTTCCAGTCAAACCAGATTCAGCTGGGTATCAGTATTTTACATGTAGCGACTGCCTGTCGGACCTCCACAACCCAGTAACTGGGTAATACGATACCCCATGGTAAGACTGGTTGTCAGACTTTAGAGCTTCTGACTAACAGTAACGACTGTCAAAGATCTACAAATGACAGCCGGGACCAACGGCTTTACGTGCTTTCCGAGGCACGGAGGAAACCCGCTATTATAGATGGTCACCCATCCACAGACCAACCTCGGCAAGCGCGGCTTAACCCGGAAGATCGGCCTGTGCGGCTGTGATTATTTAGCCACGAGCTCCTCACAATACAGAGATAAGACTCATTAATATTTCCATATAGAAGCCACAGAGCTGATGACAATAGTGCTCCAATAATACAGAAAATTTAATCAGATTAGTTTCGTTCGAGAATATTCTGTGGTGCTGTTGCTATTTCAAGACGTGCACTACTTGAATTAATATTTTCTACGTAAGGAATCTAAAGTCGTTGCAGAGTTTTCTTGTAATACTTAGCTTGTACAAGGTTTTTGCTAAAATAAGTGAAGAATAAATATTTTTTCGAATATTTACGATTCCGTGCAAACGTTACGTTTTTTTAAAAAAAAACTTAGTTCCCCCTTCTCTTTGAATTATTATTCTCGTCTCGTGAGTGCGTTTACAAATAATTAAACGCACATTTAACAAACAGCCAGACCAACAGACTATCTAAAATTTTGTGGCCTGTCACATTACAATTTAAAAATGGAAGGCCTATGTCGCTTTTAAAATATTAGTACCTAGCAGTTTTCAATAAATAAGATAGACCAAAATGTGGTCATAGCACCCAGGAAAATTAACGGAATCTAATTTATCATTTGGTTGGTGTATCAGATGAAATCATCAATATTATCTTGTGCTCATCAATAGTCAGTGATTAACGATACTGTGTATAAAGATAACACAAAATGATAACAAACTGTGGAAGTACTTCAAACATCCGTAGCTTAGTATAGATGACCATAGACAGGCTATTGATGTTAGATGTTTTCTGAACGTGAGCCAAGTTGGGCCATTGTGTAGATAAGCTTTTTTACTTTGTTTATTACATGTGGAGAGAGAGAGAGTAGTGTGCTTTATGGTTCTTTTTGATAATGACCATAGACACTACTCATCTTGGTTTTTTGTAAGGACATTATTTCCATACAGTATTTAACATTTTATTTTTATTTTTTATTAGCAGTTTCCATGAGATTGTGAATAAGTGCGATGATGATGTGTGTACGTATTAAATACATTTTATTTAGAAACTTACTTTAAAGCTATGTCAATTACGTACCAACTAACTATAACTCTGATTTCTCAAAATCTTTAAGGAACGGTAATTTGCCGTAAGTGCAGTTGCTACCTACTTGAAAATAATGACTTGTTTGCTTCGGCCAACAAGCTGTAGATTGAAGCACTAGATTACTCACCTACTACTATTAGATTTATTATCTGCAGTGAAAATGGAAGCATAATTTTATTATGAATCAATATAAATAAAATAGTAAGTTAATAGTAGATTATTAACCAAGGGCTGTATGACATCAATTGCATACGAGGTTTTAACCCGAGTATGCAATTGATGCTTACGCCCGAGATAAATACTCTGCTTTACATATCGATTGTGAGGTAAGTAAACAACAAGACAGCAGGTTTCAATGAACATTTATTAAGAAGAAAAAAATGTGTATTTAATTAAAATTAATAGTAAAATTATTACAATTTGTAAGAGATATGGTCACGTTCTTTTTAGGTATATTTATAGTTTGAATATGAGTTTGTGATGATAAGACTTGAGTTTGAGTGACTTGAGGTTCTTGCATCGTAAATGGTGGCAGTTGACTGGTACTATTTTCTTCATTAAAAACCAGCCAAGTGCGTGTCGGGCCACGCACAGTGTAGGGTTCCGTAGTTACCTATCAAAATACTTATGCGATTTAACTAAACTGATTCGCTGAATTTAACTTTAAAAAGAAGAATTTTCAAAATCGGTCCAACAGTATTTGAGAAATCAGGGACAATACATAAAAAAAAAGATTACGACGAATTTAGAACCTCCTCCTTTTTTTGAAGTTAGTTAAAAATAGTTGACGATAAAAACCTACCTATCCCCAAAAACATACTACCGTAAAAACATACCTACCTATAAGAGCTGTAAAAATAAAGTTGACAAACTTACATTTGCAGTTGTCTCCGATACATTTTGTTTAAGAAAATATGATATCCAAGTACATTTTATAAGTTGGTCGACTATTACTCGTAAAGTTGTAAAGCCTACTTAGTCATGACAATTTTCTCTTAAACTTCGTTATACATATATACTACTACTGTGAATTTTTTCACATCCCCAAACATAACCGTTTAGCTGGTAGAGGGGGGGGAACACTCGAATCGAGCAAAATTTAGCACTTTAAAGCTTAATATTTCACAAACGATTTTTTTTTATCAAAAAACTGTTAATGGAAACTATCATTATTTTTTAAAGGCCTATTTAATGATACCCCACAATAAGGGGTGCGCGAGAAAAAAAAAATCCTCACTTTACGTGTAGGTAAGTTCAGGAGGTACCCTAAAAAAAAAATATTTTACGAGATTTTATTTTACTACTTTTTCGGCACAACAAATCTGCATATTTACACCAAATTACAGCTCTCTAGTACTGTGCGTCTCTGAGCTAAACTGCGGACAGACGGACGGACGGATGGACATGGCGAAACTATGAGGGTTCCTTGTTGACTACGGAACCCTAAAAAATGGCTCAGATGATGTGCTTTGACGTGGTGATTTTAAGTTTATATTTTCTGTTATTTTAGAAGTAATTTTGCTTTAAACATGTCTAGTCATGTTAGTCTTTATTTTCGCGATGCTTTCGCGCCTACTAGTAGACTGCCTTTTTTTTTTCACGCACGTTTCATCTAACATACGATGTGGAAACAAATAGTTCCATATTTAAAATAAAATCTTTATAAAATAAATTGTCTAGATTCCGATTCGAGTAATTAATCGATACCGAGAAAAAAAAAATTAACTTTTTAAAAATATTCTTCGTGCAGTATGAGTATGACAGTTCTTTTTTCAAATTTCAAAACCTATGCTGTAATGATAGTCATACACCCAAGAGCAAGCAATCCACGAGCAAGAGATATGTAAAATATTATTTATTTTTAGCACATCAAGCTACCTTTATTTGTCTCTTTAATAGATATTCAACTATGTAATAAAGCAGAAGGTTCAAAATTCGATTGACAAAACTTGACTAGGGTAGATTGATGTCTTGGCGTCTGTAGGTTACCCACTAGCCAGAGCCAGAGCCAGCTTTGTGCTATTCATTATCATCATCATCATCATCATCCTGTATCCTTCCACTACTGCCTCGTATAAATTCCAATCCTTTTGACTGCTGGATATAGGCCTCTCCCAATGTACGCCATTGAGCCCCGTCTTGACCTTACCTCATCCTGTCTCTGCCAGCTGCATTTCGCAGGTCGTCACTCGTGCTATACCTAATTATCCTCACCTAATAAACCTCTCATCTTCAACAACAAGCACTAATAATAAAATTGAAGTAGACAAGGAAAATAGGAACATTCGCATTCACAACGACATAGATTTATGACGATGACAACGGTAAATTAAATGATTGATAGTCGCACTTAATGTTTGTGACGCAAATGTAGGGCATTAGGATTATCTGGGTCTTTACTGATTATCATTTTCTGGAAGTTTTTCTTGTTAATGAACTGAACTTAATCGTTAGAATTAAAGGGTAGTTCTTCGAAATTTGATTCTTTGACTGATTCATATGGTCAAATTTTAATTTCACTTTCAGCTCAGTAACACATGTTCATATGAAAATAGATATTCCAAATAACATTTATTTGTTTGAGGGACTTCTTTTTACAAAGTAGTTTTTAAGATATCGACGTTTAAAAATTTTGTGCCCAGATGAATCAGAATTTTTTACAGATGTAAATAAAAATGGGCTTTATAATAAGAAAATAATCATAATATTATAACAACAATATTATTTTTTTATAAAACAATTCATTTATTAACAGTGATCATATTATCAAGGAAAAAATCTGGTCAATTCAACAATAAAATTCTTGTTTTTAAACTAACAATTACAGAAATAAATACTTACATAAAAGCGAGAATTTTGTTTTATATAGGTACTAGATAGTTATTTTAATGATACGTTATAATATTCTCTCTGTTTACTTTTGTTTTTCTCTCTATTTTTTCAAATATAATTCTTTCATTTCTAATTTCCACGCAGCATACTTGCCTGGAACTTTTCTTATTTTCCATCTTAGAAGGATGAAAAATTCGTACGTTCTGTGAGTCTCTTTTTCTCATAGATATATTTTGTTCCATCTTTTCTACTATTGATAGTGGCATTGTAGTAAACAGCAATATAAAATAAAATAGATAGAGTTTGACATAATAATGAATAAAAACCGAAGAATAATGTCAAAATTATGTCACACACACTCTACTGACATGAAAAAGTAAAATAACGTTACAAAAGTGCTCCTTTCTGGCTGGAAAAGAGGAAAACTAATTTATTTTCAGATTCATATGGGTTTTTGAACATATGAATCAGGCACAGATGAATCATGATTATGCCTAAAATCATGCTTAACTCATCATTCATACAGATTTCAGTATTATCATTTTTCTACACGAATCTGTAACCCAAAATCATCACACGAAACTCAGATTAAAGTCATAAAACAGCAAAATAAAATTAATAAATTAGGAATTGTAATCAGCAATGTACCTAAACCAAGCACAGATGAATCAGACATTTACCTCTGTTTCACCAGGTTCTAAGCCAACCAGCCTCATGTCCGCCTTCTAGCACGTCCGTTGTACGACAGGTTTCCCCCCACGTGGGATCCCAGACTCTCATCATTATTCCTCGACCATGTACAGTCAAGCAAAGCTTACTCCACATGAATCAGTATTATACGCCGGACACTTCTTATTTACTTAATTAAAATAACACTAACGTAGTTATATCTAATATGTATTTTTTTTGTAAGAGGTCAATTAATTACCTTTCGATATAACTATAATTTATATTGATGAATCAAAAGGAAAATGCGACATCGACCATTTTGTTTCGGAAAATGGGAAACGGACGCCCTATATGAATCAGGAGAACAGACTTCAAAATTTTTTATTTTGTATCTAGATAGCTACTATTAAAAAAATATAATTTGTCCCAGGTAGAGCTAAAGCTAAACTGTACAGAAAAAAATATTACATGCCGTTTTGTTAGTTGGTTACAGAAATATACCCACAGACATCGAAAATTTTGTCTCTGAAGAACTACCCTAAAAATCCCTCAGTTTCACGGAGAGGAGGGCTATGTTTTTTTGGGTTGTACCATACCATAGGTACTACCATGTACATTGAACCCATTTTTTTCCGCACGAGAATAGCAGAACAATTAAATCATAAAATCCAGCACAAAACTACCGAAAAAAATCAAGGACACAATATGGAATCCAAACAGAAAGTACAAGAAGAACAGGATCAAAACTTTTTTCGAGGGGAATCATTTTTGTGGCGAACTTACAACAACCCAAAAAGCAGCTTCAGCTCATTAACAAGAAAAAAATACAGAAAATGATAATCAGTAAAGACCCAGATAATCAGATAAACTAAAAAGAAAGAAAACAGTCCAGTAGTTTAGAATTCACTCATTCACACTCACAGCCCCTTGGGAAGATTTGATTGGTATAATTTGAACGGGCCCCGACTGTGAGTGTGAATGAGTGAATTCTCAACTACTGGGCTTGTTTCTTTCTTTTTAATTTTTTTACGCAGTCGGGTTTTTTGTTTTTTTTTTGAATATTTATTTTATTTATTTAGCCATAGGCTCTTCGCGTTTGCCCACTATCTCGGCTGATGGTAAGCGATGATGTTTTTGGCGATGAAGCACGCTTGCGTAGAAGTAACCTGTTCACCAAGATTGTAACTTTCTGGAAATACAGACTCGGTATCAGGGAAGTATTGCAAAACGCTGTGTTCCAGCATAATGCTAATACCTCATGGAAATCATCCCCGTGTTTATAATTGTATCGTCTTAAATAAATCAAGATTAATTTCTATTACTTAACCCTCGGTTACTAATTTATAAACGATCAATTAACTGATGCCATTATTTGTCGTTAAAAGCTGACAGATCCCTTCTCTCCTTAAACAGTTTTGACAATCAGTTCCAAGTGTTGCCACATCTAATAATAATTAGGGAATTCAAGATGGCTACCGCACAATGTAATTACACTGTCAGAGTGTCTGGCTTATCTGATGTCGTGAGACGAGGGTTGAAGGGCTGACGACACAATATACGGAGGATATGTTACAAGGCGCAATATGATTTATTATTTCAATTAATCCTTTCTAACTTTGCTGTTTGAACTTCATTTTTGACTTTGCCGAATTACATTTTGGTTTCTCTGAAGTTAAAATTAAGTATTGAGGTATAAAATTGGGAAATCAATCTGCAACGATTTGGTTGGTTTGAAGAATTGTAAGAGAATATCATTATGTTACGATTTCAATATTATTCGAATTACATAAAATAAAGAAATGCATGCTTTCTGAACATTCATATTTCTGCTGTGTATTTCATCAACATGGATAACATATTTAACTATTCCTTCACGGTAAAATTTCGTGTTCCTGGCATGCAACAATCCAAAGAATTCTCCAAAAATTGGCGCCAATGACAAAGCTGCAAAGATTTGAAAACGGAATGTATTTGTTCTAACCGACTAATTCAGCCAGCACGTTCCATAACTAGAATCTCCACGGCAATAAAGGAAATTCCACATAAGCTATGCAAATTCCGATCTTGGTATGTAGATTTTCTCATTAACTTTTAAATGGGAATGCGGCCGAATCTTATTTTTCTTAAACGGTTTTTTGAGCTCTTTTTCAAGTTTTGTGCACGTTTTTAAAGCTCACCGTATTTAATTTTGCGTTTTATTTGAAGATTTTTGGACCATTAAATCTTGAGAAATTTTGAAAATGGTACTAGGATAAGCCTAGAGCTACCGGGATATCAAGTCAGGGTACGCCAGACGAGTTGTCTCTCTTAATAAAGGGATTCATTTCTTTGCCGCGCTTTGTTCATTCAACTCGAATGAACAGTCCAAGCTTTTTATTTATAAAAAAGTTAACGTGCATAGACAATAAACAGTATATTGTAATAAAAGTCACAGTAACTCCATTTAACTGTACTTATTTCGAGTTCGTGTAAAAATACAATGGATTTTCTTTTGTTTTCGAATTAAGATAGAAATATTGTTTTTATTTACATATTATTCGTATTATTAACAATGACAGCGTGTTTCTCAGGGGAAAGTACTGTTCTCCTTATTTTCTTAGTTTTCTTAATGTATTCGTGAATCATGTTTTTGTTTACTCGGAATCGTGTTGGGAATAGGGAGTTCGACAATGGAAAAAGGACAATGGGTATTGTTCAGGCAAAAATTGGTAAATGATCAACCCACTACCGCCTGCCGTGAATTTAAATGATTTGATAATAATTTGTTTTTAACCATAGCCAAAATAATATAGCAAAGAGGGTGCAATAGAGAACTCCTTCTAGCAGGCATTTAAAACTATATTATAAACAAATAATTATATTATAAATTACGAATTTATAAAAGTATGAGTTTACAGATCACATATTAGAAATAAAAAAATCTTCAGACCAATGTAGGTAGCTACAAACTGGTCTAACATAACTTTATTCTATGCAAACGCCAAAGAAAAGATGAAAAAAAAAACAACAAAAAAAGTAACTAAAGCATTTTCTTCATTCAAAAACAAAATGAAAATTAAATAAGTCTCTTCTGAACAATTTCCCACAAACTGCAGTCATTTGAATAGTTTCCAGTTGAACAAACTGGGTAACACCAATTTCCATTTGTGAATTTTTCAGGACAGCTATAGAAGTAGAAACAATGGACCTTAATGGAACCTCGAGCCACAGTCAAAACATGAAGCAGTTATTCAACTGAATGTACTAATTTTATCTGCTTATTCGTTTCGAACTGCAATTTGTATTATGGCGTTCTGAGTAGCTAGTCTGAAGTTTTGAAAAGGGCGTCAATACAGTATGTACTGAACTTTGTGCTCACATCTGTGTGCTATTAAAAAAAGTGCTTTAAAGAAAAGTGTTTTGACTTATAAAAGTGTTTGTGAAAACCTATTTGCAAAATAAATATCATTTATCATTAAAATAATCTTCTGCGGTTCCGTATCATATATGAAAACTAGCCAAGGCTACAATATATTATCTGTTACAAGAAGAAATTATATTTTATGTTGTTATAAATGAATTTCAGGACTGACCATTGAACTTGGTACCCATTTAGATTTCACCTCTTTTGACGTCAGCAACCAAGGCATATTATCATAATATTGAACTTGGCTCTCATTTCTCATGTATGTTGTTCGACTGGAAGCTGAACCCAGCATTGTTGGTAATAGGCTAGGCAGATGATGATGTTCATAAGAATGTCAGACAATCATATTACGTTCACAAAATTAGATAAACATTGCAACAGTCACCGACAATCCGCATTGTATCACTCGCACGCAGAGTGTCTGTGTGTATGCATAGATTTGTTCGTACTTGTTCTACTGCTTCATGCAGATACTGCGCTCGACTCTAGGCGAGCTATTTTACGTTACTACGACAGCCAGATGGTCTAAAAGGCGTCGTGAAAGCAAGACAGGTATTGTTGCATACAGAGCGTCTAGAATCTTCCACAGTGACGCTGTTATTAAAATGAAATGAGATTTTTATTTGAAGAAGGGTCGTCGACTTTAACGTTAAATTAGTCTTAAGAGATGAGCTGGTGCAAGCTTTGCTGCTTGAAATGTAAGTTTGCCATATACCATTATTTCACAGAATTTGATCTTATAAGCGATACTAGCGGATGGTGTCGTAATATAGCGAGTGCTTTTTTTCCCAAATCGGCGGGTTCGTTTGCTGGCCAGGATTAATGATTTTTCAAAGATCTTATGATCCAATTTTAGCCTCTTTTTCAGAATCTGCTTCGAGACTTTTTTCACTATTTTTCGATATTCCTCATAGTTTCGGATATACCTATCCACGCCCAGTTGGAAAATTCACCCTGTGTACCTATAAGTCAAAAAATAAATAAACGCAACAACATAGTGACATGTCAAAGATATTTTTACAAATAAAATAACAGTAATCTCCATTAAAACTACAAACGAAAATTCCTGATATTCATGCCAGGGACTGTAATTTCGGTAATGTACGTGGGCACAGTGGGGCGCTACCTCATGCCGGGATTATCAATCAAGTACAGCCTGGAGATTATTACCTCTCACAGCCAGGCTTGTTGTGGATATGATGAGATTGGTTTTCAGGAGGCTTTGGTATATGACGACGATGACGTCATAATGTTAACTGAATTTCGGGAAAAGGAAACACGTACTCTATTTGGGAAGGCGGCTTGTCATAAATACTTCCTTGCAGTATGCCTTTGGGCTGTTTCGTATATAATTAATATTGGATCTGCTTCCAATAAATCTGATATTACATCTGGGGATAAGGTTAGTAATTCTATTAGTTTGAAGAAGGCTTTTATCCTTCCTAGAGAATCTAGACCAGAGTGAAGGATCAAAAAGTCCTGAATATAGTTTGTTCAGAATCAGTAACTGATTCGATTCCAATATTTTTTACACCAAGATATATGTTTTTTCAAAAATATTTTAACTAAATTTTATTACCTACCAGTTAATTACAATACAATCACTGTACGGTTAGGATACCTATTGGCAATAGGTGACTATTGCCAAGCTACTATCACGTGTGTGTAACACAGGAGACGTGGTTTACGCGGGTGATACCGCGAAAAGAGCATGTTTTTGAACGGAAAACCAGGTAAATATACAAGCTTATAACTTTGTGATTTTTTATGATACGGTTTTAAAATTTTGTATAATATAGATTCCTTACACAAAAATATTGGACAGGTGTATCCGTTTTCGAATAAACAAAAAATAATGTTGTATGTAGGATTCTAGATCCTTCTATAAAACTTACTTACCAGAGCTTACCTTTATCCTATGCGGTTCAAGAAACACGTAAAAGTCGAGCTCAGTGGTCTGGAAACTCGTTTGTAAAATAAAGTAGTGTAAGTTCTTGTGCACATCACTGGTTGACAAGTTTATCCCAACAACTTGTTTACGATTTTGTACTTTATGTAGTTGGAAGTTGTTGGGTTGTTGTTGAATTGTAATGCTGTGAGTGAATGCAGTTTTTATTGTTTGCATAAATATAGTATTTTTTTATTGGTTGTCACTGTTACGCTGCTTTCACATTTGGGTGACAGTCGCGCGACAGATGCTGCTTATGCGTGGCTGTTCATATAAAATGTGAAGAAATGTGCTTCTGCCGCGCTACTGTCGGGCATGCTAACGTCCTAATGTGAAAGCGGCCTTAAACAACGACGACCATATAAGGTGGGGAGCCTAATGCCCGGTTCCAATATTAAACGATGCTATGATCGATGACAAAATCTCCTTACAGAATATTTTGTATTGATACGTGCCACAGATTAGCGGGGTTCCGGTAACATCTTATTGATTGAGTCCGACGGCTAAGCTTCGGAGTTTGTGTTAGAAAAACATGTTTTTTTGCGATTTATGTTGCTATAGAAAAAAACTGAGGAAAGATTCTACATTTTTCGTATTGTAAAGGGGTAGTTCGATTTTGTTGGTAAGTCCTTTAAAACATAACATGTGCATGTGATCCCCGAAGGGTTAGGTAGAGATATAAATATTAGTACACCACATTTCGCCAGTTATGTTTTAAAGTCCCATGTTACAATGGACTGCTCTATTTCCACAGCTGGGCAAGACTCTATGGTTGCGACTGAGAGATTACGAGATTACTAATGGAAAAATCCCAATAACACTATCCGACCTGGAAATGGAACCCGAGACTTCATGCCATTAGACAAACAAGGCTGCTGTGGGATTTTTAGTCAGGCTAGATTATAATGACAGTTATGACAGTCTCTTCCGCTCTACCTGGGGTGGGAGGACTATTTTTACACCTAAAAAGATGGATAAACAATCTGACGAAGACAACAAGATTGCGATGGATACAATTCGCTTCCAACCGGTCCTATTGGAAATCAATAGAGGCCTATGTTCAGAAATGGACGTCCTACGGTCGAGATAAATGATGATGACGACAAAAAAAAAGTGCTTTCCTTAATCGTAGCAGGTTAAAATTATATAGATTTATAATGAAGGGCATGCGGACAGCGAGTAAAGGGCAACTCGCTGTCCGACCATGGACCATGCCCGGGTCGACCGACGCGCGACGGCGCGTCGTGTTCCACGCGCACCTCAAAGAGCGTTAGCATAATGATGCGAGACTACTTGTTGGAGGGCCAAAGCCTGCAGGGGTCGCGGGACTTATTTTATTACCGTGACCCCGGCACATAAAAGGCTATTGAAGGACACCGTGGATTTTAGTCAGTACAAGTCCTCATTTGATGATTATACCACGCTAAAAAAAAGACTAATAATGAAATTGATGAAGAAACATTTTTACCAAAAACTGATTGTAACGTAACTGGCAGCTAACAAAAGAGAAGAAAAACGAAACATAAATCAAAGTGTCGCACCGCAATAGATTTTACACGCGCTATTCATTTTGCAATATCAACGAGGAAAGCAGTTTGTCGCTATATCCGTCGACAACGGAAGTACCGACAACTCGTACAATAGGACTTCGCGGCATGTGCCTAGCGGGCTTCGGGCGAACTTCGATAGCGAAAACTTTGCGAATAGTCTAGAAACGCGAATTTAATTATCGTTTTCTGGAACTTTGTGGGGCTTGTTCCTTTTTCAAATGGCTTCTAGTAAAGAAGGTTTTGTACTTGTTGTTATTTTTTTTTTGGCTCAATAAAAATTTTAGCAGTAAGGGCTGATTTTTCAATAGCCAGTTAACCTCTAACAGAGGAATTAAAATAACGGTATAACATATTTTCTATAGATAAGCTGTCAAACCGCCATTTTTATTCCTCAGTTAGAGGTTATCTGGCTATTGAAAACTCAGCCCTAAGTGTTCAGTAGTTATTTCATCTTCTTTATTCTTGTTATCTTTAAAAAGTTGATAGATATTTGAAATAGTTCTTTTTCTTTCTTTTTAAATACAGTTCACACCATAACACCTTATGTAAGTATCTTCACACCGTAGTAAATATTTTAACGCAAAAGATTATACAATCCATTTTTCCTCAAACGCACCCCAGTGTATTAACTAAACATCTATTAATCAAACCATGTCATTTTGGCGAAAAAATGGCAGTCACAATGACCTGTCAGAAATTCGCTTTGACGAGACCGACACGGCAAGCCCTAAAAATTTCCGATACGGGGTTGAAACGGAAATTTCAGAGAAATAATTGCCTTGTCTGAAGCCTGGGGTTGCCTCGTGTGGAACGCGCAGGCGCGGAGTAAACCCGCGCATGTCACCATGTCGAAAGAACCTCTCAATCCTGCCAAAAACAAATGCATTTCAAGTGTTCCTTTTTCGTAATTATAAATTCAAACGTTGTTCTTTTTCTTTTTTTCGTTAACTTCTAGCTTGTCTGTGCTTGTGTGGGCGTTCGCGTTCGATTTTTGTAAGTAAGAACACCTGTATGACCTTTCCATAGTAGAATAACCTTAAAATTTTTGGTTACTGTCAATTTGTTATATTTCGTTATACTAATTTGATCCTTTAGACGACAAAAGCTTTTTAAAAGACTGTCTTATTGTGTTAGAGTCCTTTTAAATGGTTTTTTTTTGTGTTAACACGTGTTTTAAAACCCTAATTATGTAGCTTGTGCACGTGTCATCAAACCTCTAATGAGATGGACGAAGAGTTCATTGTGGTGGTTTTGTCTATGAAAATAGAAAGAGGTCAACATAATGATACTCCTTGGTTCATTCATTCAATGATACCTCCTAATTTGTACCAAGGAAATGCTCTCTTGCACATAATTGTTCGAACATGTTTGTAAATAAAACCCATGCCTTATCTTCAGTATCGATTTACAAAAGCTACACGAAACGTACATACATACCTAAAACAAGTATACTGTTTTCCATAAAACCTTTTCCAAACCGTTTGTTGTCATTACCCAAATTGGGCCACATGGGTTCCACTAGCGTCCATCGCACCGTCCATTATATTTAATACATCATCAGTGGGCGTCAAAGCACGTCCATTGTGTACATAGCCATGTATTGGTGATGTTTACGTAAACGTGTACATCAACAAGGTCATATAAACATGTTGATACGTCGGAGGCAATATTTACGTTAATTTATTAAGTGACTTGACATTTATGGGAGAAGATGAGATGTGGCGTATCGCGTAATTTCGTTTACTTGAGAGGCGAAGATGGTTTTAGAATTGAATGGGACTGTCAGACTTGTACTGACTAAAATCTATACGGTGTACTTAAATCTGGCCTGTTGGTCTAGTGGTTAGTGACCCTGACTGCTATGCCGGGGGTCGTGGGTTCGATTCCCACCCAGGAAAAATGTTCGTGTGATAAGCATGATCATTTGTTCTGTGTCTGGGTGTAATTTATCTATAATATGTATGTATTTAGAAATATTTATGTATGTTTATCAGTTGTCTAGTACCCATAACACAAGCTCTGCTTAGCTTGGGACTAGATGGCGTTATGTGATAGTTGTGGAATATTATTATATTATTATTAATAAACTTTTACGTTCGTGGGTCACTTTAGATCGTTGGTCTCGCGACCCCGGCAGACTTTTTTTTTTTTTTTTTTTTTAGCGTGGTAAAATCATCAAATGAGTCCTCCAACCCCGGTTAGGGCGGGAGGGACTGTCAGACTTCTACTGACTAAAATCCACGGTGTCCTTCATAGCCTGTTATGTTCCGGGGTTACGGTAAGGGAATAATCCCGCGACCCCGGCAGGCTTTGGCCCTCTGAGAGGGGGGCCCCTTCATTATGCTGACGCTCTTTGAGGCGCGCGTGGGACACAACGCGCTGTCGACCCGGGCATGGTCCTTGGTCGGGCAGCGAGTTGCCCTTTACTCGCTGCCCGCATGCCCGCGCCTACGGTGGCCGGAGATCATCGAGCGACGTCCGTCGCCGTGGGCGCCTACCACTGCGGCTGGGGCGGAGGGAGGACGCTGTCCTCTCTCGCTCGCGGCCTGCCTCCTCCTTTACGAGCATTACTGCCTCGCAGAAGGAGCTGACCGCTTCCCACTCCGTCTCGCCCCGCAGCATGGCCGCAACCAATGCCGGGCGCGAGAGGTCTCCGCCTATCGCAGCCGTGAGGACACGTCGGTGCTCCGCCCAAGCTGGGCAGTCTTGCACCGTATGCTCCACCGTGTCCTCCGGGCGATCTTCGCAGTGGTGACACCCAGGCGTCTCCTCCTTTCGCATCAGACACAGGTACCTCCCGAAACTTCCGTGTCCGGTGAGGACCTGCGTCAAGCGGTAGGTCAGGACGCCATGACTTCTCTCCAGCCACTCCTCAAAGAGGGGTCTTACCGCCGCAATTGCGGCGTGCCCGACCCCGGCAGACTTTACCATAAAAATAATAGTAAAAGCATTCGTTCCACATTCAACACAATTTGAAAGTTCGAAATACAATTAATGCTAATCTAAACGAATTTAAACACTGCTATAAAATTCAAAGATGACAGACACAACGGTATTTTTTGACGGACTCAAAGAACAACAGCCAAAAGTGGCCCTTTTCGCATTGCGTTCCAAAATAAGGGTCACCTTGTTTTTTGAAACCCTCGGACAATCGCTGTGAGGTCAAAGTACTTTTGTTTCGGTCAACCACAAATGGGTGACGTTTCTTGGATTCTTCAATGAAACCAGGTTCAATGGTTTACCGCTGTGTAGACGGCCACTATAATACTCGTAGCAACATCAAAATATGTTTTACGATTAAATTCGTAAAATACTCTATTCTATTGCTTTAGTAATACAGTAAATTATTAATAACGAACAATTTTATAGCATTAGCAACATTGCATTGCTAAAGACTAACACTACACGAGGTGATGAAAGTTTTCAATGAAAAGTGAAGCATCTTTGGGCTTCGGGGGTTGTGGGTAGAATCATTAGAGGTTTTGATCATTTACTGATAAGCTCGGGTTCGTGAGTCTGTCTAAACAGGTTACCGTGATCCTGGAACGTAAAGGCCTATTGAAGGAATACCGTGGATTTTAGTCAGTACGAGACTGATAGTCTCTCCTCCCAACAAGTGGAAACATATTTCTCTTACTCCTCCACTATTAATTTCGTTGCAGGATCCAAGTCACTGTTGATTCTGGCTCTCAGGAGTTGCAGTGGAATAGTGTGGTGGGTTTGTGCCAAAAAAAACAGTCTCTCCTTTCCTTGGAAGGAGTCATTTGATGATTTTACCAAGATGAAAAAAGGCTGATAGGCTGAGAGCATCGTAATTTCTCTATTGGTTAGAGCAATTACGATGATCTCAGCCTATCATAACGTTTTGATAATAATAATAATATTTCACAACTATCACACAAGGCCATCTAGTCCCAAGCTAAGCAGAGCTTGTGTTATGGGTACTAGACAACTGATAAACATACTTATATATTTCTAAATACATACATATTATAGATAAATTACACCCAGACACAGAACAAATGATCGTGCTCATCACACAAACATTTGTCCTGGGTGGGAATCGAACCCACGACCTCCGGCATAGCAGTCAGGGTCACTAACCACTAGACCAACAGGCCAGTCAATAGTCGATAAAAAAGTTCGTATTTGTATCTCCTGTTTACTCTTTGGGATGCAAAGATAAAAATGTGTTCAGAAGTCGGTCATATAGATTGATTGCTGACTCCAACTTTCGGGAGAGAATCTTATCTTCCACACATTCCCTAATTTTGTTTCCTACACTTACATACATCACTTTCCCGAATAGTCATCCAAGCAATTTGTCTTACGTCAGATCTACATAACTAAAAGGTTATATATACCACAGTAGATTCTCGGGAAAAAATACTCAGAGTTTTTTTGATGACGTTCACATTTTTCTCATAAAACAGTAGGGGAGAAATTGTTTTATAACTTTGAGACTAAGTTGTAGTTTCGGTAGAAATATGACAGTTCACTAAGGGTTATATTAGCGTGCAATTGAGCCACTGTATGCTTTTCAGTTCAGTCAGTCAGAGGGGCTGACTGACTGAACTGAAAAGCATACAGTGGCTCAATTGCAAATTCCTTCGTGGTACCCCCGACATTGTTCTTGTGTTTTTTTCAATTTTCATTTCAAGGATAAGTTATATAACTTTATCAAATATGATTCGCGACAATAACAAGTACTTGCAGATCATACAAATCTTACACAAAGTAGTAACCCCATTTACGAAAACCCTGTACATAATTGCAAAGGTCCCGTCAAGATTTTTTACAGTCAATTGGAATTTCCTTTTCAACTCCATTTTTAATCTAAGCATCACTTCATGGTTTCTTTCGGAAATACGTTAGGACTAAGGGCGTACTCAAGTAGCAATTATAATTTAATAATGTAGTATTTGACAGCTCCATTGGTCGTTTGTTAATTGAAAAAGACTTGTTGATGGCTTTGGTAGGGTATTTTTAGGGTTCCGTAGTCAACAAGGAACCCTTATAGTTTCGCCATGTCCGTCCGTCCGTCCGTCCGTCCGTATTAATTATTTCAAACAGCAAAGCTTGCACCAGCTCACCTCTTAAGACTAATTTAACATTAAAGCCAACGACCCATCTTCAAATAAAAAGTATAATTTTAGGGTTCCGTAGTAAGAACCCTGATCATAAACATGTCGCGTCCATTCCGTCTTCCGCAGTTTAGCTTTGACGCACAGTACTAGAGAGCTGTAATTTGGTTAAATATTCGGATTTGTTGTGCCGAAAAATTGGTAAAATAAAATCTCGTAAAATATTTTTTTTTAGGGTATCTCCAGTACTTACACTAACTTGCAAATTTTTTCTCGCGTAAATTTAGTGTGGGGTATAGGATTAAATAGGCATTTAAAAAATAATGATAGTTTCATTAACAATTTTTTGATAAAAAAAGTCCCGTGAAAGATTAAGCTTTAAAGTGCTAAATTTTGCTCGATTCGAGTGTCCCCCCCTTTTCAGCTAAACGGTTATTTGGGGGTGTGAAAAAATTCACAATAGTAGTATATATAAGCAGTTTCACTTCATGGTTTCTTTCGGAAATACGTTAGGACTAAGGGCGTACTCAAGTAGCAATTATAATTTAATGTAGTATTTGACAGCTCCATTGGTCGTTTGTTATTCTTAATTGAAAAAGACTTGTTGATGGCTTTGGTAGGGTATTTTTAAAATAATAATATATCGTTTAAGTTTTGTCTTATTTTTATTTGAAACAATTTGATGTTTTTTAGTCAATTAGATAGCGTTGGACATAGTCATAACATAGTCTTGTCAAACAGTAGGAATTGTTAAGATTGAAAGGGATAGTTCATTGATGGTTTTAAAAACCTAAATACCCAAGAAGGAAAAACGTTATGACAAGTAATACAAAATTAAAGCAATGAAATTGTAACAAAGTAAAATGATTTTAAAATAATGTCGCCTTATTTTAAATTAAAATAAATGTTAATTAGCGTTACTTTTTATCTTTTTATTTAATTAAAGGTCGCTTTTTAAAATTTACTAATGACTAGTAAACACAAATTTCAGGCAACCGTAATCCCGGAACGTAAAGGGCTATTGAAGGGCACCGTGGATTTTAGTCAGTACAAGTCTGACAGTCCCTCCTGTTGTGGACAGGAGGGACTGTCCGACTTTTAGTCCCTCCTGTTTGCCCTAAGACCGGAGGGACTGTCAGACTTTTGATGGACATTGGGTTCACCCATGATGATTTTACCACGTTAAATAAAAAAGGATGATCTTAACACCAATACAAGTTAACTAAAAATAATAAACATGCATCAAGTCCATCAAATAAATTCACATAAAACTCCACCTTACGTGAGCATGGCCCACACCCTCATTCCACAGTGGACCATTACGTGATGCACTTCTAATAGTTATGTCACCCACGTCGCCATTTTGAATTTATGTGCCAATAAAATTGAGTTTGAGACCGTTTGAACACTTGATAGGTTCCTGGGGGTAATAAAACTGTTTGCCTTCAAGAGTAACGTTACAGCAAAAAACAAAAGACGCCTATTTGAAAGTTCCTTTTGAGAGATGATGAGATGTTTAGAGCAACTATTTATTCCTGTTCCAGGGTATACGATAGCGCTAGACGACTTTACGTGTCACTCGCCGGAATCCAGGAGGTTTTTACTGTATTTTTTTTCAAATTTTCATTCATAATTAAAATTTGTGACAATGTTGATTTTATAATGATAGATGAGTGCGTGAAAAAAAAGCCATAAATTGTTTAAAATAATAAAACGACCTCGTTGGTAAAACCGAAGGCATGTTTTTTTTCCACCGTAATAATATGTCAGTTGATGGGTCGGCTTATCGCGTTCAGACAGACATACAAACAAATGCGGTGAGATGACAAAGGATTTGTAATATTTTGGCGATCTAAAAAGAGTGTCCATGGAGTTTCTTGCCCGTTCTTCTCCACAGAGATCTACTTCTTGGAACGGGCATCTACGGTACTTTCACAATTTTTATGTCTTGTGACTGTCAGTCTGTCACTGTAGCAGCATAACTTTGTGGTATTTAATTATATTTTTTATGTCTTTGACAATTCAGAAGTGCCTGTAACTGGTCCACTTGAATTAAATGCTTTTGATTTTGATTTGATTTGACATTTTTGATTACCATAATATGTTGTGAAATATTATGTTGGTACAATATCCATTTCATTTTCATTTAATTGACTCATTATCGGTTGGCATTGTGTTTGAATACTATTGTGTTACAAGAAATTTTGTAACATTATAATTATCATACCTATTCAAAAAGTTAAAGTTAAAGTTAATAAACACCAAAAAAAAAATAACATCGCTATCACAAAAATTAAATAATTCACCTCAAACTCATTACAATATTGAAAAAATGTCATAGAAAATTATTTATAAACAACAATAATTCTTAAATAGCAATTCATATAACTTTCATATAACCGTTGCCTTTTATCTCGAAATTTTCTTAAACGTGGAATTATTACTGCGAGTGAAGCCGCTGACAAATAGCTAGTTAGTTATAAAACCTTTAAACTATAAATAATAATGCTTGTGATATAAAAGTAGATCTCAAGGTGTAGCTCAATGAATAATATAATTAGAAAATATAAAAATAACAATGTAACCGTAACCCTAACCTTACCTCTAAAAATACCTCGTTTTCTCATCGATTGTTTAATGTCAGTAGACACTTAAAATAGGGCTCAACTGTCCCTCCAAATAAAGACACGATACTAAAATAAATCGGCTGAAAATCTCCCATAATAACCGGTTATAAAAGCTTCCTATATAAATAACCAGCTTTATAATATAAAATGGATAAATTTATTTTCCTGATCGAAAAAATTGGGTTCAATTCACATCAGATGTGTATGTTACCTAAAAACAAAATTGGGTTCAATTCACAGATCATATCTGTGGAAAACATTTTTTATAACATAAAAAATGTTTTCCAGCAAATAAATTCATACAGAAACAAACAGAAGAACCATGCTAAGCACAAACCGGTGCGGTGTTATTTAACAATGACACCTCTAGAGAGATAATAAGTGCCGATCGGTACTGTAGAGGTTTTACTGTGAGGACTAACCTCAAACAGTTTTCTCAAGCCGCTCAATGATTTTAAATATTAAAAAAAATTAAGATGTAGAATTGTCTAGTACGTTCTAGAGTGAGACAAGTTGTAATGTGCGCGAGTCATTGAATATAATTCTTCGCTAATATTCTTTTTTTATTTAATCAATCACACGCCGATCCCTACAGTACTGACCACATCTTCGTTTGCATACAATAATGTTCATACGACAAATCTATTATGTGCCTTCTTGAGAATTTCAATCGCTTACAATATAGGAATACAAATTGTATGTGTAACAAAACATTTTAAAACCAAAGAAATAACGGATTCATTATGGAACAGTCGTGGCCCCGACTTACTAGTTGTAGGTGCTGCAGCTTGTTTGAACCCAGCCAGGCACATTACTTTGTGTAATCTATTTCATCACCACTGCTCGCAAAACGGTGAAGGAAAACAGCTTGAGGAAACCGGCAGGCCTTAGAACCAAAAATGCGCAGACATTTTTCATCTTCCAACCTGCACTGGGCTCGCATGGTGGACTATGGCCCACTCCTCATAGAGAAGAGGCCTGTGACCCAGCAGCGGGAACATTATAGGCTGATGATGATGATGAATGGATTCATTAAGCTCTAACTTATATGATAGTTGTGTTTGTGACAAAAAAAGAAAAAAAAACTTATTTCTTTCTTTTCCGTGTGAGGATGTGGTCACCGTCTGTTGTAATAGTTAAGGTGATTGCTGAAATTTTTTTACGTTTTTTGCAATTTGCAGGCCAGTGACATGTTGTAACTTTATAAATATTTGTGTTGCGCAAATAACAAGTATAATTTTAAATATAAAATTGTCAAAAAATTCGCTCCATCAGCTCTCACATAGAAAAGGTGCATCGTAGTTAGATTTCGGAGATTTTAACATGATGCACCTTTTCTATGTGAGAGCTGATGGAGCGAGTTTTTTGATTTTTTTATATTTAAAATTATACTTGTTATTTGCGCAACACAAATATTTATAAAGTTACAACATGTCACTGGCCTGCAAATTGCAAAAAACGTAAAAAAATTTGAATTTCGCGGGCTGGTTGGAGCATCCCCCTTAATGAAACCGCCTCTGGGAGCACTGCAGGCCTTTGACAAGGCTTTAGAGTTATACTTTTAAGTGTTCTGTAGTTATATAGTGTGTTTGGTTACCGATTACCGACGCTTTAGGGGGATTTATAAAGGTATTCATTTACCTTTCAATTAAAAATCTCACCGGTATTATCGAATTAATAATCACAAAACTGTGTATTACTTCATAAACTGTCTTTTGTACTTTACTCCCGAGAGATTACATTCCGTAATAATAATAATATTCCACAACTATCACACAACGCCATCTAGTCCCAAGCTAGGCAGAGCTTGTGTTATGGGTAGGTACTAAACAACTGATAAACATTCTTGTATATACATAAATATTATAAATTATAGAATCAGGCGTTACTTTGCGGAAATCCATGACATTAAAATGTTATGAAAAATATTTAGTTTTAATTCCGCGACAAAAATCCAGGCTTGTTGCAGGATGCAATCCCACCCTATGCAGTCATGCATATGCACATGCAGCAAAGGACCCACCCTCCCGCCCTCATGCATATGCACACATGCAACAAACGGAAAAACAAGCCATGCAATCAAACCTATACTCGACACGTGTTTCGCCCCTCCACGGGGCATCCTCAGGAGATGTTGACTCGACAAGCGCTCGGCCTCGAATGAGCTAGTTTGACAGCTCTCGCCTCTTTATATAGCGTCGTGATGACGCATCGATAACGCAACGAAACGTTATCGATACAAACGTTATAAAGACGTTTGTATCGATCTACCTGCAATCATACTTAAAAGAGGTGATGTAATTAAGTTTGTTTGTTCATTCAACAGTGTATTATTATTATTATTATGTTTGGAGATTTCTAACTGCTCCAACACACACAACCGGAAATTTTTATTACAAACATGGAGAATTTTATACGTGTTATTGTCGCTCAAGGAATTCAAATAAATCCGGTGTTTATAAATTAGTATGCAATGATTGCAACGGGGTCTATGTAGGTCAGACAGGCCGTAATTTCGAGGTTAGGTTTAGGGAGCATGTTGCCGCTTACAGGAATGGCCATCCAGACAAATCACATTTCGCAAAACATTTAATCGATACCGGCCATTCCTTGAGCGACAATAACACGTATAAAATTCTCCATGTTTGTAATAAAAATATCCGGTTGTGTGTGTTGGAGCAGTTATAAATCTCCAAACATAATAATAATAATAATACACTGTTGAATGAACAAACAAACTTAATTACATCACCTCTTTTAAGTATGATTGCAGGTAGATCGATACAAACGTCTTTATAACGTTTGTATCGATAACGTTTCGTTGCGTTATCGATGCGTCATCACGACGCTATATAAAGAGGCGAGAGCTGTCAAACTAGCTCATTCGAGGCCGAGCGCTTGTCGAGTCAACATCTCCTGAGGATGCCGATGGAGGGGCGAAACACGTGTCGAGTATAGGTTTGATTGCATGGCTTGTTTTTCCGTTTGTTGCATGTGTGCATATGCATGAGGGCGGGAGGGTGGGTCCTTTGCTGCATGTGCATATGCATGACTGCATAGGGTGGGATTGCATCCTGCAACAAGCCTGGATTTTTGTCGCGGAATTAAAACTAAATATTTTTCATAACATTTTAATAAATATTATACATAAATTACACCCAGGCACAGAACAAATGATCGTGCTCTCCACACAAACATTTGTCCTAGGTGGGAATCGCACCCACGACCTCCGTCATAGCAGTCAGGGTCACTAACCACTAGACCAACAGGCAAAATATTAACAGGATCCCCTTAGTAACACTTCGGATATCTCCGGGATAACTCAAGAAATGAATCACTCGACAAGTTTCTTACCCTTGAACGATCACGAAATAGAAACTAACACAAAAATAACCCGTATAATTTCTCTTGGGGTACTAAGTAACCCCTATCACCGTCAAAGCCTGGGTTCTTGGCACCCCGCCAATTTGTGTGGGTTGGATTAGCGGGTACAGTGTTGTAAACTCGACTAGCGGGATTATCTCGTATTCTTCTTTATTGTGCAAAGAAAGAAATGTTATTTATTCAGAATTTTATTGTGTTGGACAATTCTTGTGGAAATATGTAGATTTTTTTTTCTATTTTTGTGCGGATCTCTTGCTGAAATAGTTCGCTCTGCAAAGTATTTACAGCAGCTTTTATTTCTTCTTGCATTTTTAAAGTTTTCAAGTTATTGTTTAATAAATAATTTATCCATTTTTTTGCCAGTAAATAATAACGTCAACTTTTAATGCCACTTGCTAAGGCAGACTAGGACTTTTTTTTTAAAGGACGGCCTGACAAAGTCGACGAATCTTGAAAATTTTATATTCGTTGTTTAGCAAATAGTCTCAATTCTCGGAAACTTCGAGCAATATTGTGTCAATATTTTTTGTTGGGATTCCAGAAATGTTATTAAGGATTACGTTTCCAAAGTTCAACTAAACAAAAATAAAAAAGAATAACCACATTAACCGAAAAAATGGTACATTTTGATCACATTTCCAGGTTTTTCTTAAAATGCCCATAATTTTCAAACTGCATTGGATAGATATTTTTCCAGATTTTTCTCGTGATGGCTATGATCAATCCTGTCACCCCGTTTCGGCTTGACTTTGAGGTCTGGGACGCCCTGTAAGCGGCAAGATGAAGACTAAATAGTATTTTATGTGACATTAAACGTTTTTAAATCTTCAGTCGTTTTTTTTTTTTTTTTTTTAGCGTGGTAAAATCATCAATGAGTCCTCCAACCCCGGGCAGGGCGGGAGGGACTGTCAGACTTCTACTGACTAAAATCCACGGTGTCCTTCATAGCCTGTTACGTTCCGGGGTTACGGTTAGGGAATAATCCCGCGACCCCGGCAGGCTTTGGCCCTCTGTGAGGGGGGCCCCGTCATTATGCTGACGCTCTTTGAGGCGCGCGTGGGACGCATGCCCGCGCCTACGGTGGCCGGAGATCATCTTGCGACTTCCGTCGCCGTGGGCGCCTACCACTGCGGCTGGGGCGGAGGGAGGACGCTGTCCTCTCTCGCTCGCGGCCTGCCTCCTCCTTTACGAGCATTACTGCCTCGCAGAAGGAGCTGACCGCTTCCCACTCCGTCTCGCCCCGCAGCATGGCCGCAACCAATGCCGGGCTATGAGGTCTCCGCCTATCGCAGCCGTGAGGACACGTCGGTGCTCCGCCCAAGCTGGGCAGTCTTGCACCGTATGCTCCACCGTGTCCTCCGGGCGATCTTCGCAGTGGTGGCACCCAGGCGTCTCCTCCTTTCGCATCAGACACAGGTACCTCCCGAAACTTCCGTGTCCGGTGAGGACCTGCGTCAAGCGGTAGGTCAGGACGCCATGACTTCTCTCCAGCCACTCCTCAAAGAGGGGTCTTACCGCCGCAATTGCGGCGTGCCCGAAATCTTCAGTCGTTTAGAGAGTGACACCATTAAAAAGAAATAAACAAAAGTTTTTCAGAGTGTTACGAGAAAATCTAAATAAATTGTTTCCAGTATATTCACTGCTCTTTGAGACAAAGATGTAAAACAAAGCTTTTATTTTGTTCCAGGTTTCGACACAGATAAAATTCGGAGCGTCGATGCCATAAAATTGACGTTTTAAAGCCAAAATAAATTGGTATCCGCACTTTACAACCGAGGGAAACACGCTACGATGAACGGAAGTGTTGTAAATTATACGGAACTGTTTATAACGGAAAAATCTCGCAATCTGACGCCAGCCGGTCTGCCTCCTATGCACAGCGGATATGAGAACATCATCGACAACAAATGGATCCAGTCTACTTTCTGCGTCATATACACCGTGATCTTCGTCCTTGGACTGCTCGGTAACATCCTAGTATGCTTCGTGGTCATCAGGAACAAGGCTATGCAAACCGTCACCAATCTCTTCATCAGCAACTTGGCTCTCTCCGACATCTTACTTTGTGTATTCGCCGTCCCCTTCACTCCGCTCTACACATTCCGCGGCGCCTGGAGTTGGGGCTCCCTCCTATGTCACATAATGCCTTTCGCACAAGGATGCAGCGTATACATATCGACATTGACGCTTATGTCTATAGCTATCGATAGGTTCTTTGTAATCATTTACCCATTCAGACCACGGATGAAGATCGAGACTTGTCTGATTGTCATTGTTATGATCTGGACCTTTTCTGTGACCGTAACGATGCCATACGCTATCTTTATGACGTACTACGATCTAGATATAGGCAGGTTTTGTGAAGAGACGTGGCCTTCTGAACGGTTGCGGCGAGTGTTCGGCTCAGCGACGTCTGTATTGCAATTCGTGCTGCCTTTTATTGTGATTGCTTTCTGTTACACGTGCGTCAGTTTTAAATTGAATGACAGAGCCAAAGCGAAGGCCGCCAGCAAAAATTCTCGCAAAGAGGAGCTAGACAAAAATAGAAAGCGGCGAACGAATCAAATGTTGATAGCTATGGTCACGATATTCGGATTGTCGTGGTTACCTCTGAATGTAATAAACTTATGCAATGACTACTACATGTACGCTATACATATGAAATATTACTTCTTGGTGTTCTTTATGGGGCACGTTATAGCGATGTCCTCGACTTGCTACAATCCTTTTATTTACGCATGGATGAACGAGAATTTCCGAAAAGAGTTCAAACAACTGATTCCGTGTATCGATTCCTCTGCTAACTTGAGGGGCAATATTCTATTAGATCAACTGGGAGTTGGTCCTTCTGAAAAGACTTTTAACGGTAATACGACGACTGATAGTTACTTGGGCTCCAGTTCCCAGAGGGCGACATCTTTCAGACATAAAAGGAAGCCTAGCGCAGCTGCGGATGTTGAGAAAAGTGGCGTGGAATTGAATGAAGATTTACTGAATGTAGATGTGAAACACTGTCATATTTCAACAAGCTATAACCTTAGAAGGGAGTCGGTAAAGCTGAGGCTTATCAACGAGGAGTCATTTGATGGGACGCCGACGCAAAGTCAATTCTAACAGTTGATGTCTCGGGTAAGCACTTTTTTCTTGTTAATTTTGTTCGGACGACGTCGACAAAAAGGTGCTTCGATTCCTTGTTACTACCATACTAAACCTTTTTGTCGTAAACTCGGAGTTCTTGTCCGACATTTTTTTTTTGTACTAGGGCTTTGTTAAGCTATTAGGAGCTCCATCCGTTTACGTCTGACGTCAATAAAACAAGGTTAAATTAATGTCAAAATGTTTTGACATTATGCAAATCGTTGTGACCTTTTTTCATATTTTCTTACTATATTGAGATAAATATTTTTCTTTACTTTTTATCATTCTTTAACTTGAACTTTTTTTTTCATATTTTTCTTATAGTTTTCATATTTTTCTTAGTTTTTAATTAAGAGTAAATCTGTTCTTCTGAATCAGCCAGCTTTATTTCGTTCGTATTAGTAACAGTAATTCCCCGATTTATAACCCTTAGGGAAATTTGGTATTGTGCTGTATCATGTAAAATAACAAGATTAAGGTTGACAAGATAATGGTGTTTGTTTCCTTGATGTTCCAATACCAAAGCCCCATTAAAAAAAAACGTGAATTGTAAAAGTATCGAGAGGAACAGGTATTTTTGCAAGTATTTTTCGTGTCATAGTTAATACTATAGATGTAGGTATGCCTTTTTAATCGTGGTAAAATCATCAAATGAAACCTTCCTACCCCGGGCAGGGATTCTGTCAGACTGATACTGACTAAAATCCACGGTGTCCTTCAATAGCCCTTTACTATCCGGGGTCACGGTAATGAGATACGTCCCGCGATTCCAGCAGGCTTTCGCCCTCTAGAGGGTGCCACGTCACAATGCTGACACTCTTTGAGGCGCGCGTGGAACACAACGCGAAACTTACGCACAAACTTTAGTATGGCGGCAAAACCGTCCTATTCTTAGTTGGAAAGCATGTTAAGTTTATTTTATTAATTTTGCTCTTATTCCTCAGGTGCGTCGATGGAAACGTTCCCAACTGTGAAAAACAAAATGAGGACTGTAGTTAGTCTTAAGAGTACCCGATATTTTTGGAGTGAATTTATTTTTTACTGAAAAATATCTTTACTATTTCACAATCGACTACTGAATTACGCTTATCAATTTACTAAGAACCTTTAGATAATTAATAACAATAATAATAATTATATTTTAATTTTAAATCAATTATTATCTTATTCTGGTTTAACGTGATGTTGACCATTAAAATGTTCTACGAATGTATGAAGATTATTGACTAGCTTATGCATATCAGCCTATAAAGTTCCCACTGGTGGGACAGAGGCCTCCACTATGAGAGGGAGTGGGCTATAATCTACCACACGAGCCCTGTGCGACTTGGTAGATGTCACATGTCTAATGCTTGGCTCCCAAATGACGGTTTCCTCGCGATGTTTGCACAGTGGTGATGAGATATGATTATAGTAATAAGTACTTCAGAAAAACTCATAAGTCGGGGTCGTCAACCCTTGGTAACAAAAGCATCATTGAATAATTTTCATATATTCGTAAATAATTAATTCCCAATGCCTTTAAATACTGCCACAACGGTGTCCCTAGATTTTGCATAGAGATAGTAAATTGTCGATCTGAAAAACAAGTACCTTTTGCTGAAGGATTCTTAATATTGAGTGACAGTCGGGGCCATTTCGTAAAGACTCTTAATTTTGTTCTGTCATTCTGTCGATCGACAAAATTGTAGTCAACTTACGTACAAATCCTTTTTCAAATTAAATTCTTAATTCGGATGGTATTTTTTATTTTAGGTAGAAATATGATTATAAGGCAAGAATTCATAAGTTATACGTCAAATAAATATTTCGAAAAAAAAAGAAAATTTCGTTAAAGTATTATCTAATTTTGAATTTGTTAATTGCCAATTTTATTAGACCAACAGGGCACGCCGCAATTGCGGCGGTAAGACCCCTCTTTGTGGAGTGGCTGGAGAGAAGTCATGGCGTCCTGACCTACCGCTTGACGCAGGTCCTCACCGGACACGGAAGTTTCGGGAGGTACCTGTGTCTGATGCGAAAGGAGGAGACGCCTGGGTGTCAACACTGCGAAGATCGCCCGGAGGACACGGTGGAGCATATCGATTTAGTTTACTTTTATAAAACGTAACTATTAGACCTACTTTTTTTTTTTTTTTTTTTTAAGGTGGTAAAATCATCAAATGAGTCCTCCCGCCCTGAGTGGGGCGGAAGGGACTTTCAGTCTCTTACTGACTAAAATCCACCCGTGTTCCTTCCTATGCCCTTTACGTTCTAATCCTGGGTTAAGAAAAAACCCGCGACCCCAAGGCATTTGGCGCGAAACACGACGCGCCACCGACCCGGGCTTGGTCCTTCGGACGGCGAGTTACCCATCACTCACCGTCCGCAAGCCCGCTCCGCCGCTGTGCCCTCTGCTAATCAGAGGGACACGCGTTGGAGCGTCCACACGACAGGCTATTCGCATACGGGCAAAGAGACCACTTAGGCACACAGTTCTTAAGAAAGAGTTTTTGCCCGCATCCCAGGGTGCACCGGCCCGAAAAACTGGTCTTCCCCCCGGACGTATCCGAGAAGGAACTCCAGTCCACGGGCGCACGTGGAGGTTTCCTGTCATAGCACCCCACTATTAGACCTACTTAGCTATTATTTGTAAAACACGTGTACCTACTGTTTAAAAATAAAAAATAAAACTTAAATTATATTATACTATATTAAAATGAAACTTAAATTATATTATATAAATTATATTATACTTAATTTATATTTGTAAACATGCGAAAAACAACAAACAAAAAAACTTTAATTTTCAAACACTCAATCCACAATGCCTTAAAAATCACTTCAGAAACTTTAAAAAAATCTTTTCGCAATAGGTTCTAGTTATTCAGATCAGACATAAGATTTGTACTTTAGATAATACCTAGACCCGTAGCCTTATCGTAGTAAGTCTTAAGCAAGGACCTCCAGTCCTGTAGAACATAAGTTAGATTTAGGGCCGGCGTACTTAAGGCGATGTATCGCAGAGCATTTTTCACTTCCTCTTGAGCCCCGAGAAAAAATTTTTGCTACCAAATCCTGACCGATTTTAAGACTTATTTTTCCAAAAATACAGTTTAAAATCGGTCGGGGTTTGGTGGCACAAAATTGTGCCATTGGGGCGCATTGGGGTCCTACTATCGACTTTATTAATCACTTATTATCACTTCCAAAATCAATAGGCAAAAGTGTACCAAAACATCTATAAGTTCATCAGGTAGGTATTAAAAAATAAATTGGTTTTGATATAATTATGTAAACAAAAATTGTAGAAGAATTAAAATTCATCATGTCATTGTGCACAATTTTGATGCTTTTTATCTTTGTAAATGTTCACTGATTTAACAAAAGAAAAAAAAAGTCTCCATTATTTTTCAAAACTCTAACTGTCGAACTAATTTTATTTGCAATTTATCGATGCTGGGAAGTAGCGAAGTACCGTATAAGCATAAAAATTATCTTCAGGAACTATTGTGATAATTGGTTTTGGACACTATTTTTAACCGTCTTAATGTCGATAATAGTTTGACAGTGATAAACTGATCTGCGCTGAGTTTTCAAGTATTGTACCCGGTCCAAAAGAGTTTTCATTGTCTGTACCTAAAGGCACAAGTTTATAATTAATTAATTATAATATAATCCTCGTCTAAATATATTGTATTTAAAATAAATACATGTGTGTGAACTTATACGAAGCTCTTTATATTAAGCTACCAATTCTGGCCTTTCCACCAACATTTTGCAACATCATAATGAATGCTATTGGATTTTCAACTGTCAGTTAAGCGTTTAAAGTTGATATTTTGACAGTGCAATGATGTTTACGCATTCGTTGAGATGATGCTTTGTGTTTGTGAAAATTGATGGTCTTTAGTGTAGATTAATAGAATTTAGGGTTTGAAGCAAAGTTTTAAACCTCAAGAATTGTTAGCACAATCTCCTTTAGTCCCTTTATTTAGAGTAAGTTTGGCCGAAAGCTATAGAGCGAACTTAGCGCAGTCGCACTTCATTTGAAAATGCTCCTTACGTACCTGCTATTAATGATCTTATTTGTGTGATAAGCTTGGTCACAGTCATCTGAAGGAATATGATACTCAACAATATTTGAATAAGGTTTATTTTCAGATGAAGCGTAACTTGGCTAAGCTTGAGCTAAGACTAAGTTGCTCTACAGTTTTGGACCTTGTGATTATTTAGCATAATATAAAGAGTTTGTAACTTATGTGTAAAATCTTATGAATTTTCCTAGTGTCTATGTACTTATTGTAAAATGACGTAACTTTGATATCATTTTATAGCTCAGCTATAAATAAATGTTTTTTAATTCTCTATTTATAAAGCAATATTTATAATTCTATCTTATAAGATTTCTTGATTTTGTTACTTTTTAAATATTTACTATACGTTATTTTTGAAGAAAATAAGTAGGTATCATAATATTGAGTTGTTAGTTCCTACTACATTTTATCATATCGTATTTGGAATGTATGAACACCATTTACCAACATAATAATATGTGTAATATACATATGTGTAATTGTGTATATACATATTTCTGTCAATAATGTAAACAGGGATTACTAAAATATTGACAAACCTACATAATGAAAAGAAATCAAATTGTTTATTTATGTATTCTTAAATTATGATATTGCACATGTATGATCCCATGTTGAGAATAAACTAGTGATTTAAAGTAACAACTATTCAAATCTCAAAATTGACAGCTGTCAAAAGTGACAGTTACTGTCACAAGTTTAAAAGAGGTAAGAGTTCGACGGC